>CM046876.1:181197616-183597616 GCA_025667525.1 Glebionis coronaria
ATATATATATATATATATATATATTATATATATATATATATATATATATATATATATATATATATATATATATATATATATATATATATATATATATATATATATAATATATATATATATATATATATATATATATATATATATATATATATATATATATATATATATATATATATATATATATATATATATATATATATATATTATATATATATATATATATATATATATATATATATATATATATATATATATATATATATATATATATATATATATATATATATATATATATATATATATATATATATATATATATATATATATATATATATATATATATATATATATATATATATATATATATATATATATATATATATATATATATATATATATATATATATATATATATATATATATATATATATATATATATATATATATATATATATATATAATATATATATATATATATATATATATATATATATATATATATATATATATATATATATATATATATATATATATATATATATATATATATATATATATATATATATATATATATATATATATATATATATATATATATATATATATATATATATATATATATATATATATATATATATATATATATATATATATATATATATGTGTGTGTGTGTGTGTGTGTGAAGGGGTGTCGGGGTGTTGAGTCTCACAGAAACCGAGACCATAAGGTCTCGGTATATGCTGCCTACAACAGCCATGACCACAGGCCACATGGTGGCGTTTTTCTTTGGCCAGCCGAGAACAAAACCAACCCCAATCGGGGGGTTTAATGATTAAGGGTGTCGGGGTTGTTTGGTTAATGAAACCGAGACACCACCATGTCTCGGTGGTCCCTTTTCTGCCCAGCCGTGACCCACAGAGGGGCAGCATGGGTTGTGTTTCAGCCATCGTAGCCAAACAAACCCTATCGGGGGTTAAAATTATTTTAGGGTTGTTTGGTTGTGTTAAACAGTGGGAATTAATATAAAACAGTGGGAAATACACAAAGAATAGTGGGAATAATATTGAGACCAGTGGATACCTATTAAACAGAAATTAAAAAGATTTAAATATGGGAATTAGCGGAAGTTTAGCGATAGTATCTCTGTCGCAGTTGTACATGGCAGATTTGGGATAGATTTGAGTCACAATTTTAGCGTAAGTTAGCGACAGAAAATTTTGTCGCTAATCCAGTTATAAATTTTAGTAATATTATTGGCTTGTTTTAGTGCGACCGAGAAAGGGGTATCTCGGTAGGCTTGGGTTTATGATTAAAGGATAAAAACGCGGATATTAATTATACCTTATTTAATCACTTTTACAAAAATGTTTTAATGATTTTATTAGTAAATTAAATTTATAATGTTAAACTAGTTTTTATAAAATTAAAAAGGTATAATATTATTAAATGATTAAATTCAATTTTGGGAACTTTCTAAATTAAGAAACTTTCTATTTTTAGTAGGTTAAAAAATATAGAATTATTGTAACGTCAAAATACGTGTTATGTCGTAACTAATAGTAGAACATGAATACGTTAATCAGAAATATTAGAACACTCAGATTTATCAGTTTATACACTTAGAATATATCAAGAATAAAATAAATTAAACTATGAACAGATAAGAATCAGAAACAGTAAACAATAATCAGAAAACTTATTACGCGTCCGTTGTTTATGTAGTAAGCGTAAAGTCAGAGTAGATCTTTCAACTTTCATTCTTATTTCATTACTGGACATGAGGTACGGATTTTCCGTCCTTTAGTAAGGACTTCCTTCTATGCATGATTAAGATTCCCCGTCTGAAGCCGAATGTTTTCCCTAGTATATGTTTTAAACTTATCAGTAATCACTTTAATAACTAAATAAATTGCCTGAGCTTTATATACAAGCATTGCCAGTTTATGTACTAGTTACGGAGGTACCGTAACCATGACAATAGAGGCACCGGTGTCATGACTCCTCTGCGAGGGAGTGATTTCTCACAGCGTCCCATTTATTCAGCTTGGCCATTTTATCAGTATTATCAGCGGGGCGTATGGATGCATCCTAGGCTATCAGTTTACAATTTATCTGTTGAATATAGTGTGTGCTCTACATCCTTCACATTGAAGCTGATCCTCCACCCAGCACATTATTTAGAGGTCACCCCTCCATTTATTCATGCAGCAGTTGTTACAGCACATGACCTATATAAGCCCTTAGCAATAAAAATACAATAAATGCATGTTTTCATATTTAACAGATAACAATTCAGCTTTATTATTTATAAATCAGACCTTTTCAGATTATATACAGATTTCCGCTGCAACTTTACTTATCAGTCTTACAGCTTCAGTATTTTATCATCTGCATCATTTAAGTATTTCTTATCATGCTTTATATTCGTTCACTGGGCGTTATGCTCAGCCGTAGTTCCTTTCATGTTCTAACGACAGGTACACCAGGACTTCTTACATTATGCACTTATTACATTATTCTGCTTATTTGGACATTGTTTAGTCCTTTCCTTCAGTATCTACTTCTCAAGTTTTGAGCTTATGTTTGGATTACTGATGTTTGAATCCGGTATTTCCTTTATGGTCAGTTAATGTTTTAGGACATTTACCTTATGCTTTGATGACACGTCATAAATACACGTAACGGTCCACTTATCCAAGTGGGGTGTTACATTAGAAGAAGAATCTTTAGGTTTAGAAGATTGTAACAAAGAGATGTTAAGGTTAAGATTAGAAGGGTTAGGCATTGTGAGGGATGAGAAGAAGAACTCCCAAAAGAAGAGAATTTAAAGAAAGTAGACAAGGTAAAGATTTGAAATAAAAACAAAATCTTTCAAGGATTGTTTAGCCAAAATTGGTAAACAAAGAATCTTGAAAGAGACAATGTTCAAAGAAGAAAGACCAAAAACGAGCCAAAAATTGGTTTGCTATCCGCGGTTCTTTAAAAGAACATGCGGTTCCTTATATATAAGGAGCCGTGCGACATTTAAAGAGCCGCATACAGTGGACTTGAAAATACAGTTTTACAAAGTTTTGAGAAAAAATAATACTCTTTCAAAATTTTGCAAATCTTGGATTTTTACCTCTTTTAACACTAGGTTATGCTTTGGTTGCACAAAAGGCAACACACTCACAAAGAGAATCTTGACAAAGGGTGACAAAATATTTAGATAATATTTTGATCCAATTTTAGTCAAGTTTTAAAGGTTATGATAAATTAAGGTTCAATTTAAATAAATTGTAGTTGATTTGTGTGAGCACATAGGTTGAAACACACAAATACTAAATCCATAAAACATCCTCATGAGAACTCATGAAGGAAAAGGAAATACAAGAAATGAAATAACAACTAACTATTACAAAGTTAGCTAAACTAGTTCTTGATAGGTAGTCTTCCTTGGCTTGATTTTCTTTTAAAAGCATTTAATTTTTGAAAATCATCATTCATCTCCTAGGAGGTGGAGGCATGGAGAACAAAGTAAGCAAGAAGTCTTGCAACCTCCTATGAAGTCCAAACATGTCCATTCTTAGGTTTTGAATGATGTAGTTGTTATAGAGGTAACATGGACAATTTAAACCATGAGCTTCTAGAAAACCAAAAAAGTATGGATCACCCCTAAAATAGGAAATAGGAACACCCTAAAATTAGAGTGTTTGAGGGAGGAGGAGGAGGAGTCATGGTGTCTAATGGTGACATGGGTGAATTTGGTGGAGTGAATGGAGAGGTAACCAAAGGCTTAACAATATCATTCACAATAGGAATGCTTTGAAGAGGTTGAGGGTTCACATCCAAGAGAGGACTATGAGTGAAGGGTGAGGACAACTCATTCATCCTAGATTGGAATAAAAAGGAGGTAGAACCATGTGATTGGTTAGTACCATGAGTTGAACTTGTCTTGCATGGTGCAAGAGGTGGCAAGGGTGATGAAGAAATGAGAATTGGAGAAATCTCATTCTTGGGTGTATCAAAAGATGAAGAACCAAGTTTCAGAAACTTGATATTGATCTTAAGGTTTCTTTTGGATGAGGATTGTTTGAAGGCATTTGATGATCTTGTGGACATCATGGTTGTGTGTTTAGGTTTAGAAGAAGGCTTAGAGGATGAAGAAGAAGATCAACCAAGGGAGGTTTAAGAAGGAGAAGAGATGATCCAAACTAGTATTGGGTTAAAAATCATTTTGATGAAAAATGAAATTAGGTAGGCTAATTTGGGAAAAAAATGGTCTTTAGCAAAAATTTCATCAATGTTTATAAAGATTAGAGAAAACAGTGTAAAGCAAAGATTCTGTCGAAACCAGAGCCTGTGGTTCCTTAAATATGGCTGCGGTTCTTTATCACTAAGGAACCGCCCCATATTTAAAGAAGCGTGGGCAGTGGCCTCAAAAAAATGAACTTCCATCAGTTTTCAAAAGCCTAGATTTTTCACAAGGATTTATCAAGCCAAAGTGGACTATAAACCAAAATCTAGAAACCTAATTGACAAATAAATTGCACAAAGATATGTGAATCAAAACAGCGATCACATAAACAACTTATGATTAAAATACTAAGAAATCCAACACAAAGTATTAGTTATATAACACCAAATTCTAAGAACAAGAAACATAAATAAGTCTAAAGAAAGGAAATTGTTCAACATTGCAAAACATGTTCATAAACATGTTAAACTTGTCCCATTACCATAGCTTCATTTCTTCTTCTTGCCAAAGCTCTTTGTTGGGAATTATTTGTAAGTGTCAAGTACCATTAGTGTTATTGAAGTATTGTTAGTTATCTTTCAAGTACCGTTAGTGTTAACGCGGTACATAGTAAGTACTGATACTTATAAAGTAAGTACTGCTATATTGATTAGGACGAATATATCTTTGTATAAGATATGTCATAGTTACAGTTAGAGTATATCTTATGTGATATACTTAAATAGTTAGAATACTGATAATATATTGTTTGTGATATAGTTATCTTAATAGAATATTCTAAGGTTTCTAGGGTTCCTTACTCTATAAAAGGAACATAGGTACGATCATTTATGTACCTCCTTCAAGTCGATTAATAAGAGAATCGAATAGTTAAAAGTAATTCTGTTCTTTTGTGCTTTATAAGTTAGATTCCACATAACCTATTTAGCTTGATTAAGAGTTCTCAAAGTGTTTTAGTTTGATTACAAACTACTATACTAGTTCTTAACAAAATATAGATCCAATTAAAGGGATCAACAAGTGGTATCAGAGCTTGTTGAGAAACTCTGAAAAAGAAGAACAAAACTCCCAAAACTCCACCCACTCTAAAACACAATGTCTCAACCTGGTGATGACCCTCACTTGGAAGATATTCTAGATCCTGATCCAATACCACAGGGACAGCCTCAAGTTGTGCATCCTACACCAGCATAAGGTGTTCAAACCATAAATGCTGTAGCTACCTCTACAACTACAACACCTTCTCATACTCTTTCTATTGTGAAACTCACAGTTCTCAAAGGTGATAACTATGAGACATGGGTTATGCAGATGGAACATTACTTGAATCACACAGATCACATCGTGTGGCAAGTTATCAAGAATGGGAATACACCTAAGAAGATACATTGGTTGCCTGATGGTACATGCTATGCTCTACCTGTTGTGACTGCTGAGGAGGTACAAGCAGAGATCAGAGAAAGAAAGGCCATAACGGCTTTGGCTATGGCACTTTCAGAAGACATCTTACCTAGCTTTCATCACTATAAGGATGCAAAGGCTATGTGGGATGACATCAAACTTAGATTTGGAGGTAATGACAAATCTAAGAAGATGAAGAAGATTGTTCTGAAACAAGAACTCGATAACTTCTCAATATCCAGTATAGAAGGGATCCATGGTGGCAATGGAAGGTTCAGTAAGCTGCTTATTAAAATGGCAGTTTATGGACAAATTATCCCAATGAAGAAGCTATCTGAAGTTCTTAAGGAGTGTTCCACAAGAATGGAAAGCAATGGCTATGCAGTTCATCACAAAGAGATGATTTGGATACAATTCCTTTTGATCATCTCTACAACAATATTAGAGCATATGAGATGGATGTAAAAGACGTTGAGGTGACAAAGGCAACAACAACTACAAAGTCTAACTTTGCTTTTGTGTTAGAAGGTAACGACAGTACTTACTTTCCAAATACCGCTAGTGGATCAAGCATCGGTACTTACTTCCATAATACCGCTGGAGGACTTACAAGCGGTACTTACTCACAAAGTACCGAAGGCAGTCCTATAGTCTCTCAAAATCCATAAGGAATATCTTCACCATTGTTTAGTGACAATGATGCCTTCTCATTCTTTGCTTGACAAGACAACAGGCCAAGACTAACACTCAATGACTTGTTCCAAATGGATGATGCTGATGTTGAATAGATGGATCTCAAATGGCAAGCTGCTATGGTTTCTGTGAGATCTAATAGGTTCTTCAAGAAGACTGGAAGGAAGATGACTGTTGATCCTAATGAGACATTAGGATATGACAAGTCTAAAGTTGAATGTTATAACTATGGAAGGAATGGACACTATGCAAGAGAGTGTGCTAGAGACAAGGCTGAGAGTAGCAGTCAAAAGTCCAAAAACAGCTATAGAACCAGTCCAAGAATAACTGAAAGCTTTCCAAAAGGAAACAACAGCAGTCCCAAAGGAACCAAAGCATTGGTGACTGTAGATGGAGTGGTGAATTGGGCTGAAGATGAAGAAGAAGAAGAGATTGGTTTGATGGCTCTCTCACATGAAGATACTAAGGTACATCCTTTTTCTAAAGATTGTGTTCTTAAATTTAATCGCTTAAAAGTAGAACTAGATGAACAGTATAAAAAAGTCAACACTTGCACTATAGAACTAAATGCTTTCAAACAGGGTGTTGCTAAGTTAGAAGAAAATATAGTTTTGTATAAAAAGGGTCAACAAAACTATGAAGAGAAAATAAGAATTTTAACTCTTCAAATGACGGAAAAAGATGGGGAAATTAAAGCTTTTGAAAAACAACTTTTGAAAGTATCAGTAGAAAATGAAGTTTTAAAAGCCAGTCTTTATAATGAAAGGGAAGTGATTAATCATTGGCAAAAGTCCTCTAAAGGATTGGGTAAACTGATTAGTTCAAAAATGGGGTATTATGATAAGTCAGGCCTAGGATATAATGAGGACCAACTCGGGATAACTTTAACTGACAAGGACTTATCAAAGGGGATTTTTGATAGTTCAAGTGAGTCAGATAATACACCTGAAAATGATAGATATGCTGAAAGAATGAAGGCAGTTCCTCCACCATTATCAGGTATTTTCATGCCCCCTTGTAATGATACAAGTATAGAGTTAGAAGAACCTAAGGCTGTTAATTTTCAAACTCTAGTACTTTGTCCCAAGATAAGTCTGTTATAACCAAAAACATTGTTTATCCACCTTTAATGAACAATTTTGTTTCTTAAGAGTCTAAAACTAGTTCTACTCCCAAGCTGGTAAAAACTATAAGCAAGGCACTGGATAATGATGTAAAACATAATAAAACCAAGAGGGGTGGGATAGTTTTTGAGAAAGTTAAGTCAAAACAACCTTTTGGGTCTTCTTTGAGAAGAAAAGGATGTTCTGTTTGTGGTATTCTAAGTCATTTTATCAAAGATTGTACTTTGCATGAAGACAAAATTGTGAAACAAAAGGCTGCACAAAAGGTCACGAGAAACAGTAATAGGAAAAATGCACAGGTTAATAGGCAACAGAGATTTAAATATGACAAACCTAAGTTTGATCATTCAAAAAGGGTAGCTAAAAAGGTTACAAATAACTCTACCAAGAACTTTGTTCCTAGATCAGTACTAAGGAAACAAGGTCTAGTACCTTTAAAGTCTGGTAAACCAAGTACCGGCAAGTCTAGAACTACAAGTACTGCTAGACAAAACTCAAGTATCGTTGGTTTAAAGTCTGTTAAACTAAAGTCCCCCAAGACTTCTAAGAATGTTATTGAGAAAGCCAAAACACCTAGAAGTAAGCCTAATAACAAACCAGTGCAAATGTGGGTTCCTAAGAGAGAAAAATCATCTGTTCAAGCTAGAACTGCTAAAGCAGTACTTAAGTCAAAGAAGTCTGAGTACATAGAATCACCCTATGTATTTGACTACATAACTGAAACCATGAAGTATAAGAGCAAAAGTAGCATTACTGGAAATGCTTCTGAACAGACTCTTAAGTATGTAGGTCCCACAAGATCCGAGCCAAATGTGGCTTGGGTCCCTGTTAAAAACTAATAAGTTTTGTTTGTGTGCAGGGGCATCTAATTGATAAATTGAAAGATAAAGGCATACTAGATAGTGGATGCTCAAGACACATGACATGGAATAAATATTTCCTTGCTGAATTTGAAGAATTCAGAGGTGTACCAGTAGCCTTTGGAGGTAGCAAAGGTAGAATCACTAGCAAAGGAAAAATCAATACATGGTAGTTTGATGGAAAATCTGATCCAGGGTATCTTGTATTATATTCATTACAAAGTAAAGCATATAGGTTTTACAATTTGGCATCTAAAAAGGTTAAAGAAAATGCCCATGTTAATTTCTTAGAAAATAAACCCAATGTCCCAGGAATAGGTTATGCTTGGATGTTTGATTAAGATTAACTAACTAATTCCAAGGATTAATATTCTGTGCAAAAGTATTGTCAAACTAACAATTCAGGTGAGGAGTCAGGTACAACTAAGTCATGTCCTCAAGGAGAATCTTCTTCATCAGATGATGATGTTCACATCTATGTACCTAGTATGCCTACTGTT
The DNA here is from genome assembly GCA_025667525.1 of Glebionis coronaria. Taxonomy (NCBI): domain Eukaryota; kingdom Viridiplantae; phylum Streptophyta; class Magnoliopsida; order Asterales; family Asteraceae; genus Glebionis; species Glebionis coronaria. The sequence goes on from CM046876.1 coordinate 181,206,433, forward strand.
ACTCCCATGTCTGCTACTCCCAGAAGCAAACTATCCCATCAACTGATGATCAAGCCTCTCAAGAGCTTCAGAGGCTTCAAGATCAAGAAAATAATGCTTCATCTGCTAATAAGCATTCAGGAGAAGAATCTTTTGAGTAACAACACTCAACAGTACATACTACACCTAGCGGTACCTCATATGCAAGTACTGCTAAGTCAAAATCTACAAAGTCTGTTGATTCATTAGAAGATATTTTACAAGCTATGAACGATGAAGACATGTATGCTAGTCTAGCTGAAGGAATCTTCTCTAAAGCTTCCTATGATGAGCAGGGTGCAGTAACTGATTTCAACAATTTGGAAACTGAAATTCCAGTCAGTTCTATTCCCACTTAAAAAGTCAACAACAACCATCCTACTACTAATATCATTAGAAATCCCAAGTCTGCTGTGCAAACCATAAGACAACTTCAAGCCAATACTGAAACTCATGCACTTGTGAGTTATGTCAAACAACAGCAGAGAACCAATCATAAGGATACTCAGCATTGTTTGTTTGCCTGTTTCTTATAACAAATAGAGCCCAAGAATATTTCTCAAGCTCTTGATGAAGAAAGTTGGGTAAATGCCATGCAAGAAGAATTAACACAATTTGAGTTACAAAAGGTTTGGATTCTTGTGGATCTTCCCTCAGGTAAGAGAGTTATTGGTACTAGATGGGGTTTCAGGAATAAGAAGAATGAAAGAGGAGTTGTTGTGAGAAACAAGGCAAGGCTTGTTGTTCAAGGCTATAGACAGGAAGAATGGATAGACTATGATGAGGTTTTTTTACTAGTGGCAAGGATAGAAGCCATTAGGTTATTTTTGGCCTTTGCATCATATATGGGGTTTATAGTCTATCAGATGGATGTGAAAAGTGCCTTTCTTTATGGTCCTATTTTAAAGGAGGTATATGTTTCACAACCTCTAGGTTTTGTAGATCCTAAAGAGTCTACAAGGTTATCAAAGCACTTTATGGTCTGCATCAAGCTCCAAGGGCTTCGTATGCAACTTTATCCAATTTTCTCTTAGAACATGGATATAGGAGAGGGACCATTGATAAAACTATGTTCATCAAGAAGAACGCTAAGGATATTATTCTAGTACAAGTCTATGTTGAAGACATTATTTTTGGTTCAACCAATAAGTCATGGTGTGAAGAGTTTGAGGCTTTGATGAAAGGAAGATTTCGGACGAGTTCTATGGGAGAACTTACTTTCTTTTTGGTACTACAAGTCAAACAAACGAAAGATGGAATATTTATCAGTCAAGATAAATATGTTGCTGAAATCTTGAAAAAGTTTTCATGTATGGATACAAGGATTACAAGCACACCTTTTGAAGCTAAGAAGTATTTGTCAAAAGATGAACATGGTGAAAATGTTGATATTCATCTATACAGGTCAATGATTGGTTCATTGATGTATCTTACTGCTTCAAGACCAAATATTATGTTTGCTATGTGTGCCTGTTCAAGGTTCCAAGTTAATCCAAAGGTGTCACATCTACATGCTGTGAAGAGGATTTTTAAGTATCTTAAAAGTCAGCCTAATTTAGGATTATGGTATCCTAGAGATTCAACCTTTGAATTTGAAGCTTACTCAAATAGTGATTATGCTGGAGCTAATCATGATAGGAAATCCACAACAGGAGGTTGTCAATTCCTAGGCAGAAGACTCATATCATGGCAGTGTAAGAAGCAAACCATTGTTGCTACTTCTACAACTGAAGCTGAATATGTAGCTGCTGCTCATTGCTATGGACAAGTACTTTGGATTCAAAATCAGTTGTTAGATTATGGGTTTAACTTCATGAACACTAATATTTACATTGATAATTAAAGTACTATATGAATTGTCAAGAATCCAGTATTTCACTCCAAGACCAAGCATATTGAAATAAGACATCACTTCATAAGAAATGCCTATGAAAAGAAGCTTATTCAAGTCTTAAAGATTCATATAGACAACAATGTAGCTGATTTATTGACCAAGGCATTTGATGCAAAGAGATTTGAATTCTTGGTAACACATATTGGTATGCTCAACCAATAGACTGTTGCATATGTTGAGGGGAGGTAACAGCTATACAATTTTTAAGCTAATTTTTTTTGTATAGTGTATGTTTGTGTGTTTTTGATGTGATTACAGGTTGATAGAATAAGATAAAAGAGGTTATTATGATAGTGGAATGCATGAACTGGTCAAAATTGTGAGGTATCATTGTGGATTCAAGTATCGCTAGCACAAGTTCAAGTACCGAGTATGTTCCATGTACCGCTACATGTCCGTTGTACCGTTAAGGGTCTCTTTTGTAAATTTGACGATTTCTTCGCGCTTGGGTTTGTTATTTACTTAAATACTTACTCCAATTATACAAATGATTTACCTAATCTTTTATTTTTATCTCTTGATTCTATAACTTCTCTCTAATTTTTCGATCATCAAAAATACTAATGGCTGCTTTACAAGTGATCTCTAAGCATAATTTGGTTGCGAATCTTGCCCTGAATAATGACTCTCTTGGTTTCCATGAGATTTTTGGATTCTTATCTCGAAGTCATGTTTGTTTCACACTCACTATAAGTCCCATTGTCTGTGTTTCCATGGTTGAAAATTTTTGAAACACTACTGTGTTAGGTACTCGGTTTGATCAACCTTGCATGAAGGCTAGGGTAAATCATAGAAGTATATATGTAACTGAGGTATTGCTAAGGGCTAGTTTGAGACTAAATGATGAAAATGGACTTAGTATGCTTAATAACACAGAGATACATGATGGCCTTACAGCCATGGGTTATGAGGATGGTAGGGAAAGCCTTACTTTCTTTAAAGCTTTGTTTTCACCACAATGGAAATTTCTTTTTCATGCCATTATTCACTTTTTAAGCTCCAAAAGTACTTCTTTTGATCAAATTCCTGCTGCATCGGCATCAACTGGCATTTGTCTAGCAAATAACAAATTTTTAATTTTCCAAAATTGATTTTTGAAGGCATGACTAGGAATTTGGAAGGAACTAAGAAGTTTTTAATGTATCCTAGATTCATTCAGACTTTAGTTAGTGACAAAATCCCTAACCTACCAGAGTTAACAAATACATGAGATGTTCAAACTTTCACAAAGAGAAGTTTCTCTTTCTTAACCAAACAAGGAAATGCCTTTACAGGAACTGTTACACCATTATTAGCTCATATGATAGCCCAACTTTCCAACCAAGAAGGTGAGGAACCTAGCAATGCTAGTGCTTCTCAGCAAACTCCTTCTAACCATAGTTCCCATTCCTCAGAAGATTCTCAATCTTCTTCTCACAATATTGGTGTTTAACCAAATACTGATGAGATGATCCATACACATGCTGCTTCCATTGCTGCTAGTGGTTCACCACAAGCACAGGCACCAGAGGTGGTGGATGTTGCAAATTTAACTGCTTTGTGTACTAGTTTGTCCCAACAGGTACATGTGTTGCAAAAGGAAAAGCTTGTTCAAGACAAGAAAATTGCTGAATTAGAGGCCAGCCTAATCCAGTTGAGGAATAAAGTATCCCCTTGGATGAGGCAGAATAGGTCTATTCAAAAAGCTGCACTTAAGAAGCAAAGGTTCAGAAACTACAAGAAAAGGCAACTGAATGCAACCAAACAGGGGAGGAATTATGAAGAACCAATACCTTCTTTTGATAATCAAACAAGGGTCTCTGCATATGACATCAATTTCGAATTAGATGATGATGTCATTGGGAACTATGAAGATGGAACTGGTTTAGAGACTGGTGTGGATGACCTATAAACATGGAGTTTCAACAGGAAGAGCCACAACCTACTCATGAGGAACCACAAATTGAAGAAATGGTGGTAACTCAGCCAGGACCACAACGTGAATCACCAAAACTTCAAGTGAATTGGAGTACTTTCTGTGAGAAGCTGGAGGAGATTAATGTTCAATTTCCTATATCTTCAACTCCACCACAAAGACAATTCTGGTTTCACAAGAAAAAGTGTAAAACCCGCATGATTTTACCATGAATAGTACCCTTAAGATCGTACGTACTAGATTTAAACTTTCCTAATATAGCATGATTACGATTACGTGTTAGGATTTTACGTATTACGTATGTGTTAGAACACGAAAAGTATTTACTACGCACGAGCACGTAATAATTATTTAACAATAATTAATCACGAACATGCGATCATGAAATCATGAACGTAATTAAATCACGGGCTAATATTAGTTACGTATATATATTTATTACGAACACGAATAAATATATTAAGTCACGATCGATAACTAATTAAAACACGTAAAACACGAACACGAGAACACACGAGAACACACCAATATTTTAGACACGGAAAAACATTCGGGTTACCCCTTGTGGGCCCCATTACCACGAAATAGGGAGGGAGGATGGGCTTAGCCCATCAAATTTTACTAAAAGGGGTTTAAGGGATTTTCACTACTCATTTATAACTTACAGAAGATTTTTAGCAAAAACCTAAAAACCCTCCTCTCCTTCTCCTTTGTGCCACCACCATCAAAACACAAAAAGGGAGTGTTTGTTGATCTTGGATCTTGGAATTCTTGTTGGTGTTCGTGTTTGTTCTTCGTTCTTTTGATCCATGTATTCGGTAAATCTTTTTAAACCTTTTCTTTTAATTTAATCTTTTTATTAATTATGAACATGTGATGTTTTTATAAAAACATAATAATTAAACATAGATCTAACATGTTTTAGTGTTAAATAAAATCAAAAGGGTGTTTTAAGGGGTGTTTTGTTTTGGCCGCAGGCTGCACCGAACCCGAAAGGGTTTCAGTTTGCCAAGCCGACCACCACCAAGACAGTATGGTATTGGTTGGTGCGTGTGGGTCCCACGACAGCAGTAAAACATGGGGTACCCCGAGTTGGTTCGGGGTACGGTGTCGATTCATGTCCGGTTCATGTTGTAGCCTAGATCCGGTTCATGGTGTATGTTAGTTTTTATGTTATGAACTTATGTTAAAATTAAAATAATAAAAGATGTGATTAATTTAATAACATGACTTAGGTTATTTAATTATTAATAATCATGAAATTGTTTTAACCTAAGTATTTATATATTTAAGACTTATAATTAATTAATTATTTTAAAACCATGGATATAATTAATTAATTAACATGACTTAGGTTATATTATTAATATATAATAATACATATTTTAACCTAAGTATTTAACTTATTAAAAACATGTTATACTTTAATTAAATATTATAACCTATAGTTTAATTAAATTACATGAAATAATTTTTAAACTATACAATATACCATATGACTTAGAAAATAATCATGAAAAACACTTAGGCTTATATACTTAGCTTATTTAACCAGCTTATTTCTAATTATGGAAACTTCCTATTTTTAGAAACTTAATTAAATAAGGTAGCTAATCTATTTATGGAAACCAACTATTTTTAGAAACTTAATTAAATAAGGCAGCTAATCTATTTATGGAAACCAGCTATTTTTAGAAACTTATTTATTTAAGGCAGCTAATCTATTTATGGAAACTTTATTAAATAAGGCAGCAAATCTATTTATGGAAACTTTCTATTTTTGGAAACTTTCTATTTTAGGAAACTTGTTATTTTTGGAAAGTTACTTATTATTACACAGTAAGTATAATAACACATGAAATACCAGAAATACTTAATCAGATTAAACAGAATATAAGATAAAACACAGTTAAAAGCTTAGAAACAGTAAAACATGGTAAGAACACATAAAATAAGCTAAGACATGACATAAAACCAGCTATGTATTTAGTAAGCAGTTACTTATTCATGTACGTATTTATGTAGCACTAGTGATTCGGAAGTAGGATTTCTCGCAGTTCGTCTTTCTCGTTCACTGGACATAATGTACGGATTCCCGTCCTTTCAGTATGGACATTCTTTCCTTATTAGGATTCCCCGTATGCAGCAAATTGTTTTCCCATAGTATAAGTTATGTGTTTGATTGCTTATGTTTAATTAAGATTACCTATATCCATATACATGCATGACCAGTTTCACCTAGTTATGGAGGTACCATAACCATAACATTAGAGGCACTAATGTTATGACTTCACCACAGCGGAGTGATTGCTCGTGGCGTCCCTTCAGCTTTTGGCCATTTATTTATATTTATCATGTGGGACGTATGGGTGCATCCTAGTTACATGTTTTCAGTCAGGATTTCATGGTGAATGTGGTGTGTGCCTTGCATCCTTCACAAGGAGCTGATCCCTCCTACCCAAAAACCAGTATATTAAATTAGAGGCAGCCCCTCTAATTTGCATGATGAGGTCACCCCTCCAAGTATTCATGCACGATGGATTTTCATGACCTATATTGGCTAAGGGTAAAATATGTTAAACAATTTTCATAAGATAAACATAAGACTTTTCAAACTATAAAACCAGTTTTATGAACATGTTCCAGGTTTTCCAGGACTTATACATTTCCGCTGCTATTAAGTCTTTATTATGTTTAGTCATTCATGCTATGTCTATATCCGTGCACTGAGCGTTTTGCTCAGCCGTTACTTTCCTTTCCATGTCCCAAAATGGCAGGTACCCTAGGAAAGACTCGAGCATTTGGAGGACGTGCATAGGATGGAAGCTGCTAGAGACTTCTTTTCCTTTTGCCTTCATATATTTATGCTTGTGTAGTCTATCATTCATTTCTTTTGCTTTATTATGTTTTGGGCTTATGTTTGGGAACCGATGTTTGATTCCGGTTATCCCTATGGTCATGTAATGTTTTATACATTTATCCTTGTATGCTTTGATGACACGCCATAATTACGTGTGACATTTCCATTATCAAAATGGGGTGTTACAATTATGGTATCAGAGCCAAGGCTTCGACCTGTAGGCTCTAAAACTCGACCTGTGACTAGTGGGTAGTCACCAGGAGCTTCCTAAGCCAACGTATGTTATTCTACGTATTGATGTTTTCAGCGCATTGTTGTTTTAACCATGATGTTTTCAGCACCTAGAGGTTTTAACCTTGATGTTTTCATCGATATCGTTTTACTAATATGGATGGACAACCGTCATTTATATTTAGTTATGTGTCATTATTTCATGCATAATGTTCCTCGTGAACTGTGACTATGTGGACTGAACCCCAGTAGTTCATAATTAGTCACATAAAATTTTTTTCTGATAAGTGTTGACAAACGAGTTTCATTCATTTATGGTTCATGTATCATTGTTGCAGGGATTATGACTAAGTAATGGTTGGTACAGGACTGGCCCTATTTAGTCGTATGTGCTTTTATCGAAACTTTTAACTTTGGGACCGACCCATAGGCGTCCCCTCGCCATGTCTTTTGTTTTGGAACCGACCCATAGGCATTCCCTCGCACATATAAAGAATTTATAAACTACATTACGCATTCATGCACTGTTTTTTTTATGCATAAAATTTTTCTCATGATTTAAATTGGCATAAATTTTTTTCACGTCCCCTCATAAGTTATTATGTTTTTATGTCAAGTATGTTTTCATACTGTCATGGTTAACTTCAGTTTCATGCTGATTATGTTATACACTTCTTCGTAACAGATGGTTTCATGTTTCTTCATGATAATTCCGTCTTCATGTTGATTATGTTTTACGCCTCTTTTGTTATTTACGTTGTCCTGCAAGACATTGTTGGATTTCATTGAATTCTGCTTTCATGATAGTCATGGTTGGTTTTCATTGATCATGCTGTCAGGCAAATCATCGTTGAATTTGGTGTAACCACACTTTAGCGTTTCTCTATGCAACCAGAATGAGGTATATACTGGCATTGCCAGGTTATCATAATAGTTTTCCTAACCGTTTAACTGATATACTTTCTTTAGATCATGATAAATGATCGACTCCATACCGATCATTTCATGTGCATTCCATGTGTACTCCACGTACCGTATTTCATGTGTATCACATGTACCTTAATCCAGGTGTATTCCACTTGCAATACTTCACGAGTATTCGCTAGTCGATTCTGAATCACCTCAGGCGTATTTTCAATTGCTGATGTTCTACAAGATTGCTGATGCCGCTCATAATTTGGAGATGTTACTAAAGGTTGATGCTGCTGACGTTCGGAGACGCTACGAGATGCGGATGCTGTTCACAACTTGGAGATCCTACAAGACGAAGACAAAGGCGTCGGAGCAAAGCAATTGGACGATAAGATGCTTCACCATCAGACGATTCCCATAAATCATTGTCCCTAATTCTTAGTTACATGTCACACGTCATTCGGCTGTCATTTCAGCCACATGAGTGCAAACCGGTACCAGCCGGCCACTCAGCTGAATAGTTACATGAATCACGGTCATAAGAATGACCATCATGGAACTGACAGACAGGACGGTAGTAATCACTACTATGACAGCAACTAACCTAGAAATCGCAACCGAAACTCTGGCCACGGACGTGATCAGAAATACAAGGATTAGCAGTCCAACCGATCCACCAATTCTGGCATAATAACCTTATATTGTGGTTATATTTGTTTCACATCTCGAGACACATGTCAAGACAGCAGTCAAGACACATATCTCATGTATACTTTCTGAAGACACATGTCAAGACATCAGTCAAGACACATGTCTCACGTATACCTCCTGAAGACACATGTCAAGACACCAGTCAAGACATATGTCATGCTTATAGTTCCAAGAAACGAGTCAAGACACATGACTCACGTCCAACTATGGAACATTTCTAAGAAATTCAGGGTACCCTCCAAGGGTATATCCATTTTTTTGTTGTGCCATGTATTAATCAGGCCATAAGAATTTCACTACCATTACCGGCGCATCAGTGAGAACTGTCACGTTGCCGATGTCACTTTTATTCTTGTAACCATAAATCATTGATTCATGACCATGAAGGACGCCTTCCGTATTCCCACGTATACGAAGGTTTTCCTTCAGCTTAATGATGAGATCCAAGCTGCTAACGCATTTCCTCGGACAGACACGAGATGAGTTTTATCCTAATTATGGACTATGAACAGCATACCATGCTGTGATTCATAACTATATGCAGTAATGTTCAGGCTCCTGAATACATTCAGCTTGATTTTCCATCGGGAAAATCTGTACAAATTATCTATGCTTACAAGCATGTGCGTTGTTAGCCATGGTCGCTAAAATTTTCTAGCTGTCACTAAGACACGACCACTTAAGTCCTTTTACGCATAACCAGTTGATTATTCCAAAGTCTTCCCATACATTCTAGAAGAATCTACAAGGAGAAGGATGGTACCATGAGATTATGTGTCGACTACCGTCGACTTAAACAAATCACCATTCATGACCGTTATTCTCCTCCACGTATTGACGACATGTCCAATCAACCGTATAGTGTTAATCACTTTTCAAAGATCGAACTCATGCTGCCAACAGTGACGTGTGAAAAAGCGGGACATGTCCATGACTGCTATTCGTGCACGACTCGGTCATGCTAGATTTATGATTTTGATTTAGTCTCATCAATGCTCCAACAGCATTATGGACTTAATAAATTGAGTTTCCATGAACTCCTAAACAAATTCATCAGCGTTTTCATTGAGGATAACCTAATTTCCTCTAAGCCTAACTCTATGACAGGAGAAATTCTACCCTGGAAATTTTTCCAATATCAATTCTGTTTGATTACAGTAACACACTGAATCACATGGGTTTTATGGTTAATCTTACCATGACTCAGCTTATGCGTAATGGAGAGAACCCTACACTACATTAGGTGTTCTAGGAAATCCTACGCTGGGAGAAGTCTAGATTTAGAGACTCAGGGTTTCGCAAACTCCTATGTATCAAGTTCGATGAAGCAAGATACAGTTACATTCATATCTTTATACCTGTCATACAAACAGGCTAAGATAGGACACCAACAGACTGGGATGTTTTCATCATCTGAAATTGTGAATTGAAATGGGACAAGATCTCCACGGATTTTGGTTACCAGATTAAAGCAAGCTCAGAAAAAGCAAGATGCTATCTGTGTTATTGCCAACAGTTTGATCAAGTCTGCAAAATCCTTACATCCATACGGATTTCAGAATCAACGGATTGATCGGACAAATTCCACGCCAAGGCTCATCCAATCACTTGGTAATCCCTCAGCTATCGGGTCAGACAAAGATTCGCAATTGTACCCCTAAAATTACTTCACGTCTTCATACTGATTCCACGACTTGTTTTCGCGCTCGCGTTCATGACACTATTCACGTTCATGATCGTATTTTGGCTTACGATTTTACGTTCATTTTCTTCTCATTCTAGGAAGTTTGCAAGAACTTGAGAGACCAGACCCAAGTTTAGTATAACTGCCTATCCTCAGATAGACGTTTCTCGTCATAATCTATGTCTCACCTTCTAGCGTTTGTCGTTACCGTCATTATATGCTATGATCACGATATGTTTCACAGGTCATGTTCATTCCACGTTCCTCATATCATGATCAAGATATGTTACACGTATCAGGGATCACGATATGTTTACTCATACTACACTCGCCATATCTCCACGTAGCACGTTCAAAAATTATCACGTATCACGTTCAAAAATTTTCACGTACTACGTTTCTTTATGTCTCGCGCATCGTTTTTAGTTAACAGTTAAGTTGGATTGTTTTGCACCATAATGTTTCAGTTACTCTTACACGTTAATTCTTATTCCCTCGATCGAATTTAGGGGATCTACCTTACGTTGATAACCAAGAACTTCTTTGTATTCCAAGTCAAGGTCAGAAGGACCAAGACTTATCATTCGTGTCAAGATCTTATAAAGGAACCGTTCCAAGAGGGAAGCCACTTGGAAACGGACAAGTTCATCCGGACTTCTTATCCGTTTTCTCTTATCAATTAGATATGTCCTTTCAGCCACGTCACGTTCCATGTCCTTTTTAGACATGTCACGTTCCGCGTTCGTTCTGCCAGGTCACGTGCACATTAATTTATCTTACATACCCTCTCAGTTTGATTCGGGTATGTTTCTCTTTCAGTTACGTTATCTATAATTCGGGGACGAATTATTCTTTTTAGGGGGAAGAGTTGTAAAACCCGCATGCTTTTACCATGAATAGTACCCTTAAGATCGTACGTACTAAATTTAAACTTTCCTAATATAGCATGATTACGATTACGTGTTAGGATTTTACGTATTACGTACGTGTTAGAACACGATAAGTATTTACTACGCACAAGCACGTAATAATTATTTAACAATAATTAATCACGAACATGCGATCATGAAATCATGAACGTAATTAAATCACGGGCTAATATTAGTTACGTATATATATTTATTACGAACACGAATAAATATATTAAGTCACGATCGATAACTAATTAAAACACGTATAACACGAACACGAGAACACACCAATATTTTAGACACGGAAAAACATTCGGGTTACCCCTTGTGGGCCCCATTACCACGAAATAGGGAGGGAGGATGGGCTTAGCCCATCAAATTTTACTAAAAGGGGTTTAAGGGATTTTCACTACTCATTTACAACTTACAGAAGATTTTTAGTAAAAACCTAAAAACCCTCATCTCCTTCTCCTTTGTGCCGCCACCATCAAAACACAAAAAGGGAGTGTTTGTTGATCTTGGATCTTGGAATTCTTGTTGGTGTTCGTGTTTGTTCTTCGTTCTTTTGATCCATGTATTCGGTAAATCTTTTTAAACCTTTTCTTTTAATTTAATCTTTTTATTAATTATGAACATGTGATGTTTTTATAAAAACATAATAATTAAACATAGATCTAACATGTTTTGGTGTTAAATAAAATCAAAAGGGTGTTTTAAGGGGTGTTTTGTTTTGGCCGCAGGCTGCACCGAACCCGAATGGGTTTCGGTTTGCCAAGCCGACCACCACCAAGACAGTATGGTCCTGGTTGGTGCGTGTGGGTCCCACGGCAGCAGTAAAACATGGGGTACCCCGAGTTGGTTCGGGGTACGGTGTCGATTCATGTCCGGTTCATGTTGTAGCCTAGATCCGGTTCATGGTGTATGTTAGTTTTTATGTTATGAACTTATGTTAAAATTAAATTAATAAAAGATGTGATTAATTTAATAACATGACTTAGGTTATTTAATTATTAATAATCATGAAATTGTTTTATCCTAAGTATTTATATATTTAAGACTTATAATTAATTAATTATTTTAAAACCATGGATATAATTAATTAATTAACATGACTTAGGTTATATTATTAATATATAATAACACATATTTTAACCTAAGTATTTAACTTATTAAAAACATGTTATACTTTAATTAAATATTATAACCTATAGTTTAATTAAATTACATGAAATAATTATTAAACTATACAATATACCATATGACTTAGAAAATAATCATGAAAAACACTTAGGCTTATATACTTAGCTTATTTAACCAGCTTTTTTCTAATTATGGAAACTTTCTATTTTTAGAAACTTAATTAAATAAGGTAGCTAATCTATTTATGGAAACCAGCTATTTTTAGAAATTTAATTAAATAAGGCAGCTAATCTATTTATGGAAACCAGCTATTTTTAGAAACTTATTTATTTAAGGCAGCTAATCTATTTATGGAAACTTAATTAAATAAGGCAGCAAATCTATTTATGGAAACTTTCTATTTTTAGAAACTTATCTATTTTAGGCAGTAAATATATTTTTGGAAACTTTCTATTTTTGGAAACTTTCTATTTTTGGAAACTTTCTATTTTTGGAAACTTTCTATTTTGGTAACTTTCTAATTTTGGAATATTTCTATTTTTGGAAACTTTCTATTTTAGGAAACTTGCTATTTTTGGAAAGTTACTTATTATTACACAGTAAGTATAATAACACATGAAATACCAGAAATACTTAATCAGATTAAACAGAATATAAGATAAAACACAGTTAAAAGCTTAGAAACAGTAAAACATGGTCAGAACACATAATATAAGCTAAGACATGACATAAAACCAGCTATGTATTTAGTAAGCAGTTACTTATTCATGTACGTATTTGTGTAGCACTAGTGATTCGGAAATAGGATTTCTCGTAGTTCGTCTTTCTCGTTCACTGGATATAAGGTACGGATTCCCGTCCTTTCAGTATGGACATTCTTTCCTTATTAGGATTCCTCGTATGCAGCCAACTGTTTTCCCGTAGTATAAGTTATGTGTTTGATTGCTTATGTTTAATTAAGATTACCTATAACCATATACATGCATGACCAGTTTCACCTAGTTATGGAGGTACGATTACCATTAGAGGCACTGATGTTATGACTTCACCACGGCAGAGTGATTGCTCGTGGCGTCCCTTCAGCTTTTGGCCATTTATTTATATTTATCATGTGGGGTGTATGGGTGCATCCTAGTTACATGTTTTCAGTCAGGATTTCATGGTGAATGTTGTGTGTGCCTTGCATCCTTCACAAGGAGTTGATCCCTCCTACCCAAAAACCAGTATATTAAATTAGAGGCAGCCCCTCTAATTTGCATGATGAGGTCACCCCTCCAAGTATTCATGCACGGTGGATTTTCATGACCTATATTGGCTAAGAGTAAAATATGTTAAACAGTTTTCATAAGATAAACATAAGGCTTTTCAAACTATAAAACCAGTTTTATGAACATGTTCCAGGTTTTCCAGGACTTATACATTTCCGCTGCTATTAAGTCTTTATTATGTTTAGTCATTCATACTATGTCTATATCCGTGCACTGAGCGTTTTGCTCAGCCGTTACTTTCCTTTCCATGTCCCAAAACGGCAGGTACCCTAGGAAAGACTCGAGTATTTGGAGGACGTGCATAGGATGGAAGCTGCTAGAGACTTCTTTTCCTTTTGCCTTCATATATTTATGCTTGTGTAGTCTATCATTCATTTCTTTTGGTTTATTATGTTTTGGGCTTATGTTTGGGAACCGATGTTTGATTCTGGTTATCCCTATGGTCATGTAATGTTTTATACATTTATCCTTGTATGCTTTGATGACACGCCATAATTACGCGTGACATTTCCATTATCAAAATGGGGTGTTACAAAAAGTCTTTGCAAGTACTGTCAAGATCAAGAGTGAGCAATGGATCAGACAAGACTGAAGAGGTACAAGTTGAAAGGATAGCTTCAGTGGAAGAAAGGGTATCTGGAGATACTCTAGTGATTGAAGAAACAAGTGTGTCTAACACTGGTGAAGTCAACATTGTTGAAGATCAAAGTACTGCTAGGCCAATTAAGCTGACTGCAAGTACTGCTGACATTGTTGAAGACCCAAGTAGTGCTAAGCCAACTAAGCCGACTACAAGTACAGCTGGTGATCATCCTTCACTAGAAAGTCAAACTCCTTTTGGAGAGGATCAGACTTTAGCCCAAATACTGCTTGACTTAAGAGAAAAGAATTCAGCTGAGAAAGAAAAACAAGCAGAGATAGAAAAGAAGACACAACAAAAAGTTCTTGCCAAAAAGGATCAAACTAAAGGTAAGAAAGGTCAAGCTTCACACCCTACTAAAGGTATAGTTATTCAGCAGCAAGCTGATGAGGAAAGACCTTCCAAGCTGAAGAAGAAGTTACCTAAGATTAATCCAAAGGATAAGGGGAAGAAGCAAATACAATCAGAATCTGAAAATGAGAGTGATTTAGATGAAGATATCAGCAAAGTCATGTATAGATTTAATCAACTAGACCATGACGAGGAATATGCTCTCAGGATGCAAGCTAAAGTTCGTGAAGAATATATACAAGAGGAACTTGAAACAAAGCAGCATTTGCTAGAAGCTAGGAGAATACAACAAGAATGGAACATACAAGAGTATGATAGGATTCAAGCTGAATTACATGCAAGTGAGCTTCTTGCAGAATCATTGATAGCTGAAGAAAGAGATGCTTATGATGAAGAAGAGAAATCAAAATTGATTGATGATCTGGTAAGGAGCAACAAAGATTCTTTGCTGAGAAAAGAAGAAGAGAAAAGATTAAGCCTCCAACTACCATGCAGATTGAACACCCCCATAATGGTCAAATGCAGCAGAATAGTACGTGAGGTGTTACTTTGGTGGATCGATAGCACACAATATATAGAGCAATGATCATAATAGTCATTTAAAAGAAATAGCATATGAATTAAAGTGTACACATTTAGTATCTTGTCTTAAAATAGCATTTATTAATAATGTGAAAAATATCCCAGCCCATTAGTTTTATTTCCAAAACACGCCCCTAAGGCTTATAATACTTTTGTTATATGTCAATTTAAGTTCCTAGGGTTTCCTAGTCTTGAAATATTTACAAATCGAGTCCATAGGGCTCGTTTTATTTTCATGAATTGGCAAAACACCCCCCTCAAGTCTCGAACATATTAAAAGTAAGGGTTAGGGATCGAATTAAGTTTGGATGTTGACATAACTAGTCCCTCATAACTCGAAAATATATATTAATGTTTCTAGGACTCGTATTAAGTTTCCAAAATGACACATTTAGTCCCTTAAGTCTCGAAAATATATAATAAGGTTTCTAGGGTTTGTGTTAAGTTTCCAAAGTGACACTTTTAGCCCCTTAAGTCTCGCAATATTTAATAAAAAGGCTAGGGCTTGTATGAAGTTTCTAAAGTGCCACATTCAGTCCTTATGGTTTCGTTAGTTCACGGTTTAAACACAACGCACCCTATATTTTCAGAAATGACAATTTGGTCCTCGAGCTTCTTAAAGTCACGAGATGTATATAAATGTTTTATATATTTATATTTTTGACTTATAACTTTAACCAAAAAGCAAGGATGGCCCGAAAGTCTCCCAAAATGGGATTGGGCTTAGTTGGCCCAATAGGGTCTTGGTTTGGGCTTTATGGGCCTAACGGGATAACCTTTTGGGCTTGTCTAGTCTTAATAAGCATACTAATTATATACTAGTTAATGTGGGCTTATGGGCTTATTAGCTTATATGTGGGCTTATATGTCGCGGATTATATGAGCTTATATGGCTTATTTTCTCGTCTTATATAAGTTAATGGGCTTATATGACTTGGCTTATATGACCTTATATGTCTTGGCTTATATAAGCTTATATGTCTCAGCTTATATAAGTTTGTGGGCTTATATGACTATGTCATTTAACTAGGGCTCACATTAGGTTTCTATAAGCAATTTCTTACTAGTTCATAGTGTTTTGAAGCAAGTTTGTCCACGAACACAATATAAGTCGTGGGCTTATATGTTGTTACTGGTTTGTCTTAGGGTATTTTACTGTGCATGGAATCCTAGCTTCATTTCCATGGCTCATAGATGCATGACAAGTAATAAGAGGTATGGAAATATTGAAATGAGGTTAGGGAGGTCTCATACTTACTTGTTTCAAGAAAAGATGGTGGATGATCAAGTTTCAAGGCTCCTACTTGTCGGGTTCGTCCTAGACGTGACCGATGGAGGTCTTGGCTTGACTTGAATGTTAAATATCTCTTGTATACTTGCACTGAATGCTTTGAGAAGACTAAGATCTTGTAGGAGTAAATGTTTTGTTTTATCTAGGTTTTATGTGAAGTGATGACCCGGATTTTGGAGTGAAGTAAATAAAAAGTAGGAGTGTAGTTTGCTAAATATCCAAGTATGAAGAGGATGGATGTGGTCTAGGGTTGAGCCACGACAAGTAAGAGAAATAACCAAGATTTGAGGTGATTTGCAAAGTACTTGGAGGTACTAGGTTGTTAATGCAATGTTGATACATTTGGCCTTTGGTGTGTCTTTAGCCGTCGCATACATGCATACCAAGGGGAAAAATTGGACTTGTATAGTATTTGCAATTAAGGGAAGGTTTTATATTTCAAATGGTTTGTGTGGCTTGAGGTCTTCACACGTCTAAGGGAAAGAAAAGGTGCTAGGTGTCTTAGTTATCATACTACTTGCATATCTAAGCCTTGATATTTGTTAGTACTTCCCATTAATGTAAAGTTGTACATATGGTCTTGGTTTTTAAATATAGCCGACGGTTTTAAATATTTGTTAGTACTTATTAATGTAAAGTTTAGATTATAGTGTGTTGTACAAGGTTTATAAAGTCAAATGTATATTTTAAAGAGGTTTTAGGTAGGTATAGTTGTGTATGGTATAGTATTCGGCTAGATATATAAGTCTAGGGTATTATTAGGTTCAAATTTTGTGTCTTGGTATGGTTACTCGGAGTCTAGGTATAATATAGTAGAAGTAGGTTTAAGTCCTAATTTGTTTTGGTTAAGTTTAGGGATCCTTGGTGAAAGTATAGTCATAATTAAATAAAAGTATTATTTACTTTATTAAAATGTAAGACACTTAGTGAAAGTGAGTTAGAGTAGATATTGTAATGTTTAATGATAAGAGTAGTTCATGTTGAATCATAGTAGTGTTTATGAGGTGAGAAAAATATATAAATATATATTTTGAAGCTTAAAATAGTTCCTTGGTAAGTGTTATTAATTATGATCATGAGTTTAGATTTTTATAAATCAATATGATGAGTGCTTATGATCAAGTATTTCAGGTGACTTAATAGTCCCAATATATGATGGTTTAAAGCCTTGTATGCTCATATAATGCAGCCATACAAATGTCCTTCTGATTAAATACTCATAATCATAATATAATGTCATGTGATCAAATGTTTCCATGTTCTGATGATTTAAATGATGTATGCTCATGTATGATGCATATGATTGCTCAAAAGATTCATGCAAAGGAGGTAATATATATATATATCATGAGATGACGTGTACAATGATGTCATAGTTAAAATCCTGAAATTTACAGGTTTTACAGCACTATCTCGTTATTTTAGCTTTGTACTCAAAGCTTAAGATGACGTTACTGCTCAGGTGAACAGGTGTGGGTACTTCGCTCTGAATGAGTCTTCGCGTTCCCAGGTGAACTCAGGACCTCTCCTAGAGTTCCAACGTATCTTAACTAATGGGATTTGGCTTCGCTTTAGTTTCTTGACTACCCTCTCCATGACTTCAACAGGTTCTTCTGTGAATTGGAGTTTGTCATCAAAGTTGACACCCTCCAATGGCATGGCTAACGGCTCATCCGCGTAACACTTCTTCAGGTTTGAGACATGGAATGTAGAGTATACCCGGCTCAACTGCTGGGCTAACTCCAAACGATAAGCGACTTCACCGATTCTGGCGATCACTTTGAAGGGTCCTACGTAACGTGGAGTTAATTTCCCATGTTTTCCAAATCGTACAACGCCCTTCCAAGGCGATACCTTGAGCATAACGCGGTTACCTACTTCGAATTTCATAGGTTTTTGTTTGCGATCTGCATAGCTCTTCTGTCTGTCTTGTACGGCTTGAATTCTTTGTTTGATGAGAGTGATCTTCTCAGTAGTCTCTTAGATCAGTTCAGGTCCAGTAAGCTGAAATTCCCCCACCTCTGCCCAGCACACGGGTGATCTGCACTTGCAGCCATAGAGGGCCTCAAATGGTGCTGCTTTGATGCTGGCATGGTAGCTGTTGTTGTAGGAGAATTCAACCAATGGTATATGTTCGACCCATCCATTTCCAAAGTCGATCACACATGACCTTAGCATGTCTTACAATGTTTGGATTGTTCGTTCACTCTGACCGTCAGTCTGAGGGTGATAAGCAGTACTCATGTCTAAGTTTGTTCCCAAGGCTCGTTGAAAACCTTTCCAAAAGTTTGACATAAATCTACCATCTCAATCACAGATTATTGAGATTGGTATACCGTGTCTAGTCACAACTTCCTTGAGATATAGTTTGGCCAACTTGTTCAAAGAGTCATTTTCTCTGATGGGCAAGAAATGAGCTGATTTTGTGAGTCGGTACACGATTACCCAAATTTTATCGGAACCGTGAGATGAAGTAGGAAGCTTGGTAATGAAGTCCATGGTAATATTGTCCCATTTCTATTTCGGTATCTCGGGTTGGACTAATAAATCGGATGGTCTCTGATGTTCTGTCTTCACTCTGGCACAAGTCAGACATTTCTTCACGTATGTGGAAATGTCTGCCTTCATGTTTGGCCACCAATATAATTCCTTCACGTCCTGATACATCTTTTCAGATCCGGGATGTATGGAGTACTTAGACTTAAGAGATTCATGCATGATCACGTTTCTCAAGTCTCCGTAACATGGTAACCAACTTCTCCCGTGAAAACATAACGTTTCGTCTGCTCTGGCTTCTAACTTCTCCTTGCTTAGATCTGTCCTAAGCATCCCTCCTATGCCTTCCTTTCCAATTTTTTCAGGCTTCTGTGCTTGGAGTTGAGCCTCTAATATCTGCTTGGGTAGGTCCAAGCTAATGGTCATAAATAGGGCTCGAACTCTCATGGGAGGATCAGTTCCTTTTCGGCTTAGTGCATCTGCAACTACGTTGGCTTTACCTGGGTGGTATTTGATATCACAGTCGTAGTCACTGAGCAATTCTATCCAACGAAATTGTCTCATGTTCAGCTCCTTCTGGTCTAGGATATGTTGCAAACTTTTGTGGTCGGTATGCACTGTGCACTTTGTTCCATATAGGTAGTGTCTCCAAATTTTCAAGGCAAAGACTATAGATCCAAGCTCTAGATCACGAGTAGAGTAATTCTGCTCGTGCTTCTTCAGTTGTCTTGAAGCATAAGCAATAACTTTCTATCTCTGCATTAACACAGCTCCTAAGCCTTTGTGTGAGGCATCACATTAGATAACAGAATCTTCGTTGCCTTCTGGTAAGGCTAGGATAGGTGCACTACATAAATCTGTTTTATGGTTTGGAATGCGGTTTCTTCTTTTTCTCCCTAATCAAATTTCACGCCTTTCTGAGTAAGATTCGTCATAGATTTAGCTATCTTAGAAAATCCTTCTATAAATCTCCGGTAGTAACCGACAAGTCCTAAGAATTGGCAAATATCCTTTGGCGAAGTGGGTGCTGCCCAATCCTTTATGGATTCGGCTTTTGCGGGATCTACTAGAATTCCCTTGCTGTCAATCACGTGACCAAGAAAATGTACTTTAGGAATCCAAAAATCACATTTGGAGAATTTGGCGTATAGCTTCTCTTCCTTAAGCAATTTCAATACTTGAGCAAGATGTTCTCCGTGCTCTTGCTCATTCTTGGAATAGATGAGTATGTCATCGATGAACACGATGACGAATTTATCCAGATACGATCTACACACTCGATTCAAGAGGTCCATGAATATGGCTGGTGCGTTGGTCAATCCAAATGGCATGACCAGAAATTCGTAATAACCGTAACGAGTCTTGAAGGCTGTTTTTGGTATGTCCTCCTCTCTGACTCTCAGCTGATGGTATCCAGATCTTAAGTCAATCTTGGAATACACACTTGATCCTTGTAGTTGATCAAATAGGTCGTCGATTCGTGGTAGCGGATAACGATTCTTTCTAGTTAACTTATTCAGTTCCATGTAATCGATGCACATTCAGAAAGAACCGTCTTTCTTTTTGATAAAAAGCACTGGATCTCCCCAAGGTGAGAAACTGGGTCGGATAAAATCTTTGTCTGATAGTTCTTGAAGTTGTTCAGCGAGTTCTTTCATCTCGGTCGGTGCTAATCGGTATGGTGCTTTAGCTACAGGTGCAACTCCCAGTATCAAGTCAATTTGGAATTCCACTTGACGAGTCGGAGGTAAACCAGGTAAGTCGTCTGGGAAAATGGTAGGTGTAAAAATACACTTTTGTTTTAGGAAAAACAAAGAGCGTAAAAAGGGTAAGTATTAAACAAGTGGCTTAGGAAAAACCACAAGTAAATGACCCAAAGTGGGGATCGTTCTCAAGGAGGCAAGTGTGTTGTGTAAAGAGATGATTAATGTGTTTGTGATTATAATTATGAGAAAATAAAAGAGAAAAGGATGACGGTTAAGATAAAATTACACTAAGACAAAAAGTCATGCACGTAAAACCGTAAGATATGACTAAATTTAAAAATTAACCAAAAATTTCCTAGAAAATTGTAATAAATCCTAAAAAATGTAATTAGAGTTTACAAAAATCAAAATTCACTCAAACTTTTTATTTAATTAAACATTAATGTTTTAATGCTAATTAAAGCCCAATCATTGATAGCTGAAGAAAGAGATGCTTATGATGAAGAAGAGAAATCAAAATTGATTGATGATCTGGTAAGGAGCAACAAAGATTCTTTGCTGAGAAAAGAAGAAGAGAAAAGATTAAGCCTCCAACTACCATGCAGATTGAACACCCCCATAATGGTCAAATGCAGCAGAATAGTACGTGAGGTGTTACTTTGGTGGATCGATAGCACACAATATATAGAGCAATGATCATAATAGTCATTTAAAAACATAGCATATGAATTAAATTGTACACATTTAGTATCTTGTCTTAAAATAGCATTTATTAATAATGTGAAAAATATCCCAGCCCATTAGTTTTATTTCCAAAACACGCCCCTAGGGCTTATAATACTTTTGTTATATGTCAATTTAAGTTCCTAGGGTTTCCTAGTCTTGAAATATTTACAAATCGAGTCCATAGGGCTCTTTTTATTTTCATGAATTGGCAAAACACCCCCCTCAAGTCTCGAACATATTAAAAGTAAGGGTTAGGGATCGAATTAAGTTTGGATGTTGACATAACTAGTCCCTCATAACTCGAAAATATATATTAATGTTTCTAGGACTCGTATTAAGTTTCCAAAATGACACATTTAGTCCCTTAAGTCTCGAAAATATATAATAAGGTTTCTAGGGTTTGTGTTAAGTTTCCAAAGTGACACCTTTAGCCCCTTAAGTCTCGCAATATTTAATAAAAAGGCTAGGGCTTGTATGAAGTTTCTAAAGTGCCACATTCAGTCCTTATGGTTTGGTTAGTTCACGGTTTAAACACAACGCACCCTATATTTTCAGAAATGACAATTTGGTCCTCGAGCTTCTTAAAGTCACGAGATGTATATAAATGTTTTATATATTTATATTTTTGACTTATAACTTTAACCAAAAAGCAAGGATGGCCCGAAAGTCTCCCAAAATGGGATTGGGCTTAGTTGGCCCAATAGGGTCTTGGTTTGGGCTTTATGGGCCTAACGGGATAACCTTTTGGGCTTGTCTAGTCTTAATAAGCATACTAATTATATACTAGTTAATGTGGGCTTATGGGCTTATTAGCTTATATGTGGGCTTATATGTAGTCGCGGATTATATGAGCTTATATGGCTTATTTTCTCGTCTTATATAAGTTAATGGGCTTATATGACTTGGCTTATATGACCTTATATGTCTTGGCTTATATAGGCTTATATGTCTCAGCTTATATAAGTTTGTGGGCTTATATGACTATGTCATTTAACTAGGGCTCACATTAGGTTTATATAAGCAATTTCTTACTAGTTCATAGTGTTTTGAAGCAAGTTTGTCCACGATCACAATATAAGTCGTGGGCTTATATGTTGTTAGTGGTTTGTCTTAGGGTATTTTACTGTGCATGCAATCCTAGCTTCATTTCCATGGCTCATAGATGCATGACAAGTAATAAGAGGTATGGAAATATTGAAATGAGGTTAGGGAGGTCTCATACTTACTTGTTTCAAGAAAAGATGGTGGATGATCAAGTTTCAAGGCTCCTACTTGTCGGGTTCGTCCTAGACGTGACCTATGGAGGTCTTGGCTTGACTTGAATGTTAAATATCTCTTGTATACTTGCACGGAATGCTTTAAGAAGACTAAGATCTTGTAGGAGTAAATGTTTTGTTTTATCTAGGTTTTATGTGAAGTGATGACCCGGATTTTGGAGTGAAGTAAATGAGAAGTAGGAGTGTAGTTTGCTAAATATCCAAGTATGAAGAGGATGGATGTGGTCTAGGGTTGAGCCACGACAAGTAAGAGAAATAACCAAGATTTGAGGTGATTTGCAAAGTACTTGGAGGTACTAGGTTGTTAATGCAATGTTGATACATTTGGCCTTTGGTGTGTCTTTAGCCGTCGCATACATGCATACCAAGGGGAAAAATTGGACTTGTATAGTATTTGCAATTAAGGGAAGGTTTTATATTTCAAATGGTTTGTGTGGCTTGAGGTCTTCACACGTCTAAGGGAAAGAAAAGGTGCTAGGTGTCTTAGTTATCATACTACTTGCATATCTAAGCCTTGATATTTGTTAGTACTTCCCATTAATGTAAAGTTGTACATATGGTCTTGGTTTTTAAATATAGCCGACGGTTTTAAGCTAGTCAAAGGAAAAGAGTTTGTTAAATAGTGTAAGTTTTAATTATAGTGTGTTGTACAAGGTTTATAAAGTCAAATGTATATTTTAAAGAGGTTTTAGGTAGGTATAGTTGTGTATGATATAGTATTCGGCTAGATATATAAGTCTAGGGTATTATTAGGTTCAAATTTTGTGTCTTGGTATGGTTACTCGGAGTCTAGGTATAATATAGTAGAAGTAGGTTTAAGTCCTAATTTGTTTTGGTTAAGTTTAGGGATCCTTGGTGAAAGTATAGTCATAATTAAATAAAAGTATTATTTACTTTATTAAAATGTAAGACACTTAGTGAAAGTGAGTTAGAGTAGATATTGTAATGTTTAATGATAAGAGTAGTTCATGTTGAATCATAGTAGTGTTTATGAGGTGAGAAAAATATATAAATATATATTTTGAAGCTTAAAATAGTTCCTTGGTAAGTGTTATTAATTATGATCATGAGTTTAGATTTTTATAAATCAATATGATGAGTGCTTATGATCAAGTATTTCAGGTGACTTAATAGTCCCAATATATGATGGTTTAAAGCCATGTATGCTCATATAATGCAGCCATACAAATGTCCTTCTGATTAAATACTCATAATCATAATATAATGTCATGTGATCAAATGTTTCCATGTTCTGATGATTTAAATGATGTATGCTCATGTATGATGCATATGATTGCTCAAAAGATTCATGCAAAGGCGGTAATATATATAGATATCATGAGATGACGTGTACAATGATGTCATAGTTAAAATCCTGAAATTTACAGGTTTTACAGCACTATCTCGTTATTTTAGCTTTGTACTCAAAGCTTAAGATGACGTTACTGCTCAGGTGAACAGGTGTGGGTACTTCGCTCTGAATGAGTCTTCGCGTTCCCAGGTGAACTCAGGACCTCTCCTAGAGTTCCAACGTATCTTAACTAACGGGATTTGGCTTCGCTTTAGTTTCTTGACTACCCTCTCCATGACTTCAACAGGTTCTTCTATGAATTGGAGTTTGTCATCAAAGTTGACACCCTCCAATGGCATGGCTAACGGCTCATCCGCGTAACACTTCTTCAGGTTTGAGACATGGAATGTAGAGTATACCCGGCTCAACTGCTGGGCTAACTCCAAACGATAAGCGACTTCACCGATTCTGGCGATCACTTTGAAGGGTCCTACGTAACGTGGAGTTAATTTCCCATGTTTTCCAAATCGTACAACGCCCTTCCAAGGCGATACCTTGAGCATAACGCGGTTACCTACTTCGAATTTCATAGGTTTTTGTTTGTGATCTGCATAGCTCTTCTGTCTGTCTTGTACGGCTTGAATTCTTTGTTTGATGAGAGTGATCTTCTCAGTAGTCTCTTAGATCAGTTCAGGTCCAGTAAGCTGAAATTCCCCCACCTCTGCCCAGCACACGGGTGATCTGCACTTGCAGCCATAGAGGGCCTCAAATGGTGCTGCTTTGATGCTGGCATGGTAGCTGTTGTTGTAGGAGAATTCAACCAATGGTATATGTTCGACCCATCCATTTCCAAAGTCGATCACACATGACCTTAGCATGTCTTACAATGTTTGGATTGTTCGTTCACTCTGACCGTCAGTCTGAGGGTGATAAGCAGTACTCATGTCTAAGTTTGTTCCCAAGGCTCGTTGAAAACCTTTCCAAAAGTTTGACATAAATCTACCATCTCAATCACAGATTATTGAGATTGGTATACCGTGTCTAGTCACAACTTCCTTGAGATATAGTTTGGCCAACTTGTTCAGAGAGTCATTTTCTCTGATGGGCAAGAAATGAGCTGATTTTGTGAGTCGGTACACGATTACCCAAATTTTATCGGAACCGTGAGATGAAGTAGGAAGCTTGGTAATGAAGTCCATGGTAATATTGTCCCATTTCTATTTCGGTATCTCGGGTTGGACTAATAAATCGGATGGTCTCTGATGTTCTGTCTTCACTCTGGCACAAGTCAGACATTTCTTCACGTATGTGGAAATGTCTGCCTTCATGTTTGGCCACCAATATAATTCCTTCACGTCCTGATACATCTTTTCAGATCCGGGATGTATGGAGTACTTAGACTTAAGAGATTCATGCATGATCACGTTTCTCAAGTCTCCGTAACATGGTAACCAACTTCTCCCGTGAAAACATAACGTTTCGTCTGCTCTGGCTTCTAACTTCTACTTGCTTAGATCTGTCCTAAGCATCCCTCCTATGCCTTCCTTTCCAATGTTTTCAGGCTTCTGTGCTTGGAGTTGAGCCTCTAATATCTGCTTGGGTAGGTCCAAGCTAATGGTCATAAATAGGGCTCGAACTCTCATGGGAGGATCAGTTCCTTTTCGGCTTAGTGCATCTGCAACTACGTTGGCTTTACCTGGGTGGTATTTGATATCACAGTCGTAGTCACTGAGCAATTCTATCCATCGAAATTGTCTCATGTTCAGCTCCTTCTGGTCTAGGATATGTTGCAAACTTTTGTGGTCGGTATGCACTGTGCACTTTGTTCCATATAGGTAGTGTCTCCAAATTTTCAAGGCAAAGACTATAGATCCAAGCTCTAGATCACGAGTAGAGTAATTCTGCTCGTGCTTCTTCAGTTGTCTTGAAGCATAAGCAATAACTTTCTATCTCTGCATTAACACAGCTCCTAAGCCTTTGTGTGAGGCATCACATTAGATAACAAAATCTTCGTTGCCTTCTGGTAAGGCTAGGATAGGTGCACTACATAAATCTGTTTTATGGTTTGGAATGCGGTTTCTTCTTTTTCTCCCTAATCAAATTTCACGCCTTTCTGAGTAAGATTCGTCATAGATTTAGCTATCTTAGAAAATCCTTCTATAAATCTCCGGTAGTAACCGACAAGTCCTAAGAATTGGCAAATATCCTTTGGCGAAGTGGGTGCTGCCCAATCCTTTATGGATTCGGCTTTTGCGGGATCTACTAGAATTCCCTTGCTGTCAATCACGTGACCAAGAAAATGTACTTTAGGAATCCAAAAATCACATTTGGAGAATTTGGCGTATAGCTTCTCTTCCTTAAGCAATTTCAATACTTGAGCAAGATGTTCTCCGTGCTCTTGCTCATTCTTGGAATAGATGAGTATGTCATCGATGAACACGATGACGAATTTATCCAGATACGATCTGCACACTCGATTCAAGAGGTCCATGAATATGGCTGGTGCGTTGGTCAATCCAAATGGCATGACCAGAAATTCGTAATAACCGTAACGAGTCTTGAAGGCTGTTTTTGGTATGTCCTCCTCTCTGACTCTCAGCTGATGGTATCCAGATCTTAAGTCAATCTTGAAATACACACATGATCCTTGTAGTTGATCAAATAGGTCGTCGATTCGTGGTAGCGGATAACGATTCTTTCTAGTTAACTTATTCAGTTCCATGTAATCGATGCACATTCAGAAAGAACCGTCTTTCTTTTTGATAAAAAGCACTGGATCTCCCCAAGGTGAGAAACTGGGTCGGATAAAATCTTTGTCTGATAGTTCTTGAAGTTGTTCAGCGAGTTCTTTCATCTCGGTCGGTGCTAATCGGTATGGTGCTTTAGCTACAGGTGCAACTCCCAGTATCAAGTCAATTTGGAATTCCACTTGACGAGTCGGAGGTAAACCAGGTAAGTCGTCTGGGAAAATGGTAGGTGTAAAAATACACTTTTGTTTTAGGAAAAACAAAGAGCGTAAAAAGGGTAAGTATTAAACAAGTGGCTTAGGAAAAACCACAAGTAAATGACCCAAAGTGGGGATCGTTCTCAAGGAGGCAAGTGTGTTGTGTAAAGAGATGATTAATGTGTTTGTGATTATAATTATGAGAAAATAAAAGAGAAAAGGATGACGGTTAAGATAAAATTACACTAAGACAAAAAGTCATGCACGTAAAACCGTAAGATATGACTAAATTTAAAAATTAACCAAAAATTTCCTAGAAAATTGTAATAAATCCTAAAAAATGTAATTAGAGTTTACAAAAATCAAAATTCACTCAAACTTTCTATTTTATTAAACATTAATGTTTTAATGCTAATTAAAGCCCAAAAAATCAATTTAATTAACAAAAAGCCCAAAATGAGATTTTTCACTTTGTAAACCTCTAAAATGATTTAACTAAATTAAAAACTATTTTTGAAAAATTTAAAATTAATTAAAACTATTTAAAAATGCTTAAAAACTATAAAATTTAAAATAATTCTAGAAATTAATTAAATGACACTAAAATTAATCTAATAATTTTAAAATTCCTAACTTAATGTATTAAACCTAGGAAAAATGAAAAACTTGCAAGAATCTTAAATTTAATTATTAATAATAAAATAATAATAAAATAATATTAAAAATCTAAAATTTATAAAAAATTCTAAAAAGTTGCAAACTAGTTTATTTTAACCTAATTAACACAGAAATGAGCTTGAAATTACCAAAATACCCCTACCGAGCCTCCAAATGGGCTGAAATGAAAAACAATCCACTGAATTGGGCTTTTTGGCCCAATAAGGAAAAAGTTGTCCAAATAAGCCCAAAATCACCTACTTGACTCAAAATTTGATTTTAAGAATAAAAGTCTAAAGGCCCAAAAGCTGAAAGTGAGCTTATCATAGCTTAATACTCAACAGCTTATTCTTAATGGGCTTTTTGGCCCATTAAGCCATAAGCTCTAATTTGACACATAAGCTTCTTTTGGGATACTAAAGAGATCCATGAAAAGAAATTTTGAAAAGGCCCAAGAAATAAGCCTGAAATAAGCAAAAGCTCTCTATAGAAAACGACAAAATAGTCGTTTTTGAGTTCTAGGCCACCTTAAGTGCTGATTCAACTTGCAAAAGATTTTAAATGACAAAACTAAGATTAATAATCAAAAAGATTTCAAATAAGCCCAATGAATAAGCTGGAAAAAGCAATAAGCACTCAATGTAAAAGTCAACTAGTTTGGTTTTCTAGTCAAACCCTAAAAAGCTCCAGATTCGTTCAATGGGTCAAATAAGGAAGATTGATTACAAAAACAAAGTTTTTGCAAGTCTAAATAAGCTAGAATAGATTATGAATAAGCTGATGACCAATTTACACTATCAGTGGCTAGCAATAGGGGAAAGGAGTTCCCACTGCTTGACTATTTTGACTTTTTGTCTTTTGTGGGAGTTTCACTTGGTTTTGTTGGACAATCAAGGCACCCTTACAACCAGTGGGTTGTAAGGAGTCATAATCAAGCAAGAAAACACAGTTACACTCAGCCAAATGATACAGTTTAATCAATCTATGCTCAGATATGGTCCAGACAAGTAATAAGCAGATCTGGTGGTTATAAGCTACTTTTAAGCTAGTATAAGCCTACCAAACTTAACCCAAAGCATACAACAACAATACCAGACTTAGTGACACACAAATAACCTCATTTCATGCAATGATTCCAACTTATGAACAAGTTTTAAGCACATTCAAGTTACTGATGAACAAAGAATAGACAAGAACAATGTTTGCTGAACTACTTGACACCAAATCCAATTTCAAGGCCTTAGATCTATTTACTCAGGTTGCAAATACTTGGATTTAACACTTGTTATCCCTAGGTTAATAGGCAAAATAGGTGTGCATAAGATTTCAAAGCAAAAAAGCCTAGAACAAACTCAATAAGCCAAGATTTCAGATTTTAGGTTTCAAAGGACAAGACTTGTAAATATTAGACCTCAAACACCTTAATAACAGATATACACTCAAACAATACACCAATACCTACTCAAACTCATGCAGATTTGAACCAACAGACAACCCAAAACACCCTTTTCACTTTTTAAAACCAATTTTAACTAAGCAAAAGTATTCTCAAGACTAATTTAAGCCCAAATAAGCATCATAACATCCAACATATGAATCAAGAACCAAGTTGCATGCATAAAAACACACATACACAATAGAATCACAAAAATCACTAAGAACAAGTATTTAAACAGAAAAATGAAGATTGAGAATTCAAACCTCCAAAATGCACATCCACACTTTGGAATCAATGAGCTGAGGTTCTAGCTTAACAAGCACCAGCTTTCTATTGCTAAGAACAAGAAACAAGCTCAGCCAAGGGCTTTAACTTAGGTTAGCACAAATAAGATAAATCAAGGTGACAAAAGACTAAGCCTTTGCAACACTTAGGCTCTCACAAGCCTTGTATCTTTCCTTAAGGCCTCACCACCCCTTAATCAACCAAGATTAGGAGGCTATGATCACCCTTAAGTTCAAACTACAAGCCATTGAACCAAAAGTACTTAGCAAACAACTTAAACAGATTTTGTTATAAAAGAATATAACCAACTTCCAATATTGCTTAAGCTAGTTGAATTGTGACTTATGTCACTTAAGGAAACACCTCAATGAACAATCCTCTCCAAGAACAAGCCAAGTTCTTGACCACAGCAAGAACAAGGGACTCATAGGCTTATAGGAGCTCTTGGACTTGTTCAAGATTTTGATTAAGTACAAAAACGTGACAAACAACTACTCAACATAATAACAAGACAATGGAACTCAGTTTTAAATTTATAACACAATACCACAATTTCATAAAATCAGAAAAGGGCTTTACAAGGTTTGACAAATGAAAAACTGAGAACAAGAGTAAAGGAAAGACCCTAAACCCTTTTATATAGAGGGTGTACATGCTACTAGAAGCTGATAAAAACATAAACCCTAATGAAGTGATGTCCCAAAAATGCCCTTGAACTTTTTGAACTTTGTTGACTGAATTTTGACTTGGGAGGGGATACATGTGATGCCAGTGGTGAAAAGGTGATCCAAGGGGCCTTATGCAAGCTTAGGATGTAAGCAAAGGTTTGGGGCATTGATTCTTTGCAAGTATTTTGTTTGGGAGTGAAAAGTGGGGCAGGGGAGGGTGGTAGAATCATGTGAGGTGATGGTGATGGGGGTTTAAGGGTGGGTTTAGGATTAGTGATAGGTTAATTATAATTATGGAAGTATTAACACATAATTCGTAGGATTTAAGAAAAACCCACATCTGATGATGAACATGAAGAACATTTGTTTTAATCCGTTTTATGTTTAAATAGGGTCTTTAGGCGCGAGTTATAACTAATTAATTAAATTAGTTAATAACCGGTGAGTGGATGAGTGATGTGGCAGAATGGTGGTATTTGATTGGTTGTGGGAGGTGAGTGGGACACGTGTTGGAGGGTGATAGGTCTAGGTAAGTTTCCTTGTCTGCCAGCTTTAACCCCTCTTTTCTTCTTTTCTTGTCACTTGTGTTTAAACTTGCAAAATCAGAATACCCTTTGTTAACCAAGTTTCAGTTTTCACACTTTGGCCACAAAAACTTTTCCTGGAGTTTATCAAGGGTATTTCTTGCCATTTCTTGATACTTGAATGGCGGTTTTGGCATTTTCTTCATTGTTCAAGGTGTTGACTTGTATTGTTGACTTCTTGGAGGACTAATAATGACAAGTCGTCATAAATGAGGGACCATTCTTGCCAATTCTTCAAAGTGGAAGGCCCTTTTTGTAAATTTGACAAACTTTAAGGACCAATATTGTAATTATGAATAAACAAGGGTTTAAGTGTAACATCCCATTTTGGTAAATGGAATGTCACGCGTGATTATGGCGTGTCATCAAAGCATACAAAGATAAATGTCTTAAACATTACATGACCATAAAGGAAATACGGGAAACAAACATTGGTACCCCAAAGTAAAGCTCATCACACACAAACATAAGTACTGTAAATGAAAAGGACTAAACAATGTCCATGGAAATGAGTAACGAAAGTATGAATAAATGCATAAAGTAATGAAGGCTAGAAAGCTTCCAATCCATATGCACGTACGCTTAAAGTCTACGAGCGTCCCCGAGTACCTGCCGTTTTGGGAACACGAAAGGAAAACGACTGAGCATAACGCTCAGTGCACAGATATACAAACGTAGAATGAATACCATAAGCACATACAACATATAGCAGCAGAATTGAATAAGTCTTGGAAAACCTGGTATAACTTAGTAAAACTGGTTTTTATAGTTTGAAAAGCCTTATGTTTATCTTATAAAAATTGGTTAACATGTTTACCATTAGCCAATATAGGTCATGAAATATCAACGTGCATGAATACTTGGAGGGGTGACCTCGTCATGCAATTAGAGGGGTTGTCTCTAATTAATATAAGTTTGGGTAGGAGGGATCAGCTCCTTGTTAAGGATGCAAGGCACACACCACATTCACCTGAATAATTTGTAAAAACATGTAACCTAGGATGCACCCATATGTCCCACATGATAACATAATAATATGGCCAAAAGCTAAAAAGGACGCCACGAGCTATCACTCCACTGTGGTGAAGTCATAACACTGGTGCCTCTAGTGTTATGGTTATGGTACCTCCATAACTAGGTGAAACTGGTCATGCATGTATATGGCTTAGGCATTTAATTAAACATAAGCAAATAAAAACATATAAAACATGTTAATGCAAGTAATGCCTAAAAACATTATTAGTGTTAACTAATCTTTCTTAGTTTTGATCACAACAAACCATACAACACATTTAGTGTAGAACACAAAATGAATTATTTAACTAACACTATCATCAAGGTAATAATCATATCACTAACCTTTCTTAATCATACTTAGTGATGATCAAAATGATTATCCTTAAAACTCACTTTTGTTAATAAGACAAAAGACTTCAATAAACTTTCTTTTTTAGAAAATGTTTTATTAAAATGGAAAATGAAAATTTGAAAATGGCATATTCCAAATGTTGTTAGAATATCCTTTGAAGGGTTCAAATACCTAAGATATTCCCACCCCACTAAAAGAAAAAAACGGAGTGGAGTCTAGTGGCGGTACCTTAAGTACCTACGCGGTACCTTAGCGATATGGTACCGCGGGGTGAGATAAGGTACTGCGCACAGTAGCCGTTATAGATCCGTTGTAACTTTGTCTCCTTTAAATAGTGGGTCAAATCTCATTTTCCAGCAAGCCTCTTGGACGTTTTTCTCAGCCCTTTTTCTATTTTCTATAGCATAATCATTAGTAAATGATCACTTAATTTGTTAAGGATGTTTACATATGATTATCCTCTTGATCCCCTCCTTTACCATGTCCAATGAGAAGATCACTCACTCACTAGTATAGTGATAAAGATGAATTTATGAGCTAGGCATATTCATCATGATACCTTTTTGTTTTAGGTCAATCCAATGTATTTATGAATAGTTGGACTAGTTGTGTTCATCCAAGTTATTTGTGAATACTTGGATTTGTTGTGTACATCCATTGCATATGTGTTTGCTTGGATTTGTGTTGTGTAAATCCAAGCTACATGTGTGTACTTGGATAAGTCTAGTTGAGTTGTAATAGATTTGATTATGAGTTCTCACTAAACTACAAAGTGATGTAGTTGTGTCTTGTGAGTTCTCACTAAACTTTAAAGTGATTAGTAGTTGTGTTGTGTGAAGTTCTCACTTAGCTTCAAAGTGAAGAGTCGTGAAGATTGGTTCTAGCTTTCGATTAGAACTCGACATCTAGCCTTGTGTCGTAAAATGGTGAAGTAGGCAACGTCGTGAAGATTGGTTCTACCTTAAGATTAGAACTCGACATCTATCCTTGTGTCGTTAAATTGTGAAGTAGGCAACGTCGTGTAGATTGGTCCTAGGTAAAGATTAGGTCTCGACATTTAGCTTAGTGTCGGAAAATAATGTAAGCAACGATGTAAGGTTTTCTCCGCCGAGAAGGGAGCTTGTGGATATAGTGGAAATCTTGAGTAGGTGTACTCGAGGAGTGGAGTAGAAACAAGGATAGAGCCTCGTTTTCGAACCACTAGGTTGTCTCCTTCCTTGCTCTTTACTTATTTCATTATCATTATACTTGCTTATTATTCTTGCTAGTGCATTTCAATTGAACCAAATCATTATGCAACTTAGCTTTAAGTAAAAGATAGTTTTGATACAAACCAAATTGAAAGCAATTTTAATTTGGTCACCAATCGAAGAGAAACTATTCAACCCCCCCTTCTAGTTTCTACAATTGGTATCAGAGCAATGGTCACTCAAGATCTTTGAAGTATATTGTACTTTAAAACTTGGATCGATCCATTGTCTCCTCAAATTAGAAGGTCTAGTTGTACTAAAGTTTCTCTTTGATAAAAACTATGTTTTCTTTGAAAAATAGGTCTTTTAATTGATAATATTGCATCCCACTTAAGATTAGTAGCCTTTATGCATTTTAGATATACTCTTGAAATGTATCTACTAGTTTGCATCTTGCTTTGTGTAGGTACTCATGAAGATCAATCACTTAATTGGTTGTGGATTGAGTTACTTGCACTTGTAGAAGAATCATCTTCATTGATCTTTAACATCTTTGAATGATGATACCAAGATGATTGGGAATGATACTAGTCCGTGAAGACTTAGTACTCATCATAGTCATTGATTGGGCATAACACTTATTCCTTCATGGATTGCTCTTTGTGGCCAAGGTACGCTTTCGTTCTCCCACACGCCCTTTGATCATTCTTTTGATCATTACTTGACTATGTGCTTGTTCTCGGCATCCTTGCCTTGACATTTATTTGTGGTTTGTGCTTCTTTTCCTTTACCCTCTCAAACCTTCATTGCTTGGATACTTGACTCACTATGGTGATGTAGAGTGAGTTAGTAGAAGCTTAAAGTATCAAGCATGATTTCTATGGTTTGCACCCATACGGTTAGTAGGCCCTTTGTGGGAGAGAAAGTGAATTAATACCTTGCTTATATTTTTTTTAGACTAAGACTATTACTGAAAGTGATCTTAGTCTATACTTGAATAATTGCTTTGTGCTCATTCATTACCAAAGCCGTTTAACGTTTCGCCGGAAAGGCACGTCTTAAACCACTATATATGACACAAGCTCCTCGTTACCACTATTTGAAGATTGTCATTAATCCCTTGAGCATTGATCCTAGTCTTGATTCACTTCCCTTGATTTCTCTCCACTTAGTCATTTTGCTACGAGTAGACGTTTGTCCGTTTCGGTTCTTTTCGATCTTGATTTAACTCGTAATCCTTCGTTAAGGCATATTGCTTAGTGTTATGATGATCCAATGATATTCTAAAAGGCTCATGATTTAATTTTAAGTATTTTAGAAAAACTGGATTTTCAAAATTTGGCGTTTTTTTCAAAGATAGAAACCTGCCTCTGTAGGCGGTTCCTTATCTACGCGGCTCAAACCAGCGGTTCCTTATCGATAAGGTACCACGGGCAGTAACTTTTGTCAGAGCGCCAGTTTGTGTTTTTTATTCTTTTTCAAACCAAACTCTCTCTCTCTCCCAAAAACACACAGCCGACGGGTTCTACCTTTTCCACCATTGTTGAAGCTTCCAAAAACTTCAATCACTCAAATTAATTGATTCCAAGTTGTGGGTTTCACTCATCCTTCATCTAACGTCAATTAATTGTAAGTATTTTCTTTCAATTTCATCTATTTTGTTCTAGGGTTCATCCTTTCATAATTGGGGATTTTTAAAATTGAAATTGAATTAAAACCTTAATAGGAATGTGGGTTGACATGGTAATCTTACTATGATTCCTTAGGTTGATATTCATTAAGATTTCACTAAAACCCACTTGTAGAACAAATCCGAATTTAGGCTAAATGATTTTGGTTAAAAGATGGATTTGAGATGAACCCATGAACAAGTAGGTAATGACATTGTTAATGCTTACCTAAAAACCTTGTTTTGAAAAACCAATGTTCTAAGTTCATTGTTGATCCAACATAGTTCATATGTTCTTGGTAAATAATGGAATAGCTACATTGTGAACATGAGAATGATATGGATTCAATCCTTTTCTTGTCAAGAAATTGATATAACACATTCTCATATTCTTTGTTTGTTGATTTTACTTTTTCATATGAGTGATTGGATAGATATTTTCGTGTTTAGGTACTTGTCATGTCTTTAAGATATCAAAAAGATCACGAACGAACACGAGCATACATGCCCTCTCACCCTCTTTTGATTCACTCTCACCAAAACTAGTCTATGTCTCTCGAACATTGTTGTTTCCATGAAGGACGCATTGTTTGTTCCAATTTCGCAAATGAGTTTATTCGCTTCATGTTTAAATCTATTGGGTTTGATTGTCTTCTTGATATTGATGAGCCAATATTTCCTTCGTTTCTTATGGAGTTCTTTAGCTCATTCACATTGATAAGCATCAATAATGGTTTGTCTATACGATTTTCCATTATGGGGAAAATCATTATTTACACTCTTGAAGAATTCAGTGATATTATTGGAGTGCCATCTAATGGTCAATGTCGATTCACCGATGCTTGGAGTTTAGACTCTTTAGAATCGGCCCCTATTGATGCTCATTATGTGACCGTGCTTCCAACTCCTTCGGACATCATTCACACCATTTCTAAATCTCGTGAGCATCCTATTCATGGTAAATATCAAGGAGTTGTTCGAACTCTCTCTCCTTGGGAATTACTATCTAGTGATATTAATGATTTCATGTCTCCTTGGGCTGAAATCATTAGGGAAAATGCAATGTGTCTTGATGGGAATCGGGATTTAGTACCCGCTTGTCTTGCACACATGTTGTATTGTGTTGCCACCACAACTCCTTACAATCTCGCATTTTTCATAACTAGAAGAATTAGGTTTGTTATTCTTGAGCCTAAGTCAAGTCTTCCCTATGGAATGCTTCTTTCTCGTCTTCTTAGAAGAGTCCTTATTGACTTTCCGTCTCTTCTATCTTCACCCTATCACTCCGTTGATCGTGTCATGTCTCCCATTCAAGTGAACATTTCACCCGAGATTAATGTGAACTCGTGTCAAGTCGAAAATACTTCTCAAGAAGAGTCTTCTAGTAACCCTCCCTCAAACTTCATTAACTTCATGTCCTCTTCAATCTCCATCTTGTCCTCCCATGAAGTTGATTCCGACTATCAATTTTATCTCAATCATCTTCTTCGAGAACGCCTCAGAAGTGAATCAAGGAATTAGATGTTATGCTCATAGTAACTTGCAACACTCATCTAGGATGTTTTCATGACTCTCTTCTCTTCATTTGGTTATGTATTAACTTATGATTGGATTATTATTTACTTTGATCCTTAATGTTAATTATGCCTTCATGTTGTTTGTGCATGCCTTTTGATAGTTAGCTTATTAGATTATGATCTGTAGTTAACTTTGGCTTGTGAAACCTTTGGGAAAAATCTGGGTTTATCAAAAACTGGAATGGGAAATTTTTTAAAACCTTCTGGTCGTGGTTCCATATAGACCCGCGGTTCCTTATCGATAAGGTACCGCCGGTCCTAGATAAGGAACCGCCGGCCACTGTGTACGACATCATCTTTGCTTTACACTGTTTTCTTAATTTTGTGTAAACCTTGCATGATTTTCAGTAATAAACTGCACATTTCCTAAACTAGGGTATCTAAATTTATTATTCACCTAAAATGATTTTAACCCATTACTAGTTTGGATCATCCCCTCAACCATTTAAACCCACCTTGTTTGCCATGTTCTTCACACATCAAACATACTTCCCTAAACCTTAAACCACCCTAATCAACCATGGTGTGTACCAAAACCTCAAACACTTCCAAGACCTCCACCCCAAGAAAAACACTCAAAATAAGGGTTAAGGTAGCTAAGCCTAACTCTTCACCTTTCCTCACACCTAAGAATGAGAATGTTCCTATCCTCATTTATTCATCACCTTCCCCACCGCTTGCACCATGCAAGACTTCTTCCACCCATGGTACTAACCACTCCATTGGTTCTACCTCCTCTTCATTCAATTCTAGAATGAATGAGCTTTCTTCACCCTTCACTCCAAGTGCACCCTTGGAAGTGACCACACAAACTCAACCAATCCAAAGCATTCCTTTTGGGAATGACTTTGATGACATTTTGGTGACTTCACCATTTACCCCTCACAACTCACCAATTTCACCAACCTTGGAGAATTTTCCTCCACACTCACCCATTTCCCCTTTGGGGAACATGCCTCCACTTTCACCCACATCACCCTTGGAGAAAATGTCTCCTCCACCTCCACCCAACTCAAACATCCCAATTTTGGGTGTCCCTCTTTCCCTCCTCTTGGGTGATCCTTACTTTGGGTTTCAACAAACTCATGGTCCTAGTTGCCCATGTTGTATTTACAATCACTACATCATCCATAACCTTAGGATGGACATGTATGAACTACATAGGAGGTTGCAAAACTTCTTGCTTGCTTTGTTCTCCATGCCTCCTCCTAGGAGATGAATGATGGAGTTATTTTAATAAAGATTTTCAACAACAAGCCAAAGAAAACCACCTATCTAGATTTAATGATAAGCTAACTATGTATTAGTTAGTTTTATTTATCTTTTTACTTGTTTCACTAATGAATGTTTCATGTTGTTGACTTATGGATTTTGCTTTGTGTGATTCTATCCTTTTGTGCACACTAATCAACTTTAATTTGAGATTAAAATTGAACCTAAATCTATCACAACCCCTAAACTTGACTAAAATTGGTTCAAAATGATATCTAAATTATTTTGTCATCCTTTGTCAAGACATTCTTTGTGAATGTGTTGCTTTATCCAACCCTAGCATATTTTGGTTCTAATAGAGGTAAAATTCCAAGATTTGCAACTTTTTGAAAAAGTCTTAGTTTTTCCCAAAACCCAGGAAAAACATGGTTTAAAGTCCACTGGACGCAGTTCCTTAAGGACCCGCGGTTCCTTAGTGATATGGAACCGCCGACCCATATAAGGTACCGCGGCCAGAATGTGGCTTTTGACGATTTTTTTGGTCAAAACTTATAAAACCCTATTCCCAGTCAAGATTTCTTGTTTACTCAAATTGACTAAACATTCCTTGACACTACACATTTTGTATTCAAATTCTTACCTTGATTACATTTTACTTATACCCCAACCTTGAGATTTCATTCTCACACCTTCCCAACCTTGAGAATTCATTCTCACATAACCTTGAGATATCATTCTCACACTCTCACAATGCCTAACTCCTACATTCCTAACCTTGACATTTCTTTGTCACAACCCCACTCACCCAAAGCTTCCTCATCCAAGCTTTCAAAGAAACCAAAAATCTCGGTTCGACCCGTTTGGGTTAAGAAGAATGAACCATCTTCGTCCAAACCACCCAAAAACCCTATCTTCTCTCCAATCAAGTATTGGAATGAGACTTATACCATAAACCCCATCACCTGAGCAAAAGAAAATGTTCCACCACCACCACAATCCTTCAATACCCCCCAACTCAATGACCTTTCCACCTTCCCAAACCTCACAAGGCATTGTGAAAACACTCCCAAACCCTTTACCCCACCACCACCAAATCCTAAGTTTGATGCCATACCCCCATCAAACGATTTTGTGTTGCATCATGGATCCTCGTGTGATTGTTGCCGATTTCAACAAATTGAACTTGCTCATGTGTATGAGAAGTTAAATTTTCTTGAATTCCTCCTCACTCGACCTCCTATTCAAGTTTTCGTTCCGGTGGACAAAACTTCGAATGATGCATCGTCGTCTTTTTAGTTTTATTTTATTTTTAGCAATCTTGGAAAATATCACTATTAGACTAGCTTATGCTTAGTGGTTTATTTTCCATATTTATTGCTTTTAGATACTCATACTATGTGTATGACTATCTTCTTTGTTGTATTATTTTTTTTGTAACCTTTGTGTTATTTGTGTGCTATCTAATTAGTTCTATTTTGAATTGATCTTGGTTAAATTTTTACAATTGCTTATGGGTGATTCCATCA
Organism: Glebionis coronaria; assembly: GCA_025667525.1. Classification (NCBI taxonomy): domain Eukaryota; kingdom Viridiplantae; phylum Streptophyta; class Magnoliopsida; order Asterales; family Asteraceae; genus Glebionis; species Glebionis coronaria. The sequence continues at coordinate 181,245,456 of CM046876.1, forward strand.
ATTCTAAAGCTTTAACCCATTGACAAGCATATCATCTTCATTATATTGAAGTTTGATTTTGTCAATTACCTCTTTGGACATACTTAGCAAAATACTTGCTTCTAATTTGAGATTTCTTCTCTTTCTCCCTCTCAAGTTACTTAGTAGGTAGTGATCATATATACATTGGTGTTTCTTTCCTTTCTACTAACCTTTGTGTAGCATGTCACCTTAGCTCACAAACTTGGTGCCCCAAGCAAGGGGGAGCAACCACCAAGGGGGAGCTACTAGAAAATTTCGATGCACTTCAAAGACTTATGCTAACCTTTTTGCTACGACAAAGGGGGAGAAATGACAGTGATAAACTAGTTAATAATTTCATAGTTTGTGTTTCTACGTAAATGAGTTTATCGTTTGTCGTAATCAAAAAGGGGGAGATTGTTAATGCAAGTAATGCCTAAAAACATTATTAGTGTTAATTAATCTTTCTTAGTTTTGATCACAACAAACCATACAACACATTTAGTGTAGAAACAAAAAATGAATTATCTAACTAACACTATCATCAAGGTAATAATCATATCACTAACCTTTCTTAATCATACTTAGTGATCATCAAAATGATTATCCTTAAAACTCACTTTTGTTAATAAGACAAAAGACTTTTTAATAAACTTTATTTTTTAGAAAATGTTTTATTAAAATGGAAAATGAAAATTTGAATATGGCATATTCCAAATGCTGTTAGAATATCCTTTGAAGGGTTCAAATACCTCAGATATTCCCACCCCACTAAAAGACAAAAAACGAAGCGGAGTCTAGTGGCGGTACCTTAAGTACCTACGCGGTACCTTAGCGATATGGTACCGCAGGGTGAGATAAGGTACCGCGCACAGTAGCCGTTATAGATCCGTTGTAGCTTTGTCTCCTTTAAATAGTGGGTCAAATCTCATTTTCCAGCAAGCCTCTTGGACGTTGTCTCAGCCCTTTTTCTATTTTCTATAGCATAATCATTAGTAAATGATCACTTAATTTGTTAAGGATGTTTACATATGATTATCCTCTTGATCCCCTCCTTTACCATGTCCAATGAGAAGATCACTCACTCACTAGTGTAGTGATAAAGATGAATTTATGAGCTAGTCATATTCATCATGATACCTTTTTGTTTTAGGTCAATCCAATGTATTTATGAATACTTGGACTATTTGTGTTCATCCAAGTTATTTGCGAATACTTGGATTTGTTGTGTACATCCAATGCATATGTGTTTGCCTGGATTTGTGTTGTGTATATCCAAGCTACATGTGTGTACTTGGATAAGTCTAGTTGAGTTGTAATAGATTTGATTAGGAGTTCTCACTAAACTACAAAGTGATGTGGTTGTGTCTTGTGAGTTCTCACTAAACTTTAAAGTGATTAGTAGTTGTGTTGTTTGAAGTTCTCACTTCGCTTCAAAGTGAAGAGTCGTGAAGATTGGTTCTAGCTTTCGATTAGAACTCGACATCTAGCCTTGTGTCGTAAAATGGTGAAGTAGGCAATGTCGTGAAGATTGGTTCTACCTTAAGATTAGAACTCGACATCTAGCCTTGTGTCGTTAAATTGTGAAGTAGGCAACGTCGTGTAGATTGGTCCTAGCTAAAGATTAGGTCTCGACATTTAGCTTAGTGTCAGAAAATAATCTAAGCAACGATGTAAGGTTTTCTCCGCCGAGAAGGGAGGTTGTGGATATAGTGGAAATCTCGAGTAGGTGTACTCGAGGAGTGGAGTAGAAACGAGGATAGAGCCTTGTTGTCGAACCACTATAAATCTTGGTGTCTTCCCACTAGGTTGTCTCCTTCCTTGCTCTTTACTTATTTCATTATCATTATACTTGCTTATTATTCTTGCTAGTGCATTTCATTGAACCTAATCATTATGCAACTTAGCTTTAAGTAAAAGATAGTTTTGATACAAACCAAATTGAAAGCAATTTTAATTTGGTCACCAATCGAAGAGAAACTATTCAACCCCCCCCCTTCTAGTTTCTACAAAACATATACTGGGAAAACAGTTAGCTGCATACGGGGAAATCCTAATAAGGAAGAATGTCCATACTGAAAGGACGGAGAATCCGTACCTTATGTCCAGTGAACGAAGAAGACCAACGGAAGAGAGTCCTACTTCGATCTCACTAATGCTACATAAATAATATACTTGTATAAGTGTTCTGATTACTGAGTACGTAACTGGTTTTATATTATATCTTAGCCAGTTTTATATGTTCATGTCTTGTTTTATTGATTCTAACGTTATGCTGTGTTTATCATGTATTCTGGATATTCTGATTAAGTATTAGTTGTATTTCTTGTATTATTATACTTGTTGTGTAATAATAAGTAACTTTCTAAAAATTGCAGGGTTTCCTAAAATAGAAAGTTTCCAAAAATAGAAAGTTTCCAAAAATAGAATGTTTCCAAAATAGAAAGTTTCCCAAAATAGAATAGCTGCCTAAAATAAATAAGTTTCTAAAAATAGAAAGTTTCCATAAATAGATTAGCTACTTAAAATAGATAAGTTTCTAAAAATAGAAATTTCTATAATTAGAAATAAGCTGGATTATTAAGCTAATAATATAAGCTTAAGTTTTACTGAATAATATTCTAAGTCATGTGATTAATGTTGGGAATAAAATATAGCCAGTACACTTGGACGCTGACAAGAAGAAAACAAGCGTTGATAAGAAGAAAACAAGCGTTGACAGATCAAACGTTGACAGGAAGAAGTCAAGCGTTGATAGGTTGAAGTCAAGCACTGATAGAAAGATTTAGTCTACGCGTAATATGTTTCTAGTTTGTTTCTAGTAAAGATAGGATCAACAATGTATTTTCTATATTTATCTTTACCTAGTATAGCTGATACGTAGACTCTTGTACAAGGCTTCTTATGTCTATAAAAGAAGACCTTTAGGTTTGGTTTCATATAAGTTTTCATACGTTTAACACTTTCATTGTAAGCAAGTTTGTTCTAATCAATCAAGTGAAAGTTTGTTTTACAATTGTTTGTGTGTTCTTGTTTGAGTATTAATCCCGCATAATACTTAAATTGTTTTATACACAACAAAGTTTCTCTACGTGTTTAACTTGATTTAATCTCGTTTACACAAGCTAAATCGATCTAAGTTTGGGATCAACAAGTGGTATCAGAGCTTGTTGAGAAACTGTGATCTAAAGAACACAAGAACCCTAAATTACCAAAACCCCGAATTTTCACAAAACCCTAAAAACATCATGTCTACCCTAGAAGTAAACTCCTCCTCCTCCTCAAAACACAACATCAAGATTCCCATGCTAGACCCAGAAAATTTTTAGTTGTGGAAGTTTAACTTTGAGCAATATCTACAAATCCATGACTACACTCTATGGGAAATTATTGAAAATAGAAACACATTTAATAAGGCTCAAAAGATTGCAGCTGCCATTGCTGCAAGAACAGCTATTCAAGGTTCTACTGAAGAGGAACGAAGAGAAAAACCTGAAGATGGTAGATCTGTCTCAACTGAGGATATAGCAAAGAGAAGGGTTGATATGAATACCATAAGCATTCTGAAACTCTCTTTGGGACAAGAAAATCAGCACAAATACAGAAGCTATGAGTCTGCAAAAGATCTTTGGGCAGCCCTTGAAGTTGCTTATGGTGGTAATGCTGATACTGTGCAAGAGAAAAAGAAACAACTCTTGCATGAGTATGCTGTTTTTAAAGCTCAACCTAATGAGAAGCTAAGTAATGTGAGAAGCAGACTTCTGGACATCACAAGCAAGCTATCCTTCATGGGAACAGTGCTTGGTGATGTTGATATTATCTCCACTTTCCTTAAAAGCCTTGGTGATGCATGGAAGATTGAAGCAAAGTCTATAATTGCTAATAACACTCACAAAAGTTCTACTTTTGATGATGTGTACAATAACATGAGGCTGATAGAGAATGAAACTCTTTTGGATCATGGAAGCAAGTCTACCAATGGAAACATGGCCTTCTTCTCACATAGTGAAGGTCAATTTGATCAGAAGGAGTCATACATGCATCCAGTTACTGGATCAACCTGTGTCAATGCTAGATCATATCCTGTCAATGCCTCACATTCAGACACTAACACATACAAAACTGACTCACCAAGAGTTAAGCCTGCTGTATTGATCTGGATACTGTGTGTGCATACATTGCTTCATTGCCCAATGGTTTAGTGATTACATATGAGGATCTTGAGCAAATTAGTGATGAGCATTTGGAGGAGATGGACATAAAGTGGAATATGGCTCTTGCAAGTATAAGAGCAAACAGATGAAATAGAAGATTCAAGAAGAAGATGACTTTTAATGCTAAGGACACTGCTGGATTTGATAAATCCAAGGTTGAGTGTTATAATTGTTATCGTATGGGATACTTTATGAGAGAATGCAGATCTCCAAGAAGATGTGATGCTGGAAAACCCTCAAGCCAAATTGTTAAGGCTCAGGACCTCAAGGCCATGGTTGCAATGCATGAAATTGATGGTGTTGAATGGGATTGGAGCTATTTGGCTAACGATGAGGAAGAGAATAAAGATTTAGTTACTGAGATGGAAGAAGAAGAGCATGTTCACTATGCTCTCATGTCACACTCCTCATCTTCATCAGACAATGAGGTATATGATGATGCTTTTTGTAGTAAGGGTTGTCGTCTAAATACTGAAAGACTTAACAAAGAAGTCTTAAGATTGTCAACAGATGTGGGTAATGAAAGATGCAAGTTGTCTAACTATAAACTTGCTCTTACTCAAACTGAAAAGACTGTAGCTGAGTATAAGAAAATGGAGCTTGACCTAAAAGATAAAATCAATATCTTAAAACATGATTTAAATGCTAGTACTGATATTAGAAACATCATGGAGAGGGTCAATGCTGAATTATAGGCTAAGTTAGATGAGGCTATCAAGAATAAGGATAATATAGATCTTAAAATTCAGAGATTTTATAAAGCCTCACAAACCCTAGGAGAATGTGTTAGTAAACAAAGGGATTCTAGGCATATGACTGGGATTGGGATGAAAGAGTATGTTGGTCTTCCACCACCAGCTGGGGACTTCTATGGTGTCCAAAGAAAGGACTTATCTTGGACTGGTTTACCAGAACTCCAAGAAGAGGAATTTATTCCTCCACCAAGATTCCTTACCCCGGTAGAAGAATATAGGTAGAAGTTGACTGATTTGGACCAATGGAAGAAAGCCAACCCTACCTTGTTTGTCAAGGGTGGCATGCTTAGTGATAGTCCAAATGAGCCTACCCCTATCAAAGTAACAAACCCAATCACTGGCAAGACTGTTGACCTTGGCTCAAACGTTGTTAGAAAACCTAGCATTAAATATGCATAAATGTATAGAAATACTAGGTCACCAAAAAGCCAAATTAGTGATAATGGAACAAGTTTCTTTTCTTCTAGACCTAGAGTTATGTCTAGAAAATCCTGTTATACTTGTGGTAGCTTTTCACATTTAGCTTATAAGTGTGTCAACGCTTCAAAGGTCAATGCTGACAAAAGGTCAAACACTGTCAAACCCAAAACTTTTGTGCAGCAAAGTCCACAAGTTGTTAGACCAGCCCCCTTCTTTACTAAAGGGTCTAACAGTATGTACAAGGACCTTTTCAGAAGACCAATACATGGTCTAATAGACAATGGGTTCCTGTAGCCAACCCTAGGTTCAACGCTGACAAGGGTAATTTTAGCGTTGACAAGACCAAATCAAACGCTGACAGAAACGTTGCCAGACCAAATAATGGTAAATCTTTACAACCACAGGGAAAGGGGTCTAAAGCTTCTTCTAGTTTGACATGGAGACCTAAGCAAGATCAAAAACCTAATTCAAATGGGATTTCTATGACCTGTAACAGATTTAATTATATTTCACAGGTCATCACAAAACCAGTTGGGGTTAACTGGGTGTTTAATCCAAAAAGGGATGAACAAGGGGTTGTTATGAGACTAAGTCTGTTATTGTTGAACAACCAAATGAATCCAAGTCTGCTCAAGCTTGGGTTCCCAAAGAAAACTAATTTGTTTTCTTTATGTGCAGGGCATTTAAAAGCAGGTTAATGATTATGGCTATTGGGATAGTGGATGCTCTAGGCACATGACTGGGAAGGAAGATTATCTCACAAACTTCACTCCCATTAAGGATGGTGACAAAGTTTACTTTGGAGGCGGATATTGAACTATCACAGGTAAAGGAACTCTTCTCACCAACAATTTGCGTTTTGAAAATGTGTTTCTGGTAAAAGAACTTGACTATAATCTGTTTAGTGTATCACAAGTTTGTGATAACAAAAATAAGGTTCTTTTCACTGATACTGAATGCCTGGTGTTGAGCAAGGATTTTATAATACCAGATGAGAAATTCATTGATTATAGAACACCTAGGCAGAAGGACATATATAATGTGAATCTTAATGGGATTGGGATGAATAATAACTTGTCATGTCTTTATGTTAAGGCTTCAGTTGATGATAGTAATCTATGGCACATGAGACTAGGGTACATTAACTTTAAAAATATAAACAGACTTGTGAGACATGGCTTGGTTGATGGTTTGCCTGAAAAGGCTTTCCACAATGACCACTCTTGTGTTTCATGCCTTAAAGGCAAACAACACAAGATCTCATTTAAGTCTAAACAGGTGCACTCTAGTTCTAAACCACTTCACATGTTGCATATGGACCTGTTTGGTCCAACTAATATAGAAAGCTTGAATGGTAAATCTTACTGTTTTGTCATTACTGATGATTTTTCTAGGTTTACTTAGACTTTCTTTTTAGCCTTGAAAAGTGACACTGCTGATACTTTAATTAACTTTATTAACCAAATTGAGAAGAAGACTGGTAATGAAGTTAAGATGCTTAGAAGTGATAATGGTGGTGAGTTTAGAAATAAGCTATTGGATGATTTTTGTGCCAAGAAAGGGATTACTAGACAGTTTAGTGTAGCCAGAACCCCACAACAAAATGGGGTTGCTGAGAGAAAGAATAAAACCCTCATAGAAGCAGCCAGGACTATGTTGGCTGATGCTCACTTTCCCATTTCTTTTTGGGTTGAGGCTATGAATACAACTTGTTATGTTCAGAATAGAGCATTAGTCAACAAGATACATAACAAAAACATCTTATGAGTTACTTTGGGGAAGGAAACCTAATATTGGTTTTCTTAAACCTTTTGGTTGTCATGTAGTTGTGTTGGACACTAGTGATGCCTTAGGTAAATTTAGTGCTAAAGGTGATGAAGGCTACTTTATGGGTTATTCAGTGCAGAGTAAAGGATATAGGGTTTACATTAAGAAGGAAAAACCTATACTTGAAAAGGTACATGTTAGGTTTCTAGAAAGTAAACCTAGTGATCCTGAAAGTGGTCCAAATTGGTTATTTGACTTGGAACCTCTATCTAGGACTTTGAATTATATGTTTGTTACTAATCCAAACATTTTGAAGGTAACTTCAAATGTTGTAGAAGAACCAGTTGTTGATGTTTCAGGTACACAGGTTAATGAAGAGGTTGGATCACATGTAGATAAATCATCACCCATACTTGAGTATGTCACTATTCCCATATAGACAGATGCTTTTGCTACTGCTGCTGCTGCTAGAAAGGAAAATGGTGGTCCCCAAGTATCACCAGTTAACAACATGCATGGTCTTTCAGGTGCTGACAAAGGAAAATCTGGCGCTGACAAGACAAATTCAGGCGTTGATGGCTCAAACGTTGACAACTCTAATTCAGGCGTTGATGGCTCAAACGCTGACAACCTTGGTTCAGGCGTTGACAACTCTTTTGAACATATTTTCTCTTCCAATTTTTAACAAGATGAACCTTCAAGCAGAAATGGTGAGGTTCATACATATGTTGAGGGAAGAGAGTCTGAAGAAGATATTGGCAACATGGAAGATGAGATTGAAGACAACACACTCTTTGAGGGAGGAGTTCTTACTTCTACATTGAAGGATCACCCCTCTTCTTTAATTATTGGTGACGTGATGTCTCCTGTTCAAACTAGAAGATCTCATCAGAATCTTAGAGGATTTATTGCCAATTTTCACAAGAAGGTTGATACCCCTCTTGTTCAAGCATGTTTGTTTGCCTGTTTTCTGTCATAACAGGAACCCAAGAATATTTTTGATGCTCTCAAAGGACCATGTTGGGTGGAAGAAATGCAGGATGAGCTTCACCAATTTGCTATACAGGATGTTTGGGAGTTGGTTGATTTTCCCATACATGTCAGACCTATTGGGAAAAGATGGGTTCTTAGAAACAAGAAAGATGAAAGAGGCATTATGGTCAGAAACAAGGCACGTTTAGTGGCTCAAGGATATACACAAGAGGAAGGGATAGACTATGAGGAGGTCTTTGCACTAGTTGCAAGGATTGAGGCTATAAGGATATTTCTAGCCTATGCTTCCTGCATGGGCTTTACTGTTTATCAAATGGATGTGAAGAGTGCTTTTCTTTATGGCATAATTGTAGAGGAGGTTTATGTAATGCAACCTCCTGGTTTTGAAGATTCAGAGCATCCAAACAAGGTGTATAGAGTCAAGAAAGCTATGTATGGACTTCATCAGGCCCCAAGAGCATGGTATGGCACATTGTCCACTTATCTGGTGGAAAATGGATTCAGAAGGGGCACCATAGACCAGACCTTATTTACAAAGAAGACTGGTAAGGATGTCTTACTTGTCCAGGTTTATGTGGATGATATCATCTTTGGCTCATCCAACCCAAAGATGAGTGAAGACTTTTCCAAGCTTATTACAGACAAGTTCAAGATGAGTGCAATAGGGGAGATGAACTTCTTTCTAGGGTTACAAGTTAAGCAGAAAGAAGATGGTATCTTCATCTCTCAAGATAAATATGTGGCAGAAATCTTGAAGAAGTTTGGCTTTTCTCCACATGAGAAAAGGGCTAGCACTCCTATGGATAGAGAACACCCTTGGGGAAAAGTTGGAGATGGAAAAGATGTGGATGTCAGGCACTATAGATCAATGATTGGTTCATTGATGTATCTCACAGCCTCAAGACCTGACATTATGTTTGTTGTGTGTGCATGTGCACACCATCAAGTGACTCCCAAAAAATGTCATCTTCATGCTGTCAAGCGAATCTTTAGGTACCTTAGATGTTATCCAGACCTGGGATTATGGTATCCAAAAGATTCACCATTGGAGCTTATTGCATATTCAGACAGTGACTATGGTGGTGACAAATTTGATAGAAAATCCACAACTGATGGATGTCAGTTTCTTGGGAGTAGGTTGATATCTTGGCAATGCAAGAAACAAACAGTGGTGGCCAATTCCACAACAAAAGTAGAGTATGTTGCAGCAGCTGCTTGTTGTGGGCAAGTCTTATGGATTCAGAACCAGCTGTTGGATTATGGGTATAATTTCATGCATACCAAGATTTTTGTAGACAATAACAGTACTTTATGCATTATTAAAAATCCTGTACATCACTCTAAAACAAAACACATAGAAATTAGACATCATTTTATAAGAGATTATTTTGAAAAGAGTTTAATACAACCAGATAGGGTTGACACATAAGAAAATGTGTCTGATTTATTAATTAAACCTTTTGATACTGGAAGGTTTCAATACTTGGTAACAAGTATTGGAATGATCAATCTCACTTAATATGTGTTTTGGGGTCTTATTGTAAAAGTATGTACAGGATATGCATTGTTATTGGTCTTTTTGAGAAGTTAGATTTTCCACTATATTTGTCTAACGCTGACAAAGGTTATCTTAATGCTGATAAGTGTTATCGTGACGTTTTTAGCAACATGTTAGTTTTGTGGTTTTTGATCTAAGTCTGCAGGCGTTGTTAGCATTATACCATTGGATACAGATTTGCTTATGGATCCTTGGAGAATCATTGGAGCGTGTTTAAATTTATGGATGATGGTTGGAATATTTTTAACACCCCCAAATTTAAACACAGCGGAATACATCTTTGGGTGCTAAACAATGATACAACAACACATAATTTATAAAGAACGACTCGAAAAGAGACGTTTTAAATTTATCGTCCCCAAACCATTCATCAGAGTAGCGTAGTCCCAAGTAATCGTTACCAAAAGATAAGTTAAAAAACATATTAGTTTGTTTTAGAAATGGAACGATAAATAAATCAAAGAGTTTGAACAACATAGCAGTGCACAACTTCATTCTCGTGACCTCCAAGCTTCTACTTCTTGATTACCTGAAATACATGTGAGTAAAACAATCAGCAAAAATGCCGAGTGAATCTATAGGTTTATGTAATCAATTTGAACACAAGCAAAGATTATAAGTTTGTGGCATGCTTATAAGCATCAAATAATAATTTGCATCAACAATGATAATTGTATATAGCACAAATTGCAATAAGCTCATGGAACCGAGCCCTTAGACACTCCCATATCAGTCTAATAAGACGAGAGATTTAATAATTGTCAGTTACCTCCAGATTATTGGTACATTGCCGTATACCTGACTTCTCAATACAATATGCTCAAACAGTGTGGAGGTCGGGCCTAAGATTCTATGACAAGTCCACAAAAACTGAACCGGGGAGGCTTCCCTCATAGATCTATTAATTGTACTAGTGGTTAACCCATCATAGGTTAATTAACGGTCCATAATTGAGGTTTTAATAAAGGTAATCACTTAATGCAATTTAAAGGCAACCACGGGTCAATTCATAAAGGGACAAGCATACCATAAAAATCTTGTGTTCTAAGTTTACAAAACATGTATTCCCCCTCGCGGGTTTTAAAATATTTGAATGAGCTCAAACGAGGCTATAGACTCACCTTAGCCGATAGTGGTAATGAGACGATCGCTGACGATAGATGATGCCCGATAATCACGATAACCGCAACCTAGAAATTGAGGTGCGTACTTTAATAATAGACTCGGGAAATAAACCATACATAAGAATATAAAACCCGACTCATAAATCGCAACAAGCTCGAGAGAAAACGATACAAGTGATACTATTACACTCTCCTATATATTCATTTTATTGTTCTATGCCTTTAACAAAAATCTGTCGGAACATACCAAATGTCCAAGCCGTTTTCCCATACTTAAACATATCAACTTTTTATGACACTACTCAGAGAACTTACTTACTATATGTATAAAGTCCTCCCAAGAGCCCATTAAAAGATTTTACTTCTAAAGTTCCCTGCCCGACTCATCTTTGAATCACAAAATCCGGACAGTTTAGCGACCTTGACTTACGAAACCATTTTGACCATTCTAAACAACTCCATTTAGAAAACCGACACTTGATTCTAAAAATAGACTCAAAACACTAAACTTTGAGCCTGAGAACAGCCCTTGAATCATTTTGAAACTCATTTTATAGTCCCCGAGATTCGATCCAAATATCGACAACAATTTTCGGATTGTGTCGACACTCGTCTCCCGGTACACGAAAATCAAACTAGTGTATCTTCCACCTCGTTTGGAGTTGGAAGGCCTACTTTATATCAAATCGAAGCTAACGAAATTCTCTACGACATAATCCCATAATATCATCCTATATTCAGACTTAAGACCCTCGAAAATGGCCTTAAACCTACTGCCCAAAATTGACCTTTTAAAAACCATACAAAATCAATTTTTCAACACATTTTACCCATTTCTATACCACTAATATGATCATTCTAACACTCCTACACTATGATCAAACCTCTAACACACTTGTATGTATAAATCTAATAAATCAAACTCAAAAATTCAAACATGCAAACACTCCACTATGTAATATAATAATATTAACACCAATTTATTCCTTCAAAATAGATCAAACAAGTATAGTTCATCAAGAAAATAAATTTTGAAAAAAAAAAGTTAATGCATGTTGAAAAAAATCATACCAATGTGATCACAAGATCAAAACTAAGATGGGTCTTATTTTGGATTAGCTCAAATCATCCTAAATCTTGAGTTAAATTAAAAATTGTATGGATTTCGGATGGTGGTTGATGTTTCGGCAAAACAAGAGAGAGAAAGAGATGGTGGTGAAATTTTGGAAGTGAAAAACGAGTTGTGTGTGTTTGGTTTAGGTTTTTATATAGTGGGGTAGGGTGTAGTTTGCAAATATTGAAGTCATGGACCAAAATGCAACATTTAAGTTAAAAAGCGGGAAATGACTAAAAGTAAATTTTACAAATATTTACGGGATTCGGGTTTCGTAAAAATGCTTTTTAAAAGTTTAAACGCACACGAAAAATAATAATATAACGACTCGATACGTAATTAAAACGATATCGTCGAAAGTATTAAATATCGAAACGATCGATAATAAAATATAAAATTTTAGGCATCCGTCGGTATCGCAATCACTAGTAGTCCTCGTTACTCGTCAAAATATTAAAATATAATATTTAATATCGGTTTCAACTTAAACCGTTAAACATAATAATATTTAACGTTATAAAATACTTTAAAATAATTGAAAGTAGAATTAAATTATGACCTTATTTTTACGGGTTTTACATCCTTACCACCTTAAGGGAGCGACGTCCCGGCGCTCAACTCACCGCATACACGAGTTGATCACTACCCGGAAGGATGACGGCATTCCTTTATAAGAAGTCCTTACGTTCCCACATGTATCTCGATCCACGATCTCCACTGGTTCTTTTACAAAACGCAACTTGTCGTCAAGTTGTATCTCACCAAAAAGGAATAAATAAATCCTTATCCACCAGTCACCCGTCAAGCTCGACACATGAAAATTTTATGAATCACACGAAGCTCGTTCGACGACAAGAATAGATGACAGGGTTTTCGGGTAAATCTAGTTAAAAAGAATGTTGCAATTTAAAGGATAGCCACTGGCCGGATAGCCATGGACACACATCAAAAGAACTAACAAGAAAAACATTTTCGTCATCGGAGGGTGCTCACACGCTGGTCCTCACTCAAAAGATAATACAAAGACACCATCTCACTTTCGCCAACGCGCATTAAAGTCTCAATAAACATCGTCGTTGAAAGTCAAAAAGATATTACATAATATATGTTCTACATGATCGGACGTCATCGGATGATGCCGTCTCAAATTCTCACAACTTACGATCATTTGACTAGATCACATACCACACAAGTACATAAAAATAAAAGGTCGAACAATAACATCAAGTATAGATTTCCATCGTAAATCATCGAGAAAACCTTGAACGAACCCTTGATAATAACCACTTGATCTCAAGAGTCTTTCCACTTGCGGTGTCGGCTTCAACATACTCCTCGAGGTCGTAACGAATTTATTAACTCCATTCATTAAGAAATTCGGTCCTCAATCATTCCACAAGTACACACATAAATCCTGGTGACACTTATCGTTTCTTCTTATACACTGCTTCCCGAGATTCATTTTAAACTCAGAATAAAATAGTGATCTTCAATACGAGGAACATAACGATATAAAAATAAACTCAATAAACGCATAAACGGACAAGATATGGTAAAATGATTTAAGGTTAACGATCGACGAGGGATCTCGAATCACGTAACCGTAAAACATAATAAGTCACAATACTAGAAAAATGAGAGCGAAGAAAGAATTAAATATTAACATTAAAGTAACATTTGTCACAATTATCCATCCCGAATTTGGTATTACCTTAAAACTCAGTTGAGGTACCTTCATGATAAAGAAGATATATCAAAATAAGAGTTAAATAGCTTCATAATTTATTTTGGTTGTCTTAAGAAACTTTGAAAGAATGACATAAATTCATTAATTAAACTCATACTGATGGTTACGATTTAGAAATATAATTTCCAAATTAAATCATTATTAGGAATATAAATTAAACCGGTAATTTTATTACATTAAAAGTAAAGTATGATAAGTCACTTAGTTCAAAAGATGTAGTATAGTTTCATGTTAGACATTAATTTTAGTTATACAAAATATGATGTATAAATTTGACCTTTTACTTGTAATGGTTATTTCGATAATTGAAAATCATTGGAAAAATGTATAAAAGTTCCATAAAAATTTTATAATACGTTGTAGAAATACATAAAGGTGTTTATTATTTCAAAATAAACATGGGATATATTCGGGTTTCGAAATGTGACAAGATAACAAACGAATACGAATAGAAATAATGGTTAACAATCAGTACGAAATCAACGGTACAAAAGAGAAGGAAGCAAATGTCGTATGAATTCTTAAAGAGAATAATAAAATAAAGGCGTTCATGGTATGACAATAAGAAATAATAGATTAAACAAGTTGTCAATTTTGTTACTGCGGTCGGTGGTTCACCAACATCAGCTCGTTAACTTAGCGGTGGTCGTTACACGATCGAAAATAAGATCCATACAAAAATTTTAATAAAATAAAATTCCTAATAATCACTTGTAATTAAAACAAATCAAATGAACGATGTTAGTGTTTAAAGAGAGAAGTCAAAACACGGTTCACAAGAGTGGATTTCGAGACAAATGAGAGTGACGGACGTCATCCCGGATATACGGAAATCACTCTAGTGATAATTCATTATTCACGTGCGGAGACATTCCAAAGATCTACCCAGTCGCAAAAAGAAGATTGGACGAGAAGGAAGGATAAAACATCGAGACTTTCAAGTCATTTATCAACAGTCAGTGATTAGACGAACGGTCAAAAGAAATCAGTTACAAGACAAAATGAAGTAACAAGTATAAAAACAATCATCGAGTAAAAACGTATTCGTAAGCGCGTAATTCGTTTAAGAAAAGGTAAGAAAACGTATGCGGATGCATAGAAATTGCGCTACTTGCATAAAATATAAAGGTTTTCAAAACTTCTTTTCACTTTATTCCATTTTATTTATCTTTATCATAAATACAAGTAAAAAAAAGTTGATTATTATCAAGATTTTTAAGGTGACTACTATTCAGCCTAGCATGGCTTCTTCTAAATTAGACATAGGTGATCAGGCCATGTATAATTTAGGGCTAGCAATGCAGTGCTCCGTTTCGTCGAAAAGTATTACGTTTCCTTATGTTTATATATAAACCATGCCATTTGTAAAATGGAATTTATAAATAGTTTATGAATTTATAGAATACAAGTAATTTGCGAGATACTCAATAAGCAACTTTTAATGTTACGAAAAGTATTTTATAAGACCAAAGTAAAAACAATTGGTGAAAATAATCGTAAAACAATATCAGATTTATTTATAAGGTGACATTATGACAACGTATAAAGTAGCCAAAGGTTTGCAAAAAGTGGCAAATAATAGCTCATAAAACAATCAATGAAATGGTTACAAGTCGTTAAGGTTTCAAAAGGTTATAAGGTTAGACGGAAATGCCATGAGACACGCGATAAAATATCGACGAAGAATGTGAAGACAAAACTTCAAAACTCAACCCAAGTCAGTGGAAGGTTAGAAGAAAACGGAAATAAAATAACATCGAATGACAAATGAGTCGTATATATAAAAAGAATAAATCAATCCATATGTGTATTCTATGTAAGATACTCGACACAACATGCTTTTAAGAAAAGATATTATTCATTTTCAAATTACACCATTAATCCGGCAATTGCTAATCCTGTAATATTTCTATTTTTAAACATTTTCACATGCAACTAGTATTAGTTAGTTGTAAAATAATATTTGTTAAAATTTTACGATCTCAAATGAACTTAAAACTACTTAGAAACGTTTTAAACCCATGTTCCGAATTTTCTATCAGATTTGACTTTTACTATGAGCCGATTAATTGACCCGATAAACGACATCTCCAAGACTCGGAGTCTAAAGCATTTTGATGCAAAACGACGTTTCAGACGACTTTCTAGTTTTACCCGAGACCTGAAAACCAATGTAAAATGACCAAAATACCCCTGCAAGTTCTGTGCAAGTTTGACTATTTTATTTTAAAAACACAGGTTTTACTTTTAATTTTTGACCTGTTTATACTGCCCCTACAGTTTCTGCATAAAGTGTATTTTTCGACACTTCTTAACGGCTCAAAATATATACATATATACACACATGTCTTGCGGATTTTACAACAACGAAAAATAAATCTCGTAATGAGCATCAAATAAAATATAGCATGATGAATGACAAAAAATGCTTCAAGGTATTCAACACCAAATTTAGGGTTTAGGCAAATCTCCTTGGTGCAACGATTGTAATTTAGATTTCAACACCAAATTTAGGATTTAGGAAGCAAAACGGTGAAAGACGTTCGTAATTTAGATTTCAAAGTGCAATGTAGGCAAATCTCCTTGGTGCAACGATTGTCAAAACACAAAACATAACAAGAAAAGAATGGAACATTAACATGCTACACTCCGGGAGCGAGAAGGTTAATGAAAAACAAATGATACAATTTTATATAAGTAAAACCGTATTCCAATTCTAGTGCCATAATCTAGACGATGATTTATAAAATTACGATGACGTTACCGAGATATAAGTGAACAATGCACTTCGGAGTCGATACATATAAATATCAACGAATTAAATCTTCGCATGTCGTGTAAAACGATAATAAAAATCAACAAAATATTATGAAAAACCATGATATTATTCAACACGATTATAGGAAATGTTTCAAAATGTGTGACTCACACGATAGCAGTTAGTCTATTCTAAAGACACATTGAGCTACACAATGGTCTAGAAATTACGTTTCAAGACGTCTAAACACAAACAGTCGGAAGACGATTTGGATATCTATATAGATATCTCAAAGGGTTAAGCAATAAAAGTAACGCGCGCAGATGAAGGTATGTAGGGTCATAATATAAAATTTGCAATAAAAGCAATTTAAATACTCCAAAAATAAATACAGAAAGATCTTGTAAATTCAACGTATTTATTTAAGTTAATCATTAATAAATGATAAACTTTTATCGAAAAGTTTAACGACATAAATATATATCGATAAAAGGGATCCTAGATATAAATATATATCCATAAATGGATCATAGTATTTATTTATAAATACTTACCAATAAGGTATACGTAATAACGTATACTAAAGTTGTAATCTCAGAAGTAGCTTGAACCTGAAGTCACGCGAAGTCCTGTGCACCGACTCTTTGAAAAATAAAAACTGACAGTTATAGTTTAGGTTTTTAAAATAAAGACCTAGTTCTCTATAACTCATGGCTCTGGTACCAATCTTTAACACCCCCAAATTTAAACACAGCGGAATACATCTTTGGGTGCTAAACAATGATACAACAACACATAATTTATAAAGAACGACTCGAAAAGAGACATTTTAAATTTATCATCCCCAAAACATTCATCAGAGTAGCGTAGTCCCAAGTAATCGTTACCAAAAGATAAGTTAAAACAACATATTAGTTTGTTTTAAAAATGGAACGATAAATAAATCAAAGAGTTTGAACAACATAGTAGTGCACAACTTCATTCTCGTGACCTCCAAGCTTCCACTTCTTGATTACCTAAAATACATGTGAGTAAAACAATCAGCAAAAATGCCGAGTGAATCTATAGGTTTATGTAATCAATTTGAACACAAGCAAAGATTATAAGTTTGTGGCATGCTTATAAGCATCAAATAATAATTTGCATCAACAATGATAATTGTATATAGCATAAATTGCAATAAACTCATGGAACCGAGCCCTTAGACACTCCCATATCAGTCTAATAAGACGAGAGATTTATTAATTGTCTGTTACCTCCAGATTATTGGTACATTGCCGTATACCTGACTTCTCAATACAATATGCTCAAACAGTGTGGAGGTCGGGCCTAAGCTTCTATGACAAGTCCACAAAAACTGAACCGGGGCGGCTTCCCCCATAGATCTATTAATTGTACTAGCGGTTAACCCATCATAGGTTAGTTAACGGTCCACAATTGAGTTTTAATAAAGGCAATCACTTAATGCAATTTAAAGGCAACCACGGGTCCATTCATAAAGGGACAAGCATACCATAGAAATCTTGTGTTCTAAGTTTACAAAACATGTATTCCCCCTCGCGGGTTTTAAAATATTTGAATGAGCTCAAACGAGGCTATAGACTCACCTTAGCCGATAGTGGTAATGAGACGATCGCCGACGATAGATGATGCCCGATAATCACGATAACCACAACCTAGCAATTGAGGTGCGTACTTTAATAATAGACTCGAGAAATAAACCATACATAAGAATATAAAACTCGACTCATAAATCGCAACAAGCTCGAGAGAAAACGATACAAGTGATACTATTACACTCTCCTATATATTCATTTTATTGTTCTATGCCTTTAACAAAAATCTGCCGGAACATACCAAATGTCCAAGCCGTTTTCCCATACTTAAACATATCAACTTTTTATGATACTACTCAGAGAAATTACTTACTATATGTATAAAGTCCTCCCAAGAGCCCATTAAAAGATTTTACTTCTAAAGTTCCCTGCGCGACTCATCTTTGAATCACAAAATCCGGACAGTTTAGCGACCTTGACTTACGATACCATTTTGACCATTCTAAACAACTCCATTTAGAAAACCGACACTTGATTCTAAAAATAGACTCAAAACACTAAACTTTGAGCCTGAGAACAGCCCTTGAATCATTTTGAAACTCATTTTATAGTCCCCGAGATTCGATCCAAATATCGACAACAATTTTCGGATTGTGTCGACACTCGTCTCTCGGTACACGAAAATCAAACTAGTGTATCTTCCACCTCGTTTGGAGTTGGAAGGCCTACTTTATATCAAATCGAAGCTAACGAAATTATCTACGACATAATCCCATAATATCATCCTATATTCAGACTTAAGACCCTCGAAAATGGCCTTAAACCTACTGCCCAAAATTGACCTTTTAAAAACCATACAAAATCAATTTTTCAACACATTTTACCCATTTCTATACCACTAATATGATCATTCTAACACTCCTACACTATGATCAAACATCTAACACACTTGCATGTATAAATCTAATAAATCAAACTCAAAAATTCAAACATGCAAACACTCCACTATGTAATATAATAATATTAACACCCATTTATTCCTTCAAAATAGATCAAACAAGTATAGTTCATCAAGAAAACAAATTTTGAAAAAAAAAGTTAATGCATGTTGAAGAAAATCATACCAATGTGATCACAAGATCAAAACTAAGATGGGTCTTATTTTGGATTAGCTCAAATCATCCTAAATCTTGAGTTAAATTAAAAATTGTATGGATTTCGGATGGTGGTTGATGTTTCGGCAAAACAAGAGAGAGAAAGAGATGGTTGTGAAATTTTGGAAGTGAAAAATGAGTTGTGTGTGTTTGGTTTAGGTTTTTATATAGTGGGGTAGGGTGTAGTTTGCAAATATTGAATAGTCATGGACCAAAATGCAACATTTAAGTTAAAAAGCGGGAAATGACTAAAAGTAAATTTTACAAATATTTACGGGATTCGGGTTTCGTAAAAATACTTTTTAAAAGTATAAACGCACACGAAAAATAATAATATAACGACTCGATACGTAATTAAAATGATATCGTCGAAAGTATTAAATATCGAAACGATCGATAATAAAATATAAAATTTTAGGCATCCGTCGGTATCGCAATCACTAGTAGTCCTCGTTATTCGTCAAAATATTAAAATATAATATTTAATATCGGTTTCAACTTATACCGTTAAACATAATAATATTTAACGTTATAAAATACTTTAAAATAATTGAAAGTAGAATTAAATTATGACCTTATTTTTACGGGTTTTACAATATTTATATTCCTATCTTGACATAAATTTTTATTTACATGCATATTATTTGGCAACTTATGTATCACAGTTTAAGGGGAGGTTTTAGGAACCTTTAGGACTTTTTGGGTATTCATATAATGCTCTTATCATAATTTTAGATTGTGTCCACAGGTGAGTATGAGTTAGTTTTCTATCTCATGAGGCACTGTAGCATGCAAAGTTGATATACTATGCATGTTGCCAAGACCTTTTTAGCCTAGAATTGGATGTGGTCTATTGGGAGACTTGGGCATGATTTATATTGGGTTTACCTGGGAGTTACAAGGGATTTTATGAGATAACTTAATTATTAAGAATTTTGGTTAGCAAGGGACACTAGAGGACTGTTATGTCTATCTTGCATAAGCAAGTGTACATAACTGGACAATGCTTGTCGCCCTATAATAATTAACAGCTATTGTTCATGGGCGTACTTGGGTGGTTACTGAAGCCTTGGTTTGCCAGGCTTTGCATCTTAATGATGCAGATGGTATAACCACTCTCCCCATTAATGAGATAGAACAAGGACTTCGGGCTTTGGGGTATCCTTTCCCTGCTGAGGGTACTTTAAATAAATATCATAAACAAGAATTTCCCCCAGCCTGGAAGTACCTCATACATGTCATCCTTCAATGTTTGAGTCCCAAATGTACTGCACATAATGAAATTAGCACATCTCTTGCTAGTGCAATTTTGTGCATTACAAATGGGCAAAACTATAATTTTTCAAAACTAATTTTTGATGGCATGTGTAAAAACAAGGGGAATAAGATGACTTTGGCTTATCCCAGATTTTTACAAATGATTTTTGATGACCAAGGGTATTGTACAAGGGATCATGATGATTTTTATGAGATCCCTATGTAAAAGAAAGCTATTTTTAGTAAGATGAACTCACCCCCTCACCATGACTTACCCCTCACCCAAGCTATGCTTGCTGTTATTGCAGCAGCACAACCTCAACCAGACCCACAACCACAACTTGATCCAATACCAGATCCCTTACCTTCACCTCAACACATGGAACTTGACCAAGAATCCTTCAACGCTGACACATTAAATGTGGCGTTGACACCAGTAATCCAAATGTTGACACCTTTCCTTCACATACCCAAACACCCCTTAACCTTCAAACTACCACCCAATCCACATCATCTTCTACACCACCTGAATATAGGTTGCAAAAACGCCCAAGGACTACTAGAGTGTTCTCCTCTAGTGTTCCTAGCCATGTTGAAGAGAGAACCACCACCACAAGTGTGGTTGGTGCTATGGATGAGGTTGGGACTATTGGTTCTAGCTTAGATGCAAGCCAAGCCAGTCCTAACATCTTTAAGACCTCATCCATGCCCCATGACTCTACTTTGAGAGGTCAAATACCCATTCTAGAGGAGGGCATATTGGAACCATACACAATGATGGAATTGACGGCTGTCTGCATTAGCTTGGAAAAGCAAAATGCAGACCTAGTAAAAATACTCAGTACACAAGGCCTTGAACTCAAGCAGTTGAGGGAGAGGATTGTTCTTTTGGAGGATGCTAACACTAGGCGTGGTATGGAGGAATCTTCCAAAGGGGAGGATGAGCAGATCCATGTGAGTGACAAAGGCTCACATGATGGAGAATCTTTGGGTGTTGCTGAAGCCCTCATTGAATTGAAGAAGCAACCAGGTTTTGATACATCTTTGATTACTCCTACAAACTTGAACTTGTCTTTTTACAGCAATGATGGAGCAGTTCACAAGAGGCGTTGAGACAAGTAAGGTGAGCGTTGACAAGCAAACTTTGGGCGCTGACACACCAAGCGCTGACAAGATTAAGTTGGGCGCTGACACATAGAATTTGAACGTTGACAGACCTACAGATATGGTTGATGTATTCCAGTCATCAGCTATCATCAAGGAAGTGTCTTCACAGGTACCATCATCATCTTTACCCATCATTGATCCATTAGATAAGGGTAAAGGAATCATGGTAGAAACAGAAGTTCCAAAGGATGCAACTCAAGTAGAGTTTGATTCAAGGTTCGCTGCACAACTTGTGGAACAAGAAATGAAGAAGGTTGGTGAATCACCATTTGTTGTTACTTCTGAAGAACAAGAAGGAAGTGATGAAGGGAGTTCAGATTCAAGTGTTATGATCATTGAACAACCAGAGTGACTTGAATATGGTGATGAGTTGGCAAGGGAGAAGCTTAGAGAGTTAAAATTGAAAGTAGATTATGATATGCCAGAAGTTGCTCAGATGTACCATGCTTGGGAGAATAGGATTATGGAGAATCCAGATTTGACAATTTCAGACCAAATTTGTGGATTGGAGATTCTTTTAAGAGTTCAAAGAGATTGCAAGGTAATTCTGAAGCATAAGGATAGCAATGTTTTCTCACTGTTGAAGAGGGATAGAATAGAGCTTTACTACATGTTACTCAGATGTCATGGAACTGGATGGACCTTCAAGAAATTGTAGGGATTATCCTTTGAAGAATTGGAGTATAAGGCTTATCCCATTTGGGCAAGAGTGCAAGAGATGAATACTATCAGACTTCTTTCAGAAGAAAGGAAAGAAGAACTTGCAGAAGAGATGGAGATTCAGAAGGCTATGATTGTACCAAGGCCTTTGAAGAAGGGAGTTCCACTTGAGTTTCCTAAAGATTTAAATAAAGTGGTTCCCAGTGAAGCTGTTCTTAGAAGGAGCATTAAGCTCTCACCCATGGAAGCTTCAAATATGGTACAAGTGTTACCTCTTAATGCCAGAAACCCTATCATTAGCTATGAAGAAGATGCAAGTGGGTTTTGGATGATTGGTAGATATGGAAAAGAGGTACACACATTTACTACTCTTATGTCTCTCTTTGTAAGTATGGATAGGGAAGACTTGGCAGACCTTTGGAGGTTGTTGCTGGCCAAGTATGAGACTGAAGCACCTACTTCAGTCAATGGAATAAAGCTTTGGTCAACATTTAAAAGAATGTGTGCACCAGAAGAAGAAGATCGTGTTTGGAAGGATCTTGAGGATGATATCAGTGGACTTCAATGGCGTTTGTATTCAGCTACTGGTGTGTATTATTTGAGTTCTACAAAGTTTGCTAAGTATCTTCTTGTAGATGTTGAGTATCCCATGTCCAAAAACGTTTTGGAGAAGATGAAGACAACACAACTGGAGATTGACTATTCAAGTGACGTGGCCAAAGATTTGATTAGGCATGTTTATTACCAATATGATAAAATTTGTAAGATTCCTCCTAGTTCTTAATTTTTATTCAGAAACTTGATTGCTAGAGTAGATATCAAGTTTAGGGGAGGATTGTTGGGAATAAAATATAGCCAATACACTTGGACGCTGACAAGAAGAAAACAAGCGTAGCTAAGAAGAAAACAAGCGTTGACAGATCAAGCGTTGACAGGAAGAAGTCAAGCGTTGATAGGTTGAAGTCAAGCACTGATAGAAAGATTTATTCTACGCGTATTATGTTTCTAGTTTGTTTCTAGTAAAGATAGGATCAACAATGTATTTTCTATATTTATCTTTACCTAGAATAGCTGATACGTAGACTCTTGTACAAGGCTTCTTATGTCTATAAAAGAAGACCTTTAGGTTTTGTTTCATATAAGTTTTCATACGTTTAACACTTTCATTGTAAGCAACTTTGTTCTAATCAATCTAGTGAAAGTTTGTTTTACAATAGTTTGTGTGTTCTTGTTTGAGTATTAATTCCGCATAATACTTAAATTGTTTTATACACAACAAAGTTTCTCTACGTGTTTAACTTGATTTAATCTCGTTTACACAAGCTAAATCGATCTAAGTTTGGGATCAACAATTAATAGTATAGTTTATTAATTAGTACATGTAAATTAAATAACTATATATTATAAGATTTAATTAAATATAACATGATTTAATTAAATTAAAGTTTAAAAATACTTAGGTTAAAACATGTATTAATATTTATTATTAATATAACCTAAGTCATGGAAATTAATTAATTATATGTCGTGTTTTAATAATAAATTAATTACTTAGTCTAAATTAAATAATAACAATACTTAGGTTAAAATCATGTATTATTATTAATAATAATAAACCTAAGTCATGTTTTAATTAAATTAATTATATAACATGTTAAATTAATTTAATTAATCTTGTAAATAAATAAACTTGTAGAAATTCATAAACTTTTAAAATAACATAATAAACCGAACCATGTATTATTTTATTAAAACATGTCATGAACCGGACCGTGTTTACCCTTGAAATGGACCAAACAAAAAAAACCCTTAATGGTGGTGAATCGGCTTGAGTGGTTGCCACCGTTTATGTCAAACCGCCACCGGCTTAAGCCGGTGGTGCTTGTTTTTTTCAGCCGAGACCCCCAACATCACCACAAGGCCACCCCGACATGCGTCGGGGTCCCTTGTCCCTTGCGGCCGGGACACACAGCCACACCGAGACCATGGGGTCTCGGTTGGTGGTGAACAAACAACCACCGAGAGCTTCGGATCTCAGTTTCATGCGTCGGCCGAACCAAAACACCCGAAAACCACCATGTTATTTACCCCATGATTTAATTAGCATGTTTGATTAGTAGTTTTTAATAAACTCATGATTTCATGTGTTCTTGATTAATAAAAGAATTAAAAAGAAAAAGAATAACGGATTACCAATGCGTGAAACAAAAGAAGAACGATAACACGAACGATCTCACTAGAATTGAATCACCAAAAATCAACAAACACCCCTTCTTGTGGTGTTATTCCCGGCGGCCAAGGGAGAAGAAAAAGGAGGCTAGGGTTTTGTTATTTTCTAAAAACTCTGTAATATGAAAACATGTTTTCTCTTTTTCTTATTTAGTTAAAAAAAGCAAAGTGGGCTTGGCCCCTTTGCTTGTCTTTGCCGCGGGTAGGTGGGGCCCACAAGGGGAAACCCATTGTTTTCCGTGTTCTTAATATTTACGTGTTCTCATGGTCGTGTTTACGTGATTTATTTATTAATCGTTCGTGTCATAATATATATTTATACGTAATCGTAATTATAATTACGTAAATACATAATAACATGCTCGTGATTATTTACGTTCATGTTTTTCATGTTCGTGATTATTTACGTTCATGTTTTTATGTTCATAATTATAATTATTTTTGATAATAATTATCGTGTATTAATATGCTTAAATACTTATCTTGTAATAACACGTACGTAATACTCGTAATTACTATTCGTGAATCATACACATGTTATCTAAGGAAAGTTCTAATCATGTACGTACGATTATAAGGGTACTATTCATGATAAAAGCATGCAGGTTTTACAACTCTTCCCCCATAAAAAGAATAATTCGTCCCCGAATTATAGATAACGTAAACTAGAAAAGAAGAAAATACCCGAATTCAAAATATGAAATGAGGGTAAGAAGCCCAGATAGACTCCTCTGTTTCCCAAGTGGCTTCCCGCTCTGTATGACCCCTCCAAAGGATTTTGACGAATGGAATCGTCTTCCGCCTCATGACTCGTTCTTGCCTGTCAAGAACTCGTTCGGGTTCCTCTATGAAGGTAAGATCTTCACGAATTTGTTCCAGTGGATACTGAACCATGTGAAAGGGGATGATACTTGTACCCTCTGAGTAAGGACACATGGAAAACATCGTGAACATGATAAAGCTGCGGAGGTAACGCTAAACGATAAGATACTTCACTGACTCGCTCAATGACATCAAACGGTCCGATGAATCGAGGACTGAGCTTCCCTTGGATTCCAAAATGTTGATCCCAAAATTAAATCGATTTAACTTGTGTAAACGAGATTAGATCAAGTTATACACGTAGAGAAACTTTGTTTATGTATGAAACAATTTAAGTGTTACGCGGAATTAACACTTAAACAAGAACACAAACAGATGTAAAACAAACTTTCTCTTGATTGATAATAACAAACTTGCTTTCAATGAAAGTGTTTAACGTATGAAAACTTATATTAAACATAACCTAAAGGTCTTCTTTTATAGACATAAGAAGCCTTGTACAAGAAGTCTACGTATCAACTACTCTAGGTAAAGATAATTATAGAAAATATATTGTTGATCCTATCTTTACTAGAAACAAACTAGAAACAAAATACGCGTAGACCATATATTTCTATCAGTGCTTGTCTTCAACCTATCAACGCTTGACTTCTTCTTGTCAACGCTTGATCTGTCAGCGTTTGTTTTCTTCTTATCAACGCTTGTTTTCTTCTTGTCAGCGCTCAAGTGGACTGGCTACATTTTATTCCTAACAATCCTCCCCTAAACTTGATATCTATTCTAGTAATCAAGTTTCTGAATAAAAATTAAGAACTAGGAGGAATCTTACAAATCTTATCATATTGGTAATAAACATGCCTAATCAAATCTTTGGCCACGTCACTTGAATAATCAATCTCCAACTATGTTGTCTTCATCTTCTCCAAAACTTCTTTGGACATGGAATACTGACCATCTACAAGAAGATACTCAGCAAACTTTGTAGAGCTCAAATAATACACACCAGCAGCTGAATAAAAACGCCATTGAAGACCACTGAGATCATCCTCAAGATCCTTCCAAACAGCAGGATCTTCTTCTTTTGGTCCTTGACATTCTCTTGAATGTTGACCAAAGTTTTATTCCATTGACTGAAGTAGGAGCTTCAGTCTCATACTTGGCCTCTAACAACCTCCAAAGGTCCACCAAGTCTTCTCTATCCATACTTGCAAAGAGAGATATAAGAGTAGTAAATGTGTGTACCTCTTTCCCATACCTGCCAATCTTCCAAAACCCACTTGCATCTTCTTCATAGCTTATGATACGATTTCTGGCATCAAGAGGTAACACTTGTACCATATCTGAAGCTTCCATAGGTGAGAGCTTGATGCTCCTTCTTATAACAGCTTCAATAGGCTTCAATCTATCCATATCTTTAGGAAACTCAAGAGGAACTCCCTTCTTCAAAGGTCTTGGAACAATCATTGCCTTCTTAAGCTCCATATCTTCTGCAAGCTCTTATTTCCTTTCATCTGAAAGAAGTCTGATAGTATTCATTTCCTACACTTTTGCCCAAATAGGATAAGCCTTATACTCCAATTCTTCAAAGGATAATCCCAAAAATTTCTTATAGGTCCATCCTGTTCCATGACATCTGAGTAGCATGTAATAAAGCTCCCTTCTATCCCTCTTCAGCAGTGAGAGAACATTGCTAGCTTTGTGTTTCAGAATTATCTTGCAGTCTTTTTGAACTCTTAGAAGAATCTCCAAACCCCAAATTTGGTCTGAAATAGTTAAATCTGGATTCTCTATACACCTATTCTCCCAAGCATGGTACATCTGAAAAACTTCTGGCATATTAAAATCTACTTGCAATTTCAACTCTCTAAGCTTCACTCTTGCCAAATCATCACCATATTCAAGTCTCTCAGGTTGTTCAATTATCATTACACTTGAATCTGAACTTGCTTCATCACTCCCTTCTTGTTCCTCTGAAGTGACAACAAATGGTGATTCACCAACCTTCTTCTTTTCTAGTTCCACGAGTTGTGCAACCAACCTTGAATCAAACTCTACCTGTGCTGCATCCTTTGGATCTTCTACTTCTACCATAATTCCTTTACCCTTATCTAATGGATCAATGATGGGTAAGGATGATGGCAATACCTGTGAAGATACTTCTTTGATGATGGCTGATGACTGGAATACATCAACCACATCTGCAGGTCTGTCAACGCTCAAATTCCTTGTGTCAGCGCCCAAATTACTCTTATCAGCGCTTGGTTTTGCTTGTCAACGCCTAAATTACTTGTCTCAGCGCCTCTTGTAAATTGCTCCAACATAGTTGTAAAAGACAAGTTTAAATTCGTAGGAGTAACCAGAGATCTATCAAAACCTGGTTGCTTCTTCAATTCAGTGAGGGCCTCAGCAATACCCAAAGATTCTCCATCATGTGAGCCTTTATCACTCACATTAATCTGCTCATACTCCCCTTTAGAAGATTCCTCCATCCCACGCCTAGTGCTAGCATTCTCCAAAATGAAAATCCTCTCCCTCAATTGCTTGAGTTCAAGGCCTTGTGTACTGACAATTTATACCAGGTCTGCATTTTGCTTTTGCAAGCTAATGCAGACAACCGTCAATTCCATCAATGTGTATGGTTCCAATCTGCCCTCCTCTAAAATGGGTATTTGACCTCCCAAGTTAGAGTCATGGGGCATGGATGAGGTCTTAAAGATGTTAGGACTATCTTGGTCAGCATCTAAGCCAGAACCAATAGTCCCAACCTCATCCATAGCACCAACCACATTTGTGGTGGTGGTTCTCTCTACTACATGGCTAGGACCACTAGAGGAGAACACTCCAGTAGTCCTTTTGCGTTTTTGTAACCTATATTGAGGTGGGGTAGAAGATGATGTGGATTGGGAGGTAGTTTGAAGGTTAAAGGGTGTTTGGGACAGTGAAGGAAATGTGTCAACGTTTTGATTACTTGTATCAACGCCAACATTGAATGTGTCAGCGTCAAATGGTTCTTGGTCAATTTCCATGTGTTGAGGTGAAGGCAAAGGTTCTTGTATTGGGTCAAGTTGTGTTTGTGGGTCTGGTTGGGGTTGTGCTGCTGCAATAATAGCAAGCATAGCTTGGTGAGGGGTAATTCACGGTTAGGGGGTGAATTCATCTTGGCAAAAATAGCTTTATTTTGAACAGGGATCTCATAAAAGTCATCATGATCCCTTGTGCAGTAATTTTGCACATCAAAAACCATTTGCAAAAATCTGGGATAAGCCAAAGTCATCTTACTCCCTTTGTTTTTACACATGCCATCAAAAATCATTTTGGAATAATTAAATTTTTGACCATTTGCAATGCACACAATTGCACTAGCAATTGATCTATTGATTTCATTGTGTGCAGTACATTTGGGACTCAAACATTGTAGGATGACATGTATGAGGTACTTCCAGGCTGGGGAAAACTCTTGTTTATGATATTTATTTAAAGTGCCCTCATCAGGGAAAGGATACCCTAAAGCCCGAAGTCCTTGTTCTATTTCATCAATAGGAAGGGTGGTTATACCATCTGCATCATCAAGATGCAAAGCCTGGCGAACCAAGGCTTTAGTAACCACCCAAGTACGCCCATGAACAATAGATGATAATGTAGTCACATTATTAATTGTTGAGGAACTGACAGTGTTCCAAAACTGTTTAATATGAGTGACAGAGATGAGAGAAGCATGATAAAGAGCATACCTAATGGGGGATTCATTCAAATACGCCACCATCTGGGTGTGTTGTGGAAATAGAGTATCATCAGCGTCCAAGTAAGCTATCATGTTATGTTGACTCCTGAATCCCAATACCAAATGACTTGGTATAAACCTTGGTGCCATTGTTGAAAGAAAGCTGTTTGTGAGTTATTGAAAAAGATGAATTATAGGAGAAAATTGTTAGACAAGAATATAAGATACCCTGTTTAAAAATAGGAGCCAAATATATAGGAGAGATAGGCACATGTGATTGGTCAAAAATAAGGCAACTATTTTCAAAATATAATCATGAAAATATTGAAAAGAAAATATGTTATCCTTGTGCATTAATTAAAAGTTATCTACTCCCAAAATTACGGCCCCAAAATTCGTCAAAAAGTAACATTTGGGTAGGTCCCAATGAGTGTCAACGGTCAAATATAACCCATCAACGCCCAACGGCTATATTCTTGTCAACGTTTGCCAAAGCCATGTCAGCGTCTAAATTGGTCATAACAACGCTTGGAAAAATACTTGTCAGCGTCCAAAAATAAAAGTAATAAAAATGAAAAAGGACCTTAACAAAGTAATTTATCCTAGTGAAGATAACCTATAAATTGATAATTATTATAGGGCGGCAAGCACTGTCCAGTTATGCACACTTGCTTTGAAAGATAGACATAACAGTCCTCTAGTGTCCCTTGCTAACCAAAATTCTTAACAACCAAGTTATCTCATAAAATTCTTTGTAACTCCCAAGTAAAACCCATTGTAAATCATTCCCAAGTCTCCCAACAGACCACACCCAATTCTAGGCCAAAAATGTCTTGGCAGCATGCATAGTACATCAACTTTGCATGCTACAGTGCCTCATGATTTAGTAAACTAACTCATACTCACCAGTGGACACAATCTAGAATTGTGATAAGAGCATTATAAGAATACCTAAAATTCCTAAAGGTTCCTAAAACCTCCCCTTAAACTATGATACAGATATTGCTCAATAATATTGCATGAATATAAAAATTTATGTCAAGATAGGAATATAAGTATTCCAACCATCATCAATAAATTGAGAACATGCTCAAATGATTCTCCAAGGATCCATAAGCAACTCTATATCCAATGGTACAATTCTAACACCATGTGCACACTTAGATCAAAAACCACAAAACTAACATTGTTGCTGACAACGTCACGATAACACTTGTCAGCGTTAAGGTAACCTTTGTCAGCGTTAGACAAAAATAGTGGAAAATCTAACTTCTCAAAAAGACCAATAACAATGCATTATCCTGTACATACTTTTACAAAAAGACCCCAAAACGCATATTAAGTGAGAATGATCATTCCAATACTTGTTACCAAGTATTGAAACCTTCCAGCATCAAAAGGTTTAGTTAATAAATCAGACACGTTTTCTTCTGTGTCAACCCTATCTGGTTGTATTAAACCCTTTTCAAAACAATCTCTTATAAAATGATGTCTAATTTCTATGTGTTTTGTTTTAGAATGATGTACAGGATTTTTAATAATGGATAAAGTACTGTTATTGTCTACAAAAATCTTGGTATGCATGAAATTATACCCATAATCCAATAGCTGGTTTTGAATCTATAAGACTTGTCCACAACAAGCAGCTGCATCAACATACTCTACTTCAGTTGTAGAATTGGCCACCACTGTTTGTTTCTTGCATTGCCAAGATATAAACCTACTCCCAAGAAACTGACATCCACCAGTTGTGGATTTTCTATCAAACTTATCACCACCATAGTCACTGTCTGAATATGCAATAATCTCCAATGGTGAATCTTTTTGATACCATAAGCCAAGATCTGGATAGCATCTAAGGTACCTAAAGATTCTCTTGACAACATGAAGGTGACATTCTTTGGGAGTCACTTGATGGCGTGCACATGCACACACAGTAAACATAATGTCAGGTCTTGAGGCTGTGAGATACATCAATGAACCAATCATTGATCTATAGTGCCTGATATCCACATATTTTCCATCTCCAACTTTTCCCCAAGGGTGTTCTCTATCCATAGGAGTAGTAGCCCTCTTTTCATGTGGAGAAAAGCCAAACTTCTTTAAGATTTCTGCCACATACTTATCCTGAGAGATGAAGATACCGTCTTCTTTCTGCTGAACTTGTAACCTTAGAAAGAAGTTCATCTCCCCCATTGCACTCATCTTGAATTTGTCTGTCATAAGCTTGGAAAAGTCTTCACTCATCTTTGGATTGGTGGAGTCAAAGATGATATCATCAACATAAACCTGAACAAGTAAGACATCCTTACCAGCCTTCTTTGTAAATAATGTCTGGTCTATGGTGCCCCTTTTGAATCCATTTTCCACCAGATAAGTAGACAATGTGCCATACCATGCTCTTGGGGCTTGATGAAGTCCATACATAGCTTTCTTGACTACATACACCTTGTCTGGATGTTCTGGATCTTCAAAACCAGGAGGCTGCATAAAATATACTTCCTTAACAATTGTGCCATACAGAAAAGCACTCTTCACATCCATTTGATAGACAGTGAAGCCTATGCAGGAAACATAGGGTAGAATTATCCTTATAGCCTCAATCCTTGCAACTAGTGCAAAGATCTCCTCACAGTCTATCCCTTCCTCTTGTGTATATCCTTGAGCCACTAAACGTGCCTTGTTTCTGACCACAATGCCTCTTTCATCTTTCTTGTTTCTAAGAACCCATCTTGTCCCAATAGGTCTGACATATATGGGACAATCAACCAGCTCCCAAACATCCTGAATAGCAAATTGGTGAAGCTCATCCTGCATTGCTTCCACCCAACTTGGTTCTTTGAGAGCATCAAAAATCTTCTTGGGTTCCTGTTGTGACAGAAAACAGGCAAACAAACATGATTGAACAAGAGGGGTATCAACCTTCTTGTGTATATTGACAATAAATCCTCCAAGACTCTAATGAGATCTTCTAGTCTGAACAGGAGACATGACATCCCCAATAATTTGAGAAGTGGGGTGATTCTTTATTGTAGAAGTGAGAACTCCTCCCTTAAAAAGTCTGTTGTCTTCAATCTCATCATCCAAGTTACCAATATCTTCTTCAGACTCTCTTCCATCTATATGTGGATGAACCCCTTCATTTATGCTTGAAGGTTCACCTTGTTCAAAATTTGAAGAGAAGATATGCTCAAAAGAGTTGTCAACGACTGAACCAAGATTGTCAATGTTTGATCCATCCACGCCTGAAATGGTGTTGTTAGCGTTTGAGCCATCAACGCCTGAATTTGTCCTATCAGCGCCAGATTTTCCTTTGTCAGCGCCTAAAGGACCATGCATGTTGTTAACTGGTGATACTAGGGGAATACCATTTTTCTTTCCAGCAGCAGCAGCAGCAGCAAAAGCATCTGTCCATATGGGAATTGTGACATAATCAAGTATGGGAGATGACTTGTCTGCTTGTGATTCAACCTCTTCATTAACCTATGTACCCGAAACATCAACAACTGGTTCTTCCACAACATTTGAAGTTACCTTCACAATGTCTGGATTAGTAACAGGCATATAATTTAAAGTCCTAGATAGAGGTTCCAAGTCAAACAACCAATTTGGACCACTTTCAGGATCACTAGGTTTACTCTCTAAAAACCTAACATGTACTTTTTCAAGTATATGTTTTCCTTCTTAAGGTAAACCATATATCCTTTGCTCTGCACTGAATAACCCATGAAATAGCCTTCATCACCTTTAGCACTAAACTTACCTAAGGCATCACTAGTATCTAGTACAACTACATGACAGCCAAAAGGTTTAAGAAAACAAATATTAGGTTTCTTTCCCCAAAGTAACTCATAAGGTGTTTTGTTATGTATCTTGTTGACCAATGCTCTATTCTGAACATAACAAGCTGTATTCACAGCCTCAGCCCAAAAAGCTATGGGAAAGTGAGCATCAGCCAACATAGTCCTGGCCGCTTCAATTAGGGTTCTATTCTTTCTCTTAGCAACCCCATTTTGTTGTGGGGTTCTGGCAACACTAAACTGTCTAGTAATCCCTTTCATGGCACAAAAATCATCCAACAGTTTATTTCTAAACTCACCACCATTATCGCTTCTAAGCATTTTAACTTCATTACTAGATTTTTTCTCAATCTGATTAATAAAGTTAATTAAAGTATCAGCAGTGTCACTTTTCATAGCTAAAAAGAAAGTCCAAGTAAACCTAGAAAAGTCATCTGTGATGACAAAGCAGTATGATTTACCATTCAAACTCTCTATATTAGTTGGACCAAATAGGTCCATATGCAGCAAGTGAAGAAGTTTAGAAATAGAGTGCACCTGTTTGCACTTAAATGAGACCTTGTACTGTTTGCCTTTAAGGCATGTAACACAAAATTGGTCATTGTGGAAAGCCTTTTCAGGCAAACCATCAACCAAGCCAAGTCTCACAAGTCTGTTTATATTTTTGAAGTTAATGTGCCCTAGTCTCCTGTGCCATAGATTACTCTCATCAACTGAAGCTTTAGCATAAAAACATGACATATTATTATTCATCCTAATACCATTAAGATTCACATTATAAATGTCCTTATGCCTAGGTGTTTTATAGTCAATATATTTCTCATCTGGTATTTTAAAATCCTTGCTCAACACCAAGCATTTAGTATCAGTGAAAAGAACCTTATTTTTGTTATCACAAACTTGTGATACACTAAAAAGATTATAATCAAGTTCTTTTACCAAAAACACGTTTTCAAAACGCAAGTTCTTGGTGAGTAGAGTTCCTTTGCCTGTGATAGTTCCATATCTACCTCCAAAGTAAACTTTATCACCATCCTTTATGGGAGTGAAGTTAGTCAGATAATCTTCCTTCCCAGTTATGTGCCTAGAGCATCCACTATCCCAATAGCCATAATCATTCACCTGTTTTTGAATGCCCTGCACATAAAGAAAACAAATTAGTTTTCTTTGGGAACCCAAGCCTTAGCAGACTTGAATTCATCTGGTTGTTCAACAAGAACATACATAGTTCTCATAACAACCCCTTGTTCATCCCTTTTTGGATGAAATACCCAGTTAACCCCAATTGGTTTTGTGATGACCTTTGAAATATAATTAAATCTATTGCAGGTCATAGAAATCCCATTAGAATTAGGGTTTTGATCTTGCTTAGGTCTCCATGTCAAGCAAGAAGAAGCTTTAGACCCCTTTCCCTGTGGTTGCAAATATTTAGGTCTGGCAACGTTTCTGTCAGCGTTGGCTTTGGTCTTGTCAACGCTGAAATTGCCCTTATCAGCGTTGAACCTAGGGTTTGCTACAGGAACCCATTGCCTATTGGACCATGTATTTGTCTTTTGAAAAGGTCTTTGTCCATGAGTGTTAGACCCTTTAGTGAAGAATGGGGCTGGTCTAACAACTTGTGGACTTTGCTCCAAAAAAGTTTTGTGTTTGACAGTGTTTGACCTTTTGTCAGCGTTGACCTTGGAAGCGTTGACACACTTATATGCTAAATGTGAAAAGCTAACACAAGTGTAACAGGATTTTCTAGACACAACTCTAGGTATAGAAGAAAATAAACCTGTTCCATTATCACTAACTTGGGTTTTAGGTGACCTAGTATTCCTATACATTTATGTATACTTAATTCTAGGTTTTCTAACAGTGCTTGAGCCAAGGTCAATAGTCTTGCCAGTGATTGGGTTTGTTACCTTTATGGGTGTGGACTCATTTGGATTTTCACTCAGCAGCCCACCCTTTACAAACAAAGTAGGGTTGGCTTTTTTCCATTCATCCAAATCAGTCAGCTTTTGCCTATACTCTTCAACTGGGATAAGGACTCTTGGTGGAGGAATAAATTCCTCTTCTTGGAGTTCTGGTAAACCAGTCCAAGATAAGTCCTTTCTTTGGACACCATAGAAGTCCCCAGCTGGTGGTGAAACACCGGTATAGTCTTTCATCCCAATCCGAGTCATGTCCTTAGGATCCCTCTGTTTACTAACACATTCTCCTAGGTTTTGTAAGGCCTTATCAAATCTCTGAATTTTAAGGTCTACATTATCCTTATTCTTGATAGCCTCATCTAACTTAACCTGTAGTTCAGCATTGACCCTTTCTATGATATTTCTAACATCATTACTAGCATTTAAATCATGTTTTAAGATATTTATTTTATCTTTTAGGTCAAGTTCCATTTTCCTATACTCAGCTACAGTCTTTTCAGTTTGAGTGAGAGCAAGTTGATAGTTAGAAAACTTACATCTCTCAGTACTCACATCTCCTAACAATCTTAAAACCTATTTGTTAAGTCTTTTAGTATTTAAACGAAAACCCTTACTACAAAAAGCATCATCATATACCTCATTGTCTGATGAAGATGAGGAGTGTGCCATGAGAGCATATTGAACATGCTCTTCTTCTTCTATCTCAGCAACCAAAGCTTTATCCTCTTCCTCATTCTTAGCCAGATAGCTCCAGTCCCATCTAACACCATCAATTTCTTGCATTGCCACCATGGCCTTAGGATCCTGAGCCTTAACAATTTGGCTTGAGGGTTTTCCAGCATCTTATCTTCTTGGAGATCTGCATTCTCTCATAAAGTGCCCCATACGATGACAATTGTAGCACTCAACCTTGGATTTATCAAATCCAGCAGTGTCCTTTGCATTGAAGGTCATCTTATTCTTGAATCTTCTATTCCATCTGTTTTCTCTTATACTTGCAAGAGCCATGTTCCACTTGATATCCATCTCCTCCAAATGCTCATCACTTATTTGCTCAAGGTCCTCATATGTAATAACTGAACCATTGGGCAATGAAGCAATGTATGCACACACAGTATCCAGATCCAAACCAGCAGGCTTAACTCTTGGTGAGTCAATTTTGTACGTGTCAGTGTCTGAATGTGAGGCGTTGACAGGATATGATCCAGCGTTGACACATGTTGATCCAGTAACTGGGTGCATGTATGAATCCTTCTGATCAAATTGACCTTAACTATGTGAGAATAAGGCCATGTTTCCATTAGTATACTTACTTCCATGCTCCAAAAGAGTTTCATTCTCCAACAGCCTTAGTTTGTTGTACACATCATCAAAAGTAGAACTTTTGTGAGTGTTATTGGCAATTATAGATCTTGCCTCAATTTTCTATGCTTCACCAAGGCTTTTAAGAAAAGTGGCAATAATGTCAACATCACCAATTACTGTCCCCATGAAGGACAGCTTGCTTGTAATGTCAAGCAGTCTGCTTCTTACACTGCTAAGCTTCTCATTAGGTTGAGCCTTAAAAACATCATACTCATGCAAGAGTTGCTTCTTTTTCTCTTCCTTAGTATCAACATTACCACCATAGGAAACTTCAAGGGCTACCCAAAGGTCTTTTTCACACTCATAACCTCTGTATTTGTGCTGAATTTCTTGTCCCAAAGAGAGTTTCAGAATGCTTAGGGTTTTCATATCAACCCTTTTCTTCGCTACGTCATCAGCAGACACAGCTCTACCATCTTCAGGTTTTTCTTTCTTATCTTCTTTAGAACATCCTTGAACAGCTGATCTTGTAGCAACAGCATCTGCAATCTTTTGATCTTTATTGAATGTGTTTCCATATTCAATAATCTCCCAAAGAGTGTAGTCATGGATTTGCAGATATTGCTCAAAGTTGAACTTCCACAGCTCAAAATTTTTTGCATCTAGCATGGGAATCTTGATGTTGTGGTTTGAGGAGGAGGAGGTTACTTCTGGAGTGGACATGATGTTTTTAGGGTTTTGTTAAAATTAGGGTTTTGTTAAAATTAGGGTTTTGGTGATTTAGGGTTCTTGTGTTCTTTTAGATCAAAGTTTCTCAACAAGCTCTGATACCACTTGTTGATCCCAAACTTAGATCGATTTAACTTGTGTAAACGAGATTAGATCAAGTTATACACGAAGAGAAACTTTGTTTATGTATGAAACAATTTAAGTGTTATGCGGAATTAACACTTAAACAAGAACACAAACAGATGTAAAACAAACTTTCACTTGATTGATAATAACAAACTTGCTTACAATGAAAGTGTTTAACGTATGAAAACTTATATTAAACTTAACCTAAAGGTCTTCTTTTATAGACATAAGAAGCCTTGTATAAGAAGTCTACGTATCAACTATTCTAGGTAAAGATAGTTATAGAAATACATTGTTGATCCTATCTTTACTAGAAACAAACTAGAAAAAAATACGCGTAGACCATATCTTTCTATCAGTGCTTGTCTTCAACCTATCAACACTTGACTTCTTCTTGTCAACGCTTGATCTGTCAGCGTTTGTTTTCTTCTTATCAACGCTTGTTTTCTTCTTGTCAGTGCTCAAGTGGACTGGCTACATTTTATTCCCAACTCAAAACGTCTAACACTAAGTGCCGACGATACCTTAAGGAAGACGTGATCTCCTACGTTAAAATGTAAGTCTCTACGATGCTTGTCGGCATAACTCTTCTGACGTGACTGTGCTTCTTGCAATTTCTGCTTAGCTACTGTGACCTTCTCTTTAGTCAACTCTATCATTTCTGGTCCTTCAAGTGTTCGCTCACCAACCTGATCCCAGCAGATTAGGGCGCGACACTTCCTGCCATACAACATCTCGAATGGAGCATACTTAATACTTGTGTGCCAGCTGTTGTTGTATGCAAACTCTACCAGAAATATGTAATCGTCCCAATCTCCCGTCCATTCCAACGCACATGTTCTCAACATGTCTTCTAATGTCTGAATCGTTCGCTCTGATTTCCCGTCTGTTTGAGGATGAAAAGCCGTGTTAATCTTAAGTTTTGTACCCCAAGCTTTTTGTAGACTTCTCCAAAATCGCGAAGTGAAACGAGGATCTCTGTCAGAGACGATGCTGGATGGATCACCATGCAGTCTTATGATCTCCTTCTTGTAAGTATCGGCGAGTTTACTGACCGAATCCTCCTTGCGGATCGATAAGAAATGACCTGACTTAGTAAGTCGATCAACGATAACCCAAATCGCATCGTGCTTCCTCTTTGTCTACGGAATACCGGTAACAAAATCCATGGTGATCTTGTCGCACTTCCACTCTGGAATATCCAATGGTTGTAGAAGACCGCCAGATCGCTGATGCTCGATCTTAACCTGCTGGCAGGTAAGACATTTGGAGACGTAAGTTGCAACATCCTGTTTCATACCACTCCACCAAAAGTATTGCTTGATGTCAAGGTACATCTTGGTCGAACCAGGATGAACGGAAAATGGGGAGCTATAAGCCTCAGCTAACAATGCTTCCCGGAGTTCTTGATCATCAGGAAAACAAAGTCTCGTGCCCTGCCATAAGATACCGTTTGCGTCTACTCGAAATTCTTTCTGCTTCTCCAAATTCGGAATTATCGCCCAGATTTCACCATCCTCCTTCTGAGCTTCCTTGATCCTAGAGAGTAACTCAGGTTCCACTCTAAGATTAGCCCAGTAACCGTGTTGTCCACGTATCATGATCTCAATGTCTAGTCGCTCCAAGTCTCTTATAATTTCCTACTCAAATTAATGTCGTTTA
This sequence comes from Glebionis coronaria, assembly GCA_025667525.1. Lineage (NCBI taxonomy): Eukaryota > Viridiplantae > Streptophyta > Magnoliopsida > Asterales > Asteraceae > Glebionis > Glebionis coronaria. The sequence goes on from CM046876.1 coordinate 181,284,013, forward strand.
TCATTCTGGACTTTCTGCTCAGTGCATCTGCTACTACATTCGCCTTCTCGGGATGATACTGCAGATTGATGTCATAATCCTTCAACAGCTCTAACCATCTCCTCTGTCTTATGTTCAATTCACGTTGAGTGAAGATGTACTTAAAGCTCTTGTGGTCCATGAAAATCTCACATGATTCTCCATACAAGTAGTGCCTCCATATCTTCAATGCAAACACGACTGCTACAAGTTCCAAGTCATGCGTAGGGTAATTTTCCTCATAAGGCTTAAGCTGCCGTGAAGCATACGCGATCACTTTCTCATGTTGCATGAGAACACAACCAAGTCCCTTCCCCGATTCATCACTGTAGATCTAAAATCCACCTGTACCAGATGGGAGAGTAATAATCGGTGCAGATATTAACTTCTGCTTTAGGTCTTCAAAGCTCTTCTTTCGTTCTTCAGTCCAGACGAATTTCTCACCTTTTCGCATCAGTTTGGTCAATGGTAGTGCTAAACGGGAAAAGTTCTCCACGAACCTACGGTAGTAACCAGCTAAGACTAGGAAACTGCGAACCTCAGTCGCATGTCAGTCTTGGACACTTGGTAATAGCCTCAACCTTTGCTGGATCCATAGTGATTCCTTCTGCTGATACAATGTGACCTAAGAACGCCACCTTGTCTAACCAGAACTCACACTTGGAGAATTTAGCATACATTCGCTTCTGACGAAGAATCTGTAACACTGTACGAAGATGGTCTTCGTGTTCCTCCTTGGACTTAGAGAATATCAGGATGTCGTCAATGAAGACAATGACGAACTTGTCTAAAAATTGATGGAAGATTCTGTTCATCAAATCCATGAACACTGCTGGAGCATTGGTAAGGCCAAATGGCATGACTACAAATTCGTAGTGGCCATAGCGTGTACGGAAAGCAGTCTTGGCGATTTCCTACTCTTTAACCCGTATTTGATGATACCCCAACCTCAGATTAATTTTGGAGAAATGTTTGTCCCCTTGGAGTTGGTCAAACAGAATGTCAATACGTGGTAGAGGATACCTATTCCTGATGGTGATCTTGTTGAGCTCGCGATAATCTATGCAAAGACGCATACTGCCGTCCTTCTTCTTCACGAATAAGACAGGTGTGCCCCATGGAGATGCGCTCGGTCAAATGAAGCCTCGTTCCAGAAGTTCTTGCAATTGATCCTTCAGCTCCTTCAACTCTATGGGAGCCATGTGATAAGGAGACTTGGAAATTGGCTCCGCTCTTGGGATGAGCTCGATATTAAACTCTACTTCACATGCAGGTGGTATGCCCGGAAGTTCTTCTGGAAATACGTCTGGAAATTCTGACACTATCGGATGATTCTGAATTGATGGAGATTCAGCCTCCATGTCATGAACAATATCTAGATAGCCCTCGCAACCATGTGAAAGTAATGCACGTGCTTGCAGGGTTGATATGATTTATACAGACCTTCCGGGTACGAACCCATTGTGAATGTACTCTGGTGCATTAACATCACCGAAAATGACTCGATATGAATGGCAGTCTATGGTAGCATGATGTTTAGATAGCCAGTCCATGCCTAATATCATGTCAAAATCATTCATGTCCAGCGGAAGTGCGTCAAGAGGACGAATCTTGTCGTCAAACTCTAGGGGAAGGCTCTTGTACACATTGGTTATGCGTACAGAGTCTCTTAAAGGCATGGAAATGTTCAGTACATTCTCTAGTGGCATAGGGGATATCCTAACATTCTTAGCATAGGCAGTAGAAATGACCAAATGAGTAGCACCCGTGTCAAATAGAACACATACAGCTTGACCATACATATATAAGATTCCAGTGATAGTACCTGTAGACTTTTTGGCCTGATCGCGAGAAGTCATGTAAACGCGTCCACTAGTAGGAGGCGGCTAAGTATCAGCATGTCCCGATGTGCCCTCCATCTCTCCCTTGTGGCAGTCCTTCATGCGATGGCCATGGAGACCACACTTGTAGCATGCGTCGCTGTCACTACGACATGGCCCTGGGTGCCTATAGTTGCAGGTAGTGCAAAGAGGATGAGTATATCCTCCAGCAGGCGTCCTTGCTGGCTGGGAGCCTGATAAGAACAGTATACATGAGACATGATAATAGGTACAAATGACAATGCGGAAAAATTCGTAAGATGGAATACCAGTGATAGTTGGACGGTTAGGCTGTGAACCTCTTTGGTTCTGGTCCCTCCCGTTACCATGATTCCTGGTAGAAGATTCTCTAATGTGTAAGAATTATGAACTATTGCATGTAATCATAAGAAAATGAGTAAGTGTAAGGACCTGCTGCTATTGGAGTTTCCAGCGTTGTTACGGTAATTATCATTACCGCCACGCCTATCCGTAGCAGAACGGTCGTGCGTCTGACCGTTTCCCTTGGGCTGAGTAGGTTGTTGCTGAGTAGCCGGCTGAGACCGGTCCCCAGTCTTTTGCCTGGAAGATGCAATTTAAAAGAGATATAAAAATTGATATATACTAAAAGAATACGGTTTGGTCAACGCTGATTAACGAATGTTTACCTCTTCTCGGGTCTCTCTTGTTGGGAATAAAATATGGGTCAGTTCACTAGACGCTGATAAGAAGAATGTCAACGCTGATAGGATGACATTGGACGCTGACATCCAAGCGTTGACATTGAAGAAGTCAACGCTGACAGCCTTGAAGATTAGCACTGATGGAATATATCTTCATACGAATCTTTTGTTTATTTGTTTCTTTATTGTGTATGGTAAAGATAAGCTCGACATTGTATTTTCTATTATTATCTTTACCTAGAATAGTTGATTCGTAGCTTATTGTACAAGACTTCTTATTCTATAAAAGAAGATCTTTTAGGTTAAAGTTATTTAATCAGTTTTCGTAAGTATTCGCAAGTTAAACCTCTTTCATTGTAATCAAGTACGATCATTCTAATACAAGTGAAAGTTTGTTTAACATCTTTGTGTTTTAGATCAAGTGTTAATTCCGCATAACACTTTGTTACTTTATACATAAGCAAAGGTTTCTCTACGTGTAGTACTTGATCTAATCTCGTATACACAAAGCTTAATCGATCTAAGTTTGGGATCAACAAGTGGTATCAGAGCTTGTTGAGAAACTTTTGATCTTTAAGTAACGCAAGAACCCTAAAACACCAAACCCTAAAAACCCTAAATCTCTCAAAACCCTAAAAACACCATGTCTGGCACAAATCAGCCTTCTGCTTTGCTACAAAACAACTCCACAAACCCTAGTATCAAAATTCCCATGTTTGATGCCAGGAACTTTGAGCTTTGGAAGTCTAATTTTGAGCAATATATAGCCATCCATGACTACACGCTTTGGGAGATTGTTGAATATGGGAACACATTCAACAAAGCTCAAAAGATTGCTGCTGCTATTGCCGCAAGGGTAGCTCTTCCTAATTGTCCTGAAGCTGATAAGAAGGAAAAGCCTGAAGATGGAAGAGCTGTATCTATTGAAGATATAGCCAAGAAAAGGGTGGACATGAAAATCTTGAACATCATGAAACACGCCCTAGGTCATGAGAATCAGCACAAGTACAAACGCTTTGAGTCTGCAAAAGAGCTTTGGGAAGCTCTTGAAGTAGCACATGGTGGCAATGCTGACACAAAAGAAGAAAAGAAGAAGCAACTCTTGCATGAGTATGCTGTCTTTAAAGCTCAACCCAATGAGAATCTCAGCAGTGTGAGAAGTAGACTTCTTGACATCACAAGTCAACTTTCCTTCATGGGAACACAGATTGATGACCCTGAATTGAATGCTACTTTTCTCAAAAGCCTTGGTGATGTATGGAAGATTGAGACAAGATCCATTCTTGTCAATAACACCCACAAGACCTCCAGGTTTGATGACATCTTCAACAAACTAAGACTGTTGGAGAATGAATGGCTCTTGGATAGTGATAATAAATCTTCCAGTAGCAACATGGCCTTCTTCTCACAAAGTGAAGGCCAATTTGATTCCATGAACTTCTATGGACATCCAGCCACTGGATCTCAATGTGTCAACGCTGGATCTCAGTCTATCAGCGCTGGATCATATCCTATCAACGCTTTATACTCAAGCGCTGACACACACAATTTTGGCGCTGATAGAATTAAGCCTGCTGGTTTAGATCTAGATACTGTGTGTGCATTCATTGCTTCTTTGCCCAGTGACTCAAGGATTACATATGAAGATCTTGAGCAGATAAGCGATGAGCAATTGGAAGAGATGGACATCAAGTGGACTATGGCTCTTGTAAGTTTAAGAGCAAACAGGTTTAATAAAAGGTTCAAGAAGAAGATGACCTTTAATGCTAAGGATGTTGCTGGATTTGACAAATCCAAGGTTGAGTGCTACAACTGTCATAGGATGGGGCACTTTATGAGGGAATGTAGATCTCCAAGAAGATCTGATGCTGGTAAGCCCTCAAGCCAAATGGTTAAGAGCCAAGATCCCAAGGCCATGGTTGCTGTTCAACAAATTGATGGCGTTGGAGAACGGGACTGGAGCTGGATGGCCAAAGATGAGGAAGAGGACAGAGCTTTGGTTACTGAAGTTAAAGATGAGCATGTTGAATATGCTCTCATGGCACACTCCTCCTCTTCATCAGATAATGAGGTATATGATGATGCTTTCTGTTCTAAGGGTTGTCGTTTAAATACTGAAAAACTAAATCAAGAGATAGTAAAATTATTAGATGAGGAAAGTACTGAAAGATGCAAAGTATCTAATTATCAAATTGCTCTTACCCAAACAGAAAAGACAGTAGCTGAGTATAAGAAAATGGAGTTTGATTTAAAGGATCAAATAAATATCTTAAAACATGAGTTACATCAAAGTAAAGATATTCAAGATATAGTAAACAGGGTTAATCTTGATTTGATAGCTCAGTTAGAGGAGGCTAACAAAAATAAAGATAATGTGAGTCTTAAAATCCAGAGATTTGATAAAGCCACACAATCCCTAGGAGAGTGTGTTAGTAAACAAAGAGACTCTAAGGACATGAGTGGGATTGGGATGAAAGATTATACTGGTGTTCCACCACCAGCTGGGGATTTCTATGTTGTCCAATCAAAGGACTTATCTTGGACTGGCTTGCCAGAACTTCAAGAGAAGGAATTTATTCCTCCACCTAGAGTGACTTCCCCAGTTGAGGAATACAAGCAAAAACTGACTGACCTAGATGAGTGGAAGAAAGCTAACCACACCTTGTTTGTTAAGGGAGGGTTGTTGTGTGAAAGTCCAAATGAGCCCACACCAAACATGAGCCATAATATTGTGGAGTCCAATGATCCTACACCTATTAAAATCACACACCCTACCACTGGCAAAGCTGTTGACCTTAGCCCACAAACTGTTAGAAAACCTAGTGTCAAGTATGCAGAGATGTATAGGAATACTAGGTCACCAAAAAGCCAAGTTAGTAACCCTGGAACAGGCTTCTTTGCTTCTAGACCTAAGACTATGTCTAGAAAAGCTTGTTACACATGTGGTATCTTCTCACATTTGGCTTACAGATGTGTCAACGCTTCCAATGTCAACGCTGATAGGAACCATTTCAGCGCTGACAAAAGTCAACATAGGTCAAACACTGTCAGACCCAATACCTTTGTGAACAAAAGTTCACAAGTTGTTAGACCAGCCCCATTCTTTTCTAGAGGGTCTAACACACAAGGCCTAATACCTTTTCAAAAGTCAAACACTTGTTCCAATAGGCAATGGGTTCCTGTAGCAAACCCTAGGTTCAACGCTGATAAAGGCAATCGGGGCGCTGACAAGAGCAATTTCAGCGCTGACAGACACACTGCCAAACCTAGGTATTTGCAACCACAGGGAAATAGGTCTAAAGCTTCTACTAGCTTAAGATGGAGACCAAAACAAGACCAAAACTCTAATTCTACTGGTGTTTCTATGACATGCAACAGGTTTCATTATATTTCAAAAGCAATGTCAACACCAATTGGGGTTAACTGGGAATTTCATTCAAACAGGGATGAAAATGGGGTTGTTATGAGAACCAAGTCTGTTCTTGTTGAACAACCAAATGAATCCAAGTCTTCCAAGGCTTGGGTTCCCAAAGAAAACTAATGTGTTTTCTTTATGTGCAAGGCATTCAGAAGAAGATCAATGATTATGGATACTAGGATAGTGGATGCTCAAGGCACATGACAGGAAAGGAAGACTATCTGACAAACTTCACTCCTATTCAAGATGGTGATAAGGTATACTTTGGAGGGGGCTACGGCACCATCACTGGAAAAGGAACCCTTGTCACCAACAATCTACGGTTTGAGAATGTCTTCTTGGTAAAAGAACTGGATTATAATTTGTTTAGTGTATCACAAGTGTGTGATAACAAAAATAAGGTTCTTTTCACAGATACTGAGTGCTTGGTGTTAAGCAAAGATTATAAGCTCCCTGAGGAAAAATACATAGATTTTAGAACACCAAGGCATAAAGACATATATAATGTGAATCTTAATGGAATTAAGGTAAATAATAAAATGATGTCATGTCTTTATGCTAAAGCCTCAGTAGATGAAAGTAATCTTTGGCACAAGAGATTAGGGCACATAAACTTTAAGAATATCAATAGACTTGTGAGGCTTGGTTTAGTTGATGGTTTGCCTGAAAAGGCTTTCCACAATGACCACACTTGTGTTGCATGTCTTAAGGGCAAGCAACACAAGGTCTCATTCAGGTCTAAACAGGTGCACTCTAGTTCTAAACCACTTCACTTATTGCATATGGACCTCTTTGGTCCAACTAATATAGAAAGTTTGAAGGGTAAATCATATTGTTTTGTTATCACTGATGATTTTTCCAAGTTTACATGGACTTTCTTTTTAGCCAAGAAAAGTGAAACTGCCCAAAGTCTGATTAATTTCATTACCCAGATTGAAAAGAAGAATGGTAATGAGGTCAAAATTATTAGAAGTGACAATGGGGGTGAGTTTAGAAATCAGTTGTTAGATGATTTTTGTGCCAAGAAAGGGATTACTAGGCAGTTTAGCATAGCTAGAACCCCACAGCAAAATGGGGTTGCTGAAAGGAAGAATAGAACCCTTATTGAAGCAGCCAGAACCATGTTGGCTGATGCCCACTTTCCTATAGCCTTTTGGGCTGAAGCTGTTAACACAGCTTGTTATGTTCAAAATAGGGCATTGGTCAACAAAATACATAATAAGACACCTTATGAGTTACTTTGGGGAAGGAAGCCAAATATTGGCTTTCTCAAGCCTTTTGGTTGTCATGTAGTTGTTTTAGAAACTAGTGATGCCCTAGGTAAGTTTGATTCAAAAGGTGACGAAGGCTACTTCATGGGTTATTCAGTGCAGAGCAAAGGATATAGGGTTTACATTAAAAAGGAAAAACGTATACTTGAAAAAATACATGTTAGGTTTTTAGAAAGTAAACCTAGTGATCCTGAAAGTGGTCCAAATTGGTTGTTTGACTTAGAACCTTTATCTAGAGCTTTAAATTATATGCCTGTTACTGATCCAGACATTGTGAAGGTAACTTCAAGTGTTTTGGAAAAGAGAATTGGTAATGTTTCAGGTATACAGGTTGCTAAGGAGGATGGACCACCAGCAGTTGAATCATCTCCCACACAAGAATATGTTACACTTCCTATATGGACAGATGAGTATTATGCTGCTGCTGCTGCTGCTAGAAAGGATAATGGTGGTTTTCAAATACCACCAAATACAAACATGCATGGTTCTTCAGGCGTTGACAAAGGGAAATCAAGCGCTGACAAGAGCAATTCAGACGCTGATGGATCAGACGCTGACACCAACAGTTCAAGCGTTGTTAGCCCAAGCGCTGACAAACAAGGATCAGACTTTGACAACACCTTTGCACATCTTTTCTCTTCCCATTTTGAACAAGGTGGACCTTCCAATCTCCATGAAGAGATTTCTGTTGATCAAGGAGAGTCTGATGAAGAAGATATTGGCAACATGGAGCATGAAGTTGAGGACACCAGACTTTTTGAAGGAGGAGTTCTCACTTCCACAGCAAAGGATCACCCCACATCTCAGATCATTGGTGATGTTATGGCTCCAGTTCAGACAAGAAGATCCCATCAAAGTCTTGGTGGATTTATTGCCAATATACACAAGAAGGTTGATACCCCTCTTGTACAAGCATGTTTGTTTGCCTGTTTTCTGTCACAGGAAGAACCCAAGAAAATTTTTGATGCTCTCAAAGAACCAAGTTGGGTGGAAGCAATGCAGGATGAGCTTCACCAATTTGCTATACAGGATGTTTGGGAGCTGGTTGATTGTCCTAGATATGTGAGACCAATTGGGACAAGATGGGTTCTAAGGAACAAGAAAGATGAAAGGGGTATTGTGGTCAGAAACAAGGCACGTTTGGTAGCTCAGGGATATACACAAGAGGAAGGTATAGATTATGAAGAAGTCTTTGCTCCAGTTGCAAGAATTGAAGCTATCAGAATATTCCTAGCTTATGCCTCTTGCATGAACTTCACTGTTTATCAAATGGATGTGAAGAGTGATTTCCTCTATGGAACAATTGTTGAGGAGGTATACGTTATGCAACCTCCTGGTTTTGAAGATCCTGAAAATCCAGACAAGGTCTATAGAGTGAAGAAAGCAATGTATGGACTTCATCAGGCCCCAAGAGCATGGTATGGTACCTTGTCTACATATTTGGTGGACAATGGATTCAAGAGGGGCACCATAGATCAGACACTATTTACAAAGAAGAAAGGAAAACATGTGTTGCTTGTGCAGGTCTATGTTGATGACATCATTTTTGGGTCTACTGATCCAAAAATGAGTGAGGATTTTTCCAAGCTCATGACAGATAAATTCAAGATGAGTGCAATGGGTGAGATGAACTTCTTTCTAGGTTTACAAGTTCAGCAGAAAGAAGATGGTATCTTCATCTCTCAAGACAAGTATGTAGCTGAAATCTTGAAGAAATATGGTTTTTCTCCACATGAAAAGGATGCTTCCACTCCTATGGATACGGAACACCCTTGGGGAAAAATTGGAGCTGGAAAGGATGTGGATGTTAGGCACTATAGATCAATGATTGGCTCATTGATGTATCTTACAGCCTCAAGACCTGACATTATGTTTGCTGTGTGTGCATGTGCACGCCATCAAGTGACTCCCAAAGAATGTCACCTTTTTGCTGTGAAAAGAATTTTTAGGTACCTAAGATGTTATCCAGATCTTGGCTTGTGGTACCCAAAAGATTCTCCATTGGACCTTATTGCATATTCAGACAGTGACTATGGTGGTGACAAGTTTGATAGGAAATCCACAACTGGTGGATGCCAATTTCTTGGGAGTAGATTGATATCTTGGCAATGCAAGAAACAAACAGTGGTGGCAAACTCTACAACTGAAGCAGAATATGTTGCTGCAGCTGCTTGTTGTGGACAAGTCTTATGGATTCAGAACCAGCTGTTGGATTATGGGTATTATTTTATGCATACCAAGATTTTTGTAGACAATAACAGTACTTTATGCATTATTAAAAATCCTGTACATCATTCTAAAACCAAACACATAGAAATTAGACATCATTTTGTAAGAGATTGCTTTGAGAAAGGTTTAATACAACCAGATAGGGTAGCCACAGAAGATAATGTGGCTGATTTATTAACTAAACCTTTTGATGCTGGAAGATTTCAATATTTGGTAACAAATATTGGAATGGTTAATCTCACTTAATATGTGTTTTGGAACCTTTTTGTAAATGTATGTACAGGATAATGCATTGTTATTGGTCTTTGTGATGATTTAGATTTTCCACTTTATTTTTCTAACACTGACAAAAGGTACATGTAACGCTGATAAGTGTTATTTTGCCGTTGTTAGAGATATTATTGTCTAACGCTGACAAGAGTTCCTTCAACGCTGACAAGTGTTGTCGGGGCGCTGTCAGCAACAAATGTTAGTTTTGTGGTTTTTATCTAAATGTGTAGGTGGTGGTAGCTTTATGCCATTGGATACAGAGTTGCTTATGGATCTTTGAAGAGCTATTTGGACATGTTTTGTTTATGGATGATGGTTGGAATATTTATATTCCTATCTTGACATAAATTTTTAATGTTCATATATATTTTGAGAACTCATGTATCATAGTTTAAGGGGAGGTTTAAGGAACCTTTAGGACTCTTGGGTATTCTTACAATACTCTCATCACAATTCTAGATTGTGTCCACAGGTGAGTATGGGTTAGTTTTACTAAACCATGAGGCACTGTAGCATGCAAAGTTGATAAACTATGCATGCTGCCAAGACATTTTTGGCCTAGAATTGGTTGTGGTCTGATGGGAGACTTGGGAATAGTTTTGTTATGGGTTTACCTGGGAGTTACAAAGAATTTTGTGAAATAACTTTGTTGGTAAGTATTTTGGTTAGCAAGGGACTCTAGAGGACATTTGTGTCTATCTTGCTTAAGCAAGTGTGCATAAATGGACAGTGCTTGCCGCCCAGTAATTATTATCAACTTGTAAGATATTTCCCTTAGGATAAATTACTTTGTTAAGGTCTTTTTCTTTTTTAAATATTTTTATTTTTTAGACGCTGACAAGTTTTTCTCCAAACGCTGTTACGTCCAATCGTGACGCTGACAAGGCTTTAGGCAAACGCTGACAAGAAAATATAGCCGTTGGGCGCTGATGGGCTATTTTTGACCGTTGACACCTAGTGGGCCCTACCCAGTTGTTATTTTTGACTAATCTTTGGCCGTAATTTTGGGGAGTTGTTACTTTTAATTAATGCATGAGATAAGTTATATTTGATTCAATATTTTCATCATTTCTCTTTGAATATAACTGCCTCATTTTTTACCAATCAAAATCATGCATCTCTCCTATAAATTTGGCTAATCTTTTTATTCTGGGTATTCATATTTTCTTGTCTAACATTTTTCTCCTAGATTTTTCCCATATCACATAATCTAAACAGCTTTCACCATGGCACCCAAGTTCAACTCAAAGAATTTAACATTGGAGTTCAAGAGCCAACATAATATGGTAGCTTACTTGACTGCTGATCATGATTTGTTCCCTCAGTATTCACAAATGGTGGCATTTTTAAATGCATCCTCATTAAGGTATGCACTTTCTCATACACCATTAGTCCCTGTCGCACACATTAGACAGTTTTGGAATACTGTTAGTTCCACAACAGCTAATGGAGTGACCATATTAACATCTACTGTTCATGGAAGAACATGGGTGGTCACTGAAGCCTTGGTTCGCCAAGCTTTGCGTCTTGATGACGCTGATGGTGTGACTACCCTTTCCATTGCAACAATAGAACAAGGTCTTAGGGAATTGGGTTATCCTATTCCTGCTGATGTCACTTTAAATAAATATCATAAGCAGGAATTTCCCTCTGACTGGAAATATTTGATACATGTCCTTCTCCAATGCTTAAGTCCAAAATGTACTTCTTTTAATGAAATAAACAGGTCAATTGCAAGTGCTTTGGTTTGTATAACACGTGGGCTTAAGTATAATTTTTCAACAATGATTTTTGAAGGGATGTGTAAAAATAAGGGAAGTAAAATGACTTTGGCTTACCCAAGATTTTTGCAAATGGTCTTTGATTTACAAGAATATTGTTCTAGGGATCATGACACTTTTTATGAGATCCCTAAACAACAGAAAACCATTTTTGCTAAAATGAGCTCCACAAACAGATCCATACCTCTTACCCAACCCATGCTTGAAGTAATTCAGGCTGCTCAACCACAACCACAACCAGACCCTGAACCTCAACTTGAGCCTATTCATGAACCTTTACCTTCACCAGACCACATGGACATTGACCAACCCAACGCTGACACTCAAAATGTTGGCGCTGACACAGCCACTCCCGACGCTGATACCATCCCTGAACAATCCCAAACACCCCTTAACCAACCAACACCCACACAATCTACCTCATCTTCCACCCCATTACAATCTAGGTTGAATAAACGCCAAAGGACTACTGGAGTGTTCTCCTCTAGTGGTCCTAGCCTTGTAGCAGAGAGAACCACCTCCACAAGTGTGGCTGGTGACATGGGTGAGGCTGGGGCTATTGATACAGGCTTAGATGATGGTCAAGACAGTCCCAACATCATTAAGACCTCATCCATGCCCTATGATTCTATTTTGGGAGGTCAAATCCCCATTCTAGCTGAGGGCAGATTGGAACCTATGACTTTGACTGAATTGACGGCTGCTGTCATTAGCTTGCAAAAGCAAAATGTCAGCCTTGTACAAATTGTCAACAACCAGGGCCGTGAACTCCAAGTATTGAGGGAGCGGGTAACTGTTTTGGAGAATCCAAGTAGCAGGAGTCTAATGGAGGAATCTTCCAAAGGGGAGGATGAAGAGGATGAAGAGGATGAGCTGATTCATACAGCTAGTGAGAAGAGTTCAGAGAAGAGTTCACAATTTAGTGAATCTTTACAGGTTGCTGAAGCACTCACCAACTTGAAGAAGCACCCAGTTATTGATACATCCAAGGTGACACCATTAAACTTGGAAGGATCTTTCAAAGAAACAATGGGCGCTGATACAGGTTTGAACGCTGACACATCCAGCGCTGACAAAGGTAATCGTGGCGCTGATAGAGGTAACTTGGACGCTGATAAAGTTGCAGGTGGTGTTGATGTATTCCAGTCATCAACAATCATCAAAGATGTGTCCACACAGGTTTCTTCTTCTACTTTACCTATTATTGATCCAAAAGACAAAGGTAAAGGGATTCTGATTGAAGAAGATGTTCCAAAGAAAGATGCAGCACAAATTGCATTTGATGAACAGTTGGCTGCACAAATTTTGGAAAGAGATTTGAGGAGGAGTGGTAGATCACCATTTGTTGCTTCTGAGAGTGAGGAAGAAAGTGGTGATGGAAAAGAAGATGATAGCTCAGATTCAAGTGTTCAAATTATTGAAGATCCAGAAAGACTTGAATATGGGGATGAGTTAGCAAAGGAAAGGTTGAGTGATTTGAAGAATCAGATTGATTGGGACCTTCCTGAAATCACCAGAATGTACCATGCTTGGGAAGACAAGGTTATGGACAACCCAGGGATGAGTTTGTCAGATCAAATTTGGGGGTTGGAAGTTCTTCTCAGGGTACAAGATGATATAAAGGTGATTTTGAAGTATAATGCACAGGAGGTCAAGACTTGGCTCAAAAGAGATAGAAGGCAGTTGTACTACAAGTTGCTTAAATGCCATCAACCTAGATGGACATCCAAGAAGTTGATGGCTTTATCTTTTGAGGAGCTAGAGTATAGGGCACATCCTATTTGGAGGAGTGTGCAAGAAAATAATGTCTATCAGTTTCTTTCAGAAGAAAGGAAACAAGAGCTTGCTGAGGAAATGCAGATTCAAAAGGAAATGAGGATTGCTCAAAGACCAGTGAAGAAAGGAGATCCTTTCCAATTTCCCAAAGATATGGATGTGTATTTTCCAACTGAAGGTGTCATAAGGAAGCATCTCAAGCTTTCTCCATTAGAAGCTTCAGATTTGGTTAATGTAGTACCTCTAGATGACAGAAACCCAATCATCAGTTTTGATGAAGATGAGTGTGGATTTTGGAAGATTGGCAGATTTGGAAAGGAGGTACATACTTTCACTTCAGTTATTTCTATTTTTGCAAGCATAGACAGAGAAGACTTGGTGCATCTATGGAGATTAATAGAGGCCAAGTATACAGCTGAAGCACCTACTTCAGCAAATGGAATAAGACTTTGGAACACATTTTTGACTTTGTGTGGTCCAAGAGAAGCAGATCCTGCCATATGGAAGGATCTTGAAGATGATCTCAGTAATCTTCATTGGAGGCTTTATTCTACTTGTGGTGTATTTCATTTGAGCTCTACAAAGTTTTCAGAGTATCTACTTGTGGATGCTGACTATTTCTTGTCCAAAGAAGTGTTGGAGAAGATGCTAGAGACACCCTTGGAGATTGATTATACTAGTGACGTGGCCAAGGACTTGATTAGATATGTTTATCACCAACATAAGAAGTTTTTGCAAGATTCCTCCTAAGCCTTAAGTATTTATTCAGAAACTTGATCATTGGAATGGATATCAAGTTTAGGGGAGGATTGTTGGGAATAAAATATGGGTCAGTTCACTAGACGCTGATAAGAAGAATGTCAACGCTGATAGGATGACATTGGACGCTGACAGCCAAGCGTTGACATTGAAGAAGTCAACGCTGACAGCCTTGAAGATTAGCACTGATGGAATATATCTTCATACGAATCTTTTGTTTATTTGTTTCTTTATTGTGTATGGTAAAGATAAGCTCGACATTGTATTTTCTATTATTATCTTTACCTAGAATAGTTGATTCGTAGCTTATTGTACAAGACTTCTTATTCTATAAAAGAAGATCTTTTAGGTTAAAGTTATTTAATCAGTTTTCATAAGTATTCGCAAGTTAAACCTCTTTCATTGTAATCAAGTACGATCATTCTAATACAAGTGAAAGTTTGTTTAACATCTTTGTGTTTTAGATCAAGTGTTAATTCCGCATAACACTTTGTTACTTTATTCATAAGCAAAGGTTTCTCTACGTGTAGTACTTGATCTAATCTCGTATACACAAAGCTTAATCGATCTAAGTTTGGGATCAACATCTCTGCTTCCCCGAACTCTTCTCTTTCTTGCAGCATCTCCAGCTTACGTGCTGCATCGGCCACTTGTGCCACAGTGTTGAACGTAGCACACACCAAGTTGTTTGCGACCAATGTACGAAGAGCCCACCGAAAGTGGTATGCTTGCTCTTCGGGAGTACCTGCTGCTGCGCCAAGAAAACCAGCCAAATGAAGAAAGCGCTACATGAACTCGTTGCTGTTCTCTCCAGCTCTCTGTCTGATTCCATGGTACTCTCTCTTCAACTTGTCTTGCTCAGCCCTGGGAAAGAACTGTCCCATCACCAAATCCCTGAACTGAGCCCAAGTCAAACCAGCCACCTAATTATCACCTCCCTCAGACTGCTTCAATGCCTTCCACCATGATAGCACATCACCTTCAAACCAGTAACAGGCCAACCTCGACTTGAAGACAGGGTCACAACCTATTGCATCGAAGATCTTCTCAATGTGAGCCAACCAGTTTTCAGCTTTACTAGGGCTATCTGTTTTCTCGAAAGATCGAGAGCGTAGCTTATTGAATCTTTCCAACCATGTGACTAAGGTTGCTGGAGGAGGAGGAGGTACTGGGTGTTGTTGCTAATTGTTGGCAGCCTGCACCTCAGCCCTGATTTCGTTCCTCAGCTGAGGAAGCATAGCTTGCATTGCAGCTTGGACCGCTACATTGAGTTGTTCCTGCTCGCGTGTGAGAACCATCTGACAGTATAACATAAAAATACATGATTAAACTAATCAAACATAAAATATATACATGAAAAAAATTTATACCAATAAATCATGAGAAAAATTTTATGCAGGAAAACTAGTACATGAATGCATGATGCAGTTTTATGAAAACTTTTATATGAGCGAGAGTGAACGCCTATGGTCAGTTCACTCAAAACAAAAGACATGGCGAGGGGACGCCAATGGGTGAGTCCCAAAGTTAAAAGTTTCGATAAAACACATGCGACTAAATAGGGCCAGTCCTGTACCAACCATTACTGATGTACCATAAATTTAGATGATATAACACGAATTAAAGTAAGAAAATAGATGAAGAAGATGAATTCTAGAGAGAGAAAGTAGTGAGAGAAAGTAGAGAGAATGGCTGGAGAAACTAGGTGATATTAGATTGACAGAAAATGAAATGACCAACACCCTTCCTAACATACTAGGAAGGGTATTTATAGTCCCCCTACATGTGGGCTTGTATGGACCATACTACATGGGTTGGGCTTTCCATTAGGCTTTAGTTACTTATGAATGAACTTTAGCTTAAAGTTGATTCCGTAAAACACGACTAACCTACTACCTATTACAACGTTCTTAAATACGATACATAATAAACCAATGACCGATCATTCTTGTTTGACTCGATATTTTGAGGCTAACAATCTCTCCCAATGAGAGGTCATAAACCTTGGTCATTTAGGAAATTTGTAGAGATTACTAATCTCTCCATAAATGAGCCTTGAACGTGTAATCGTAGTCTTGTTCCTTCATGCTGTGATCTTTGAGCCTTTGTCGTTGTCTTTCGACTTTGTCTTTAAGTTTGAGATCTTCAAATCATCCTTGACTTGTCTTGCGATCTTGTGTCTTCATCCACATGCTCACACTATTAATTGTCGAATATGTCTTTAGTCATGAGAATGTGTTTTTGAATCTTTGACTTTGCTGAGTACACCGTGACGCCACCTTCTTGAGACAAAACATAGACACGGACTGAATGGCTTTGACATTCGTCCTAAATCGGTAGCGTTTTACCTCCGGTCGGTGAAGACCGTTATACGATATTAAATACCGTACCTGTGATAGGTAGATTCAGTTAAGAATCTCCTTGACAGGATTTCGCGGCTGTACTAGCCGTTCTCTTTACTCGACCATCTCAAAGCAAGACTGCGAACATAAAGAGTGAATCAATTGGATAAATATCTGCTTGATTAAAGTCGTCAATTTAAATTCCTGGAACAAGTGTCATTCATAAAGAATCTTACCATTGTTGCTTTCCAGTTGACACAAGCTTGATTCATAAGAATCTCACAAGTCACCTACCGTAACGCTGTTTGATGTTGATGCTAGAAGGATTTCCATTCGTCACTGTGAATATTAATGAATATCACTCTGAATGTTCTGGCAAGACCATAAAGATATTGCGTAGAAACCTGAAACGAGTTTGAATCAATTCAGAATCAAACCACTGTTGCTTTTCAGTTTTACACATGTTCAATTCATAAAGAATCTTACATATGACCTACCGTAGTGTTGTTTGATGTTAACACTGGAAGGATTTCCACTCATCATTGTGAATACTGAGTAGTATCACTCTGAGTGTTCTAGAAATATCGCAAGGATATAGCGTAGGACTCTCTTGATCTTCATCCGTGTGTCCTAACGAGATTTGATTGATCTCTTGTCTCTAGACTCGATTTGTACACTTTTAGTGGTTGGAGGCTGGAGCAGATGCCACCTATTCAATATCAACTATCTCGAAGTGAGAAAGTCAATAGAAGTCAGGTTGTGCATACATCACTGGGTCCATGATGAGTTGTCTTCATGATGTGTTGACCCGGTTTCTGCCTAAGTTGTATGGAGGGATAATTTCTTTACACCCTATATCCTTACATTTCTTTTTCATTCTTCAACCCCTTCAATGCTTACCAAGACATCATTAATAGCACCTTGTTGTGATTGTTCCAGTGCTATCCTCAGTACTTAGTCGTCATTCAGCTACGTTCACATTCTAATCCATCTTTCCTAAGAACTTCTAATAATCTATTGGATTGTCCCTGGGAAGATCCCTCCGGTTCTGGTTGGATCATAGGACTTAAACCTAATGACCCTTTTGACACCAATAACGTCGTGAATTAAGGATGTTGTGGGTATTTGATCGTAACCATGAACACCACTTTAAATTCTTACAAAGTGTTTGAAAAACATTTAACACCTTGCTAGTTTTGTCGTTTCAGAAATGCTCCCCCTTCACATGTGCATCGATAATCGAAACTGTAACACCCCCAAATTTATACCACTCAATACAGCGGAAGACTAGTTGGTGTTACGGGATAGCACATTACTCACATCATAGACAACGCTTAAAAATCACGTCGTTTATTAATAAATCATTTCCATTCATAATTATCAAAGTTACATCGGTCCCAAGTCATTACATTTCATACAAAGTTTTACAAAATATTTGAATGGAAAATATTGTTTAAGTGCGGGCCATGAATTCTTGTCGTCTTCCCGAGAATTACCTTCAAGTACCTGAGATAAAACATGTTAAAAGAAAAGGTCAGCGATAACGCCGAGTGAATTCATAGAGTTTAATAAAATCCATCAATATAATATCAGTATAAAATTATTACTGAAAATCATTTTGTACAAATCATTTTAATAGGCCATAAAATAGCCAAAGTCATTTTTATACAAATCCTTATCGAAAATCATAATATAGGCATTTGCCTTAAAAATCATTATACGAGCCAATGTCGTAAAAACATCATACAATACGTCTCATGACGTTGTATGAAAATAAAAACCGTTATATGAATATGGTTATGAAAACCAAAACACAAAAAATTATATCAACAGTATAACCCGATACCAAATTTGCCCATCTAAGTTAGCGTGTCGTCACAAAGGTCACGCTATGGAAATCTTCTCATACATAAATTCGCTTACCAATCAATGTGGCACGACGGGGATCAACCGTCAAGGCGCGAACTGGGGTGATCGTCCCCAAATAGTACTATTATATGCATAAGCGTCTACCAACTCCCGGTAGTTCACAATTCATGCTAATGGGACTTTTAGTGACATAACCTAACTTTAATAATCCATTTGATTTCATCTATCGGGTCTTTTAATCATTTATCGGGTCATACAATCATTCGGGTCCAAATCAATAAACAAACAATCGGGACAAATGGTGTCCTATTTTATAAAAACTAACATGTTATCTCCCTCGCGGGTTTATAAAACATTTATAAAAACATTTAAAAGAGTGTGAGGCTATGAACTCACGTTGATGTGGGAAGGCGGGTTATCGGCAAGTCGGACGTACGGTACGTGCTTCAATCACGGAAACCTAGACAAATAATACTCGTCTTAGACTCATGTCCAATGACTTTATAAAAATAACAATTATGTATACATATGATGATTTTATATATATGATGATCAAGTGGGTTTACATATTCTCGTTTTCTCATTTTAGTGTTATGTGTCGGTAACTTTTATACTAGTTTACTAGTTTCACCTATTTACGTGTTTTAGGTCCAATAAGCCTATTATAAGTTTATTAACTTGTATTAATCCATGTTATACTTATATTATCAGTATCTACACTTTACAAGTTGGGCCTAAATGAGTTAAGCCCAAATAAGTTCTTTTTATAAGTGTTTATCTTATCTAGTCCAATTATTAGTCCAATATGCTTAGTTAGCTCGTTAATGTCCGTATTTCTCATAGTTCGGGTTTTATCGGTTTTTACTTGTATTAGTTACTTATATATCAGTATATGACTTTTAAAAACTTTACATTAGACGGGTTTGATCGTCTAAGTTTTAATTGGCGAAAAAACGTTAATTTTACGGTAATAGCCGAAAAAGTCGTAAAAATCAAGTTTATAGTTTTTATTACTTATAAGTATTATTTCACTACCATTTATATAAGTTATTCATTCATTTACCCTATTACATATTTATATAAATAAGTTTTATAAGTTAGTGGGTTTTAATTTTATATTTTATACATTATAATTTGAGTGCTTATATAATAATAATAAACAATAATTCTCAAAATCTGATTTTTATTTTCATGTTCACCATTTTTATCATATCTAGAGTTCTATAATGAATTAGAAGCTCATTTTTGGATGACATGTTCTTCATATTATGTGCTACATTTAACTTAGTTATAGCTACTGCTCATTTTAAGTTTATCTTGCCTTAAAAGTCCCTACAAAACTGCTTATTCAGATTAGAACACCCAACTTGTTTTGATCATATCTCACTCATTATATTGATTCCATTGCATGGCCAACTCTCACATGTGTATAACATCTTGTACTTACTGTAAATAGATCATAACATGCAATTTTATCAGTTCAAGTTTTAGTTATATACTGTTTTTATACAGCCAACTAAATAATCATGATGTTAGCCTCATTTCTTATAGTTATTAACCTTTTTAAGCATATTTATCAACACTTGATCCCCACACAACATCTTTATCATCATATATACATCATATACATATACAAAATGAAATAAAATACATTTTTTCTTTACAAAATAACAAGAGGAAAATGGAGAGGATGATCTTCTTTACCAACCAATTGTATTTCTTGTTTTTGGAAGACAAGAACATGATGAACACCACAAGTAACTCCAAGATCATCAAACACCAAGAACATAAGTTGAGAAATCAGCCCTAGGACACAAGCAAATCACCTCCAATGTTGTTAATATGGCCACCAAATGATCAAGGCTTCAAGATAACTCCATGATAGAGCTAGTAAACATGTATTTCATGACTAGAAAAGATCAAAAGGGGTGTATGTAGCTTGAAAGTGGACGACAAAGGGGTGGTTTTTGAGAGGATTTGTGTTGGTTTGCATGTAAGTAAATGGTGTGTGTGAAGTTAGTTGATGGTTTTGAGTTGGTAAGTGGAAAGAGTAGCTTAAGGTGTAAGCTTGGCTTACACATGTAAACATTTAGCTAACATGATGCCACATCCTAAGATGTGGTGTCATGTGTGTCGTCCCATATAACCTAGTGGGGTGGGACAATGTATTTTGTCCCATCTCACTAGTTTACGGGTATTCCTCGATTCTAGTTTTCTCGATTTGCGTGCCCTCGGGTCATTTTACGAAAAACGTTTTTATAAATTATGAATCAACGTCACAAAACGAATCCAATAAAAATTGTCTCATCAAAAACGGAGTTCAAAAACGTAAATACGTAATCCTAAGGTTTCCGATTTAGTCGTAAAGGACGTTAAAATAAAATCGTAAGTCCTAATCTCTTCTCGTAAATTTGTGAGTTTATGAACCAACACAAATTTAAAACTCCAAAATAATATTCACGAATAAATTTATTTTCTGAAATGTCTGACTGTCACCAAAGACGGTGTATGTAAACGTAAGCATGTAACGTAGAATCCTCCGGTTTAGACGTAGTCGACGCTACTTCAAGACGTAAATCCAAATTACTTCCCAAAAATAAGTGAGTTCATAATGTAACATTAAAATAATGTTTTTAAATAATATTCGAGAATAAAATATTAATCATAAATTGACGGTTTGTCACAGCATTTACCCATAAACAGGATCTTTGTCCTCAAAGATCATCTTACTACTCGCTTCTTATAGAGTTAAAGCCATGTGGGTACTTCCTCCACATTCGGTCTTTTTCTCACAAGTGTAATCCATTATAATACGCGAGTTTCATCAAACATAACTATGGGAATAAGATCAGGCTAAATGTTGACTTACTTTCTCTATCCATGATGTTCACGGGTTTCTGATGAATGCAACTTTTCGCCGATCTAAGCTTTACTAAGAACAATAAGATTTTCACTTGATAGATATTCCATCAAGTTCGATTTACGAAACATAATTCACGCAGTTCTTGAAGTCCTAGGGTAGATCCAGCTTATATGACTTTCAATCCCAACTTTTACATCATCTCAATGGTCCCATACAACGGGGACTTATATCCCATGATTTGTCAGATCATGAATTCATTTTTCCAAGGTTAAAAATTGTGGCATAACTTCGCTACCCATTTGGCACTTCAAGATCTACATTTCATATCCACATAACCTCTTGCCCACTATCGGCAGTCAATAATCAAATCCTAATTTGAACAATCATTTCAGATCTCGCGGGTCGGGTATTTTGTAAGGTTAGGTTCGTCATCATAGGAAACCTTAAACCTAAAAGACATGTCCAACTCACAATGGGTGTTGTCGGGTGTCTTCATCTCAACTCTTGCTTACAGATGCTCTAATATAGATCCTAACAAGATTAGATCTCGATCCTAATACGATAATTATCAATGATAATCTCTCCAAAGGAAAACGATTATAAGGTTTATTACCAAAGGTCATTCATTCAAACATAAAACATCACTTATATTACTTTGTATCGTTACTTTACCTCGTCCCTTCGATTGGGGTGGTACATAGTACTCTCATCAAGGTTCGTTCTCAATGATTTCTGAGCAAATCTCTAGAAATTCGATGCAAAGCGAGGATCTTGATAAAGATGTTCGATACAGGCACACTATGTTTACATAACTCTTTTGCATTTATCATTAACGGGAGTGATATTAGCAGATTTGGTCAGTCTGTCGGCGATGACCCAAATCGAATCAAATTCAGATGATAACCTTTGCAATAGCTAGACGTTAACTAATGTATGGGGCGATGTCTGCCTTCATAATTTGTCATTAGTACAACTTCTCCAGACAAAGATACTTCTAGTCAGAAATGACATAAATAGAATACTTATACTTACAAATTCCAACATAACTATATCTCAAAATCTCTATATCTATACAACCACAAGTGGACTTTAAAACATTTTGACGCTATCGGCTTCTACATTAGCCGTGAAACCTTTCATTATTTATATTATCCTTTTCACAAACATCGTTTATTTTTTTTTATATTTTTTTTTTAAATTGTTCGGCAATTTATTTTGCACCTTCATTATTAAGGAACATGTCCTAATTGGTTCTTTATCTTTTCTATATAATGTGTCAGTAATTACGTTCACTTTCCTGATGAAATAAATATCATAACCGTATTTATTCAAAATTCTTTCTTCATATCTTCTATGTTTCAGTTTCGTCTTTACTATTATCTTTATCTGTTTTACTCAATCCGACGTCTAAAGCGTTGATAATTATTACATGTAAATTAACAATAATTCTTTAATTTTTATGAAACATAAACGTAAAAATTTTAAATTTCTTAGTTTGACCAATTATATAAAATGTTAAAGATAATTTGAATTTAATTAACAAGATTTTTGTTGATTTATCGAAAATATTTAATAAGATTCGCAAATGTTCGAAAAACCTTTGTTTATACTTTGGTCAAAGTTTTCTTAGTTTGAAAAGCAAAAATTGTCATTTCAAATATCAAGTAATAAGTTACATAATTTCCTCAATTCTTCTTAGGTTATCTAGAAGTATACACAAACATTTACCCCTAAACAGAAGTTTAGTTAAATGGTTTGTGTATAAGGGTATAATCCCTTAAAGTCCTTTGTTAAAACATTGGTCAAAACATATTTGCATTTTCTTTTAGGTAAAACCCAAAGTCTTAAAAGGGCTCTTAATTCTTAAGAAGTCAATATGTTCCATTATCTATTACTCACACGGTCAATTAATATAAAGAATTTAGTCTTTAATTAAGGTACAGGTTTTCATTGTTCGGCCAATTTAGGGCAATCTATAAATAATTATCAACTCCTGCTTATTCTTATAAACAAACAATGGTCCTTGATGATCGCAAGCACGAATTTATCAAATTACAGTCTACACACGTGATTTATCAAATTTATGAATGCTACATATGTATTAGTCAATCCAAACGACATCACGTGAAACTCATAATGTCCATTACAAGTACCGGGTGTAGTGATTGGAATACAAAATCTTTTCCGCAGATGCGAAGTTGATGATAACCATGTCGTGGATCAAATCTTTAAAACATACACTAGAACCTTGTAAATGATCGAACAAATCTTTCCATTTCGAGTTATGGATATCGTTTTCGATTGTCAATTTACTCAGTTCAAAGTAATCTATAAATATAAGGAATGATAACACCATAGCTCTTCATAATGACGAGCTTCGTAGAATAAAAGCTTTCTCCGACAACTCTCTCAGTTGTACGGTAATTCTTTTAATTCAGATGGTGCTGTCGTACAGTGCACACGCCATAGGTGCAGCACCGAGAATATAATCAAATACCAAATTCAACTTTCCTTAATGGCGAAAGTCTAAGTAATTTACCAACAAATACCTTCTAAAATTTCAGATAACAGAAACATCTTTTAATAAATACATATTAGGTTCTTCTAGATTACAATATCTATGACTAGTTCACAACCATTCACGGTATGATTTTAAGTCTAATGCAGGATATGGTCATCCATCAAGAATTATTCACTTTTGATAATCAACATCTTATCTTTTAGGGGAATTCTACTCGAGTTCCCATCAATTAAGACAATGTCATCATGTCATAATCAATCAATCCATTCTACTGGCATTACCAACTTTTCAGTTTCATTGCCGTCGATAAGATGTGAACTTCTCAAAAGACTAATAATAGCTCATAACCTTTCACAAGTTCAGGGATATATGGAGACACAACTAACCTTAAAAGAGTAAGGTCAACGCATAATCTACGCGAGAGGATTTCAAATCAGATACAGACTAAAACATTTAATGAATATGAATATATCCCATGTTTTCATAGTTTGAGTACGCATTCGAAAGCTCCTCGGATCGTTACCCAGGTCATTCAAATATGAAATCTAATCAAAATAAATGATAGGAACGTCGATACATCCAATCGGGTATCAACACTCGGTAATCAGATACTTTTCCTAAGAATCTCACTACGGGAGAATTGGACAAGAAAGAACTGTCAATTGTCAAATAAGACAATTTCCACAGATGAGTAAATTCGACTCAGAAGAATAGATGCTACATGCACATATGTAGGTGTCCCTAACACTATGTCCTTATTTTTCACTTCTTGCAGATCTCATAAAATTTAATCTTTCACAACTTCAACGAAAATGTAGTGTTTATTCATTAGTTTTATGGTGACTACTAATCAGTCTTGCATGGTGCATTCCAAATTGTATGTAGGCGCGCAACTATATACAATTTCAAGATTAACGATGCAATACTCTCTTCGTCAAAATTTTACCATCATGTTTATAATAAAAACATTTTCATGCTTACTTCTTAAATAAGAATCAAAAATAAATTTACTATGATTTTCTTTGTTATGAAAACAATTAGGTTTTCCAAAGTGTTTTATAAACAACCTCATTTCAATAACAATCACTTATAAATCTCACTATGAATAATCCTTATAGTGATGAAAATTCAATTTTTCTCAAGGCATACTGTTTTATCTTATAAAAACAATGAGTGATCTGCAAAAGAGTGATGAAAAGTCGTTCACCAAGAACTAACTTCAAGATAATAGGAAATGAGCTTAGCCAATTAATCATGAGGTTCATGATCTCGATGACACTCAGAAAAGAATAATTCACAACGTGACTCAAATCAAGATGAGTACTTGTTCAATGGTTGCATCTCTAATGCGAACATTAGGATGAAGCAATAAAGGATAGATAACATCGATACATGAGAATTTAGCAATCAATGGTAGTCTTTTTCATTAATCACAAACAAGTCAAAATTGTACCGTAACATATTACGTGTCACTATGTCATACAATTCTCAGAACTCATCCTACCAACTGATATCTCAGTTAAGTTAGGGATATTTAAAAGATACCACAATGAATACTAATCTACAAGAGTCATTAGGTGTTCCACATGTCCCGAAAGATCCATCGGTCCCAATTCAGAAGAAGATTTCTTCAATTTATTTCTTGGACACTGGGCATCCTCGTCAATGGACAATGGCCTAGGAACAACCCTTAACACAAACCTACAGTAAATCAAAACCTTATAATTCAATCACATGACTTAATAATTTACTCTTAATAATCTCATATTCCATACGAGTTAAGTTTTACTTCATTCAAGTTTTAATCAACTTATACTCAATTCGATATCCTACCTCATTATCCAATACTTCAACCTTATTCTTAGGCCTTAAAAGGGCAATAAAAGCTCGATATGATCAACACTTAATTTCCAATCCTATAGCTCTTACAAAAAAAATTATCAAATGAGTCACTAGTATGAATGACTTGATCATTCAACTAGACTTCTCGGAAAGGTACTAGTGGCATGAGGCTTTTGGGTAATGGTTCCAATGACAGCCTCAAGTGCAACATTAACCATTTCGATTCTCAAATTTAAGAATTGGGTGACAACGAATCAGATGACATACTTCCAGGTGGTAACGTTTTGTCAAACTCCACTCTATAAGGAAAGATCGACATGACATCGATATCAGATTAATCTTGCCAGTTCTTCTTCAATATCGCAATCAACTAATATCTACATTTCTACGAATATCAACCATTTGTTGGGATCATAAATATCCACAACTTGGTTTAGATCTAGGATAGCTAGAATTACTACGAGAATAGCTTCGATTAATTTAATAGGGGATTTAGGGTTTCTTGTGACAATCTACGTCGTATAAATATCAAAATAATCATCAAACAATCATGTAATCAAATTACATCATATGTATATATCTAATCCAAGTTATATATATATTAAAATAACACTTCTCAGTCTGGCCTTTTCGGTAACTCGGGAATTCTTCGGCACCGTTATAGTCAAAAGATTTTTAGACATTTTTAGAAAAATGTTTATAGTTAAAAGATTTTTAAATGTTTTATTCAAAACCTTAGTTTTAAAAATCTTTCGTTCTCTATAACGAGAGCTCTGGTACCAAACTGTAACACCCCCAAATTTATACAACTCAATACAGCGGAAGACTAGTTGGTGTTACGGGATAGCACATTACTCACATCATAGACAACGCTTAAAAATCGCGTCGTTTAATAATAAATCATTTCCATTCATAATTATCAAAGTTACATCGGTCCCAAGTCATTATATTTCATACAAAGTTTTACAAAATATTTGAATGGAAAATACTGTTTAAGTGCGGGCCATGAATTCTTGTCGTCTTCCCGAGAATTACCTTCAAGTACCTGAGATAAAACATGTTAAAAGAAAAGGTCAGCGATAACGCCGAGTGAATTCATAGAGTTTAATAAAATCCATCAATATAATATCAGTATAAAATTATTACTCAAAATCATTTTGTACAAATCATTTTAATAGGCCATAAAATAGCCAAAGTCATTTTTATACAAATCCTTATCGAAAATCATAATATAGGCATTTGCCTTAAAAATCATTATACGAGCCAATGTCGTAAAAACATCAGACAATACGTCTCATGACGTTGTATGAAAATAAAAACCGTTATATGAATATGGTTATGAAAACCAAAACACAAACATAATATCAATAATATGACCCTATATTCCTAGTCAGGCAATACATCGTAATTCAGAGCGGCTAATAATATTTCGTTAGTTTTGGATTATTATAAGCCGCATGACATTGTTACCTTACTAAACCAACAACGGGTAGCTAAACCGATACCAAATTTGCCCATCTAAGTTAGCGTGTCGTCACAAAGGTCACGCTATGGAAATCTTCTCATACATAAATTCGCTTACCAATCAATGTGGCACGACAAGGATCAACCGTCAAGGCGCGAACTGGGGTGATCGTCCCCAAATAGTACTATTATATGCATAAACATCTACCAACTCCCGGTAGTTCACAATTCATGCTAATGGGACTTTTAGTGACATAACCTAACTTTAATAATCCATTTGATTTCATCTATCGGGTCCTTTAATCATTTATCGGGTCATACAATCATTCGGGTCCAAATCAATAAACAAACAATCGGGACAAATGGTGTCCTATTTTATAAAAACTAACATGTTATCTCCCTCGCGGGTTTATAAAACATTTATAAAAACATTTAAAAGAGTGCGAGGCTATGAACTCACGTTGATGTGGGAAGGCGGGTTATCGGCAAGTCGGACGTACGGTACGTGCTTCAATCACGGAAACCTAGACAAATAATACTCGTCTTAGACTCATTTCCAATGACTTTATAAAAATAAAAATTATGTATACATAGGATGATTTTATATATATGATGATCAAGTGGGTTTACATATTCTCGTTTGCTCATTTTAGTGTTATGTGTCGGTAACTTTTATACTAGTTTACTAGTTTCACATATTTACGTGTTTTAGGTCCAATAAGCCTATTATAAGTTTATTAACTTGTATTAATCCATGTTGTACTTATATTATCAGTATCTACACTTTACAAGTTGGGCCTAAATGAGTTAAGCCCAAATAAGTTCTTTTTATAAGTGTTTATCTTATCTAGTCCAATTATTAGTCCAATATGCTTAGTTAGCTCGTTAATGTCCGTATTTCCTATAGTTCGGGTTTTATCGGTTTTTACTTGTATTAGTTACTTATATATCAGTATATGACTTTTAAAAACTTTACATTAGACGGGTTTGATCGTCTAAGTTTTAATTGGCGAAAAAACGTTAATTTTACGGTAATAGCCGAAAAAGTCGTAAAAATCAAGTTTATAGTTTTTATTACTTATAAGTATTATTTCACTACCATTTATATAAGTTATTCATTCATTTACCCCTTTACATATTTATATAAATAATTTTTATAAGTTAGTGAGTTTTAATTTTACATTTTATACATTATAATTTGAGTGCTTATATAATAATAATAAACATTAATTCTCAAAATCTGATTTTTATTTTCATGTTCACCATTTTTATCATATCTAGAGTTCTATAATGAAATAGAAGCTCATTTTTGGATGACATGCTCTTCATATTATGTGCTACATTTAACTTAGTTATAGCTACTGCTCATTTTAAGTTTATCTTGCCTTAACAGTCCCTACAAAACTGCTTATTCAGATTAGAACACCCAACTTGTTTTGATCATATCTCACTCATTATATTGATTCCATTGCATGGCCAACTCTCACATGTGTATAACAACTTGTAATTACTGTAAATGGATCATACCATGCATTTTTATCAGTTCAAGTTTTAGTTATATACTGTTTTTATACAGCCAACTAAATAATCATGATTTTAGCCTCATTTCTTATAGTTATTAACCTTTTTAAGCATATTTATCAACACTTGATCCCCACACAACATTTTTATCATCATATATACATCATATAAATATACAAAATGAAAGAAAATACATTTGTTCTTTACAAAATAACAAGAGAAAAATGGAGAGGATGATCTTCTTTATCAACCAAGTGTATTTCTTGTTTTTGGAAGACAAGAACTTGATGAACACCACAAGTAACTCCAAGATCATCAAACACCAAGAACATAAGTTGAGAAATCAGCCCTAGGACACAAGCAAATCACCTCCAATTTTATTAATATGGCCACCAAATGATCAAGGCTTCAAGATAACTCCATGATAGAGCTAGTAAACATGTATTTCATGGCTAGAAAAGATCAAAAGGGGTGTTTGTAGCTTGAAAGTGGACGGCAAAGGGGTGGTTTTTGAGAGGATTTGTGTTGGTTTGCATGTAAGTAAATGGTGTGTGTGAAGTTAGTTGATGGTTTTGAGTTGGTAAGTGGAAAGAGTAGCTTAAGGTGTAAGCTTGGCTTACACATGTAAACATTTAGCTAACATGATGCCACATCCTAAGATGTGGTGTCATGTGTGCCGTCCCATATAAGCTAGTAGGGTGGGACAATGTATTTTGTCCTATCTCACTAGTTTACGGGTATTACTCGATTCTAGTTTTCTCGATTTGCGTGCCCTCGGGTCGTTTTACGAAAAACGTTTTATAAATTATGAATCAACGTCACAAAACGAATCCAATAAAAATTGTCTCAACAAAAACAGAGTTCAAAAACGTAAATACGTAATCCTAAGGTTTCCGATTTAGTCGTAAAGGACGTTAAAATAAAATCGTAAGTCCTAATCTTTTCTCGTAAATTTGTGAGTTTATGAACCAACACAAATTTAAAACTCCAAAATAATATTCACGAATAAATTTATTTTCTGAAATGTCTGACTGTCACCAAAGACGGTGTATGTAAACGTAAGCACGTAACGTAGAATCCTCCGGTTTAGACGTAGTCGACGCTACTTCAAGACGTAAATCCAAATTACTTCCCAAAAATAAGTGAGTTCATAATGTAACATTAAAATAATGTTTTTAAATAATATTCGAGAATAAAATATTAACCATAAATTGACGGATTGTCACAGAAAGTGTTTCACACATGTAGGTAAGAGTTAAAATGCTTGAGTCTTATATAAGATCACATTTTAATCACATTTACTCCCCTATCGCTAATATGTAAAATCTTTTGATATTAGAGATACCAAATTTGATTAAAATATATTTTGAAAAATAGTCTTGAAATCCTCCGGGAGAAAGATGTGTTAATCTTTTGCATGAAGTCAAAATGCTCCCCCTCAAAAATTGATCCAATTGAATTGTCATTGTGAGGATGTGATCCACATTTCTCTTTTCGAGGATGGGAGTTGTTGAACACACAATTTTTGGAAGATTCTGAATAATCATTGAAAAATTCTTGAAAAAAAATTGTGTTCAACGCTTTTTGAAAAAATCCTATTTCTTTTTGTCGAAGAGGTTTTTTTCTAAAGCATAAACTTGAGTTCATAGACTTTGAATGTCTTGACGAATCCACTCAAGTAAGAAGATTTCTCTTCTTTTGCTGAGGGTAAGCGCACTTAATCGTATACTCCCCCGTGAATATTGATCCGGGTTGCAATCTGAAAGTGATTACAAGCCATTGTGTTGAGCTCAAAACGTTGAATGTTTTGTGACAAGCTCAACCCAAGATAGATTGCTCTACCCGTTGTTTGGAAATATTGTCCAAAATAGACATTTTCCTTTATTAAAAGTAGAAATGACATGTTTTGAGAAATATTTACAGCTTTCATTCGAGCTTTATGTGCACACCCGTGTCGTTATTGAGCGACATTTCTAGGCATGTCCATATTATCGATATTGAAAGACATGTCGAGAAGAATATTTTTGGATTATGAAAGATTTTTAATTTTGTGTTTTGTTTTTATATGTTTTATATTTTTGTATTTTGCTTTGTCAAAGGTATTTACAAGTTGATGTTTGATAGATAAATCAAGAAGGCACCTTTGCCAGAATCTCCAGGTCTGCTGGAGTCAAACATCTCATACCAATTTGCCTAACGAGGTACTCAAACCTATCTTTCGACAGAGCTTTCGTAAACAAGTCGGCTAATTGGTAATCCGTTCCAACAAAGTATAGTTCAACGATACCGCTTTCAACTTGTTCCTTTATGAAGTGGTATCTGACATTGATGTGCTTCGTGCGGGAATGTTGTACCGGATTGCAAGAAATGGCTATGGCTGACTTTGAGTCACAGTACATAGGTACTTTATCAAAGTGGAAGCCATAATCCATGAGTTGTGTTCTCATCCAAAGAAATTGAGCACAACACACAGATAGAGATACATACTCTGCTTCGGCTGATGAATGTGACGTGCAATCCTGCTTCTTGGAAGACCATCCCACAAGCTTATCTTGACCTAGAAATTGTGCACCACCAGAAGTACTTTTTCGTGTATCAAGACACCCTGCATGATCAGAATCTGAATACGCCGTTAAAAAGAAACCAGTTTCCCTCGGATACTAGAGTCCCAAATGAATGACATTCTTAAGGTACTGAAATATCCGTTTAACCTCCTTGAGGTGCTTTTCAGTGGGTCGTGCTTGATATCGTGCACAATAACATGTAGCATGTGAAATATCAGGTCTGCTTGCTATCAAGTACATGAGGGAACTGATCATGTAACGATATGTCGTTTGATCGATGGCATTTCCTCCAAGTCAGCATCTAGCGATGTGGTTGATAATGGTGTCCCAACATGGTCACATGAGGTCATACTATGCTTTTTGATTATCTCTTGACAATACTTAGCTTGGTTTATAAAGATACCACTTGGTGATTGGTGAACTTGAATTCCTAGAAAGAATTTTAGTTTGCCCATCATTGACATTTCAAATTTGTTGTGCATTACTTTTTCAAACCATTGGGAAAGTTTTGGGTTTGTAGACCCGAAAATAATGTCATCAACATAAATTTGCACAAGAAAAATGTCATCCCCATATATATAAGTGAACAGAGTTAGATCAATGGAACCTTTTTAGAAACCTTTGGATACCAGAAATTTCGAGAGCTCGTCGTACCACGCCCACGGAGCTTGCTTTAGTCCATATAGTGCTTTGTGGAGACGATACACCTTTCCAGGATAATGAGGATTGACGAATCCTTCCGGATGCGTGACATAGACTTCTTCCTTCAAAGGACCGTTAAGAAATGTTGTCTTTACGTCCATTTGATAGACAGTGAATCCATTATGTGCAGCATAAGCAAGTAAAATCCTGACCGCTTCCATACGAGCAACTGGTGCAAATGATTCATCAAAATCAATTCCCTCTTTCTGGCCATACCCCTTAGCCACTAGCCTAGCTTTGTTCTTGATGATCGTATTCTCTTCATCCATCTTGTTTTTCCAGATCCAACGAAGATTTAATGGAATCACTTCGTATGGTCTGTCAACAAGTTCCCAGACTTTAAGTCTTTCAAATTGTTGAAGTTCATCCGTCATCGATTCAATCCAAGCATGATCAGCCATGGCTTCTTTGATGTTTTTCGGTTCAGCTGTACTCACGGCGAGTGCGAACATACAAACATCGCCATCGGTGTCTAGTTGTCGTCTTGTACGAACAGGCTGTGAAGGGTTTCCAATTACCTGAACCAAAGGATGTTATCGGGTCCAATGATGTGTTGAAGGATGTCGTTGATAGAACGTGTGCATATTTGACGGATCAACATGGCGAGTGGAAGACTCTCCAGCTTCGTGTACCGGTGTACCGAATGGGTTGATAAATTCGTCTTCGTCAGATAATGCATCGTCTGCTTGATTTGTGTTCTTTGGAGTAATGACAGTAGTTGTGGATGTTTTAGGATCGATTGTTGAAGTGATATTCTGAGGAGGTAAATCTGCAGCAACCCGTGTTGAAGTACATAAAGTTGTATCCTTTTGTTGATGATGATCGGTATCATCATTCGTATCATGAGTGACAGCGGAAGACTTTGATACAACATGTTTCTCCCCCGTGAAATATTCATCAAACATTGGTCCATATAACATTTCCAACTCTTCAAGTGTCGTGTCCACTGTCATATCTGCTCTAGGAACATGTTCAGGAACCAACTTTGAACTTGATGGTTCATTGCTGTGGTCTTGAGTTCTGAGTTGCGTGCGGTTGTGAACGGAAGTCATTTGTCGTTGTGGATCGGGACTTAAACTGCTTTGTTCAAGTGCTATTTCTTGCAATTCATCAAATCTGATATGAATAGTCTCGACTATCAATTTTGTTCTCTTGTTGTACACTCTATATCCCTTAGACTGAGTTGCATATCCCACAAGAATACATGCATCATCTTTCTCTTTCATCTTGTCCAGATTTTCACCATCTCGAATTATGTAACACGTACATTGAAACTCGGATTTTTAGTCCTTTTTAATGCAATTAAGTTTGTTTTTCCTCGATTCGACTCGAATTTGATTTCCGGTTTTACGTTTCAACTTAACTTGTTTTTGGTAAAATCTCTTTTTGGTATTTTTAATCTAACTAAAAATTATATAATTAAATACTATTATAAGAAATCTATTTTAAAAACTAATTAAAATGATTAAAAAAATATAATTAACTTTAATAAACTAAATTTTAAACTATTTAAATGAAGTAAAAACTTTTAATCTAATCTATTTTAAAACGAATCTATTTAATTTGAAAAATATTTTGTATTAAATAAAACATAAACTAATATTTAAAAACAATTAAATTTATAAAATTTAAATAAACTTTTTTTTTTCTTTTTATATTTATTTTAAAATTGATTAAAGTAAATATTAAACTAAACTTTAAATTGATTAAAACTAATTTGAATTTAAAACTGCCTACCCTATTTTAACGCTATATAAATGCAATTAAGAGAGATAAAACACAAATGAGAATGTGGCACAACTGGTTGGGACGTTTGGCGCCTGGACAGGAGGTCCAGGGTTCGAATCTAGGTAGTAGCAAATTTTTGCTAATATTTTTGATCTTTTTGCTGAACTTTTATTTTGGACAAGTAATCAAAACTGATCAATGGGATCAGTTTATCAGCAAGCAAATAAAACCAATCAAACAATAAGCCGATACAAATAAGCAGGAATAAAAGAAGCCAGATTAGAACTAGGATAAATAAGCAGCATGAAAATAAGCAGTAAAAATATAACAAGCTAAATGATTCCAACGTCCAATCAAAACAAATGAACACTTATAATAAGCAAATAAGATCCAATAACTAAAATAACCAAACAAGTATTCAAATCTAATTTCAAATAAGCTAAGAACAAATCCAAAGGAAACAACTAAAATAAACTTCTAAGACCAAATAGCAAACTAAGCAGGAACCAAATAAGCTATCTGAAGCTGAAATATCAATAAGCGGATCCAAACTAAGCAGCAAAATAAGCAGATTTAAAAACTGAACAAATAAGCTACATAACATAAGCTGAAAACTAAATAAGCAGTTAACATAAACTAATCCTAACAACCGAATGACAAAATAAAACAAGCAGAATATCAATTATCAAATAAACCAAACTTAACAAATACTATCAAATCCTTAAAACGAAATATCAAATAAATTCAGACTTATAGCAGATTGTCAATGATCTAAATAAACATAAAACTTAACTCAAAATTAAAAAGAAGATCAAACCATTTGTCGAAACCTTTGAGAAGAAGCGTCGCGCTGAGCGAGCTTAATGAACCGAAACAAACACCAATTTAACCACCAAACTTAAATTCGAACTCAATCACCACCCTTATCTCGAACCCCAATCGGATGAACAATAAGATGAACAGTAACTCTTTTTATATTTCCCAGTGGGGGAAATATATATATTATACTTTTCTTTATTTTCTTTATTTTTTTTTCTTTTTTTATATCATAATTAATGCGAGAACAGTAACAACAATTTTTTTAACAGATTAAAAAGAAACAAAAGTACTGGAATTTAAAATGAGACGAGAATTAAAACAAACTTAATTTTTCATTAATTAAAATCAAACTTACAATACTGGAATTAAAATTACAAGATTAAAAACCTATAACTAATTTTACTAAAAAAATAAAATAAAGAAAAAAGCTTGCAAATTACATGATAGATTGGGGTTTTTATAGAGGAACCCCATGAAACCCTAATCATAGCTTCATTAATAAGCTTCCAAATCCCACCTTTGATTCTTCTTTCTTCTTCTCTCTCTTGATCATACGGCTAAAAATCATCCTTGTAGCCACGGATTGCCCTCGTGGCACTTAGATGTGTTTGTTGTGCTTCTTGATAGGTGATGTGGACATCAATGATTAGAGAGTTTGGTGGTGGAGAGGTGGCATAGCCAATCAAAAGTGGAGAAAGGGCCATGTAGGATAGAGAAAAACTTCATTCTTTGTGGATTGATCCGAAAAATGAGGGGAATTAATCCCAATCCGTGTGAATCACACGAATTGGGTAAAACCCCCAATTTTTACTTGGTTAATTTTTACTGTAAAAATTAGGGTTTGGGAGGGAGATGTGCGAATTTTTTGGGGAAGAAGGAGTGGGAGAGATTTCACTTCGTGTGTATCGAAGTAAATATGGGGTGGGGAAAAGATATTCGGTTGTTTATTTTATTTGGGGTAAGTGGGAGTAATTAAATGGTGACACGTGGGAAGGTAAACCGTGTATGAGACACGTGTGGGGAGAGTGGGTGTTTCGTTTGATAAATGTTGACTGGGAAAGAGTAGGAGTTGACTGGCAAACAAAAGCAAAAAACAATGAAATCTTTGTTTTCGTTTCTCCTTTTCATCAAATGGGCTTAAGCCCAATTTTTTTTTCAAATTGTTACTTTACTCTTGTTCAAGCCCAAGTTTAATCTATCCGATTTGCACTTGTATTTGTTTTGGGCTTTTGACCAAGTAACAAATAGATGTTTTCCAATTTTTGGGCTTTTGGGCCCAATATCCATATGTGGGACCCACTTGGCCCGTTTTCTTGATAAGTGATGAAATCCGCTAATGTTGAGCTTGATTCCGACTTTCTTGATCATTTCTTCAAAGTTAAGTCGGCTTTGTCGGTTTTCGTGATCTTCGGCACATTTTGGTCTTTTGACATTGTCTTCGTATCTTTCTTGACTTTTCTTCGATATTTGACCGTGAAATCCCGTGTTTTCTCTTCTTTTGATCATTTGTACCTATTTAAACACAAGAACACAAAACCACGCGTAATTCCGACATTTACGATATAAAACACATGATTAGGTCTTGTTTTTCCTTGATTTTAGTGTCAAAAGGATAAGTGTTTACACACTTATGAAATCCCCTACACTTGACCATTGCAATGAACCCATGCAATGTATAGTTATGAAGCATTAAGTTTCATTTTTTCTCATAATCAATCCGTCTTGGCCTTTATTACTATAATTACTACTACTATGACAAAAAGATAAAAACTTTAAAGGAAACAAAAATTAAATGATTATTTTATTAACTTGGAAATTATTAGATGGAAGAAACTCGTAAAGAAATCTAAGACTTGAATTAGGGCTTTGGTGTCATGAATATTAATCACCCTCAAGTTTCACGTTCCCCATACCAAGCTCAAAAACGAGATCATTGTTATTATAAGTTAGCACAACTAACACTTGCTCATGTGGTTTAGTTAATCACTTAGACCCCCTTATTCCTACGGTGTATCTCTTGTATTTTATTTTTGTCTTGAATGATCACGAGGATGCATTTTTTGACTTATTTTGATAATTTATTAAGGCCGAAAATAAAGTGGGACGATTTAATCAATAGTTAGCTAAAGGACAAAATCTTTTAAAACTGCTTCTCGAAACCTCAAAAAGTTCATATCTTGGCATAACTCGTTTCACGATTTGAGACCTTTCTCGGACCGATATTTGGCTTGTACTTCAAACTTCAAATCTTCAGAGACGATCTTGAAATTATGGTCTTCTCTTCATTTTGGTATACATCTTCATAAGGAGTGAAAGATGCTTCAAACGTTGACCACGACTTCTTCATTTATCCTCTTCTTTATTTAGGATTTTGATATACAACGATCCGCCTCCTTTTCGGACTTGGATCTATTTATCCTCATACCTTGTTAGGGTCTTTTTGGATAGACTTCTCCATTATCTTTAGGGGAGTAGTTGCTTCTCGTCGTGTGTCTTGATCCTTCATATTGATTTGGATTAATGATCTTCACATCATCTTAGGATCTTTAGCAAAAAGTGAATCCTCATGCCTTGTTAGGGCCTTTTTGGACTCGGGTATCCTCATGCCTTGTTAGGTCCTTTTTGGATAAGCCAATCTTCGCGTCCAGTTTCAATAAGTTATGCCTTGGCTATGAACTCTAATTAATACCGAGCAACTTTTAAACGATCTTGTGCTAGAAGCTAAGTAACCTTTTAAATCGTACAACCTTATTTATTGCAAATATATTTATTAACAAGCGATGGGAGAAAAAGCTCATAACTGACTCACATAAGTTAATGAAAGAATACCAAACTTATAATTAACTCTATCATCTCTCGTTCTCCACAATTTAAAATCTCAAGGAATGAGACTCGTGGATGCTTAGCCTAATAAACCAATTAAGGTCCATATGGTTAAGGATACTAGCTAGAGTATACTTGGATAAGTAAACTTCGGTTGAGTCAAAATATTCACGACGGGCCTAATATATTAAAGACATCTAAACTTGTTAAAACAGTTTTATTTATTTATCTATTTATGACTTTATTCTTGAAATGGAAATTATTATGATGTGATAATAAAAGGAAAGAAATTAAATAAAAATACTACTAGGCCAAAATAGATCAAAAATTTGAAAAACGTTGAAATTTTTTTTTAAATTTTCCAGTAAAATGGGGTCAAATTCATGGAAAAGGCCACTAAAATACGATAGAAGTCCCCCCTACACTTAATATAAACATTTTCCTCAATGTTTAAGCATGTGGGAGAATAAACTCCCCTACACTTAGGACATTGAGTAAGTTGTTTAAAATCGAGCTAAGGAAGGGACAACTAAAGTGATTACATTTATTCGTTTTATTTATATACAAGTATGAATCACAATAGTTTTGATAGAACCGGATACACGGGAACACGGGATCACGGGTCGTGTCAAAAGTACCAAAAGTGGATCATCAAAGCACATGTCCCTGCACACAATCACCACACACAAACAACCTACTTGGCTCCCCCTACACTTATTGGTGGACAATGGATGAAGGTGAAAAAGGGTGGATAGGATGGTAAAGGTAAAAAAATCTAACCTAGTTATACGATGCTTGATTTATTTATCACGAGTCTCTAGCTCGACTCGATTTCCCGAATTAATTCAAGGGAAATGTGGAGAGGGATGGAATCATCTCGTGAGAGATGTCCCCTCCATAGTACAACTTAACCCGTTGGCCATTCACCTTAAAGTTGGGCCCATTTGGTTGGGATAACTCAATGGTGCCATAAGGGAAGACTTGGGCTACGGTGAATGGACCGGACCAACGGCTCTTAAGTTTAACCGAAAAGATTTTCAAC
Organism: Glebionis coronaria; assembly: GCA_025667525.1. Lineage (NCBI taxonomy): Eukaryota > Viridiplantae > Streptophyta > Magnoliopsida > Asterales > Asteraceae > Glebionis > Glebionis coronaria. The sequence goes on from CM046876.1 coordinate 181,322,177, forward strand.
CGAGAGTTAAAGAGTAAAACTTGATCACCAACATGGAACTCTCGGTTTTTAATCTTGGAATCATGAATGAGCTTAGTTTCTCCTTGTAGATTAATGAATTTTCATAAGCCTCATTCCTAAGTTCATTAAGTTCATTGAGTTGGATTTTCCTATGATCACTGGCTTTGTTAAGATCAAAATTAGCCCATTTCAAGGCCCAATAAGCGTTATGCTCCAACTCAATGGGGAGGTGGCATGCCTTTCCGTACACAAGGCGATAAGGGGTACAACCTATAGGTGTCTTATAAGCGGTACGGAAAGCCCACAAAGCATCATCTAATTTATCGGCCCATGAGGCACGATGCTCTCCCACGGTTCGCTCTAAGATTCTCTTAAGACCACGGTTAGAAACCTCGGTTTGTCCATTAGTTTGAGGATGATACGCGGTGGAAAGTCGGTGATTGACACCATACTTAGCCATGACTCGTGCAAATTGATCATTGCAAAAATGCGTCCCGCGATCACTAATAATAGCACGAGGCACACCGAATCGAGCAAACAATTGTTTCAAGAAGTTAACAACCACCCTCGCGTCGTTAGTAGGTAAAGCCTTTGCTTCAACCCATTTTGATACGTAGTCAACGACTATGAGGATGTACTTGTTTCCCTTCGATGATGGAAACGGCCCCATAAAGTCGATGCCCCACACGTCAAAGATTTCACATTCTTGGATGAAATTTTGAGGCATCTCATCTTTATGTGTGATCTTGCCTTGCCTTTGGCAAGCATCACAATGTTTAACCATTTCATGTGCATCATGATAAATGGAGGGCCAATAGAATCCGGAGTCGAACACTTTTTTAGCGGTGTAATTAGGACCAAAGTGACCACCGGTAGGTCCTTTATGGCAAGCTTCAAGGATTTGTAAAGCCGCCGGCCCATCAACACATCTACGAATGATTAAATCCGCACATTGCTTGAAAAGATAAGGGTCGTCCCAATAGTACGTTTTAACGTCCTTGAAGAATTTTTTCTTTTGTTGGGACGATAACCCTTCGATAAGAACACCACCCGCCAAGTAGTTTGCAATGTCGGCAAACGATGGGGTATCATCAAGATTGGAATTAATAGACATTAAGGTCTCAAGGGGAAAGGATTCATTAATCTCTTGATTTGGAGATTCCCCTTGATACTGATCCTCAAGTCTACTAAGGTGATCCGCGGTTAGGTTTTCCGCTCCTTTTTTATCACGAATTTCGATTTTAAATTCTTGTAGGAGCAAAACCCAACGAAGGAGTCTCGGTTTAGCATCTTGCTTGGTCAACAAGTATTTCAAGGCGGAATGGTCGGTGTAAACGATGGTGGTGGAAAGTACAAGATAGGGGCGAAATTTCTCAAAAGCATACACTACAGCTAAAAGATCTTTTTCGGTAGTGGTATAATGCAATTGAGCCCCCGTCATTGTCTTACTAGCATAATGAATGGGTTGGAAATGTTTGTTAACTCGTTGACCTAAAACCGCTCCTACCGTGAAATCACTAGCATGGCACATGAGCTCGAAAGGTAACTCCCAATTTAGAGAGACTAAGACCGGTGCCTCAGTTAATTTACCTTTAAGAAGTTCGAAAGAGTCGAGACATTCTTGAGAGAAGATGAAAGGAGCATCCTTTTCTAAGAGATGAGTCATTGGACGAGCTATTTTCGAGAAATCTTGGATGAAACGTCGATAAAATCCCGCATGGCCTAAAAAACTTCTAACTCCTTTGACGGTGGTAGGCGGAGGTAACTTAGCAATGACATCAACTTTAGCACGGTCGAATTCGATACCGGCTTTGGAAATTTTATGACCGAGGACGATGCCTTCTTTTACCATGAAATGGCATTTTTCCCAATTAAGAACGAGACGAGTGTCTTCACACCGTTGGAGCATACGTTCTAAATTAGCAAGGCAAGAAGAGAAAGAATCACCATAGACCGAGAAATCGTCCATAAAGACTTCCATAGTTTCTTCAACCATGTCATGAAATATCGCCATCATACACCTTTGGAAAGTCCTGGGAGCATTGCATAAACCGAAAGGCATTCTTTTGTAAGCAAATGTTCCATAGGGAAAAGTGAATGTGGTTTTCTCTTTGTCTTTTGGATCGATAGGGATTTGAAAATATCCAGAAAAGCCATCTAAGAAACAATAGAAATCATTACCCGCTAAACGCTCGAGCATTTGATCCATGAAAGGAAGAGGGAAATGATCCTTAAGAGTGGCATCATTGAGCTTACGATAGTCGATGCAAACTCGCCAACCCGTTACAAGTCGAGTAGGAATCAACTCGTTGTTTTCGTTGGGAACAACGGTGATTCCGCCTTTCTTAGGCACACAATGGACGGGACTAACCCATGGCGAATCCGAGATAGGGTAAATCATTCCGGAATCGAGAAGTTTGATAACTTCTTTATTGATGACTTCATGAATTTTTGGATTAACCCTTCTTTGATTTTGGATTGCGGGTTTAAAGTCATCTTCCATGAGAATTTTATGAGTACAAAAATTAGGATCAATTCCGCTAATGTCGGAGATTTTCCAAGCAATTGCTTTCTTATGATTCTTAAGCACATCGATAAGTCGGGATTTTTCATCTTCTTTCAAGTCATTAGCAATAATGACGGGCAACTTATTATCCTCCTCTAAGAAAACGTACTCTAGATGAGACGGCAAGTCTTTAAGCTCTAAATCCGGCGGATTTTCAATGGAAGGCTTAGTCAAAGTAGGATCATTGTTTGTAACTTCTTTAGGAGTAGGTGGAGAGATATTGTCCTCATTGAGAAGTCTCTCAATGGTACGAATGTCTTCATCCCAATTGGTGGGATAATTATCATAGTTAATCTCGAGAGGACCCAAGCTAGCTTCAAACTCATCTAAGTCACTTTCTCCAAATGGAGTCAATGAAGGAGCAATAGAAGCTACGGTCTCAACATGAGGTAAAGGAGAAATCCCGCTCTTACAAGCCTCATGAAAATGTTCTTCGCATGCTTCGTCGAGCACATCGATGAAATTCACGGATTCGGGCTCATCGGGAAGTTTGGAAAGTTTACCCATGTTAAAGACGATTTTGTCATCCCCGACCCTCATGATAAGTTCACCCGCGGCTACATCAATTAATGTACGCCCGGTTCTCAAGAAAGGTCGTCCCACAATTAAGGGAACACGGGGATCCATTTCATAGTCGACGACGACGAAATCGGCGGGGAAAGTGAATTTGTCGACTCCTACAAAAACATCCTCGGCTATCCCCACCGGATAAGAAACCGTACGGTTAGCTAATTCCAATGTCATACGAGTGGGGACTAGCTCGGGTAAAGATAATTGTTTCCACACGGACAATGGCATAAGATTGATACTCGCTCCGAGATCCGCCAAGGCCATACAATTCTCAACACCCGGAAAATTACAAGGAATAAGGAATCGACCGGGATCTCCTAACTTAACCGGTAATTTTCTCAAAAGAACCACGGAACAATTCTCATTCAATTGGGTATTGGCGATATCAAGCAACTTTTCCTTATCACTTAAAAGATCCTTAAACATCTTAGCGTACTTAGGCATGTGAGCGAGCGCCTCGGCAAAGGTGATATTAAAATTCAATTGTTTGAACATTTTTAGGAAGTTCGAAACTTGAATATCATCCTTATTCTTCAATTTCTCTTTCCGCAACCTTGAGGGATAAGGTATATTGGGTTGAGATGAAGGCTTTGGAGTGGATTGCTCACTCACATCCTTTGGAGGAGGAGGAGTAGAAATAGAAGGTGAAGGAACCGGTTTTGGAACCGAAGGTGGGGTATAAAATTTGGGTATCGGTGGAACATAAGGTGTAGACGAATGCATAATGGGAGGTATGTCACAAGTGGAAGAAGAAGGAGGTTGTGTCGAAGAAGAAGGAATCTCGGGTCCTTGGTTAGGTGGGGAAGGTTCTACGGTGGTCTTACCGCTCCTAGTAGTGATAGCATTAACATTAGCCCTAGGATTGGTCACGGTGTTCGAGGGAAGGGCACCTTGGGGACGAAAGGTTTGAATCATAGTCAAAAACTTCTTATCGTTCGATTCTTGCATTTGTCGATTATGTTCTTGCATCTCTCTCATCATTCGTTCATGGTCGGATAATTTTTGTAAAACCAAGTCCATTTGAGGATTATACATGTTCATTTGATTATAACCTTGATTAGGAAAACCTTGGTTTTGATATTGATTAGAACCTTGATTAAATCCTTGATTTTGAAATCTTTGGTTATTATATCCTTGATTATTTAACCCTTAGTTTTGCCCTTGAAAATTCCCTTGATTTTGATTAAAACCCCGTTGATTAGTATTTCCTTGAAAATTACCCCGTTGAGGACCTTGGTTCCTATTTTGGGAGGGTGGGGGTGGTCTTTGTGGTGCTACAAAACCCGGGGGAGCCAAATAGTTATTAGACTTGTAAGACAAATGGTTAACATCAACATTTGGTTTGAATTGAACCCGATCAATTTCATTGTTATTATAAGCATAAACTTCTTGTTGATCATTGTAAACCTTGTCACAATTAAAGTATGAATGTGGTCCACCACAAGTCTCACACGTTTCACGTTTTTATTTCACGGCATGCACATGTGTGGTGAGGGCGTCGGTTTTTAAAGCGAGTGTCTCAACAAGCGAAGTAAGTTTATTAATTCGATCATTCACCTCAATATTACTCGTACTAGCACTTGCCATATTAGCCCTAACACTTTTGGTTTGCACTTTTGCCTTGTTCTCAATAATGGCCCAAGCCTCATTCATGTTTTTCACAAGAATATTGCCCCCCGCGGCACTATTAAGTGAGTCTTGGTCGTTTAGAGTTAAACCATTATAAAACGTGTTGATTTGATGAACCTTAGTAAAACCGTGTTGTGGACATTTTCTCAAAAGATCTTTAAAACGATCCCAAGCCTCACTAAACATTTCCCCATATTTTTGCTCAAAGTTGATTATTTCATTCCTTAAGGAAGTGGTCCGTGATGGTGGGAAAAAGTAGTTAATGAACTTGGTCTCTAAGTCGATCCATGTGGTAATACTTTGGGGTGGTTCCTTATCAAGCCAAATCCGGGCTTGTCCCTCGAGGGAAAAAGGAAAAAGTTGGAGGCGAATGGCCTCTTGGGGCACCCCATTGTATTTGAAGGTATTAGCTAATTGGATGAAACGTTTGATATGAGCGTGTGGGTCATCATTAGTACGGCCTAAAAATGGTGTAGCGGAAACCATTTGAATAAAACCCGATTTAAGTTCGAAATGATTAGCTCCAATATTTGGCACCACAATCGCGTCATCGTTTCCTTCAACGTGAGATTGAAGAATCTCAATCATTGGTCGATTATCCGTTGCCATCGTATTGTCTAAAGCTCGATTCTCGGGATCAGCTTTAATGACGGTCTTTTTGTTTTTCTTCTTCTTCTTTTTAGAAGAATTAGAAGTATTTGGTACACCAATCGGTATGTATGTATGCGCGCGAGTGCGCATACAATTAAAACTTTGGAATGAGGTAGGTGACCTCGGTCGACTTTGAGAGGAAAAGGATTTTTCCTCTCGAGGAGCAATATGAAAAATCTACAAAAATATATACGTAAATACTACTTGAGTTAGCAAACCAATAATCGGTCTTCCCTCTCAATATACGCACAAGCAAGCGGGGAAACGAGGTGGCACAAAGCACTTAAAAACCTTTTTCCTTAGACGGCCTTTTATAGCGCGTCGCCTTATACCCACCTTATAGTTTGTATATGTCGAGTTCAAACGTCTTACTAGTATTTATCTATTTTGCCCTTTTTTCTTGTTATGGATGCGACTACAATAGTTAGGTGATGAAATCCCAACTAAGGCTTATTTGAAAAGTAGGTAATTTTATTGTGCTACGTAATATAATAAAATGAAAAATCTTTTTGTATTTTTTAGAAAAATATATATTCACAAGAAAAATCGAAAAAAATCGAAATAAAAATTAACACTAATACGTAATATTTTTGGTGTAATACTTTTAGGAAAAAGTATTACTTTTGATTTTTTTAATTTTTTTTGTTGCAATTCTTAGGAAAGAAATTGCTTTTGTGATTTTTTAATTTTTTTGTAATTTTATGTTTTTTGATTTTTTTTTGGATTTTTGATTTTTTTGTGCAAGAAACGTAACGTTCAAAGAATGAACGGATCCCAAAATCCAAACGTCTTCACGACAAATCGTCAATCGTACGAGCGAAGCGGCAGCGGCGCCAATTTAAAACTCGGATTTTTAGTCCTTTTTAATGCAATTAAGTTCGTTTTTCCTCGATTCGACTCGAATTTGATTTCTGGTTTTACGTTTCAACTTAACTTGTTTTTGGTAAAATCTCTTTTTGGTATTTTTAATCTAACTAAAAATTATATAATTAAATACTATTATAAGAAATCTATTTTAAAAACTAATTAAAATGATTAAACAAATCTAATTAACTTTAATAAACTAAATTTTAAACTATTTAAATGAAGAAAAAACTTTTAATCTAATCTATTTTAAAACGAATCTATTTAATTTGAAAAATAATTTGTATTAAATAAAACTTAAACTAATATTTAAAAACAATTAAATTTATAAAATTTAAATAAACTTTTTTTTTTCTTTTTACATTTATTTTAAAATTGATTAAAGTAAATATTAAACTAAACTTTAAATTGATTAAAACTAATTTGAATTTAAAATTGCCTACCCTATTTTAACGCTATATAAATGCAATTAAGAGAGATAAAACACAAATGAGAATTTGGCACAACTGGTTGGGACGTTTGGCGCCTGGACAGGAGGTCCAGGGTTCGAATCTAGGCAGTAGCAAATTTTTGCTAATATTGTTGATCTTTTTGCTGAACTTTTATTTTGGACAAGTAATCAAAACTGATCAATGGGATCAGTTTATCAGCAAGCAAATAAAACCAATCAAACAATAAGCCGATACAAATAAGCAGGAATCAAAGAAGCCAGATTAAAACTAGGATAAATAAGCAGCATGAAAATAAGCAGTAAAAATATAACAAGCTAAATGATTCCAACGTCCAATCAAAACAAATGACCACTTATAATAAGCAAATAAGATCCATTAACTGAAATAACCAAACAAGTATTCAAATCTAATTTCAAATAAGCTAAGAACAAATCCAAAGGAAACAACTAAAATAAACTGCCAAGACCAAATAGCAAACTAAGCAGGAACCAAATAAGCTATCTTAAGCTGAAATATCAATAAGCAGATCCAAACTAAGCAGCAAAATAAGCAGATTTAAAAAATGAACAAATAAGCTACATAACATAAGCTGAAAACTAAATAAGTAGTTAACATAAACTAATCCTAACAACCGAATGACAAAATAAAACAAGCAGAATATCAATTATCAAATACACCAAACTTAACAAATACTATCAAATCCTTAAAACGAAATATCAAATAAATTCAGACTTATAGCAGATTGTCAATGATCTAAATAAACATAAAACTTAACTCAAAATTAAAAAGAAGATCAAACCATTTGTCGAAAAATTTGAGAAGAAGCGTCGCGCTGAGCGAGCTTAATGAACCGAAACAAACACCAATTTAACCACCAAACTTAAATTCGAACTCAATCACCACCCTTATCTTGAACCCCAATCGGATGAACAATAAGATGAACAGTAACTCTTTTTATATTTCCCAGTGGGGGAAATATATATATTACACTTTTCTTTATTTTTTTTTATTATTTTTTCTTTTTTTTTATATCATAATTAATGCGAGAACAGTAACAACAATTTTTTTAACAGATTAAAAAGAAACGAAAGTACTGGAATTTAAAATGAGACGAGAATTAAAACAAACTTAATTTTTCATTAATTAAAATCAAACTTACAATACTGGAATTAAAATTACAAGATTAAAAACCTATAACTACTTTTACTAAAAAAATAAAATAAAGAAAAAAGCTTGCAAATTACATGATAGATTGGGGTTTTTATAGAGGAACCCCATGAAACCCTAATCATAGCTTCATTAGTAAGCTTCCAAATCCCACCGTTGTTTCTTCTTTCTTCTTCTCTCTCTTGATCATACGGCTAAAAATCATCCTTGTAGCCACGGATTGCCCTCGTGGCACTTAGATGTGTTTATTGTGCTTCTTGATAGGTGATGTGGACATCAATGATTGGAGAGTTTGGTGGTGGAGAGGTGGCATAGCCAATCAAAAGTGGAGAAAGGGCCATGCAGGATAGAGAAAAACTTCATTCTTGGTGGATTGATCCGAAAACTGGGGGGAATTAATCCCAATCCGTGTGAATCACACGAATTGGGTAAAACCCCCAATTTTTACTTGGTTAATTTTTACTGTAAAAATTAGGGTTTGGGAGGGAGATGTGCGAATTTTTGGGGAAGAAGGAGTGGGAGAGATTTCACTTCGTGTGTATCGAAGTAAATATGAGGTGGGGAAAAGATATTCGGTTATTTATTTTATTTGGGGTAAGTGGGAGTAATTAAATGGTGACACGTGGGAAGGTAAACCGTGTATGAGACACGTGTGGGGAGAGTGGGTGTTTCGTTTGATAAATGTTGACTGGGAAAGAGTAGGAGTTGACTGGCAAACAAAAGCAAAAAACAATGAAATCTTTGTTTTCGTTTCTCCTTTTCATCAAATGGGCTTAAGCCCAATTTTTTTTCAAATTGTTACTTTACTCTTGTTCAAGCCCAAGTTTAATCTATCTGATTTGCACTTGTATTTGTTTTGGGCTTTTGACCAAGTAACAAATAGATGTTTTCCAATTTTTGGGCTCTTGGGCCCAATATCCATATGTGGGACCCACTTGGCCCGTTTTCTTGATAAGTGATGAAATCCGCTAAAGTTGATCTTGATTCCGACTTTCTTGATCATTTCTTCAAAGTTAAGTCGGCTTTGTCGGTTTTCGTGATCTTCGGCACATTTTGGTCTTTTGACATTGTCTTCGTATCTTTCTTGACTTTTCTTCGATATTTGACCGTGAAATCCCGTGTTTTATCTTCTTTTGATCATTTGTACCTATTTAAATACAAGAACACAAAACCACGCGTAATTCTGAAATTTACGATATAAAACACATGATTAGGTCTTGTTTTTCCTTGATTTTAGTGGCAAAAGGATAAGTGTTTACACACTTATTATACATCCAAAAACATGAAGGTGTTTGAGTGAAGGTTTTCGATCATGAATTATGTGATATGGTGTATTTTAGTGTCTTGAGATAATTAAGGAGCGGTTTTGTGTGTAGCATGCGGTTGACACGGCTTCGGCCCAAAAGTATAGTGGAAGTTTTGAAGCGGATAATAATGTTCCAGCAGCCTCAACTAAAGTACGGTTTCGTCTTTCAACAACACCGTTTTGTTCAGGTGTTCTAGCAATAGATGTTTCTTGTTCAATTCCTTCGGCTTCAAAATACTTCTTCAGAGTTGAATTCAAGAATTTTGTGCCTCTGTCAGTACGTACCACTTTTACTTGAGCTTGAAGACCATGTTGTATCAGCTTAAGGAAGTTAATGAGAACCTCATGTGTTTCATCCTTGGACCGTAAGAAGAGGGTCCACGTGTACCTTGAGTAGTAATCGACAATTACCATAACATATTTCTTCCCATTGATGGTTTGAACACGCATGGGGCCACACAAATCTATATGAAGAAGATCTAACCCTCCTTTAGAGCTTGGTGTAGTCTTTGTCTTTTACTCCGTTTAGCTTTAAAAAGCTCACAAGAAGAACAAAGATGATCTTTGATGAATTTCAAGTTAGGAAGGCCTCTCACAATATCGTTCCTGGAAACCAAGTTGATGGTATCAAAGTTAAGATGAGATAAACGTTGATGCCATAACCAAGCTTGAGTCGTTGAAGCTTTAGCCATAAAACAGATTAGAGTTGAAGATGTGGAGTCTTGTAGTGAAATAGTGTAGAGATCAGTACCCCGTGAACCGGTAAGTAAGTCATTGCCATCATAATCACGAACAAAACATGTCTTCTTTCTAAAAGCAACCTCCAAATCCGCATCATAGAATTGACCAACCGAGAAAAGATTGTGATTGAGCCCTTTGACGTAGTAAACCCTTTTGATAGTGATATTCCCCTGAACCAAGTCTCCATATCCTAGGATCGGTGCAAATTGATCATTTCCGAATCGGACCGTACCCAGGAACTTCTCCACGAAGTTAATTAGAAGCTTTAGATTCCCCGTCATGTGCTTCGTGCATCCGGAGTCCAGTATGAAGAGAATTATTTTGATCACCTGCAGAAGAATTATAACACGATGGAGCATTTGCTAAATTGGATTCCATGTTAGTTGTGATTTCCGATTCATTAGTTTCCCTAGTTTCATCACTTACAGGCACACTAACGCACGTAGGTGATACACGGCTTTTGCCTAGTAAGAAAATTAAGTTCTTTGTCGTGTGTCTCTTCGAATTGAAAAACTTTTGTTTAATGTGTGTCTCAGTTATATTTTGGTGGAACAAAGATGTGTCGTTGTAGTGTTTAAAATAATGGTGCAAGTATTTAAAACGTGACTGAAATTAAAGGGCGCTAAAGTAAATGACGCAAATTTAAATCTATCTAAGGCAAACTTAAAACGCAACTAAAACTTAAACTAAGGCAAGACTAAAATAAAGCTAAGACAAATAATTTTAAAGTGCAATTAAATAAAAGCGGGAAAAATAAAGCTTGAAAATAAAAGTGAAAGACAAAAACTAATAAGAACCTGAATACAGCTCATTCGGAATAATCCTTCGTTTGGAACAATCACTCGTCCGGAATGTCACCTTCGGTTGGAATGATTCTCTTCGCTCGGAATATTACAAAAATCCTTGATCTGGAACAAATTGATCTGAATATGTCACTTATCCAAAACAATCCTTCGTTCGGAACTTTACTGATTCGGAACTTCTCAAACTTGCCTTGATTCGGAACTTTTGGTCAATCCTTGATTCGGAAGATTTCCGAATGAAGCCTCCTTGATTCGGAAGTTGCCCTTGATCCAGAAGTTGGTTCGGAACTTTTAAGAAGTTCCGAATGAACAGCTTGACTCGGAACTTTTAAAGTTCCGAATGAACACTCACTGATCCGGAAGTTTTGGAGTTCCGAATGAATTGCTTGATCCGGAACTTTTTAGTTCCGAATGAAGCCTTTCTGATCCGGAACTTTTGAACTTCCGGATGAAGCTAGCTTGGTTCGGAACTTTTGAAGTTCCTAATGAACAGCCTTCCTTGTCTTGATTCGGAAGATTTCCTGGGAACAAAGAAACAGAAACAACTTTTCCCGAAGAACAAGGGAATCAAAAGAAAGACGATCTAACACAAATTTAACCAAAATCAACCAAACGATTTAATAAAACCAATAACACAACATCAATTAATCATAAACAAACAATCAATATCAAGAAATCTAACAACTTTAACCACAATAATCAAAAATCACTTGGATCAAAATAAAAGCATGAACATGAACACAAACATAAACATAAAAATCAAAGATTGAGAAAGGTAGATAAGAGATTGACAAGATAAAGTAAAGATTTACAAAGATTAAATGGAAACTTACTTGAAATTAAAGGAATTTAAGGTGCAAGACAAGGTATTTAAATTGGACAAGTATTTAAAATGTGCATAAAATTAAATGACAAGGTAATTAAAAGTGGAAGACTAATTGTCACACTTAGCAAACAAAATGAAAAGTGATCAATACAAAACTATATATATGGGAGGATTAGGAAGCTTCATCCCCTCCTTCATTTCTTCATAATTGCGTCGTTAGGCCCTTAAGCATATAATCTTCATTAATTGCACCATTAGTCCTTTTTCCTTCTAATCTTCTTCAAACTTGGACTCTAATGACTTGTGGCTTGGGATTTCTTTTGAACTCGTCTTTAAATTCTTCAATAAAATAGACTTGAATTCTTCGGCTTTTGATAAACTTCCGTCTTTTGACTTTTTCTTCGATAAATCTTTAGAATTGGTCTTGGACTTCCGTTATTTTTGCACTCTTGACTTCTTGACTTCGTCTTTCATCTTTTTCTTCAATAAAAGTCCGTAAATGCCCGTGAATGTCCGTGTTTTCTCCACTTTTCACCTTTTCGTCCTAAATCACAACAAAAACACAAACCACGCATAATTCCGACATAAAAGACATAAAATACAAGTTTTGGTCCGGTTATTATTGTAATTAAGTGGTAGAAAAGATGGGTGTTTACACACCTATCAAATCCCCTACACTTGACCATTGCAATGTCCTCATGCAATGCATTAGTTACAAAGCAAGATTACATTTTTCATCATAATTAATCCATAGTGTCCTTTATTAAAGAAATAGAAAATTAAAAACATACGAAATAAAGAAATCAAAAGCATACCTTGGGTTTTGGAAAATGTCATGAATAATCATCATTCTCAAGTTTTCACTTTCTCCAAACCAAGCTTAAAAACGAGATCATTTTTATTATAGGTTAGCAAACTATCACGAACTCATGTGGGCCAATTATTCACTTAGACTCCCTTATTCCTAGGTGTATCTCTTATATTTTATTATTGTCTTGAATGATCACGATGATGCATTTTTGACTTATTTCGATAGTTATTAAGTCTGAAAATAAAGTGAACGATTTAATCAATAGTTAGCTAAAGGACAAAATCTTTTAAAACTGCTTCTCGAGACCTCATAAAGTTCATATCTTGGCATAACTCGCTTCGCGAGTTGAGACCTTTCTCGGACCGATATTTGGCAGCGACTTCATACTTCAAACCTTGAGAGACGTTCATGAAATAATGGTCTTCCCTTCATAATGGAATTTTTCACTTGAAGTTTTGAGAGATTCATACTTGGACCACGACTTCTTCATTTTTCTCCAATCTTTATTTTGGACTTTGATATACAACGATCCGCCTCCTTTTATGACTTGGATCTATTTATCCTCATACCTTGTTAGGGTCTTTTCGGATACACTTCTCCATGACTTTTGGGGAGTATTTGCTTTTCGTCGTGTGTCTCGATCCTTCATATTGATTTTCGATAAATGATTCTTCACATCACTTTTGGATCTTTAGCAACAAAATATAGCCCTCATGCCTTGTTAGGGCCTTTTCGGACTCGCCAATCTTCGCATCCCGCTTCAATAAGTTATGCCTTGGCTATGAACTCTAATCCATACCGAGCAACTTTTAAACGATCTTGGGCTAGAAGCTAAGTAACTTTTCAAATCGTACAACCTTATTTATTAGCAGATAAATTTATTAGCAAGAGATGGGAGAATAGGCTTATAATTAACTCACATAAATTCACAAAAGAATACCGAACTTATAATTGGCTCTATCATTTCTCGTTCTCCATAGTTTAAAATCTCAAGTAATGAGACTCGTGGATGCTTAGCCTATTAAGTCAAAGTTTTGGGTTTTCGAGTCGCCTATAGGATCTTGCAAATTCCTAGACTTTTTCAAGTTTAGAAATCGCATTTTAAAGTTCCCTTGATAAACGACTCTCTAGGATCAATTATAGGAACTTGCGAAAAGTTCTTGTTCTTAACTCGTGAGAGTTAAGACTTTCGCGTTTTATAGCTCCCTATATAAAAGCCTAGCAAAACTTGACTTAAACACGTTAAGGATACTAGCTAGAGTAAACTCGGGTTGAGTCAAAAGATTCACAACGTTTGAAAATTAAAACCACTTATTTGAACAATTATTTTAATAAGGAAAGAAAATAACTACACAAAGGGAAAAACTAATAGGCCAAAATAGATCAAAAATTTTGAAAAATGTCGAACAATTGATTTTCCGGTTAAAATGAGGACAAATACAAGGAAAAGACCACTTAACTTCGATAGAAGTCCCCCCTACACTTAAGATAAACATTGACCTCAATGTTTAAGCATGTGGGAGTAAACTCCCCTACACTTAGGACATTGTGCACTTTGTTTAAATCTCACTAAGGAAAAGACAACTAAAGAGATTCCTATTTTAATATTGAGAAAATATAAAATAGTGAATCGAAAAGAGTTTAGGATAGAACCGGGAAGAAGTAGAACACGGAATCACGGGTTGTCAAGAATCATCAAGAGTGGATCATTGAAGCTCGAATCCCTGATTAAGAAATGTGAAGATTTTTCCTTTTATTGCATCAGGTGGATACTGAGATGGCTTAAAAATTTCAATACCAGGGTCGAACACCTTTTCCTTCAGGGGAAAATAGCACTCAGGCTCAGCCGAGTGTGAAGAAGATCCGTAAAGAAGCACAACCTCGTCCTCAGAAGGGGGACAAAGAGGTGTCAAATCATATGTGCAACGGATTTTGGTGTCGACTGGTTTCTTCTCCTTTGACAGAATGTTCTTCAAATCCAAAGTAGGATCAAGACGATAATCTTCAAAGTCATAAGGAGGAGCATCACTCTCATGAGGGAAGTAAGTGTTGAGAAATTCAGAGAAGTCTTCCTCAAATGAGTAATCGTCCAAAGTAGGATCGAGTGATGGTGGAGGATCTTCATCATGTGAAGAATCGCTCGAGAGAGTATCAGCCTCATCAAAATCATCGAAAGTGGGCAGCTCGGGATACTCAGAAGTACAATCAAAATCATCCAAATCTGAGCTAGAATCATCATCATAAGCATCAAAGATCGGTGGCGAATCATAAATGGGAGAAGGTTCCAAAGTAGGGAGAGAATCATCCACATCATCATTAAAAAGTGGATTATCAATGCAAGAGTCGAATAGAGGATTATCGTAGATGACAAAGTCACCGAGCACATTTATCATATTCACTGATTCTCGTCCAAAAGATTTGCCTGTAAGCTTCCCCATTTTAAAAACTTTTGAATCATCCCCGACTCGTAAGATTAACTCACCTTCGGCCACATCTACTAAAGCTCGTCCGGTTCTCAAAAATGGCCGACCAAGTATTAAAGGAATACGAGGGTCCATTTCATAATCAACTACGACAAAATCGACCGGGAAAGTAAATGTGCCAACTTTGATAAACACATCTTCGGCTATACCAACGGGGTAAGCGAGAGTGCGGTTTGCAAGTTCGAGAGTCATCTTTGTTGGAATGAGGTCGGGCAATGATAGTGTTTTCCAAACACTCAAAGGCATAAGATTAATACTAGCCCCGAGATCAGCAAGGGCAGTAAATTCTTCAGTTTTGTTGAACACGCAAGGCAACAAAAAACGACCGGGATCTCCAAGCTTTTCCGGAAGTTCTTTAAGAATAACTACAGAGCAGTTTTCATTTAAGCGTGTGTTGGAGAGTTCAATCAGCTTCTCCTTCTTGCTAAGCAATTCCTTGAATGCTTTGACAAATTTCGGCATGTGGCAAGGTGCTTCAACAAGGCTAATGTTGATGGTCATTTGAGATAGCATATTCACATATTTCGATACTTGACAGTCATTCTTGGTTAGCTCGTTGGTCTTGCCTATGCGAGAAGGGTATGGGATTCTAGGTTTATAGATGGAAGGTGAAGGTGTAGTCGGTAAAGGTTGGGATGTTGAAGGGTCCTTCCGAGAGACATCGTCATTACGAGGCGGAGACGGTAATGGTGCACTAATACTAGGTGTAGGAGGAGTAGGGACACATGGTGGTGGAGGAGGTGTAGATGATGGGGGTGGGATTGGTGGTCCTACGATGGTGACTCCACTACGAGTAGTAATAGCACTCACATTAGCTCGTGGATTGGTGACGGTGTTTGAAGGTAGAGAACTCAAAGAAGAAGGTTGAGCTTCGGGCAAGAAACTAGCCAACAGATTCTTTAATTCAGTCGTTTGAGTGCTGAAGGAGGATTGAATCTTATCACGAACCTCGGTTCTAATATCATTACCTTGCTTCATGATATCTCCTTTCAAATTGATTATTTGGCTCTGTAGATTCTTGATTTGCTCACCTTGAGTTCTTATGATGGCTTCAACATCGTGATTAATGGGTGGGGTTTGTTGGGTGGGTGGTTGATAAGGGTTAGAAGCTCTTGGTGGGATTTGGTTGCTTCTATTATAGTTGTTGGCGGGGTTTTGGTTTTGAGGAGAAAAACCGGGTGAAAGGTAATTGTTGGACCGATAACTCAGTATATTTCTATCCCCTTGTTGTCTAGCTAGGTAATTTTCCGGTGAATAATTACCATAAGCAGCATACACATTTTCCGGATTTCCTTGTCTCGAAGGACAATCGGTGTATGAGTGAGGACCGCAACATGTTTCACAAGGATTAGCAACCGCTTTAACTTGTTGTTGTTGTTGGTTTGAATCGAGAAGCGTAATACTTTTGCTCATTTTAGTCATCATGCGGGTGAGTTCGGTCATCTCAGGGTTTGCTGAGGTAGAAGAAACATTGACTCTCGGGGTGTTCCTAGAAGAAGCAGAGGAATCCCAGTTTTTGTGGTGAGTAGTCATGTTCTCTATAAGCTCTCTACACTCCTCGGGTCTCCTTTTCATGAATGTGCCACCGGCGGCTGCATTTATCGTATCACGATCTCGAAAAGTCAAACCGTTATAGAAAGTATCGATTAAGGTCACAGGGAGCATGTTGTGGTTTGGACATCTATCGATCAAGACATTATATCTCTCCCAAGCATCAAAAAGAGATTCATCAGGGTCTTGCATGAAACCGCTGATCTGATTGCGAAGGCTCGTGACCATGGATGGTGATAAGTAGCGCGACAAAAAGCGTTGAGTCATATCATCCCAAGTGTGAATAGAATTCTTCGGGAGACGATCAAACCATTTCTCGGCATGATGCGATAAAGTATGTGGGAAGAGTTGTAGGCGAAGTACATCCATTGTGGCACCAGGCAACTTCATGCTTTGGGTGATTATAATAAACTTGTCGAGGTGTTTCTTGGCATCATCATCAGGCAATCCACGGAATGGGTTTGTTTGCACTTGCTGAATCATGTGGTGCTTCAACGAAAACTCAGGAGCGTTGATTTGCATCGGCGCAATCGGTCCTCCTCGTCCAAACATGGTTGGTTGACAAAGTTCCTCCATGGTCCGAAGATCGGGCTGTGGAAGAACATTGTTGTTATTATTATTATTATTGAGGTGCGGTGGAATGTTGTTGTTGACACCTGACATAGCTAAATCTTCTTGAGGCTCGGGCTCTTGATAGTTAGAAGATCTAGTACGCATACACCTGAAAATGCAAAATAAAACAAAACCAAACACAAAAACAATATATATACACAATAAAGATAAAATCTTTTTGTATTTTTGAAATTTTTAATTTTTATGTATTTTTATCAATTTTTTATATTTTTATGATTTTTTGAATTTTTTATGCGAGAAAAGTAACGCTCACAAGTGAACGGATCCCAAAAAGCAACGCGTCTCTCACAGAAAACCGTTTATCTTTACGAAAAGAGCCGGCAGCGACGCCATTTGATACACGGCTTTTGCCTAGTAAGAAAGTTAAGTTCTTTGTCGTGTGTCTCTTCGAATTGAAAAACTTATGTTTAATGTGTGACTCAGTTATATTTTGGTGGAACAAAGATGTGTCGTTGTAGTGTTTAAAATAATGGTGCAAGTATTTAAAACGTGACTGAAATTAAAGGGCGCTAAAGTAAATGACGCAAATTTAAATCTATCTAAGGCAAACTTAAAACGCAACTAAAACTTAAACTAAGGCAAGACTAAAATAAAGCTAAGACAAATAATTTTAAAGTGCAATTAAATAAAAGCGGGAAAAATAAAGCTTGAAAATAAAAGTGAAAGACAAAAACTAATAAGAACCTGAATACAGCTCATTCGGAATAATCCTTCGTTTGGAACAATCACTCGTCCGGAATGTCACCTTCGGTTGGAATGATTCTTCTTCGCTCGAAAATCCTTGATCCGGAACAAATTGATCTGAATATGTCACTTATCCAAAACAATCCTTCGTTTGGAACTTTACTGATTCGGAACTTCTCAAACTTGCCTTGATTCAGAACTTTTGGTCAATCCTTGATTCGGAAGATTTCCGAATGAAGCCTCCTTGATTCGGAAGTTGCCCTTGATCCAGAAGTTGGTTCGGAACTTTTAAGAAGTTCCGAATGAACAGCTTGACTCGGAACTTTTAAAGTTCCGAATGAACACTCACTGATCCGGAAGTTTTGGAGTTCCGAATGAATTGCTTGATCCGGAACTTTTTAGTTCCGAATGAAGCCTTTCTGATCCGGAACTTTTGAACTTCCGGATGAAGCTAGCTTGGTTCGGAACTTTTGAAGTTCCGAATGAACAGCCTTCCTTGTATTGATTCGGAAGATTTCCTGGGAACAAAGAAACAGAAACAACTTTTCCCGAAGAACAAGGGAATCAAAAGAAAGACGATCTAACACAAATTTAACCAAAATCAACCAAATGATTTAATAAAACCAATAACACAACATCAATTAATCATAAACAAACAATCAATATCAAGAAATATAACAACTTTAACCACAATAATCAAAAATCACTTGGATGAAAATAAAAGCATGAACATGAACACAAACATAAACATAAAAATCAAAGATTGAGAAAGGTAGATAAGAGATTGACAAGATAAACTAAAGATTGACAAAGATTAAATGGAAACTTACTTGAAATTAAAGGAATTTAAGGTGCAAGACAAGGTATTTAAATTGGACAAGTATTTAAAATGTGCATAAAATTAAATGACAAGGTAATTAAAAGTGGAAGACTAATTGTCACACTTAGCCAACAAAATGAAAAGTGATCAATACAAAACTATATATAGGGGAGGATTAGGAAGCTTCCTCCCCTCCTTCATTTCTTCATAATTGCGTCATTAGGCCCTTAAGCATATAATCTTCATTAATTGCACCATTAGTCCTTTTTCCTTCTAATCTTCTTTAAACTTGGACTCTAATGACTTGTGGCTTGGGATTTCTTTTGAACTCGTCTTTAAATTCTTCAATAAAATAGACTTGAATTCTTCGGCTTTTGATAAACTTTCGTCTTTTGACTTTTTCTTCGATAAATCTTTAGAATTGGTCTTGGACTTCCGTTATTTTTGCACTCTTGACTTCTTGACTTCGTCTTTCATCTTTTTCTTTAATAAAAGTCCGTAAATGCCCGTGAATGTCCGTGTTTTCTCCACTTTTCACCTTTTCTTCCTAAATCACAACAAAAACACAAACCACGCATAACTTCGACATAAAAGACATAAAATAAACGTTTTGGTCCGGTTATTATTGTAATTAAGTGGTAGAAAAGATGGGTGTTTACACACCTATCAGTAGGCACATTTTCTTTCCTAACCTTAGGCATCCATTTATATCCTGGAGGACATTGATTAGCAAACCACCATTTCCAAGACTTGCTAGTAGACTCATTTAATTCCCTAATTCTGCTTCTAGGGTTCTTAGTGGTGGAGTGTGATGTAATACTTTTCTTAGGGGGGGTTGCACCAGAATGGTTCACTTTACGTTTGGGTTTTCGAGCACTAATAGGCATCGCAATTTGCTTCTTAGTTCTAGTATCTACGCCTTTGACATTATTCGAAACACACATAGCATGATTAGCATTGGAAAACTTTCCACATTTCACACAAACAAACTTAACATTCGAAGCATTCAAAGTCGAATCATTCAAATCGTCATTACACGTGATTACAGATGTTTTATTCTTAGAAACATTGAAAATCCTAGGGTGGTCTTCTCCTGTCTTCATCTTCCCTTGACTTTTGTTTTGCCAAACCTTTTCATTCATGCGAGTGCTCTTAAGCTAGGGCCGGCTGACACTATCAGTAGGGACTACTCCTGTAGTAAAAGACACACGTCTATTAGTGTTTCTAGAAGTCTGAGGTGATTGACTTTCTTTGTTGTGTGTAGGTGTAATGACCAATCTATACATCCCTATTTTAACCACATTTGTGCTCATAATGCTTTGTGATCGAATATGTGTTTTGGGAGTGTTTTGTGGTAACCTATCCTTCCCATCCGTCTTGGGGGCAAACGCAGGTTTTGCAAATGCAGAATTAGAGAAAACAGATGGTTTTCCCAAGACAGAGGGTCTAGTCACTTTTTATGCATTGGGTGGTCTTACAATAGGTTTCTTAACACTAGGTTCCACAATTTTCCCACCCATCTTAGCAACGAGTTTCTTCAACTCAGCTAACACTAGTTCCCTGTCTTGTAACTGAGCTTTCAACCCTTTAATTTCCAAATTTTGTTCATTCATTTCTCGAAACGTTTTGGAAAGTTTTTCTTGCAAGTTATTATCATGTGGAAAACTACCAACGTCTTTTTGCAAACCAAGTTCAAGAGAATGACAATGTTTTTGAAAGAAATCAGTTTTGTTAACATTTTCTTTACGTTTCGAAAGCTCAAGTTCAAGACGCTCACATTCTTTGATTTTATCAAGATATTTGCATGCAACATCAGAATATTCATCGATATCAGCACAAGATTGAAGAGTAACACACAAAATATCTTTAGAGGGACATTCTTCTAAGAGTAGATCATATTCGTTTGAAAAATCTGATTTGTCATTTTGAAGTTCATCAATTTATTTTTCAAGAGACTCAACATATTTGAAATCATCAAACATTTCAGACCGAATCAAGTTTTCAACCTCAAGAACATGTTCTTTTATTATCTTAGTATTTGGTATTAGAAGTTCTTTCACAAGCACAGTTATGTCATGAGGAATCTCGGTTTTCCACTTATCCTTTTGATGTTTTTCCCAATCGCTTTCGACAATGGATTGAACATTTTCAATGTGGTGTTTAAGAAAACTAAGTGTTTTTCTACTTTTTCTTTTAGAAGCATCTAGAGGCAAATAGTTAATATATTTAAAAACATTAGTTTTCCTCTTAGCGGCAAACGCTTTCTTCCATTGAATTCTTCGTTGTTTGCATTCTAAAAAGAATTCCTCAAGAGACTTCTGTTTTTGTGGAGTGAAAAGACCATAAATACTGTTTAGATAGGCATAGTTATATGGTTTCACAAAATCTTTATTGACCAGTGATCTACTCTCCTCATCCCAAAGGGACGTCTCTTCACTATCGTGGTTAGCTACTGGGCAGTCATTATCAGTCCATTCGGACTCATCAAGATATAAGTGAGGGTTAGCAACTTGAGCTTTTTTGAGATACTTGGGGGTGGCAAAGCTAGGCTGACCCTTGAAAAATGACGGAGGTGCTATCATTCTAACAGTTTGAATAGAGTCATGTGTTTTATAAAAAACTTTTTTTCAAAAAATCGACTTGTTCTTCGAGATCCTTTACTTTTTCAGTATCTTTGCCTTGTCTATTTTTGAAATCTTGTTTTAATGTTTCAACCTGTTGTTTCTTCTCGTCAAGAATTTTAGCAGAATCGGTGGTATTCATCGAAAGCCTCTGTTCAAGTTCATTAACTTTTGTTGTGGCAAGGTACGTTTTTTGACGTTCATCACTTAATAAAACATTAAATTGACGTTTTTCCTTAGTTAACAAAGCAAGAGCTTCATTGTATTTATTTTCAAAATCGTCCTTTTTAACGTTGATGACACGAATTTTTAACCCCTCAAGCTCTTTGGTCTTTTGAAGAAGCTCAACCTTATAACTATCAATTGTCTCACTAGATTTTATAAGAGCGGCTTTGCTTTCTTCAAAGTTTTGAGTGAGCGCTGCGTTTGCCTTCTTTAATTGCTTTTGACTCTTTCTATTTTCATTGACATCTTTCTGTAAACTAGAAATTAAATTAGCAAGCGCGACACGCTCCTCGTCATCATACTCGTTTGCATGTTAATCATCCTCAAACTTATTATTGCACATGTCTGATGAATCGGGTGTGGTATTGCTATTAACCGTTTCCATCATACACGTGTCAGTAATTGTTGTTGGTAGACCACAATGCTCATGTGTATCACCAAACACATTATATTCATCATCATGTTGTACCTTATCAATTGGCTCGGTATCAAAGATAGGACCATTGTCATCTTCAGTGACGTTAAGGACCTCATGAATCTTTGCCATGTATGAATAATATGCCTCGAGTTCTTGGTCGGAGAGTTCATCATCTGTGTCGTCAAGCATTTCTCCTTCCTCAGCTGATAACTTGATTCCAGCTTCCATTTTCTTGCACATCAGCATCTTTTCCTTATGATAACCATAATCTTTAAGCCTCTTTGGCTGCCTGCATTCCCTAGCCAAATGCCCAAAAACTATGCAGTTAAAACACTGAATCCCACTTTGTTGCACAACTTGAGTACCAACAGTTTCCGTATTTCCAACAACAGTAGCCACCCTCTGATTATCATACTTTGGAGGACTCTCAACACGTCTTCGTGTGTCATACCTTGGAGGACTCTGTGCATGGGTGTTCCTTGGGTTTGAAGATGTTCGAAGGTTGTTGTTGGTGGGTTTGTAGATTTTCTTATATTGCTTCATAATGAAAGCCATTTGTTTCTTGAATTCCCTATCCTTTTGAGCTACTTCTTCATCACTGTCTTCTTTGGATGATTGCTCAGGTGTGGGTGATGGTGCTCTTGCAACTTCTTTGCCTCAGGATTGTATTGGAGCATGTGACTTGGAGAAAATGGATGATCATGGTTATGATGATTGAGTAGAGTAGGTCTTTGAAGTACGAGAGTGATAATCTGGGTGATGTTGAGTGGTAGACATCAAAGCAAGTGGATTAGAAATCTTTGCAACTCGTTCAGTTCGAAGTTTATTTGCCTCATTTTGAAATTGTTTCAAAATGTCAAAGAGCTTGTGATATGAAACTTCGTCTAACTTTTGTTGTTGTTTCACCCAGGTGACAAACCCTGTCCACTCTGGTTGAAGTTGCTGTAGAAATTGGACATTGACTTGCATGGTGGAAACTTGCAAGTTGTTTCGGGTCATATCATTCATCATCTTGTAGAATCGGGAGTAATAAGAATCAATTGATTCCCCATCCTTTGATGTAAACTTGCCAAAGTTCCAAAACATCTTAGTTTTCACATCTTGTTTGTTAAGTGATTTAGCTTGTTGCAATCTTTCAATAGCCGTCCACATTTTCTTGAGCAGTAGGGCATGCATCAACCGTGGAATAAATATCATCTCTATTTCCACTGAGAATTAAGTATATTGCTTCCTTCTCTGCATCAAACCAAGCACGGTTCTCTGGTGTGAGGTCATTCCTCTTTTCATCACGTTCATAAGCCGGTGGTTCTTTAGTAGTGTCTGTGGCTGGTACTCTAGGAACTTGAATCCTTAAAAGTTTATAGGGTCCTTCCAAAATACATTGCCTTAAAGCATCACCGTTAGGTTTTGTGTCAAGATAACGTAGAAAACTGGATTGCCATTGATCATATCGACCCGACACAAGCATTGGTGGTCTTTCTTTATTACCCGCCACCATTATGTTGTTGTTCGTCACACGATATTCCGTAGTAGAATCCATCTCAATATTCTCTCAAATGATGAAGTGAATATGGATCTTAAGTAGATGTGTTGTGATTGTTGATGTGGTTTAAATTCCAAAAATTGCAATTTTTCTTCAGTCCGACAATAAATTCTCCAGTCCGACAAAACGGTAGACCAAATAATTTTGTAATCGCCAAATTTTGAAATCGAGCTAGAAATGTCCTAAAACTAGTATGGAAAAAATTTGAATTTACTTGACAGAAAATTTTTAACTCGTGTAAACGGTAGACCAATTTTTATTTTTTTAATCTTCGTGTAAACAATATTCCGAAACTAGTCTAGATGGTGGCTAAGTCTAAAAAATACTCGAACAAAATTTAGCTAAACATGTCATCGGAATGTCCAGCGGAATGTGACCCTCTTATCGCAATGTTCCTGTCGCAATGACCCTTCTATCGCAATGTTCCTGTCGCAATACCCTTCTATCGGAATATGGCCAATAAAATTTGGACAGAGTAACTTTTCAACAAACCTTAAAAACCGTCGCAATCCGCGATCGCAATGAGCGATCGGAATAAATCGTCGGAATAAGGTATCTGACTACTTGTGATCGCAAAGTAAAACCCTTGGTTATTGCGGTCGAACGTACTTACCTGTACTTTTCCGATGGAAACAATGGCAGTGAATTTCGCAAAGTTGAACCAAGATAATTCTTAACTTTTGAGCCAAAAAATTTATGTTTTACCCGAAAACCAAGATACCCAAATCACGAAACAACAGTAAAGAAGGTATACGAATTGAAGAACACAAAAAACACAAAAAATCTTGCATTCGTAGATGAAAGAAGGATTAAATCAAACGAATCAAATGAAAACACAATAACCAATCACAAAACTACCCCATGGCGATTGATACCAATTGATGTCCCATAAATTTAGATGATACAACACGAATTAAAGTAAAAAAACAGATGAAGAAGATGAATTCT
Organism: Glebionis coronaria; assembly: GCA_025667525.1. Taxonomy (NCBI): domain Eukaryota; kingdom Viridiplantae; phylum Streptophyta; class Magnoliopsida; order Asterales; family Asteraceae; genus Glebionis; species Glebionis coronaria. Next base: position 181,346,489 of record CM046876.1, read on the forward strand.
AGAGAGAGAAAGTAGTGAGATAAAGTAGAGAGAATTGTTGGAGAAACTAGGTGATTGATAGTAGTAGTTTTTACGTCTTTTAGGAAAAATAGCGTAATTAGGGCAAGTATTAACAAGTGACTTAGGAAAATCACAAGTTATGACCCTAAAATGAGTTCGTTCTCAAGGAGGCTTGGTGTGTGTGTATTAGATGCCAATTATAAATAACAAAGTTTGGGGTAGTGTCGTTTTTGGATGAGAAAAGAAAGAAAAATAAAGACGAGCTACGACTACAATTAAACTACGACGAATTGACGTAAAACGCGAACGTAAATACGTAAAACGTGAAAAATTAAAAATTTTAAGCTAAAAACAAATTAAAAATGAAAACTAAGTTTAAAATAATATAAATAAGGATAAAAATCCAATAAATAAATTTTAAAACCTTTTATTAATTAAATATTCAATTTTTAATGCTAATTAAAGCCCAAAAATTAAATATAATTAAGAAAAAGCCCAAAATATTATTTTATTGAACAAATAACACACTTATATTATTTAAAAACTAAAAAGTATTTTTCCTAAATTTTAAATACTATTTTTCTATTTTTAAAACTCTAAAAACTATTTTTAAACTAAAATAATGATTAAAAATAATAAAATAATGCTAAAAATAATTTGACAATTTTAAAAATCCTAAATTATACTAATGAACAGTATAAAAATGAAAAAGTTCGAAAATTTAAATATTTTTCACTAAAAGACAAAACAGTAAACAATTAAAACCCTAATTAAACTAAATAATATATAAGAATTAATTCAAAAAGTGAACAGTAAAATGTTTTTGAACTAAAAGTCTTAAAATATTTTTCTAAATATAAGAAAATTTTTAAAACTGAAAAAATTAAAATTTTACACTAAAAGACAAAAAACAGTTAATTAAAAAGTAATTTAAAATGCTATTAAATCTAAAAAATGGAAAATGAATAGTAACTGAAAAATAAATTAAACAGAAAAATCAAAAATAAAATAAGAAAAATAAAAAAATTTGTTTCAAGTTCTAATTCTTATTTTTACCCACTAAAGACAAAAAAGGAAGAATATGATAGTGACATGTTGGAAGGTTTTGTCTGTTTGTTGGGCAGTGCCTAGTTTAACACTAGCAGGGGGAAGTTAGTTCCCACTGATAGTTATGAAAAACAGGTCTGGGCAATGAAATGATTAGAACTTGCTCGTTTTTTGGTGTTATCTGAAAACAAGGGCACCCCCACAACCAGTTGGGTTGTGGGGAGTCACATAAACAAGAAAACAGCCAAGTTGTTCACAAAATGCTCACACAAGTAACCAAATACAGTCACTGTATACAGAAAGAGGGGTCTGTGGGACTTGTTGCTGATGCACTTGGTATTTGGGTGAGTTTTGGTTGACCAAAACTCACTCAAATCCCTCACTAAATGTCCACAAACAGATCTAACCCCTAAATAACACCTAGATCTAAGAGGCAACACAAATTGATGGTCAAATTTTGGCTAAAACAAGGCAGTTTTGAGAGCTACTGATTTTTCAAGATTTTTTCATACAACTCTTTCAAAAACCTTACCAATCCAACACACAAAGTTAACAAATCACAAAGATAATAAAGTAAGTGTTTTTAAACAGATTTGAAACCAAATACACTCCACCACTTGATTTTAAAACTAGGATCCAAACACCCCTTTAAAACAGAAACTTGAAATTTAACTAACAATCTCTACTCCAACATGCACCGAATCCATTCACATCTATCCTAACCTGTTTCAATCCAACTAGCATACAATATCTAGCATTTGGCCTACATCCTAACAACCTAATCCTATTAATCATCATAACTCAAAAACCTTCCAAGCAAGTATAGAAAATGAGAAAAAGACTTTACCTTGTGACCCTACATCCAGGCATCACAAAGGCAGCTTTTGCCTTCTCCATCAAGCAGGTGGCTTGAGCTGATCACTTTCAGAAAGGGCTTGTTGGTATGTGGGATGATGATGATGATGATCTTCAAAAGAAAAACACCAACTTCCAATATACTAGATTTATAAACTTGCCAAGATAAAACAAGAAGGAAAAAGAGTGACCTGGATTAACAAAGCTTATAAGAGTATAAGACCAACTTATTGATTAAGCTAGCTTATCTCTTTTAGCTTATAAGGAAAAATGGTTTCCAAACGGATTTCTTGAAATCTTTTGATAAAAGTGAAAACTTTCTTACTCAAAACTAATTTCAAACAATGAATATGTCTTAACAAATATGATAGAACAATTGGAACTCAGATTATTGAAAAAGATTAAAATTCATTTTCATTAATATTTAAAATTCTACAAAAATTCTGGAACAAAGAAATATGGGTACATGACACCCATATTTGTACTATTCTACAGAAATTTCTAGAAAACAAGAATGAGTAACCCTAAAGCTTTAAAAATCCGAAAATGCCCTTGAGATTGCTGGTCAAAAATGCCCCATGTGAACTCTTCTTGGAACTTTGTTGATGCAAGCTGTATGAAGACCAATATGATGCGTCCATTTTATCTTTGGGAACAAGAAATTGGTGTGGACCGTTGATTCTCTGTTAATATTCGTTTATTACCCAAAATGGAGGAGCAGGAGAGGGATGTAGGGGCCATATAGGTGAAGGTGATGGGTTGTTGGTAGTGGGATGTGATTAGGGTGGGGTTTATTTAGGATCTGGATAATTGGGTGGGGTAATTTTGGTTAATTAAGTAAAACCCAATTAGAGTTTATGTAGTTCTTCGTTGGGTTTAGGGGTGTGTTTGATTTGGTTTAGGGGTGGGTTAGTTTAAATAAGTGTTTTAGTGGGAAATTTAGTTGACCATTTGACCAGTTTAAATAAAACCGGTTTAAGGTGTGGGTGGAAAACAGACGTGGCATGGGAGGTGAGATGGATGATGGTGATTGGGTGAGGGAGTGACGTGGAGAGTTGTAAGTGGAGGGGAGTATAAGGTTGTCTGCTAGGTTAAGTTTAATGGGGTAGGTGGTTAAATAGTTTAAGGTTTAGGCAGAAGTGGTCCCTCTGTTATCTTTCTCCTTTAAACAGCCTTGCACTCTTGGTCCTTAGTTAATTTCACCATCCGTCCTTTGTGAATTTCATCACAAGTCCTTTGTAACTATGAAGGGCTTGTGATGACTATCTTCAAATCTCAAGGAGTTAACTTGTAAAGTCTTTAAACTTTAGGGACCCCAAAGTAATTTTTGATAGATGAGGGGTATAAAGTGTCAATCTTCAAAAGTTGAGGGACTATTCTTGACACTCTTCAATTCTTCAAGGGTCTTTTTGGAAAATCCATGATTTGGGCCCGGTTCTTTGTGCTACTTCATTTCCTGTGTTCGTTTTTGCTTCATTCTTGTGATCTTTTGTTGATTACACGGTATCCGTACCTAAAATACACAAGACACAAATACAAGCATATATAGGGGTATTTTCATGATATTTTTAGCGTTTTAAGCCCGATTTGGACGATGAGACTATGTATAATTGCAGTCTCATCAATCCCCCATACTAAACCATTGTCGTGTCCCCACGTAATGCTAGAATTAAGTATCTTAGCATTTCCAAAATTCATTTTATGATGACATTTATTGAAGACAAAAATTTAAATAAACTACTACACGTGTTTTAGACATAATGTAATGTTTTCATCACGATTAAGTGACTTTTAGGGTCAAAGAATAAGAACACGTGAATGCCTCGTAGAGATAAGTTCGTCATCCTCGATGTTCACTCGATTCCATGCTAAGCGTGTAACGAGATCATTGTTATTATAAGTTAGGAACACGATCACTTCTCATGAGTGTTAATTACGAACCTAAACTCTCTTATTCCTAATTGATATCTCTTATATTTTATTTTGTCTTAATGATCACGAGGATACATCATTGACTTATGCGTGAATAGAGATTTAGGTCTAAAAATAGAATCCTAACGGTGTAACCAAAATCATTAAATTAATAATTCATCCTAATAGACAACGATGTCAAAAAATTAAGTCAACAAGAAGGATCGCTAAACACGGTTTTATAACGGTTTTGAACATGAGACTTATTACCAAGACTTTTATACGCCCCCTAATGGAAGGGCCTTATTATCTTTCGTTTACCTCCATCTTTTATCCAACTTCGCCATGAAGCTTTTATTATGACTTCGGTCTTGCCTTGCCTTTTATTATCCACCTCATCGGTAGTTTTATTAGCCAAAGACGTATATCCTCACGCTAAGGCGAATTTTGGATCTTTATAGCTTCAAAGATTAAGGCTTGATTCACTTTCAATTTTGCATAGACTTTTCGGCCTTGTGGGGCTTCAAATTGTTTGCTTGATTTAGGTGAGCACTTGAAATCTTATTATTGGGTGAAGCTTTTGATTATTTGGGTGCCAATACTTCAAAATCGTGACGCTGGCGATACCTTAATGTCTTCCCAATTTAATTACACGGAAGCTACTAGAAAAGACTAGAAACCCAACAACCAAGACTAAACCGCTAAGTCAATATTTATTAAGCAAAAAATATTTACATGCGAAGGGAGAATAAGCAAACAACGAGAACACATGAGTTTTTGAAAGAATACGACTACTCAACGTTTAGCATAGTAACTTATAACTTATCATTTCTCGTCCTCATTTAAGAGACTTAGCCTAATGTGAAGTTAAGGAATCAAATCTAAGTGCTCAACACGCACGGTCGAGTCAAAAATTACTCTTATTCTCGCCATCGGAAAATCTACATTCGTGTCTTCAAACACTTATAAAACATGAGAAAAATTTTAAAATTTGGCCATTTTTAGCCTTATTTTGCACAAAAACGATAAACAAAAAGATAAACTTTGGAAATCGTGAAGGTTTGGCAAGGCAAGTATCTATTCACCCCCCATACTAAAGTTAAACATTGTCCTCAATGTTTCGAGTCTAGGGGTGCAAACACCCCCATACTAGAGACGTAGTCGAATTCCTAATCTAGCATGAAAAGGGTGTAACCGTTAAATTTAAAGTCGTTTATGAAGTGTGCTAAAAACCTAAGGTTAGAACATCAAAGGATATATCATGGATATTGAGAAAGTCTTCAAAGCAAACGATTGAGTGCTCCCATAAAACGAACACGAGAGGCTCCAATCGTGAAGATCATGATCATCTAAAGTCCAGAATTCACAAACAACCACGGAACAAAGGTTGGAAGGGCACAAATCCCCACACGTTACTACATTAGAAAGCGATAATATGTACATAGGATAAGCATGGGTCTCCCCCACGAGGCACCTTGTTTTCGATAACCGAGTCAAAAGCTCGACTCGAATCCCCCATAAATGTGATCATTTAGGGATAATCATGGTTCGGTAATTTTTTGTGGGACTTACATGTAATCAAGGCCCAAAAGCAAGCGTGAATAAAGGCAAAGCCTTTATACCGGGATGAAAGATCGTGTCTTCAATTTCGGATGATAAACGAAACAACACAACTTTCAACATCATCGTCCCAAAGGGATACAAGAAAATAGAATGAGAAGAGAAGGGTGGGACATTGGGTGGGCAAACAAATCGAGTTACTCGAGGTAAACTCGCACCGTAAGTGTAGAAAGATTTTCTAGTGACTACTTCGGTAATAGACCGAGATTTTATCTTAAACGTGATACCGGGGTCAAAAATCTCATCCTCGGTGGAGAAGTGTGAGGGAACAAATGGGGCTTCCCCTATACTAGATCCACACAAAACGTCGTCAAAAAGAAGTAGACGAGTTTATAGCAAGCTCAATTAAGCGAGGTGATGACGGAGTCAACTTTGGAAAAAATTTCAAATTAATTTTAAAATCATTCCCTTTTTCATTTTTTAACTCATTGTTACGAAAACCCGAGTTGATTAAATTGAAATTTTTTGGTGTTTCTAAAACAATTCTAGGCACACTTAAAATTTCCACATTTATCTTGAAGGCGGAAGGAGGATTTGAATTTTTAAAACGTGAATCGATTAATAAAACATCCCCCTCCGGGTTAACGCAACGGTCCTCATCAAAATTGAAAATAGAAGGCAGATCATCAAGAATACATTTGATCTCGGAAAAATCGCCATCGGGATCAAAAACGGCTTCTCTTCCTCGTGGAAGAGGTTGAGAAATAAAATTGTCGATAATCGAGTCTGCTAGCTTCATCCGTCGGGAAAGTAGGAAAAGAAGGCTCTTCGATTGAAGATTTTGCCTTTGTCGTTTCGACCTCGATATCGAAAAACGTATCGATGTGAGTAAGGCCATCGGCGGACTTCTCACATGATAAGCCCAAAATCTCACTCGATGTGGGATTAGGAGTAAAAGGCTCGTCTCGTGACGATTTTGCGTTGACGGTTTCAACTTTGTCCTTCGATGGGATCGAACGTGGGTTTTCAAACATTTTAGCAAAACTAATAACACGTCCCTTCGGAATTAATTTTCGTTCATCTTGTAAAAACGAAGGTTCAACGATTTCCTTTAAAACCATATCACATTTTTCTTTTTCAAAATAATTTAATGGAATTTCTTTCTCAAAATTAAGTGTATATTGATTTAGAAAATCCTCAATAATTTCATCCTCATTAGAAAAATTAGGTTTAGAAGGTATAAGATTCAATATTCCTAAGTATCCTACGAGTTTTTCCTTTGGTTTATTTTCAAAAACATTTTTCAAAACTTCGTTAGATGACTTTTTCGTTTCCTCAACGTTGTTGCAAGACGATGAAGGTAGCACGACTCTAAAATTCGAGAGATATGGATCAATACGAGACGTATGAGTCTTTGGAGTCGATAAGGCTTTAACCTCTCCCTCGGAATTAGGATTGGTGTTATTAGACGAAGATTTGAATATTTCCATTAAGCCCTCGACTATTAAAAGAATTTTATCTTTATCATTAGCATGATTTTCCTTAATTTTGTCCACGTATCCCTTCCACATCTCTTGACTTTGGTCATACAAACGTTGTTGCTCTTCAAAAAGGGTATCATAATCGTTTTCCATTTTTTTTGAAAGTTTCCCTTTTGGTTGCCATTCGTTTATTACAAGTTTCCTTAAGGCTCGTCATTTGTTCTTCCATCATCGTTAATTTCTCATTATTTCGTCTCACAAAATCATTAAAGGCATTATGAATAGACTCATTATTGCAATTAAAAGACAGATCATACGACGAATACAACGAAGACGATGGGTGACCTTGGTCGTAAGATTGAAAATTGTTACCATGATCGCGTGGAGCGGAGTTATAGATATAACCCCCTCGACCTCCAATAACCTCACAATTAAAACAATTGGCAACATCGGGCGGGCCTCCACAATATGGACACGAATAATATCCACCATTATTCGACATGATGCAACGATAATGGTGTTACGAGAATTAATCGTTATAGAGGGTGAAAGAAGAGAATTATGAAAATAGAGGGAAAAATCGAAGAATCTTTTTGTGTTTTTTGGTTTTTTAATTTTTTTGGAATTTTGGTGTATTACGTAGAAATTAATCTACAAAAACTATCCACTAATCAAAGGTCTCGATTAATGAATCCAAGAGGAGTGAAGGCAATTATGTGAATTAAAAACCCTCGTCGACTTTGAAACATTGGCGGAACGCCAAAACGTTTCGAGGTTCAATAAGTAAAACTCACAAAAAAAGATTAATATCACTTGATGTGGCAAACCCTAATTAATCGTCACTTTCAAAATACGCACAAGCGAGCGGAGAAAACGAGGTGGCGCGAAGCACTTAAGAGCCTTTTTTCCTTAGGTCGTGAAATACAACCGCCTTATACCCACCTTATAGTTTGTATTTATTGAGATTAAATCAATTAAGAGTATTTGTCTATTTTGCCTTTGATTTCGTTTGAATTCGATACACTCGATAATGATCGGAAAGCCCACTATCGAGGTTCGATTTCTCGCGTATTTGGATAACTATTGTGTGTTAATTGTTCTACATAAATACAATATATTATGCACAATAAAAAACGAGAAAACGATTTTGTGTTAATAGAGTTATATTTAACACTATTTATTTGTATGGCTAATAGTATAGAAAAATAAAAAGAAGTATTTACGATAAAAACGTAAACACACAAATAAACACGATAAATAAATATGGCTAAACACACCTCCCCGGCAGCGGCGCCATTTTTTATAGTAGTAGTTTTTACGTCTTTTAGGAAAAAGAGCGTAATTAGGGAAAGTATTAACAAGTGACTTAGGAAAATCACAAGTTATGACCCTAAAATGAGTTCGTTCAGAGGCTTGGTGTGTGTGTATTAGATGCCAATTATAAATAACAAAGTTTTGGGTAGTGTCATTTTTGGATGAGAAAAGAAAGAAAAATAAAGACGAGCTACAACTACAATTAAACTACGACGAATTGACGTAAAACGCGAACGTAAATACGTAAAACGTGAAAAATTAAAAATTTTAAGCTAAAAACAAATTAAAAATGAAAACTAAGTCTACAATAATATAAATAAGGATAAAAATCCAATAAATAAATTTTAAAACCTTTTATTAATTAAATATTCAATTTTTAATGCTAATTAAAGCCCAAAAACTAAATATAATTAAGAAAAAGCCCAAAATATTATTTTATTGAACAAACTCACTTATATTATTTAAAAACTAAAAAGTATTTTTCCTAAATTTATATACTATTTTTCTATTTTTAAAACTCTAAAAACTTTTTAAACTAAAATAATGATTAAAAATAATAAAATAATGCTAAAAATAATTTGACAATTTTAAAAATCTTATATTATACTAATGAACAGTAGAAAATGAAAAAGTTTGAAAAATCAAATATTTTTCACTAAAAGACAAAACAGTATACAATTAAAACCCTAATTAAACTAAATAAAATCTAAAAATTAATTCAAAAGTAAACAGTAAAATGTTTTTGAACTAAAATGAAGAATTGTGATAATCTTATGAATCAATAAGGTGGGTTGATGTTTCTAGAGAGAGAAAGTAGTGAGAGAAAGTGAGAGAGAATATGTGTTTTATTTAATCAAAAGTGAAACAACCAACCAACCCCCTTTCCATGGTGGAAAGGGGTATTTATATCCAAGCCACTAATGGACTTGGGCCGACCCATGACAAGCCCATGGACCGGTTTTTCTTAACAAAGTAAACAAACATTAACTATGAGTTATACAATATTCAGTAATATTGTAGAGTGGCTGATACTTCTAATATACGTTAAAAACGTATTTCTAACAATCTCCCCCTAAGGGAGGTCACTCCACGTTACACAGTTCTAAACCTAGCATACTATACTAAGTCTTCGTTCTTCAGCTCGTAGTCTTTTCTTCTTTTCTTTTTGTTGTGAATATGTTGGTTTGATCTTTTAGGCTTTGGCTTGAGAGCATTGTTCTTTTGACCCTTCACGTGCGATCTTTGCCTTCTTGTGATTCTTGCCTCCTCGTGACTCCATGTTCCACACACTTATGTTTTTGTTGAATTCTTAAAAGCTTCAGAGTTTGGTACAGCGGAAGACTTCATCTTGAACTTTCTTGAATTTTGTTGAAATTTGATGCAGAAAGACATAAGCATGTGGAAACGACTTCATCTGGTACACCGTAACGCCACCGTCTTTGTTGCAACATAATAAGACACGATTGAAATGGCTTAGATCATTTCATTCTAAATCGGTAGCATTTTACCTCCGGTCGGTGAAGACCGTTGGACGATGTTAGATATCGTACCTGTGACGGATAGTTTCAATTAAGTAACTTCCTGACAGGATTTCGCGGGTAAACCCGTTCTCTTTATTCGACGATCACTAAGCTTGACTGCGAACATAAAGAGTGAATCACTTGGATAAGTTATCCTTGTGATTGAAGCCGTCAATTCATGAAACCTGGAACAAGTGAATTTCAATTAAGATTTTCACCATCGTTGCTTTCCAGTTATCACGAGCTTGATTCATAACGAATCTTGCACGTCACCTACCAAGTGCTGTTTGATGTTAACACTAGAAGGATTTCCACTCGTTACTGTGAACACTAAAGAATGTCACTTTGAGTGTTCTGGAAAGATCATACGATAATGCGTAGAGGCCTGGAACGAGTTTAAGTTCAATTAAGAATTAAACTACTGTTTCTTTCCAGTTTTTCACAAGATTGGTTCTTAAAGAACCGCACGTGTCACCTACCATGAGCTTGTTTGATGTTGGCTCAAGCATGATTTCCATCTTCATTGTAATACTTGCGTATCACTCGGATGTTCTGGCAATATTACAAGAATACTGCGTAGGACTCATAAAGATCTCTTACTTTTCACAGTGTGTGAGAAAGCAAGGAATAAATGGAAAGTGTCATAATGAGACTTTTGATGATCTCGTGGCTCTAGACTCGATAGTGCGTTTTGATTTAGTGAGCGATGGCTGGAGAGGAGTGCCACCTATTCAATATCAGTCTATTCGGAGTGAATAAACCAATAGATAACGTGTTGATCTCCGTGTGATTAAAACAAATACCTTTTGAGAGATATTTGAGTTAGCTAGGAAGGGTTGTGCATTGCATCACTGTGTCCATGATGTCTTTCTTCAATATCGAGAATCATTAACAAATGATCTCAATAGCATATGTATTGACCCGGTTTCTACCTAAAGTTGTAAGGAGGGCTTCTTTCTTTACACCCTTTATCTTTACAATTCTTTTTCATTCTTCAACCCCTTCAATGCTTACCAATACGTCATCACTAGCACCTTGTTGTGATTGTTCCAGTGCTAGCTTAAGTACTTGGTCGGCATTCAGCTTCGTTCACAATCATTCTCCATCTTTCCTAGGACTTCTAATTCTATCTAGGGAATTGTCCTTGGGAAGATTCCATCGGCTCTGATGAATCATTAGACTAATACCTATTCCTACAAACTTTTTGTCACCACATCCGTCGTGAATTAAGCGTGTTTTGGGAAAGTTTAGTCACCATGAAAAATCCTTGAAAATCACTTAAGGTACTTGTGATATTGAAATCAAGATTTTTGTACCTTAAGTGTTTTGTTCATCAAAAATCGCTCCCCCTTAAAACGTGCTTTACACATATTAAGTTGGATTATCGTTAAGTCTCTTTCATCTTTTAGCCAAGTATCGTTTAAGTCTCCTTAATCCTATTTTCTCCCCTTATCCAAAATGTTAACCATTAATATTTTGGATATTAAATGGATTAACCGGTCGTTGCGTAAAAATGAAATCAATGTTTGGCCATAGAACATATTAATGCTCCCCCTTAAATTAATAAGGGTTAATTGTAGTGCTTTAGTATGACATATTTTGAAAGATTTAGAATCTCGTGAGAAATTATTGAAAAAATTATCATACCTTAACACTACATCAAGCCGTAAAAGCACAATATTCACAAAATTTACATATTCACAAATAAAACCAATATAGAGTGGACCTGAGATGTACGACCCATTAGATGGATTTTTGCAGTAACTTGTAGTGCAGTCCATATGGTCTACCACCAACGAATCTTTCTAAGCTCCTCATCAATCTACGTTCCCTGAGCTTTTCATCAATCTTCTTTATCACATATGTCGCCATCTTTTGATAACCCGTATGCCAATCCTCAATCATCTCGGGTAATGTTCTGCCAGAGTTGAGATGCTCCAATTTTCCTCTGACGTATATGAGAGTCCCATCACTGTATTTATGAAGCTCAGCTACCCTCATAAACTTCATGATCCCACGACTGTTCATGTAGAAAATCCCGTACATCGTAACGGTCGTGCCGGTATAGGTACATCTTTCGACATGTTGAGGTAGAACTTAATTCATTGGACGGGTCATGTTAAGCTTCCTTTGGTAGCTTTCAACTCCCAATTGAAGATCTTCAACTCGTTTCTTGATAACAACGCTTCGTGTGAACATACGAAGTGTTGTATTCAAGGCAATGATTTCTTCACGAGTAAGATGGGTAAGCTGATCACGGGTCATGAAAAGAAACATATCTTCTATATCCTCAAGGCGAATGATTGAAAAATCTCCTTGATGTATCTTGTATTCTCGATCATCTTCTCTTTTGAGTAGAATTTCCGTCACATGATGATATCCATTCTTGGGTTCAAACTTCACACCTAAGATACTTGTGATTCAAAGATTGGATCTGACGATACTACCTGAGTTGGCTAAGCAGCAACCTCTGTATGCCCTTCGGACACGCTCGTCCCAATGTGATGCTCCTATAGCAGCATACATGTCATAATTACGGTTTACCTTTGGAAACCAGAGGCGATTGACCTTCTCTTCGATATAAGGTATTGACCCCCAGGTAGCAGCATTCAACAAGGTCAGGGAGGTCGCGTACTTGGATGATCCCTTGAGAAGATAGTCAAGATCATATGTGACAAAGAAGTCAAGAGCAATTTGATTATCTTGAGAGGGATCAAGTGGAGGTGGAGCTCTTTCTGACTCATGAAGGCCTGGCCTTTGAATGGTATTGAGAGCTTTCAGGACCTCGTCAGTATAATACTCGTACTCCATGCTGCTTAACCTGGTTTTTGCGTGAAGTCTCTTGTCCTTTAGCGCTCTCTTCACCAAAGATGGAGTGACCGAAGATTTGAACTCATGAGCCCAAAATGCACACAAGTCTATCGGACTACGGATACGGAGATATAGAACATCTCTATCAGCGTCTGTGACTGGATCATATTCAGCAGCTGCCGTAATCCATGCTTGTGGTGGTGCAGTTTCATCAATCTCCAATGTATCCGCCCAGTCCCGTGTGCTTGACTCGAGAACAGTAGATTCTGGATCTTTTTGCAGAGGAGTAGAAACATGAACACTTGCTGGTTCGGATTCAGGCATTTTGGTGGTATCTTGAATAGGCGAGTGTTGTGCAGATTCAGGTTCAATTACTGGTTCTGCAATCACAGGAGCAACCAAAGAACTAACAGGATTAGTGGTAACAGGTATTGAAACAGAAACAGATGTACCGGGAATCGATGATGCAGTAGCAACATTCACATCATGGCGCCACTTGGTTCGTCCTGACTCCGTAGATGTGGACTTTTCCTTTCGGGCAGCATCTTTCTGAGACTTGGTACCAGACTTTGATGGTTTCTTTTTGCTGGCAACCTTGTCCCCCGTTTCATCGTCATCAGACTTATCAGGCTGGTCATTTTTACCGCTATCCCTGTTTTCATTGTCACTATCATCCTCATCATCATCCCCGTTGCTACCCTTATCACTCTCCTCATTTTGATCACCACCATCACCATCATCATCATCATCACCATCACTACCTTTGTCTTCATCTTCTTCACCATCATCCTCTTCTTCACCATCACTCCATTTGTCTTCATCTTCTTCACCATCATCCTCTTCTTCACCATCATTCTTCTCTTGCTCACTATCTCCCTTTTCCTCCTCATCCAAGATGTGGTAAGGTACCACACTTCCAAATGTCTTAAACAACCGATCATCCTCTAAGATAGCTTCATTGAGAGCTTTGTAGAGTGTCCGCTGAATTTTAGACTTGTCAAAAGATCCAACTTCCTTCATGCGAGCTTTGAGGTTCTTCTTTAGTTCAAAATCTGTTAAGTCATATGCAATTTTGTAGGCTGACTTGGAAGGGTTGGACGACTTAATCATCAACTTATCAGCCGCAAGTTTCCTCATCTCTTCACACAGCTTTGGCATAAGAGACTCAACAGATTCATTCTCTCTCTCTAAAATGGAAGCTTCAAGTGTTTCTTTCTGCTCCTTATATTTATCCTTTATGGCTTGAAGTCTTGCAAATCGTGCTTCATTCCTATCAGCTTCAGCCTGTTTGACCTGAGCAAGTTGTTCTCCATGAGATTTACGTGTCAACTCCATCTCTACAGTGAACTTAGCTAGCATCTCTTCTTGGGCTTTCTTGGATGCCTCTTCACTTTGCACTCGTCAAAATAGCTCTTCTCGAAGTTGAGCCATCTCTTTTCTTTGACTGTCCATGTGTTTATCCAGCATTTCTGCCATTACGAATGCAGCCACTGAAGATGGTACAGGGCTACTCTGGGATGGTTGAAAAGGCACGGTTGTGATTACAGTACTCATGACGGAAGTAGGTAGAGGTGGAGGGAATCGTAGTGGTGTTGGCATCGGTCGTGTTGGTAAAGGCTGGATTGGTGGAGGTTGAGTTACAAGAGGCTGTGTAGTCACAATGATTGTTGTAGCACTGGACTCCTCAACACTTGCTGTATCAGCAATGGATGTCTACTTTAATGCTGAGTAACGTTCAGGTGATCCAAACTCTCTAATGTCATGTGGCTCCTCGTATTCTTCTTCAACATCTATCTGTGCACCCGAACCACTACCACCTGTGTCTCTCCTACTCTTTTCAATAGCCTTCTTCATTAACTTTTTCTCAGTCTTGCGAGTTAGCTCGAGAGTAGGATCGTCATCAATATGTTCTTCATCATGAAGAACAAGCTTGTCAGCCGTGCTCTTACCCTTCTTAGCCTCAGTCTTTGTCTTTTTGGTTTTGGGTTCAGATAAAGCAACTGTTTGCTTGCGTTTACCTTTACTCTTGACTGTAGTAGACGAGTCTTATCTTGTCTGAATGCTTGCTTGTTGGTTCTTGATTTCTATTAGCAGTATCTTGTAATCAGCAGAAGCTATAATCTTATATGTTAGGAGATGACCGGGAATAGGACCTGGGATAACAACATTGGAGTGACTTTCTTGCCTTAGGTCCACCAGATCATCAACATCCTTTGTGTGGTGACGGCTACCTGCACGCTTATCAATAGACTCATCGTTTTCCATAAAATAATGTATGATTAGCTTTATGAACCTAGGGTACTGGTAACCTTTAGCCTTAGTCTTCGTGTTTGTGAAGAGTTGATAAGTAAACTCGTCCCACAACAATGATGTATAATCAATATTAATACCTTTGAACATACCATAGAACATATTGATGATTGGCGGACGCACAACATCATACCTAGTCGTTTTGGGTGTGAGACATCGGCTGAGAATACCAAAAATCGCTCTCCAAGGTTGACCCACTTTGGCTGTGGTAAAATCGGACACTATTCGTAGGTCCGCACATCCAATATCAGAGAACATCGCCATGAGCTCGTTCTTGGTCGGGTTCGCTGAGAATGTTGTACCTTTGGGTGACTCCCGAAAACCAAAGATCTTGCGGAAGTCTGACACGGTGAGAGTCTGTTGCTTGTTGTCCAGGAAGAATGTGATCTTGTTTGACGTCTTCTCTTTGGTTGCCTAGAATTCGTACATGTAGTCGAAGGGTACCGAAGCACTACCCCTTAGCGCATTCTTGAAGTGAGAATTGTCAAGAATGGCTGAACCTACCTTGAATCCAGTGTGAGTGGAGTTAGAGAACTCCTTCAACTGGTAGTTGTTTGGAATGAACTTGAGGGTTTTGGCTTCTTCAATGGCTGCTGCTCTAGTGTCTTGTATTTGTTGCAAGGTTGGGTTAGTCATTGTTTCTGCTTAAGATAAAACATAAAGGTTGATACACACAGATATAAATACCATTATGAATTTATACCTAAGCATTAAACATATGACATGAAAGAATTTACAACACTCAAACATTTAACAAGTTATTAAGCAAAAACACCTTCATTCGGAATAAACATCTCATCCGGAATAAACATTTCATCCGGGATAAACACTTCATCCGGAATAAACACTTCATCCGGAATAAACACTTCATCCGGAATAAACATTTCATCCGGAATAAACATTTCATCCGGAATAAACATTTCATCCGGAATAAACATTTCATCCGGAATAAACACTTCATCCAGAATAAACATTTCATCCGGAATAAACATTTCATCTGGAATAAACACTTCATCCAGAATAAACATTTCCAATCTGATATTCACCATACCCCATTATCTTTGCAATATGATCATTGCTGAATTTAACCGTTCCAAGAAACTTGCTGACGAAATTTCTGAGCATCGAGCGATCTCCGGTCATATGCTTTAAGCAACCGGAGTCCAAATACCAGAGGATGATTTGGACCACCTGAAAATATCACCAGACGAGGACAATGTATAGGTTTCGGAATATGAATGTTCCTTGTTATTAGCAGGTACAGATTTAATGATCTTAGATTTGCTAACATTATGTTTCTTAGATTTCCTAGCCTTCTTCTTAATTGGTGGTGCAGATTCAAGTTGGCTTTCCTGAGGTATTTCTTCACTGATAGGCACGATAGTGGGGGCTGACCTAATTAAAGGGCGCGGTTTCCATACTTTAGTGCTAGTGTGCCTAATTAAAGGACGCTGAGACCTAACCTCAATGGATGCATTCCTAGTTAAAGGGCACATTTTTCCATCTAATGTAAAGGTCCTACCAGTGGGACGCCATTGCCATCCAACTTGGGTACGAGTTCTCCCAGTTGGCTTCCATTCAAGATCATTCCTAATGGCATTCGTTTCATTCACATGATCAATAAGACACAAATCATGACGTTGAGAAAACATGCATTCATTATAATTCCAACATTTCAAATTAGAATTCACAAATGGTTTAGGCTTCTGCACAGGCGCAGAGCTTTTAGTCTTAGCAACATGATTCTTTTTATTTAAATCTGAAATAACATTCCTAGGGTGAGCTTCTACTTTCTTCTTGATGGTACTACTAGTGGAGGGCTTGATCTTATCTTTCTTGAGTGGCGATCCTTTAGCCTTAGTAGACTCTTTTACTCCTATAGAAGGCAAAGTGGGAACATTAGAAACAGATTTTAAAGGTGCCTTAGTTGATGGTGCCAATGACGGTTTTGCTCCTGGGGTTTTATTGAATGGAGTCACAGCAATGGGTCGATTAGTGAGTAGTGCAGAACCCGGTTTTCCTATGTATTGCAAGTATGCTAAGCAATATTGAACTCGCTTAATATATGCATGAGTTGAATAATAGTAACTGCTTGAGGGATCTAACGCATACAAAACATCTAAAATATCCCTAACAAGATCCACGTGCTTAATTACATTCCTCATATAATCATCGTAAGTAACCGGATTTTTCTTATGGAGCTGTTTCTTATAGATCACCACTGAACTGGTTGATGGAGCACTAAAGGACGGTGCAGAGTTTGTAGCTAAGTTATTAACAACTTCTTGTCGGGTGAAAAGAAGTGTCTACTTTAACTCGGCCAAGACCATGTTTTTGTCAATGAGCTGGATATTTAAGTCAGAGATTTCCTCACACTTTTGGTTCAATTGTTCAACATAAGATTGTTTCTGTGCTGCATTAAAAGCTAAGCGGTCTTCTATTAAACCATAAAGAGTAGATAGTCCCTGTCTTGCACGATCCATCTCCCCTAGAATAGACGAAAGTCTAGTTTCTAAGCATTGGTTTTTAGACTCTGCAGCCTCTAGTTCCAATTTTAGTGTTTCGTTCGATGATACATCTCTTTTTAATCTCACAATCTCTTCCTCTAATGCCTTAACTATCTCAATCATCTTGTCACTCGTCTCAACACTGTTTTCACAATCATTTGTTACCAAAATATCCTCATTTTGAGTTTGTTGTTTTAATTCTAAAGATATACAATGTTGTTCAAGTTAATTAAAACGTTTTGTAAGTAAATTGTAAGAATCTTGAAGCTTTAAAAATTCAGCGTTAGACTCGTGACAAGAGTGATTATCTACGCCATTTATAGTATCAGCAACATTTACAGAGAGATCATGGACATCATCACATATATTCACAGCATCACATTTATTCATAGCGGATGTAAGCTCATTTGATTAATTAACATTCACAGTAGTAAGCACATCACACGATATTACTTGGGACAAGAATCGTCATATTCGGATAAAATCTTTTCCTTTTCAATTAATTGTAGTTCGTAAGCGGTGTCCATTTCATAAAACACTTTTTGAACTTCTTTAATTTCAAAATCGAGATTTTCCGAAAGAGATGCAAAAGTTCCTTTTAGATTTTCGACAAAAGGGTTGATCTCATTCTTAAACACCTCGTTCATGTGTTCGAAAGCCCATTCTCCGGCGTTTAGACCATTTGAAGTCGTACATTCTCGGATGACCTTGTCAAAACTAGGAAAGTATTGATTAATCTCTTGCAAGTTTATCCATACAGTGCTAATAGGTGGAAGATCCTTTGGAATTTCCTTAGGTCCTTCCATTTTGACAAGTGTAGGAAGTGTACTAGGGTTTTCTTCATTTAACATGTAGGTTGGTGAAGCGAATTCTAAAGTCCGTTTTTGCAAGCTCTTGATTCATTTTAAAATAATCACACTGAGGATATTTTGCAAAGTTGTATGACCGACTCTCATCAACTAGAGCCTTATTCTTGCGATCCTCGAAAATAACAATCGGATCTAAGACCAATCCTAATTTGGTTGCATCATAAAGTCTTGGATTATGGACAAAAGCTTGTCTTGCATACCGTGGGTTAGGGGGAAGGTCTTTTTGACGCGATAAGTTTAACTCTCTGAACGATGAGTCAAATAAGTGCACTAGTTGAGAGGCAGTGTATTGTCTTAAAAGCAAATAATCTAAACTTCTAATCCTATTAGCCGCATTAATTTCCATTTCATTCTTTTTAGACTCGAGTAATTCAAAATCCGTTTGAAGTTTCTTAAAATTAGTGACCACTAACTCTTTTTCTTTAAGTTCGTTGGAAAGATTTCCTCCTAAGGTTTCAATTTCTTGCAAATGACCCATTTGTTTGTTTCGAAAATGATCATATTCGGGATTTGTTAGAACATTAGACGAAGGAACTAATTCCAAAGTTTGAACTTTTTCGTTACACAAGGCAAGCTCAGCAGACAGATTCTTATTCGTAGCTAGGGTTTCTAAGAGTACAGTATTCATTTGGCTAAGTAACTTTGCAGGAACCATGACCAAATCTTGTTGAGCAGGAATATGCGTATGCGAAATGACTCCCGGTTGTGATTCACTCAAAGTCTGGGGACTTGCATTGATATTGCTATCATTAATTGTCTCCTCATTTGAAAGACTCACCACCGAAGACTCATTCGGATCAGCACCCTCTTGCCCAACTTGATGTGGTTGAATACTAGTATCAGTGGTATTAGTAAGTACCTCAGATATTTGATCTGACCCAAAGCTAGAGATAGTTGCCATAAGAGCTGCCTGAGCAGATTGAAGATCATCACAGTCTGAAGCGTAAGCATCCAGATCATCTGCTTGGTATGCTACATTCTGTGTAGTGAGAACTTCTTGTTCCGCAATCCCTGGATCAGCAAGAAATGCTAGCTCCTCTTCATCAAGTTCCTGTCCTTGTGCCTGAGCGTTTACCAAATAAATCTTCTCTACAAACCATTGACCATCCCTTCTCCTCTTGGGTTTTGTGCAATCCCTAGACATGTGACCTTCTTCCTTACAGTTGTAGCATGTAATCATTCTCAACTTACCTGTGGAATTAGCCCGTGGAGCAGTGTTGACCATTGGAGCAGGATTGACCATGCATGCATTGGTGGTTGATGTAGTGTGTCTCCCCTGATAAGGTTGAATAGGTTGAACCATTACTCTGCCATTCTCAATGGTAGCTTGTTGTCGAGAATTGGATGAATTCCTCAACTGATTGTTAGTAGGAGCTGGTCTTCTAAATCCTCGTTTGCTCAATGTCCTTGTGAGATAAGCAGACATAGTGGCTAACACTTCAGCTGGGTCAGTTCCTTGTTTGAATTCAGGAATGGGAACCTCATCATTATCACAATTCATTGCTTGGTCTTGTTGAACGGCATAAGCACTAGAAGGAGTACTGATGTGGTCAGAATAACTTGGTGGATATGCGGCATTTTCTTGATATGGAGAGTATGATGACTGAGCATAGGGTGCAATGCTTGCTGGTGAATATAGGTGAGGTTGTGGAGCATATTGTGATGCTTGTGGTTCTCTCTGAGACAAAGGTGCATTAAACCGATATTGTTGCTGATGTGAGGTGGGTGGTTGAGGTAGAATCGAATATTGGGGGAAGCTTGGAGTCATGTACGGAGATGGATGATAAGCTTGGTGTCCCATGATATAAGGAGTGTTGTTATATGACAAGCTTGGTTGATTTTCCATCAAAGCTAAAGATTCAGGGTACATACCTCGAGGCGAACGGTGCATGATCACGTGTTTCTCATGCTGCTGGAGGAAAGCATAGAGTTGATCCAAATTGCACTTATGCAAATCCCTAGTTAACTTAACATCAGTAATATACTCACCCCATTCAGCTTAAGGTAAAGTATTCAAAAACTTGGTGTTAACTTGGAATGGAGCAATCACGAGATTGTACACATTCAAATCATTCATGAGAGTAGTGAATCTGAAGTAGTAGTCGTGAAGCGTTTCCCCTGGACTGTACGTGAACCTATCAAACAGATCATACAACTGACATTAACGTTCCTGTTTAGTAAGAGACGTACCTTGTAGCAAAACCTGTAGACGTTCCCATAACTCCTTTGCAACCGTATATTGACTTACCATTTGATAGATGTCATGTGGAAGAGCTTGGAGAATGGGTTGAAGAGCCTTTTCGTCTGCATCGGCAATAAGTTGTTGAGCTGGTGTAAGTTCTTCAAACTCCCGTGGTCGAGTCACATTGTTAACAACGATGGTACCATAATCAAGTGAACCATTTAGAATTGACTTGACCATAAGCCTCCCATATGTCGGTTTTCCCTTAATGTATGACATCATACGACCTTGCCATGCTTCAAAGTCTTCTTTAATAAGCATTGGAGGGCGATTATCCGTTCCCGTAATGACGTAAATATCCGTAAGTGATGTCATTTGAGGCATTAATGAACTCGGATTCATTTTGATCACTTTAAAGACTCAAAGATTATCGGTTGACCGAGCAGTGAACTAAGGTTGTGAGGTGTGTTGTGTTGTTGAAGTAAAGCGTGTGTAAGAAGCCAAGATTAAATCCACTAAAAATCGTCGAAAAAACTCGTAAAATACCCCTTCATCCGGAATAATTAAGTTGATTCGGAATAAATACCTTAATGTTAAAAAGATCTTGGTTCGGAATAATTACCTTGATTTTGGAATAACGGTTGATTCGGAATACATGGTTGATCCGGAATAACGGTTGATTCGGAATACTTGGTTGATCCGGAATAACGGTTGATCCGGAATAACCTGTTGATTCGGAATGCCTTGTTGATCCGGAATAAACTGTTGATTCCGAATGCCTCGTTGATCCGGAATAAACTGTTGATTCGGAATGCCTTGTTGATCCGGAATAAACTGTTGATTCAGAATGTTTTGTTGATCCGGAATAAACTGGTGATTCGGAATGTTCTGGGAAAAACGAATTCGAGACCAAATAGCCTACTTTTTGTGTTTTTTCTTAGAACACACGAATCTAAACCCGATTTTTCACCAAAAACCACCAAAAGTTTTGTGATTTCTACCAAAATAAGCTAAACCCAACACTTATCTACTAATCCCAACAACAAAAACACCAAAAATTACAAGATTCAAGGTTGATTTTACTAAAAATCACTAATACATTCAAAAACAAAAAAAACAACACTAATCCTTACCTTAAATCACCCCATGGCTCTTGATACCAATTGAAGAATTGTGATAATCTTATGAATCAATAAGATGGGTTGATGTTTCTAGAGAGAGAAAGTAGTGAGAGAAAGTGAGAGAGAATATGTGTTTTATTTAATCAAAAGTGAAACAACCAACCAACCCCCTTTCCATGGTGGAAAGGGGTATTTATATCCAAGCCACTAATGGACTTGGGCCGACCCATGACAAGCCCATGGGCCGGTTTTTCTAAACAAAGTAAACAAACATTAACTACGAGTTATACAATATTCAATAATATTGTGGAGTGACCGATACTTCTAATATACGTTAAAAACGTATTTCTAACATAAAAGTCTTAAAATATTTTTCTAAATATAAGAAAATTTTTAAAACTGAAAAATATTAAAATTTTACACTTAAAGACAAAAATAGTTAATTAAAAAGTAATTTAAAATGCTATTAAATCTAAAAAATGGAAAATGATCAGTAACTGAAAAATAAATTAAACAGATAATCAAAAATAAAATAAGAAAAATAACAAAATTGGTTTCAAGTTCTAATTCTTATTTTTACCCACTAAAGACAAAAAAGGAAGAATATGATAGTGACATGTTGGAAGGTTTTGTCTGTTTATTGGGCAGTGCCTAGTTTAACACTAGCAGGGGGAAGTTAGTTCCCACTGCTAGTTATGAAAAACAGGTCTGGGCAATGAAATGATTAGAACTTGCTCGTTTTTTGGTTTTATCTGAAAACAAGGGCACCCCGACAACCAGTTGGGTTGTGGGGAGTCACATAAACAAGAAAACAGCCAAGTTGTTCACAAAATGCTCACACAAGTAACCAAATACAGTCACTGTATACAGAAAGAAGGGTCTGTGGGACTTGTTGTTGATGCACTTGGTATTTGGGTGAGTTTTGGTTGACCAAAACTCACTCAAATCCCTCACTAAATGTCCACAAACAGATCTAACCCCTAGATAACACCTAGATCTAAGAGGCAACACAAATTGATGGTCAAATTTTGCCTAAAACAACGCAGTTTTGAGAGCTACTGATTTTTCAAGATTTTTTCATACAACTCTTTCAAAAACCTTACCAATCCAACACACAAAGTTAACAAATCACAAAGCTAATAAAGTAAGTGTTTTTAAACAGATTTCAAACCAAATACACTCCACCACTTGATTTTAAAACCAGGATCCAAACACCCCTTTAAAACAGAAACTTGAAATTTAACTAACAATCTCTACTCCAAAATGCACCAAATCTATTCACATCTATCCTAACCTATTTCAATCCTACTAGCATACAATATCTAGCATTTGGCCTACATCCTAACAACCTAATCCTATTAATCATCATAGCTCAAAAACCTTCCAAGCAAGTATAGAAAATGAGAAAAATACTTTACCTTATGACCCTACATCCAGGCATCACAAAGGCAGCTTTTGTCTTCTCCATCAAGCAGGTGGCTTGAGCTGATCACTTTCAGAAAGGGCTTGTTGGTATGTGGGATGATTATGATGATGATCTTCAAATGAAAAACACCAACTTCCAATATACTAGATTTATAAACCTGCCATGATAAAACAAGAAGGAAAAAGAGTGACCTGGATTAACAAAGCGTATAAGAGTATAAGACTAGCTTATTGATTAAGCTAGCTTATCTCTTTTAGCTTATAAGGAAAAATGGTTTCCAAACGGATTTCTTGAAATCTTTTGATAAAAGTGAAAACTTTCTTACTCAAAACTAATTTCAAACAATGAATATGTCTTAAACAAATAAGATAGAACAATTGGAACTCAGATTATTGCAAAAGATTAAAATTCATTTTCATTAATATTTAAAATTCTACAAAAATTCTGGAACAAAGAAATATGGGTACATGACACCCATATTTATACTACTCTATTGAAATTTCTAGAAAACAAAAATGAGTAACCCTAAAGCTTTAAAAATCCAAAAATGCCCTTGAGATTGCTGATCAAAAATGCCCCATGTGAACTCTTCTTGGAACTTTGTTGATGCAAGCTGTATGAAGACCAATCTGATGCGTCCATTTTATCTTTGGGAACAAGAAATTAGTGTGGACCGTTGATTCTCTGTTAATATTCGTTTATTACCCAAAATGGAGGAGAAGGGGAGGGATGTGGGGGCCATATGGGTGAAGGTGATGGGTTGTTGGGGAAGTGGGATGTGATTAGGGTGGGGTTTATTTAGGATCTGGATAATTGGGTGGGGTAATTTTGGTTAATTAAGTAAAACCCAATTAGGGTTTATGTAGTTCTTCGCTGGGTTTAGGGGTGTGTTTGATTTGGTTTAGGGGTGGGTTAGTTTAAATAAGTGTTTTAGTGGGAAATTTAGTCGACCATTTGACCAGTTTAAATAAAATCGGTTTAAGGTGTGGGTGGAAAACAGACGTGGCATGGGAGGTGAGATGGATGATGGTGATTGGGTGAGGGAGTGACGTGGAGAGTTGTAAGTGGAGGGGAGTATAAGGTTGTCTGCTAGGTTAAGTTTAATGGGATATGTGGTTAAATAGTTTAAGGTTTAGGCAGAAATGGTCCCTCTGTTATCTTTCTCCTTTAAACAGCCTTGCACTCTTGGTCCATAATTAATTTCACCATCCGTCCTTTGTGAATTTCATCACAAGTCCTTTGTAACTATGAAGGGCTTGTGATGACTATCTTCAAATCTCAAGGACTTAACTTGTAAAGTCTTCAAACTTTAGGGACCCCAAAGTAATTTTTGATGGATGAGGGGTATAAAGTGTCAATCTTCAAATGTTGAGGGACTATTCTTGACATTCTTCAATTCTTCAAGGGTCTTTTTGGAAAATCCATGATTTGGGCCCGGTTCTTTGTGCGACTTCATTTCCCGTGTTTGTTTTTGCTTCATTCTTGTGATATTTTGTTGATTACACGATATTCGTACCTAAAATACACAAGACACAAATACAAGCATATATAGGGGTATTTTCATGATATTTTAAGCGTTTTA
This sequence comes from Glebionis coronaria, assembly GCA_025667525.1. Lineage (NCBI taxonomy): Eukaryota > Viridiplantae > Streptophyta > Magnoliopsida > Asterales > Asteraceae > Glebionis > Glebionis coronaria. Next base: position 181,370,985 of record CM046876.1, read on the forward strand.
AGCCCGATTTGGACGATGAGACTATGTATAATTGCAGTCTCATCAGTGCTATTAGATTGAGAGAAAATGAAATGACCAACACCCTTCCTAACATGCTAGGAAGGTTATTTATAGTCCCCTACATGTGGGCTTGTATGGACTATACTACATGGGCCGGGCTTTCCTTTAGGCTTTAGTTACTTATGAATGAACTTTAGCTTAAAGTTGAGCCCGTAAAACACGACTAACCTACTACCTATTACAACGTTCTTAAATACGATACATAATAAACCTATGACCGATCATTCTTGTTTGACTCGATATTTTGAGGCTAACAATTACTTAGTCATAAACCTGCGACAATGACATATATATGAATGCATGAAAACAATGAATGCATGAAAACCGACTGTCAGTTCTAGGAAGACCATAGTGACTACCCACTAATCACAGGTCGTGTTTTGAGAGCCTACATGTCGAAGCCTTGGCTCTGATACCGTAATTGTAACACCCTATTTTGGTAAATGGAATGTCACGCGTGATTATGGCGTGTCATCAAAGCATACAAGGATAAATGTCTTAAATATTACATGACCATAAAGGAAATACCGGAAACAAACATCGGTACACCAAAGTAAAGCTCATCACACACAAACATAAGTATAGTAAATGAAAAGGACTAAAAAATGTCCACGGAAATGAGTAACGAAAGTATGAATAAATTCATAAAATAATAAAGGCTAGAAAGCTTCCAATCCATAAGCATGTACGCTTAAAGTCTACGAGCGTCCCTGAGTACCTGCCGTTTTGGGAACATGAAAGGAAAACGGCTGAGCATAACGCTCAGTGCACGGATATACAAACGTAGAATGAATAACATAAGCACATACAACATATAGTAGTGGAATTGAATAAGTCTTGGAAAACTTGGTATAACTTAGTAAAACTGGTTTTATAGTTTGAAAAGCCTTATGTTTTTCTTATAAATGTTGTTTAACATGTTTACCATTAGCCAATATTGGTCATGAAATATCAACGTGCACGAATACTTGGAGGGGTGACCTCGTCATGCAATTAGAGGGGCTGCCTCTAATTAATATAAGTTTGGGTAGGAGGGATCAGCTCCTTGTGAAGGATGCAAGGCACACACCGCATTCACCTGAATAATCTGTAAAAACATGTAACCTAGGATGCACCCATACGCCCCACATGATAACATAATAATATGGCCAAAAGCTGAAAGGGACGCCACGAGCTATCACTCCGCCGTGGTGAAGTCATAACACTAGTGCCTCTAGTGTTATGGTTATGGTACCTCCATAACTAGGTGAAATTGGTCATGCATGTATATGGCTTAGGCATTTAATTAAACATAAGCAAATCAAAACATATAAAACATATACTGGGAAAACAGTTGGTTGCATACGGGGAAATCCTAATAAGGAAGAATGTGCATACTGAAAGGACGGAGAATCCGTACCATATGTCCAGTGAACGAAGAGGACGAACGGAACAGAGTCCTACTTCGATCTCACTAATTCTACATAAATAATATACTTGTATAAGTGTTTTGATCACTGAGTACGTAACTGGTTTTATATCATGTCTTAGCTTGTTTTATATGTTCATGTCTTGTTTTACTGATTCTAACGTTATACTGTGTTTATCATGTATTATGGATATTCTGATTAAGTATTACTTGTATTTCTTTTATTATTATACTTGTTGTGTAATAATAAGTAAATTTCAAAAAATAGCAGGTTTCCTAAAATAGAAAGTTTCCAAAAATAGAAAGTTTCCAAAAATAGAAAGTTTCCAAAAATAGAATAGCTGCCTAAAATAAATAAGTTTCTAAAAATATAAAGTTTCTATAAATAGATTAGCTTCTTAAAATATATAAGTTTCTAAAAATAGAAAGTTCCATAATTTGAAATAAGCTGGATTATTAAGCTAATAATATAAGCTTAAGTTTTACTGAATAATATTCTAAGTCATGTGATTAATAGTATAGTTTATTAATTAATACATATAAATTAAATAAACTATATATTATAAGATTTAATTAAATATAGCATGATATAATTAAATTAAAGTGTAAAAATACTTAGGTTAAAACATGTATTATTATTTATTATTAATATAACCTAAGTCATGGAAATTAATTAATTATATGTCATTTTTTAATAAGTAATTAATTACTTAGTCTAAATTAAATAATAAAAATACTTAGGTTAAAATCATGTATTATTATTAATAATAATAAATCTAAGTCACGTTTTAATTAAATTAATTATATAACATGTTAAGTTAATTTAATTAATCTTGTAAATAAATAAACTTGTAAAAATTCTTAAACTTGTAAAATAACATAATAAACCGAACCATGTATTATTTTATTAAAACATGTCATGAAACGGACCGTGTTTACCCTTGAACCGGACCAAACAAAAAAACCCCTTAATGGTGGCGAACCGGCTTGACCGGTTGCCACCGTTTATGTCAAACCGCCACCGGCTTAAGCCGGTGGTGCTTGTTGTTTTCAGCCGAGACCCCCAACATCACCACAAGGCCACCGCGACATGCATCGGGGTCCCTTGTCCCTTGCGGCCGAAACACACAGCCACACAGAGACCATGGGGTCTCGGTTGGTGGTGATCAAACAACCACCGAGAGCTTCGGCTCTCGGTTTCATGCGTCGGCCGAACCAAAACACCCGAAAACCACCATGTTATTTACCCCATGATTTAATTAGCATGTTTGATTAGTAGTTTTTAATAAACTCATGATTTCATGTGTTCTTGATTAATAAAAGAATTAAAAAGAAAAAAGAATAACGGATTACCAATGCCTGAAACAAAAGAAGAACGATAACACAAACGATCTCACTAGAATTGGATCACCAAAAATCAACAAACACCCCTTCTTGTGGTGCTATACCCGGCGGCCAAGGGAGAAGAAAAAGGAGGCTAGGGTTTTGTTATTTTCTAAAAACTCCGTAATATGAAAACATGTTTTCTCTTTGTCTTATTTAGTTAAAAAAACAAAGTGGGCTTGGCCCCTTTGCTTGTCTTTGTCGCGGGTAGGTGAGGCCCACATGCGGAAACCCATTGTTTTCCGTGTTCTAAATATTTACGGGTTCTCATGGTCGTGTTTACGTAATTTATTTATTAATAGTTCGTGTCATAATATATATTTATATGTAATCGTAATTATAATTACATAAATACATAATAACATGCTCGTGATTATTTACATTCATGTTTTTCAAGTTCATGATTACTTACGTTCATGTTTTTCATGTTCGTGATTATAATTGTTATTGATAATAATTATCGTGTATTAATATGCTTAATTAATTATCGTGTAATAACACGTACGTAATACTCTTAATTACTATTGATGAATCATAAACATGTTATCTAAGGAAAGTTCTAATCATGTACGTACGATTATAAGGGTACTATTCATGGTAAAAGCATGCGGGTTTTACATAAAGTGTCAATTCTTCAATATTGGAGGACCCTTCTTGTACAATCTTCAATTCTTCAAGGGTTATTCTTGAAAAATCCATATTAGGGCTTGGTTCATTGTGCGGCTTCGTTTCACGTGTTTGTTTTTATTTGATTCTTGTGATCTTTTGTGATTCTCTCAATATCCGTACCTAAAATACACATGTAACAAACACAAGCATATATTTGGCATATTTTTATGATATCTTATGCATTTTAAGCCCATTTTGGACGATGAGACTATGTATAAAAGCAGTCTCATCACTCCCACATACTAAACCATTGTCGTTCCCTCACGTAATGCTAGAATAAAGTATCATAGCATCTCCAAAATTCATTATTATGCACTTTTATTGAATAATGAACTTACTAAACTACTACTATTACTGCTACTTGCGTTTTAGACATAATGTATGATTTTCATCGTAAAATGGGACGTTTAGGTTCATATAACAAAAACACGTGAATGCTTCGTTAGAAATAATTTCGTCGTCCTCGATTTTCACCCAATTTCATGCCAAGCGTGCAACGAGATCATTGTCATTATAAGTTAGTATTGCTAACACTACTCATATGCCCTAATCACGTACTTATACTCCCATTTTCCTAAGTGGTATCTCTTATATTTTAATTTTGTCTTGAATGTTCACGAGGATACATTTTTTACTTATGCGATGATAGAGATTTAGGTCTAAAAATAGAGTCATAACGGTGTAACCAAAACCATCAAATTAATAACCCCCCTAATAGACAACGATTTAAAAAAATTAAGTCAACAAGAAGGATCGATAAACATGTTTTTATAACGGTTTTGAACATGAGACTTATTACCAAGACTTTTATACGCCCCCTAACGGATGGGCCTTATTATCTTTGGTTTACCTCCATCTTTTATTCAACTTCGCCATGAAGCTTTTATTATGATTTTGGTCTTGCCTTGCCTGTTATTTAACCTCGCCATGAGGTGTTTATTATGGCCAAAGACGTATATCCTCACTTTAAAAGCGAATTTTGGATCTTTAAAGCTTCAAAGATTAGGCATAATTCACTTTCAATTTCACATAGATTTTTCGGCCTTGTGAGCTTTAAATTGTTTGCTTGATATAGGTGAGCACTTGGAATCTTATTATTAGGTGAAGCTTTCGATTATTCGGGTTGCCAATACTTCAAAACCGTGATGCTGCTTCCCAATTTAATTACATGGAAGCTACTAGAAAACACTAGAAACCAATAATCCGCTAAGCCAATACTTATTAAGCAAAATATATATACAAGCGAAGGGAGAATAAGCAAACAACGAGAACACATGAGTTTTTGAAAGAATACGAGTACTCTACGTTTAGCACAGTAACTTATAAATAACTCTATCATTTCTCGTCCTCATTTAAGAGACTCAGCCTAATATAAAGTTAAGGAATCGAAGCTAAGTGCTCAACACGCACGGTCGAGTCAAAAATTACTCTTATTCTCGCCATCGGAAAATCTACATTCGTGTCTTCAAACACTTATGAAACATGAGAAAATTTTTAAAATTTGGTTATTTTTAGCCTTATTTTGCAACAAAGGGGATAAACAAAAAGATAAAATTTGGAAAGCGTGAAGGTTTGGCAAGGCAAGTATCTATTCACCCTTCTAAAAATTAATTAAATGACACTAAAATTAATCTAAAAATTTTTAAAATTCCTAACTTAATGTATTAAACCTATGAAAAATGAAAAACTTGCAAAAATCCTAAATTTAATTTTTAATAATAAAATAATAATAAAATAATATTAAAAATCTAAAATTTATAAAAAAATCTAAAAAGTTGCAAACTAGTTTATTTTAACCTAATAAACATAGAATTGAACTTGAAATTACCAAAATACCCCTATTGGACCTTCAAATGGGCTGAAATGTAAAACAGTCCACTAAATTGGGCTTTTTGGCCCAATAAGAAAAAAGTTGTCTAAATAAGCCCAAAATCACCTACCTGACTCAAAATTTGATTTTAAGAACAAAAGTCTAAAGGCCCAAAAGCTGAAAGTAAGCTTATCATAGCTTAATACTCAACAACTTATTCTTAATGGGCTTTTTGGCCCATTAAGCCATAAGCTAATGCCATAAGCTATAATTTGACACACAAGCTTCTTTTGGGATACTAAAGAGATCTGTGAAAAGAAATTTAAAAAAAATCCCAAGAAATAGGCCTGAAATAAGCAAAAGCTCTCTACAGAAAATGACAAAATAGTCGTTTTTGAGTTCTAGGCCACCTCAAGTGCTGATTCAACTTGTAAAAGATTTTAAATGACAAACTAAGCTTAATAATCAAAAATATTTCAAATAAGCACAATGAATAAGCTGGAAAAAGTAATAAGCACTTAATGTAAAATTCAACTTGTTTGGTTTTCTAGTCAAACCTAAAAGTCAAACCCTAAAAAGCTCCAGATTAGTTCAATGGGTCAAATAAGGAAGATTGATTACAAAAAACAAAGTTGTTTCAAGTCCAAATAAGCTAGAATAGCTTATGAATAAGCTGATGACCAATTTACACTAGCAGTGGCTAGCAACAGGGGAAAGGAGTGCCCACTGCTTGACTATTTTGACTTTTTGTCTTTTGTGGGAGTTTCACTTGGTTTTGTTGGATAATCAAGGCACCCTTACAATCAGTGGGTTGTAAGGAGTCACAATCAAGCAAGAAAACACAATTACACTCAACCAAATGATACAATTTAATCAATCTATGCTCAGATATGGTTTAGACAAGTAATAAGCAGATCTGGTGCTTATAAGCTACTTTTAAGCTAGTATAAGCCTACAAAACTTAACCCAAAGCATACAACAACAATATCAGACTTAGTGACACACAAATAACCTCATTTCATGCAATTATTCCAACTTATGAACAAGATTTAAGCACATTCAAGTTACTAATGAACAAAGAATAGACAAGAACAATGTTTGCTGAACTACTTGACACCAAATCCAATTTCAATGCCTCAGATCTATTACTCAGGTTGCAAATACTTGGATTTAACACTTGTTCTCCCTAGGTTAACAGGCAAACTAGGTGTGCATAAGATTTCAAAGCAAAACAGCCTAGAACAAACTCAATAAGCCAAGATTTCAGATTTTAGGTTTCAAAGCACAAGACTTGTAAATATCAGACCTCGAACACCTTAATAACATATATACACTCAAACAATACACCAATACCTAGTCAAACTCATGCAGATTTGAACCAACAGACAATCCCAAACACCCTTTTCACTTTTTAAAACCAATTTTTGCAAAGCAAAAGTACTCTCAAGACTGATTTAAGCCCAAATAAGCATCATAACATCCAACATATGAATCAAGAACCAAGTTGCATGCATAAAAACACACATACACCAGCAGAATCACAAAAATCACTAAGAACAAGTATTTAAACAGGAAAATAAAGATTGAGAATTTAAACCTCCAAAATGTACATCCACACTTAGGAATCAATGAGCTGAGGTACTAGCTTAACAAGCACCAGCTTTCCACTGCTAAGAACAAGAAACAAGCTCAGCCAAGGGCTTGAACTGTAACACCCCATTTTGATAATGGAATGTCACGCGTAATTATGGCGTGTCATCAAAGTATACAAGGAAAAATGTCTAAAACATTACATGGCCATAGGGATAACCGGAATCAAACATCGGTTCCCAAATATAAGCCCAAAAAATAATAAAGCAAAAGAAATGAATGAAAGACTAAACAAGCATAAGTATATGAAGGCAAAAAGGAAAAGAAGTCTCTAGCAGCTTCCATCCTATGCACGTCCTCCAAATGCTCGAGTCTTTCCTAGGGTACCTGCCGTTTTGGGACATGGAAAAGAAAGTAACGGCTGAGCAAAACGCTCAGTGCACGGATATAGACATAGTATAAATGACTAAAACATAATAAAGACTTAATAGCAGCGGAAATGTATAAGTCCTGGAAAACCTGGAACATGTTCATAAAACTGGTTTTATAGTTTGAAAAGCCTTATGTTTATCTTATGAAAACTGTTTAACATATTTTACCATTAGCCAATATAGGTCATAAAAATCCACCGTGCATGAATACTTGGAGGGGTGACCTCATCATGCAAATTAGTGGGGTTGCCTCTAATTTAATATACGGGTTCTGGGTAGGAGGGATCAGCTCCTTGTGAAGGATGCAAGGAACACACCACATTCACACTGAGTAATCTGCTAAAAACATGTAACTAGGATGCACCCATACGCCCCACATGATAAATATAATAATATGGCCAAAAGCTGAAGGGACGCCACGAGCAATCACTCTGCCGTGGGGAAGTCATAACACCAGTGCCTCTAGTGTTATGGTTATGGTACCTCCATAACTAGCTGAAACTGGTCATGCATATGTATATGGCTATAGCTATTCTAAGTTAAACATAAGCAAGTCAAACATATAAACTTATACTATGGGAAAATATTTGGCTGCATACAAGAAATCCTAATAAGGAAAGAATGTCCATACTGAAAGGACGGGAATTCGTACCTTATGTCCAGTGAACGAAGAAGACGAATGGAAGAGAGTCCTACTTCGGTATCACTAATGCTACATAAATACATACGTGTATAAGTATCTGATTACTAAATACGTAACTGGTTTTATGTCATGTCTTAGCTTATTTTATACGTTCATGTCATGTATTACTGTTTTAAGCTTTAAACTGTGTTTATCTTATATTCTATCTATTCTGATTAAGTATTACTTGTATTTCATGTATTATTATACTTGTTGTGTGATAAAAAGTAACTTTCTAAAAATAGCAGGTTTCCTAAAATAGAAAGTTTTCAAAAATAGAAAGTTACCAAAAATAGAAAGTTTCCAAAAATAGAAAGTTTCCAAAATAGAAAGTTTTCAAAAATAGAAAGTTTCCAAAAATAGAAAGTTTCCAAAAATAGAATTACTGCTTAAAATAGATAAGTTTCTAAAAATAGAAAGTTTCCATAAATAGGTTAGCTGCCTTAATTAAATAAGTTTCTAAAAATAGAAAGTTTCCATAAATAGATTAGCTGCCTTAATTAAAAAAGTTTCTAAAAATAGAAAGTTTCCATAATTAGATATAAGCTGGTTAAATAAGCTAATTATATAAGCTTAAGTGTTTTCTGATTATTTTCTAAGTCATATTGATATAAGGTATAGTTTATTAATCATTACATGTAAATTAATTAAACTATAGGTTAAAAGTATTTAATTAAATATATCATGTTTTTAATTAAATAAGTTGAAATACTTAGGTTAAAACATGTATTATTAATTACTAATAATATAACCTAAGTCATGTTGATTAATTAATTATAGTCATGGTTTTTAATAATTAATTAATTATAAAGTCTAGAAAAATATAAATACTTAGGTTAAAATTCCATGTTCTAATAATTAAATTATAACCTAAGTCATGTTTTATTAAATTAATCATGTCATATTTTATTAATTTAATTTTTACCATATGATTATTAAAACATAACCTTAACATAAACCATGAACCAGATCGTGACTAGAAACCATGAACCGGACCCGTAATCGACATCATACCCCGAACCACCTCGAGGTTCTCCCCTTTTTGCTCCTGCCGTGGGACCCACACCACCAAACCGAGACCATGAGGTCTCGGTGGTGGTTCACAAGCCAAGCCGAGACCCCTTAGGGGTTCGGTTTAGGCGTCGGCTAGACAAACACCCCTAAAAACCCTTGTTTTGATCTACCCCATAATCATAGACATGTTTAATAAATGTTTTTAATTAGTATTTAAAAACATCATGATCTTATGTAATTTATTAAACCAAAACATAAAAGAAGAAGGTTAAAAAGGTTATACCGAATGCGTGGATCAATCAAGGATGAACACAAACGAATGCTTGCACAAATTCCAAGATCAAAAATCAACCGAACACTCCTCTTTGATGACTATAGGTGGCGGCAAAAAAGGGAGCAAGAAGAAAGGAGAAGAAACTTATTAAGGTTTTTTGTTATTTTCCTGTAATGTGAAAAGTGAACTTGTTTTACCCCTTAACCCCCTTGTTAGTAAAATTTAAATGGGCTTGGCCCATTGTCTTGGTGTAGCCGCGGGTAGGAGCCCCACATGGGGTACCTGTACCATTTTCCGAGTCTAATTATTTAAGTGTTCGTTCGTGTTTTATGTTTTCTCGTTAAATATTAACCATGACTTAATATATTTATTCGTGATCGTAATAAATATATATATATATACGTAATTAATACTAGCTCGTGATTAAATTACGTTCATGGTTTCATGATCGCATGTTCGTGATTAATTATTGTTTAAATAATTATTGTGTGTTCGTACGTAATAAATACTTATCGTGTTCTAACACGTACGTAATACGTAAAATTCTAACACGTGAACGTAATCATACTATAAAAAGGAAAGTTTTAATTTAGTACGTACGATCTTAAGGGTACTATTCATGGTAAAAGCATGCGGGTTTTATAACTCTTCCCCCCTAAAAAGAATAATTCGTCCCCGAATTATAGATTACGTAAATGAAAGAGAAACATACCCGAATCAAACCGAGAGGGTATGTCAGATAAATGAACGTGCAGGTGACCTGGCAGAAAGAACGCAGAACGTGACATGTCTTGAAAGGACATGGAACGTGACGTGGCTGAAAGGACATATCTAATTGATAAGTGAAAAAAACAGATAAGAAGTTTGAATGAACTTGTCTGTTTCCAAGTGGCTTCCCTATTGGAACGGTTCCTTCACAGATCTTGACACAAATGATAAATCTTGGTCCTCCTGACCTTGACTTGAAATACGAAGAAGTTCTTGGTTATCGACTTAAGGTAGATCCCCTAAATTTGATCGAGGGAATAAGAATTAACGTGTAAGGACAACTAAAATGTTATCGTGCAAAACACTCTAATTTAACTGATAATTAGCAATGATGCGCGAGACACAAAGAAACGTAGTACGTGAAAAATTTTGAACGTGACACGTGAAAAATTTTGAACGTGATACGTTGAGATATTATGAGTGTAGTGTGACTAAACATATCGTGACCATGATACGTGTAACATATCTTGATCATGATATGAGGAACGTGGAATGAACATGACATGTGAAACATATCATGAACATAGAATATAATGGCGTTAACGCCAAACGCTACAAGGTGAGACATAGAATATGACGAGAAACATCTATCTGAGGATAGGGAGTTATACTAAACTTGGGTCTGGTCTCTCAAGTTCTTGCAAAACTTCCCAGAATGAAAAAAATGAACATAAAATCGTAAGCCGAGATGCCATCATGAACGTGAATAGTGTCATGAACGCGATCGCGAAAGCAAGTCGTGAAATTAGAACAAGGACGTGAAGTAAATAAGGAGCACAATTATGAATATTTGTCTGACCCGATAACTGAGGAATTGCCAAGTGATCGGATGAGCCTTGGCTGGAACATGTCCGATCAATCTGTTGGTTCTGAAATCCGTACGGATGTAAGGATTCTGCAGACTTGATCAAACTGTTGACAATAACCCAGATAGCATCATGCTTCTTCTGAGTTTGCTGAAATCTGTTAACCAAAATCTATGGAGTTCTTGTCCCTTTTCGATTTACATTTTCAGATGATGAAAACATCCTAGTCTGTTGGTGTCCTATCTTAACCTGTTGGTATGTCAGGTACTTAGATATGAACGTAACTGTATCTTGTTTCGTAAAACTTGATACATAGGAGTTTATGAAACTCTGAGTCTCTGAATCTAGACTTCTCCTAGCGTAGGATTTTCTAGAACACCTAATGTAGTGTAGGGTTCTCTCCTTTACGCATAAGCTGAGTCATGGTAAAATTAACCGTAGAAACCCATGTGATTCAGCTTGTCTCTGTAATCAAGCAGAGTTGATATTGGAAAAATTTTAGGGTAAAATTTCTCTTGTCATAGAATTTACAACATAGTGCAGATATGGTCTTCCTGTTCTTCTCTAGGCTTAGAGGAAATTAGGTTATCCTCAATGAAAACACTGATGCATTTGCTATGAGTTCATGGAAACTCATTCTTATAATGTCGTTGGAGCATGGATGAGACTAATTCAAAATCATAAATCTAGCATGATCGAGTCGTGTACGAATAGCAATCATGGACATGTCCTGCTCTTTCACTCGTCACTGTTGGCAGCATGATCGTGAGTTCGATCTTGGAAAAGTGATTAACACTATAAGGTCGATTGGACATGTTGTCAATACGTGGAGGAGAATAACGGTTATGAATGGTGATTAGTTTAAGTCGACGGTAGTCGACACATAATCTCATGGTACCGTCCTTCTCCTTGTAGGTTCTTTTGGAATATATGGGAAGATTTTGGAATAATCAACTCGCTATGCGTAAAAGGACTTAAGTAGTCGTGTCTTACTGACAGCTAGAAAATTTTAGCGACCATGGCTAACAAGGCACATGCTTGTAAGCATAGATAATTTGTATAGATTTTCCTGATGGAAAATCAAGCTGAATGTATTCAGGAGCCTGAACATTATCGTACATAATTATGAATCGTAGCATGGTGTGCTGTTCATAGTCCATAATTAGGATAAAATTCATCTCGTGTCTGTCCGAGGAAATGCGTTAGCAGCTTGGATTTCATCATTAAGCTGAAGGAAAACCTTCGTATACGTGGGAATACGAAAGGCGTCCTTCATGGTCATGAATATATGAAATATGGTGAAAGAAATGAAAGTGACATCGGCAACGTGACAGTTCTCACCGATGCGCCGGTAATGGTATTGAAATTCTTGTGGCCTGATTAATACATGGCACAACAAAATGGATATACCCTTGGAGGGTACCCTGAATTTATTAGAAATGTTCCATAGTTGGACGTGAGTCATGTGTCTTGACTCGTGTCTTGGAACTATAAGCAGGACATATGTCTTGACTGGTGTCTTTGACATGTGTCTTCAGAAAGTATACGTGAGACATGTGTCTTGACTGATGTCTTGACATGTGTCTCGAGACGTAAAACAATAGAACTACAATATTAGGTTATTATGCCAGACTTGGCGGATCGGTTGGACTACTGATCCTTTGTATGTCTGATCACGTCCGCGGCCGGAGCCTCGGTTGCGATTTCTAGGATAGTTTCTGTCATAGTAGTGGTTACTATCGTCCTGTCTGTCAGTTCCATGACGGTCATTCTCATGACCGTGATTCATGTAACTATTCAGCTGAGTGGCCGGCTGGTACCGGTTTGCACTCATATGGCTGAAATGACAGCCGAATGACGTGTGACATGTAACTAAGAATTAGGGACAATGATTGATGGAAATCGTCAGACGGTGAAGCATCTTCTCGTCCAATTGCTTTGCTCTAACGCCTTTGTCTTCGTCTTGTAGGATCTCCAGGTTGTGAACAGCATCCGCATCTCGTAGTGTCTCCGAACATCAGCAGCATCAACCTTTAGTAACATCTCCAAGTTATGAGCGACATCAGCAATCTTGTAGAATATCAACAGTTGAAAATACGTCTGAGATGATTCAGAATCGACTAGCGAATACTCGTAAAGTATTGCAAGTGGAATACGCATGGATTAAGGTACGTGTAATACACATGAAATACGGTGCGTGGAGTACACGTGGAATGCACATGAAATGATCGGTATGGGGTTGATCATTTATCATGATTTAAGGAAAGTATATTGGGGTTAAACGGTTAGGAAAACCATCATGATAACCTGCAGTATTAGCATAGACATCATTTTGGTTATATCAAGAAACGTTAATGTGTGGTTACACAAAATTTAACGATGATTTGCCTGACAGCATGATCAATGAAAACCAACCATGACTATCATGAAAGCAGGATTCAATGAAATCCAACAATGTCTTGCATGAAAGCATAAATAACAAAAGAGGCGTAAGACATAATCAACATGAAGACGGAATTATCATGAAGAAACATGAAACCATCTATCATGAAGAAGTGTATAACATAATCAGCATGAAACTAAAGTTAACCATGACATTATAAAAACATACTTGACATAAAAAACATAGTAACTTATGAGGGGACATGAAAAAAAAATTTTATGCCAATAAATCATGAGAAAAATTTTATGCATGAAAAACAGTGCATGAATGCGTAATGTAGTTTATAAAAACCTTTAGATGTGCGAGGGGACGCCTATGGGTTGGTCCCAAAACAAAAGACATGGCGAGGGGACGCCTATGAGTCGGTCCCAAAGTTAAAAGTTTCGATAAAAGCACATGCGACTAAATAGGGCCAGTCATGTACCAACCATTAGTTAGTCATAATCCCTGCAACAATGATACATGGAACATAATAAATGAAACTCATCAGTAAAAAGTTATCAGAAGAAAAAAAAATTTATGTGACTAATTATGAACTACTGGGGTTTAGTTCACATAGCCACAGTTCTCGAGGAACATTATGCATGAAACAATGACACATAACTAAATATGAATGACGGTTGTCCATCCATATTAGTAAAACAATACCGATCAAAACATCTAGGATAAAACCTCAAGGTGCTGAAAACATCATGGTTAAAACAACAATGCGCTGAAAACATCAATACGTGGTATAACAAACGTTGGCTTAGGAAGCTCCTGGTGACTACCCACTAGTCACAGGTCGTGTTTTAGAGCCTAGAGGTCGAAGCCTTGTCTCTGATGCCATAATTGTAACACCCCATTTTGATAATGGAATGTCACGCGTAATTATGGCGTGTCATCAAAGCATACAAGGATAAATGTCTAAAACATTACATGACCATAGGGATAACCAGAATCAAACATCGGTTCCCAAACATAAGCCCAAAACATAATAAAGCAAAAGAAATGAATGAAAGACTAAACAAGCATAATTATATGAAGGAAAAAAGGAAAAGAAGTCTCTAGCAGCTTCCATCCTATGCACGTCCTCCAAATGCTCGAGTCTTTCCTAGGGTACATGCCGTTTTGGGACATGGAAAGGAAAGTAACGGCTGAGCAAACCGCTCAGTGCACGGATATAGACATAGTATAAATGACTAAAACATAATAAAGACTTAATAGCAGCGGAAATATATAAGTCCTGGAAAACCTGGAACATGTTCATAAAACTGGTTTTATAGTTTGAAAAGCCTTATGTTTATCTTATGAAAACTGTTTAACATATTTTACCATTAGCCAATATAGGTCATGAAAATCCACCGTGCATGAATACTTGGAGGGGTGACCTCATCATGCAAATTAGAGGGGCTGCCTCTAATTTAATATACTGCATCTGGGTAGGAGGGATCAGCTCCTTTTGAAGGATACAAGGCACACCACATTCACACTGAGTAATTTGCTGAAAACATATAACTAGGATGCATCCATGCGCCCCACATGATAAATATAATAATATGGCCAAAAGCTGAAGGGACGCCACGAGCAATCACTCTGCCGTGGGGAAGTCTAACACCAATGCCTCTAGTGTTATGGTTATGGTACCTCCATAACTAGGTGAAACTGTTCATGCATGTATATGGCTATAGGTATTCTAAATTAAACATAAGCAAGTCAAACATATAAACTTATACTATGGGAAAACATTTGGCTGCATACGGGAAATCCTAATAAGGAAAGAATGTCCATACTAAAAGGACGGGAATCCGTATCTTATGTCCAGTGAACGAAGAAGATGAATGGAAGAGAGTCCTACTTCGGTATCACTAATGCTACATAAATACATACGTGTATAAGTATCTGATTACTAAATACGTAACTGGTTTTATGTCATGTCTTAGCTTATTTTATACGTTCATGTCATGTTCTACTGTTTTAAGCTTTAAACTGTGTTTATTTTATATTCTGTCTATTCTGATTAAGTATTACTTGTATTTCATGTATTATTATACTTGTTGTGTAATAATAAGTAACTTTCTAAAAATAGCAGGTTTCCTAAAATAGAAAGTTTTCAAAAATAGAAAGTTACCAAAAATAGAAAGTTTCCAAAAATAGAAAGTTTCCAAAATAGAAAGTTTCTAAAAATAGAAAGTTTCCAAAAATAGAAAGTTTCCAAAAATAGAATTACTGCTTAAAATAGATAAGTTTCTAAAAATAGAAAGTTTCCATAAATAGGTTAGCTGCCTTAATTAAATAAGTTTCTAAAAATAGAAAGTTTCCATAAATAGATTAGCTGCCTTAATTAAATAAGTTTCTAAAAATAGAAAGTTTCCATAATTAGATATAAGCTGGTTAAATAAGCTAATTATATAAGCTTAAGTGTTTTCTGATTATTTTCTAAGTCATATTGATATAAGGTATAGTTTATTAATCATTACATGTAAATTAATTAAACTATAGGTTAAAAGTATTTAATTAAATATATCATGTTTTTAATTAAATAAGTTAAAATACTTAGGTTAAAACATGTATTATTAATTACTAATAATATAACCTAAGTCATGTTGATTAATTAATTATAGTCATAGTTTTTAATAATTAATTAATTATAAGGTCTAGAAAAATATAAATACTTAGGTTAAAATTCCATGATATAATAATTAAATTATAACCTAAGTCATGTTTTATTAAATTAATCATGTCGTATTTTATTAATTTAATTTTTACCATATGATTATTAAAACATAACCTTAACATAAACCATGAACCAGATCGTGACTAGAAACCATGAACCGGACCCGTAATCGACATCATACCCCGAACCACTTCGGGGTTCTCCCCTGTTTGCTGCTGCCGTAGGACCCACACCACCAAACCGAGACCATGAGGTCTCGGTGGTGGTTCACAAGCCAAGCCGAGACCCCTTAGGCGTTCGGTTTAGGCATCGCCTAGACAAACACCCCTAAAAACCCTTGTTTTGATCTACCCCATAATCATAGACATGTTTAATAAATGTTTTTAATTAGTTTTTAAAAACATCATGATCATATGTAATTTATTAAACCAAAACATAAAAGAAGAAGGTTAAAAAGGTTATACCGAATGCGTGGATCAATCAAGGATGATCACACACGAATGCTTGCACAAATTCCAAGATCAAAAATCAACCGAACACTCCTCTTTGATGACTATAGGTGGCGGCCAAAATTGGAGCAAGAAGAAAGAAGAAGAAACTTGTTAGGGTTTTTTGTTATTTTCTTGTAATGTGAAAAGTGAACTTGTTTTACCCCTTAACCCCCTTGTTAGTAAAATTTAAATGGGCTTGGCCCATTGTCTTGGTGTAGCCGCGGGTAGGGGCCCCACATGGGTAGCCGTACCATTTTCCGAGTCTAATTATTTAAGTGTTCGTTCGTGTTTAGTCGTGTTCGTGTTTTATGTGTTCTCGTTAAATATTAACCGTGACTTAATATATTTATTCGTGATCGTAATAAATATATTTATACGTAATTAATACTAGCTCGTGATTAAATTACGTTTATGATTTCATGATCGCATGTTAGTGATTAATTATTGTTTAAATAATTGTTGTGTGTTCGTATGTAATAAATACTTATCGTGTTCTAACACGTACGTAATACATAAAATTCTAACACGTGAACGTAATCATACTATAAAAGGAAAGTTTTAATCTAGTACGTACGATCTTAAGGGTACTATTCATGGTAAAAGCATGCGAGTTTTACATGAACTTAGGTTAGCACAAATAAGATAAATCAAGGTGACAAAAGACTAAGCCTTTGCAACACTTAGGCTCTCACAAGCCTTGTATCTTTCCTTAAGGCCTCACCACCCCTTAATCAACCAAGATTAGGAGGCTATGATCACCCTTAAGTTCTAACTACAACCTATTAAAAAACGTATAACCAACTTCCAATATTGCTTAAGCTAGTTGAATCGTGACTTATGTCACTTAAGGAAACACCTCAATGAACAATCCTCTCCAAGCACAAGCCAAATTCTTGACCACAACAAGAACAATGGACTCACAGGCTTATAGGAGCTCTTGGACTTGTTCAAGGTTTTGATTAAGTACAAAAACGTGACAAACAACTACTCAACAGAATAACAAGACTATGGAACTCAGTTTTAAATCATAACACAATACCACAATTTCATAAACATAGAAAAGGGCTTTACAAGGTTTGACAAATGAAAAACTGAGAACAAGAGTAAAGGAAAGACCCTAAAACCTTTATATAGAGGGTGTACATGCTACTAGAAGATGATTAAAACATAAACCTTAATAAAGTGATGTCCCAAAAATGCCTTTGAACTTTTTGAACTTTGTTGACTGAATTTTGACTTGGGAGGGGATACATGTGATGACAGTGGTGAAAAGGTGATCCAAGGGGCCTTATGCAAGCTTAGGATGTAAGCAAAGGTTTGGGGCGTTGATTCTCTGCAAGTATTTTGTTTGGGAGTGAAAAGTGGGGCAAGGGAGGGTGGTAGAATCATGTGAGGTGATGGTGATGGGGGTTTAAGGGTGGGTTTTGGATTAGTGATAGGTTAATTATAATTCTGGAAAGTATTAACACATAATTCATAGGATTTATGAAAAACCCAAATCTAATGATGAACATGAAGAACATGTGTTTTGATCCATTTTTATGTTTAAATGGGGTGTTTAGGCGCGAGTTATAACTAATTACTTAAATTAGTTAATAACCGGTGAGTGGATGAGTGATGTGGTAGAATGGTGGTATTTGATTGGTTGTGGGAGGTGAGTGGGACACGTGTTGGAGGGTGATAGGTCTAGGTAAGTTTCCTTGTCTGCCAGCTTTAACCCCTCTTTTCTTCTTTTCTTGTCACTTGTGTTTAAACTTGCAAAATCAGAATTCCCTTTGTTAACCAAGTTTCAGTTTCACACTTTGGCCACAAAAACTTTTCCAAAAGTTTATCAAGGGTATTTCTTGCCATTTCTTGATACTTGAAGGGTTGTTTTGGCATTTTCTTCATTCTTCAAGGTGTTGACTTGTATTGTTGACTTCTTGGAGGACTAATAATGACAAGTCTTCATAAATGAGGGACCATTCTTGCCAGTTCTTCAAAGTGGAGGACCCTTTTGTAAATTTGACAAACTTTAAGGACCAATCTTGTAATTATGAATAAACAAGGGTTTAAAGTGTCAATTATTAAATAATGGAGGAACCTTCTTGTACAATCTTCAATTCTTCAAGTGTTATTCTTGGAAAATCCAAATTAAGGCTTGATTCATTGTGCGACTTCGTTTCCCGTGTTCATTTTTCTTTGATTCTTGTGATCTTTTGTGATTCTCTCAATATCCGTACCTAAAATACACATGTAACAAACACAAGCATATATTTGGCATATTTTTATGATATCTTATGCGTTTTAAGCCCATTTTGGACGATGAGACTATGTATAAAAGCAGTCTCATCACTCCCCCATACTAAACCATTGTCGTGCCCTCATACAATGCTAGAATAAAGTATCACAGCATCTCCAAAATTCATTATTATGCACTTTTATTGAATAATGAACTTGCTAAACTACTACTATTACTGCTACTTGCGTTTTAGACATAATGTATGATTTTAATCGCAAAATGGGACGTTTAGGTTCATAAAACAAGAACACGTGAATGCTTCGTTAGAAATAATTTCGTCGTCCTCGATTTTCACCCAATTCCATGCCAAGCGTGCAACGAGATCATTGTCAGTATAAGTTGGTAACGATAACACTACTCATATGCCCTAATCACGTACTTATACTCCCATTTTCCTAAGTGGTATCTCTTATATTTTATTTTTTTCTTGAATGTTCACGAGGATACATTTTTGACTTATGCGATGATAGAGATTTAGGTCTAAAAATATAATCATAACGGTGTAACCAAAACAATCAAATTAATAACCCCCCTAATAGACAACGATGTCAAAAAATTAAGTCAACAAGAAGGATCGATAAACACGGTTTTATAACGGTTTTGAACATGAGACTTATTACCAAGACTTTTATACGCCCCCTAACGGATGGGCCTTATTATCATAGATTTACCTCCATCTTTTATTCAACTTCGCCATGAAGCTTTAATTATGACTTCGGTCTTTCCTTGCCTTTTATTTAACCTCGCCATGAGGTGTTTATTATGGCCAACGACGTATATACTCACGCTAAAAGCGAATTTTGGATCTTTAAAGCTTCAAAGATTAAGGCATAATTCACTTTCAATTTCGTATAGATTTTTCGGCCTTGTGAGCTTCAAATTGTTTGCTTGATTTAGGTGAACACTTGAAATCTTATTATTGGGTGAAGCTTTCGATTATTCGGGTTGCCAATACTTAAAAACCGTGACGCTGGCGATACCTTAATGTCTTCCCAAATTAATTACATGGAAGCTACTAGAAAAGAATAGAAACCAATAATCAAGACTAAACCGCTAAGCCAATACTTATTAAGCAAAATATATATACAAACGAAGGGAGAATAAGCGAACAACGAGAACACATGAGTTTTTGAAAGAATACGAGTACTCTACGTTTAGCATAGTAACTTATAATTAACTCTATCATTTCTCATCCTCATTTAAGAGACTTAGCCTAATATAAAGTTAAGGAATCGAAGCTAAGTGCTCAACACGCACGGTCGAGTCAAAAATTACTCTTATTCTCTCCATCGGAAAATCTACATTCGTGTCTTCAAACACTTATGAAACATGAGAAAATTTTTTAAATTTTGCCATTTTTAGCCTTATTTTGAAACAAAAAGATAAACAAAAAGATAAACAAAAAGATAAAATTTGGAAAGCGTGAAGGTTTGGTAAGGCAAGTATCTATTCACCCCCATACTAAAGTTAAACATTGTCCTCAATGTTTCGAGTCTAAGGGTTGGAAACCCCAATACTAGAGACGTAGTCAAATGCTTAATCTAGCATGGAAAGGGTGTAACCATTAAATCAATAGCCGTTTATGAAGTGTGCTAAAAACCTAAGGTTAGAACATAAAAGGATATATCATGGATATTAAGAAATTCTTCAAAGCAAACGACCGAGTGCTCCCATAAAACGAACACGAGAGGCTCCAATCGTGAAGATAATGATCATCTAAAAACCACATATCACAAACAACCACGGTACAAAGGTTGGAAGGGCACAAATCCCCTCACGTTAGGTTAACTAAAACGCAATAATATATATGTGGATAAGCATAGGACTCCCCCAGGAGGCACCTTGTTTTTGATAACCGAGTCAAAATCTCGACTCGAATCCCCCATAAATGTGATCATTTAGGGATAATCATGGTATGGTCAATTTTTGGTGGGTCTTAAATGATAAACAAGGCCCAAAACGAACCGGTAATAAGGACTAGGTCCTTTGATGATGCAAAATACCGAGATCGAAGATGGCGTCCTCGTTTTCATTGGATAAACAAACCAACGCCACTTCAACACGTGCCAAAACAACCCCAAAGGGGTCAAAGAAAATAGATGAGAAGAAATAGAAGGGTGGGACAATGGGTAAGTCACAAAAACCATGAGCTACTCGAGGTAGACTCATACCAATCAAATGATAGTATTTTCCATTTATTGCATCGGTGGAAGACCAAGATTTCTCTTTATAAGCAATTCCGGGATCAAATATCTCGTCCTCGATGGAGAAAGGGGAGGGAACATAGGGGGCTTCCCCCACACCAAATCCACACAAAGCATCGTCAAAAGGAAAAGACGAGCTTCTAGCACTCAAAACACGTGGTGATGACGAAGTTAGATTGGTAGAAAAATCTTTTAAATCAACTTTAAAATCTTTTCCTTTTTTTATCTTTTAAACTCTCTTTATGAAAACCCGTTTTGATTATGTCGAAATCATTTGGTGTTTCTAAGACGATGTTAGGCACACTAAAAATTCTCACATTTAAAAACGTTTTGGTGGTGGTAAGTTCTCAAAACGTTTATCAAAAAAGAAAATCTCCCCATCGGGGTCAACATATTCGTCATCTAAAGAATCCTCCGTGATTGGAGACGTAGGTTTAACACTCTTACCTCCACCGGTGGAGGGGATGGAAAATCGTTTTTATTAACAACTACTAAAACTCTTTTTGAAAACCTTTACAATTTTTTTATTGAATCAACATTGTTTAAAGACGTGATAGAATAAACATGAGAAAGCGTAGAGCTTTGAATTGCATTTATGACGAGTTCCTCCTCATTGAAACGTAGAGTGATTTTCCTAGCATGAACGTCAATAAGTGCTCTCGACGTATCCAAAAATGATCGACCTAAAATTAAAGGAACTTTAGGATCAATGGGAATGTCTACAACGATAAAGTCCACGGGATCGTAAAACTTTCCAAATTTCACAAAGACGACTTTGGCTACTCCACAAGCTAGAATCATAGAATGATCGGCCATCTCGATTGACATTCTTGAAGGAGTGTGATATGAGCAAAAACTCATATCAATTAATCAACAAATCACCCTAAAATACATGGAAAATACCTAACTTTTGTGCTATAAAGCGGAATTATGTGGCATGTTTTGTGTTTATGTTTAAATAGGTAAGAAGGATACATTTTCAAGCAAACAAGAAGAAATCAAGCTTATTTGGATGAAAAAGACAAAGAAGAATCAAAGACGACAAGACTTTGAAGATGAAGGACCTATCTTGACAACATTCCAAAGTTGAAGGACTCAAAGTGTAAATTGGTCAAAGTCAAGATCAAAGTCAAACATGGTCAACTCTCAAGTCAACCAAGTCAAAGGGTCAAACTAGACAAGTATGCAAGTGGAAGGACCAAAAATGTCATTAGAATGAAGATTCTAGCTCATTTGGACATTCTGCCAAACTATAGGGACTTAATTTTCCAAAACTACACAAAAAATGGTTTTAATCCGTGTGCTAAGGCTTATAGCCAATGAAAATGCAAGAAATGAGAGACAAGGATTGCCAGCAATATAGCCAGCTCACCAGCTCATTAATGAGCCGACTTGCTACAATACCATCCCACTAACTAAATTTCTAGCCAATCAGAAGAGGACAACCCATAATCCCTTTATCCATTTTTGGATAGCAATCCGTGTGTCCATTTATCAACCAACCAGAGATTGCCACGTGTCATCTTCTTCAACAAACGAACCCAGATTCGTTCTCAAGCTACAATGCATTTCATGAGGAGATTTATACATGAAAATTACTCGTCTTCAAGGGAGGAATACAATGGTAACACTTAACCGAATTGAAACTTAAAGGATTAAAATCCCCCAATTCATGAAGAACACAAGAATTTGCAATTGAGAAATTGGTGACACCTGGCAGTCTACTATTGGATGGGATACGTCGTCGACCCCAACTCACTCTCATTTCTTGTCTATAAATAGGGATTAGACTTCTCATTTGTTGTACGTAGCTAAGTGTGAAATTCACACACACTTCCAATTTTCTCTCTTCAATCCTGTTAGTTAGTTGTTAGTTTAACAAACTCAAGAGCTTGACAACCTCTTGAGTTAGTTATAGTTAGTTGTAACCACTTACCTACTTCTGTAACAAACTCTTACATTCAAATAAATAAAATTCACTCATTTCCCTCAATCTTCTTATCTTACCCTGCATTTCTGTTGAATCCTGTTGCTGTTATAAGTTTCTAGTGATCACTCTTGATCATTAGAGGCTTGTTGAAGATTTGTAGCTGTTTCTGTTGATTCCAGTAGCTGAGTTGATAATTGTAGCAGAATTGTAGGTAGATTTGATCAGAATGATGAATGTAGAGGGTTGATTGGTTGATTTTAGTGCTAAGGTGGTGGTTTAGCATTGTTTAGGAGGCTTAGCGCCTACCTACTCCATCAATGGAGGCTTTATGCTAAATGGTTTTAAGTTTCTTATTTTTGTTCCACTTAACAGTCCTTTGTATGCTCAATACTAGTATAAATACTAAATGCTGCTTGATCAAGTGTGATTAGTTTGTTTTGCCTTGATTCTGTTGATTAGATAGCTATTTGTTAGATTGTTAGCTCTTAGCTTGCTTTTACTTGTTTCTGTCATCATTTTCATCAGTCATTTAGCTTGTTAATGCATTTTGAGTACTTGTGTGTTAACTAGCTTGTTCTTGGTTCATTTACACTTCATTTCGAGCATAAAGTTTGTGTAGGTATAAGTCATAGTTCAGCTTAATCATTTGCTAAAATTCTCTTCACAAAAGTTGTAAAAAGATCTGATAAGTAGTGTTTGGATTTGGATACATTTTGTAGTTCAATTGTTATAAACTGGTTAAACCTTGTTCATTTCTCTTCCTCTAGTCTTTTTAAACAAGTCTGTGAAGTTTTCAAGTCAAAAGGTTGGTCAAACCGGCAAATGGTTGATAAAAAGTTTGGGTCAGTATTTTGATACTAGTTCATCAGTAAAGTAGCATAATTCAATTTCATGCCATTGTTTCATTTCTTGATAAAATTCAGTCAAACCAGTTTCTAGATGTCATTTAACATCTGAAGTTTAAGAGTTGTTAAGGAAATCATACAGTTTTCACAATTAAGCTAAGTATCAGCTTTTTAATAAGCCAAAGCAAGTTTCTGTGATAAAATAGCTTTCTGATTTCTTAGTTTGGCATTTCTACTTCATAAATCTTGTGATTTTCTTCCACATTCTTACTTAGAAACATGTCATGAATAGATTTTGAGCTTTTCAGAAATTTCACTTTTTGGTCAACAAAAGTCAATAAGCTACCTTTCACCTTATTTTCAATTTCCTGCTTATCTACTGGACCATTTTTCATAAGAAAAGACATTTCAGACTCACAATAAGCTGTTTAATCAGATTTGACTCTAAAATTGGAATGTGCATGTCTGGATTTTATTGTAGCTTATTCTTGGCTTATTCGAGTTGGCTTATTTGAGTTTTAGAGTGTTTTAAGCTTTTTCCTTGGACAAGTCTAAGTGTTTTTCAATTTTAAGCTGTTTAAAACTTGTTAGAGCTTAATTGGTTCATTTTTGAGCTTATAAGAGCTTATTTGTCCCTTGGTGCCCGATTTTGATTATAGATTTCATTTTATTGCATATAGGTCCTCATAGTTTGTAATAGTTTTAATTGCTAGCTAAACTTCAACTTAATTAGGGTTTGCAAAATTTCAGTCCATAACTTTTCACTAATTGTCATTTTCAGTTAGTTTGTTTTAAAAGTTGTTACATTTGGTTAGAAACTTGTTATAATTTACATAATTGGTCCTTTTACTTTCTGATTTTTACATTTCAAGCATTTAAGTTTCATTTACTTACATTTTTAGCACATTACTTTCATAGATTTACATTTTTGTCCTTTTTTGAATAAAAACTTGGTATTTGCTAAATGTTTTACGGTTACGTAGCTTAATATTTTTCACATTTTTACGTGCTTGATTAAATAGGCATAGAAAATCCAAATAACCCTATCAACCAAAAACGATAATAAACTTGATATTGTTAGGACTTTCAATTGGTTAAGAATCGAGAGAAACGAACTTCAATTTACTCAATTTCAAATGGCGCCGCTGCCGGTTCTTTGACTTTACGAGAGACTATCGATTGACGGTTTTCATTGGCTTTTGGGATCCGTTCACCTCGTGAACGTTATTTTTACGTATCATAAATTAAAAACATAAAAAAATCAAAAATATAAAAATATAAAAACTAAAAAATAACAAAAACAATTCTTTTCCTAAAGAATTGACCAAAAAAATTAAAAAATCAAAAAGCAATTTTTTTCCTAAGATATTGCAACCAAAAATATATATTATTGGATTTCTTCGATTTTTATGTACATATAGTATTTTCTTTAAAAAACCCCAATAAATACAGAAATATATTTTCTCTATATTATTATATGTAAATACGTATACGTATAAGAACAACCAATACACATATTCTCCATAGGTATTGCCAAGGCAATACTCCGTGTTAGGGGGCGTTCCGGTCCTTGACACGCGTATCGATCAAATTCAATAAAGCAAGAATAGATAAATACTTCTAATAGGCAATAATTCAAAGAATACAAACTACAAAGTGAATAGAAAGGCGATGTGCTATAAAATGCCATCTAAGGGTCAATAGGTACTTACGTGCTTCGCGCCACCTAACCCCCGTTCACTAGTGCGTATTCTAAGAAGGAAGGCTTCACTGGGGGTCTTGCACCCAAGTAGTAATTACGTATATTATACTTTCTTGTGGATATTTCATATTGAAACTCGCAGAGGATAATCCCTTCTTCTTCAAAGTCAAACAAGAGCTTCTCTCTCATTCCTCCTATTGAGTTGCATGCTCACTCGCGGGCGTGCACAAATACTGATTGGTGTACAACCCCTTCCTCCGAAAAGGAAGAAAAAGAGAAAGAGTAGGAACACCACCGTTCATCAAGCCGGTCCTGAGAATCGTGCTTTGATCCATACACAACAAGAAGCCATGGCCGGAGTTGACACTCGACCTTTGATGGAGCACTTGCAATCCAATGTGCAAGGATATGCCGATGCTATCAAGATACCCGATATTCCCGCAAACACATTTGAGCTAAAAACATCCATGATTAACTTGGTTTCAAACACACCATTTTTTGGGAACAAGAATGATAATCTACATGATTACCTTAAGAAATTTCTTGCTCTTTGCAACACCATTAAGTACAATGGAGTTCCCCATGATGCCATTAAGTTGATATTGGTACAATTTTCACTAGAGGGTCCTGTTAAGCATTGGTTAGATACACAACCACCCGAGAGCATTACCACATGGGATGGTTTCACTAAGAAGTTTTTGAACAATTTCTTTCCCCCATCTAAGACCATGGCTTTGAGGAACTTAATTATGGGCTTTCAACAAAAACCTAGTCAAACATTGAGTGATGCTTGGGAGGAGTATAAGGAGTTATTGAGGAGATGCCCTAACCATGGATTCGATGAGGTTCACCAAATCAATACTTTATATGATGGATTAAGACCACACCACCAAGATTCACTTAATGCTTTCGTGGGTGGAAATATTCTTGCTAAAACCATTCAAGAAGCTTGGAATATTATTGAGACCAAAGCAATGGTGCAAACAAACAATCAATTTGAAGAAAGAGTTCATGTTATCCAAAATAATTCTCAAACACCTTGTGATAACCAATTCCTCAAGAGTCACCAAGAGATACTTGAAAGAATAGATAGGGATCATGAGATGCATCTAAAGTCAAGTCAAGAATTGATCCAAGCCATTAAGGGCCTTTCCTTGAACAATTCCACCAATGATGTGCATGCTATTACCCTTTCATGTGAGACTTGTGGAGTTCCCCATTCATATCAACAATGTGATAAGGTGCAAGGTTATCAAGGGGAGTGTTATGCTTACCAAGAAGAACATCATGAACATTTCAAACCCAACATTAATCCAAACAACCTTTCTTACAAGTCTCAAAATTACCTTGCTCCACCGGGATTCCCACCCCACCCACCCACCATTACTCAACCCAATCCATCTCAATTGTTACAAAGAAACCAAGGTCCAAGACCACAATACAAATGGAACAATTACAAGGCACCTACTACCTTTCAAAATAAAGGAAATAATTTTCATCCACAAAATCAAGGATTTCACCCACCACCAACCTTCCCAAATCAAGGATACCCTCAAATTCAAAATCAAGGATACCCTCAAATTCAAAATCAAGGATATGTGCCATATGATAATCAAGAGTATGTTGAGAGGAGAATTAGTGAAAGTGAGAAAAGAATGCAAGAGCAAATGAAACTCATTGCGGAGGAGCAAACTAAGAGGCTTTTAATGTCATTTAATCAAAGACCAAAAGGGGCTTTACCATCTAACACATAAACAAATCCGAGGGAAAATGTCAATGTTATTACAATAAGAAGTGGAAAAACAAAAAATGATCCTTCGCCTCCTACACCTTCTATTGTTAAACCCACTTTGGTTCCCACTTGTGATAAGCCTTCTACACCTACTTTACCACCTCCAAACTCTACTACTTCATCAACCACACCTTCTCAACCTATTCCCACTTCTCCTTTACCTTCCACAACTCTCAATAAAGAAGCTAACAAAGAAAAATCTTCCACTACAACACCTACACCTAAACCAAATCTTCCTTACCCTTCACTATTGAAAAAGGATAAATTGAAAAACAAGGATGATATACAAGTATCAAATTTCTTAAGGATGTTCAAGCAACTCAACATAAACATATCCTTTACGGAAGCTATTGCTTACATGCCAAAATTTGCTAAGATGTTCAAGGATCTACTCTCCAACAAGGAAAAATTGGTTGATTTTCCCAACACATCCCTTAATGAAAAATGTTTCGCCGTGTTACTCAAAACCTTACCAACAAAACTTGGAGATCCGGGGCGCTTTTTGATACCTTGTAATTTTCCCGGGGTGGAAAATTGCATGGCTTTGGCGGATCTAGGGGCAAGCATAAACCTCATGCCTTTATCGGTTTGGAAAAAACTCTCTCTTCCCGAGCTCACTCCCACTAGGATGACACTTGAGTTAGCCAACAGTACCATAGCTTACCCGGTAGTTATCGCGGAGGATGTGTTTGTAGGTGTGGATAAATTTACCTTTCCGGCCGAATTTGTAGTGGTTGATTATGACATGGACCCTAGAGTTCCTTTGATTGTTGGTAGACCGTTTTTGAGAACGGGTCGCACTCTAATAGATGTGGCGGAGGGAGAACTAATTATAAGAGTTGACGATGAGAAAGTCGTGTTTAAGTTAGGGAAAGTGTGTGATGAGAAAGTGATTAAGGCGTCTAAACCTTGTGAAACCATTAACATAGTTGATGTGCTAGATGAGGTGTGTGATGAGCATTTTCATGACGCTTGCAAGAGTAATAGTGAGGATATGCCCCATGTTGAGACCGTGGCCTCAATTGCTCCCTCCTTAACACCTTTTGGAGAGAGTGATTTCCTCTTGGAGGAATTTGAGTCCAACTTTCTTGGTAATGATGATTCTCCCATCAATTGGGAAGAAGACATTCTTACTATCCAAAAGTTGCTAAATGAGGACCCCATTCCTTCACCCATTCCACAAGAAGTAACCAATGATGATCCATCCATAGTTAAGCCTTCCATAGAGAGTCCACCTCCACTTGAACTTAAGGACCTTCTCCCACCTAGAGTATGCTTTCTTAGAAGGAAAAGACCAATTACCCGTGATCATTGCTAAAGATTTGAAAGAGGATGAGAAAGAGAAACTCATAGAAGTCCTTAAGAAACATAAACAAGCCTTAGCATGGAAAATATCCGACATAAGGGGAATTGATCCACATTTTTGTACACACAAAATCCTTATGGAGGATGATTACAAACCCGCCATTCAAAGTCAAAGAAGGGTTAACCCTAAAATCCATGAGGTCATTAAGAAGGAAGTTATCAAACTCCTTGATGCGGGCATGAGTTACCCCATTTACGAGTCTCCATGGGTTAGCCCGGTACATTGTGTTCCTAAGAAGGGTGGAATCACCGTAGTGCCCAATGAGAACAATGAGCTTATTCCTACGAGACTTGTTACGGGTTAGAGAGTTTGTATTGATTATAGGAAGCTCAATGAGGCTACTAGGAAAGATCACTTCACATTCCCTTTTATGGACCAAATGCTTGAATGCTTAGCGGGAAATGAATACTATTACTTTCTTGATGGATTTTCGGGTTATTTTCAAATACCCATTGACCCTAAGGATCAAGAAAAGACCACATTCACTTGTCCCTACGGTACATTTGCTTACAAGAGAATACCTTTTGGCTTGTGTAATGCACCGGGGACATTTCAAAGGTGTATGATGGCAATTTTCCATGATATGATTGAGCAAACTATGGAGGTTTTCATG
This sequence comes from Glebionis coronaria, assembly GCA_025667525.1. NCBI lineage: Eukaryota > Viridiplantae > Streptophyta > Magnoliopsida > Asterales > Asteraceae > Glebionis > Glebionis coronaria. Next base: position 181,400,203 of record CM046876.1, read on the forward strand.
GATGATTTCTCCGTTTTTGGAGATTCATTCACCTCTTGTCTCACCAATTTAGAACGAATGCTTAAGCGGTGTGAGGAAACCCGTCTAGTTCTTAATTGGGAGAAATGTCATTTTATGGTGAATGAGGGAATTGTCTTAGGACACAAGATATCCAATAAGGGATTAGAAGTGGATCGAGCTAAAATTGATGTAATTGCTAAGCTTCCCCCCAACCACTACGGTTAAAGGTGTAAGGAGTTTCTTAGGTCATGCGGGGTTTTATAGACGCTTCATACAAGATTTCTCTAAGATAGCAAGACCGATGACCCACATCTTGGAAAAAGAGGCTCCTTTCATTTTCAACCAAGAGTGTTTGTATTCTTTTGAGACTCTTAAGGAGAAATTGACTATGGCTCCCGTTTTGGTTTCTCCAAATTGGGAATTACCTTTTGAGCTTATGTGTGACGCTAGTGATTATGCAGTGGGGGGCCATGTTAGGACAAAGAGTGAATAAGCATTTTCAACCTATACACTATGCTAGTAAAACCATGACCGGTGCACAACTTCATTATACTACCACGGAAAAAGAGTTGCTTGCTATAGTCTATGCCTTTGAGAAATTTAGACCTTATCTTGTGTTATCCAAAACCATAGTGTATACGGACCATACCGCTCTCAAGTATCTCATGACAAAGCAAGATGCTAAGCCTAGGCTTTTTAGATGGGTTTTATTGCTCCGAGAGTTTAAGATAGAGATTCGAGATAAGAAAGGAGCCGAGAATCTAGCGGCGGATCACTTGAGTAGACTTGAGCATCCTTTTCAAGGAGATTTGCCTAATAAGGAAATCAATGAATCCTTTTCATTCGAGGAGCTCATGTCTATCTCTTCTCTAGAGGATGCCACCCCTTGGTTTGCGGATATTGCAAACTATCTTGTGGGGGATGTGCTCATAGAGGGTCTTACTTCCCAACAAAAGAAGAAATTTCTAAAGGAAGTGAAGTATTATTTTTGGGATGATCCTTACCTCTTTAGGCAATATGCGGACCAAATCATTAGACGGTGTGTAGATGGGGCCGAGGCATTTAAGATTTTAGAAGCTTGTCATAAGGGACCTACGGGTGGACATTTTGGGCCCAACTATACCGCCAAGAAAGTCTTTGATTCGGGTTACTATTGGCCTTCCATTTACAAAGATGCCCAAGAGATGGTGAAAATTTGTGATGTATGTCAAAGACAAGGAAAAATTACACAACGTGATGAGATGCCACAAAACATTATTCAAGAGTGTGAGATTTTTTATCTGTGAGGAATAGATTTTATGGGACCGTTTCCATCTTCCAAAGGAAATAAGTATATACTCGTAGCGGTGGATTATGTGTCAAAATAGGTTGAGGCAAAATCCTTACCTACTAATGATGCTCGAGTTGTTGTGAAATTTTTGAAGCAATTGTTTACTAGATTTGGTGTACCTCGGGCCATCATAAGTGATCGTGGTACGCACTTTTGTAATGATCAATTCACGAGATTTATGAAGAAATATGGAGTTAATCATAGACTTTCTACCGCGTATCACCCTCAAACCAATGGTCAAACCGAGGTCACAAATCGTGGTTTAAAGAGAATTTTGGAAAGAACGGTGGAAGAGCATCGAGCTTCTTGGTCGGATAAGCTTGATGATGCTTTGTGGGCTTTTAGGACGGCTTTTAAGACATCAATTGGATGTACTCCATATAGGATTGTCTATGGAAAAGCATGCCACCTCCCATTCGAGTTAGAACATATGGCTTCTTTGGCTCTCAAGTGGGCTAACTTTGATTTAAACCAAGCCGACTCACATAGAAAGGATCAACTTAATGAAATGGATGAATTGAGAGCCAATGCTTATGAGAACTCATTGCTTTACAAGGAGAAGACTAAGAAATTGCATGATGCTAAGATTAAGAACAGTGAGTTTAAAGTTGGAGAGCCGGTTCTCCTCTTTAACTGAAGGTTGAAACTTTTTGTGGGGAAGCTTAAGTCGAGATGGTCCAGTCCATTCACTATTGCTCAAGTATTTCCATATGAAACTATTGAGTTGTCACAACCCGATGGTCCCAATTTTAAAGTGAATGGTCACCGTATGAAGCATTATTTTGGGGAGGACATTTCTGTGGAAATGGTCCAAGAGATCCCCATTTTCCCCATGAATTAATTCATTGTAGGAAGAGTCGAGCTAAAGACTCCTTAAATAAAGCTTGAATAACTAGGTTTAGAAGTTCTTAGATCTAGAGTGTTGTAGGTTAGAAATAAGGATAGAGAGTTGATGAGAAGTGTAGGGGAGACCTTCTTTTGTCTTCATGTTGCTTGTAGAGTTGCTCACTCATCACGTGCTTTGGAGCTTATGGAGGAGGCCCTTGTATCCGGTCCACTTTGTTACTATTGTGATTTTTCATTGACACATTGTGCTTTAAAAATGAATTCACTATAGTTGATCTTTCCTTAGCTTGGGTTAAGCAAAGTCTATTCATTGTCATAAGTGTAGGAGAAGTTTTATACTTCCATGCTCTTAAACACTGAGGACAATGTTTAACTTCAGTGTAGGGGGGTCTTCTATCGAAGTGACCTTACCTAAACCTTGTCATTGACCTTCATGATAACATGGAAATTAATTTTTCAAACATTTTTCAAATTTTTGATCTACTTTGGCCACCAAAAATATGCATTCATAATTTTTGCATTAATCATTTTTTCATTTGCATTTTATATATTTCTTCTTTTGTTCTTTATGAAAAATTTTAAAAAGGAAAAAATATAATAAGGACATGGTTTAACAAATTTAGACTTCTTTGACATATTAGGCCCGCCATGGATATTTTGACACAACCCGAGTTTGCTTATCTAAGCTTACTCTAGCTAGTATCCTTAACCATGTAGTCCTTCATTGGTCTATTAGGCTAAGCATCCACCACTCTCATTATTTGAGATTTTAAATTTGTGGAGAATGGGAAATAATAGAGTTGAAGCAAGTATAAAAGGGCTAGATAAACTTCATGATAATTACTTGTGGCTAAATCCTTCTCTTCTTTACCTCTAATTTCTCCGCATGTATATATCTTAATAAATAATCAAGAACGATTTTAATTGGTTTGTAATCTCTTATGCATTTTTGTCTAATCATTCATGGTTGGTATAAGTACGTCTTAAGATTCTAAGTTAGAACGTTTTATGTGTACTAGACTTATGTCATGCTTAATACTTAGCGGGTGTTTTTCCTTCTATTCTTTTCAACTTTCTTTGTGAGGAATAAAGAAAAATAAGAGCGGCTTATAAAAAAAATGAGTGGCTAGAAAAAAAGAAAAAGAAAAAAAAGAGAAAAGAAAAAAAATAATAATTACAAGTCTCCCAAGAGGGACAGTGAAGTGTTAATTATAGTAACTATTAGATTCCAATATTACCTTGACGAGTTGCGGGGATTTAATATAGGAATCGAGCTGAGAAAAACGAACTAAAAAGACAAAATATTAAATGGCGCCGCTGGCGGTTCTTTTCGTGAAGATTAACGGTTTCGAGTGAGACGATTGGATTTTGGGATCCGTTCACTTTGTGAACGTTATTTTTACGTATTATAAATCATAAACATATAAAAAAACCAAAAAGATAAAAATACAAAAAAATAAAAAATCACAAAATCAATTCTTTTCCTAAAGAATTGAACCAAAAAAATAAAAAAATCCAAAACTTAATCTTTTTCCTAAAAGATTACAATCAAAAATATATATTATATCGTTTTCCTCGGTTTTTACGTACATATAGTATTTTCTTAAAAAATTAAATAAATACAAAAATATTTTTGATATATTATTATATGTAAATACGTATACGTAGATACGAACAACCAAGTTACCTATCTTCCATAAGTATTGCCGAGGCAATACACCGTGTTAGGGGGCGTTCCGGTCCTTGATACGCGTATCGATCCAATTTACTTAAGCAAGAATAGATAAATAATTCCAATTGGCAATAATTCGAAGAATACAAACTACAAAGTGAATAGAAAGGCGATGTGCTATAAAATGCCATCTAAGGGTCAATAGGTACTTAAGTGCTTCGCGCCACCTAACCCCCCGTTCACTAGTGCGTATTCTGAGAAGGAAGGCTTTATTGGAGGTCTTGCACCCAAGTAGTAATTATATATATATACTTTCTTGTGGATATTTCATATCGAACCTCGAGGGAGATAATCTCTTCTCTCTCAAAAGTCGACCGAGGGCTACTCCCTCATTCCTCGTGTTTACTTACACGTGTACTCGCACACGTGTAAACATACCACCTTTGGTGTATTACTTCCTTCACCAAGGAAGCTTTTAAACGTCATTATACTTGTATATACATTCGGCCACCTTGTTAAACATGGATACTCGTTCCATGTTGGAGATTTTGCAACAACGATCCGCCAACGCTAATTATTCGTCTTGTTCGAATTGTGGTGGTCCACACGATACATATTTATGTGATCAAAACAATGGATATTATGGGGAGGGATATGCTTATAATGGAACCGAGAACCCTAATTTTCAACTTAACACTCAAATGGACTACACTTGTAATGACTATATGGGATATTCTGGTTTTTCATCACAACCTCCACCATCATTTCATGATCAAACCTTTAATGAGCCATACCAAAACCAAGGATTTTCCAATTATGAGGGTTTTCAAAATAATGAAGGAAATTTTCAAGGTTACAATCATGAGAACTTTCATAATCAAGACTCTTTTCAAACCTATAATTCACCTAATTATGGAAATCCACCTCCACCCTATTATTCGACTTATTCATGTGAGTTTTGTGGGAACGCACCTCATTATGGTTATGATTGTCGACCAAGGGATCCGCCTTCTTATGCTCTTAGTGATCTCAATGAGCTTTCTTTTCTAATCGAGCAACAAGGAAGAGACGATGGATATAGATTAAAGGCTTTTACACGTATGAGAGAGATGAGTATCGAGGAAATGAGAGAAGAATCTCGATGGTTAAGGGAATAAATTAAGTCTCTTGAGGATGATGTAAGGAACAAACGGTTTAATATCAAGAGATTTGGTGACATTTATAGAGAATTGGTGAACAAATCCTCTCAGTTCCTCAAGAAAGATTTAGATGATTTACTCGTTAAGATTGATAAAAAGGAACGTGAACGCATAAAAACCATGAGCTTTGAGGAAATAGACGTGGAGAATATGCGGATACATGAAAAGATGATATCTCTTTTTAATAACGCGAAGATAAAACAATCTAATAACGCGGACATTGGTGACGAGTTGAACATTAAATATCGTCAACTTAAACAAGAGTTACGTACTTTGCTCTTAGCAAAAGACGAAAAAGTAGAAAATGAAGGCAAAAAAGAAGAATATTTTGCTACTCGTAGGCCTTATCCATTATTTTATGATGATGATTGTAGGATTGTAAATCTTGCTTATGTTTCTAAAGAGAGAAAGAGATAGAGAGATGGTGGATTTCACACAAAGCTAGAGAGAGAAAGAAATGTTTACTATGTGAAAAATATGAAACCACACCACCTTCTCCATCAAAGGAGAGGGTTTATATACCCAAGCCCATGAAATGGGCTTGGGTTTACATTAGGCCGCCGACCCATACAAACCATGGGCTCGGTTTTGGGCTTTGTTTGATAAATGTAAATAACTAAACTACGAGCTATAACGTAGACTATTGTTGGAGTGACCGATCCTTTCTAATACGTAAAACGTATTTCCAATAATCTCCCCCTAAGGGAGGTCACTCCAAACAAGGGCGTTACCCGAGTTACAATAATAAAATAAACCTAGCATACTATGCTTGTCTTGAGCTCGTAGTCTTCGTCTTTCTTTTCTTTTTCTTTTATGGTGAACATGCTGATGTGATCTTTGATATCATTCTTGAGCATTAATCTCTTGCCTTGATCTCGTGCATCCATCACTTGTGATATTCGCCTCTTCGTGACGCCATGTCCCACATACTTATACCTTCGTGATTCTTGAAAGCTTCAGAGTTCGATACAGCGGAAGACTTGACTTTTAGGCTTTCTTGAATTAAATGAGGTATTAAGTGCACAAAGTATAAGCATGCAGGGACGACTTCTTCTTGGATTCCGCAACGCCACCGTCTTCAAATGCCGCAACATAAGTAGACACGAACGAAATGGCTTTGAACATTTCATTCTAAATCGGTAGCATTTTACCTCCGGTCGGTAAAGACCGTTGGACGATATTAGATATCATACCCGTGACGGATAGTTTCAATTAAGTAACTTCCTGACAGGATTTCGCGGGTAAACCCGTTCTCTTTATTCGACCGTCCAAAGCTGACTGCGAACATAAAGAGTGAATCATTTAGATAATAATATCCGCATCATTTGAAGCCGTCAATTCTGATTCCTGGAACAAGTGAAATTCAATTAAGAACCGCACCATCGTTGCTTTCCAGTTGTCACGAGCTTGATTCGTATAGAATCTTGCAAGTTACCTACCAAGTGCTGTTTGAGGTTAACACTAGAAGGATTTCCACTCATCACTGTGAACACTAAGGTATCACTCTGAGTGTTCTGGCAAGATCACTAAGATATTGCGTAGAGGCCTGGAACGTGTTTAAATTCAGTTAAGAATTAAACAGCTGTTGCTTTCCAGTTATCACAAGTTTGATTCATAAAGAATCGCACAAGTCACCTACCATGAGCTTTTTGATGTTCGCTCAAGAAGGATTTCCATCTTCATTGTAAATACTTTCGTATTACTTAGATGTTCAGGCAAGATCATGAAGATTTTGTGTATGACTCTTAAAATCTTTCTTACTTTTCATAGTGTGTGAAGAAGCAAGGAAATATGAAAGTGTGTCCTAATGAGATATTTGATGATCTCAAATGGCTCTAGACTCGATCGTGCATTTTAGATTTTAGTGATCGGAGGCTGGAGAGGAGTGCCACCATTTCAATACCAATTTATTAGGAGTGAATAAATCAATAGATAACGTGTTGTCTCCGTGTGATTAAAACAAATACCTTTTGAGAGATATCTGAGTTAGCTGGGATGGGTTGTGCATTGCATCACTGGGTCCATGATGTCTTATCTTTAATATCAACCATCATTAAAAATGATCTCAATAGCATATGTATTGACCCGGTTTCTGCCTAAAGTTGTAAGGAGGGCTTCTTTCTTTACACCCTTTATCTTTACAATTCTTTTTCATTCTTCAACCCCTTTAATGCTTACCAATACGTCATAACTAGCACCTTGTTGTGATTATTCAAGTGCTAACTTAAGTACTTGGTCGGCATTCAGCTACGTTCACAATCTTTCTCCATCTTTCCTAAGGACTACTATTTCTAGCTATGGAATGTCCTTGGGAAGATTCCTCCGGTTCTGGAAGAATCATTGGACTTAACATATCCTACCATCCTTATGTCACCACAATCTTCATCGTCGTGAATTAAATGAGGTTTGGGTAAGTATATGTCACCATGAAAATCCATTTTGATATAGCAAATCCATTTTCCTCCCCCTTAACATATGCCACGATATTCGAAAACATTTCGCACATGTCGGGATGAGCCAGCACATTAAGTCAAACCATTTGTGATAATATCCCATATTAAATCACATTTTCTCCCCCATATTAAAAATATTAACCCAATCGATGTTTTTAATAACAATTGATTTAATAAAGTTTTAACAAAGGTTTTGGGAAGAAAAATGCAAGTCCGTTTAATCTTCACGATATCTAATGTATGAGATATGATACCGATTCGTAACATGATCACATATTCACCATATTAGAAAAGAATTGACAAGGTTGGACCTGATTGATGAGAACATCATATGATAAGATCAAATGGTTCTTGGCAGCATATGTTGGTCGCCTCGTCACGTCTGAAGTCATCTCTTGACACCACATGTACGATTGGTATTGTTGTCTTGACACCAACTTATGAACTTGGCACGTTCGGCGTCGAAGATTCTGAATGCTTGACAATTGCTCCCCCTCAATTGTTGACCCATGTTCTATTGAAAGAGCTGTAGTCGTCGGTTGAGTAGTCGCATCGTCGAGTATGTAGATACCAATTGTAGATTGCTATGGTTGTAGAGATGATAGCTTCATAAAAACAAGACTTCTCTTGTTTTAACAAATAAATACACTGAAACGTACATTTGTTTGTGTTAGACCAAGTTATAAAGTAAACCTGATCCCTTACAAGGTTTTAAAGTAAACCTTTCCCGAGAAAGTTAATTTCCGTTGAGAGCCAAAGCTTTCATAAGAGATACTTGACTTTAATATGAAAACCGGGTTGCAGTCTGAAATAACTACAAGCCATTTTGGCATGTTTTATGAAATATTTACAACTTTTGTACGAACTCTATTTATGGCGACGTGTCAATATTAATCAACATTTCTAAGGCCGTAAATATTATCGTACCAAAAGACATGCCTTTGAAAAATAAAGTAAAAATATTTTTGGATTTTAATGAATTTTTCAATTTTTATGGTTTTTATATGGTTTTATATTTTTGTATTTTGCTTTTGTGGATAAAAATATAAACAATATATACAAATGATCACCAAGGATACGGAGAATAGTTTTACCACCACTATTCTTTCGCTTCATCTGCTAGTTCCTTTAGAGTCTCAGGCAAGAAAGTTCTCATTCCTAGCTTGTCGGCCAAAAATTCAATTCGAGCGCGATCTAAAGCCTTCGTGAAAATATCCGCCAATTGATACTCAGATCGGACAAAGTAAAGCTCTATTACTCCATTTTCCACTTGCTCCTTGATGAAGTGGTAGCGAATGTCAATATGCTTTGACCGGGAGAATTGAACGTTGTTGCAGCATAAGGCAATGGCACTCTTGTTGTCGCAGTACATCGGATTCTTGTTGAAACCTAGACCATAGTCGGTTAATTGCGATCTCATCCAAAGAATTTGAGCACAGCAACCGGACATAGCTATGTATTCTGCTTCTGTACTTGAAATTGCAGCGCTTTTCTGCCTTTTCGATGCCCAACTGATTAGTCGATCTCCTAGTAGTTGCAAAGTTCCACTCGTGCTACGTCGTGTATCTTGACAACCCGCGTGATCCGCATCTGCATATGCCATTAGTGCAATAGAAGAGTCCTTCGAATACCAAAGTCCCCGATTAATGGTTCCTTTATGATATCGAAAGATCCTTTTAACAGTAGCTAAGTGTAACTCAGTAGGCCTAGTTTGATACCTGACACACATACATATAACAAACTGAAGATCAGGTCGACTGGTTGTGATATATAGAAGAGTACCGATCATTCCACGATAAAGTGTCGGATCAACGACAACTCCATGTGGATCTGCATCAAGCTTAGTTTGTTCCACCATTGGAGTATCCACGGGGTCGTAAGATTCCATCTTATACTTCTTAAGCGATTCAAGGGCATACTTGGATTGATTGATAAAGATGCCTCTTGGACTCTGAGATATCTGAAGACCTAAGAAGAATGATACCTTGCCCATCATTGACATCTTAAACTTGGAAGACATGAGTGTCCCAAACTCATCCGATAAGGTTTGGGTCGAGGCTGCAAATATAATATCATCAACATATATTTGTACCATAATCATATCTTTACCTCGTTTCTGAATGAACAGCGTGGGATCCACCTTGCCTTTAGCGAAGCCTTGCGTAATGAGGAATTGTGACAAAAGATCATACCATGCACGAGGAGCTTGCTTCAACCCATAGAGAGCCTTCTTAAGCTTGTACACATGATTAGGATAATTAGGATTCACAAAACCATCCGGTTGTTGAACATAGACCTCTTCCTTGAGTTCACCATTAAGAAATGCCGTCTTCACATCCATCTGATAGACGACCATATTCATATGGGCTGCATAAGCGAGGAATAGTCTAATAGCTTCCAAGCGGGCAACAGGTGCAAAGGATTCCATAAAGTCGATGCCCAATAATTGCTTGTATCCACGAGCTACTAGACGAGCTTTGTTCTTCAATATTCCGCCTAACTCATCGAGTTTCACCTTGTAAACCCATTTCAAAGTGAGTAACTGCACTTGATCCGGGCATGGGACAAGTTCCCAAACATCAAGACATAACGTGATTTGTATGACACTTAATGATGACACACCTTCATCACCTTTACCTCACGTGGAACCCACCGACTCTTTAACCATGGGGGACGAGCCTCTTAGCACTAATACAAACACCGATTTGGATGAATTAATCTCTTCTAGTGTTGAGAACCTTATCCCAATCCAGAGAGAGCTCGAGGGTGTTTCCAATGAACCATATGACGAGCTTTGTATTGATACCTCTTCTTCTCATGATCACATTGAGATTTCATCACATGTTGACCTTCATGCTACTACTAGTGATTTTGGTGATTTCGATCTTGATGAATTGTTCAAAGAAAGGGATAATGAGATTGAGGAAGAGTTTATGCAAGATTTGTCACAAATACAGGATGATGATTGTGATTCTAGTGAGGCATCTTATGATCTATCATCCGATGACTTTTCATGTCAAGATGACATTTCTAATTTGGATGAAGATGTTGCTCCTATAGAAGAAGTGGAAGATGTTCATATTCGTGAGGTTTTATCAAACGTTTATCATCTTATCTCCTCGATTGAAGCATTGAACACACACCATAATGATGATTCCATAGAAGAAGAACCTTTCATTGATATTTCTTCACCGGTTTTTGAGGTTGCACCTATTGATTTTTATGATGATATCATCCCTTTGAGTGATTCTCTCAATACACCTTCTTTTGAGCCTTCTATTCCCACCCTTCCACCCTTGAAGTTGGTTATTGATGAAGATCCTTTACTCTTAGAGATAGATCCTTTTTCACCTAAGGCAACTTTAGAACCAAACACTTTTGATATGGATTCTCATATGGATATTGATGCCACCATAGAGGCTTATCTTGCTAATACTGATTTAGAGGACGATGATAGTGATTCTAATTGGGAAGAGGAGATTCGTCTTAGTGAGAACTTGCATTTTGGGACCCTAGAGCCTACACCTCTTCCACAAGACACTATTCCTCTTGATCCTTCTTTTGCTATGCCTTCTATGGAAGATTACCCACTTTTTGATGATGATAAGGAGCCCAATATGGATATACTTGTTATGAATGTTTTGATACCTACACCCTCATTGTCTCATGATGCTTTGATATTTAAGGGGGAATCTTATATGGTTGATACGAGTTCATCTTCTTATTTTCCCATGAAGGGAAAGGATTTTGATCCTGGGATACGTATATTTGGGAAATATTGGTTTTCATTTACTCCACTTAAGAGTGTGTCTTCTATTGAGATGGAATTCTTGTATGAGCTTACTTTGGTGATACTACCTACTTTGGAGTTGTTCACTTGTCGAGATGGAAACTTTATATTTGATCCTGGGGTGCTTCATATATGAGAGCTTTCGTATCTTGGACAAACTTGAGACACGTTGGACCGTTCCATTTATCGAGGCAGATATTGTAAATCTTATAGTAAATGGCAACGTGCTAAGTTTGAGTTTATCATGTGAGATGTGCTTCAAAAGTGATATCCTTTATTCTCCATGATGGTTTCCCCAAGGACAACCTAATTCGGGGCCGAGTCGAGCTAGCGACTTAGGGTTAAAAAAACTCAAGCATTGAATAACTAGGTTAGAAAACGTAGAGTAGATTTTCAATAGGTTAGGTTTAATTAAAAGGATGTTATAGTAGAGTTGAAGTGGAGGGGTGCCTTTCTTCGTCTTTTTGTGTTTGTTTCGAGGGTTGCTCTCTCACATTTCATGCTTGGAGCTTATGGAGGAGGCCCGTGTATCTGGTTCACTTCGATTAGTTTTTGCTATCGTGATATTCAAAACACTTGTGCTTAAAATGAATACCCTTTAGTTGTATCTTCCTTAACTTGAGTTAACCAAAGTAATCAATGTAATAAGTGTAGGGGAGTTTACTCCAATACTCTTAAACATTGAGGACAATGTTTATCTTAAGTGTAGGGGAGACTTCTATCGAAGTGACCTTACCTAGACTATTGCCTTAACTTCATGATAACTTGGAAAATTATTTTTTTTCAAACATTTTTCAAATTTTTTATCTACTTTGGCCACCAAAAATATGCATTCATAATTTTTGCATCAATCATTTTTCATTTGCATAACACATTTGCATTGTATATATTTCTTCTTTTACTTTGCATCAAAATATATAAAAAGAAAAATATAATAAAAACATGGTTTAACAAATTTAGATTTCTTTGACATATTAGGCCCGCCATGGATATTTTGACTCAACCCGAGTTTGCTTATCTTAGCACTCTCTAGCTAGTATCCTTAACCATGTAGTCCTTCATTGGTCTATTAGGCTAAGCATCCACCAATCTCATTATTTGAGATTTTAAATTTGTGGAGAATGGGAAATGATAGAGTTGAAGCAAGTATAAAAGGGCTAGATAAACTTCATGATAATTACTTGTGGCTAAACCCTTCTCTTCTTTACCTTTATTTTCTTCGCATGTATATATGTTAATAAATAATCAAGTACGGTTTTAATTGGTTTGTAATCTCTTATGCATTTTTGACTAGTCATTCATGGTTGATATGAGTACGTCTTAAGATTCTAAGTTAGCACGTTTTATGTGTACTAGACTTGTGTCATGCTCCATATTTAGCGGGTGTTTTTCCTTTTATTCTTTTGAACTTTCTTTGTGAGGAATAAAGAAAAATAAGAGCGGCTTATGAAAAAAAATGAGTGGCTAGAAAAAAAAAGAAAAAGAAAATAAAATAAAAAATAATACAAGACTCCCAAGAGGGGCAGTGTGGTGTTAATTATAGTGACTATGGAGTTCCAATATTACCTTGACGGGTTGCGGGGATTCAATAGATTGCTCCAATCCACTATTACCTTGACGGGTTGCGGGGTTGAAGATCCAAAGTCTCAAAAAGATGGCGGATGTAAATTATTGCGTGAGTTTTATTTTTCTTTCCTTAGCGAGTGTGTAGCTACTTATGAAAGCATGACATAAGGATTTTACACATAAGGCGAATGACTTATTACTCTTGAAACGGACTTGTATTAATTGTGAGCGGTTTTTCAAGTAATGGATGAGAGGATTACTTAGGATTAAAACCGTGCTTCCTTATTTTTGGATTTTACACTTCTTATACTTCACACATGAATAAATGACAAATTTGCCCACAAGAAATTTGCTCAAATAATAACCGGTTCCACATTTAATTGTCATGAATAAGTTGATGCACTTTTTACTTGTGAATACAATGATCCCATTTTTAAGCTTGGTATGGGGAAAGTGAAACTTGAGGGTGATAAGTATCCATGGTACCAAAGCCCTAATCTAAGTCATTGATTTCTTTATGAGTTATTTCCATCAAAACCATTTCAAGAAAATTCAAAAATATATAAATAAAATTGTTTTCTTTGCATTGCATTGTAGATATTCAAAACCATTCATCATGTAGCATAGCATAGTTTATTAAATCATAAACTGGCCAAGGTTGGTTAATTATGAGAAAAGTGTAACTTGGTGCTTTAAAATGCTGCATTGCATGAGGTCATGGTAATGGTCAAGTGGAGGGGAGTTGATAAGTGTGAAAACACTCATCAATAATGATCCTAATACCACTCAAAACACAGTCAAATACATAATATTTAACTGTAAATTATCAGAATTACGTGTGTATTTTGTGTTTGTGTATTTTCAGGTAATATAGGTACATTTTGAACAAACACGAGCTTTCAAGGACTTATTTGATCAAAAGACGAAGAAAAAGACGAAAGATGCTTCAAGGACTTTGTTTGCCAAGTTTTCAAAGATCAAGGGCTGAACTTGCAAGTTTCTACAAAGATGAGGATGCAAATGAGATTTGCTTAAACTTTATATACATTGGGAAAAGAAATGAAAAACAAAGGACTAAAAGTAAATAAAAAGGGAAAGTTTATTTTTTTTCTTTTATAAGAAGTTGGTCAATTTGACCAAACCGGTCAAAGACACAAACCCACACACGTCTTCTTCAACCTTCAAGAGAGAGAGAAGAGAAAACGACTTCATCTTTTCTATCCTTCACCACCAAATCCTGCTACTGCCAATCAAGAGAGATCCAAGGGTTTTCAGCCAAAGCGTTTAACTACAAAAATGCTCCTTATGATCTCCTCTACATGAAGACATCACTCAATTAGATCAAAAGTCAAAGATGAAGAAACGCCTAAATTGGAATGAAGAATGAAGACGAGTTATCCTCGTATTTTCCACGTGGCACGATTTCATTGGCTAGACCACGTCACTCCACCTCTTCTCGACGGCTATATAAAGAAGACGAAGACTTCATTTGCAATCGGTTAGCTTAGGTGTAGATTACACATAGTTTGTTAGGATAGAGTTAGTTAGTTAATCTCTCAAATTTCGTATTGTTTTCTGTTACAGTTCTTCAGTTAATCAGTTACATTTTTCTGTTGTAGATGTACCACTTTTCTGCCATTAATGAGATATCAAGTTTTCACATTCTTTTCCTCTAAACTATTCATATATTGATTATAAGTTCTAAACAGAGTTTACGCTCTGATTTTCTGTTCAAAAATGTTGTTCAGTTTCTGTTAATTAGTTGCAACAAACTTTCTTACCTTCCATTAATGAAAAGTATTAATTTTCTTTACTCAGTTCACTGTTTTCGAAATTTCATAAACTTGAAAAAGCTGTTGAGTCGTTACTTAATTTGTTCTCAATGTTCTAAAGTGTTTAATGATTTGAGTTTGTTGAATATGGTTACTTGTCAGTTGAGATTAGTGTAATGGATACTTTTCGCCATTAATGTACTTCTTTTCATGTTTGCATAGCTTCCTGTTATTGTTAAGTGAGAAGCTTTTAAAAGTCTTAAATTTTCGTTTTGAGTTTTCTTGAGATTTAGCTTTCGAATCAGTTTTAGTTTCAGTTTCGAGACGATTAGATCATTGTAGCTTAAAATTGTTAAGATTATATGAATATAGGGCACATAGATTAGGTATCGATTTGATTTTCAGACTTAACTCTAATTCAAAAACTGTCAGTTTGATTTTAGTCAGTAGAAGCTCATAATAAAGTTTTGTGATTCTGCTTAATAGCGTTTCTCTCAAAATCAGTTAGTGTAATTCAAAGTTTTTGATTAAATTTTCCTAGAAAATTCTGTTTAGCTGTAATATAGACAGAATATTTGTGGTTTCTTGTTTAGATTTGATTTTGCAGGTGTATTTTGAAGTTGAGCAGATTTTATGATTAGTAGTTCAGAAAACTCGATTTGTCGATATCGGTAGATGAAAGAGTGTAGGTGTGTTTGGATTTAAGCCTGTTCAGCGCCGCGCTTCTCGACATCAACGGGCTGGCCTGGATGTAGCAGGTCAAGCAATTCTTAGATTTCTGTCCTTTTCTAGTATAATATACAGTAGCTTAATCATTGACTGATCTATATTGAAATTTGTTTGATTCGTGTAAGTTTTTACATGTTTAATAGATGTTTAAAGCTTGTAACTTGATTTCATGCATTCTAGTTGATTAAGATTTACATATTAGCAGTTGAAGTAAAGTTTGAAGATTAGCTTAGTCAGCTTTAGAAGAATTAGAGATTGGCATTTGGAAAGTCTAATTTCTATTAAGCTAGTTACAGTAGTACGTTTTTAGGTTTGATATCAAAATGGTCATAGGCGTTAGCTTAAATGTAGGATTAGATAAGTTCGAATAAGCTGTTAGATTTGATAAGTAATGTAAGAGTTAGAAGTTAGTTCATTAGATCTTGATAAGGACTTGATTTACCAGTTTGTTCTAGTCAGTTGATGAATCTGTACACTGTTAGTTTTGCTCATTGTTGAGAATAGTTCTTATTAAGATTTTGCCTTTATTAGTAGGTTATAAAATTCTGATATGTGATTCAATTCCTTGTGGTAAGAGCTGTAGGAACATTTTCGAGAAAGACATCTTTAGTCCCTCATTCGTATTCCTTTAATTTCAGTGCCAGTCCTGTATCGTTAGGTTGATGAAGTAGTTAACTGTCGTTTAGACTTTCGTTACCATTTTTCTTAACTGTAGGTCCTTTAGCCAAAATTACAGTTAAAGTTCATTACATCGTTAGTCCAAATCGTTAGGATAGTTAGACTATTAACAGAATTGTTAACTACTGTTGGGCTAGTTGTGGGCCTTTTCTCTTTTTGGGCTATAGTTAGTTTGGGCTTACTTGAATTTCTTTTAACTGATTTTTAATGAAAAGTGTAATTTGAATTGTTAGTTTAAAGTAGATTTAGATTTGCTTTTATAAAAATCTGTTATTAGATTTACAATTTAAGATTTGTATTTTTCATTTGTAGTGTAATTTTGTATTCTCCATTTTATATTTTGTGCATATTAATTGTCGTATTTGCTAAATGTTTTAGAGTAGTACGTATAAGTAGTATAGTATAATATTTTACATTTTTTTACATTCTTTGTGCAAATTAGACATAGATTACCAATCAAGTCTTTTTAACCAAAAACAATTTAGTCAAACTTAAAAACATTATATCAACTCGAATCGAGCTGAGAAAAACGAACTAAAAAGACAAAATATTAACAGGTTGCGGGATTGAAGATCCAAAGTCTCAAAAAGGCGGCGGATGTAAATTATTGCGTGAGTTTTATTTTTCTTTCCATAGCGAGTGTGTAGCTACTTATTAATGCATGACATGAGGATTTTACACATAAGGAGAATGGCATATTACTCTTGAAACAGACTTATATTAATTGTGAGCGGTTTTTCAAGTAATGGATGAGAGGATTACTTAGGATTAAAACCGTGCTTCCTTATTTTCGGATTTTACATTTCTTGTATTTCACGCTTTAAATAATGACAAATTTGCTTTCAAGCAATTTGCTCAAATAATAACCGGTTCCACATTTAATTATCATGAATAAGTTGATGCACTTTTTACTTGTGAATGCAATGATCCCATTTTTAAGCTTGGTATGGGGAAAGTGAAACTTGAGGGTGATAAGTATCCATGGTACCAAAGCCCTAATTTAAGTCATTGACTTCTTTATGAGTTTTTCCATCAAAGCCATTTCAAGAAAAATCCAAAAATATATAAATAGAAATTTTTCTTTTGCATTGCGTTGTTCAAAATCAAAATCATGCATCATATAGAGTAGCATAGTGTAATAGCATTCCAAATTGGCCAAGGTGGGTTAATTATGAGGAAAATGTAAATTTGTGCTTTAAAATATAGCATTGCATGAGGTCATGGCAATGTTCAAGTGTAGGGGATTTGATATGAGCAAAAACTCATATCAATTAATCAACAAATCACCCTAAAATACATGGAAAATACCTAACTTTTGTGCTATAAAGCGGAATTATGTGGTATGTTTTGTGTTTGTGTTTAAATAGGTAAGAAGGATACATTTTCAAGCAAACAAGAAGAAATCAAGCTTATTTGGATGAAAAAGACAAAGAAGGATCAAAGATGACAAGACTTTGAAGATGAAGGACCTATCTTGACAACATTACAAAGTTGAAGGACTCAAAGTGTAAATTGGTCAAAGTCAAGATCAAAGTCAAACATGGTCAACTCTCAAGTCAACCAAGTCAAAGGGTCAAACTAGACAAGTATGCAAGTGGAAGGACCAAAAATGTCATTAGAATGAAAATTCTAGCTCATTTGGACATTCTGCCAAACTATAGGGACTTAATTTTCCAAAACTACATAAAAAAAATGGTTTTGATCCGTGTGCTAAGACTTATAGCCAATGAAAATGCAAGAAATGAGAGACAAAGATTGCCAGCAATATAGCCAGCTCACCAGCTCATTAATGTGCCGACTTGCTACAGTACCATCCCACTAACTAAATTTCTAGCCAATCAAAAGAGGACAACCCATAATCCCTTTATCCATTTTTGGATAGCAATCCGTGTGTCCATTTATCAACCAACCAGAGATTGCCACATGGCATCTTCTTCAACAAACGAACCCAGATTCGTTCTCAAGCTACAATGCATTTCATGAGAAATTGGTGACACCTGGCAGACTGCTATTAGATGGGATACGTCATCGACCCCAACTCACTCTCATTTTTTGTCTATAAATAGGGATTAGACTTCTCATTTGTTGTACGTAGCTAAGTGTGAAATTCACACACACTTCCAATTTTCTCTCTTCAATTCTGTTAGTTAGTTGTTAGTTTAACAAACTCAAGAGCTTGACAACCTCTTGAGTTAGTTATAGTTAGTTGTAACCACTTACCTACTTCTGTAACAAACTCTTACATCAAATCAATAAAATTCACTCACTTCCCTCAATCTTCTTATCTTACCCTGCATTTCTGTTGAATCTTGTTACTGTTATAAGTTTCAAGTGATCACACTTGATCATTAGATGCTTGTTGAAGATTTGTAGCTATTTATGTTGATTCCAGTAGCTGAGTTGATAATTGTAGCAGAATTGTGGGTAGATTTGATCAGAATGATGAATGTAGAGGGTTGATTGGTTGATTTTAGTGCTAAGGTGGTGGTTTAGCATTGTTTAGGAGGCTCATCGCCTACTTACTCCATCTATGGAGGCTTTATGCTAAAAGGTTTCAAGTTTCTGATTTTTGTTCCACTTAACAGTCCTTTGTATGCTCAATACTAGTATAAATACTAAATGCTACTTGATCAAGTGTGATTAGTCTGTTTTTCCTTGATTCTGTTGATTAGATAGCTATTTGTTATATTGTTAGGTCTTAGCTTGCTTTTACTTGTTTCTGTCATCATTTTCATCAGTCATTTAGCTTGTTAATGCATTTTGAGTACTTATGTGTTAACTAGCTTGTTCTTGGTTCATTTATACTTCATTTTGAGCATAAAGTTTGTGTAGGTATAAGTCATAGTTCAGCTTAATCATTTGTTAAAATTCTCTTCACAAAAGTTGTAAAAAGATCAGATAAGTAGTGTTTGGATTTTCATACATTTTGTAGTTCAATTGTTATAAACTGGTTAAACCTTGTTCATTTCTCTTCCTCTAGTCTTTTTAAACAAGTCTGTGAAGTTTTCAAGTCAAAAGGTTGGTCAAACAGGCAAATGGTTGATAAAAAGTTTGGGTCAATATTTTGATACTAGTTCATCAGTAAAGTAGCATAATTCAATTTCATGCCATTGTTTCATTTCTTGATAAAATTCAGTCAAACCAGTTTCTAGATGTCATTTAACATCTGAAGTTTAAGAGTTGTTAAGGAATTCATACAGTTTTCACAATTAAGCTCAGTATCAGCTTTTTAATAAGCACTAATACCAAAGCAAGTTTCTTGATAAAATAGCTTTCTGATTTCTTAGTTTGGCATTTCTACTTCATAAATCTTGTGATTTTCTTCCACATTCTTACTTAGAAACATGTCATGAATAGATTTTGAGCTTTTCAGAAATTTCACTTTTTGGTCAACAAAAGTCAATAAGCTAGGTTTCAGCTTATTTTCAATTTCCTGCTTATCTACTGGACCATTTTTCATAAGAAAAGACATTTCAGACTCACAATAAGCTGTTTAATCATATTTGACTCTAAAATTGGAATGTGCATGTCTGGATTTTATTATAGCTTATTCTTGGCTTATTGGAGTTGGCTTATTTGAGTTTTAGAGTGTTTTAAGCTTTTTCCTTGGACAAGTCTAAGTGTTTTTCAATTTTAAGCTGTTTAAAACTTGTTAGAGCTTAATTGGTTCATTTTTGAGCTTATAGGAGCTTATTTGTACCTTGGTGCCCGTTTTTGATTATAGATTTCATTTTATTGCATATAGGTGCTCATAGTTTGTAACAGTTTTAATTGCTAGCTAAACTTCCACTTAATTAGGGTTTGCAAAATTTCAGTCCATAACTTTTCACTAATTGTCATTTTCAGTTAGTTTGTTTTAAAAGTTGTTACGTTTGGTTAGAAAGTTGTTAGAATTTACATAATTGGTCCTTTTACCTTCTGATTTTTACATTTCAAGCATTTAAGTTTCATTTACTTACATTTTTAGCACATTACTTTCATAGATTTACATTTTTGTCCTTTTGTGAATAAAAACTTGGTATTTGCTAAATGTTTTACGGTTACGTAGCTTAATATTTTTCACATTTTTACGTGCTTGATTAAATAGACATAGAAAATCCAAATAACCCTATCAACCAAAAACGATAATAAACTTGATATTGTTAGGACTTTCAATTGGTTAAGAATCGAGAGAAACGAACTTCAATTTACTCAATTTCAGAGTGAGATTAGGAATATTAAGCGACTTAAAAATCTCAAGAGGCATCAAATTTATACTAGCACCAAGATCAGCCAAGGCGTAGCATTCTTCCATATCTTGGATAGCACACGGAATTAAAAATTTACCGGGATCACCGACTTTTTGAGGTATGTGGCTAAGAAAAACCGATGAACAACTAGACGACTTTTGCAATTTCTCTTTGTTATTCAACATACTTTTAAAGTTTTAGACAAATTGAGGCATCATGACCAAAGCGTCGGCACAACTTATGTTAAAATGCAAGTCACGAAACATTTTCATAAAAAGTTCAAATTGATAATTGTTACGTTCTTGTGCCTTTTTCTTATTTCGTCTTTATGGGTAAGGTAAGGGTGGTGTGGGTTGGGGCATAGGCATCAGCCTTGGAAACTCGGGTTCCACTATTGGTATTGGTTCAACCGTAGGTATGGTTTGAGCGGTACTTCGTGGGATTGGGATTTGCTCCTCTTCTACCACCACCTCAGGCTCTTTCTCTATTTCCTTCTCCGTAGAAGTACTTGGACGAGAAATGGGTTCTTTGAAAGTTCTACCACTACGAGTAGTAATAACCTTCAATTCTCCTTTCGGGTTTACGATGGTATCACTAGGAAGACCACCCGAAGAAGAGGGTTTACACATGATAGCATTAAAATTTTTTTACCGGATTCTATCTGCCTCAAAATATCGCTTTTGATTGCCTAGCATCCGCTTTTAACAACTCTTGCTTAATCTCATGTTGACTTTGCTCCATTTTTTGTTGATTTTGTTGGAGACGTTGAACATTTCCTTCCATTTTATTAGCATGATTTTTCAATTCATTAGCAAGTTCATTTTTAAGCTCGTTTTTCAACTCGGATCTTAAGCTAATCATCTTACGTTGCATGTCATCAAACTTATCATCGTTTGCTTTTGCATAATCCAAATATTATCCATTAATGTGGCAACACTCGGTGTGTTACGAGGGTTGTAAACCTTAGACCTATTTTCAATGATTTTTAAAGCCTCATCGGTCGTTTTGCACAAAAAATTACCACCCGCGTCGACATTTAAGTTATCTCGTTCATGATCATTAAGCCCATTATAAAAAGTGTCAATTTGATGCAATTTGGAAAAATCATGGTGTGGACATCTCATTAGACCTTTGAGTAAATCGTGAAATCTCGCTTTTCAAATGTGTTGTTTTAGATGGTGGAAAAAATTGATTCACAAACATAGAAACTAGATCACCCCACGTCAAAATCGAATTTGGGGGTTCTTTCTCGAGCCATATCTTGACGGGTCCATCTAACGAGTATGGAAACAACATCATCTTAATGGCATCGTGGGGTACATCCTTAAACTTGCTAATCGCGGTAAGACGATTGAATTGCCTAATGTGATAATGTGGGTTGTCTTTTTCGTGTCCGCAAAACTTGTTTGCTTGAAGCATATACATTAAACCCGTCTTGATCTCGAAGTTCTCCGCAAGGATGGCGGGAATCATAATGACCTCTCCAAAACCCTTGGTGGGTGCTTGAAGCAACTCCATCATAGTACGATTAGCCATGATAGCTTCTTGTTCTACAAGGGGTTCCTCACTTGGAGACTCTTCACTAGAATGTGTTGGTGTGTTTTCCTTTCGATTACGACTTTACGTGCACGTCTTGCTTGATTACGAGTAAGCATAAACGTCACGTACAATGTGGGGATGAGCAAAGAAGATTCTTTGTGGTGTTTTTAATTTTTCCAATTTTTTTGGTTTTTGATTGTTTTTACTTTTTTTGGATTTTGTGAATATATTACGTAGACAAAAATCTACAAATCTCTCCTCAAATCAAATCTCTTGATTAAAGGAGCCTCAATGAATGAAAACGATCATGTGAAGTAAAGGCGTTTGATGACTTTAGAACGTTGGTGGAACACCAAAACGTTCAAGAGGGTTTAATCAAATGAAACCAAGAAAATATATATGATACTTAGATAATACTTTGGTTGGCAAACCCTCGATTAGCCCTTTTTATCTAAACACGCACAAGCAAGCGGGGAAACGAGGCGGCGCAAAGCACTTAAGAGCCTTTTTCCTTAGTGTATATTTTATAATACTCGCCTTATACCCACCTTATAGTTTGTGTTTTTCAAATTAAGCCTCACGAAAGTAATTATCTATTTTGCCTTTTTTTCTTTGTTTGAGATTCAAATACAATGATCGATTGATGAAATCTCGAATCAAGGTTGTGTTTTCACACATTTGGAGTACTTGTGAATTTATTGTTCTACGTATACAATATAGTAATAGTATTCCCACAAAAACAGAAAACCAATAATACGTATTAGTAGAGTTCTACTTATACAAATAGATATTATGGATAGTATAAAAACAACAATTGTTCAAATCAGAACACAACATGCCTCCCCGGCAGCGGCGCCAAAATGATAGGTGTAAAATTACACTTTTGTTTTAGGAAAAACAAAGAGCGTAAAAAGGGTAAGTATTAAACAAGTGGCTTAGGAAAACCACAAGTAAATGACCCAAAGTGGGGATCGTTCTCAAGGAGGCAAGTGTGTTGTGTAAAGAGATGATTAATGTATTTTTTATTATGATTATGAGAAAAGAAAAGAGAAAAGGATGACGGTTAAGATAAAATTACACTAAGACGAAAAGTCGTGCACGTAAAACCGTAAAATATGAATAAATTGAAAAATTAACCTAAAAATTCCTAGAAAATTGCAATAAATCCTAAAAAATGTAATTAGAGTTTACAAAAATTCACTCAAACCTTTTATTTAATTAAATATTAATTTTTTAATGCTAATTAAAGCCCAAAAAATTAATTTAATTAACAAAAAGCCCAAAATGATATTTTTCACTTTGTAAACCTCTAAAATGACTTCATAAAATTAAAAACTATTTTTGAAAAATTTAAAATTAATTAAAACTATTTAAAAATGATTAAAAACTATAAAATATTAAAATAATTCTAAAAATTAATTAAATGATACTAAAATTAATCTAAAAATTTTAAAATTCCTAACATAATATATTAAACCTAGGAAAAATGAAAAACTTGCAAAAATCCTAAATTAATTTTTAATAATAAAATAATAAATGATATTAAAAATCTAAAATTTGTAAAAAATTCTAAAAAGTTGAAAACTAGTTTATTTTAACCTAATTAACACAGGAATGAACTTGAAACTACCAAAATACCCCTATTGGGCCTTTAAATGGGCTGTAATGAAAAACAGTCCACTAAATTGGGCCTTTTGGCCCAATAAGCAAAAAGTTGTCCAAATAAGCCCAAAATCACCTACTTGACTCAAAATTTGATTTTAAGAACAAAAGTCCAAAGGCCCAAAAGCTGAAAGCGAGCTTATCACAACTTAATACTCATCAGCTTATTCTTAATGGGCTTTTTGGCCCATTAAGCCGTAAGCTAATGCCATAAGCTCTCATTTGACACACAAGCTTCTGTTGGCATACTAAAGAGATCTATGAAAAGAAATTTTGAAGAAGCCCAAGAAATAAGCCTGAAATAAGCAAAAGCCCTTTATAGAAAACGACAAAATAGTCGTTTTTGAGTTCTAGGCCACCTCAAGTGATGATACAACTTGCAAAATATTTTAAATGAAAAAACTAAGCTTAATAATCAAAAAGATTTAAAATAAGCACAATGAATAAGCTGGAAAAAGCAATAACCACTTAACATAAAAGTCAACTTGTTTGGTTTTCTAGTCAATCCTAAAAGTCAAACCCTTAAAAGCTCCAAATTAGTTCAATGGGTCAAATAAGGAAGATTGATTACAAAAACAAAGTTTTTGCAAGTCCAAATAAGCTAGAATAGCTTATCAATAAGGTGATGACCAATTTACACTAGCAGTGGCTAGCAACAGGGGAAAGGAGTTCCCACTACTTCACTATTTTGACTTTTTGTCTTTTGTCGGAGTTTCACTTGGTTTTGTTGGACAATCAAGGCACCCTTACAACCAGTGGGTTGTAAGGAGTCACAATCAAGCAAGAAAACACAATTACACTCAGCTAGATGATACAGTTTAATCAATCTATGCTCAGATATGGTCTAGAAAAGTAATAAGCAGATCTGGTGGTTATAAGCTACTTTTAAGCTAGTATAAGCCTACCAAACTTAACCCAAAGCATACAACATCAATATCAGAATTAGTGACACACAAATAACCTCATTTCATGCAATAATTCCAACTTATGAACAAGATTTAAGCACATTCAAGTTACTAATGATCAAAGAATAGACAAGAACAATGTTTGTTGAACTACTTGAGACCAAATCCAATTTCAAGGCCTCAGATCTATTGCTCAGGTTACAAATACTTGTATTTAACACTTGTTATCCCTAGGTTAATAGGCAAACTAGGTGTGCACAAGATTTCAAAGCAAAACAACCTAGAACAAACTCAATAAGCTAAGATTTCAGATTTTAGGTTTCAAAGCACAAGACTTGTAAATATCCGACCTCAAACACCTTAATAACAGATATACATTCAAACAATACACCAATACCTACTCAAACTCATGCAGATTTGAACCAACAGACAATACCAAACACCCTTTTCACTTTTTAAAACCAATTTTTGCAAAGCAAAAGTATTCTCAAGACTGATTTAAGCCCAAATAAGCATCATAACATCCAACATATGAATCAAGAACCAAGTTGCATGCATAAAAACACACATACACCAGCAGAATCACAAAAATCACTAAGAACAAGTATTTAAACAAAAAAATGAAGATTGAGAATTCAAACCTCCAAAATGTACATCCACACTTTGGAATTAATGAGCTGAGGTGCTAGCTTAACAAGCACAAGCTTTCCACTGCTAAGAACAAGAAACAAGCTAAGCCAAGGGCTTGAACTTAGGTTAGCACAAATAAGATGAATCAAGGTGACAAAAGACTAAGCTTTTGCAACACTTAGGCTCTCACAAGCCTTGTATCTTTCCTTAAGGCCTCACCACCCCTTAATCAACCAAGATTAGAAGGCTATGATCACCCTTAAGTTCAAACTACAACCTATTGAACCAAAAGTCTTTAGCAAACAACTTAGACAGATTTTGTTATAAAAACGTATAACCAACTTCCAATTTTGCTTAAGCTAGTTGAATTGTGACTTATGTCACTTAAGGAAACACCTTAATGAACAATCCTCTCCAAGCACAAGCCAAATTCTTGACCACAGCAAGAACAAGGGACTCACAGGCTTATAGTAGCTCTTGGACTTGTTCAAGGTTTTGATTAAGTACAAAAACATGACAAACAACTACTCAACACAATAACAAGACAATGGAACTCAGTTTTAAATCATAACACAATACCACAATTTCATAAACTCAGAAAAGGGCTTTACAAGGTTTGACAAATGAAAAACTGAGAACAAGAGTAAAGGAAAGACCCTAAACCCTTTATATAGAGGGTGTACATGCTACTAGAAGATGATAAAAACATAAACCCTAATGAATTGATGTCCCAAAAATGCCCTTGAACTTTTTGAACTTTGTTGACTAAATTTTGACTTGGGAGGGCATACATGTGATGCCAGTGGTGAAAAGGTGATCCAAGGGGCCTTATGCAAGCTTAGTATGTAAGCAAAGGTTTGGGGTGTTGATTCTCTGCAAGTATTTTGTTTAGGAGTGAAAAGTGGGGTAGGGGAGGTTGGTAGAATCATGTGAGCTGATGGTGATGGGGGTTTAAGGGTGGGTTTAGGATTAGTGATAGGTTAATTATAATTCTGGAAAGTATTAACACATAATTCATAGGATTTAAGAAAAACCCAAATCTTATGATGAACATGAAGAACATGTGTTTGATCCGTTTTTATGTTTAAATGGGGTGTTTAGGCGCGAGTTACAACTAATTAATTAAATTAGTTAATAACCGGTGAGTGGATGAGTGATGTGGCTGAATGGTGGTATTTGATTGGTTGTGGGAGGTGAGTGGGACACGTGTTGGAGGGTGATAGGTCTAGGTAAGTTTCCTTGTCTGCCATCTTTAACCCCTCTTTTCTTCTTTTCTTCTCACTTGTGTTTAAACTTGCAAAATCAGAATTCCCTTTGTTAACCAAGTTTCAGTTTTCACACTTTGGCCACAAAAACTTTTCCAAAAGTTTATCAAGGGTATTTCTTGCCATTTCATGATACTTGAAGGGCTGTTTTGGCATTTTCTTCATTCTTCAAGGTGTTGACTTGTATTGTTGACTTCTTGGAGGACTAATAATAAAAAGTATTCATAAATGAGGGACCATTCTTGTCAATTCTTCAAAGTGGAGGGCCCTTTTTGTAAATTTGACAAACTTTAAGGACCAATCTTGTAATTATGAATAAACAAGGGTTTAAAGTGTCAATTCTTCAATATTGGAGGACCCTTCTTGTACAATCTTCAATTCTTCAAGGGTTATTCTTGGAAAATCCAAATTAGGGCTTGGTTCATTGTGCGGCTTCGTTTCCCGTGTTCGTTTTTCTTTGATTCTTGTGATCTTTGTGATTCTCTCAATATCCGTACCTAAAATACACATGTAACAAACACAAGCATATATTTGGCATATTTTTATGATATCTTATGCATTTTAAGCCCATTTTGGACGATGAGACTATGTATAAAAGTAGTCTCATCAGAAAACTTCAGGATAATCACGGACAATCGGCACGTCCTTGATTTGTTTCTTCTCTGGTTCCTCTTCTTTTTCTGTCTTTGAAATATGTGCTAAAAAGATAGGGCATCCTTTTTATATATACTTCTGGACTTTGGTGCATGAGATAACACTTAGTCTGGTGTCAATTCTATCTGAATTTCCTTCTCCTCGGACAATTAGATTTTCCTTTCCCTACGGTATACGGACTAGCTTTTCGTCAGACACAATGGTTGTGTGATATTTGGCTAACCAGTCTATACCAATAATGACGTCGAAACTACCCAAATTTACAGGTATCAAATGAATATCGAATGGATGATTTAGAAGATTTAAGGCACAACCTCTTAGAATAGTGTTAGTTTTGATGATTTTACCGTCTGCTAATTCGACTCTGTAACAGTCATCTAGCTGTGAAGGAGTAATGCCTAATAAACTACTAAACTCGATGGATATAAAGCTTCTATCGGCTCCCGTAGCAAACAAAATAGTTGCATAACGATTGTTCAGAAGAAACGTACCGGTAACCACATTTGAGTCGGGGTTGGTCTTGGAGTTTCCTATAACGTAGACTCTGGATGGTGCTCCTCCTCTGTTCTCGTTCCTAACTGCTCGCTTCGGGCAATCAGGCTTAATGTGTCCGATCTCCCCGCAACCGTAACAACGAATTTCCCTACGAGCCATGCTACCACTACCAGTGTGCTGGCGGTTTCCCTGTTGTCCACTTCCGCGGAAGTTCTGACTGTTGCCATTGTTGGGCCTGTAGTTGGTACTAGAGTTGTTCCGGATGGCTGGAGCATGTGGGTTGCCCTGTCCGGGCCTTCGGCATTCAGCAGTAGGGTAGTGATGGAAATTGCACTTGGAGCACTTTGGCTTGTTGCCTACATATGGAGGTGGTGCTGAGGAAACAACACTGCAGACCTGACCCATGTTTTGTCTCTTTGGTTGCTGGGTCTGGTGATGACTACGGTAGTTCTCATCAACTTTCCTCTTGTACTCTGACTATCTAAGCAATTGATCACGTCCCCGTTTGTTCATCAACAATGTGGCAAACTCTATGGCACTATCGACCGTAGTGGGTCGGGATGCGAGTATACTGTCATGAACAAAATCAGGAAGTCCACTGACGTACTTCTCTATCTTGTCTTTCACGTCAGGGAAAATTTGAGTACACATCAAAGTCAACTCCTGAAACTTCTGATTGTAGGACGTAATGTCATGATTTGAGCATTTGAGGTTCCACAAGTCAATCTCAAGTTTCTTGATTTCACCACGAGGATAGTATTTCGCGGTAAGTATTTCTTTCAATGCAGTCCAGGTCATCCCATAGGCTTCATCATGCCCAAGGGTAGCAACTAGAGAGTTCCACCAGGTGAGAGCATGTTCCAAAAGAGTACATGTGGCAAATTTCACCTTGTTTTCTTTGGTACAATCACTAATGCGGAACACTGTCTCAGTCCTCTCGAACCATTACATAAGTTCTACTACCCCTTCATTGCCCTTGAAGTAACTAGGCTTGCATTTCAGGAAGTCGGGTTAGGTACACCCTCTGGCATTTTGATCTCTGGCATTTGAGTTTTGTTGTCGCCCTGGTTCCCGCTGGGATGTGTTTCCCTGGCATCTAGGGCATCAGCAATGCCTTGACTGATAAGTAATCTAAGTCGTGCTTCTGAAATAGTCGCGGAGGGAGCATCGTCGGGATTCTGTCGAGTAACTCTTTGTGCCATTGTTCTATCATACACAAAGATGAGATTTATTAGTTGATCAATAAGATTATTATATTAAGCTGCATGAAAAATGTGTATGCATAGAATTCACAACAAACTATATAACCTATCAAGAGTTCATAATAATATATATACAAACAAACAAGTAGGTGATAACATGTCAATTCTGATGAATAACAATATAATATAAGTACAACCAATATAAGACAGAGATACAACAATCCTGTCTGAAATAATGGTGCACATGTTTGTAGTACAACATAGATAACCTACCTACTAAGGTTAGGTGCTAATGATACGGATACAACTGAAATGAAATATAAGTACAAAAGACCTAAATCATGCGAGCTGAGATGCAACTCAATGCTTGTCGGGATGTACAAAGAAATCTAGCCTACACTAGTATGGCTGCCTGTAGGTGCGGATGGTCCAGCTGGTGGTGTGGGTGCACGATCATCCTGCATGCAAATCACAGCTCTCATTATCTTCCGGGAGAATCTCATAGTCTCGAGCAACTGAAGCTGGCGTGCAGTATCGTCACTCCGAAGAAGATCCGTCTCTGCAATGACTCCGTGGTGACGAAGATCTGACAGGTCTATGAATGTCTTGAAGGTCTCCTCCTGTGTGAGTATGGCATCCTGGGTCTCGTACGAGTGACCCTCTAATGAAGCTAGGCGATATCGGAGGTAAGAAACCTCATCCAACAGCCACTGTATGGTTCCCTGGGTCATACTGATAGGTGTGTAAACACCCATCTTTTCTACCACTTAATTACAATAATAACCGGATCAATACGTGTATTTTATGTCTTTTATGTCGAAATTATAATAACAATGATCTCGTTTTTAAGCTTGGTTTGGAGAAAGTGAAAAACTTGAGGATGATGATTATTCATGACATTTCCAAAACCCAAGGTATGCTTTTGATTCCTTTATTTTTCGTGATTTTAATTTTCTATTTCTTTAATAAAGGCCAACGTGGATTGATTATGATGAAAAGTGTAATCTTGCTTTGTAACTAATGCATTGCATGAGGACATTGCAATGGTCAAGTGTAGGGGTTTTGATAGGTGTGTAAACACCCATCTGTTCTACCACTTAATTACAATAATAACCGGATCAATACGTGTATTTTATGTCTTTTATGTCGGAATTATGCGTGGTTTGTGTTTTTGTTGTGATTTAGGATGAAAAGGTGAAAAGTGGAGAAAACACGGACATTCACGGGCATTTACGGACTTTTATTGAAGAAAAGGATGAAAGACGAAGTCAAGAAGTCAAGAGTGCAAAAAGAACGGAAGTCCACGACCAATTCTGAAGATTTATCGAAGAAAAAGTCAAAAGACGAAAGTTTATCAAAAGCCGAAGAATTCAAGTCTATTTTATTGAAGAATTTAAAGACGAGTTCGAAGAAATCCCGAAGCCAAAAGTCCCTTAAGTCCAAGTTTAAAGAAGATTAGAAGAAAAGGACTAATGACGCAATTAATGAAGAATTAAGAAGAAAGGGGCTTAATCTTGCAATTAACAAGAAAAGGAAAGAGGGGAGGAAGCTTCCTTAATCCTCCTCTATATATAGAATAGGCTTGTTTACATTTCATTCTTGTTGGCTAAGTGTGACAATTAGCTCTTCCACCATTTAAATACCTTGTCATTTACTTTTCTTGTCAAATTTAAATACCTTGTCTTGCACCTTAAATTCATTTAATTTCAAGTAAGTTTTCATTTAATTATTGTCAATCTTTATTTTATCTTGTCAATCTCTTATTTACCTTTCTTAATCTTTGATTTATGTGTTTATGTTTATGTTCATGCTTTTATTTTGATCCAAAGTGGTTTTTGATTATTGTGGTTAAAGTTGTTTAATTTCTTGTTTTTAACTGTTTGTTGATGTTTATTTGTTGATTCGTTACTGTTTAGATTAATCCGTGTGTTTGATTTTGGTTAATTTGTGTTTATATTTACTGTTTCTGTATCTCCTTGTTCTTCGGATAGTTTGTTCTTGTATCTGATCTTTCCAGGAGAAAACTTCCGAATCAAGACAAGGGAGTTGATTCATTCGGAACTTCCAAAGTTCCGAGTCAAGGTTGTTCATCCGGAAGATTTGGGATTAGCAAAAGTTCCGAGCCAAACTTGTTCATCCTAAACATTAAAAGTTCCGGACGAAGGAATACTTCCGAGTCTGCTACTGTTCATTCGGAATTTTAAAACTTCCGAATCAAGACCTTCATTCGGAACTTAAAAAGTTCCGGATCAAGCAATTCATTCGGAACTTTCAAAAGTTCCGAATCAACACTTCCGAACGAAGTTTCGAACGAAAGTTCCGAACGAACTTCCGAACGAAACTTCCGAACGAAGAGTTAGTTCCGATTCAGTGATTGTTCATTCGGAAGTTCTAAACTTCCGAATCAAGGGGCTTCACTCGGAAACTTCCGAATCAAGGGTGACAAAATACTTCCGAATCAAGACAAGATTTAGAGTTCCGAATCAGTAAAGTTCCGAACGAAGGATTGTTTTGGATAAGTGACATATTCAGATCAATTAGTTCCGGATCAAGGATTTTGGTAATATTCCAAGTGAAGAAAAATCATTTCAACCGAAGGTGACATTTAGGACGAGTGATTATTCCAAACGAAGGTTTATTCTGAATGAGCTGTATTCAGGTTCGTATTAGCTTTTGTCTTTGATTTTTATTTTCAAGCTTTATTTTTCCCGCCTTTATTTTAATTGCACTTTAAGATTATTTGCCTTCGTTTTAGACTTGCCTTCGTTTTAGACTTGCCTTAGTTTTAGTCGCACTTTAAGTTTGCCTTAGATAGATTTAAGTTTACGTCATTTACTTTAGTGCCCTTTCATTTCAGTCACGTTTTTAAATACTTGCACCTTTACTTTAATTAGACTTAGATTTACTTTAAGAGCCCTTTTACTTTAATTGTTTTGCACTTTTAATATACTACAACGACACATCTTTGTTCCACCAAAATTAAGACTGGGTCACACATTAAACACAAGTTTTTTAATTCGAAGAGAACACGAGAACGATAATTTTTAACCTGAGTAAAATCAAGTTATCAAATGGCGCCGCTGCCGGCTCTTTTCGTTAAGATTGACGGTTTTCTGTGAAAGACACGTTGCTTTTTGGGATCCGTTCACTTGTGAGCGTTACTTTTCTTGCATAAAAAATTCAAAAAACCATAAAAATTAGAAAATTGGTAAAAAATCATAAAAATTAAAAATTTCAAAAATCCAAAAAGATTTTATCTTTCTTGTGTATATATATTGTCTTTGTGTTTGGTTTTGTTTTCTTTTGCATTATCAGGTGTATGCGTACTAGATCTTCTAATTATCAAGAGCCTGAGCCTCAAGAAGATTTAGATATGGCAGGTGTTAACAACAACAACATTCCACCGCACCTCAATAATAATAATAATAACAACAATGCTCTTCCACAACCCGATCTTCGGACCATGGAGGAACTTTGTCAACCAACAATGTTTGGACGAGGAGGACCGATTGCGCCGATGCAAATCAACGCTCCTGAGTTTTCGTTGAAGCACCACATGATTCAGCAAGTACAAACAAACCCATTTAGAGGATTGCCTGATAATGATGCCAACAAACACCTCGACAAGTTCATTACAATCACCCAAAGCATGAAGTTGCCTGGGGCCACAATGGATGTACTCTGCCTACAACTCTTCCCACATACTTTATCGCATCATGCCGAGAAATGGTTTGATCGTCTCCCGAAGAATTCTATTCACACTTGGGATGATATGACTCAACGCTTTTTGTCGCGCTACTTTCCACCATCCATGGTCACAAGCCTTCGCAATCAGATCAGCGGTTTCATGCAAGATCCCGATGAATCTCTTTTTGACGCTTGGGAGAGATATAATGTCTTGATCGATAGATGTCCAAACCACAATATGCTTCCCGTCACTTTGATAGATACTTTCTACAACGGATTGACTTTTCGAGATCGTGATACGATAAATGCAGCCGCCGGTGGCACATTCATGAAAAGGAGACCCGAGGAGTGTAGAGAGCTAATAGAGAACATGACTACTCATCATAAAAACTGGGATTCCTCTGCATCTTCAAGGAAGAACCCGAGAGTCAATGTTTCTTCTACCTCAGCAAACCCTGAGATGACCGAACTCACCCGCATGATGGCCGAAATGAGCAAAAGTATTACGCTTCTCGCTTCAAACCAACAACAACAACAAGTTAAAGCGGTTGCTAATCCTTGTGAAACATGTGGCGGTCCCCACTCATACACCGATTGTCCTTCGACACAAGGAAATCCGGAAAATGTGTATGCTGCTTACGGTAATTATTCACCGGAAAATTACCAAGCTAGACAACAAGGGGATAGAAATCTGCTGAGCTACCGTTCCAACAACTACCTTTCACCCGGTTTTTCTCCTCAAAACCAAAATCCCGCCAACAACTACAATAGAAGCAACCAAATCCCACCTCGTGCTTCTAACCCTTATCAATCACCCACCCAACAACACCCACCCATTAATCCCGATGTTGACACCATCATGAGAACTCAAGGTGAGCAAATCAAGAATCTACAGAGCCAAATAATCAATTTGAAAGGAGATATCTTGAAGCAAGGTAATGACAATAGAACCAAGGTTCGTGATAATCTTCAATCCTCCTTCATCACTCAAACAACTGAATTAAAGAATCTGTTGGCTAGTTTCTTGCCCGAAGCTCAACCTTCTTCTTCTTCGGGTTCTCTACCTTCAAACACCGTCACTAATCCGCGAGCTAATGTGAGTGCTATAACTACGCGTAGTGGAATTACCATTGTCGATCCACCTATCCCACCACCATCATCTACACCTCCTACCACCATGTATCCCTACTCCTCCTACACCTAGTAGTAGTGCACCATTACCGTCTCCGCCTCGTAATGACGATGTATCTCGGAAGGACCCTTCAACATCACAACCTTTACCAACCACACCTTCACCGTCTCCCTATCAACCCAGAATCCCATACCCTTCTCGCATAGGCAAGACCAACGAGCTAACCAAGAATGACTGTCAAGTATCGAAATATGTGGATATGCTATCTAAAATGACCATCAACATTAGCCTTGTTGAAGCACTTTGCCACATGCCGAAATTTGTCAAAGCATTCAAGGAATTGCTTAGCAAGAAGGAGAAGCTGATTGAACTCGCCAACACATGCTTAAATGAAAACTGCTCTGCAGTTCTTCTTCGAGAACTTCCGGAAAAGCTTGGAGATCCCGGTCGTTTTGTGTTGCCTTGCGTGCTCAACAAAACTAAAGAATTTACTGCCCTTGCTGATCTCGGGGCTAGTATTAATTTGATGCCACTGAGTGTTTGGAAAACACTATCATTACCCGATCTCATTCCAACAAAGATGACTCTCGAACTTGCAAACCGCACTCTCGCTTACCCCGTTGGTATAGCCGAAGACGTGTTTATCAAAGTTGGCACATTTACTTTCCCGGTCGATTTTGTCGTAGTTGATTATGAAATGGACCCTCGTATTCCTCTAATACTTGGTCGGCCATTTTTTAGAACCGGACGAGCTTTAGTGGATGTGGCCGAAGGTGAGTTAATCTTACGAGTCGGGGATGATTCAAAAGTTTTTAAAATGGGGAAATTTACAGGCAAATCCTTTAGAGGCCGAGAATCAGTGAATATGATAAATGTGCTCGATGACTTTACCGTCTATGACAATCCTCTATTCGAGTCTTCCACTGATAATTCACTCTTTGAAGATAATATGGATGATTCTCACTCTACTTTGGACGCTTCTCCCATTTATGATTCTCAACCGGTCTTCGATGCTTATGATGATGATGATTCTAGCTCAGATTCGGATGATTTTGATTATACTTCTGAGTATCCCGAGCTGCCCGCTTTCGATGATTTTGATGAGGCTGATACTCTCTCGAGCGATTCTTCACATGCTGAAGATCCTCCGCCATCACTCGATCCTACTTTGGACGATTATTCATTTGAGGAAGATTTCTCTGAATTTCTCAACACATACTTCCCTCATGAGAGTGATGCTCCTCCTTTGGACTTTGAAGATTATCGTCTTGATCCTACTTTGGATTTGAAGAGCATTTTGTCCAAGGAGAAGAAACCGGTCGACACCGAAATCCGTTGCACTTATGATTTGACACCTCTTTGTCTTCCTTCTGAGGACGAGGTTGTGCTTCTTTGCGGATCTTCTTCACACTCGGCTGAGCCTGAGTGCTATTTTCCCTTAAAGGAAAAGGTGTTCGACCCCGGTATTGAAGTCTTTAAGCCATCTCAGTATCCACCTGATGAAATAAAAGGAAAAATCTTTGGACCCATTGAAGACATGATTGCACCACTTCACCCTTGCTCCCACCGTGCTCCATCACTGCTTAAGGGAACCTTGCCTACTCTTCTTTGGCTTGCCTTGTTCGCCTTAAGCTTGTGTTATTTGCTCGATGAAAACTATGTCTTTGATCCTGGTGGATATGTTTCATGTTTCTTCCGTTGATGATCAAGGTCGAGTCAGGCTCACGACTCGGTTAACAAAAACCAAGCGCTTCTTGGGAGGCAACCCATGCATCTATCTTTCCGCTTTCTTTACCATAAGTGTAGGGGAGACCCTTTGGTTTGCCATTTCCTCTCCTCACTTCTTAATCAGGGATTCGAGCTTCAATGATCCACTCTTGATGATTCTTGACGACCCGTGATTCCGTGTTCCATTATCCCGGTTCTATCCTAAACTCTTTTCGATTCACTATTTTATATTTTCTCAATATTAAAATAGGAATCTCTTTAGTTGTCTTTTCCTTAGCAAGATTTAAACAAAGTGCACAATGTCCTAAGTGTAGGGGAGTTTACTCCCACATTCTTAAACATTGAGGACAATGTTTATCTTAAGTGTAGGGGGGACTTCTATCGAAGTTAAGTGGTCTTTTCCTTGTATTTGTCCTCATTTTAACCGGAAAATCAATTTTTCGACATTTTTCAAAATTTTTGATCTATTTTGGCCTATTAGTTTTTCCTTTTGTATAGTTATTTTGTTGGAAATACGTTTTACGTATTTATGAAGGATCGGTCGCTCCAACAATAATTATGTAATGGGCTCGTGATCTATTTACTTTATGTATGGTTCATATAGCCCACATGTAGGGTGGGCTATATATAACCCCTCCTAGCATGTTAGGAGGGGGTTGTTGATTCCATTTTTCACTTAATCATATTTCCATCTTTTCTTTCTCTCTCTACATTTCCCCTTTTCTCTCCTTTCTCTCTCTAATCCTTCATCTCTTTCCTTCATTTCCTTATGATTATCATCTAAATCAACCACATTAATCCACCAAATCCATGATATAGAATAGGCCATTAATTTCGTAGACCTTCAATTGGTATCAAGAGCCATGGTTAGTTTGGTTTATTCTTCTTTTATTTTGTTTGATTTTGGTGGGTTTTGATTTAATCATGCTTAAACTTTAAAAAGTTTGTATTTTTTATAAAAAGTTTGTGTTTTTATGTGTTAAATCATATCAAATCTTCAAATTTATTTACTTTTTAGATAAAAAATCACAAATTTTTATATAAAAATCAAATTTTTCTTATATAAAACCTTAAAAAGTTGTGTTTTTATAAAAAGTTAGTGTTTTTTTATAAAAGTTTTTGTTTTTCTCTTTTTACTTTTGTAGTTTTTTATAAAAAGTTTGTATCAATTTTATCAATTTTATAAATCTCTACATTTTTATCAAGTTTATCAATTTCTAATTTTTTTTAGTTTTATCAATTTTATCCCTTTTTTTTATTTCTTTAATCAGCTTCTATTTTTTTTATATAAACAGTTTATTTAGTTTTTTAATCAATATTTTTATAATTAGTATTTTTTTAATCTATTGGGTCTCAGTTTTGTCCAGTTATCAGTTATCAGTTTTATTTTTGGATCTTTCTTAATTTTTTTGGTCAAACTACCTAATCTGTCAAACCTTTCTTTCTTAATTTTCAGTTTTATTTTTAATCAGTTTTCAGTTTTATTTCTGTCCATCTTGGTCCATCAAAACTGTCCATATTTTGTCCATCAAT
This sequence comes from Glebionis coronaria, assembly GCA_025667525.1. Classification (NCBI taxonomy): domain Eukaryota; kingdom Viridiplantae; phylum Streptophyta; class Magnoliopsida; order Asterales; family Asteraceae; genus Glebionis; species Glebionis coronaria. The sequence continues at coordinate 181,436,899 of CM046876.1, forward strand.
ACTGATACAAAAGTTCCGGGTGAAGACTTTTTTCGGGTGAGCCAAAAGTTCCGAATCAACAACATCCGAATCAAGCCAAAAGTTCCGGATCAAGAAGTTCCGGATCAAGAAGTTCCGGATCAAGAACTTCCGAACCAAGAACTTCCGGATCATGAACAAAGTTCCGATTCGGAACTCTTCCGAATGAATGAAAAGTTCCGAATGAAACCATTTCAAACATAACGGACAAATTGGGCAAATCATCGTCTTTTAATTAGACTCATTCCCTCCAGACTTACACAAAACAAGACCTTCGACTCGATACTCACTCAAAATCTTCTTTACTGACTCAAACATAAAATTCACAACTCCCTCAAACTCCTCTCGTCTCTCGACCATACATCACTCAACGCAACCATACTCTCGACAATCTCTCTCTAACTCAACCAAACCAACACAAAACACTCCCTCACCGACACCCACTCGACTCTCTCCTTTTGACTCGACACCAATACTCAAACACCACACCCTTCGACTCACTGACATCCCACAAACAACCCTCTCGCATTACCTCACACCCTCGGACAACTCCCCTCGACCCTCACCATATCTCCTCGACTGTCACATATATTTCCTACACCTCACCCTCGTCCCCATCAGACCCTCGTCCCCCCACCCAACCCAACACACCCTCCCTCATCCAGACTCAACACCTCGCACACCCAAACACACCCTCGACCCTTAACCTAAACAGACCCAACTACACACAAGAACCACTCAAAACCAACTTCACACCCCCCACTCTCCCTCGACAAACAATCGATCCAAGACTCGTACCCAACAATAAAACAACTCTCAGACTCCATTTTGACAACACAAACAAGAAAGACGCACAGATGAAAGATAGACTCGATTGATCTCAATTAACCAAACATGCAACATAATTTAAAACCTACCCGAGACCTTGTATAGATCTTGAAGACATCTTCAGCTTTAAGACCCTGTTTAATATACGGTTATTTGGTTTGACTGGAGAAGATTTGTGTGTTTTGGGAGCAGAGAAAGACAGGCGGAGTTATCTAGGATTAGGTTATAGGAGAGAGAGAAATATTGGGGGAGCAAAAAGAGACGGAGGAAGTGATAACGTCAAAGAGGCGGAGTTATCTGAGATTTGTAGGCGGAGGTTACAAAGTGGAGAGAGAGAGATTAGGTTTAGGAGTTTTTATCTTGGTAAGAGAGAGAAAACTGTGTTTTTGGTTTAAGTGATTTGTGGGAGAAGAGAGATAAATTGACTGGGCGGATTTTACAAGAGAAAGAGTCAAGGCGGTGGTGTTATGTCATTGGTCCACGTGTTGTGGTTAGACGGAGAAAACAAGGGCGGCTTATTTTGGGACACGTTCTTTGTCAAACGTATTTATATAACGTTTTTTTAATATCAGATTTTTTTACTTTTCTATTTTTAGTTAACTAATTTTTGATAAATTTGTGTCAAAAGTTTGTCTTACTTTTACTTTTACTTTTATTTTCCTATCTTTAAAAGCTATTTTTTATTTTTATCTGTTATTTTAAAATATCACATTTTATTTTAAAATATCACATTTTATTTTGAACATATCACATTTTTTTTTTTTTTTTTTTTTTTTTGTTTTTTTTTTTTTGTATTTTGTATTTTTGTCACTTTTATATTTTTTCACTTTTATATTTTTAGCATTTTGTTTATTTAATTTTTGGCAAATCGGGTCGAGGCGGGTATTTTTACAAAAAGGTTAGCGTGGAAAAATATTTGTCGGGATAAACGTTTTTGTAGCCGGATTTGTCGACAAAGTGACGAGTCTACGTCACGGGATTTTTGATCAGGTTTAATTCATAATCGTTTGAGCCGACAACATCCTTTGAGCCGAATCGAACTGTAAAATCCTGAAAACCACAACATCCACATCATTTTTCCTCGATTTTCAATGGACCCGTTAAATTCGACACTTAAAGAGGGAGACTTGCATCGAATGCACGACAAAGCTAGAGCAAGTGGTATAAGTTCATTTCAAATGCTTCAATATCATCTAGTTACTCTTTCTCGGCTTCAAGGAGGGAGTGAATTTGTGACAATCTTTGGACAAGATCGTCATATATTCATCGACTCAATTTTCACCACTTTGACCGAACTAGCAGAGCAACTCAACCATGACAACTTTAATCACTCTGCATCGGCACTTGCTTATAAGGCTCTTGTGACACAACTCACGCCTTTCCTCCAATTTAATCTCATCAAGTCTGAAAGTTTGATGCTTTGTGATGAGATGGCATTTATACATGATCTCATCGTTCTTTTCGGGCTTTAAATGCATTAATATGTCATAAAATACCATATATATACTTGTGTTTGTTTACTTGTGTATTTTAGGTATGGATATCGTGAAAAAGACAAAAGATCACAAGATACAAGGAAAAACGAACACGAGAAACGAAGCCGTACAAAGAACCGGGCCCTAATCATGGAATTTTCATCAAATACCCTTGAAGACTTGAAGACATACAAGATTGATCATCCAAGAATGAAGAAATGACAACTTAAAACCCTTGTATAGTAATGATTACAAGTTTGGTCCCTTAAGTTTGTCAAAATTGCAAAAAGGTCCTTCAACTTTGAAGAAATGGCAAGATTGGTCCCTCAACAAATTCAAATTGCCAATTATGGTCCCTCATGAAGTTTAAGAGACATTGAAGACCTTTGAAGATCAACTTTGTCCAAGTTCAGCCCTTGAAATACTCAAAATAGCAAGAATAGTCCTTGGAAACATTTTGGAGAAAGTTTGTGCCAAAAGTGTCAATTGATGGAAGATATTAACAAAGGAAAGGAGATTTTAGGCTGAAAATCTTTAAAAGCCAAAAATTCCAAAAGACAAGGACCAAATTCGCCATTTTTGAAACATTTAAAAAAAAATGCGCCTAACAACTATCCCACCCCCAAAATTCGGATCAAATGAGTACTATTCACCTTCTTACCACCCCAGATTTTACCCTCACATTTACTTGGGTAAAACTCAATTAAACTTGCACACACTTAATTCACACACTCCAAAACCCTTCCCACTCCTAAAAACCTGCATCCCACTCATGTGCACCAAAACCCCAATTCCCCAATCCACCAATCACATCATTTCTTAACCTCCAAGACTAGTGACGTGGCAAAATGAACGTCCAAGATGATATGCTTGCTCACAAAGCAAAATTTAAAGGCCAAGATCAAATGGACAGCTCATATGCACTCAAAATCATTCAAGGGCACATTTGGGATTTTCTATGTATTAGGGTTTTAAGTTTTTATGCTTCTAGGATGTTCTATAGGCTCTATAAAAGGAGACCCAAGTTGTGGTGATCCCTTTGTTCCAGTTTCTAGTCTCTCACATGTAATTCCTTTTTAAAGAAATAAAAAGTTTGGTTTTTGAAATATTCAAGTGTAATTCCTTTTTTATTGTTTTTAAAAGTTTGTGTGTTGTGAGGAGATTGATTCTGAGTTCCACTTTTATTTGGTTAAGCAACTTTGATTTTCAAAGTTGTTTAAGGTTTTGGGATTTTGAGAGATTTTGGTAAAATCTTCTCAAAAGGTTTGGATGTTAAGAGGTTTTGATTAATTGATTATATAGTGTTTTAAAACGTATTTAAAAAGGTTGGTTAAGGTTTTGAAAGTATTTTGGAAAGAAGAAAAAGGAAACATAAAAAAAATATATATTGTTATATTATTTTGTTGTTTTCTTGTTTTGTGATTACAATAGGTTGAAGGCTTGTTGATTTGGTTCAGCTCCAACCCGGGTTGGATTGGAGGAGGATTTTCATCCTCTAGGTTCTTGGATGTAAGAACCTAAGGTATCTTCCTTTTACCTTGTTTAAAGTTCATAAAAGTGCTAGTTTATATGATCTTAAGTGATTTGGTGATTAAGTGTGTTTATATTGCATGATTTGTGTTCTAGTGTGTATGTTTACATGTTAGATGCACTTGGAATCAATTTGGTAGCTTTTGTAAGCATTTTGGTATGTTAAAAGTTGGTTTTTAGAAAGTAAAGTGGTGTTTGGCAACGCGTTTTAGCAGGACATCTAGATTTGTTTTGATAATTAAAAGGTGTTAGATTGCTTGTTTAGGGTTGATTAAGGTTATTAGTAAGTAGTTAATTAGTTTGGAACAAGATTTGAACAAGTTTGTTGAGTTTAAAAGGTAAAAAGGGTGTTAAAAATCTGCATAAGTGTTGATTTGCTTGATTTGTGATGAACTTTGTGCATGATCTTTGATTGTTGATCTTTGATTCTTGTTGTTATTTGTGTTGTTCTTGACTTCTTGTGATCAAAGGATCACAAGAGTGCCATTATTGTCCAAAAAGCATACCAAAATAAGCCAAGGTCAAGTCCTCTTGGCCAAACTCATAAACACACAAGTTCAACCTGCTGGTGCAATAGTTCATAACCAGGTTCGTCATACAAGTTGCGGCGCAAGACAACATGTTGCGGCGCAACTGAAGTACCTGCAGATCTTGGTGATCTCGCAACACTAGTTGCGGCGCAAGACCCCACTAGTTGCGGCGCAACTAGTGACTTTTATTTTTTTTGGAGTGTTTTAATATTATTTTATTAATTAATTTTCAAAATTTTATTTTTCTTTCTTTTTCACTTTTCCTAGGTTCTTTGTCATTAATTAGGACTATTTCCATTTTTAGATTATTTTTATAACTTTTAGATTTATTTTTATAATTATTTTAAGTTTAATTAGTTTTTAATTACTTTTAATCATTTTTAGAGTTTTAAAAATAGTTTTAATAGGTTTTAATTTTTAGAATATTACTTTTTAGTCTTCTAATAATATAAGTTAAGTAATTGTTCAATAAAATCATATTTTTGACATTTGAATTAATTAAATTTAATTTTAGGGCTTTAATTAGCATTTAAAATTAATTATTTAATTAATAAAAGGTTTTAAAATATCTTTATTGGATTTTTGTCTTTATTTATATTATTTTAGACTTGTTTTAGTCTTTTTAATCTTTTTCTTGATTTTGTTTTTTTGGTTTTAATAATTTTTAATTTTAGTAGTTTTTCTACGGTTTTACGTTTTCGTTTTTTACGTCATAGTGTAATTTCCAAGAAACCGTCATTCCATCTTATCAATATTAATCTCAAATATATACAAGTTAATTCACAACACCATACCTCCTTGGGAAACGAATCTTTCATCTCTTTTTAAGTGATTGAGGGTCATTAGTGCACGGTTTTCCTAAACCGTCACTCGATACTTACCGCTACTTTACGTTTCTTCTCTTTGTTTTTCCTAAGGCAAAGAAAGGGGTGTATTTTACTACTATCACTTTGGCGCCGCTGCCGGGGAGGTGTGTCGTGTCTTAATTTGGAAAATTTTGTTTTTGATATTATCCATAAATAGTATTTGTGTTAAGTGGAACTCCCTTAACACGTATTATCGGTTTTCTCGGTTTTTCTTTGTGAATATTATTAATATATTGTATTAAGTATCACAATAAAAATACAATATCTCCAAAAGTGTGAAAACACAACCTTGATTCGGGATTTCATCACTCGATCATTGTATTCGAATCTCAAACAAAAAGAAAAGGCAAAAATAGATAAATACTTTCGAGAAGCTCGATTTTAAAAGATACGAACTATAAGGTGGGTATAAGGCGGGTATTATAAAATATACCCTAAGGAAAAAGGCTCTTAAGTGCTTCGCGCCGCCTCGTTTCCCCGCTTGCTTGTGAGTATTTTGAGATTGAAAGCTAATCGAGGGTTTTGCCGCCCAAAGTATTAATACGTATACTATATTTGCTTGGTTTTCTTTGTGATTAAACCCTCGTGAACAATTTGGTTTTCACCAAAGTTCTAAAGTCATTCGAAGGCGTTCACTCCACGTGATCGTTTTCATTCCTTTGAGGCTTCTTTAATCAAGAGTTTGATTCGAGGAGAGATTTTGTAGATTGTTGTCTACGTAATACACCCAAAATCCAAAAAAATTGAATATCATCAAAAACACAAAAAAAAATTGAAAATCCACAAAACAACCAAAAAGAATCTTCTTTGCTCACCTCCCATTCTTCGTGAAGTTTATGATCACTCGTAATCAAGCTAAACGAGCTCGTAAACGTCTTCAAAAGCAAGCAAATCAAGGATCGTTGATTGTTGAAGAACCTCCAATTGTTGAACCTATTATAGAACAAGAAGTCATAATGGCTAATCGTACTATGATGGAGTTGCTACAAGCACCCACCGAGGGTTTTGGAGAGGCCATTGTTATTCCCGCCATCCTTGCGGAGAATTTCGAAATTAAGACGGGTTTAATGTCGATGCTACAAGCAAACAAATTTCGAGGTCATGAGAAAGACAACCCGCATTACCACATTAGGAATTTCAACCGTCTCACCGCCACTAGCAAATTCAAAGATGTTCCGCATGACGCCATTAAGATGATGTTGTTTCCATATTCGTTGGATGGACCCGCTAAAATTTGGCTCGAGAAAGAACCGCCAAATTCGATTTTGACATGGGCCGATCTCGTTTCCAAGTTTGTGAACAAGTTTTTTCCACCATCGAAAACAACACACTTAAAAAATGAGATTTCACGATTTGTGCAACGTAACAATGAAAGTTTTTCAATGGCATGGGAACGATTTAAGGAGATGTTACATGAATGTCCTCATCATGATTTTTCGGAATTGCATCAAATTGATACCTTTTATAATGGGCTTAATGATCATGAACGAGATTATTTGAATGCCGCCGCGGGTGGTAATTTTTTGTGCAAGACGACAAATGAGGCTTTACAAATCATTGAAAATCGATCTAAGGTTTATAGCCCTCGTAACACACCGAGTGTTGCCAATATGGGTTCGTCATCGTCATCACAATCGTCTCGTAGCATTAACGCCTTACATGATGAAGCTAATGAGGAAAATCGGTTTTTTGATAGATTTGCTAATCTAATGTCCCATTGGAAGGCTCAAGAAGCTTCCAATTCCGCTTCGGTTAAAGCGGTTGCTAAGAGTTGTTTATCGTGTGGAGGAGCTCATGATTTATCCGAGTGCATTACCGCGGATGGTAACACTTCGAGTGCTTATGTAGCAACGGGAACTTACAACCAAAACGGCCAAGGTTCCCGCCAAAATCAAGCTCCACCAAACCAAAATGCTAATAATTATCGAAACAACAACCAAGGTAATTACCAAGGCAACACACGCAATTATAACAAAGGGAATTATCAAAGTGGGAATGGACAAATCTCTAATCAAAACCAAAACCGTGATTTTCAAAATACTACACAAGGTTTTCAAAATGCTCACACGAAAAATTTGCAAGGAGAATTTTTAGATTATGCTAAAGCAAATGATGCTAAATTTGACAATATGCAACGTGAGATGATTAGCTTAAGGTCCGAGTTGAAAAACGAGCTTAAAAATGAACTTGCTAATGAACTTAAAACTCATGCTAATAAAATGGAAGGAAATGTCCAACGTCTTCAACAAAACCAACAAAAGATGGAATTAGGACAACATGAGATTAAGCAAGAGTTATTGAAAGCGGATGCTAGGCAATCTAAATTTGAGGACCGTATGGCTAAGATGTTTGAAGCAATCATGTGTAAGCCCTCTTCTTCGGGTGGTCTTCCTAGTGATACCATTAACAACCCGAGGGGAGAATTGAAGGTTATTACTACACGAAGTGGTAAAACTTTCAAGGAACCAATCTCTCGTACAAGTACTTCTACGGAGAAGGAAATCGAGAAAGAACCCGAGGTGATGGTCGAAAAGGAGCACATTACAATCCCACGAAGTACCGCTCATACCACACCTACGGTTACACCAATACCAATTGTGGAACCCGAGATTCCAAGGCCGTTGCCTAATGACCAACCCACACCACCTTTACCCTACCCTTCAAGACGGAACAAAGAGAAAGCACAAGAAAGGAACAATTATCAATTTGAGCTATTTATGAAAATGTTTCGTGATTTGCACTTTAACATAAGTTTTGCCGATGCTTTAATCATGATGCCTCGATTCGCCGCAAACTTCAAAAGTATGCTTAACAACAAAGAGAAGTTACAACAATCGTCTAGTTGTTCATCGGTTTTTCTAAGCCGCATACCACAAAAAGTCGGTGATCCCGGTAAATTTTTGATTCCGTGTGCTATACAAGATATGGAGGAATGCTACGCCTTGGCCGATCTTGGTGCTAGTATTAATTTAATGCCTCTCGAGATTTTCAAATCGCTTTCGCTTCCGGCTCTCATTCCTTCGAACATGTCCATCGAGATGGCCGATCATTCTACGATCATGGCATGTGGAGTAGCCGAGGACGTTTTCGTTAAAGTCGGAAAGTTTTACTATCCCGTTGACTTTATCGTTGTAGACATTCCCATCGATCGAAAAGTTCCTCTCATTTTGGGTCGTTCATTTTTGGATACATCACGAGCACTTATCGATGTTCATGCTCGAAAAATCACCCTTCGTTTCAATGAAGAAGAACTTGTCATCAATGCAACACAAAACTCCAATCTTTCTCATGTATATTCTATTGCAACTTTAAACCATGGTGACTCGACCAATGTCGTTTGCAAAGAATTTTCACCAAGAGTTTTAGGGAATGTCTCCAAAAACAATTTACCATTTCCTCCGCCGGTGGAGGTTATGAGTGCTAAGCCTACAAGGAAGAAACCATCAATACTTGAATCGAAAAATCCTTCGCCTCATCTCGAACATTCATTCTTGAAAAGTGTTGATAAGTTGCCGGTTTCTACGGAAGATCTTTCGGATGATGAATATGTGGACCCCGATGGGGAGGTTTTCTTCGTCGATAAACGTTTTGAGAACTTGCCACCACCAAAACCAAAACGGTTTCAAAATGTGAGAATTTTTAGTGTGACTAACATCGTCTTAGAAACACCGAATATTTTCGACATAATCAAAAAGGGTTTTCATAAGGAGAGTTTAAAAGATAACAAAGAAAAAGATCTTAAATGTAATTTAATTGATTTTTCTACAAATCTAACTCCGTCATCACCACGTGATTTGAGTGCTACAAACTCGTCTACTCCTTTTGACGATGTTTTGTGTGGTTCTAGTATGGGGGAAGCCCCTTATGTTCCCTCATCCTTGTCCACCGAGGACGAGATATTCGATCCCGGAATTTCATGTAAAGGGAAATCTCGGTCTTCCACCGATGCAATAAATGGAAAATCTTTCTATTTGCTTGGTGCGAGTCTACCTCGAGTAGCTCAAACGTTTGTCTTACCAATTGTCTCACCCTTCTACTTCTCATCTATTTTCTTCAAACTCTTTGAGTTTATGGCACATGTTGGAGTGGTGTTAATTTGTTTTCCCAATGGAAACGAGAACGCCATTTTCGACCCCGGTATTTTGCATCGTCTAAGGACTTAGTCCTTTATACCGGTTGCTTTTTGGGCCTTGTTTATCATGTAAGCCCCATCAAAAATTGACCACACCATGATATCCCTAAATGTTCACATTTATGGGGATCGAGTCGAGCTCATGACTCGGTAATCAAAAACGAGGTGCCTCGTGGGGGAGATCCCATGCTTATCTTTATGCTTTATGTTCACTAATAAGGGGACTTGTACCCTTCCAACTCGTTGTCTCGTGGTTGTTTGTGATTGTGATTCTAGATCATCATCATCGTCTACGATTGAAGACTCTCGTGTTCGTTTACGTGAGCCTCCATCGTTCGTTTGAAGAAGTTTTTCACGAATCCATGACATATCCTTTATTGTTCTAACAATTATCTTTTAGCATAATTAATAAACGGCTTTAGATATATTGTTGATCACCCTTTCCATGCTAGATCCTAAGCATTCGATTCTTCGTCTCTAGTATGGGGGTGCTCCACCTTTAGACTCGAAACATTGAGGACAATGTTTACTTTTAGTATGGGGGGGTGAATAGGTACTTGCTTTGCTACGCCCTCACGTGTTCCATCTTTCAATGTTTTGTTTTGCTAATAAGGCTAAAAATGGCCAAATTTTAAAATTCTTCTTAGTTTTCATAAGTGTTTTTAAGACACGAATGTATATTTTCCGATGGGTAGAATAAGAGTTAATTTTTGACTTGATGGGCATTTGGAGCCCTTTACATTCCTTAACCCGCTCAATTCAAGTTTTGCTAGACTTTTATATAGGGAGCTTTAAAACGCGAAAGTCTTAATTCATTCGGGTTAAGAACAAGAACTTTTCGCAAGTTCCTATAATTGATTCTAGAAAGTCACTTATCAAGGGAACTATAAAACGCATTCTCTAAACTTGAAAAAGTCCAAGAAAGTGCAAGATCCTATAGGTGGCTTGAAAACCCAAAACTTTGATTTGATATAGTCTTAATGAAAGCTAATCCAAATTTGGCTTAATTTTGACTTGCACGGCTAAGTATTCACGAGTCTCTTTAATTAGAGGTCTTTAAATAGTGAAGAACGAGAAATGATAGAGTTAGACAAGTGATCATGCTAAACGTAGAACATGAAAGTGTTCTTTCAAAAACTCATGTGTTTTTAATTGTGGCTTTTTCTTCCCATAAGATCAATGCATTAGGAATAAATCATAATTGCAATAAGTAAGGTCGTACGGTTTGAAAGGTTACTTAGCCTCTAGCGCAAGATCGTTTAAAAGTTGCTCGGGGTTGAATAGAGTTCATAGCCAAGGCATAACTTATTGAAGCGGGACGCGAAGATTGGCGATCATCCAAAAAGGCCCTAACAAGGCATGAGGAGCTCTATTTTTGCTAAAGATCCAAAGATGATGTGAAGTATCATTGTTCCAAAATCAATATGAAGGATCGAGACACACGACGAGAAGCAATTACTCCCCTAAAGAATGGAGAAAGTCTATCCAAAAAGACCCTAACAAGGTATGAGGATAAATATATCCAAGTCCGAAAAGGAGGCGGATCGTTGTATATCAAAATCCAAAGTAAAGATTGAAGAAAAATGATGAAGTCGTGGTCCTATATGAAGAATCTCTCAAAAACGTCAAGTGAAGAAATTCCAATTATATGAAGAGAAGACCATAATTTCGAGAACGTCTTCCCAAGATTTGAAGTATGAAGTACATGCCAAATATCGGTCCGAGAAAGGTCTCAAATCGTGAAACAAGTTATGCCAAGATATGAACTTAAGGAGATACACGAGAAGCCGTTTTAAAAGATTTTGTCCTTCGGCTAACTATTGATCAAATCGTGCTACTTTGCTTTCGGACTAATAACTACTCAAATAAGTCAATATGAATCACTTGTGATCCATGACAAATAGATAAAAAATGCTAGTAACCCATTTCCTTTTATAATAACTAGGATTGCGGGGAGAAAAAGTATTACACAATTTGAACGTATGAGTAGTGTTAGCATTGTGACTTGTACCAACAATGATCTTGTTTTTGCACTTAGCATGGAATGTATGACAATCAAGGATGACGAAATTTACTCTAAGGGACATTAACTTGTTTCTATTCTTTGACCCTAAAAGTCACCTTTTGGTGATGAAAATCATACATTATGTCTTTACACATTCTCGTAGTATGTTGCAAGTTTTCTTTTACTCTTCAATAAAAGTTAATAAAATTGAACTTTGGTGATGCTTAGATACTTTATTCTAGCATTGCGTGAGGGCACGGCAATGGCTTAGTATGGGGGAGTGATGAGATGGCATTTATACATGATCTCATCGTTCTTTTCGGGCTTTAAATGCATTAATATGTCATAAAATACCATATATATACTTGTGTTTGTTTACTTGTGTATTTTAGGTATGGATATCGTGAAAAAGACAAAAGATCACAAGATACAAGGAAAAACGAACACGAGAAACGAAGCCGTACAAAGAACCGGGCCCTAATCATGGAATTTTCATCAAATACCCTTGAAGACTTGAAGACATACAAGATTGATCATCCAAGAATGAAGAAATGACAACTTAAAACCCTTGTATAGTAATGATTACAAGTTTGGTCCCTTAAGTTTGTCAAAATTGCAAAAAGGTCCTTCAAATTTGAAGAAATGGCAAGATTGGTCCCTCAACAAATTCAAATTGCCAATTATGGTCCCTCATGAAGTTTAAGAGACATTGAAGACCTTTGAAGATCAACTTTGTCCAAGTTCAGCCCTTGAAATACTCAAAATAGCAAGAATAGTCCTTGGAAACATTTTGGAGAAAGTTTGTGCCAAAAGTGTCAATTGATGGAAGATATTAACAAAGGAAAGGAGATTTTAGGCTGAAAATCTTTAAAAGCCAAAAATTCCAAAAGACAAGGACCAAATTCGCCATTTTTGAAACATTTAAAAAAAAATGCGCCTAACAACTATCCCACCCCCAAAATTCGGATCAAATGAGTACTATTCACCTTCTTACCACCCCAGATTTTACCCTCACATTTACTTGGGTAAAACTCAATTAAACTTGCACACACTTAATTCACACACTCCAAAACCCTTCCCACTCCTAAAAACCTGCATCCCACTCATGTGCACCAAAACCCCAATTCCCCAATCCACCAATCACATCATTTCTTAACCTCCAAGACTAGTGACGTGGCAAAATGAACGTCCAAGATGATATGCTTGCTCACAAAGCAAAATTTAAAGGCCAAGATCAAATGGACAGCTCATATGCACTCAAAATCATTCAAGGGCACATTTGGGATTTTCTATGTATTAGGGTTTTAAGTTTTTATGCTTCTAGGATGTTCTATAGGCTCTATAAAAGGAGACCCAAGTTGTGGTGATCCCTTTGTTCCAGTTTCTAGTCTCTCACATGTAATTCCTTTTTAAAGAAATAAAAAGTTTGGTTTTTGAAATATTCAAGTGTAATTCCTTTTTTATTGTTTTTAAAAGTTTGTGTGTTGTGAGGAGATTGATTCTGAGTTCCACTTTTATTTGGTTAAGCAACTTTGATTTTCAAAGTTGTTTAAGGTTTTGGGATTTTGAGAGATTTTGGTAAAATCTTCTCAAAAGGTTTGGATGTTAAGAGGTTTTGATTAATTGATTATATAGTGTTTTAAAACGTATTTAAAAAGGTTGGTTAAGGTTTTGAAAGTATTTTGGAAAGAAGAAAAAGGAAACATAAAAAAAATATATATTGTTATATTATTTTGTTGTTTTCTTGTTTTGTGATTACAATAGGTTGAAGGCTTGTTGATTTGGTTCAGCTCCAACCCGGGTTGGATTGGAGGAGGATTTTCATCCTCTAGGTTCTTGGATGTAAGAACCTAAGGTATCTTCCTTTTACCTTGTTTAAAGTTCATAAAAGTGCTAGTTTATATGATCTTAAGTGATTTGGTGATTAAGTGTGTTTATATTGCATGATTTGTGTTCTAGTGTGTATGTTTACATGTTAGATGCACTTGGAATCAATTTGGTAGCTTTTGTAAGCATTTTGGTATGTTAAAAGTTGGTTTTTAGAAAGTAAAGTGGTGTTTGGCAACGCGTTTTAGCAGGACATCTAGATTTGTTTTGATAATTAAAAGGTGTTAGATTGCTTGTTTAGGGTTGATTAAGGTTATTAGTAAGTAGTTAATTAGTTTGGAACAAGATTTGAACAAGTTTGTTGAGTTTAAAAGGTAAAAAGGGTGTTAAAAATCTGCATAAGTGTTGATTTGCTTGATTTGTGATGAACTTTGTGCATGATCTTTGATTGTTGATCTTTGATTCTTGTTGTTATTTGTGTTGTTCTTGACTTCTTGTGATCAAAGGATCACAAGAGTGCCATTATTGTCCAAAAAGCATACCAAAATAAGCCAAGGTCAAGTCCTCTTGGCCAAACTCATAAACACACAAGTTCAACCTGCTGGTGCAATAGTTCATAACCAGGTTCGTCATACAAGTTGCGGCGCAAGACAACATGTTGCGGCGCAACTGAAGTACCTGCAGATCTTGGTGATCTCGCAACACTAGTTGCGGCGCAAGACCCCACTAGTTGCGGCGCAACTAGTGACTTTTATTTTTTTTGGAGTGTTTTAATATTATTTTATTAATTAATTTTCAAAATTTTATTTTTCTTTCTTTTTCACTTTTCCTAGGTTCTTTGTCATTAATTAGGACTATTTCCATTTTTAGATTATTTTTATAACTTTTAGATTTATTTTTATAATTATTTTAAGTTTAATTAGTTTTTAATTACTTTTAATCATTTTTAGAGTTTTAAAAATAGTTTTAATAGGTTTTAATTTTTAGAATATTACTTTTTAGTCTTCTAATAATATAAGTTAAGTAATTGTTCAATAAAATCATATTTTTGACATTTGAATTAATTAAATTTAATTTTAGGGCTTTAATTAGCATTTAAAATTAATTATTTAATTAATAAAAGGTTTTAAAATATCTTTATTGGATTTTTGTCTTTATTTATATTATTTTAGACTTGTTTTAGTCTTTTTAATCTTTTTCTTGATTTTGTTTTTTTGGTTTTAATAATTTTTAATTTTAGTAGTTTTTCTACGGTTTTACGTTTTCGTTTTTTACGTCATAGTGTAATTTCCAAGAAACCGTCATTCCATCTTATCAATATTAATCTCAAATATATACAAGTTAATTCACAACACCATACCTCCTTGGGAAACGAATCTTTCATCTCTTTTTAAGTGATTGAGGGTCATTAGTGCACGGTTTTCCTAAACCGTCACTCGATACTTACCGCTACTTTACGTTTCTTCTCTTTGTTTTTCCTAAGGCAAAGAAAGGGGTGTATTTTACTACTATCACTTTGCCAATCATTTCTTCGAGATACACGTACCGAGCTTCGAGTTTTTCGTGATACAATATTGAAACTCATGACCTCGGTCTCGTCTTCGATTTATGAAAGATCTCGACTTCAGCAAGGGTATGATAATGGCGCGCAAGACTCTTCGATGCAAGAGAAAACTGGTCATACGGTTGAAAACTTGGAGCCTAACGATGCCAAGAGCACAGAATCAGGAGGACAACATGATGCCAGTGGCACGTCAGGGAATGTTCACGAGATTTCTCTTGATGACACCTTACCCATTTATGACGCAGAGCCTACAAACATGGTACAATGTAATGTGGTTTATGATGTATATGCTGATGATATGCCGCATATTGAGGATTCTGAACCTAATTATGACAAACATGGGATGGAAACGAGTGATAGCAATACCACTTCTGATTCATCTGATGTAAGTCATAATGGGGGAGAGATTGTTCAGAATGCTAAACATCATGATAATTATCCTATAACTGATTCATTGACTGCTTCTGATTCCAAGATTAAAGAGCTCGAAACAATCGTAGCTCGGCAATCAAAAGATCTTGAGGATGCCAAACTTGAATTTTCTAAGAAAACGGACAAATTTGAAACATACTTTGAAAAACTTGAAAAGTCAAACGTTGTTCTTGAAAGAAAATTGGATCAAAATGTTCTAGATTCTAAAGCTGAAAAGGATAATCTTTTGAAACAAATTCAACTGCTTGAATCTAAGTTGGCATCCCAAGATAACGTGCTCAAAGAAAATGAAACATTAAAGGCCCAATTACAGGAAAAGGTTTTTGCTATAGCTGCGTTGAAAAACGAGTTAAGGAAAAGTAAAGGACCTAGTGTGGACACTAAGCTTGAAAAACCATCAATCTTGGGGAAACCGCCTACAAATCAGTTCGTCAGACAACCGATTGTCAGACAACCTACTGCATTTAGATCCGAGCGACCACAATCCTCGAGACCGCGGTTTGCCTCCCAAGTTGATTTGGTTCATCTTATTAGACCAGTCACTCCAGCTACTAGGCCCAATGTGATCACTCCAGCTTTAGCAAGACCAAATCATATGATTGCCTCTAGTTTCCCTAAAAATACCAAGACCACGTCTAGAACTAGTTCAAATGACGTTTGCCATGAATCTGATCTTAGGGAAGCTAAGCAAAAGACACATGTAAGAGATAGGAATTCCAAACCTAGTCAGATGCCTTCTAGTTTACCTAACACTGCTAACCGTAGCATGTCCAATCCTAGGAGCATCAATCAATCGTCTAAGGATTCTAGATCTTACTCGGACATTAAATATGCTACTTGTAAAACATGTAGAAAATGTGTCTTTACGGCAAATCATGATGCTTGTATCAAAAAATTGCTTAATGAGGTGAACTCCCGTGCTAGACTTAAATCCCAGTGGGTAGCTAAAATCAAACCCTTTGGTAAGATGTGGCGCCCCACTGGTAGAACTTTCACTCTTGTAGGAAACGAGTGCCCTTTAACTAGGATAGCCTCTGATTCTACGAAGACTACTAGGGAGGAAATTGCAAAGGATGATACATCACTTAAGCCTGAACTTAAGATTTTATATAAAAGGAAACGTTTGCCAACTAAGACAAGTGAATCATCCCCTCAGGCCACCTCTGACACAAGTAAAGCCAACTGTGAACCCCAATGTGCTTCTATAATTGATATTGCTAACCCACGTCAAAGCATGCAAATTCCTAATGAGATTGCAGGTACCAAAGTTGATGTTCCAAAAGAACGAAGCGGTCCAATCGTTGTGTACCGTTCAACTAAGGACACTCTTAGAGTTTGGTTGCTGAAGAAGCAGATATCAGAGAAACAAATGTCTCAGGGGATTCATGGTTAAGCTGCAAACAAGGACTTACAGTCACATAACAGACTGTAACTCGATCCTCAAAGAAAGGAAAGTTCATCCCGATGATGACTTATCCTAAAAACGAGAAATTCATTTTTCTCGGGCATGAGCTTATATAAAAAACATTCCAAGTTTTTAAGCTCATGCATTATGGCTCCTCGTTAAATGACAGACGACGACCCGGACTTCAGAGACAGGGAAGTTTATCTACGCAACGATAACTTACCCTCTTAACAAGAAATTAATTTTTCTTGGACACGAGCTTACCCTAAAACCATTCAAAGGTTTTAAGCTCGTGTAAATGGTTTATCATTAAATATCAGATGGTAACCCGTGCATCAAAGAAAGGAAAGTTTATCGCTGATGATAAACTTATCCTAACAACGAGAAATTAAGTTTTCTCGGGCATGAGCTAAAATTAGAAACATTCGAAGTTTTTAAGCTCATGCACAATGACTTACAGTTAAATGTCAGACTGTAACTCGAACTTAAAATAAAGGAAAGATTATCTTTTATGATAACTTATCCTCTTAACGAGAAATTCACCTTTCTCGGTCATGAGCTTGTCTTAAAACATTCGAAGTTTTAAGCTCAGAAAGGAAAGTGTATCTTTTAAATAAGAGAACTTTTCCTCGTAACGAGAAATTAACCTTTCTCGGTCATGAGCTTTCCGTTAAAACAGTCAAAGTTTTGAAGCTCATGAACACGACTTCTAAGTAAATGTCAGCTTAGGACTCGTTCTTCAGATAAAAGGAAAGTTTATCGCCGATGATAAACTTATCCTTAACAACGAGAAGTTTACAACTTCTCGGACTTGAGCTCGTTCCTAAGATATTCCAAATCTTAAAGCTCAAGTAATTGGTTTTCAAAACTTTGAACACAATTTTTCAAGAATTTTTCAAAGATTTTTTTTCTAAATCTTTCAAAATTGTGTGTTCAAAAATGTTTTGATAAAAAGAGCATGTCTTCTGGAATCGATAATATTTACGAACCTAGAAATGTCATTCAATAATGACACGGGGTTGTAAATAAAGTTCGAGCAGAAGTTCAAATTTTTTAAAACATGCTCAAAATGGTTTGCTATTATTTCAAATAGCAACCCGCTTTTCATAATCAAGTCAAGCATTTCACCGGAAAGCTTTGACTCAACAACGGGAATTAATTTTCTCGGGGACGTGACGAGGTGACCAACATTCGTGAACAAGAACCATGTGAATCTTTCATATGATGTTCTCCATCATTCAGGTCCTACCTCGTACATTGCTAATCTTGTGAATTCATTATTATATATGATCTTTGCACGTAATAAATACCTTACACTTGTGTTTAAAAGGTATTTAATTTACGTTTCAAGTACACCCTCATTAATTTGAGGGGGAGCTTGTTAAATTCATGAAGATAACTAATTTGCATCTTTCTTCCCAAATTTTCTTAAAATGCTATTAAATCAATTGATATTAAAAACATCGATTGGGTTAATATTTTTAATATGGGGGAGAAAATGTGATTTAATATGGGATATGATCAATCATAAATGGTTTGACTTAACGTGATAGCTCATCCCGACATGTGCAAAATGTTTTCGGATATCGTAGCATATGTTAAGGGGGAGCAAAATGGATTTGCACTTCAAAATGGATTTCATGGTGACATACACTTACCCAAAACATCTCTATTCACGACGGTGAAGATTGTGGTGACATAAGGATGGTAGGATAGGTTAAAGTCCAATGATTTCTCTAGAACCGGAGGAATCTTCCCAAGGACATTCCATAGCTAGAAATAGTAGTCCTTAGGAAAGATGGAGAAAGATTGTGAACGTAGCTGAATGCCGACCAAGTACTTAAGTTAGCACTGGAACAATCACAACAAGGTGCTAGTGATGACGTATTGGTAAGCATTGAAGGGGTTGAAGAATGAAAAAGAAATGTAAAGATAAAGGGTGTAAAGAAAGAAGCCCTCCTTACAACTTTAGGCAGAAACCGGGTCAATACATATGCTATTGAGGTCATTTTTGCTAATGATTCTCGATATTGAAGAAAGACGTCATGGACCCAGTGATGCAATGCACAACCCTTCCCAGCTAACTCAAGTATCTCTCAAAAGGTATTTGTTTTAATCACACGGAGATCAACACGTTATCTATTGATTTATTCACTCCGAATAAATTGGTATTGAAAAGGTGGCACTCCTCTCCAGCCTCCGATCACTAAAAATCCAAAACGCACGATCGAGTCTAGAGCCATTTGAGATCATCAAATATCTCATTAGGACACACTTTCATTATTCCTTGCTTCTTCACACACTGTGAAAAGTAAGAACGATCTTAAGAGTCCTACGCAAAATCTTCATGATCTTGCCTGAACATCCGAGTAACACGAAAGTATTTACAATGAAGATGGAAATCCTTCTTGAGCGAATATCAAAAAGCTCATGGTAGGTGACTTGTGCGGTTCTTTATGAATCAAACTTGTGATAACTGGAAAGCAACAGTGGTTTAATTCTTAAATGAACTTAAACTCGTTCCAGGCCTCTACGCATTATCATATGATCTTGCCAGAACACTCAGAGTGACTCTTTATTGATCACAGTGACGAGTGGAAATCCTTCTAGTGTTAACATCAAACAGCACTTGGTAGGTAACTTGCAAGATTCTATATGAATCAAGCTAGTGACAACTGGAAAGCAACGATGGTGCGGTTCTTAATTGAACTTCACTTGTTCCAGGAACATGAATTGACGGCTTCAAATCATGCGGATAATATTATCCAAATGATTCACTCTTTACGTTCGTAGTCAGCTTTGGACGGTCGAGTAAAGAGAACGGGTTTACCCGCGAAATCTTGTCAAGGAGGTTCTTTATTGAAACTACCTGCCACAAGTACGATATTTAATATCGTCCAACGGTCTTCACCGACCGGAGGTAAATTGCTACCGAATTAGAATGAAATGTTCAAGGCCATTTCATCCGTGTATATTGTTTTGTTGCTAACTGTCTTATGCAGCGTAACAAGAAGGTGGCATTGCGGTGTACAATCCAGAAGAAGTCGTCACCACATGCTTATACTATATACAATTAGTACTTCAACAAATTCAAGAAAGCCTGAAGGTCAAGTCTTCCGCTGTATCAAACTCTGAAGCTTTCAAGAATTTAAAAGTATAAGTATGTGGAACATGAAGTCACAAAGAGACAAATATCACAAGTGAAGAATGCACAAGGTCAAGGCAAGGAAACATGCTCAAGTCTAAAAGTCAAAGATCACATCAAGCATATTCACAAGAACAAGATCGAAGACTCAAGCATAGATGCTAGGTTTAAGATTTTGTAAAAAGATGTGACCTCCCTTAGGGGGAGATTGTTGGAAATACGTTTTCCCTATAAAGTCTCGGTCACATCTTAGTTAGCATAGATCACGAGTTATAGACTATTTAGAACTTTGTTTCTTGGAGCGACCTCCCTTAGGGGGAGATTGTTGGAAATACGTTTTACGTATTTATGAAGGATCGGTCGCTCCAACGATAATTATGTAATGGGCTCGTGATCTATTTACTTTATGTATGGTCCATATAGCCCACATGTAGGGTGGGCTATATATAACCCCTCCTAGCATGTTAGGAGGGGGTTGTTGATTCCATTTTTCACTTAATCATATTTCTATCTTTTCTTTCTCTCTCTACATTTCCCCTTTTCTCTCCTTTCTCTCTCTAATCCTTCATCTCTTTCCTTCATTTCCTTATGATTATCATCTAAATCAACCACATTAATCCACCAAATCCATGATATAGAATAGGCCATTAATTTCGTAGACCTTCATATTTTCTTTCTTTGCTTGAATAAATCTTTGAATAAGTGGTTTTAGTTTTCAAACGTTGTGAATCTTTTGACTCAATCCGAGTTTACTCTAGCTAGTATCCTTAACGTGTTTAAGTCAAGTTTTGCTAGGCTTTTATATAGGGAGCTATAAAACGCGAAAGTCTTAACTCTCACGGGTTAAGAACAAGAACTTTTCGCAAGTTCCTATAATTGATCCTAGAGAGTCGTTTATCAAGGGAACTTTAAAATGCGATTTCTAAACTTGAAAGAGTCTAAGAATTCGCCAGATCCTATAGGCGACTCGAAAACCCAAAACTTTGATTTAATAGGCTAAGTATCCACGAGTCTTATTACTTGAGATTTTAAACTGTGGAGAACGAGAGATGATAGAGCCAATTATAAGTTCGGTATTCTTTCGTGAATTTATGTGAGTTAATTATAAGCCTATTCTCCCATCGCTTGCTAATAAATTTATCTGCTAATAAATAAGGTTGTACAATTTGAAAAGTTACTTAGCTTCTAGCCCCAGATCGTTTAAAAGTTGCTCGGTATGGATTAGAGTTCATAGCCAAGGCATAACTTATTGAAGCGGGACGCGAAGATTGGCGAGTCCGAAAAGGCCCTAACAAGGCATGAGGGCTATGTTTTGTTGCTAAAGATCCAAAGTGATGTGAAGAATCATTTATCGAAAATCAATATGAAGGATCGAGACACACGACGTAAAGCAAAACTCCCTAAAAGTCATGGAGAAGTGTATCCGAAAAGACCCTAACAAGGTATGAGGATAAATAGATCCAAGTCATAAAAGGAGGCGGATCGTTGTATATCAAAGTCCAAAATAAAGATTGGAGAAAAAATGAAGAAGTCGTGGTCCAAGTATGAATCTCTCAAAACTTCAAGTGAAGAAATTCCATTATGAAGAGAAGACCATTATTTCAAGAACGTCTCTCAAGATTCGAAGTATGAAGTCGCTGCCAAATATCGGTCCGAGAAAGGTCTCAAATCGCGAAGCGAGTTATGCCAAGATATGAACTTTATGAGGTCCCGAGAAGCAGTTTTAAAAGATTTGGTCCTTTAGCTAACTATTGATTAAATCGTTCACTTTATTTTCAGACTAAATAACTATCGAAATAAGTCAAACAATGCATCCTCGTGATCATTCAAGACAACAATAAAATATAAGAGATACCCCTAGGAATAAGGGAGTCTAAGTGAGTAATTGGCCCACATGAATTCATGATAGTTTACTAACTTATAATAACAATGATCTCGTTTTTAAGCTTGGTTTGGAGAAAGTGAAAAACTTGAGGATGATGATTATTCATGACATTTCCAAAACCCAAGATATGCTTTTGATTCCTTTATTTTTCGTGATTTTAATTTTCTATTTCTTTAATAAAGGCCAACGTGGATTGATTATGATGAAAAGTGTAATCTTGCTTTGTAACTAATGCATTGCATGAGGACATTGCAATGGTCAAGTGTAGGGGTTTTGATAGGTGTGTAAACACCCATCTGTTCTACCACTTAATTACAATAATAACCGGATCAATACGTGTATTTTATGTCTTTTATGTCGGAATTATGCGTGGTTTGTGTTTTTGTTGTGATTTAGGATGAAAAGGTGAAAAGTGGAGAAAACACGGACATTCACGGGCATTTACGGACTTTTATTGAAGAAAAGGATGAAAGACGAAGTCAAGAAGTCAAGAGTGCAAAAAGAACGGAAGTCCACGACCAATTCTGAAGATTTATCGAAGAAAAACTCAAAAGACGAAAGTTTATCAAAAGCCGAAGAATTCAAGTCTATTTTATTGAAGAATTTAAAGACGAGTTCGAAGAAATCCCGAAGCCAAAAGTCCCTTAAGTCCAAGTTTAAAGAAGATTAGAAGAAAAGGACTAATGACGCAATTAATGAAGAATTAAGAAGAAAGGGGCTTAATCTTGCAATTAACAAGAAAAGGAAAGAGGGGAGGAAGCTTCCTTAATCCTCCCCTATATATAGAATAGGCTTGTTTACATTTCATTGTTGTTGGCTAAGTGTGACAATTAGCTCTTCCACCATTTAAATACCTTGTCATTTACTTTTCTTGTCAAATTTAAATACCTTGTCTTGCACCTTAAATTCATTTAATTTCAAGTAAGTTTTCATTTAATTATTGTCAATCTTTATTTTATCTTGTCAATCTCTTATTTACCTTTCTTAATCTTTGATTTATGTGTTTATGTTTATGTTCATGCTTTTATTTTGATCCAAAGTGGTTTTTGATTATTGTGGTTAAAGTTGTTTAATTTCTTGTTTTTAACTGTTTGTTGATGTTTATTTGTTGATTCGTTACTGTTTAGATTAATCCGTGTGTTTGATTTTGGTTCATTTGTGTTTAAATTTACTGTTTCTGTATCTCCTTGTTCTTCGGATAGTTTGTTCTTGTATTTGATCTTTCCAGGAGAAAACTTCCGAATCAAGACAAGGAGTTGATTCATTCGGAACTTCCAAAGTTCCGAGTCAAGGTTGTTCATCCGGAAGATTTGGGATTAGCAAAAGTTCCGAGCCAAACTTGTTCATCCGGAACATTCAAAATTCCGGACGAAGGAAAACTTCCGAGTCTGCTACTGTTCATTCGGAACTTTAAAACTTCCGAATCAAGACCTTCATTCGGAACTTAAAAAGTTCCGGATCAAGCAATTCATTCGGAACTTTCAAAAGTTCCGAATCAACACTTCCGAACGAAGTTCCGAACGAAAGTTCCGAACGAACTTCCGAACGAAACTTCCGAACGAAGAGTTAGTTCCGATTCAGTGACTGTTCATTCGGAAGTTCTAAACTTCCGAATCAAGGGGCTTCACTCGGAAACTTCCGAATCAAGGGTGACAAAATACTTCCGAATCAAGACAAGATTTAGAGTTCCGAATCAGTAAAGTTCCGAACGAAGGATTGTTTTGGATAAGTGACATATTCAGATCAATTAGTTCCGGATAAAGGATTTTGGTATTATTCCAAGTGAAGAAAAATCATTTCAACCGAAGGTGACATTTAGGACGAGTGATTATTCCAAACGAAGGTTTATTCTGAATGAGCTGTATTCAGGTTCTTATTAGCTTTTGTCTTTGATTTTTATTTTCAAGCTTTATTTTTCCCGCCTTTATTTTAATTGCACTTTAAGATTATTTGCCTTCGTTTTAGACTTGCCTTAGTTTTAGTCGCACTTTAAGTTTGCCTTAGATAGATTTAAGTTTACGTCATTTACTTTAGTGCCCTTTCATTTCAGTCACGTTTTTAAATACTTGCACCTTTACTTTAATTAGACTTAGATTTACTTTAAGAGCCCTTTTACTTTAATTGTTTTGCACTTTTAATATACTACAACGACACATCTTTGTTCCACCAAAATTAAGACTGAGTCACACATTAAACACAAGTTTTTCAATTCGAAGAGAACACGAGAACGATAATTTTTAACCTGAGTAAAATCAAGTTATCACATACCCAAAGAACTCTGAGTGGTATGTGACTCACCAGCCACAGTCCAATAGAAAGAGTTAAATCTCTCCTAAATTACGGCGCGACCCTACTGGTCCGCCTGAAGTAAGGCATGGATGAGTGCGGTATCCTGTGCCTGGCGGGATACAAGAGCGTCGATCTATGCCTGTAGTGCGCCAAGTCTGGCCTGGCTAGCTCCCGAACCTTCTCCTACCTCGAAGGTCGAGTCAGGAGTAAAGTCGTGCCTCCTCTTGCGAAGTGGCAAGGCACTGGTGGGATAAGAGTGGAGTGCAGAAGTTGGTGGCAAGGGTGGTAGAGTAGGTACAACCTGATCCGCCTCCCTAGGTAGAGATGCAGGTACAACCAGGAGTGGTGATGTAGGAGAAATAGTAGGTGGTGATGGGGTAGGAGAATCTGATAAGATGATAACTCCATCATGCTGGTCATCTCTACACTCGGTGTCGGATGCATGTCCGGCAAGTACCGATGTCGGCGATGGTGGTGCGATGGTAGGAACCATAAGCTCCTCGAAAGTAGTCACGATGGTAGGTGTTGTCATGATATCTGAAAATAGTAGCATTTCAAAGTTGAGTAAGTTTTAGCTTACACAATTCAAAAAGTTTTCAAAATGCATATGCAATGCGGTTTATGTCTCTTATTAACAATGCTTGTTAAAAATATGTGTAGATACTTAAGTGACTTAATAACTCGGAGGTTATAAATCAGCGTACAGTTAGTCCACATAATATGCATGCTCTATATGCTATATGCTTAACTATAAGGGTTCCCGAAAATCAATTTTCTTTTTAATTGGTTTAAAATTTCAATTATAGTCCAGTTTAAATTTTTATTATTTAAAATTTTTTTTGATCTGGTTCTCTATAACTATGTGCTCTGATACCATTCTGTAACACCCCCATAATGGTCAAATGCAGCGGAATATTACGTGGGCTGTTACTTTGGTGGATCGATAGCACACAGTATATAGAGCAATGATCATAATAGTCATTTAAAAACATATCATAGGAATTAAACTGTACACATTTAGTATCTTGTCTTAAAACATCATTTATTAATAATGTGAAAAATATCCCATCCGTTAGTTTTATTTCCAAAACACGCCCCTAGGTTTTATAATACTTTCGTTATACGTCAATTTAAGTCCCTAGGGTTTCCTAGTATCTAAATATTTACAAACCGAGTCCCTAGGGCTCGGTTTAATTTTATAAATTGGCAAAACACCCCCCTCAAGTCTCGAACATATTAAAAGTAAGGGTTAGGGCTCGAATTAAGTTTAGATATTGACATAAGTAGTCCCTAATAACTCGAAAATATATATAAATGTTTCTAGGGCTCGAATTAAGTTTACAAAATGACACATTTATTCCCTTAAGTCTCGAAAATATATAATAAGGTTTCTAGGGTTTGTGTTAAGTTTCCAAAGTGACACCTTTAGCCCCTTAAGTCTCGAAATATTTAATAAAAAGGCTAGGGCTTGTATGAAGTTTTAAAGTGCCACATTTAATCCTTATGGTTTGGTTAGTTCACGGTTTAAACACAAACGCACCCTATATTTTTAGAAATGACAATTTTGGTCCTCGAACTTCTTTAAAGTCACGAAATGTATATAAATGTTTTATATATTTATGTTTTTGACTTATAACTTTCACCAAATATCAAGGATGGCCCAAAAAGTCTCCCAAAATGGGATTGGGCTTAGTTGGCCCAATAGGGTCTCGGTTTGGGCTTTATGGGCCTAACGGGTTACTTTTTGGGCTTGTCTAGTCTTAATAAGCATACTAATTATATACTAGTTTATGTGGGCTTATGGGCTTATTAATTTAGGCTTATATGTGGGCTTATATGTCACGGCTTATATGAGCTTATATGGCTTATTGTCTCAGCTTATATAAGTTTATGGGCTTATATGACTTGGCTTATATGAGCTTATATGTCTCAGCTTTATATAAGTTTATGGGCTTATATCACTTAGCTTATATGAGCTTATATGTCTCGGCTTATATAAGCTTATGGGCTTATATGACTTGGCTTATATGAGCTTATATGTCTTGGCTTATATAAGCTTATATGTCTCGGCTTATATAAGTTTATGGGCTTATATGACTAGGTCATTTAACTAGGGCTCACATTAGGTTTCTATAAGCAAGTTTCTTACTAGTTCATAGTGTTTTGAAGCAAGTTTGTCCACAAACACAATATAAGCCATGGGCTTATATGTTGTTAGTGGTTTGTCTTAGGGTATTTTACGTGTGCTGCAATCCTAGCTTCATTTCCATGGCTCATAGATGCATGACAAGTAATAAGAGGTATGAAAAGACTGAAATGAGGTTATGGAGGTCTCATACTTACTTGTTTCAAGAAAATATGGTGGATGATCAAGTTTCAAGGCTCCTACGTGTCGGGTTCGTCCTAGACGTGACCTATGGAGGTCTTGGCTTGACTTGAATGCTAAATATCTCTTGTATACTTGCACTAAATGCTTTGAGAAGACTAAGATCTTGTAGGAGTAAATGTTTTGTTTTGTCTAGGTGTTATGTGAAGTGATGATCCGAATTTTGGAGTGAAGTAAATGAGAAGTGGGAGTGTAGTTAATATTTCGTTTTTTTAGTTCGTTTTCTCTCGGTCTAATCGAATTGATATAACGTTTTAAGTAAAGACTTTATTGTTTTTGGTTAAGAGATATTGATATGGTATTTTATACTACTTGTACACAAAACGTAAATCTATACTATTATTATTATACTACGTATACATAACGGATATAAAACGAGAATACAAGATATAAAAAAAATATAAAAGCACACAAAACGAGAAATTAAACTAATATCATATTTCAAAACTGTTACGGGACTAAATACTTATAGACGTAAGTAATTCACTAATACTGGTCCTAAAACTAATACAGTAATACACTAATACTGGTCCTAAAATTATTAAATCTACTTTCAAGTCCAAATTTCGTTTAATAAAATGACATGGGCCTACTACTACAAATGAGCTTAAGTAATATTGCTAGCCTATATTTTACTTAATCATTTAACATCAAATTTACCCCTTAAAGGAAGACTTATAGGATGCAACTAACTAAACATATTACTCAGGACAAAGCTTGATCTAAGTTCAAAAATGTCTAGCTACCTATTTATTCCTTTTACACTTTTAACTTCCTTTCTTAATCTACTAACTGCTTTACTGATTAACGAAAACCAACATTGCTTTATGAAACTCAGTTTTCTACCTACTGACACAAACACATGAATTTTTATCACTAGACTAATGTGAACTGTACTTATCTCGAAAACAAATTTCGCTCAACTTTTTGATCTGAAGGTCAAACATGACTCCGGGTAATAACACTAAGACTATTTATCACTAATCCATTATACTACAGCTATTCTAAATGCATTCTTACTCTAAATCATCCAAAATTAGTTCAAAGGATCTAAAGCCAAACACTAGTTAATCAGAAATCAGAGACATTAAAGTAAACTAACTGGCTAATGTTAAGCTACAAGATAGCATATATCGCAAACAAACTTAACTACACAATTACACTACAGAATGCTAAATTAGGATTTAAGCTACGAGTATGCAGAAAATTAATACAAAGTGCTTGAACTACATTTAGCAACACGTATATTAAGCAAATTGCAGGCAGATTATGACTACAAGTATGCAGAAATTTGAATTCTTACTTGACTTGCACATCCGTGGCCTTGTCCGTTGATGTCGAAGTATGGCGCTGAGCAAACTTTTCGATCACGAGCTAGTCTTTCTGAACTACCAATCTCAACCAACTATCACAGCTATCAAAACCAAATATTGACTTTGAAAACGAAAACTTGCAAAAGATTAAGAAAAGACAGAATATCGAACAAGCAATATAGACTTGCTGAACAGATTTCCACAATAGAGTACCGTCGAGGATGAACACTGCTGCAAACGAATTAGAACCCTGTTGAAACTGACTTAAATTCTTCTCATGAAAAATTTATAAAAACGAACTCACATAGCCGAAACTGTATATTACTGAAAATCTACCACTTTCATTTGAACAAAAGAACAAATAAACGTTTTTAGAAAATCTAACTATAACCCAAGTTTTATCAAATTGAGAGAAAGAAAATTGAACAACCTCTAATCTGTTTAAACTAAAAGCATTTAACAAGTCTCTGGAACAAATTATTAGAAAAGAAAGGGGATCGATAACTCGATTCTCAACTACCTAAACACACTTCTACTATTGCGTGAACAGTGACAACGACTTACAGGTTTCACTTCTAACAGTAATTCATCACGTGAACAGTAACAGTTCTTAAAAAACAGAAAATTAAAGGATACTTAAGAAAGCTTGAAGAATCTATAATGAATTTCATTAATGTCAGAACTGTATCTCAATCTTGACTAACTCACAACAGAACAAAATAACAACATCTAAACAGTTTAGAAGAAAGAAGATTAAGAAGGTTAAAGCTTTCATTAATGGGGAAAAATAAGTAATCGGTTACAACTGAAAACTGAAATAAAACTGAATTGGTTACAAAAGTTTTAAACTAACTAACTAACTAATCATATCTAACTAATTAACTAGGTGTAATCTACTCCTAATGCTAACCACTGAAAAATGAGGTCTTGATCTTCTATTTATAGCCATCTGAAGAAGAGTGGTGACGTGGTTAAGCCAATGAGAAGATGCCACGTAATTAATACGAGGTTCTTGATTTGTTCTTCATTCTTCATCCAATTTGGGCGTTTCTTCGTTCTTCCATCTTGATCAAATTAACTTGTATCTTCAGGTAGAGGAGAGGATAAGGAGCGTTTTTGCTGTTTGAAGCTTTGTATGAATCCTTCTTGAATCCTCTCAATGACGAGTTGCAGGTGGAAGACTGTTTATTGTTTCTCTCTCTTCACGTTTGAAGAGATGAAGAAAACGTGATGTTTGTGTTTGACCATGACATGGTCTTTTGACCAAGTGTAAGTAAAAATTTAATAGACTTTTCCATTTGTTTCTTTTTGGTCCCTCATTTCCATTCCTTTTGTCAAATGTGTATAAAAGCTTTAAGTAAATTCCTTTTCATCCTTCATCTTGTTAAAAGTTACACTTCCAGTCCTCGATCTTTGAAATAATGGCAAGTAAGGTCCTTGAAAGCTCTTTCGTCCTTTTCTTTCTCTTTTCGTCAAATAAATCCCTCAAAACGCGTCTTTGCTTCAAAATGTATCTTGTTTACCTGAAAACACATGAAACACAAATACCCACGTGATTCTGATATTTTTCAGTTAAATATAATGTATTTGACAGTGTTTTGAGTGGTTTTTGGATCATAATTGATGAGTGTTTTCACACTTATCAACTCCCCTCCACTTGACCATTGCCTTGACCTCATGCAATGCAGCATTTTAAATCTCTAGAGTGCACTTTTCTCATAATTAACCCACCTTGGCCATTTTATGATTTAATAAACTAAACTATAATACATGATGAATGATTTTGAATATTTACAATGCAATGCAAAGAAGAACAATTCAATTTATATCTTTTTGGATTTTTATTGAAACGGTTTTGATGGAAATAACTCATAAAGAAATCAATGACTTTGATTAGGACTTGGGTACCATGGACATTTATCACCCTCAAGTTTCACTTTCCCCATACCAAGCTTAAAAATGGGATCATTGCATTCACAAGTAAAAAG
The DNA here is from genome assembly GCA_025667525.1 of Glebionis coronaria. NCBI lineage: Eukaryota > Viridiplantae > Streptophyta > Magnoliopsida > Asterales > Asteraceae > Glebionis > Glebionis coronaria. The sequence goes on from CM046876.1 coordinate 181,466,517, forward strand.
TGCATCAACTTATCCATGACAATTAAATGTGGAACCGGTTATTATTTGAGCAAATTGCTTGAGATCAAATTTGTCATTATTTGAAGCGTGAAATATAAGAAATGTAAAATCCAAAAATAAGGAAGCACGATTTTAATCCTAAGTAATCCTCTCATCCATTACTGGAAAAACCGCTCATAATTAATATAAGTCTGTTTCAAGAGTAATAAGTCATTCGCCTTATGTGTAAAATCCTCATGTCATGCATTAATAAGTAGCTACACACTTGCTAAGGAAAGAAAAAGAAAACTCACACAATAATTTACATCCTCCGCCTTTTTGAGACTTTGGATCTTAAATCCCGCAACACATCAAGGTAATATTGAATTGGAGCAACTATTAAATCCCCGCAACCCGTCAAGGTAATATTAGAATCTAATAGTTACTATAATTAACACTTCACTGCCCCTCTTGGGAGTCTTGTATAATTATTTTTCTTTTCTTTTCTTTTTCTTTTTCTCTTTTTTTTCTAGCCACTCATTTTTTGTAAGCCACTCTTATTTTTCTTTATTCCTCATAAAGAAAGTTGAAAAGAATAAAAGGAAAAACATCCGCTAAGTATTAAGCATGACATAAGTCTAGTACACATAAAACGTTCTAACTTAGAATCTTAAGACGTACTTATACCAACCATGAAGGATTAGACAAAAATGCATAAGAGATTACAAACCGATTAAAACCGTTCTTGATTATTTATTAACATATATACATGCGAAGAAAATAGAGGTAAAGAAGAGAAAGGTTTAGCCACAGGTAATTATCATGAAGTTTATCTAGCCCTTTTATACTTGCTTCAACTCTATCAGTTCCCATTCTCCACGAATTTAAAATCTCAAATAATGAGATTGGTGATTGCTTAGCCTAATAGACCAATTAAGGACTACATGGTTAAGGATACTAGCTACAGAATGCTTAGATAAACAAACTCGGGTTGAGTCAAAGTATCCATGGCGAGCCTAATATGTCAAAGAAGTCTAAATTTGTTAAACCACATCATTTATTATATTTTTTTTCTTTTTATATATTTTTGATGAAAATAAAAGAAGAAATATATACAATGCAAATGTGTTATGCAAATGAAAAATGATTAATTCAAACATTATGAATGCATATTTTTGGTGGCCAAAGTAGATCAAAAATTTGAAAAATGTTTGAAAAATTAATTTTCCATGTTATCATGAAGGTCAATGACAAAGTCTAGGTAAGGTCACTTCGATAGAAGTCTCCCCTACACTTAAGATAAACATTGTCCTCAATGTTTAAGAGTATTGGAGTAGACTCCCCTACACTTATGACATTGATTACTTTGCTTAACTCAAGCTAAGGAAGAGACAACTAAAGGTAATTCATTTTAAGCACAAGTGTTTTGAATATCACGATAGCAAAAACTTATCAAAGTGAACCAGATACACGGGTCTCCTCCATAAGCGCCAAGCATGAATTAAGAGAGAAACCCTTGAAACAAACACGAAAAGATGAAGAAAGGCACCCCTCCACTTCAACTCTACTATAATATCCTTTTAATTAAACCTAACCTATTAAAAATCTACTCTATGTTTTCTAACCTAGTTATTCAATGCTTGAGTTTTTTTTTAACCCTAAGTCTCTAGCTTGACTCGGCCCTGAATTAGGTTGTCCTTGGGGAAACCATCATGGAGAATAAAGGATATCACTTTGAAGCACGTCTCACATGATACACTCAAACTTAGCACGTTGCCATTTACTATAAGATTCACAATATCCGTCTCGATAAATGGAACGGTCCAAAGTGTCTCAAGTTTGTCCAACATACGACATCTCTCAAATAGGAAGCACCCCAGGATCAAATACATAGTTTCCATCTCTACATTTGAACAACTCAAAAATAGGTAGCATCAACAAAGTAAGCTCATAAGTGAAGCTCATATCAATCGAAGTCACACTCTCAAGTGGAGTAGATGAGAACCAAGGTGTCTCAAATTTATGTATCCCAGGATCAAAAACCTTTCCCTTCATGGGAAAATAAAGAGATGAACTCGTATCAACCATATAAGATTCCCCCTTAGTGATCAAAGCATCATGAGAAAATGAAGGTGTAGGTATCAAAACATTGATAACTATTATATCCATATTGGGCTCCTCATCATCATCAAAAGGTGGGTAATCTTCCATAGAAGGCATAGAAAAAGGAGGATCAAGATAAATAGTGTCTTGTGAAGGAGGTGTATGCTCTAGGGTCCCAAAAAGCATGTTCTCAATAAGACGAATATCCTCTTCCCAATTAGAATCACTGTCATTAACCTCAATATCAATATTAGCAAGATAAGCCTCTATGGTGGCATCAATATCCATATTAGAATCCATATCAAAGGTTTTGAGTTCTAAAGGTGCCTTAGGTGAAAAAGGATCAATCTCTAAGAGTATAGGATCTTCATTAATAACCAACTTCAAGGGTGGAAGAGTGGGAATAAAAGGCTCAAAAGAAGGTGTATTGATGAGAGAATCACTCAAATGGATGATATAATGTTGTCCCTAATATATGATGATTCTATACGATTAATGAAGAAAGAAAGGTAGATATGAGATGAATGTTAGAGAGAGAAACTAGAGAGAGAAAAGAGAGAGAAGTGTGTGAACTTGTGAAATATTAGATTAAGAGAAAATGAATGACTAACTAACCTCTCCTTACATGCAAGGAGAGGTTTATATAGCCTTGCCTACATGTGGCATAATGGGCTATATGATAATGGGCCGGGCTTTCCTTTTGGGCTTTGGTTACTTATGAATGAACCTTAGCTTAAAGTTAAGCCCGTTATACACGACTAATCTACTACCTATTACAACGTTCTAATTTATGATACATAATAAACATATGACCGAGCATTCTTGTTTGACTCAATATTTTGAGGCTAACAATCTCCCCCAATGAGAGGTCATAAACCTTGGTCATTTAGGAAATTTGTAGAGATTACTAATCTCACCATAAATGATTCTTGAACGTTTAATTGTAGTCTTGTTTCTTCATGTTGTGATATTTGAGCCTTTGTCGTTGTCTTTCGACTTTGTCTTTAATCTTGAGATCTTAAAATCATCCTTGACTTGTCTTTGCCATCTTGCAATCTTGTGTCTTCATCCACATGTTCACACTATTAATTGTTGAATATGTCTTTAGGCATGAGTATGTGGTTTTTGAATCTTTGACTTTGCTGAGTACACCGTGACGCCACCTTCTCGAGACAAAACATAGACACGGACTGAATGGCTTTGACATTCGTCCTAAATCGTAGTGTTTTACCTCCGGTCGGTGAAGACCGTTATACGATATTAAATATCATACCTGTGACAGGTAGATTCAATTAAGAATCTCCTTGACAGGGTTTCGCGGCTGTACTAGCCGTTCTCTTTACTCGACCATCTCAAAGCAAGACTGCGAACATAAAGAGTGAATCAATTGGATAAATATCCGCTTGATTAAAGTCGTCAATTCAAATTCCTGGAACAAGTTTGATTCATTAAGAATCTTACCATTGTTGCTTTCCAGTTGATACAAGCTTGATTCATAAGAATCTCGCAAGTTACCTACCGTAACGCTGTTTGATGTTGACGCTAGAAGGATTTCCATTCGTCACTGTGAATATTAATAAATATCACTCTGAATGTTCTGGCAAGACCATAAAGATATTGCGTAGAAACCTGAAACGAGTTTGAATCAATTCAGAATCAAACCACCGTAGCTTTTCAGTTTTACACATGTTCAATTCATAAAGAATCTTACATATGACCTACCGCAGTGCTGTTTGATGTTAACACTGGAAGGATTTCCACTCATCATTGTGAATACTAAGTAGTATTACTCTGAGTGTTCTGGCAATATCGCAAGGATATAGCGTAGGACTCTCTTGATCTTCATCCGTGTGTCCTAACGAGATTTGATTGATCTGTTGGCTCTAGACTCTATTTGTGCACTTTTAGTGGTCGGAGGCTGGAGCAGATGCCACCTATTCAATATCAACTATCTCGGAGTGAGAAAGTCAATAGAAGTCGTGTTGATCTCCGTGACAATAAAACAAACTTCTTTTGAGAGAAGCCTGAGTAGCTAGGAAAGGGTTGTGCTTCACATCACTGGGTCCATGATGAGTTTGTCTTCATGATGAGTTGACCCGGTTTCTGCCTAAGTTGTATGGAGGGCTTCTTTCTTTAGACCCTTTATCCTTACATTTCTTTTTCATTCTTCAACCCCTTCAATGCTTATCAAGACATCATTAATAGCACCTTGTTGTGGTTGTTCTAGTGCTATCATCAGTACTTAGTCGGCATTCAGCTACGTTTACATTCTACTCCATCTTTCCTAAGGACTTCTAATAATCTATTGGATTGTCCCTGGGAAGATCCCTCCGGTTCTGGTTGGATCATAGGACATAAACCTAAGCACCCTTTTGACACCAATAACGTCGTGAATTAAAGATGTTGTGGGTATTTGATCGTCACCATAAAAACCACTTTAAATTCTAACAAAGTGTTTGAAAAACATTTAACACCTTGCTAGTTTTGTCGTTTCAGAAAAGCTCCCCCTTCACATGTGCATCGATAATCGAAAGTGTTTCGCACATGTAGGTAAGAGTTAAAGTGCTTGAGTCTTATATAAGATCACATTTTAATCACATTTTCTCCCCTATCTCTAATATATAAAATCTTTTGATATTAGAGATACCAAATTTAATTAAAATATATTTTGAAAAATAGTCTTGAAAATCTCTAGGAGAAAGATGTGTTAATCTTTTACATGAAGTTAAAATGCTCCCCCTCAAAATTTGATCCAATTGAATTGTCATTGTGAGGATTTGATCCACATGTCGCTTTTTGAGGATGGGAGACTTTGAACACACAATTTTTGAAAGATTTTGAATAATCGTTGAAAAATTCTTGAAAAAATTGTGTTCAACGCTTTTTGAAAAATCCTATTTCTTTTTGGCGAAGAGGTTTTTCTAAAGCATAAACTTGAGTTCTTTGACTTTGAATGTCTTGACGAATCCACTCAAGTGTAAGAAGATTTATCTTCTTTTGCTGAGGGTAAGCGCACTAAATAGTACACTCCCCCGTGAATATTGATCCGGGTTGCAATCTGAAAGTGATTACAAGCCATTGTGTTGAGCTCAAAACGTTGAATGTTTTGTGACAAGCTCAACCCAATATAGATTGCTCTACCCGTTGTTGGAAAAATTGTCAAAAATATACATTTTCCTTTATTGAAAGAAGAAATGACATGTTTTGAAAAATATTTACAACTTTCATTCTAGCTTTATGTACACACCCGTGTCGTTATTGAGCGACATTTCTAGGTACGTCTATTTTATCGATACTGAAAGACTTGTCGAGAAGAATATCTTTGGATTTTGAAAGATTTTTTTTTTTATTTTGTGTTTTGTTTTTATATGTTTTATATTTTTGTATTTTGCTTTTTCATAGATATTTACAGTTTGATGTTTGATAGATAAATCAAGCAGGCACCTTTGCCAGAATCTCCAGGTCTTCTGGAGTCAACCATCTCATACCAATTTGCCTAACGAGGTACTCAAACCTATCTTTCGACAGAGCTTTCGTAAACAAGTCGGCTAATTGGTAATCCGTTCCAACAAAGTATAGTTCAAAGATACCTCTTTCAACTTGTTCCTTTATGAAGTGGTATCTGACATCGATGTGCTTCGTGCAGGAGTGCTGTACCGGGTTGCAGGAGTTGGCTATGGCTGACTTTGAGTCACAGTACATAGGTACTTTATCAAAGTGGAAGCCATAATCCGTGAGTTGTGTTCTCATCCAAAGAACTTGAGCACAACACGCAGATAGAGACACATACTCCGCTTCGGCTGATGAAAGTGACGTGCAATCCTACTTCTTAGAAGACCATCCCACAAGCTTATCTTGTCCTAGAAATTGTGCACCACCAGAAGTACTTTTTCGTGTATCAAGACACCCTGCATGATCAGAATCTGAATAGGCCATTTGAAAGAAACCGGTTTCCCTCGGATACCAGAGTCCCAAATGAATGGTATTCTTTAGGTACCGAAAGATCCGTTTAACCTCCTTGAGGTGCTTTTCAGTGGGTCGTGCTTGATATCGTGCATAATAACAGGTAGCATGATGAATATCAGGTCTGCTTGCTGTCAAGTACATGAGGGACCCGATCATGGAACGATATCTCATTTGATCTAAGGGTAATCCCTCCAAATCAGCATCTAGGGATGTGGTTGATAATGGTGTCCCAACGGGGTCACATGAAGTCATACCATGCTTTTTGATTATCTCTTGACAATACTTAGCTTGGTTTATAAAGATACCACTTGGGGATTAGTGAACTTGAATTCCTAAAAAGAATTTTAGTTCGCCCATCATAGACATTTCAAATCTGCTGTGCATTACTTTTTCGAACCATTTTGAAAGTTTTGGGTTTGTAGACCCGAAAATAATGTCATCAACATAAATCTGCACAAGCAAAATGTCGTCCCCATATGTATAAGTAAACAAAGTTAGATCAATGGAACCTTTTGAGAAACCTTTGGAGACCAAAAATTTCAAGAGCTCGTCGTACCACGCCCTTGGAGCTTGCTTGAGTCCATAAAGTGCTTTGTGGAGATGATACACCTTGTCAGGATAATGAGGATTGAAGAATCCTTCCGGTTGCGTGACATAGACTTCTTCCTTCAAAGGACCGTTAAGAAACGCCGTCTTTACGTCCATTTGATACACGATGAATCCCTTATGTGTAGCATAAGCAAGGAATATCCTGACCGCTTCCATTCGAGCTACTGGTGCAAATGATTCTTCAAAATCAATACCCTCTTTCTGGCCATACCCCTTAGCCACTAGCCTAGCTTTGTTCTTGATGATCGTATTCTCTTCATCCATCTGGTTTTTCCATATCCAATGAAGATTTAATGGAATCACATCGTATGGTATGTCAACAAGATCCCAGACTTTAAGTCTTTCAAATTGTTGAAGTTCATCCGTCATAGATTCAATCCAAGCATGATCAGCCATGGCTTCTTTGATGTTTTTCGGTTCAGCTGTACTCACTGCGAGTGCGAACATACAAACATCGCCATCGGTTGCGAGTTGTCGTCTTGTACGAACACGCTGTGAAGGGTTTCCAATTACGTGAACCAAAGGATGATCTCGGGTCCAATGATGTGTTGAAGGATGTCGTTGGTAGAACGTATGCATATTTGACGGATCAACATGGCGAGTAGAAGACTCTTCAGTTTTGTGTACCGGTGTACCGAATGGGTTGATAAATTCGTCTTCGTCAGATAATGCATCGTCTGCTTGATTTGTGTTCTCTGGAGCAATGACAGTAGTTGTGGATGTTGTAGGATTGATTGTTGAAGTGATATTCCGAGGAGGTAAATCTGCAGCAACCCGTGTTGAAGTAGAGGAAGTTGTATCTGGTTGTCGGCGATGATCGGTATCATCATTCTTATCATGAGTGACAGTGGAAGACTTCGATACAACTTGTTTCTCCCCCGTGAAATATTCATCATACATTGGTCCATATAACATTTCCAACTCTTCAATTGTCGTGCCGACTGTCATATCAGCTCTAGGAACATGTTCTGGAACCAGCTTTGAACTTGACGGTTCATTGCTGTGGTCTTGAGTTCCGAGTTCCGTGCGGTTGTGAACGGAAGTCGTTTATCTTTGTGGATCAGGACTTAAACTGCTTTGTTCAAGTGCCATCTCTTGTAATTCATCAAATCTGACATGAATAGTCTCAATTATCAATTTTGTTCTCTTGTTGTACACTCTATACCCCTTAGACTGAGTTGCATATCCCACTAGAATGCATGCATCACCTTTCTCTTTCATCTTGTCCAGATTTTCACCATCTCGCATAATGTAGCACGTACATCCAAAAACGTGAAGGTGCTTGAGTGAAGGTTTTCGATCATGAATTATGTGATATGGTGTCTTTTCGTGTCTTGGGATAATTAAGGAGCGGTTTTGTGTGTAGCATGCGGTTGACACGGCTTCGTCCCAAAAGTATAGTGGGAGTTTGGAAGCAGATAATAATGTTCGAGCAGCCTCAACTAAAGTACGGTTTCGTCTTTCTACAACGCCGTTTTGTTCGGGTGTTCGAGCAATAGATGTTTCATGTTAAATTCCTTCGGTTTCAAAGTAGTTTCTCAGATTTGAATTCAAAAATTTTGTACCTCTGTCAGTACAAACCACTTTAACTTGATCTTGAAGACCACGTTGCATCAGTTTAAGGAAGCTGATGAGAACTTCGGGTGTTTCATCCTTGGACCTCAAGAAGTAAGTCCATGTGTACCTTGAGTAATCATCGACAATTACCAGAATATATTTCTTCCCATTGATACTTTGAACACGCATGGGACCACACAGATCCATATGGAGAAGATCTAACCGTCCTTTAGAGCTTGGTGTGGTCTTTGTTTTGAAGCTACTTCGTTTAGCTTTACAAAGCTCACAAGAAGAACAAAGATGATCTTTGATGAATTTTAAACTTGGAAGGCCTCTCACAATATCTTTCTTGGAAAGCAAGTTGATGGTATCAAAGTTAAGATGAGATAAACGTTGATGCCATAACCATGCCTGAGTCGTTGAAGCTTTAGCCATGAAGCAAATTGGAGTTGATGAAGTTGTGTCTTGAAGTGAAATTGTGTAAAGATCAGTACCCCGTGTACTGGTAAGTAAGTCATTCCCATCATAATCACGAACAAAACATGTCTTCTTTCTGAAGGCAACCTCCAAATCCTCATCACATAATTGACCAACCGAGAAAAGATTGTGATTGAGCCCTTCGATGTAGTATACCCTTTTGATTGTAATATTCCCCTGAACCAAATCTCCATATCCTAGGATCGGTGCAAATTGATCATTTCCGAATCGGACCGTACCCAGGAACTTTTCCACGAAGTTAATTAGAAGCTTGAGATTCCCCGTCATGTGCTTCGTGCATCTGGAGTCCAGTATGAAGAGAATTATTTGTATCACGTGCAGAAGAGTTAGAACACGATGGAGCATTTGCTAAATTGGATACCACAGTAGGTGTGATAGTAGAATCATTAGTGTCCTTATCAACATTTAAAGGCAAACTAACACTCATTTTCACATTTTCTGTCCTAGCTTTCGGCATCCATTTATATCTTGGAGGACATTGATTAGCAAACCACCATTTCCAAGACTAGCTAGCAGACTCATATAATTCCTTAATTTTGCTTCTACGGTTCTTAGTGGTGGAGTCAGATGCATTACTTTTCTTAGTGGGGGTTGCACCAGAATGGTTCACTTTGCATTTGGGTTTACTAGCTCTAATAGGCATTACAACTTGCTTCTTAGTTCTAGTATCTACGTGTTTGACATTATTCGAAACACACATAGCATGATTAGCATTAGCACACTTTCCACATTTCACACAAACAAACTTAACATTCAAAGCATTCAAAGTCGAATCATTTAAATCGTCATTACACGCGATTACAGACGTTTTATTCTTAGAAACATTGAAAATCAGGGTGGTCTTCTACTGTCTTCATCTTCGCTTGACTTTTGTTTTGCCAAACCTTTTCATTCATGCGAGTGCTCTTAAGCTGAGGCCGGCTAACACTATCAGTGGGGATTACTCCTGTAGTAAAAGACACACATCTATTAGTGTTTCTAGAAGTCTGAGGTGATTGACTTTCTTTGTTTTGTGTATGTTTAGTGGCCAATCTATACATCCCTGGTTTAATCACATTATTGTGCTTAACGCTTGGTGCTATGACATTTCTTATGGGTTGATTCTGTGGTAACCTTTCCTTTCCATCCATCTTGGGGGCAAACACAGGTTTTGAAAACGAGGAATTTGATAAAGCAGATGGTTTTCGCAAGATAGAGGATCTATTCACTTTAGAGGCATTAGGTTGTCTAACAACAGGTTTCTTAACGCTAGGTTCCACAACTTTCCCACCCATCTTAGCAACGAGTTTCTACAACTCTACTATCGCTGTTTCCCTGTCTTGTAACCGAGCTTCAACCCTTTAATTTCCAAATTCAGTTCATTCATTTCTCGAAACGTTATGGAAAGTTTTTCTTGCAAGTTATTATCATGTGGAAAACGACCAACGTCTTTTTGCAAAGCAAGTTCAAGAGTATGACAATGTTTTTGAAGGAAATCAGTTTTGTGTTGAAGTAACTCAAAATCCTATTTATCAACATTTTCTTTATGTTTCGTAAGCTCAAGTTCAAGACGCTCACATTCTTTGATTTTATCAAGATATTTGCATGCAACATCAGAATATTCATCGATATCAGCACAAGATTGAAGAGTAACACACAAAATATCTTTGGAGAGACATTCTTCTAAGAGTAAATCATATGCATCTAAGAAAACGGACTTGTCCATTTGAAGATCGTCAATTTCTTTCTCAATAGACTGAACATATTTTAAATCATCAGACATTTTAGACCGAATTAATCTTTCAAATTCAAGCATATTTTCTTTTAATGTGGTCGTGTTCGGAATTAAGATTTGTTTGATAAGCACAGTTATATCTTGAGGAATTGGTTTTTTCCACTCGTCATTTTCACGTTGTTTCCATTCATTGTCAACAATGGATTTAATATTATCAATGTAATGTAATAGAAACCCAAATGTCTGCCTACTCTTGCTTTTAGAAGCATCAAGAGGCAAGTAGTTGATAAACTTAGAAACGTGGTTTTCTTAGTAGCAAAAGCTTTCTTCCATTGAATTCTTCTTTGTTTACATTCTAAAAACAATTCCTCACGAGACTTTTGTTTTTGTGTAGTGAAAAGACCATATAGACTATTCTCATAAGCATAATTGTATGGTTTCACAAACTCTTTATTGACCGGTGATCTACTCTCCTCTTCCCAAAGGGATGTCTCATCATAACCAAGAGGATATTCAGGATCGGTCCATTCGGACTCATCTATATAAATGCGTGGGTTCACAGCTTGAGCTTGGGCAAGATAATCAGGAATTGCAAAGCTAGCTTGACCCTTAAACATGGACGGAGGTGCTAACATTCTTACGGTTTGAATAGATTCATGCGTTTTATAAACAACTTTCTTCAAAAATTCAACTTGTTTTTCTAGTTCCGTTACTTTTTCAGTATCTTTTTCATGTCGACTTTTGAAATCTTGTTTTAATGTTTCAACCTCTTGTTTCTTAACATCAAAATTTTTATCAGACTCGGTGTTATCCATCCAAAGCCGTTGTTCAAGTTCGTTAACTTTGGTGGTAGCAAGGTACGTTTTTTGACGTTCATCCATTAACAAAACATTAAATTGACGTTTTTCTTTGGTTAATAACTCAAGAGTTTCGTTGTATTTCTTTTCAAGATCGTCATTTTGACTTTTTAACGCACTACCCTTGTACCCCTCAAGTTCTTTGGTTTTTTGAAGAAGCTCATCTTTATAGTGTTCAATGGTCTCACTAGATGTAATTAGTGCGGCTTTGCATTCTTCAAAATTTTGAGTGAGCGCTGCGTTTTCTTTCTTTAATTGCTTTTGACTTTTTCTAGTTTCATTGACATCTTTTTGTAAACTAGCAATTAAATTAGCAAGCGCGACACGCTCCTCATCATCATACTCATTTGCATGTTGATCATCCTCAAACTCATTATTGCACATGTCTGATGAATCGGGTGTGGTATTGCTATCAACCTTTTCTGTCATACATGTGTCATTAATGGCATTGGGTAGCTCACTATGCTCATGAGTATCACCAAACACATTATATTCATTAGTGGTGTGTACCTTATCGAGTGGCTCAGTGTCAAAGATAGGTCCATTGTCATCTTCAGTGACGTTGAGAACTTCGTCAACCTTTGCCATGTACGAGTAATGTGCTTCTAATTCTTGGTCGGAGGCTTCATCATCAGTATCATCAAGCATTGCTCCTTCCTCAGCCGACAATTTAACCCCTGCTTCCATCTTCTTGCATAACAACATTGATGAAATGGCATTTATACATGATCTCATCGTTCTTTTCGGGCTTTAAATGCATAGAAATGTCATAATATACCATATATATGCTTGTGTTTGTTTACTTGTGTATTTTAGGTATGGATATCGTGAAAAAGACAAAAGATCACAAGATACAAGGAAAAACGTACACGAGAAACGAAGCCGTACAAAGAACCGGGCCCTAATTCATGAAGAATTCAACAAATACCCTTGAAAACTTGAATACATACAAGATTGATCCTCATTTATTGAAGAAATGACACTTAAAACCCTTGTATGTTGATACTTACAAGTTTGGCCCCTTAAGTTTGTCAAAATTACACAAAAGGTCCTTCAACTTTGAAGAAATGGCAAGATTAGTCCCTCAACAATTCCAAGTTGTCAATTATGGTTCCTCATCAAGCCAAAGATACATTAAAGACCTTTGAAGATCAAGAAAGTCCAAGATCAGCCCTTGAAATATCTCAAAATGTCAAAAACAATCCTTGTAATCCTTTTTCCAAAAGTTTGTGCCAAAAGTGTCAAAGGCTGAAAGTTATTTACAAAGGAAAATCGTTTTTAGGGCTAAAATACTTGTTTTACCTATTTTCTGAAAACACAAGGGTTAAACATGGGCAATTGAAACATTCAAAAGTAAATTGCGCCAAACACTTTCCACTTCCCCCAAAAACGGATCAAACATGTTACTGTTTACTTTTACCCACCCAGAATTACCTCACTTAAAACAAAGGGTAATTTGCAATTACCTTGGCACACGTTTGATTCACCTCACCTTAAACACATCCCAACCTCAAAACCCTCACTCCCACTCACACTGGACCCCACCCCCAAATACCCGTTCACCTATCATGTGACTACTTGCCCTCCAAGTCATGCCACATGTCAAGATCAACAGCTGAGAGCCTTTGCTTCACCACAAAGCTAAAATGAACGTTTGAGATCACTTTGGACAGCTCATCAACAACAAACTGCCTCAAGAGCTCAAGGGCATTTTAGAGAATTCACTTCCAGGGTTTGTGAATAGTGTAGCCTGGCATTTGCCTATAAAAGGAGACCTCAACATGTGAGAGTCCCTTTGTTCCAGTCTTTACCTTTTAATCTTATAATTCCTTTTTAAAATTTATAAAAGTTGGTATTTTGAGAAAATTGTAATTCCTTTTTATGTTTTTGAAAGTTGGTCTTGTTTAAAGGGTGATTCTGAGTTCCATTGATTGTTATAAGTGTGCTTGAACCTTTTGGATCAAGGACGTTTATGTTTGGTAAGGTCTTTTCAAGTTTGAAAAAGCTTGAAAGAAGGTTCTGATTTTGCTTATTTTTGGGTACTAACCCTTAACCATAAGCTATAAGCTCTTGCAAGCTTGTTGACACCAAGCTTGTGAAGGCATTAGAGCCCTTGGTTGAGTTGTTTGCTGCTTGTGTTGAAGACATCAAGTCCTTGAGTTTCTGCTTTGAAACATCAACCAAGGCATTCATCATCTTTCTTATTGAAGTACCTTGGTTGTTCTAGTTGTTGAACAAGGTCCAAGGAGCATAGCTGGCCTTCCTAGGATGTTGTGGAAGGCAGGTATAACCTCTTGTTAAGATTCCTCTAAAAAATTTCATGTTTATGTCTGTTTTGGATTTGGTACTTGGATTTTGAGTTCTTGTGTTTGTGCTGGTTATTTTTTAGTTTGATTGTGTTAGTTGTCACCTAGTGTAGCTATTTGATCTTTAAAATCAATAGGTTGTGTTTAAAAATCAGAAGTTTGTTTGAAAAGTGGTTGGTTAAGGGTTGTTTAGAATTACTGGTTCATAAGGCCTTGTGGCCTTGTGCCCTTGGTTCTTAGGGTTTGGGAGGTCTAAACAAGTCCTAATATACAAGTTTTAGTCATTGGTTTACTTTCTGAAAGTTTGGAAAAGAGGTTTGAAGTTTTGCAAAAATCTGATAACAGTGGTTTTGGAGTTGGTCAAACACATCAGATCCAACAACTTCTTTGTTACTTGGATCTAAGGTCTGAAATTAGGTTTGGGAATAGTTTGAGTGATATGCTATCTATTGGTTATCTGGTTGTTGAATTTGGTGGCTTATTGTGGTTTTTATAGCTTATCAAAAGTTGTTGAAGTGGTCATTTGCATCAGCAAAGTGACCACCTCATTTTGTGCTTGCATTTGTCATCCTAGTGCATGCCTTGTGATTTTGCTGCTTGGAACTTGTTTATGTGGTGCTTGTGATTGGATTTTGCTATTTGGATTGCTTTGTATCTGGCTTATAAGTTAACTGGCTTATTAAGTCCTTATTGCCAAAATCTGTCATCAAAAGGTCAACTGACCTATTGATTCACAAGGCCTCCTCCTTGAGTCCTTCACAAAAATTGCTTATAACAAGCCCATAGACCATTCCTGATCATTTGGTGCATTTTGGAGTACTTTGACTTTTGGTCAAATAAGCACTTTTTGGCTTATTTTTGAGAACTGCTTATTGGCACATGCAACAACTTGGCTTTTGTAATAAAAATCATTTTTCTCAGCTTAATATCAAATCTAGAAGGTTACAAGTCTTTTGTTTAAGCTTTTGCTAGAAAACTAGCTTATTTGGCTTTTTCAGCCAGCTTATTTGCTCTTACAGCTTATTCTACTTGGCTTTTTGTGATTTTCTTGATTGATTATTCTTAGTTAAGCTATTTATGAGCTTTTGCAACAAACTAGAGCTTCTGAGGTGCCCTAAATCTCAAACCCGACTATTTTGTCTTTTAGTGAATTTTTACTTTGCTTATTTCTGGCTTATTGAGTGTGCTTTTTCAAAATTTCTTTTTACAGATCTCATAATCATCCCAAAAGAAGGTTGTGTGTCAAATTAGAGCCTATGGCATTGGCTTATTGCTTAATGGGCTGAAAAGCCCAATAAGAATAAGCTGCCTGCTTATTAAGCTGTGATAAGCTCACATTCAGCTTTTGAGCCTTTAGAGTTTTGTTCTTAGAATTAAATTTTGAGTCAGATAGGGCTTTTCCAAGTCAATTGGGCCAAGTTTGACTTTTTGGGCCCAAAAGCCCATTTGGTTTGACTGTTTTTGGTTTTGGCCCATTTGAGGGCCCAATAGGGGTATTCTGGTCATTTCACTTTGATTTTCTGATTATTTAGGTTAAAATAAACTAGATTGCAAGTTTTTAGAATTTTTTATAATTTTTGGATTTTTAATATTATTTTAATATTATTTTATTATTATTTTTCAAATTTCACATTTTCCAACTTTTTACATTCTTCTTAGCTTTAATACATTAAAATAGGAATTTAGCAACTTTTAGAATAATTTTATCACTTTTAGATTAATTTTTATAATTATTTTAAGTTTTAATAGTTTTTAAATCATTTTAAATAGTTTTTAGTAGTTTAAAAATTTCTAAAAATAGTTTTTAATCTTTTTAGGTCATTTTAGAGGTTTACCAAATGAAAAATCTTTATTTGGGCTTTTTGATCATTTATTTGATTTTTAGGGCTTTAATTAGCATTTAAAAATTGAATATTTAATTATTTAAAGGGTTTGAAAAAGTTTTGATCATTGGTAAACTCTTAGTTTATTTATTTTGATTTCTGGTGAATTTTTGGTAATTTTAGAATTAATTTTTATTTTTGTAGTTTGTACGATTTTACGTTTTAACTTTCTAGTAGTAATTTTTACGTCTTCGTCATCTTCTTTTCTCATCCCCTTCTAAACCAAATATTAATCTCAAATCTTTTACATCTTAGTCACACACATATACCTCCTTGGAAAACGAACTTCATAAGGGTCATTAGTGTTTACGTTTTCCTAAACCTTCACTTAATACATACCGCTCATTTACCCTCCTTTGTTTTCCTAAACAAGAGGTGTAATTTACCACAATCATTTTGGCGCCGCTGCCGGGGAGGTGTGTCGTGATTAATTTGCATTGTTGTTTTTAATATTAACCAAAAATAGTATTTGTATTAGTAGAAATCTACTAATACGTATTATCAGTTTTCTTGGTTTTTCTTGTGAAAATATTATTACTATTTTGTATTAAGTATCACAATCAATAAACAATATCTCCGAAGTGTGAAAACACAACCTTGATTCGGGATTTCATCACTCGATCATTGTATTCGAATCTCAAACAAAAAGAAAAAGGCAAAATAGATAAATACTTTCGTGAAGCTCGATTTTGAAAAATACAAACTATAAGGTGGGTATAAGGCGGGTATTATAAAAAATAACCTAAGGAAAAAGGCTCTTAAGTGCTTCGCGCCGCCTCGTTTCCCCGCTTGCTTGTGAGTATTTTGATATTGAGGGCTAATCGAGGGTTTTGCCGCCCAAAGTATTATTACGTATAATATATTTTCTTGGTTTCTTTGTGATTAAAACCTCTTGAACAATTTGGTTTTCACCAAAGTTCTAAAGTCATTCGAAGGCGTTCACTCCACGTGATCGTTTTCATTCCTTTGAGGCTTCTTTAATCAAGTGTTTGATTCGAGGAGAGATTTTGTAGATTGTTGTCTACGAAGATACACCAAAATCCAAAAAAATTAAATATAATCAAAAACAAAAAAAAACTGAAAATTCACAAAACAACCAAAAAGAATCTTCTTTGCTCACCTCCCATTCTTCGTGAAGTTTATGATCACTCGTAATCAAGCAAAACGAGCTCGTAAACGTCTTCAAAAGCAAGCCAATCAAGAGACGTTGATTGAAGAACAACCTCCAATTGTTGAACCTATTGTAGAACAAGAAGTCGTCATGGCTAATCGTACTATGATGGAGTTGCTACAAGCACCCACCGAGGGTTTTGGAGAGGCTATTGTGATTCCCGCCATTCTTGCGGAGAATTTCGAGATTAAGACGGGTTTAATGTCGATGTTGCAAGCAAATAAGTTTAGAGGTCATGAGAAAGACAACCCGCACTATCACATTAGGAATTTTAACCGTCTCACCGCTACTAGCAAATTTAAGGATGTTCCACATGACGCCATTAAGATGATGTTGTTTCCATACTCATTAGATGGACCCGCTAAAATTTGGCTTGAGAAAGAACCGCCAAATTCGATTTTGACATGGGCTGATCTCGTTTCTATGTTTGTGAACAAGTTTTTTCCACCATCTAAAACAACACATTTGAAAAATGAGATTTCACGATTTGTGCAAAGAAATAATAAAAGTTTTTCAATGGCATGGGAACGATTTAAATAAATGTTACATGAATGTCCACACCATGATTTTACGGAATTGCATCAAGTTGATACTTTTTATAATGGGCTTAATGATCATGAACGAGATTATTTGAATGCTGCCGCGGGTGGTAATTTTTTGTGCAAGACGACAAATGAGGCTTTACAAATCATCGAGAATAGATCTAAGGTTTATAGCCCTCGTAACACACCGAGTGTTGCCAATTTGGGTTCGTCATCATCGTCACAATCGTCTCGTAGCATTAATGCCTTACATGATGAAGCTAATGAGGAAAATCGGTTTTTTGATAGATTTGCTAATCTTATATCCCATTGGAAAGCTCAAGAAGCTTCAAATTCCGCTTCGGTTAAAGCGGTTGCTAAGAGTTGTTTGTCTTGTGGTGGAGCTCATGATCTTTCCGAGTGCATTACCGCGGATGGTAACACTTCGAGTGCTTATGTAGCAACGGGAACTTATAACCAAAACGGTCAAGGGTCCCGCCCAAATCAAGCTCCACCAAACCAAAATGCTAATAACTATCCAAACAACAACCAAGGTAATTACCAAGGCAATTCACGCAATTACAACAAGGGGAATTATCAAAATGGGAATGGACAAGTCACTAATCAAAATCAAAACCGTGATTTTCAAAACACTACACAAGGTTTTCAAAATGCTCACACTAAAAATTTGCAAGGAGAATTTTTGGATTATGCTAAACCAAATGATGCTAAATTTGATAACATGCAACGTGAGATGATTAGCTTAAGATCCGTGTTGAAAAACGAGCTTAAAAATGAACTCGCTAATGAACTAAAAACTCATGCAAATAAAATGGAAGAAAATGTCCAACGTCTTCAACAAAATCAACAAAAGATGGAATTAGGACAACATGAGATTAAGCAAGAGTTATTAAAAGCGGATGCTAGGCAATCAAAATTTGAGGACCGAATAGCTAAGATGTTTGAAGCAATCATGTGTAAACCCTCTTCCTCGGGTGGTCTTCCTAGTGATACCATTGCAAACCCGAAGGGAGAAATGAAGGTTATTACTACACAAAGTGGTAAAACTTTCAAGGAACCAATCTCTCGTCCAAGTACTTCTACGGAGAAGGAAATCGAGAAAGAACCCGAGGTGATGGTCGAAAAGGAGCACATTACAATCCCACGAAGTACCGCTCATACCACACCTACGGTTGAACCAATATCAATTGTGCAACCCGAGTTTCCAAGGCCGATTCCTAATGACCAACCCACACCACCTTTACCCTACCCTTCGAGACGAAACAAAGAGAAATTGCAAGAACGTAACAAACAACAAATCGATCTTTTTATAAAAATGTTTCAACAAGTGCATTTTGATGTGAGTTTAGCCGACGCGTTGTTGTATATGCCTCGTTTCGCTTCCACTTTTAAAAGTATGATGAGCGATAAGGAAAAGCTTTCAAAGCTTGCTAATTGTTCTTCGGTTTATCTTAACCGCATACCGGAAAAAGTTGGTGACCCCGGAAAGTTTCTCATTCCTTGTGACATACAAGATATGAAAGAATGCCTCGCCTTGGCCGATCTTGGTGCGAGCATTAATTTGATGCCATTTTCCATTTGGAAATCGCTTTCGCTTCTGGCTCTTATTCCTTCGAACATGTCTATCGAGATGGCCGATCATTCTATGATTATGGCATGTGGAGTTGCCGAAGATGTTTTCGTGAAAGTGGGGAAGTTCTACTATCCCGTTGATTTTATAGTAGTTGACATCCCCGCGGATCCTCAAGTTCCTCTAATTTTAGGTCGTTCATTTTTAGACACTTCGAGATCGCTTATCGATGTTCATGCAAGAACTATCACTTTGAGATTCAACGAAGAGGAACTTGTTATAAACGCTACTCAAAACTCGAAACCTTCTCATGTTTATGCAATCGCTACCATCAATCACATTGACATCGTTGATGTGGTTTGCGATGAGTTTTCACAAGAAGTGTTAGGTTTTTCCGATAGCTCGTCAAGTGGCAATCCCACTATTTTGGATCCGATTCTTGCTAATTCAACACCAAATCTCACTCCATTCCAAGGAGGCGATCTCACTACAAATGAAATCGACAATGAAGATGAGGTGTTAATTAGTGATGATACTTCTATTCCATCATTTCTTTCGCCAATGGAAGTTATGAGTGTTGAACCAAAATCTCCAATCGAGGAACCACCTATCCTTGAATTGAAAGATCTTCCTTCTCACCTTGAATACGCATTCTTGGAAGGTGATGACAAGTTGCCGGTTATTATTGCAAGAGGTCTTGCCAATAATGAAAAAACCGAGCTCTTGAAAGTTCTTAAGGCTCATAAAGGGGCAATTGCGTGGAAAATATCCGACATTAAGGGTATTGACCCAAAATTTTGTACTCACAAGATTTTAATGGAGGAGGACTACAAACCAGCAATTCAAAGTCGAAGGATGAATCCCAAAATTCACGATGTCATTAAAAAGGAGGTCCTTAAACTCCTTGACGCGGGAATGATTTATCCTATATCCGATAGCCCATGGGTGAGCCCAATCCATTGTGTCCCTAAAAAGGGAGGAATGACCGTTGTGCCTAATGAAAACAACGAGTTAATTCCCACTCGTGTTGTGACCGGTTGGAGGGTGTGTATTGACTACTGAAAGTTAAATGACGCCACTCGTAAAGACCACTTTCCTTTGCCCATCATGGATCAAATGTTGGAGCGACTCGCGGGAAATGAATTCTATTGCTTTTTAGATGGTTTTTCCGGTTACTTTCAAATCCCTATCGACGCTCGTGATCAAGAAAAGACTACGTTTACGTGTCCTTATGGAACGTTCGCTTATCGTAGGATGCCTTTCGGACTTTGTAATGCACCGGGTACGTTTCAACGGTGTATGATGGCGATTTTTCACGATATTATCGAGAAGTCGATGGAAGTGTTTATGGATGACTTCTCGGTGTTTGGCAATTCGTTCACGTCGTGTTTATCTAATCTCGAGCAAATGTTAAAACGTTGTGAAGAAACCAATCTTGTGCTTAATTGGGAAAAATGTCATTTTATGTGTAAACAAGGAATCGTCTTAGGACATAAGGTGTCGAAAGCGGGGATTGAGGTCGATAAAGCTAAAGTAGACGTCATCGCCAAGTTACCTCATCCCAAAACCGTTAAGGGAGTTAGGAGTTTCCTAGGCCACGCGGGCTTTTATCGTCGTTTCATCAAGGACTTTTCGAAAATCTCTCGACCTATGACACACCTTCTCGAGAAGGATGCTCCTTTTAACTTCAATGAGGATTGTGTTAGAGCTTTCGAAACTCTCAAAAGGAAACTTACCGAAGCTCCCATTCTTGTTGCTCCTAATTGGGAATTACCCTTTGAAATCATGTGCGATGCAAGTGATTATGCTATAGGGGCCGTCTTAGGGCAACGTTATGACAAACATTTCCGTCCTATCCACTATGCTAGTAAGACGATGACCGAGGCTCAATTAAAGTACACCACAACGGAAAAGGAATTCCTTGCCGTGGTTTATGCTTTTGAGAAGTTCCGACCTTATCTCGTCTTGACTAAAAGCATCGTGTATACCGACCATTCGGCTATCAAGTATCTCTTAGCTAAGCAAGATGCTAAGCCGAGATTGCTTCGTTGGATGCTACTCCTCCAAGAATTTGATGTCACCGTGCTTGACAAAAAAGGAGCCGAGAATCTAGCGGCCGATCATCTCTCTCGTCTAGAAGATCCTCACAAAGATGTTTTCGAAAACAAGGAGATCACCGAAACATTTCTTGTGACAATCCGTCAATTTATGGTTGATATTTTATTCTTAATACTTATTTGAAAATATTATTTTATGAACTCACTTATTTTTGGGAAGAAATTTGGATTTACGTCTTGAAGTAGCGTCGACTACGTCTAAACCGGAGGATTCAACGTTACGTGCTTACGTTTACATACACCGTCTTTGGTGACAGTTCGACATTTCAGAAAATAAATTTATCCGTGAATATTATTTTGGAGTTTTAAATTTGTGTTAGTTCATAAACTCACAAATTTACGAGAAGAGATTAGGACTTACGATTTTATTTTAACGTCCTTTACGACTAAACCGGAAACCCTAGGATTTCGTATTTACGTTTTCGAACTCCGTTTTTGATAAGACAATTTTTATTAGATTCGTTTTGTGCCGTTGATTTATAATTTATAAAAACGTTTTTTGTAAAACGACCCGAGGGCACGCAAATCAAGGAAACTAGAATCGATGAATACCCGTAAATTAGTGGGATGGGACAAAATAATTTATCCCACCCCACTACACATGGGGCGGCCAAAACTCACCAACACATCTTAAGATGTGTCAACAACTTCATAAAACAAGCTACACTTGTCTTTAGCTTAGCTAGTAAGCTAAGCTTACCACAAAACCACCTAAACCAAAACCATTAGTCCATTTTCACCATGCAAATCAACTCACATATTCTCTCATCCTCCCCATTTTGTGCCGTCCATCATCATAAACAACACCCTCATTTGATCAAAATCAACCACAAAATCTCATGTTATCTGTAACACCCCATTTTGGAAATGGAAAGATCACAACAATTTTGGCGTGTCATCAAAGCATACAAGGTAAAATGTCTAAACATTACTTGACCATATAAAGGAAAATACCGGAATCAAACATCGGTAGTCCCAAAAGTAAAGCTCATCACACACAAACATAGTATAGTAAAGGAAAAGGACGAAGCAGTGTCCAAAGCATAGGTATCATAAAGAAAGGAAATGCATAATGTAAAGAAGGCTAGACAGCTTCCAGTCCATATGCACGTACTCTTAGTGTCTACGAGCGCCCCTGAGTACCTGCCGTTTTGGGAACATAAAAAAGGAAAACGGCTGAGCAATACGCTCAGTGCACGGATATACAATAAAGCATGAATAGGATAAGCATATAACATAATAACAGCGAAAGAAACTAAGTCCCGAGTAACCTGGTTAAGTCTTAGTAAAACTGGTTTTATAGTTTGAAAGTCTTATGTTTATCTTATAAAAACCGTTTGTCATATTTTACCATTAGCCAATATAGGTCATGAATATCCACCGTGCATGAATAATTGGAGGGGTGACCTCATCATGCAAATTAGAGGGGCTGCCTCTAATTTAATATACTGGTTTTATGGGTAGGAGGGATCAGCTTCTTGTGAAGGATGCAAGGCACACACCACATTCACCATGTAATCCTGAATAAAAACGTGTAACTAGGATGCACCCATACGCCCCACATGATAATATAAATAAATGGCCAAAAGTTGAAGGGACGCCACGAGCAATCACTCCGCCGTGGTGAAGTCAAAACATCAGTGCCTCTAATGTTACGGTTATGGTACCTCCATAACTAGGTGAAACCGGTCATGCATGTATATGGCTATAGGTAATCATATTTAAACATAAGCAATCAAACTCATACTTATACTACGGGAAAACAGTTGGCTGCATACGGGGAAATCCTATTAAGGAAAGAATGTCCATACTGAAAGGACGGGAATCTGTACCTTATGTCCAGTGAACGAGAACGATGAACTGCGAGAATCCTACTTCCGAAACACTAGTGCTACATAAATACGTACATGAAATAAGTACCTGCTTACTACATACATAGCTGGTTTTATGTAATGTCTTAGCTTATTTTATGTGTTCTTACTATTTTACACTGTTTAAAGCCTTAAACTGTGTTAAATCCTACATTTTGTTCATTCTGATTAAGTATTACTGATATTTCATTTGTTATTATACTTACTGTGTAATAATAAGTAACTTTCCAAAAATAGCAGGTTTCCTTAAATAGAAAGTTTCCAAAAATAGAAAGTTTCCAAAAATAGAAAGTTACCAAAAATAGAAAGTTTCCAAAAATAGAAAGTTTCCAAAAATAGAAAGTTTCCAAAAATAGAAAGTTTCCAAAAATAGATTTACTTCTTAAAATAGATAAGTTTCTAAAAATAGGAAGTTTCCATAAATAGATTAGCTGCCTTAATTAAATAAGTTTCCATAAATAGATTAGCTGCCTTAAATAAATAAGTTTCTAAAAATAGTTGGTTTCCATAAATAAAATAGCTGCCTTATTTAATTAAGTTTCTAAAAATAGAAAGTTTCCATAATTAGAAATAAGCTGGTTAAATAAGCAAAGTAAATAAGCCTAAGTATTTTCATGATTATTTTCTAAGTCATATGATATATTATATAGTTTAATAATTATTTCATGTAATTTAATTAAACTATAGGTTATAATATTTAATTAAAGTATGACATGTTTTTAATTAAATATATTAAATACTTAGGTTAAAATATGTATTATTAAATACTAATAATATAACCTAAGTCATGTTTAATTAATTAATTATATCCATGGTTTTAAAATAATTAATTAATTATAAGTCTTAATAATAAAAATACTTAGGTTAAAATAATTTCATGATTATTAATAATTAGTTAACCTAAGTCATGTTATTAAATTAAGTACATCTTATTAATTTAATTCATAACATAAGTCCATAACATATAAAAAAACTAACATAATTATGATCCGGATCTAAGCTTAAAAACATGCACCGGATATGAACAAACACTGTACCCCGAATCAAATCGGGGTACCCCCTTGCTGCCGTGGGACCCACACGCACCAACCAAGACCAAAAAGGTCTTGGTGGTGGTCGGCTAAAACCAAACCGAACCCCCTTGGGGTCGGTTGTTCCTGTGGCCCAAAACAAACACCCCTTAGATCCATCCCTTTGATTAATTAATGACCAAAACATGTTAGATCTAGGTTTAATTAATGTGTTTTTATGAAAAACATCACGTGTTCTTAATTAATAAAAGATTAATTAAAAAGAAAAACAAGTAAAAAGGTTTTACCGTATTAGTGGATCAAAAGGGTGAAGAACAAACACAAACAAACACTAAAATAACAAGATCCAAGATCAAACTCACCCCCTTATGGTGGTTTGTAGGTGGCGGCACACAAAGGAGAAGGAGGAAAGGATTTTAGGTTTTCTTGAAATTCTTCTGTAAAAGTAATTTGTGTAGTGAAAATTACTTAACCCTTCCTTTTAGTAAAATTGACAATGGGCTTGGCCCATTGTCCTATGTTGGCCGCGGGTAGGGACTCCCTTGTGGGGGTCCCGTACCTCGTTTCGTGTCTTGTAATTTCGTACACGTTTACGTTTAATTATGTTCGTGTTTTAAAACTTCTCGTTACGTAAATATCCTACACTTATATATTTAATTACGCTCGTATTAAATATATATACGTAATTAATAATATCTCGTGTTTTAATTACGCTCGTGATCTCGTGATCGTATGTTCGTGATTAATTATTGCTAAATAATTATTACGTGATCGTTCATATAAAATACTTATCGTGTTCTAACACGTACGTAATACATAAACCCCTAATACGTAATCGTAATCATGCTATATTAGGAAAGTTTTTAACTAGTACGTACGAACTTAAGATACTATGCATGGTAAAAGCATGCAGGTTTTACAACTCTTCCCCCCTAAAAAGAATAATTCGTCCCCGAATTATAGATAAAGTAAACTAGAAAAGAAGAATATACCCGAATTCAAAATATGAAATGAGGGTAAGAAGTCCCGATAGACTCCTCTGTTTCCCAAGTGGCTTCCCGCTTGGTATGATCCCTCCATAGAATTTTGACGAATGGAATCGTCTTCTTTCTCATGACTCCTTCTTGCTTGTCAAGAACTCGTTCGGGTTCTTCTATAAAAGTGAGATCTTCACGAATCTGTTCCAGTGGATACTGAACCATGTGAAGGGGATTTTATTGGTACCCTCTGAGTAAGGACACATGAAACACATTGTGCACATGCAAAAGCTGCAGAGGTAACGCCAATCGGTAAGATACTTCACCGACTCGTTCAATGATATCAAACGGTCCGATGAAACGAGGACTGAGCTTCCCTTTAATCCCGAAGCGTCTAACACCACGTGCCGGCGAAACCTTAAGGAAGACGTGATCTCCTACGTTAAAGTGTAAATCCCTACGATTCTTGTCGGCGTAACTCTTTTGACGTGACCGTTCCTCCTGAATTTTCTGCCTAGCTACTGCGATCTTCTCATTTGTCATCTCTATGATCTCTGGTCCTTCGAGTGTTCGCTCGCCAACCTGATCCCAGCAGATTGGGGCGCGACACTTTCTGCTATACAGCATCTCAAATGGAGCACACTTGATGCTCGCGTGCCAGCTGTTGTTGTACGCAAACTCCACCAAACAGATGTATTCGTCCCAATCACCCGTCCATTCCAACGCACATGACCTCAACATATCTTCCAATGTCTGAATGGTTCGCTCCGACTGTCCGTCCATTTGAGGATAAAAAGCCGTGCTAAGCTTAAGTTGTGTACCCCAAGCTTTTTGCAGACTTTTCCAAAAGCACGAAGTGAATCGAGGATCTCTGTCTGAGACGATGCTGGATGGTGCACCATGTAGTCTCATGATCTCTCGTCTGTACGTATCTGCGAGTTTACTTACCGGATCTTCCTTGCGGATCGGTAAGACATGAGCTGATTTGGTAAGTCGATCAACGATAACCCAAATTGCATCGTGCTTCCTTTTGGTAGGTGGAAGACCGGTAACAAAATCCATGGTTATTTTATCCCACTTCCACTCTGGAATGTCTAACGGTTGAAGGAGACCGCCAGATCGCTGATGCTCGATCTTAACCTGCTGGCAGGTAAGACATTTGGAGACGTAAGTGGCCACATCCTGCTTCATACCACTCCACCAAAAGTACTGCTTGATGTCATGGTACATTTTAGTTGAACCAGGATGTATCGAGAATGGGGAGCTATGAGCTTCTGCTAGCAAAGCTTCACGGAGTTTTTGGTCATCAGGAACACAAAGTCTAGTGCCCTGCCATACAATACCATATGCATCTACTCTGAATTCTGTCTGCTTCTCCAAATTCTGTATTATCTCCCATATTTCTCCGTCATCCTTCTGAGCTTCCTTGATCTTAGATAGTAACTCGGGTTCTACTCTAAGATTAGCCCAGTAACCGTGTTGTCCACGTACCATGATCTCGATGTCTAGTCGCTCCAACTCTCTTATGATTTCCTCTTCGATTCTAATGCTCTTGATCATTCCGGATTTCCTGCTAAGGGCATCTGCTACTACATTTGCCTTTCCAGGATGATACTGTAGATTAATGTCATAATCCTTCAACAGCTCCAACCATCTTCTCTGCCTCATGTTCAATTCACGCTGAGTGAAGATATACTTCAAGCTCTTGTGGTCTGTGAAAATGTCACATGATTCTCCATATAAGTAGTGTCTCTATATCTTCAATGCAAACACGACTGCAGCAAGTTCCAGATCGTGTGTGGGGTAATTCTCTTTATAAGGCTTAAGCTACCGTGAAGCGTACGCGATCACTTTCCCATGTTGCATGAGAACACAGCCAAGTCCCTTCCCCGATGCATCGCTGTAGATTTGAAATCCACCCGTACCAGATGGTAGAGTAAGAATAGGTGCAGATACTAGCTTCTACTTTAGGTCTTCAAAGCTCTTCTCTCGATCTTCAGTCCAGACGAATTTCTCCCATTTCCGCATCAGTTTGGTCAATGGTAGTGCTAAGCGGGAAAAGTTCTCCACGAACCTACGGTAATAGCCAGCTAAGCCTAAGAAACTGCGGACTTCCGTCGCTGATGTCGGCCTCGGCCACTTAGTGATGGCCTCAACCTTCGCTGGATCCATAGTGATTCCTTCTGCTGATACAGTGTGACCTAAGAATGCCACCTTGTCTAACCAGAACTCACACTTGGAGAATTTAGCATACAGCTGCTTCTGGCGAAGAATCTGTAGTATTGTACGAAGATGGTCTTCGTGTTCCTCCTTGGACTTAGAGAAAATCAGGATGTCATCGATGAAAACAATGACGAATTTGTCCAGAAATTCATGGAAGATTCTGTTCATCAGATCCATGAACACTGCTGGAGCATTTGTCAGGCCAAATGGCATAACTACAAACTCGTAGTGGCCATAACGAGTACGTAAGGCAGGTTTAGCAATATCCTGCTCCTTGACTCGTAACTGATGATAGCCTGACCTAAGATCGATCTTGGAGAAGTGTTTGGCCCCTTGGAGTTGGTCAAACAGATCGTCAATGCGTGGAAGTGGATATCTATTCCGAATAGCAATCTTGTTGAGCTCGCGATAGTCTATGCAAAGACGCATACTGCCGTCCTTCTTCTTAACAAACAAAACCGGTGCGCCCCATGGAGATGCGCTCGGTCGAATGAAACCTCGTTCGAGAAGTTCTTGTAGTTGATCCTTCAGCTCCTTCAGCTCTATGGGAGCCATGCGATAAGGAGGTTTGGAGATTGGTTCAGCTCCTGGAACCAGCTCGATACTGAATTCCACTTCTCGTGCAGGTGGTATGCCCGGAAGTTCTGCTGGAAACACTTCTTGGAATTCCGACACTATAGGTTGATCCTGAATCGATGAGATTCAGCATCCATGTCGTGAACCGTAGCTAGATAACCCTCGCAACCATGTGACAGTAGTGCACGCACTTGCAGGGTGGATATGATTTGTACAGACCGTCCGGGTATGAACCCATTATGAATGTACTCTGGTGCATTGACATCACCGAAGATAACCCGATATGAATGGCAGTCTATGGTAGCATGATACTTGGATAGCCAATCCATGCCCAAAATCATGTCGAAGTCATTCATGTCCAGCGGAAGTGCGTCGACAGGTCGAACCTTATCATCAAATTCTAGGGGAAGACTCTTGTAAACATGGGTGATTAATACAGAGTCCCTCAAAGGCGTGGAAATAGTAAGCCTATTTTCTAGTGGCAAGGGAGGCATCCTAATGTTCTTAGCATAAGCAGTAGAAATAACCGAGTGAGTAGCACCCGTATCGTAAAGAACACATGCAGCGCGACCATACATATACAAGATTCCAATGATGGTACCTATAGACTTGTTGGCCTGGTCTCGAGATGTCGTGTAGACACGCCCGGCAGTAGGAGGCGGCTTGGTATCAGCATGTCCTGATGTACCCTCCATCTCGCCCTTACGGCAATCCTTCATAATATGGCCAGGGAGACCACACTTGAAGCACGCATCAGTATTACGGCGACATGGTCCTGGGTGCCTACGGTGGCAAGTAGAGCAAAGAGGATGAGTGTATCCTCTAGCAGGTGCTCTGGCAGGCTGAGGACCTGATAAAAACATTTTACATGAGACATAATAGTTAGGTACAGAGGACGAAGCGGATAATCGTAAGATTGAATACCAGTGATAGCTGGACGGCTAGGCTGCGAACCTCTCTAGTTTTGGTCCCTACCTTTTCCATGGTTCCTGGTAGAATTTTGCTAGAGTGTCAGAATATGAGTTATAACATAAAACATAAGAAATTTCGTAAGTATTGAGACCTGCTGTTGCTGGATTGCCCGGCGTTGTTACGGTAATTGTCATTACCGTCACGCCTATCCGTAGCAAATCGGTCATTAGTCTGACCATTTCCCTTGGGCTGATGAGGCTGCTGTTGAGTAGCCGGCTGAGACCGGTCCCCAGTTTTCTGCCTGGAAGATACATTTAAAGAGATGAATAATTGACATATGGAAGATATACGGATTGATCACCGCTTGAATATGAAGGTTTTACCTCTTATCGGGTCTTTCAGCTTCCCCGAACTCATCTCCTGCAGCATCTCTAGTCTACGTGCTGCATCTGCTACTTGTGCTACCGTATCCAACGGAGCACCTGACAAGTTATTTGCAATCCTTGGATTTAGAGCCCAACGAAAACGTATTTCTTGTTCTTCAGTGGTGCCCGCAGCTGCTCTCAGGACACCAGTATATCGAAGGAAACGCTACATGAAGTCATTGCTGTCTTCTTCAGGTCGCTGTCTGATGCTATAGTAATCCCTCATGAGTCGATTCCTTCCTTCCATGGGGAAGATGTTGGGCGGAGGAGGATAACCGTCATTATGAAGAAGAGCATCTTGCATCTCTTCATCAGCAGCTGCAAATATTGCCCAGATATCGTTTGCGTTTGACATCTGACAGTATGACATAAAACATATGATTAACAGTTCAAAACATAAAATATAAAATATATACATGAAAAAAATTTCTACTAAAAAAATTTCACGAGAAAAATTTTATGCAAGAAAATTTTTGTATGAATGCATGATGCAGTTTTATGAAAACTTTGGATGCTCGAGAGTGAACGCCTCTGGTCAGTTCACTCAAAACAAAAGACATATCGAGGGGACGCCTATGGGTCGGTCCCAAATCTAAAAGTTTCGATAAAACACATGCGACTAAATAGGGTCAGTCCTGTACCAACCATTACTTAGTCAAAACCCTGTAACAATGACATATATATGTATGCTTAAAATGACGAATGCATGAAAACAACTGTCAGTTCTAGGAAGACCGCAGTGACTACCCACTAATCACAGGTCATATTTGAGAGCCTACAGGTCGAAGCCTTGGCTCTGATACCATAATTGTAACACCCCATTTTGGAAATGGAAATATCACAGCAATTATGGCGTGTCATCAAAGCATACAAGGTAAAATGTCTAACCATTACTTGACCATATAAAGGAAAATACCGGAATCAAACATCGGTAGTCCCAAAAGTAAAGCTCATTACACACAAACATAGTATAGTAAAAGAAAAGGACGAAACAGTGTCCAAAGCATAGGTATCATAAAGAAAGGAAATGCATAATGTAAAGAAGGCTAGACAGCTTCCAGTCCATATGCACGTACTCTTAAGATTTCGTATTTACGTTTTCGAACTCCGTTTTTGATGAGACAATTTTTATTAGATTCGTTTTGTGCCGTTGATTCATAATTTATAAAAACGTTTTTTGTAAAACGACCCGAGGGCACGCAAATCGAGGAAACTAGAATCGATGAATACCCGTAAATTAGTGGGATGGGACAAAACAATTTATCCCACCCCACTACACATGGGGCAGCTAAAACTCACCAACACATCTTAAGATGTGTCAACAACTTCATAAAACAAGCTACACTTGTCTTTAGCTTAGCTAGTAAGCTAAGCTTACCACAAAACCACCTAAACCAAAACCATTAGTCCATTTTCACCATGCAAATCAACTCACATATTCTCTCATCCTCCCCATTTTGTGCCGTCCATCATCATAAACAACACCCTCATTTGATCAAAATCAACCACAAAATCTCATGTTATTTGTAACACCCCATTTTGGAAATGGAAAGATCACAACAATTATGGCGTGTCATCAAAGCATACAAGGTAAAATGTCTAAACATTACTTGACCATATAAAGGAAAATTCCGGAATCAAACATCGGTAGTCCCAAAAGTAAAGCTCATCACACACAAACATAGTATAGTAAAGGAAAAGGACGAAGCAGTGTCCAAAGCATAGGTATCATAAAGAAAGGAAATGCATAATGTAAAGAAGGCTAGACAGCTTCCAGTCCATATGCACGTACTCTTAGTGTCTACGAGCGCCCCTGAGTACCTGCCGTTTTGGGAACATAAAAAAGGAAAACGGCTGAGCAATACGCTCAGTGCACGGATATACAATAAAGCATGAATAGGATAAGCATATAACATAATAACAGCGGAAGAAACTAAGTCCCGAGTAACCTGGTTAAGTCTTAGTAAACTGGTTTTATAGTTTGAATGTCTTATGTTTATCTTATAAAAACTGTTTGTCATAATTTACCATTTAGCCAATATAGGTCATGAATATCCACCGTGCATGAATAATTGGAGGGGTGACCTCATCATGCAAATTAGAGGGGCTGCCTCTAATTTAATATACTGGTTTTATGGGTAGGAGGGATCAGCTTCTTGTGAAGGATGCAAGGCACACACCACATTCACCATGTAATCCTGAATAAAAACGTGTAACTAGGATGCACCCATACGCCCCACATGATAATATAAATAAATGGCCAAAAGCTGAAGGGACGCCACGAGCAATCACTCCGCTGTGGTGAAGTTATAACATCAGTGCCTCTAATGTTACGGTTATGGTACCTCCATAACTAGGTGAAACTGGTCATGCATGTATATGGCTATAGGTAATCATATTTAAACATAAGCAATCAAACTCATACTTATACTACGGGAAAATAGTTGGCTGCATACGGGGAAATCCTAATAAGGAAAGAATGTCCATACTGAAAGGACGGGAATCCGTACCTTATGTCCAGTGAACGAGAACGATGAACTGCGAGAATCCTACTTCCGAAACACTAGTGCTACATAAATACGTACATGAAATAAGTATCTGCTTACTACATACATAGCTGGTTTTATGTCATGTCTTAGCTTATTTTATGTGTTCTTACTATTTTACACTGTTTAAAGCCTTAAACTGTGTTAAATCCTACATTTTGTTCATTCTGATTAAGTATTACTGATATTTCATGTGTTATTATACTTACTGTGTAATAATAAGTAACTTTCCAAAAATAGCAGGTTTCCTTAAGTAGAAAGTTTCCAAAAATAGAAAGTTTCCAAAAATAGAAAGTTACCAAAAATAGAAAGTTTCCAAAAATAGAATGTTTTCAAAAATAGAAAGTTTCCAAAAATAGAAAGTTTCCAAAAATATATTTACTGCTTAAAATAGATAAGTTTCTAAAAATAGAAAGTTTCCATAAATAGATTAGCTGCCTTAATTAAATAAGTTTCCATAAATAGATTAGCTGCCTTAAATAAATAAGTTTCTAAAAATAGCTGGTTTCCATAAATAAAATATCTGCCTTATTTAATTAAGTTTCTAAAAATAGAAAGTTTCCATAATTAGAAATAAGCTGGTTAAATAAGCTAAGTAAATAAGCCTAAGTATTTTCATGATTATTTTCTAAGTCATATGATATATTATATAGTTTAATAATTATTTCATGTAATTTAATTAAACTATAGGTTATAATATTTAATTAAAGTATGACATGTTTTTAATTAAATATATTAAATACTTAGGTTAAAATATGTATTATTAAATACTAATAATATAACCTAAGTCATGTTTAATTAATTAATTATATCCATGGTTTTAAAATAATTAATTAATTATAAGTCTTAATAATAAA
This sequence comes from Glebionis coronaria, assembly GCA_025667525.1. Lineage (NCBI taxonomy): Eukaryota > Viridiplantae > Streptophyta > Magnoliopsida > Asterales > Asteraceae > Glebionis > Glebionis coronaria. The sequence continues at coordinate 181,498,807 of CM046876.1, forward strand.
AATACTTAGGTTAAAATAATTTCATGATTATTAATAATTAGTTAACCTAAGTCATGTTATTAAATTAATTACATCTTATTAATTTAATTCATAACATAAGTCCATAACATATAAAAAACTAACATAATCATGATCTGGATCTAAGCTTAAAAACATGCACCGGATATGAACAAACACCGTACCCCGAATCAAATCGGGGTACCCCCTTGCTGCCGCGGGACCCACACGCACCAACCAAGACCAAAAAGGTCTTGGTGGTGGTCGGCTAAAACCAAACCAAACCCCCTTGGGGTCGGTTGTTCCTGCGGCCCAAAACAAACACCCCTTAGATCCATCCCTTTGATTAATTAATGACCAAAACATGTTAGATCTAGGTTTAATTAATGTGTTTTTATGAAAAACATCACGTGTTGTTAATTAATAAAAGATTAATTAAAAAGAAAAACAAGTAAAAAGGTTTTACCGTATTCGTGGATCTAAAGGGTGAAGAACAAACACGAACAAACACTAAAATAACAAGATCCAAGGTCAAACTCACCCCCTTATGGTGGTTTGTAGGTGGCGGCACACAAAGGAGAAGGAGGAAGGGATTTTAGGTTTTCTTGAAATTCTTTTGTAAAAGTAATTTGTGTAGTGAAAATTACTTAACCCTTCCTTTTAGTAAAATTGACAATGGGCTTGGCCCATTGTCCTATGTTGGCCGCGGGTAGGGACTCCCTTGTGGGGGTCCCGTACCTCGTTTCGTGTCTTGTAATTTCGTACACGTTTACGTTTAATTATGTTCGTGTTTTAAAAGTTCTCGTTACGTAAATATCCTACACTTATATATTTAATTACGCTCGTATTAAATATATATACGTAATTAATAATATCTCGTGTTTTAATTACGCTCGTGATCTCGTGATCGTATGTTCGTGATTAATTATTGCTAAATAATTATTACGTGATCGTTCATAAAAAATACTTATCGTGTTCTAACACGTACGTAATACATAAACCCCTAATACGTAATCGTAATCATGCTATATTAGGAAAGTTTTTAACTAGTACGTACGAACTTAAGATACTATGCATGGTAAAAGCATGCGGGTTTTACATTATTCATATACATGTTGATTCCCTTTTGAAACCCTATTGATTGGTGGTGCTTATAACATCCAAGGAGGAGTTTTCATGGAGTAGTAGGGCTGATTTTCCACAAGGTATTCATGAAGATTGGTGATCTTGAAGATGGTCATGGTTATCCACAAGTTTCTCTATCAAAATCCATGTCCAAATCATAACCTACATCAACTTGGTGGTATAAAGATTGTCCTCCTCATCTTCTTGTTATTTTTGGTTATGTAATCATGTATTTTACTTCCTATTGTATATGTTTATGATGATTATATGATGATAAAAATATTGTGTGGGGATTTGGTGTTGTTAAACATGCTTAAAAAGATGAAAAACTATAAGAAACAAGGCTAATATATTGTCTAAATTTGTTGGCTGTATAAAACAGTAAAGAAACATGTCATGAACTGATAAAATGATGAATTAGAACTAATATACAGTAAGCTATGGGTCTTGTACACATGTGAGAGTTGGCCATGCAATGGAATCATTGTAATGAGTGAGATATGATCAAAACAAGTTTAAGGTACAAATCTGAGTTCACTGTTTTGGACGATTTTTAGAAAATACTTAGAAGATGATTCAACAGTAACTATAGTAGAGTTAAATGGAGCACATATCATGTAGTTTATGTGATAAAAATTTGAGCTTCTATCTCCATATAGAACTCTAGATATGGCAGTTTTGGTGAAGATGAGAATAAAAATCAGATTTTGGAAATTAAAGTATAATACTATTATATAAGCACTCAAAATTTAATAGTATAAAATATAAATTAAAACCCACTAACTTATATAATACATTTATATAAATATGTACAATGGTAAATAAGTGGACATTTTAATAAAAATGGTAACTTGTTAAGTTTTATAAGTTATAAAACTATAAACATGATTTTTACGACTTTTTCGGCTAATACCGTAAAATTAACGTTTTTGTTAAATAAAACTTAGACGGTTGGACCCGTCTAATGTAAACTTTTATAAACTCATATACTGATATATAGACATGTATAACAAGTAAAAACCGATAAAACCCGAACTATAGGACATACGAACATTAACGAGCTAAGTAAACATATCGGACTAATAATTGGACTAAATAAGTTAAACACTTATAAAAATGACTTATTGGGATTAACCCATTTGGGCCCAACTTGTAAAGTTTAAATACTGATAATATAAGTATAAAATGGATTAAAACAAGTTAAAGAACTTATAATAAGTTTATTGGACCTAAGACACGTAAATAGGTAAAACTAGTAAACTAGTATAAAAGTTACCGACATATAACACTAAACTGAGTAAACGAGAATATGTAAACCCACTTGATCATCATATATATAAAATCATCATATGTATACATAATTGTTATTTTTATAAAGTCATTGGACATGAGTCTAAGACCGATTATTATTTATATAGGTTTCCGTGATTGAAGCACGTACCGTACATCCGAATTGCCGACAACCCGCCTTCCCACATCAACGTGAGTTCATAGCCTCGCACTCTTTTAAATGTTTTTATAAATGTTTTATAAACCCGCGAGGGAGATAACATGTTATTTTTTAGAAAATAGGACACCATTTGTCCCAATTGCTTGTTTATTGATTTGGACCTGAATGATTGTATGACCCGATTGTATGACCCGATAAATGATTAAAGGAACCGATAGATGAAATTAAATGGATTACTAAAGTTAGGTTATGTCACTAAAAGTCCCATTAGCATGAATTGTGAACTACCGGGATTTGGTAGACGCTTGTGCATATAATAGTACTATTTGGGGACGATCATCCCAGTTCGCGCCTTGAGGGTTGATCCCCGTCGTGCCACATCGATTGGTAAGCGAATTTATGTATGAGAAGATTTCCATAGCGTGACCTTTGTGACGACACGCTAACTTAGATGGGCAAAATTGGTATCGGGTTAGCTACCCGTTGTTTGTTTAGTAAGGTAACAATGTCATGCGACTTATAATAATCCGACTAACGAAATACTACTAGACGCTCCGAATTACGATGTATTGCCTGACTAGCAATACAGGGTCATACTATTGATATTATGTTCGTGTTTTGGTTTTCATAACCATATTCATATAACAATTTTTATTTTCATACAACGTCATAAGACGTATAGTATGATGTTTTTACGACATTGGCTCGTATAATGATTTTTAAGGCAAACGCCTATATTATAATTTAGATGAAGATTTCTATCAAATGAGTTTGGCTATTTTATGACCTATTAAAATGATTTGTACAAAATGATTTTCAGTAATAATTTTATACTGATATTATATTGATGGATTTTATTAAACTCTATGAATTCACTCGGCGTTATCGCTGACCTTTTCTTTTAACATGTTTTATCTCAGGTACTTGAAGCTAATTCTCGGGAAGACAACAAGAATTCATGGCCCGCACTTAAAACAATATTTTCCATTCAAATACTTTGAAAAACTTGTATGCAATGTAATGACTTGGGACCGATGTAACTTTGATGTTTATGAATGGAAATGCTTTATTAATAAATGACGCGATTTTTATGCGTTGTCTATGATGTGAGTAATGTGCTATCCCGTAACACCAACTAGTCTTCCGATGTATTGAGTTGTACAAATTTGGGGGTGTTACAGTTTGGTACCAGAGCTCTCGTTATAGAGAACGCAAGATTTTTAAAACCAAGGTTTTGAATAAAACATTTCAAAATCTTTTAACTATAAACATTTTTCTCAAAATGTCTAAAAAAAAATCTTTTGACTATAACGGTGCCGAAGAATTCCCGAGTTACCGACAAGGCCAAGATTGAGAAGTGTTATTTTAATATATATATATAAATTGGATTATATATATATGATGTAATTTTATTACATGATTGTTTGATGATTATTTTGATATTTATACGAGGTATTTATACGACGTCGATTGTCACAAGGAACCCTAAATCCCCTAGTAAATTAGTCGAAGCTATTCTTGTAGGAATTCTAGCTATCCTAGATCTAAACCAAGTTGTGGATATCTATGATCCCAACAAATGGTTGATACTCGTAGGAATGTAGATATTAGTTGATTGTGATATTGAAAAAGAATTGGCGAGATTAAATCTGATATCGATGTCATGACGATCTTTCCTTATAGAGTGGAGTTTGACAAAATGTTACCACCTAGAAAGATGTCATCTGATTCGTTGTCATCCAATTCTTAAATTGAAATCGAAAGGGTGAATGTTGCACTTGAGGCAGAATTGGAACCATTACCAAAAAGCCTCATGCCACTAATACCTTTCCGAGAAGTATAATTGAATGTATGAGTCATTTCATACTAGTGACTCATTTGATAACTATTGATGAGGGAGCTATAGGATTGGAAATTAAGTATTGATCATATCGAGCTTTTATTACCCTTTTAAGGTGTAAGAATAAGATTGAAAGTATTGGAGAATGATGTAGGATATCGAATTGAGTATAAAATTGGTTAAGACTTGAATAAAGTAAATATTTAACCTGTATGGAATAAGAAATTGTTAAGAGGAAGTTTTTGAGTCCTGTGATTGAATTATAGGGTTTAATTGATTGCTGATTCGTGTTAAGTGTTGTTCCTAGGCCATTGTCCACTAATGAGGATGCCCAGTGTCCAAGAAATAAATTGAAGAAATCTTCTTCTGAATTGAGACTGATTGATCTTCAGGGACATGTGGAACACCTAATGACTCTTGTAGATTAGTATTCATTGTGCTATCTATTAAAAATAATCCCTAACTTAATTGAGACATCAGTTGGTAGGATGAGTTCCGAGAATTGTATGACATAGTGACATGTAATGTGTTACGGTACAATTTGACTTGTTTGTGATTAATGAAAAAGACTACCTTTGATTACTAAATTCTACATGTATCGATATTATCTATCTTTTATTGCTTCATCCTAATTTTCGCATTATTGATGCAACCATTGAGCAAGTACTCATCTCTGTTTGAGTTACGTTGTGGATTAATCTTATTGAGTGCCATCAAGGTCATGAACCTCATGATTATTTGGCTAAAGCTTATTTCCTATTATATTGCAGTTAGTTCTTGGTGAACAACTTTTCATCACTCTTTTGCGGATCACACATTGTTTTTATAAAGTTAAAACGGTATCCTTTGAGAAAATTTAATTTTCATCACAATAAGGATTATTCAAAGTGAGATTTATAAGTAATTGATATCAAAATGAAGTTGTTTATGAAAAGCTTTGGAAACTTAATTATTTCCATAACAAAGAAAATCTTTGTAAATATATTTTTGATTCTTATTTAAGAATTAAGCATGGAAATGTTTTTATTATAAACATGATGATAAAATTTTGACAAACTGAGTATTGCATCGTTAATCTTGAAATTGTATATAGTTGCGCGCCTACATACAATTTGGAATGGACCATGCAAGGCTGATTAGTAGTCACCATAAAACTAATTAATAAACACTAAATTTTCTTTGAAGATTGTGAAAGATTAAAATTTATGAGATCTGCAAGAAGTGAAAAATAGGGACATAGTGTTAGGGACGCCTACATATGTGCCTGTAGCATCTATTATTCTGAGTCAAATTTACTCATCTGTGGAAATTGTCTTATTTGACAATTGACGATTCTTTCTTGTCCAATTATCCGGTAGTGAGATTCTTAGGAAAAGTATATGATTACCGAGTGTTGATACCCGACTGGATGTATCGACATTCCTATCATTTCTTATGATTTGATTTCATTTGAATGACCTGGGTAACGATCCGAGGAGCTTTCGAATGCGTACTCAAATTATGAAAACATGGGATATATTCATATTCATTAAATGTTTTCGTTTGTATCTGATTTGAAATTCTCTCGCATAGATTATGCGTTGACCTTACTCTTTTAATAGTAGTTGTGTCTCCAGATATCCTTGATTTGTGAAGGAATGTGAGTTATTATTAGACTTTTGAGAAGTTCACATCTTATCGACGGCAATGAAACTGAGAAGTTGATAATGCCGGTAGAATGGATTGATTGATTATGACATGACGACATTGTCTTAATTGATGGGAACTCGAGTAGAATTCCCTAAAGGATATGATGTTGATTATCAAAAGTGATCTGAATAATTCTTGATGGATGACTTGAAATTATACCGTGAATGGTTGTGAATTAGTCATATATATTAAAATCTAGAAAGAACTTAAAATAAATGTATTAAAAGATGTTTATGTTATTTGAAATCTTAGGAAGTATTTGTTGATGAATTACCTAGACTTTCGCCATTAAGGCAAGTAGAATTTGGTATTTGATTATATTTCCGGTGCTGCACCTGTGGCTTGTGCACTGTACGCCAGCACCATCTAAATTAAAGGAATTACCGTACAACTAAGAGAGTTGTCGGAGAAAGATTTTATTATACCAAGCCTGTCATCATGAAGAGCTATGGTGTTATCATTCCTTATATTTATAGATTATTGTGACTGAGTAAATTGACAATCGAAAGCGATATCCATAACTCGAAATGGAAGATTTGTTCGATCATTTACAAGGTTCTAGTGTATGTTTTAAAGATTTGATCCATGGCATGGTTATCATCAAACTTCGCATCTGCGAAGAAGATTATGTATTCCAATCACTACATCCGATACTTGTAATGAACATTATGAGTTTCACGTGATGACGTTTGGATTGACTAATACACATGTAGTATTCATAAAATTGGTGAATCACGTGTGTAGGCTGTAATTTGATAAATTCATGCATGTGATCATTAAGAAATATTTGTTTGTTTATAAGAATGAGTTAATAGTTAGTTATAGACTGCCCTAAATTGGCCGAACAATGAAAAACTGTACTTTGAATATTTAACATAAGACTTAAGACTTAATACTTTACATGATTTAACCGTGTGATTAATAGATAATGGAATCTATATTGACTTTTCAAAGATTAGAGCCATTAAGGCTTAGGGTTATAACAAAAAGAAAGTGCAAATATATTTTGACAAATGTTTTAACAAAGGATTTTAAGGGATTATTTCCTTATACACAAATCATTTAACTAAACTCCTGTTTAGGGGTAAATGATTGTGTATACCTCAAGACAACTTAAGAAGGATTGAGGAAACCTTTTAAACCATGACTTGAAATTTGAAACGACAATTTTTTGCTTTTCAACTAAGAAAACTGTGACCAAAGTATAAACGAAGATTTTGCAAATATTTACGAATCTTATTAAATATTTTCGATAAATCAACAAAAATCTTGTTAGTAAAATTCAAATTTATTTTGAATATTTTATATAACTGATCAAACTAAGAAATTTAAAATTTTTACGTTTACGTTTCATAAAAATTAAATAATTATTGTTAATTTACATGTAATAATTATCGATGCTTTAGACGTCAGATTGAGTAAAACAGATAAAGATAATAGTAAAGACAAAACTAAAACTTAGAAATTATGAAGAAAGAAATTTTGAATAAATACGGTTATGATATTTATTCCATCTAGGAAAGTGAAGGTAATTACTGACACATTATGTATAAAAGATAAAGAATCCATTAGGACGTGTTCCTTAATAATGATTGTGCAAATTAAATTGCCGAACAATTTAAAATATAGCCGATGCTTATAAAAAGGATAATATAGATAATAAAAGTGGCTCGCAGCTAATGTGAACCATTAGAATTGAGAAGCCAATAGCGTTAAATGTTTTAAAAGACCACTTGTGATTGTCTAAATATGGAAGGATTGTGAGATATAGTTATGTTGGAATTTGTAAGTATAAGTATTCTATTTATGTCATTTATGACTAAAAGTATCTTTGTCTGAAGAAGTTGTACTAATGGCAATTATGAAGGCATACATCGCCTCATACATTAGTAAACGTCTAGCTATTGCAAAGGTCATCAACTGAATTTGATTCGATTTGGGTCATCGTCGACAGACTGACCAAATCTGCTAATATCATTCCCGTTAATGATAAATGCAAAAGAGCTATGTAAACATAGTGTGCCTGTATCGAACATCTTTATCAAGATCCTCGCTTCGCATCGAATTTCTAGAGATTTGCTCAGAAGTCGTTGGGAACGAACCTTGATGAGAGTACTGTTTACCACCCCAAATCGAAGGGACGAGGTAAAGCAACGATACAAAGTAATATAAGTGTTGTTTTATGTTTGAATGAATGACCTTTGGTAATAGACCGTAAAATCGTTTTCCTTTGGAGAGATTATCATTGATAATCATCGTATTAGGATTGAGATCGAATCTTGTTAGAATCTAAATATTAGAGCATCTGTAAGCAGGAGTTGAGATAAAGACACCCGACATACACCCATTGTGAGTTGGACATATCTTTTAGGTTTAAGGTTTCCTATGATGGCGAACCTAACCTTACAAAATACCCGACCCGCGAGACCTGAAATGATTGGTGAAATTAGGATTTGATTATTGACTGCCGTTAGTGGGCAAGAGGTTATGTGAATGTGAAATGTAGATCTTGAAGTGCCAAATGGGTAGCGAAGTTATGCCACAATTTTTAAACTTGGAAAAATGAATTCATGATCTGACAAATCATGGGATATAAGTCCCCGTTGTATGGGACCATTGAGATGATGTAAAAGATTGGTTTGAAAGGCATATAAGCTGGATCTACCCTAGGACTTCAAGAACTGCGTGAATTATGTTTCGTAAATCGAACTTGATGGAATATCTATCAAGTGAAAATCTGATTATTTCTTAGTAGAGCTTATATCGACGAAAGTTGCATTCATCAGAAACCCGTGAACATAATGGATAGAGAAAGTAAGTCAACATTTAGCCCGATCTTATTCCCGTAGTTATGCCTGATGAAACTCGCGTATTGTGATGAATTACCCTTATGAGGAAAGACCGAGTGTGGAGGAAATACCCACATGGCTTTAACTCAATAAGAAGCGAGTAGTAAGATGATCTTTGAGGACAAAGATCATGTTTAGGGGTAAATGCTGTGACAATCCGTCAATTTATGGTTGATATTTTATTCTTAATATTTATTTGAAAATATTATTTTATGAACTCACTTATTTTTGGGAAGAAATTTGGATTTACGTCTTGAAGTAGCGTCGACTACGTCTAAACCAGAGGATTCAACGTTACGTGCTTACGTTTACATACACCGTCTTTGGTGACAGTTCGACATTTCAGAAAATAAATTTATCCGTGAATATTATTTTGGAGTTTTAAATTTGTGTTAGTTCATAAACTCACAAATTTACGAGAAGAGATTAGGACTTACGATTTTATTTTAACGTCCTTTACGACTAAACCGGAAACCCTAGGATTTCGTATTTACGTTTTCGAACTCCGTTTTTGATGAGACAATTTTTATTAGATTCGTTTTGTGCCGTTGATTCATAATTTATAAAAACATTTTTCGTAAAACGACCCGAGGGCACGCAAATCGAGGAAACTAGAATCGAGGAATACCCGTAAATTAGTGGGATAGGACAAAACAATTTATCCCACCCCACTACACATGGGGCGGCCAAAACTCACCAACACATCTTAAGATGTGTCAATAACTTCATAAAACAAGCTACACTTGTCTTTAGCTTAGCTAGTAAGCTAAGCTTACCACAAAACCACCTAAACCAAAACCATTAGTCCATTTTCACCATGCAAATCAACTCACATATTCTCCCATCCTCCCCATTTTGTGTCGTCCATCATCACAAACAACACCCTCATTTGATCAAAATCAACCACAAAATCTCATGTTATTCATATACATGTTGATGCCCTTTTGAAACCCTATCGATTGGTGGTGCTTATAACATCCAAGGAGGAGTTTTAATGGAGTAGTAGGGATGATTTTCCAAAAGGTATTCATGAAGATTGGTGATCTTGAAGATGGTCATGGTTATCCACAAGTTTCTCCATCAAAATCCATGTCCAAATCATAACCTACATCAACTTGGTGGTATAAAGATTGTCCTCCTCGTCTTCTTGTTATTTTTGGTTATGTAATCATGTATTTTACTTCCTATTGTATATGTTTATGATGATTATATGGTGTTGTGTGGGGATTTGGTGTTGTTAAACATGCTTAAAAAGATGAAAAACTATAAGAAACAAGGCTAATATATTGTCTAAATTTGTTGGCTGTATAAAACAGTAATTAAACATGTCATGAACTGATAAAATGATGAAGTAGAACTAATACACAGTAAGCTATGGGTCTTGTACACATGTGAGAGTTGGTCATGCAATGGAATCATTGTAATGAGTGAGATATGATCAAAACAAGTTTAAGGTACAAATCTGAGTTCACTGTTTTGGACGATTTTTAGAAAATACTTAGAAGATGATTCAACAGTAGCTATAGAAGAGTTAAATGGAGAAAATATCAGGTAGTTTATGTGATAAAAACTTTAGCTTCTATCTCCATATATAACTCTCGATATGGCAGTTTTGGTGAAGATGAGAATAAAAATCAGATTTTGGAAATTAAAGTATAATACTATTATATAAGCACTCAAAATTTAATAGTATAAAATATAAATTAAAACCCACTAACTTATATAATACATTTTTATAAATATGTACAATGGTAAATAAGTGGACATTTTAATAAAAATGGTAACTTGTTAAGTTTTATAAGTTATAAAACTATAAACATGATTTTTACGACTTTTTCGGCTAATACCGTAAAATTAACGTTTTTGTTAAATAAAACTTAGACGGTTGGACCCGTCTAATGTAAACTTTTATAAACTCATATACTGATATATAGACATGTATAACAAGTAAAAACCGATCAAACCCGAACTATAGGACACACGGACATTTACGAGCTAAGTAAACATATCGGACTAATAATTGGACTAAATAAGTTAAACACTTATAAAAAGGACTTATTGGGATTAACCCATTTGGGCCCAACTTGTAAAGTTTAAATACTGATAATATAAGTATAAAATGGATTAAAACAAGTTAAAGAACTTATAATAAGTTTATTGGACCTAAGACACGTAAATAGGTAAAACTAGTAAACTAGTATAAAAGTTACCGACATATAACACTTAACTGAGTAAACGAGAATATGTAAACCCACTTGATCATCATATATATAAAATCATCATATGTATACATAATTGTTATTTTTATAAAGTCATTGGACATGAGTCTAAGACCGATTATTATTTATATAGGTTTCCGTGATTGAAGCACGTACCGTACATCCGAATTTCCGACAACCCGCCTTCCCACATCAACATGAGTTCATAGCCTCACACTCTTTTAAATGTTTTTATAAATGTTTTATAAACCCGCGAGGGAGATAACATGTTAGTTTTTATAAAATAGGACACCATTTGTCCCGATTGCTTGTTTATTGATTTGAACCCGAATGATTGTATGACCTGATTGTATGACCCGATAAATGATTAAAGGACCCGATAGATGAAATTAAATGGATTATTAAAGTTAGGTTATGTCACTAAAAGTCCCATTAGCATGAATTGTGAACTACCGGGATTTGGTAGACGCTTGTGCATATAATAGTACTATTTGGGGACGATCACCCCAGTTCGCGCCTTGACGGTTGATCCCCGTCGTGCCACATCGATTGGTAAGCGAATTTATGTATGAGAAGATTTCCATAGCGTGACCTTTGTGACGACACGCTAACTTAGATGGGAAAAATTGGTATCCGGTTAGCTACCCGTTGTTTGTTTAGTAAGGTAACAATGTCATGCGGCTTATAATAATCCGACTAACGAAATACTACTAGACGCTCTGAATTACGATGTATTGCCTGACTAGCAATACAGGGTCATACTATTGATATTATGTTCGTGCTTTGGTTTTCATAACCATATTCATATAACGGTTTTTATTTTCATACAACGTCATAAGACGTATAGTATGATGTTTTTACGACATTGGCTCGTATAATGATTTTTAAGGCAAACGCCTATATTATGATTTTGATGAAGATTTGTATCAAATGACTTTGGCTATTTTATGACCTATTAAAATGATTTGTACAAAATGATTTTCAGTAATAATTTTATACTGATATTATATTGATGGATTTTATTAAACTCTATGAATTCACTCGGCGTTATCGCTGACCTTTTCTTTTAACATGTTTTATCTCAGGTACTTGAAGGTAATTCTCGGGAAGACAACAAGAATTCATGGCCCGCACTTAAAACAATATTTTCCATTCAAATACTTTGTAAAACTTGTATGAAATGTAATGACTTGGGACCGATGTAACTTTGATGTTTATGAATGGAAATGCTTTATTAATAAACGACGCGATTTTTATGTGTTGTCTATGATGTGAGTAATGTGCTATCCCGTAACACCAACTAGTCTTCCGCTGTATTGAGTTGTACAAATTTGGGGGTGTTACATTTCCTCTCGAGACTCTCGGTGTAGTAAATTCTAAAGACACCACCCCATGGTTTGCCGACATTGCAAATTACCATGCGGGCAATTTCATAATCAAGGGTATGACGACACAACAAAAATGGAAATTCTTTCGTGATGTCAAGTTCTATTTTTGGGACGACCCTTACCTCTTTCGGGTTTGTGCGGATCAACTCGTTCGATGTTGTGTGTTTGGTGCTGAAGCTTCTAATATCCTTAGAGCTTGTCACGAGGGACCCACGGGTGGTCACCACGGTGCTAATCTCACGGCTAAGAAAGTGTTCGATGCCGGCTTCTTTTGGCCTTCTATCTATCGTGATGCACACGCACTTGTGAAGTTGTGTGATTCATGTCAACGTCAAGGAAAATCGTCTCAACGTGATGAAATGCCGCAAAACATAATTCAAGTGTGTGAGATTTTCGACATATGGGGAATAGACTTTATGTGGCCGTTCCCATCGTCTCATGGAAACAAATATATCCTCGTCGCGGCGGACTACCTTTCTAAGTGGGTGGAAGCCAAGGCTTTGCCTACTAATGATGCTCGTGTGGTAGTGAAGTTTTTGAAGCAATTATTCTCTCGGTTCGGAACCCCTCATGCTATTATAAGCGATCGTGGAACCCATTTTTGTAATGACCAATTCGAAAAGGTTCTAAAGAAATATGGAGTTACTCATCGTCTTTCTACGGCTTATCACCCGTAAACGAGTGGGCAAGTCGAGGTTTCGAACCGAGCTTTGAAGAGGATTTTAGAGAGGTCAATTGGAGAAAACCGTGCTTCATGGTCTGACAAACTTGATGACGCTTTATGGGCCTTTAGGACCGCTTATAAGACACCTATCGGTTGCACTCCTTATAAGTTAGTCTATGGGAAGAATTGTCATTTTCCCATTGAGTTGGAGCACAAGGCATATTGGGCCCTTAAGCATGCAAACTTTGACTTGAAGACCGCGGGAGATCACCGGAAAATACAATTGAATGAATTGGATGAATTAAGAGATAATGCTTATGAAAATTCATTAATTTTTAAAGAAAAGACTAAAAAGTTTCATGATTCAAAGATTAAAAACCGGGTTTTTAACGTTGGTGATCAAGTGTTTCTTTTTAACTATCGTCTTAAGATATTTTCCGGGAAATTAAAATCTCGTTGGTCGGGTCCGTTTACCATTACACAAGTGTTTCCTTATGGGACCATCGAGCTAGCTCAAGATGATGGTCGTAATTTCAAAGTGAATGGACATAGGCTTAAGCACTACTTTGGTGGGGAAATTCCTTCAATGGTTGCCCTCGACCAAGTCACCTTCCCCAATGATAATTAGCATTGGGGGGATCAAGTCGAGCTCATGACTCGGTAATAAAAAACGAGGTGCCTCGTGGGGGAGATCCCATGCTTATCCTCTTTTCTTACTATTCACTAATAAGGGGACTTGTACCCTTTCAACTCGTTGTCTCGTGGTTGTTTGTGATTGTGTTATCTAGATCATCATCATCATCTACGATTGAAGACTCTCGTGTTCGTTTACGTGAGCCTCCATCGTTTGCTTGAAGAAGTTTTTCACGAATCCATGACATATCCTTTATTTTTCTAACAATTATCTCTTAGCATACTTAATAAACGGCTTTAGATATATTGTTGATCACCCTTTCCATGCTAGATCCTAAGCATTCGATTCTTCGTCTCTAGTATGGGGGTGCTCCACCTTTAGACTTGAAACATTGAGGACAATGTTTACTTTTAGTATGGGGGGTGAATAGGTACTTGCTTTGCTACGCCCTCACGCTTTCCAATTTTCAATGTTTTGTTTTGTTGATAATAAGGCTAAAAATGGCAAAATTTTAAAATTTTTCTTAGTTTTTAATAAGTGTTTTTAAGACACGAATGTATATTTTCCGATGGGTAGAATAAGAGTTAATTTTTGACTTGATGGGCATTTGGAGCCATTTACATTCCTTAACCCGACCAATTCAAGTTTTGCTAGACTTTTATATAGGGAGCTTTAAAACGCGAAAGTCTTAACTCATACGGGTTAAGAACAAGACCTTTTCGCAAGTTCCTATAATTGATCCTAGAAAGTCACTTATCAAAGGAACTATAAAACACATTCTCTAAACATGAAAAAGTCCAAGAAAGTGCAAGATCCTATAGGTGGCTTGAAAACCCAAAACTTTGATTTGATATAGTCTTAATGAAAGCTAATCCAAATTTGGCTTAATTTTGACTTGCATGGCTATGTATTCACGAGTCTCTTTAATTAGAGGTCTTTAAATAGTGAAGAACGAGAGATGATATAGTTAGACAAGTGATCATGCTAAACGTAGAACATGAAAATGTTCTTTCAAAAACTCATATGTTTTTAATTGTGGCTTTTTTTCCCATAAGATCAATGCATTAGGAATAAATCATAATTGCAATAAGAAAGGTCGTACGATTTGAAAGGTTACTTAGCCTCTAGCGCAAGATCGTTTAAAAGTTGCTCGGGGTTGAATAGAGTTCATAGCCAAGGCATAACTTATTGAAGCGGGACGCGAAGATTGGCGATCATCCAAAAAGGCCCTAACAAGGCATGAGGAGCTCTATTTTTGCTAAAGATCCAAGATGATGTGAAGTATCATTATTCCTAAATCAATATGAAGGATCGAGACACACGACGAAAAGCAATTACTCCCCTAAAGATCATGGAGAAAGTCTATCCAAAAAGACCCTTACAAGGTATGAGGATAAATATATCCAAGTTCGAAAAGGAGGCGGATCGTTGTATATCAAAATCCAAAGTAAAGATTGAAGAAAAATGATGAAGTCGTGGTCCAAAATTAAGAATCTCTCAAAAACGTCAAGTGAAGAAATTCCAAATATATGAAGAGAAGACCATAATTTCAAGAACGTCTTCCCAAGATTTGAAGTATGAAGTACATGCCAAATATCGGTCCGAGAAAGGTCTCAAATCGTGAAACGAGTTATGCCAAGATATGAACTTAAGGAGATACACGAGAAGCCATTTTAAAAGATTTTGTCCTTCGGCTAACTATTGATCAAATCGTGCTACTTTGCTTTCGGACTAATAACTACTCAAATAAGTCAATATGAATCACTTGTGATCCATGAAAAATAGTTAAAAAATGCTAGTAACCCATTTCCTTTTATAATAACTAGGATTGCAGGGAGAAAAAGTATTACACAATTTGGACGTATGAGTAGTGTTAGCATTGTTACTTGTACCAACAATGATCTCGTTTTTGCACTTAGCATGGAATGTATGACAATCAAGGATGACGAAGTTTACTCTAAGGGACATTTACTTGTTTCTATTCTTTGACCCTAAAAGTCACTTTTCGTGATGAAAATCATATATTATGTCTTTACACATCTTCGTAGTATGTTGCAAGTCTTTTACTCTTCAATAAAGGTTAATAAAATTGAACTTTGGTGATGCTTAGATACTTTATTCTAGCATTGCGTGAGGGCACGGCAATGGCTTAGTATGGGGGAGTGATGAGATGGCATTTATACATGATCTAATCGTTCTTTTCGGGCTTTAAATGCATAAAAATGTCATAATATACCATATATATGCTTGTGTTTGTTTACTTATGTATTTTAGGTATGGATATCGTGAAAAAGACAAAAGATCACAAGATTCAAGGAAAAACGGACACGAGAAACGAAGTCGTACAAAGAACTGGGCCCTAATTCATGAAGAATTCAACAAAGACCCTTGAAAACTTGAAGACATACAAGATTGATCCTCATTTATTGAAGAAATGACACTTAAAACCCTTGTATATTGATAATTACAAGTTTGGTCCCTTAAGTTTGTCAAAATTACACAAAAGGTCCTTCAACTTTGAAGAAATGGCAAGATTAGTCCCTCAACAATTCCAAATTGTCAATTAAGGTTCCTCATCAAGCCAAAGATACATTAAAGACCTTTGAAGATCAAGAAAGTCCAAGATCAGCCCTTGAAATATCTCAAAATGTCAAAAACAATCCTTGTAATCCTTTTTCCAAAAGTTTGTGCCAAAAGTGTCAAAGGCTGAAAGTTATTCACAAAGGAAAATCGTTTTTAGGGTTGAAATACTTGTTTTACCTATTTTCTGAAAACACAAGGGTTAAACATGGGCAATTGAAACATTCAAAAGTAAATTGCGCCAAACACTTTCCACTTCCCCCAAAAACAGATCAAACATGTTACTGTTCACTTTTACCCACCCAGAATTACCTCACTTAAAACAAAGGGTAATTTGCAATTACCTTGGCACACGTTTGATTCACCTCACCTTAAACACATCCGAACCTCAAAACCCTCACTCCCACTCACAATGGAACCCACCCCCAAATACCCGTTCACCTATCATGTGACTACTTGCCCTCCAAGTCATGCCACGTGTCAAGATCAACAGCTGAGAGCCTTTGCTTCACCACAAAGCTAAAATGAATGTTTGAGATCACTTTGGACAGCTCATCAACAACAAACTGCCTCAAGAGCTCAAGGGCATTTTAGAGAATTCACTTCCAGGGTTTGTGAATATTGTAGCCTGGCATTTGCCTATAAAAGGAGACCTCAACATGTGAGAGTCCCTTTGTTCCAGTCTTTACCTTTTAAACTTGTAATTCCTTTTTAAAATTTATAAAAGTTGGTATTTTGAGAAAATTGTAATTCCTTTTTATGTTTTTGAAAGTTGGTGTTGTTTAAAGGGTGATTCTGAGTTCCATTGATTGTTATAAGTGTGCTTGAACCTTTTGGATCAAGGACGTTTATGTTTGGTAAGGTCTTTTCAAGTTTGAAAAAGCTTGAAAGAAGGTTCTGATTTTGCTTATTTTTGTGTACTAACCCTTAACCATAAGCTATAAGCTCTTTCAAGCTTGTTGACACCAAGCTTGTGAAGGGATTAGAGCCCTTGGTTGAGTTGTTTGCTGCTTGTGTTGAAGACATCAAGTCCTTGAGTTTCTGCTTTGAAACATCAACCAAGGCATTCATAATCTTTCTTAATGAAGTACCTTGGTCTTGTTCTAGTTGTTGAACAAGGTCCAAGGAGCATAGCTTGCCTTCATAGGATGTTGTGGAAGGCAGGTATAACCTCTTGTTATGATTCCTCTAAAAAATTTCATGTTTATGTATGTTTTGGATTTGGTACTTGGATTTTGAGTTCTTGTGTTTGTGCTGGTTATTTTTGAGTTTGATTGTGTTAGTTGTCACCTAGTGTAGCTATTTGATCATTAAAATCAATAGGTTGTGTTTAAAAATCAGAAGTTTGTTTGAAAAGTGGTTGATTAAGGGTTGTTTGGAATTACTGGTTCATAAGGCCTTGTGGCCTTGTGCCCTTGGTTCTTAGGGTTTGGGAGGTCTAAACAAGTCCTAATATACAAGTTTTAGTCATTGGTTTACTTTTTGAAAGTTTGGAAAAGAGGTTTGAAGTTTTGGAAAAATCTGATAAAAGTGGTTTTGTAGTTGGTCAAACACATCAGATCCAATAACTTCTTTGTTACTTGGATCTAAGGTCTGAAATCAGGTTTGTGAATAGTTTGGGTGATAAGCTATCTATTGGTTATCTGGTTGTTGAATTTGGTGGCATATTGTGGTTTTTATAGCTTATCAAAAGTTGCTGAAGTGGTCATTTGCATCAGCAAAGTGACCACCTCATTTTGTGCTTGCATTTGTCATCCTAGTGCATGCCTTGTGATTTTGCTGCTTGGAACTTGTTTATGTGCTGCTTGTGATTGGATTTTGCTATTTGGATTTCTTTGTATCTGGCTTATAAGTTAACTGGCTTATTAAGTCCTTATTGCCAAAATCTGTCATCAAAAGGTCAACTGACCTCTTGATTCACAAGGCCTCCTCCTTGATTCCTTCACAAAAATTGCATATAACAAGCCCATAGACCATTCCTGATCATTTGGTGCATTTTGGAGTACTTTGACTTTTGGTCAAATAAGCACTTTTTGGCTTATTTTTGAGAACTGCTTATTGGCACATGCAACAACTTGGCTTTTGTAATAAAAATTATTTTTCTCAGCTTAATATCAAATCTGGAAGGTTACAAGTCTTTTGGTTAAGCTTTTGCTAGAAAACTAGCTTATTTGGCTTTTTCAGCCAGCTTATTTGCTCTTACAGCTTATTCTACTTGGCTTTTTGTGATTTTCTTGATTGATTATTCTTAGTTAAGCTATTTGTGAGCTTTTGCAACAAACTAGAGCTTCTGAGTTGCCCTAAATCTCAAACCCGACTATTTTGTCTTTTAGTGAATTTTTACTTTGCTTATTTCTGGCTTATTGAGTGTGCTTTTTCAAAATTTCTTTTTACAGATCTCATAAGCATCCCAAAAGAAGGTTGTGTGTCAAATTAGAGCTTATGACATTGGCTTATTGCTTAATGAGCTGAAAAACCCAATAAGAATAAGCTGCCTGCTTATTAAGCTGTGATAAGCTCACATTCAGCTTTTGGGCCTTTAGATTTTTGTTCTTAGAATTAAATTTTGAGTCAGATAGGGCTTTTCCAAGTCAATTGGGGCAAGTTTGACTTTTTTGGGCCCAAAAGCCCATTTGGTTTGACTATTTTTAGTTTTGGCCCATTTGAGGGCCCAATAGGGGTATTCTGGTCATTTCACTTTTATTTTCTGATTATTTAGGTTAAAATAAACTAGATTGCAAATTTTTAGAATTTTTTATAATTTTTGGATTTTTAATATTATTTTAATATTATTTTATTATTATTTTTCAAATTTCACATTTTCCAACTTTTTACATTCTTCTTAGCTTTAATACATTAAAATAGGAATTTAGCAACTTTTAGAATAATTTTATCACTTTTAGATTAATTTTTATAATTATTTTAAGTTTTAATAGTTTTTAAATCATTTTAAATAGTTTTTAGTAGTTTAAAATTTTCTAAAAATAGTTTTTAATCTTTTTAGGTCATTTTAGAGGTTTACCAATTGAAAAATCTTTATTTGGGCTTTTTGATAATTTATTTGATTTTTAGGGCTTTAATTAGCATTTAAAAATTGAATATTTAATTATTTAAAGGGTTTGAAAAAGTTTTGATCATTGGTAAACTCTTAGTTTCTTTATTTTGATTTTTGATGAATTTTTGGTAATTTTTAGAATTAATTTTTATTTTTGTAGTTTGTACGGTTTTACGTTTTAACTTTCTAGTAGTAATTTTTACGTCTTCGTCATCTTCTTTTCTCATCCCCTTCTAAACCAAATATTAATCTCAAATCTTTTACATCTTAGTCACACACATATACCTCCTTGGGAAACGAACTTCATAAGGGTCATTAGTGTTTACATTTTCCTAAACGTTCACTTAATACATACCGCTCATTTACCCTCCTTTGTTTTCCTAAACAAGAGGTGTAATTTACCACAATCAAACATCTTCTCTTTATGATAGCTGGAGTCCCTAACCCGTTTCGGCTTTCTGCATTCCTTTGCCATATGACCATAACCTTGGCAATTATAACACTGAATCCCACTTCGTTGAACCACTTGCGTTCCAACAGTCTCCCTATTCCCAGTAGCAGCAGCAATCCTCTGAGTATCATACTTGGCAGTTTGTCGATCATACCTTGTAGAACCCTCAACATGTGTTGGATTATGTCGATCATACCTAGAAGGACTTTCACCACGTCGACGTGTGTCATACCGTGAAGGGTTCTCAACATATTGGTTCTTTGTGTTGGATGATGTTCGAAGATTGTTGTTGGTGGGTTTGAAGATTTTCTTGTAGGTCTTCATAATGAAAGCAATTTGTTGTTTCATTTCCCGATTCTTCTGAGCTTGATCTTCATCACTATCCTCTTCAGATGATGACTCAGATAGTGGTGATGGTGCTCTTGGTTCTTTACCGCGTGATCTTGTGGATAATGAAGACTTGGATGATGGTGAATATCGTGGGGAGGATGATTGAATGGAATATGGCTTTGAAGTACGAGATCGTTGATCTTGAGTGGTAGACACTAGAGCAAGTGGATTAGCCGTCTTTGCAACTCGTTCAGCTCGAATTTCATTTGCCTCATGCTGAAATTGTTTCAAGATATCAAAGAGGGTGTGATAGTTTACCTTGTCTAACTGCTTCTGTTGTTTCACCAAAGTAACAAAACGTGTCCACTCTGGTTGAAGTTGCTGAAGAAATTGCACATTGACTTGCATGGTGGAGACCTCCAAGTTGTTTCTTGTCATATCGTTCATCATCTTGTAGAATCGTGAATAATAAGACTAAATTATTCTCCATCCAATGCAGTAAACTTACCAAAGTTCCAAAACAAGTTTGTTTTAACTTCTTGCTTGTTGAGTGATTCTCCTTGTTGCAAGCGTTCAATGGCCGTCCACATTTCTTGTGCCGTAGGACATGCATCAACCGTGGAATAAATATCATCTCCAATTCCACTTAGAATCATATAGATTGCTTCTTTTTCTGCATCATACCAAGCACACTTCTATGGTGTAAGATCAGATAAAGTTTCTTTTCTTGTGGTTGCGGGTACTTCTGTGGTAGTGTCAGTGGCTGGTGTATGAGGAACAGTGATATCAGAGAAAACATATGGTCCATTGTTAATAAATTGCCTCAATGCATCACCATTAGGTATTGTATCAAGATAACGAAGATAACGTGATTGCCATTGAGCATATCGACCGACCACAAGCATTGGTGGTCTCTCTTTGTTACCCGCCACCATGATGTTATTGTTTGTCACACGATATTCTGCAGTAGAATCCATCTCAATATACTCTTAAGTGAAGAATTGATTGTGGATCTTAAGTAGTTGTATTGTGATTGTGTTGTTGTTGAAATTCCGAAAATTGTGATTTTTTCTCAGTCCGACATTAAATTCCTCAGTCCGACAAAACGGTAGACCTAAAAAATTTGTAATCACCAAATTTTGAAATCGAGCTAGAAATAGCCTAAAACTAGTATGGAAAAAATTTGATTTTACTTGACCTAAAAATTTTAACTCTTTTTTTTTTAAACTTCGTGTAAACTGCGTTCCGAGACTAATCTAGATAGTGGCTAAGTCTAAAAAATACTCGAACAAAATTTAGATGCCCATCGCACTCTTAGATCGCACTCTGATCGCACTCTGATCGCACTCTAATCGCACTCTGATCGTACTCCTGGATCGTAGTCTGATCGCACTCTGATCGTACTCTTAGATCGTAGTCTGATCGTAGTCTTGGATCGCAACGAGTGATCATACTCTTGGATCGTACTCACTTGATCGTACTCAACGATCGTACTCACCTATCGTACTCAACGATCGTACTCAACGATCGTACTCACCTATCGTACTCAAAGATCCTACTCTTCGATCGTACTCCCTGATCGTATTGGGGATCGTAGGCAGTGATCGCACTTATAATCGCACTTGTGATCGAAGTGAAGATCGTAGGATGTGATTGTGACTTTGGATCGCAAGTAGAAACCCCCAGGGTTTATCCAATCACAAAAATCAGATCGTAGCACAAAAACAATCCGAGACTTGGAAGCAACAAGAAAGAATGGATTTTTACCTTGGAATTCGTGATTCTAACCAAACGAATGTAACCAAAATCTTACCACACGTATTAGAGATGTAGAGATGAATAGAGGATGATTTAGAGCACGAAAAACACAAGAAAAAACTTGAATTCGGAATGATGTAAAGTGTAAATCACACGAACCCAATATAATAGCAACAACGAATCACAAAAACTACCCCATGGCAATTGATACCAATTGTTGTCCCTAATATATGATGATTCTATACGATTAATGAAGAAAGAAGGGTAGATATGAGATGAATTTTAGAGAGAGAAACTAGAGAGAGAAAAGAGAGAGAAGTGTGTGAACTTGTGAAATATTAGATTAAGAGAAAATGAATGACTAACTAACCTCTCCTTACATGCAAGGAGAGGTTTATATAGCCTTGCCTACATGTGGCATAATGGGCTATATGATAATGGGCCGGGCTTTCCTTTTAGGCTTTGGTTACTTATGAATGAACCTTAGCTTAAAGTTAAGCCCGTTATACACGACTAATCTACTACCTATTACAACGTTCTAATTTACGATACATAATAAACATATGACCGAGCATTCTTGTTTGACTCAATATTTTGAGGCTAACATATAATCATGAAAATCAATAGGTGCAACCTCAAAAACCGGTGAAGAAATATCAATGAAAGGTTCTTATTCTATGGAATCATCATTATGGTGTTCATTCAAAGCTTCAATCGAGGAGATAAGATGAAAAACGTTTGATAAAACCTCACGAATATGAACATCTTTCACTTCTTCCATAGGAGCAACATCATCATTGAAATTAGGACTGTCATCTTGACATGAAAAGTCCTCAGATGATATATCATAAGATGCCTCACTAGAATCACAATCATCATCCTCTATTTGTGGCAAGTCTTGCAAAAACTCTTCCACAATCTCATTATCGTTTTCTTTAAACAATTCATCAAGATCAAAGTCACCAAAATCACTAGTAGTAGCATGAAGGTCAACATGTGATGAAATCTCAATGTGATCATGAGGAGAAGAAGTATCAATACAAAGCTTGTCACATGGTTCATTAGAAATACGCTCAAGCTCTCTTTGGATTGGGATAAGGTTCTCAACACTAGAAAAGGTTAATTCATCCAAATCGATGTTTGTATTAGTGCTAAGAGGCTCGTCCCCCATGGTTAAAGAGTCGGTGGGTTCCACGTGAGGTAAAGGTGATGAAGGTGTGTCATCATTAAGTGTCATACAAATCGAAGGTTCATCATCATCGTCATATAAACATCGATTAAGCAAACGAGCACGAGTAGCAAAATATTGTTCTTCTTACTCGATTGTAGCAATCTTAAAGAGGAAATCATTTAAATATTTCCTGTTGCGACAAGAAAACTTTTTCAACGATTCAGGAAACATATCACCGAACTCCTTTTCATAAAGTTGCCAAGTCTTAATTTCCACTTCCTCACAAAACTTTATTGGTTCCTCTAACAACGGGCACGCATTTTTCATTTCCTCAATGCTTATGTCTTTCTTACTATCAATCGCCTTAGAAATTTCATCGTTCAACTTGTTTATTATCTCAAGTAAAGAAAGCGACTCATTGCAAATATGAGGGGTATAAGAAGGCGGATCCCTTGGTCGACAATCATAACCATAATGGGGTGCGTTTCCACGAAACTCACATGAATAAGTCGAAGAATAGGGTGAAGGTGGATTTCCATAATTAGGTGGATTATAGTTTTGAAAAGAGTCATGATTATGAAAGTTCTCATGATTGTAACCTTGAAAATTTCCTTCATTTTGAAAACCCTCATAATGTCAAAATCCTTGATCTTGAAAAGTATCTTGATTATGGCATGGAAAATTTTCATCATTTTGGAAGCCTGCATTGTTGGAAAATCCTTGATTATGAAAGGTTTCTTGATTATAGCCTTGAAAATTATCATTATTTTGAAAACCCTCATAATTGGAAAATTCTTGGATTTGGTATGGCTCATTAAAGGTTTGATCATGAAATGATGGTGGAGTTTGTGATGAAAAACTGGAATATCTCATATAGTCATTACAAGTATAGTCCATTTGAAGGTTAGGTAGAAAATTAGTGTTATTGGTTCCATTGTAAGCATATCCCTCCCCATAATAGCCATTATTTTGATCACATGAATAAGTATCGTGTGGACCACCACAAGTCGAACAAGGCGAATAATTAGCGTTGGCGGATCGTTGTTGCAAAATCTCCAACGTGGAACGAGAATCCATGTTTAGCAAGGTGGCCGAATGTATATACAAGTAAAATGATGTTGAAAAGCTTCCTCGGGGAAGGAAGTAATACACCAAATGTGGTATGGTTACACGTGTGCGAGTACACGTGTAAGTAAACTCGAGGAGTGAGAGATAAGCTCTCGATCGACTTTTGAAGGAGAAGAGATTATCTCACTTGAGGTTCGATAATTAATATCCACAAGAAAATATAATATATGTAATTACGACTTGGGTGCAAGACCCCCAATCAAGCCTTCCTTCTTAGAATACGCACTAGTGAACGGGGGGTTAGGTGGCGCGAAGCACTTAAGTACCTATTAACCCTTAGATGGCATTTTATAGCACATTGCCTTTCTATTCACTTTGTAGTTTGTATTCTTCGAATTATTGCCTATTGGAAGTATTTATCTATTCTTGCTTTATTGAATTTGATCGATACACGTGTCAAGGACCAGAACGCCCCCTAACACGGTGTATTGTCTTGGCAATACTTATGGAAGTAGGTAACTTGGTTGTTCGTATCTACGTATACTTATTTACATATAATAATATAGAGAAAATTATTTTTGTATTTATTGGGTTTTTTTAAGAAAAATACTATATGAACGTAAAAACGATGAAAAGCGATATAATATATATTTTTTGGTGTAATCTTTTAGGAAAAAGATTACTTTTTTGATTTTTGATTTTTTTTTGTTTCAATTCTTTACGAAAAGAATTGATTTTGTGGTTTTTTTTTATTTTTTTTATTTTTATATTTTTGATTTTTTTTTATGTTTTTGATTTATAATACGTAAAAAAATAACGTTCACAAAGTGAACGGATCACAAAATCCAATATGTCTCACTCGAAACCGTTAATCTTCACGAAAAGAACCGGCAGCGGCGCCATTTGAAATGTGTATAGTTGAAGTTCGTTTTCTCAGTTGGTATTCTTTTAACATATCACTATATTGCTTATTCAACATTTATTAATCAAAACAAAAGCTAAATTCAACCCACTACCAAAACTATATCAGTTAAAATGTAATGTCTATAAAGGCATTCAAAAGGTTACCTAATCAACTTTCTTATTACTCAATGCCAACCTAAATAGAACATATTCTATTCTACTGAAGCACAACCACTAACTAGACAATAACAGTATCATGACCAACGAAATCATTACAGCAAAAATGAGTTCCAAATACTACTTAGTAAGACTAATCAGTAGATTCTTATATCTAAATCAGTAAAAACCAAATATCAACCTTAGAGGAAATCAAGTACATATTAACCATTAGTAATTTTAGTAAATCTCACAAGAAAACATCAAAACACAAAGCATTCAATTTTACTATAAAAAATTTTGCAGAAAAAATAAACAAGATTGACCTGTGCATCCGAAGTAAGACCTTTGAGTCGAAGCGGAGCGCTGAGCTCGCTTAAAACCCGAACACCCTCCACATCTGACGTACCTTATCAATCAGAATTCAAAAACCTGCCAAACTGAAATTTCGAACTGCTCTACTATATCGGCTGAAAAATGAGTTGAAATAGTACATATGCAAGATGTCAAATAAACAAAACACTGTTCTTGTTGTATAAGCTACAAGGCTGCTAAGCTGAAATCTATGATCTACTTGTTTTCGAACAGCGAACACTAACTGTACGAATTATTTCATCACTGATTTCTATAAACGAATTTGAAATACAAAGTCCTCAATGATAATGAAAATCAGATTTTAAAAGAAAGTAAAATTGTTAAAACAGAATTAACTGATCAAACTAACTGGCAATTGAATTAAGAACCTAAATTTTTGAGAAATCTTTTACAAACTGAAATCAAGATCAAAAGTTGAACCAAAAACTTGTATCGAAACATTACTACTAACTAACTACCAAAACTCGCCACTGTCTTCATGAATAAGCTAACTAGTAGTGTACTACTTATGAACATCTTAACCATAACTAATCTTTCAACAATAAGCTTTCTAGACTAAACTGACTACTAATTCTAAAATTAACGAGATTAAGAGCAGCTTAATATGAACAATTCTTGAACGAATTTGAAGAAATAAAAGCATTTCAGAAACTTAAAAGTGAATCAATCAGATATAACAGTAAAGAAGAGAGAGATTAAAATGAAATGCTTATCATTTTCATTAATGGCAGAAAACAATATTGGTTACAACTGATTAGCATATATCGTAACTGAATTAGACTGAAGAACTATAACCGAAATCAATACAAAAATTGGAGACTTAACTAACTAATCCTAACTCTAACTATGTGTAATCTACACCTAAGCTAACCACTGAAAAATGAGGTCTTGATCTTCTATTTATAGCCATCTGAAGAACAGTGGTGACGTGGTTAACCCAATGAGAAGATTCCACGTATTTAATACGAGGTTCTTGATTTGTTCTTCATTCTTCATCCAATTTGGGCGTTTCTTCGTTCTTCCATCTTGATCAAATTAACTTGTATCTTCATGTAGAGGAGAGGATAAGAAGCGTTTTTGCTGTTTGAAGCTTTGTATGAATCCTTCTTGAATCCTCTCAATGATGAGTTGCAGGTGGAAGACTGTTTATTGTTTCTCTCTCTTCACGTTTGAAGAGATGAAGAAGACGTGATGTTTGTGTTTGACCATGACATGGTCTTTTGACCAAGTTTAGGTAAAAATTTAATAGACTTTTCCATTTGTTTCTTTTTTGTCCCTCATTTCCATTCCTTTTGTCAAATGTGTATAAAAGCTTTAAGTAAATTCCTTTTCATCCTTATTCTTGTTAAAAGTTACACTTTCAGTCCTCGATCTTTGAAATAATGGCAAGTAAGGTCCTTGAAAGCTCTTTCATCCTTTTCTTCGTCTTTTAGTCAAATAAATCCCTTAAAACGCATCTTTGCTTCAAAATGTATCTTGTTTACCTAAAAACACATGAAACACAAATACCCACGTGATTCTGATATTTTTCAATTAAATATAATGTATTTGACAGTGTTTTGAGTGGTTTTTGGATCATAATTAATGAGTGTTTTCACACTTATCAGTAGTTTGCTAAATATCCAAGTATGAAGAGGATGGATGTGGTCTAGGGTTGAGCCACGGCAAGTAAGAGAAATAACCAAGATTTGAGGTGATTTGCAAAGTACTTAGAGGTACTAGGTTGTTAATTCAATGTTGGTACATTTGGATTTTGGTGTGTCTTTAGCCGTCGCATACATGAATACCAAGGGGAAAAATTGGACTCTCATAGTATTTGCAATTAAGAGAAGGTTGTACATTGCAAATGGTTTGTGCGGCTTGAGGTCTTCACACGTCTAAGGGAAAGAAAGGGTGCTAGGTGTCTTAGTTATCATACTACTTTCATATCTAAGCCTTGATATTTGTTAGTACTTCCCATTAATGTAAAGTTGTACATATGGTCTTGGTTTTTGAATATGGCCGACGGTTTTAAGCTAGTCAAAGGAAAAGAGTGGGTTAAATAGTGTAAGTTTTAAATAGAGTGTGTTGTACAAGGTTTATAAAGTCAAATTTATATTTGAAAGAGGTTTTAGGTAGGTATAGTTGTGTATGGTATAGTACTCGGCTAGATATATAAGTCTAGGGTAGTTTTAGGTTCAAATTATGTGTCTTGGTATGGTTACTAGGAATCTAAGTATAATATAGTAGAAGTAGGTTTAAGTCCTAATTTGTTTTGGTTAAGTTTAGGGATCCTTGGTGAAAGTATAGTCATAATTAAATAAAAGTATTATTTACTTTATTTTAATGTAAGACACTTAGTGAAAGTGAGTTAGAGTGGATATTGTAATGTTTAATGACAAAGAGTAGTTCATGTTGAATCATAGTAGTGTTTATGAGGTGAGGAAAATATATAAATATATATTTTGAAGCTTAAAATAGTTCCTTGGTAAGTGTTACTAATTGTGATCATGAGTTTAGATTTTTATAAATCAATATGATGAATGCTTATGATCAAGTGTTTCAGGTGACTTAATAGTCCTAATATATGATTGTTTAAAACCTTGTAGGCTCATAAAATGTAGCCATATAAATGTCCTTATGATTAAATACTCATAATCATAATATAATGTCATGTGATCAAATGTGTCCATGTTCTGATGATTTAAATGATGTATTTATGATGCATATGATTACTCAAAAGATTTCATGCAAAGGTGGTAATATATATAGATATCATGAGGTGACGTGTACAATGATGTCATAGTCAAAACCTAAAATTTACAGGTTTTACACAGATTAGGAATCAAATGATGATATTTCTCAAGAAAGTTAAGCATTTCACTCATACTCAACTGGTCAAGAAGAATTTTGAAGAAATCAGGACTTTGTATGAACAACATAAAAGAGCTGAATTGAATTTTGTTGAGATTGGATCTAAAGTAGATAGGATAGCTATTGAAGAAGCTAGAAGACATCTGCAACAACAAAGGCAATTTGGAAGTGCTCCTAGAATTGAGCCAAGTATTGCTGAACATACAACAACATCTCCACCTATCAGTACCACATATGTGAGGAAGAATAGAAAGGAGAAGGTAAGTTCAAAAGAGGAAGAGACTGCTCAAATAATGAATGAAGGAGATAAAGCTCAAGATGTTGACAAGACTGAAAATGTACAAGCAATATGATGAGACTGCTTTTATACATAGTCTCATCGTCCAAATAGGGCTTAAAATGCATTAAATATCATCAAAATACCCATATATATGCTTGTGTTTGTTTCTTGTGTATTTTAGGTACGGATATTGAGAAAATGACAAAAGATCACAAGAATCATACAAAAACGAACACGGGAAACGAAGCCGCACAATGAACCAAGCCCTAATGAAGAATTTTCCCAAGAAAACCTTGAAGATTTGAAGAATTATGAAGAAGGGTCCTCCAATATGGAAGAATTGACACTTTATACCCTTGTATCTTCATAAATACAAGTTTGGTCCCTAAAGTTTGTCAAAATTGCAAAAAGGGCCCTCCACTTTGAAGAATTGGCAAGTTTAGCCCCTCAACAAAGCTAAATTGTCAACCAATGTCCTCCATGTTGGAAATACGTTTTACGTATTAAGAAGGATCGGTCACTCCAACGATAGTCCGTGTAATAGCTCGTAGTTTAGTTAACTTTCTTTATTTATCAAACAAGAACAAGCCTAGCCTACAACATGTGTAGGCCGGCCCAAACGTGTAAACCCAAGCCCATTACAAGGCTTGGGTATATAAACCCTCTCCTTAGATGGAGAGGGTGTGTGTTCCTCATTTTTACACATAGTGAAAAAGTGTTTTTCTTTCACTTTCTCTCTCTAAGTGTGTGTGCTCTCACCATCTCTCTATCTCTTTCTCTCTCTAAAACATAAGCAAGATTTACATATCCTACAAATGGTATCAAGAGCCATGGGATGATTGTATTGTTCATGTGTTTGTGTTCTTGATTCATACGCCTATTTTGATCCATTTTTACACGAACCAATTTTTTTTGTGTTTTTGATGGTTTTTTCTTGATACAAATCTTCTACATAGTTGTGGTAGGGATTTGGTATAGTTACTTTGGCTAAAAACACAAAATTTTTGGGTGTTTTGATCATTTTTTGGCTTAAAATCACGAATTGGTTGAGTTTTGTCCGAGAAAAGTGGAAATTATTCCGATCAGGTCATCGGAAAAGGGTTTATAGGACATTCCGATCAGTGTAATCGGAATAGGGTTTAGGGATTCCGATTTTGGGTACATTCCGATCAGGTATTCCGATTAGGTATTCCGATTTGGCATTCCGATTAGGTACATTCCGATTTGGTATTCAGATTTGGTATTCCGATCAAGGTATTCCGATTTGCTTTATTCCGATTAGGTACATTCCGATTTGGTATTCAGAATTAGTATTCCGATCAAGGTATTCCGATTTGGTATTCCGATCAAGGTATTCCGATAAGACATTCCGATCAAAGTATTCCGATAAGACATTCCGATCAGCATTCAAATCACTATTCCGATCAACATTCCGATAATCACAAATTTTTTCATAAAAAAAATTCGACTTGGAATTTTTGGTTTATTGAGAACATATTTTAGGGGATTTTAACATTGTTTCTCGACTTCAACTCACAACAACAAACACATTTACTTTCTTTCATTGGTCGATCAACGTTTGTAAATCTTAACTTATTGAAATGGAGTACACATCTCTTATGGATAAGTCCATCCTCTCAGGTACGGATAATCGTCCACCAATGTTGGTGAAGACTATGTATGAGGAATGGGCTTCCCGAATGGACTTTATATGTTGAACAAGGAGAATGGACATCTCATTTGGGCATCGGTGCTCAATGGACCATTAGATTATGGTACAGTAACGGAAGGTACAACTACTCGTCCTCGCACAACAGGTGAATTGACTGGAGATATGAAGATTCAAGACAAATGTGATAAGTAGGCTACAAACATCATTCTCCAAGCCCTTCCTCCAGATGTCTACAAACTCGTCAGCAAACATAAAGTTTCCAAAGAGTTATGGGATATAATTCGTGTTCTCATGCAAGGCACCACGTTAACTAAACAAGAACGAGAGTGTAAGCTTTATGATACTTTTGATAAGTTTGCCTATGTGCCAGGGGAGACTCTCAATGATTACTATCTGAGATTTACCCTATTGTTGAATGAGCTCAATATCTATGGCATGAAAATTCCTACCTTTCAATTAAACACCAAGTATTTGAACACTCTTCCTTCAGAATGGAAAAAATACGTGACGGATGTTAAATTGGCTAAGGACTTGCATAACACCAATGTGGATCAACTTCAAGATTTTCTTCAACAACACGAATGCCATGTGATCGAGGCTCGGTTGTCTACACCTCAAGTTCATGATCCACTTGCAATGTATGCTTCTCAACAAAACATGTCTTATACTTATCAACAACCATCATACTTGCAGCAACTACAACCACACACCTATCAGCAACCATCTTATCAACCACCAATGATGCCACAGCAAGCATTTCAACAAGGTGTTCATCAACAATCTTTTCCGCAACAACCATCATATCAGACATCACCATCACAAACCAACACTTCTCCATTGGGCTATACTTCTCAGCAAGGATATTTTCCAATTGAAGCACAACCAGCACAAACTTTCTACTCTAATGAACTTCCACCAATCCAAGCACCGGTCTTTACTCCAAATGATACGCCAGCTAATGTTCTAAACCATCTCACAACCTACTTGTCAAAACTTGTTGCAACTAGAGGATTTCCACCAACAACCAATCAGCTCCGCACCTCATCAAATCCTCGACAACAAGCCACTATTCAAGTTAGACAAGTGACGGTGCAACCAATTCAGGGAAGGCAAAATTCATATAGATCTCCTACAAGGACTGGGAATAATCAAGCTGTGAATTCTCAAGCTACTGGAAATGGGAGTCCTATTGGTCCTAAGAAGGTTGTGACTTGCTACAATTGTCGAGGACAAGGTCATATGGCTAGGGAATGCACTCAGTCGAAAATGAGGAGGGATGATTCATGGTTTCGTGAGAAGATGTATTTGGTTGATGCTTAGTCTAAGGGGAAGATTTTGAATTCAGAGGAGTTAGCATTTCTTGCAGACCCAGGGGCAGCATATACTGAAGGCATTGCAGTGGTTTCTACCTCTAATGCAGCTTATCAAGAAGATGATCTTGACGCATATGATTCGGATTGTGATGACATTCAATCTGCCCAAGCTGCTCTCGTTGCTAATCTCTATCACTACGGTTCTGATGTCGTCAGTGAGGTACCAACCACATCTAATAATATTGATGATAACCAACATCAAGTTGGGCATGAAAAGGACAACCTCGAACAGCATTCGGGAACTAGTAACTCAAATGATGTGGTACCCAATCCTACACATTTGAGTGAACCTCAACCAAATGCTATGACGGGTATGGAATCTTCTGCTCAACATGATTTGGTCATGGTGCCTAAACATATTATTGATCAAATGCATATGGCCCTCAGACAATCCGTAGATACCAATTCCACCCTAACTGCTGAGCTTGCATTTCATAAAGAAAAGGTCAAAGCTTTTGAAATGGTCCCTCAAGAAGAGAAAATAACATGTTCTGAATTTGACCAATTTCGTTTTGAAAAGATTGAACACTTGAAAGAAATAGAATCATTAAAAGCTAATCTTTCTAATGTATTAAAAAAAAGGAGTCGGTTGTCAATGATTTTCAGAAACTTAAAATGGATTTCGAAACTCTCGAGTCTAAAAAGGTTGAATCAGAAATTAATGCTACCAAACTTCTTAAATTCAAGGAATAACAGCTTTTAAAACAATACGCTTCCACAGAAAAGGTTCATCTTTTAACTAAATCATTTAAAGAACTCGAACTTAAATGTCTTCAAGATTTACCACCTAATCTCGGTTATGCAAAACAAGCTCAGGAATATATTCCCGGTCTTTATGATATGACCATAATTGGCAAATCGAAAGAAGCACCTTTTGTTCGTAGTACTGAGGAGACACAATCACTTGCGGATGAAACTCATTCTAAAATGCTTTCAAAATTCCATACAATTGATTATGATCAACATAACAAAGATCAATTTTTGAAAAAGACACGCATTCGCTTACAAAAGGAATTAGCAGAATTGACAGTTCTTGTGCCCCAAAGTTTGTCAAATGAAAACCTTCCTAGTACGTCTCCTACACTTGTCAAAACGGATTTAACAAAGTTAATTCCACCGGTAAGCAAGGCGTCCGTTAACTTAAATGCGGTTCACCAACACTTAGCCGATTTTGACAAGGTCATTTTGGAACGTACGACGGCTTCGGCCATAACGGAAGGTGAATGGAACTTTGAGCACACTAGAGATGCGTTCCGAAATGAAATTGTTCCGTTTGTAGACAATGTTAAGGCTTGTCTTAGCAATCTTGATCAAGATTTGTTTTTGGAAATAGAAGAAGTTAGACGTGTTTTCAATGAAATGGAAGATGCTTTTGAAAACAGTTTACTTGAAATAGAACGGGTTTCACGCCAAAATGATCAACTTCTGAAGCAAGTGATGTCTCATGATATAGTTTATGTCTGTGTGAATAAAAGTATTGATAATGATTCTCTTGTGCATAATGTTGAATCTGTGGATAATGTGGTAGATAGTACTTGTCACGAATCTGACGATAAATTTTTAAAGCTTCAAGATTCATATTCATCGCTTTCAAAACGTTTTGATGAGATTCAAACACATTGTATTTCTCTTGAATGCAAGAAACAATTTATTCAAGAAATCTTTGAAACGTCATTCGAAGGTGTTAATATCGATGATGCAAATTTTGAAAAGAATTTTCGATTAAATTTACAATCAAAACAGCGTCAACCAAGTGACAAAGTTGCTAAATCTTTGCCGATAGAAATAGAGAAATCTAAGGAGCTTAACTGTGTGAACGTACTTGAGGCCGCTGAGAATTTTAAACTTGATCTAAATAATCGAGTTTCCAATATTTTGTCCAAAGTTGATAACTTAAAACAGAAAGATACACGACTCTTCGATTCAGTAAAGTCCGCATGTGTTGATAACACTGCACATAATCAATCCTTGATTGAACAATTGAATCGAAAGTCGGTGGAAATATCTGATTTGAGGGAACAAATTTGTGATAAAAATCTGGTCTTGGCTGAGTTAAAGGAAACACTTCGTACTCTAAAAGGTAAGAATGTTGTGGATAATGCAGCCACTATCTCAGCATCGTCCTCTAGTGCAATCAAAAGGAACCTTATAGCCGTCACACCACTTAACAAGGGCCCTAGGACTAAACCATCTCAAACTTTGGTCACTAAAAATAAGGCGGAATCAAAACCAGCTTCTAATATTCCCGTGTTGCCTTCTAGAGGAGTAAGCACCACTACTAAGGCTCAAAGATCTAAGCTTAAGAGAAACAAGAAGAATGATAGGATCTTGCCCCCATCTAGTAGTCAAGTGAAGAAGAAAGTAGAAGCTTATCCTAGGAATGTTATTTCTGTTTTGAATAAAAAGAATCATGTAGCTAAACCTAAAGGCTCTGCGGTTGTGCAGCGTCCTAAGCCTAGTGTGAATTCTAATTTGAAATGTTGGAATTGCAATGAATGTATGTTTTCTAGTCGTCATGATTCTTGCCTTATTGATCATGTGAATGATATGTATGCCCGGAAAAATGGATTAGAATGGAAACCGACTGGGAAAGTGTTAACCCAAGTTGGTTGGATGTGGCGCCCCACTGGTGGAACTTTTACTATAGTAGGAAATACGTACCCTTTAACTAGGATCACTCCCACTACAGCGAAGAAAGCGTGCCCTTTAACTAGGAGTACCAAGGCTACCAAAACACAAGCGTGTCCTTTAACTAGGAACACCGACACTACCGTAGGAACCAAGTGCCCTTTAAATAGGTCTACTCCCACTGTAGTGCCCGCGAATAATCCAAAACCTAAGAAAGTTGGAACAGTAAAACCTGTTAGTGCTAAAACTCACATTAGAAAACACAGGAAATCCAAGGGTCTCAAAAATGTTAGCAATTTTGATAATTCTATATATGTATCTACTAAGACTCCGGAACCAATAGTTTCCAATGCATTGTCTACTGTTGTTATTGAAAACAGGTGGTCCAAATTGTTCTCTGGTATTTGCACTCTGGTTGCTCCAAGCATATGACCGGAGATCGCTCTCAGCTCAGAAATTTCGTTAGCAAGTTTCTTGGTACGGTTCGATTTGGAAATGATCATATTGCAAAGATAATGGGTTATGGTGAATATCATATTGGGAATGTTATTATTTCGAGAGTGTATTATGTGGAAGGTCTCGGTCACAACTTATTTCCGTGGGACAATTTTGTGTTGCAAACCTAGAAGTTTCTTTTCGAGAACATACCTGCTTCATTCGCAATTTGGAAGGGGTTGATTTATTGAAAGGTACTCGAGGAAATAATTTGTACACTTTGTCTCTACAAGACATGATGGCCGCTTCTCCCGTATGTCTTCTCTCCAAAGCATCAAAGACTAAGTCATGGTTATGGCATCGATGGTTATCTCATCTTAACTTTGACGCTATTAATCACTTGGCGAAAAACGAGCTTGTTCGTGGTCTTCCTAAACTATCATTTCACAAGGATCATTTATGTTCCGCGTGTACAATGGGGAAAAGCACTAAGAAATCTTACAAACCCAAGACGGAAGACACCAACCAAGAGAAACTTTATCTGTTGCATATTGATCTTTGTAGGCCAATGCGTGTTGAAAGTCTTAGTGGTAAAAAGTACATCCTCGTCATTGTCGATGATTACTCTCGGTTTACATGGGTGAAATTTCTTAAAGCAAAAAATGAGGCACCTAAATTCATGATCGGATTTCTCAAGATGATTCAAGTGCGTCTCAACACTACTATCCGACACATACGTACAGATAATGGAACCGAATTTGTGAATCAAATCTTGCGTGATTATTATGAAGAAGTTGGCATATCTCATGAAACATCCGTTGCACGCACTCCACAACAAAACGGTGTCGTTGAAAGGCGAAATCGCACACTTATGGAAGCTGCTCGAACGATGTTAATTTACGCAAAGGCTCCATTGTTTTTATGGGCAGAAGCAGTATCTATAGCAGTGTACACCCAAAACCGGCCACTAATTCGTAAACGCCATGGTAAAATACCTTATGATCTTCTCCATAGAAAAGTACCAGATTTATCATATCTTCATGTATTTGGTTCTCTTTGCTATCCAAATAATGATGGTGACAATTTAGGAAAACTTCAACCAAAGGCCGATATTGGTATTTTCATTGGTTACGCCCCCGCAAAGAAGGCATACCGAATCTACAACCGTAACTCTCGGAAGATCCTTGAAACTATGAATGTTGATTTTGATGAGCTGACAACAATGGCTTCTGAGCAAAGGAGATCTGAACCCGCACTTCATGAAATGGGACCCAGTTACATTAGCTTTGGTCTTGTCCCAAACAACCCTACTTCATCATCATTTACACCACCTTCTAGGACTGAATGGGATACGTTGTTTCAACCGTTCTTTGATGAATTCTTTACTCCTCCAAGTATTGTTGCTCCAGAACCTGAGGTAATATCTCCGGTAACCGAAGTTGTCGCTCCAGCAACCGTTGCACAATCCGATACGTCTGCACTTACAATTGGTCTAGATATACCATCAACAAGTAAATCTCAAACAACACATGTTTCAACTACCCATGTCATGCCTATTGATGATGAAGAGGATGATGATGATCACAATTTGGAATTCGCTCAAATGCGTGAACTTCCATTCTTTGGTGTACCAATTCTCGACCCTAATCAAGCCGGTTCGTCCACCTCAGAGGAAGCTCCTAGTACGGTTTACTCCAATCCACGGATTCGTGAACATGACAGCAAGTGGACAAAGGATCATCCTATAGATTCTATTATTGGTGACCCTAATCGTCCGGTATCCACACGAAGTCAGTTACAAGAAAATGAATGTGTTTGTCATTTTGATGCTTTTCTCACTGAAGTTGAACCTAAGACATGGCAAGAAGCTTTTACTCAATCCTGTTGGATAGAAGCTATGCAAGAAGAACTTAATGAATTTATATGTCTTGAAGTATGGGAACTTGTCCCATGCCCGGATCAAGTACAGTTACTCACTTTGAAATGGGTTTACAAGGTGAAACTCAATGAGTTAGGCGGAATATTGAAGAACAAAGCTCGTCTAGTAGCTCGTGGATACAAGCAATTATTGGGCATCGACTTTATGGAATCCTTTGCACCTGTTGCCCGTTTGGAATCTATTAGACTATTCCTCGCTTATACAGCCCACATGAATATGATCGTCTATCAGATGGATGTGAAGACGGCATTTCTGAATGGTGAAATCAAGGAAGAGGTCTATGTTCAACAGCCGGATGGTTTTGTGAATCCTAAATATCCTAATCATGTATACAAGCTTAAGAAGGCTCTTTATGGGTTGAAGCAAGCTTCACGCGCATGGTATGATCTATTATAACAATTCCTCATTACTCAAGGCTTCGCTAAAGGCAAGGTGGATCCCACGCTGTTCATTCAGAAACGAGGTAAAGATATGATTATGGTACAAATATATGTTGATGATATTATATTTGCTGCCTCGACCCAAACCTTATCCGACGAATTTGGGACTCTCATGTCTTCCAAGTTTAAGATGTCAATGATGGGCAAGGTATCATTCTTCTTAGGTCTTCAGATATCTCAGAGTCCCAGAGGCATCTTTATCAATCAATCCAAGTATGCCCTTGAATCGCTTAAGAAGTATAAGATGGAATCTTGCGACCCCGTGGATACTCCAATGGTGGAACGAACTAAACTTGATGCAGATCCACATGGAGTTGCCGTTGATCCGACACTTTATCGTGGAATGATCGGTACTCTTCTATCACAGCTAGTCGACCTGATCTTCAGTTTGCTATATGTATGTGTGCTCGGTATCAAACTAGGCCTACTGAGTTACACTTAGCTACTGTTAAACGGATCATTCGATATCTTAAAGGAACCATTAATCGGGTACTTTGGTATTCGAAGGACTCTTCTATTGTACTAATGGCATATGCATATGCGGATCACGCGGGTTGTCAAGATACAAGGCGTAGCACGAGTGGAACTTTGCAACTACTAGGAGATCGACTAATCAGTTGGGCATCGAAAAAGCAGAAAAGTGCTGCAATTTCAAGTACGGAAGTAGAATACATAGCTATGTCCGGTTGCTGTGCTCAAATTCTTTGGATGAGATCGCAATTAACCGACTATGGTCTAGGTTTCAACAAAATTCCGATGTACTGTGACCACAAGAGTGCAATTGCCTTATGCTTCAACAATGTTCAATTCTCCCGGTCGAAGCATATTGACATTCGCTACCATTTCATCAAGGAGCAAGTGGAAAATGGAGTAATAGAGATTTACTTTGTCCGATCTGAGTATCAATTGGAGGATATTTTCACGAAGGCTTTAGATCGCGCTCGAATTGAATTTTTGGCCGACAAGCTAGGAATGAGAACCTTCTCGCCTGAGACTCTAAAGGAATTGGCAGATGAAGCGAAAGAATAGTGGTGGTAAAACTATTCTCTGTATCCTTGGTGATCATTTGTATATATTGTTTATATTTTTATCCACAAAAGCAAAATACAAAAATATAAAACCATATAAAAACCATAAAAATTGAAAAATCTAGAAAAATCCAAAAATATTTTTACTTTATTTTTCAAAGGCATGTCTTTTGGTACGATAATATTTACGTCCTTAGAAATGTTGATTAATATTGACACGACGCCATAAATAGAGTTCGTACAAAAGTTGTAAATATTTCATAAAACATGCCTAAATGGCTTGTAGTTTTTCTGACTGCAACCCGGTTTTCATATTAAAGTCAAGTATTTCTTATGAAAGCTTTGGCTCTCAACGGGAATTAATTTTCTCGGGCAAGGTTTACTTTAAAACCTTGTAAGGGATCAAGTTTACTTTATAACTTGGTCTAACACAAATCAATGTATGTTTCAGTGCATTTATTTGTTAAAACAAGAGAAATCTTGTTTTTATGAAGCTATCATCTCTACAACCATAGCAATCTACAATTGGTATCTACATACTCGACGATGCGACTACTCAACCGACGACTACAGCTCTTTCAATAGAACACAGGTCAACAATTGAGGGGGAGCAATTGTCAAGCATTCAGAATCTTCGATGCCGAACGTGCCAAGTTCACAAGTTGGTGTTAAGACAACAATACCAATCGTACACGTGGTGTCAAGAGATGACTTCAGATGTGACGAGGTGATCAACATATGCTGACAAGAACCATTTGATCTTATCATATGATGTTCTCATCAATCAGGTCCAACCTTTTCAATTCTTTTTAATATGGTGAATATGTGATCATGCTACAATTCGATATCATATCTCATGCATTTGAAATCATGAAGATTACATGGACTTGCATTTTTCTTCCCAAAAACTTTGTTAAAACTTCATTAAATCAATTGATATTAAAAACATCGATTCGGTTAATATTTTTAATATGGGGGAGAAAATGTGATTTAATATGGGATATTATCACAAATGGTTTGACTTAATGTGCTGCCTCATCCCGACATGTGCGAAATGTTTTTGAATATCGTGGCATATGTTAAGGGGGAGCAAAATGGATTTTCATATCAAAATGGATTTTCATGGTGACATATACTTACCCAAAACCCATTTATTTCACGACGATGAAGATTGTGGTGACATAAGGATGGTAGGATAGGTTAAGTCCAATGATTCTTTTAGAACCGGAGGAATCTTCCCAAGGACATTCCATAGCTAGAAATAGTAGTCCTTAGGAAAGATGGAGAAAGATTGTGAATGTAGCTGAATGCCGACCAAGTACTTAAGTTAGCACTGGAACAATCACAACAAGGTGCTAGTTATGACGTATTGGTAAGCATTGAAGGGGTTGAAGAATGAAAAAGAATTGTAAAGATAAAGGGTGTAAAGAAAGAAGCCCTCCTTACAACTTTAGGCAGAAACCGGGTCAAGACATATGCTATTGAGATCATTTTAATGATTCTCGATATCGAAGACAGACATCATGGACCCAGTGATGCAATGCACAACCCATCCCAGCTAACTCAGATATCTCTCAAAAGGTATTTGTTTTAATCACACGAAGACAACACATTATCTATTGATTTATTCACTCCGAATAAATTGGTATTGAAAAGGTGGCACTCCTCTCCAGCCTCCGATCACTAAAATAAAAAATGCACGATCGAGTCTAGAGCCATTTGAGATCATCAAATATCTAATTAGGACACACGTTCATATTTCCTTGCTTCTTCACACACTGTGAATAGTAAGAAAGATTTTAAGAGTCCTACGCAAAATCTTCATGATCTTGCCTGAACATCCGAGTAATACGAAAGTATTTACAATGAAGATGGAAATCCTTCTTGAGAGAATATCAAAAAGCTCATGGTAGGTGACTTGTGCGATTCTTTATGAATCAAACTTGTGATAACTGGAAAGCAACAGCTGTTTAATTCTTAACTAAATTTAAACACGTTCCAGGCCTCTACGCAATATCTTAGTGATCTTGCCAGAACACTCAGAGTGATACCTTAGAGTTCACAGTGATGAGTGGAAATCCTTCTAGTGTTAACCCCAAACAGCACTTGGTAGGTAACTTGCAAGATTCTATACGAATCAAGCTCGTGACAACTGGAAAGCAACGATGGTGTGGTTCTTAATTGAATTTCACTTGTTCCAGGAACATGAATTGACGGCTTCAAATCATGCGGATATTATTATCCAAATGATTCACTCTTTATGTTCGCAGTCAGCTTTGGACGGTCGAATAAAGAGAACGGGTTTACCCGCGAAATCCTGTCAGGAAGTTACTTAATTGAAACTATCCGTCACGGGTACGATATCTAATATCGTCTAACGGTCTTCACCGACCGGAGGTAAAATGCTACCGATTTAGAATGAAATGTTCAAAGCCATTTCGTTCGTGTCTACTTATGTTGCGGCATTTGAAGACGGTGGCGTTGCGGAATCCAAGAATAAGTCGTCCCCGCATGCTTATACCTTACGCACTTAATACCTCATCTAATTCAAGAAAGCCTAAAAGTTAAGTCTTCCGCTGTATCGAACTCTGAAGCTTTCAAGAATTAAGAAGGTATAAGTATGTGGGACATGGTGTCACGAAGAGGCGAAGATCACAAGTGATGGATGCACGAGATCAAGGCAAGAGATTGATGCTAAAGATTGATATCAAAGATCACATTAGCATGTTCACCTGAAAAGAAAAAGAAAATAAAGACGAAGACTACGAGCTCAAGACAAGCATAGTATGCTAGGTTTATTTCATTATTGTAACTCGGGTAACGTCCTTGTTTGGAGTGACCTCCCTTAGGGGGAGATTGTTGGAAATACGTTTTACGTATTAAGAAGGATCGGTCACTCCAACGATAGTCCATGTAATAGCTCGTAGTTTAGTTAACTTTCTTTATTTATCAAACAAGAACAAGCCTAGCCTACAAAATGTGTAGGCCGGTCCAAACGTGTAAACCCAAGCCCATTACAAGGCTTGGGTATATAAACCCTCTCCTTAGATGGAGAGGCTGTGTGTTCCTCATTTTTACACATAGTGAAAAAGTGTTTTTCTTTCACTTTCTCTCTCTAAGTGTGTGTGCTCTCACCATCTCTCTATCTCTTTCTCTCTCTAAAACATAAGCAAGATTTACATATCCTACACTCTACAAAGTCAAATACATCATGAAGTCCTTCAAAGTACAAGAAATTACAAGTTTGGTCCTTTGAAAATCCCAAAATTACAAAAAGGACCCTTAACTTTCAGCATTTGGCAAGAATGGTCCCTCATCAAACAAGAATTGGCAATTTTAGTCCTCCAAAATATCAATCATACAAGTCATGACCATTATCCATCAACAAAATGCCAAATCAGCCCTTGAAGAATCACAAAATGGCAAGAAATACCCCTGAAAATACTTTGGAAAAATATTTGGGGCAAAAGTGTAAAAAGTATAACTTGAATTACAAAGGGAATCCGGTTTTGTGCTATTATTTGCAAAGTGAAAGAAAGAAAGAAGAGAAGGGGTTAAACATGGCCAGACATGAAACTTACCTTAACCTACCAAATGGTGACATGTGTCCCACTTACTCCATCCCACCAATCAGCTTTCTTCATTTTGCCACATCACTTCCCACCACTAACTGATTTAAACTAATCCTATTAGTTTAATAAAAGTGGCGCCTAACACATGTTTAAATACTAAACCGGATCAAAAACACTACTATTCCCTCAAGAACACAAATTGGGTTTTCTTAACTATGTTGAAATTAAACCATGAAACCTTCCAGATTAGTGATTAACCATGTCATTATCATAACCCAATCCTTAAACAAGACACCCCACCAACCCACATGTTGCATGGGGCCTCCCCTGCTACGTCAAAAGGGAAGAAGACAAGAATTTGCCAGCCATCCAACGGGCTCAATTCTAGCTTGTATCTTAAGCTTGTTTCACACCTTTGGATCAACTTTGCACTTGCCAGCTCTTACAAAACTCCAAAACAAGTCACATGATTCTCCAAAGAAGACAAGAGACTCAAGGGCATTTTTGGGCTTCAACAACATTAGGGTTTACGTTTTTTAAACTGCTTACTAGTTCATGTATGCCAATAAAAAGGCCCTAGGTCACTACATTTGTTTTTTGCTTTTGAATTTTCCTAAGTTCACCTTTCTGTAAATCCTTTTCAAGTTTAATGAAATGTGTTTGAAATGTGGAAGAAAGCTCAAGTGCCATTGATATAAACTGCTTATTATTGTTCTTTGTTCATTATTTCTGAATCAAAAACCTGTTTTCAAAAGAGGAGTGTGCAAAAGTTTGCACATTTT
Source organism: Glebionis coronaria (assembly GCA_025667525.1). Taxonomy (NCBI): domain Eukaryota; kingdom Viridiplantae; phylum Streptophyta; class Magnoliopsida; order Asterales; family Asteraceae; genus Glebionis; species Glebionis coronaria. The sequence goes on from CM046876.1 coordinate 181,541,511, forward strand.
CTTCATTTTCTTGATATTTTGCTAAGTTCTTGGTCTATCTTGGAATTCTTTGGCTATAGGGCTGATCATAGCATCCTGATATTGTGTTATCAAGGTGTGGTGAGGCTTATAACTTGGGGATAATCAAGTGTGGAGGACAAGAGTTGCATCAATCAAGGATTTTTCAAGTTTCTGATTTTATACTTGTGTTTCTAACCTTGTTGCTTCTTAGCAGGCTTTGTTGTGGAAGCTTGTACTTGTTCTTGCTAGTACATAAGCTCATAAATTCGTGGGTGTGGATGTACATCCATGAGGTTTGCATACTTAATCCTAAAATCTGCTTAAATCTTGATTTTTGGTGATATTTGTATGTGACTTGTGTTCTTGTAAATTTTGTGGCTTAAAACTGCTTGAATCTTTATGTTAATTTGAGCTTGGGTGGTCTTGAATCTTGCTTTTGATTTGAAAAACTTGGTTTTGAAAAGTTAAAGGGTTGTTTGGGATTACCTGTTTGTGATTGCATCTTGGTATTGTGTTGTTAGAAGGTATTGTTTGTGCTTGGTATCTGATATATTCCTTGTTGAGAGTGTTTTGCTGCAAGTTTTTGGGTTTGAAACTTCAAATCAAACAATCTGCTATAACTTGGTGAATTTAACTGTTTTTGACCCTAGATTTGGTGAAATCTAGTATTTGTGCATGCTTATGGTTGAAAGTTGTTAAAACATCATTATTATAACTTATTTGATAGATATTGAGTGTTGAATCTGGCTTATTGGTCAAATACATCAGCAAAGTATAAAACTGCATGTGTTAGTGTTCATCAGTAACATCCATAAGCTTGAATCTTGATTTAGGCTTTAAGCCATTGCATGAAAACTGTTTAAACTTGTTCATTAGAGTTTATAATAGCTTGTGTATGCATTTGGTTGAATTTGGTTGGCTGATTATTGCTAAAACTGCTTATAAGTGCTCAACTGCTTATTTGTTCATGTCAGTATCATATCTGGTGCTTTATTGATTAAACTGTATCAATTGGGTGTTTGTGATTGTGATATTTTGATTGTTCTTGACTCCTTATGATCAAAAGATCATTTGGGTGCCTTTGTGTAATCTGAATCTCAAAAAAATTCACTAAAGACAAAAAAAGTCTAATAGTCAAGCAGTGGGAAAAGTTCCCACTGCTCAACACCCAAAACTAGCCCCTACTAGTGTAAACTTGTGCTCAGCTTATCAATAAGCTATTTTAGCTTATCCAGACTTGCAACAACTTATTTTTTGTGATAGGTCCTCATTATTTGACCCATTTGAGTAGACTGAAGCTTATTGGACTTTGACTTTGACTTTTTACTAGAAAACCAACTTATTTGACTCTAAATGGTAAATTTTATAAAGAGACAAAGGGCAAGTAGCCAAGTTTGATACAAAATGCACAAAGAATAAATCAACAAGGACACATCCCTTGTTAACAGACTAAGGCATGAACAAAAAGCATATGGCATTGGACAAAACCCAAGCTCATAATACAAATACTAGATACAGTCTAAGGAATACAAGTAAAAACAAGAACTTGAAACCTAGACTAAAACTAATACAAAACATTGCACTTCATTGGACAACCAATTCCAACTATTTAGTCAAAAGAAAGGCCTACTTCAGAATACATGATCTACTTGAATCAACCCAAAAGGAAGCATCCAAAATAGACCAATCCATCCCCCATAGGACACTTTTCAAGACTAAATAATAAACGGAAAACAGGCAATAGACAACCTGCAACCAAACTGGAGTACAAAATCTTCAAAGGAAGTGCCAGAGTAGCAGTATGAACCAAATTGCCTCCTTAAAAAACCCTTTCAAGTAAAACCCTCTGGGAAACCAAGAAAGGGAAAAAAGAGTACAACAGAGGCTCATACCTTCCTTACCACCTGAAGACGCATCAGCAAACATGATAATAACCTAGCTGCACCACACTCTAAACCATCATCTTGGAATCCCTCATTCCACCACAGGAAGAAGCCAACCTGAAAGAAACACGAAACACCAAACAAAAGCAAACAAACCTATAGGCCTCTCATCAACATGCAGTAGACAATAAAAATGAAAGAGCTACCTATCATCGATATCCATGTCAGTCACACCATCACTCCCATCTTTAGCTATAAGACCAGGGAGATTCCATAAACTTGCAGCAATATGAATATCAATAGACCAATTAAACTTTAGACCAAGAAGTTTCAGTCTGGCCTCACTCACAACAATACTAATTAAATCTTCAACAGGTCTAGAAGTTTTAGCAAAGAGTCTTGCATTTCTCTCTTGCCATATGAAGTAGACAGTAGCACCCAATACTAGTCTTTGGATAATACTCCAAACCGACCTATTAGCTTTCCTAATACACACACCTGACACCACTTCAGCCCATACATAAGAGATATCATCTAATTTAGAAAGCACTTTCATCTTGTCCCAAATACATCTAGAGAAGACACAATCAAAGAACAAGTGAGGGGCTGTTTCTAACACAGTATTACACAATGGACACATAACCATGTCAACATGAAACCATTTGGATAATCTATCCTGAGTTTTAAGCCTTCCTCTAACCGCAAGCCACAAAATAAAAGAGTGCCGAGGGATACACTGAGGAAACCAAACATGCTCAGACCATAACACTTTCGGATCATCATGTCTCAAAACTTTACTAACTTCTCTCACACTAAAATTAGAAGCCACCATCTTCTTATTATACCAAATAGCAACATCCCTGTTATCATTAAGGGCAGGAACTTCAAAATTGAGAGAAGTTCTATCCCTCCTATTCCAATCATGAGGCCAAGACCAACAGTTTCCACTAATTCTATCAGCTACTTTGTCTTTAATATTATAACCACTGGATCTTTTAAGCACATCAGAAATAACATCACAAAGCAAGCCTCTTTCGTGCCATTTATCAATCCATAAAAAACAATCTTTACCGTCCCCAATCTTAACTCCAACAAAACCTTTTATTTTATCTCTTAGCATAAGGATATGCCTCCAAGACCAAGAGGCATGACTCTTAATCGGACAGGTCCATATACTGTTACCCTTAAGCCTATAGCTGTTGACCCACTTCACCCATAACGAATCTTTCCTACTAAAAACATTCCACAAATGTTTAGTCATAAGACTATCATTCATACTCCTAGTCGACTTTAGCCCGAGACCACCTTGAAACTTTGGCCTACATATATCTTTCCAAGCTACGTAGTGAACCCCTTCCTACCCTCATTAAAACCCCATAAAAAGTTCTTCAACACTTTATCAATGCTATCACAAATATGTTTTGGCAAAACAAACATCGAAGCCCAATAAACGCCCAAAGAAGAAAGAACAGAGGAAATCAATTGCAACTTACCTGCATAAGAGAGATACTTGTTTTTCCAGTCCAAAATCCTGCACTTGATCTTATCAACCAAAATCATACAGTCCCTATTACAAAGCTTTTTGGTCACCATAGGAACTCCCAGATATCTTATAGGAAGATTTCCTTCAGCAAATGGAAGGGCAAGCCCAATTCTCATCTTAATATGAGTTGGAACATTACTAAAATAAGCAGTGCTCTTCTCCATACTTGGGTATAAACCAGAGCACATACTAAACTCATCCAACCCTCTCCTAAGAATGCTAGCAGAGATTTCATCAGGATGACAAAGCAATAACAAATCATCCGCAAAACAGAGGTGTGTCAAGTTAAGCTCCTTGCAGCTGGAATGAAACTTAAACCTATTATCCAGCCTAATATGCCTCTTAATCATAAGGTTTAAAACCTCCATGACTAGGGTAAAAAGATAGGGTGATATTGGATCGCCCTGTCTTAGACCTCTACCACTCTTAAAAAAGCCATGAACTTCTCCATTAATGCATAAAGAGAAAGAAGCAGTCGTTAAGCAAACCATAATCCAATTGATCATAGTGTTATGGAATCCAAACTTAGCTAAAATAGTCTTAAGGAAATCCCAATTGACTGTGTCATAGGCTTTTTTAATATCCACCTTAAACGCACAATTCTTAGAACTAGTAGAATTATCATATCCCACCATTATCTCTTGCATAATCAGAATATTATCACTTATATGCCTTCCCGGAACAAAAGCGCACTGATTACTATCTATAAGGCTATCAAGGCCCTCTTTAAGCCTATTAGTTAAAACCTTGCTAAGACATTTGTAAACCACATTACTACAAGTAATTGGTCTATAGTCAGAAAACTTCCTAGAAACTTTCAGCTTAGGTATAAGAGTAATGAGATTAGTATTAAGCTCACCTAGTAATTTGCCTGACACAAAGAACTCCTTCACAACATTACAAACATCCGGTCCAACAATACTCCACGCTTTCTTAAAAAATTTGGAAGTATAACCATCCGGGCCTGCGGCTTTATCATCCTTAATCCCAAACATAGCAATCTTGATTTCCTCATCTGACACGGGTCTGATCATGTGCTCAGCCACCAAAGAATCAAGCTTCTTGGTGAACAAATTATCAACATCTTCAATCTGGAAAACAACATCATCCTTCTTGAAGAACGTTTTGTAATGGTCTACAAAACGATCATAGATATCACACCCATAGTAGGTATGACCTTCATCATCACAAACAGCTTCAATTCTGCTCCTACTCTTCTTACCTTTAAGAAGCTTATAGAAATATGCCATGTTATTGTCTCCTTCTCTCAGCCATTCAACCTTTGTCTTCTGTCTAAGAATACGTTCTTCATCAAGGACAACATCATGATATGCTTTAGAAAAGATCCTCTCTTCTTCTCTCAGAGACGGATTAAGAGGTTCTTGATCAAGACTTTTCTGCACATCCTTCAATTCATCTTTAAGCACTTTAACTTTATCAAAAACATTCCCGTTTTCTCTATTAAATCTTCTCAAATGCTTCTTCATATTCTTCAATCTTTTGGCCAACACAAACATATGAAAGCCTCTAACATCAACAAACCAATTATCCTTGACCCTATCAATAAAACCCTCCTTCTCAGCCAAAAAATTCATGAACCTGAATGATCTCAGCTTCAAACTAGTCACATCAGGAAAAGTAACAAGAGCTGGACAATGATCCGATGACAAGTATGGCATGAAATGAGCAAAACATCTTCTAAACATAAGAGTGAAACTCTCATTAACCATGACCCTATCTAGTTTCCTAAGAATACCACTGTTTGGGTCATTACGCTTCTCGATCCAAGTGTAAAACATACCGCTGCTACGCACATCTTCAACCTCAAGAGTACGAACACAGTCTCGAAATTCATCCATACCCCCGACTCTAGAATTATAACAGTTAGAACTCTCTTCAAAAGATAACATAACATTAAAATCCCCAAGTAAAATCCAAGGGGCATCACCAATATCCGCTTTATAATCCACTAAGTTTTTCCACAAAAGCTTACGGTACTTCTCCAAAATCTCACCATAAACGAAAGAAACGAAAAACTTATTTTGATCATTAACGAAAAATACCTCAAAATGAATAACCTGGTCAATGTGAGAAACCAACCTCGCATTCACAGCCAAAGGATCCCAACCCACAATGAGCCTACAACCCTTTCTGCTATCTATCGAATTAGAAACCCATGACCAATTTCCAAACACCTCATCACAAACAGATTTAACAGATTTCTTTCTTAGCCTAGATTCTACAATACCAAACATACTAACATGATTTTCAGTAATAAAATCCTTCACTTCTTTTTGCATAAGGGTACTATTCAACCCTTGTACATTCCACACTGCAATTTTACCTATCATTGGAAACTAGAAGAATCCGCAGCCACACCCCCTTGCATTTCTGCCATAGTTACATCATGAATATTACTAACTTCATCCTTTGACACAAACTCCGCAGTAGCGTTTGAAACACCCTCTACATCATTATAGTGTCCATTAATCCTATCATTATAGATATTCTCTAGGGCATCATTGTAATATTCAAGCATATCCTCTGACCACGTGGCTTTAATCTCATCAGTCAAAGGCGTACCTAAATAAATAAACAAATCCACCTTAAGCTTATCTCTTTCCCATTCCATCATATTCACTTTATCTGTCTCTTTCTTTATAGCTTGCTCATAAAACTTGGTATACGCAACATTTTTCTTTTTACCTCCACATTCATCCACTATCCTCTTTTTAGCAATCCTAGTAGCATTTTCATGAAGTCCATCATTAGCAGCTACAATCCTATCTTGAAGACTTTCAATCTTGCTTTTAAGAATTCTATCCTGAGAATTAGCATCAACCTTCATACTGTTCTCCTTACTCAAAAAATAATCCATCTCCCTAGCCGACCATTTACTCTTTTCCTCCTTTGAAATAACAAACCCCTCATTACACAAAATATCAATTCTCATACAAAACTTCTTCCACTTCTCATTTTCCTTATTAGTTTCATCAACACCCAAAGCCTCAAACCTATTACCTGTAGCAACCTCCTTAATCACACTATTACTTTTAGGATTTCCATTTAGACTAGGTTTCTTAGCACTTGATACCTCCTCCTTCTTCTTAGCTTCATTAACTGGATTAACCTTCTCAACTTTAGTTTCTTGAACCACCTGTTTAACGCTAACACTAGGTTTAGCATTCTTAGTCGCTGGAACATACTGCCTAGCTACACCGCTTCCTCTTCCACCATTACTACCAGCATTACCTCTACCACCACCAAATGACCCTCTTCCTGCATTACTAAATCCTCCTCTACTATAGCCACCTCTTCTGTTAACCACATCCCTCCAACCATCACCATTCATATTGTCCACATTAATGTTTCTAGTCACCCTCGCAGCATTTGTAACATTAGAAGCCACCTCCCCTACTTTAGCCTGACAGCTCTTGATAGTATGACCAAACACCTTACAATGTTCACAAACCGGGGGTTTCCAAGGATACTCAACCTCCAAAATCATAGACCGCTCCAGACTCTTATAATAAATCTCTACTTCATAAACCAGATACTTAGTAGAATCCACTTCCACCATCACTCTAGCAAAACTAGCTCTACCATAGGTTTTTTCACACATTTCCGTAGTTATTCTATCTATAATAATCAGAGCGCCAATTCTGCTAGCAATACGACTTATCCCTTCTACATTCCATGCTTCCAACGGAACATTAAAAATCTTTGCCCATACTAAAACTTTAGTGAGCTTCGGTTTAGACATACAGATTCCCGGTTCCCATTTCTGAAGATAAAACGGTTTATTATCCACTAACCAAGGACCACTCTCCACCACAGCTTGCATACCATCAATCGAGTCAAAATTACAGAAATAAAGGCCACTATTGTTCATCATAACATCCTTAAAATGAAATTGCCTCCACATTCTGCGTAAATTTCCTAACAACTCTCTATGAGGCATTTGGAATCCCACAAAATGCCCTATTAAAGTTCTGCTCCACTTAGAACTACCTTCAACCACCACCGGGTCCATATCGACAACCTTCTTCCCTTTACTATTCACCATTCCATCTATATATCTAATCTTGTTATTACCAATCCCTTTCTCACCTGTTACAACATTAGCAAATGAAAACTTCTTCTCATTGCTACCATTACTATCCTTCATCTGTTCGTCCTTCACACCGCTTCCTTCACCAACCTCAAAATTACTCACCGACTTTATTCCCTTATTGGCATCCACAATATCAACCTTAAACATCCCTGGTCTTTTCTCTTCACTAAAACTAACATTTGGTGGACTCCTAGGCTTGCTACCATTATTGACCTTAGGATTAAACACGGGATTTTCAGCAAATGGAACCGGCATAGGGGAGCTCTTATCACTAGCCAAATTTTGGCCACCCTTATCCAAATTTCTAACAATATTCTTAACAACATTCACCTTCTTACTCTTAACACTGGTATCACTTACTCCCTTGGCCTCATCTATATTCATGTTTTCCTTAACATCTTTAACACCTAAACTAGTACTACTCCCCTTATCACCATCACCATTAGAACCCCAAAACATTTCAGTATCCTCCCCTGAGTGTACTGAGACATTTTTATCACCTTTCTCAACTACCACCTCATTCACAATATCCATATCATCAACAGCACTACCCAAATCCCCAGTCTTAATACTAGAACGGGTACTCACCCCTTTTTTAACAACAATACCTTCAGTATGATCTAAAAAATCCTTATCCACATATTTCATGGTATTACCTGAGCTAGGATTCATATTCCTAGTTGTCTTCACTGGCTTCAATGACCTCCCGAATCTCTTTGGCGGTGGCACAAAAGAACCCACCGGTGGTGGTCCAACAGAACCCACCGGAGGTGGTTCAACAGAATCCACCGGATCAACCATAGGATTAACAGGTTGATTAGACATGATACATAGTAAAAAAGAGGGTCAAGGAAAGAATAAGGAAAGGATTAAGGTTCAAGAAGGAGGTTTAATGAAACGGTTTAAGGTGGGAAAAAAGTGATAAAACGTAATAAAATTGATTTAAAATAGATGAACAGGAAAGATTTTGTGGTGAAATCTTATATGAAAATGTGTATAAAGAAGAGGAGATTAAGGATCTATAATAAAATTCAAGATCCCATGGTTGGATCAAAAATTAATCAATGATTTCTTAATAAAATGCTTTAGGGTTTTTAGAGAGAAGTTTTTAGAGAGAAGTTAGAGAGAAAACCAACTTATTTGACTTTTACATAAGTGCTTATTTGCTTTTTCCAGCTTATTGAGTCAGCTTATTTGAAAAATCTTTGTTGATTTTGCTTAATTAAGTCATTTAAAAGATTTAGGAACTTGAATCAGCACTTGGGGTGGCCTAGAACTCAAAAACGACTATTTTGTCGTTTTCTGTAGATTGCTTATTGCATTTTCAGGCTTATTCCTTGGGCTTATTTCAAATTTCTTTTTGGTAGAAGTCTTATTTAGGACAAAAGAAGCTTGTGTGCTTAGTTTCAGCTTATGGCATTGGCTTATAGCTTAATGGGCCAAAAAGCTCATTAAGAATAAGCTGTTTGGTATAAACTAGCTTATTTCACACTTTCAGCTTTTGGGCCTTTGGAAAAAGTTGTTTAAAATCAAATTTTGAGTCAACCAGTGCTTTTTGGGCTTATTTTGAACACTTTTTATTATTGGGCCCAAATTTGGCCCAATAGTGGACTGTCTTAGGTTTAGCCCATTTTCTAGGCCCATTAAGGGTATTTAGGTAATTTCACTTTCAGTTCTGAGTTATTTAGGTTAAAATAATCTAGTTTGCAAGTTTTTAGAATTTTTATGATTTTTGGATTTTTAATATTATTTTATTGCTAAAATTTAAAAGTCTGATTTTCTAAGTTTTATATTTTTCCTAGGTTCTAAACACTTAATTAGGAATTTTTAAACTTTCCAAATATTTTTAGAGTCTTTTAATTATTATCTAGAATTAATTTAAGTTTTAATTGATTTTAGTAGTTTTTAATTGTTTAAAAATAGTTTTGAGTGGTTTTAAAATTTTGAAAAATACTTTTTAGCTTAATTAGGGTATTTTTTGAGGTTTACAAACTTTAAAATCTTGTTTGGGACTTTTTTAATAATTAATTTTGATTTTTAGGGCTTTAATTAGTATTAAAAAGTCATTATCTAATAAATTAAAAGGTTTTGGCAAGTTTGGATTTTTTGTAAACTCTTAGAATATTATTGTGGATTTTTGGAAATTTTTAGGAATTTTTAGGGTAAAATTTTAATTTTAGTACTTTTTACGGTTTTACGTGTACACCTTTTTCGTCTTAGTTTAATCCGTCTTCGTAACCATCATTCCCTTCTAATCTCATTTCTATTTTTCTTTCTCAACAATATAATCACAAATCTAATCCAAGTCATTACACACATAACACACTAGCCTCCTTGAGAACGAACTCATTTTAGGGTCATTTACACACGATTTTCCTAAATCATCGTGCTTACCCTACTTTGGTACTCTTTTCCTAAAGGGTATACAAAAACTCAACTATCATTTTGGCGCCGCTGCCGGGGAGCCGTGTTGTGTTTTGATTTGGAATTGTTGTTTTTATATACTAACCATAAATAAAATTTGTATTAGTAGCACTCTACTAATACGTATTATCGGTTTCCGGTTTTTGTGTGAATACTATTACTATAGTGTATACGTAGAAAAATAAATTCACAAGTACTCCAAATACGTGAGAAATCACAACCTTGACTTGGGAGGTCATTACCCAATCATTGTATTCGAATATCAAACCAAAGAAAAAGGCAAAAATAGATAAATACTTTCGTGAAGCTCAATCTTGAAAAATACAAACTATAAGGTGGGTATAAGGCGGATATTATAAAATATATCCTGAGGAAAAAGGCTCTTAAGTGCTTCGCGCCGCCTCGTTTCCCTGCTTGCTTGTGAGTATTTGAATTTGAGAGCTAATCGAGGGTTTTGCCGCCCAAAGTATTACTAAGTATCATATATATTTTCTTGGTTTCCATTGATTAAACCCTCTTGAATGTTTTGGTGTTCCACCAACGTTCTAAACTCATCGAAGGCGTTCACTTCACGTGATCGTTTTCATTCCTTGAGGCTTCTTTAATCAAGAGATTTGATTAAGGAGGAGATTTGTAGATTTGTGTCTACTTAATACATTCCACAAAATCCAAAAAGGTTAATACAATCAAAAAACCACAAAAAAATTGAAAAATACAAAACACCAAAAAGAATCTTCTTTGCTCGTCCCCTCGTTGTACGTGACGTTTATGCTAACTCCTAATCAAGCAAGACGTGCACGCAAACGAAAGAACAGAACTCCCACTCCCAATCTTTCTAGTGAGGAGTCTCCTATTGACGAACCCATTGTAAGAGAAGCACCAACCATGGCGAATCGAACTATGATGGAGTTACTTCAAGCACCCACCGAGGGTTATGGAGAGGCTATTGTGATTCCCGCTATCCTTGCGGAGAATTTTGAGGTGAAAACGGGTTTGTTGTCGATGACCCAAAACAACAAATTCCGTGGTGATGAGAAGGACAATCCACACAACCATATCCGCCAATTCAATCATCTTACCGCCACTTGCAAGTTTAAGGATGTCTCGAATGACTCGATTAAGATGATGATTTTTCCGTATTCCTTAGCGGGGCCCGCTAAAATTTGGTTAGAGAAAGAGCCACCCAATTCTATATTAACGTGGAAGGATCTCGTGTCTAAGTTTGTGAACCAAGTATTTCCGCCCTCTAAGACTACGTACTTGAAAAACGAGATTTCAAAGTTTTCACAAGAATTTAATGAAAGTTTTTCAACGGCTTGGAATAGGTTTAAGGAAATGTTACATGAATGTCCTCATCACGGTTTTTCCGACTTGCATCAAATTGACACGTTTTACAATGGACTTATTGATCATGAAAGGGATTATTTGAATGCCGCCGCGGGTGGTAATTTTTTGTGTAAAACGGTTGAGGAAGCTTTGGTGATAATTGAGAATAGATCTAAGGTGTATAGTCCTCGTAGCGCGTCTAGTGTTCGTAAGGCTTGATGAGATGGCATTTATACATGATCTCATCGTTCTTTTCGGGCTTTAAATGCACTAAAATGTCATAAAATACCATATATATGCTTGTGTTTGTTTACTTGTGTATTTTAGGTATGGATATCGTGAAAAAGACAAAAGATCACAAGATACAAGGAAAAACGAACACGAGAAACGAAGCCGTACAAAGAACCGGGCCCTAATCATGGAATTTTCATCAAATACCCTTGAAGACTTGAAGACAAAACAAGATTGATCCTCCAAGAATGAAGAAATGACACTTAAAACCCTTGTATATTGATAATTAAAAGTTTGGTCCCTTAAGTTTGTCAAAATTGCAAAAAGGCCCTTCAACTTTGAAGAAATGACAAGACTGGTCCCTCAACAATATCAAATTGTCAATTATGGTCCCTCATGAAGATTAAGAGACATTGAAGACCTTTGAAGATCAAGTTTGTCCAAGTTCAGTCCCTGAATTATCTAAAAATGTCAAAAATAACCCTTTGATAACCTTTTTTCAAAGTTGGTGCCAAAAGTGACAAGCCTTGAAAATATTAACAAAGCAAGTCGTGTTTTAGGGCTGAAAGACTTTAATTGCCACAATTTCCAAAAAACAAGGACCAAAAGTGTCAAGTGGAAACGTTTAAACCAAAAAAAGGCGCCTAACAACTCACTTCCCCCAAATTCGGATTGAAATGTGTTACTGTGCATCTTTTTACTCCCCAGAAATTACCTCGACTAAAACATGGGTAAAATCCAATTACTTGTGCACACGAGTAATTCACACACTCAGAAACTAAACCCACATCTAAAAACCCCAAACCCACGTTTGTGGTCCCCACCCCCAATTCCCCAATCCACCAATCACATCAATCCTTGGGCTCCAAGCACACTGACGTGTCCCAAATCAACCACTAAGCTTTATTCCTTCCTCCCAAAGCAAAAAGGAACGGTGAAGATCAAATTTGGACAAAAATCGTCTAGAAGCTTTAAGGGCAATTTAGAGATTTTTCTGTATTAGGGTTTATGTTTTTAGCCTTCTAGTATCTTCCTAGAGTAGTATATAAGGAGCTTACAGATTGTGTAAAGCCCTTGTTCCAGTTTTCCTTCTCTAATTTTGTAATTCCTTTTATTTAATATAAAAAGTTGGTTTTGTTGAAAGAAGCAAATTAATTCCTTTTTTATAATTTCTTAAAGTTGGTGATTGTTAGTGAAGGAATTCTGAGTTCCACTTTCTAATTTGGTTAAGTAAATCTGATTTTCAAAATTATTCAAAAAGTTTTGGAATTTGAGGTTTTCTTGGTGAGAAATCTGTCACATGTTTTGATGATTAAGAGGTTTGAAGTAAGTGGTGATTAGGTGTTTAGAAAACGTTTTAAGAAGGTAAGAAAAGTTTTGGAAGTGTTTTAAAAAGGAAGAAAATAAAACAGAATAGTATATTGCATATTTTTCTTGTCTTCTTGTTCTTTGATTTGTTTTAAACAGGTTGAAGGTTTGTTGATCACAGATCTGCACCAACCCGAGTTGGTTTGGAGGTGGATTATACATCCACTAGGACCCTGGATTGTGGGGTCCTAAGGTAATTCTCTATTTACCTTTTGAAATCTCAGAAAAGTGTAGCTTCATTTGATCTTATTTGATTTGATGCTTAAGTGTGATTAAGTTGTTGATTTGGTGTTCTATTGTGTGCTTATACATGATAAATGCTATTTGATTCAGATTTATTAAGTTTGCAAAGGTATTTGTTTGAAAAAAGTTGGATTTCAAAAAATAACAGGGTGTTTGGAAATAGGTTTTAGCAGGGTAGAGTATTTGATTTGAGTTTTTAAAAGGTGTTAGAGTTATTGATTAAGGTTAAGTTAGGATTTAGTAAGTTGGTAATTTAGATTGGAGAGGTTTGCAAGCAAGTTTGTGTGCTACAAAGTGAAATCATAGCTTGAAATCTGCATAACAACTTTCCTGCTTATTTTTCATGCAATTTGGTACTTGATCTTTGAATTCTGTGAAGTAATAGGGAGATTAGAGGCTTGTTATTGATTGTGTAGCATCTTGTGAGTTTGTATGCCTAGTTTGAGCCTTTGAAAGTCACTTGTTTACTTGTAATCTGTCAAACAGTCCACTAGAACCTAGGTTTTGTCTCAGAAACTTGCATAGGCTGTGTGTGCATTGATTTGGCTTGTTTGTCTTGCTTAGTGTTTATTCCTTGCTTATTTGTGACTCCTTGTGCTTAAATAAGCACAAGGGTGCCCTCATTGTTCCAAAAGCAACATCTAATAAGCCACATCCAAGCTCCTCTTGGATTTGTTCCTTTGTGAAGAAAAGCAAAACACTAAGCATAATCTGCTAGTGTTCAACTTCAATCTGTCACGTTTTTTTTGGATCATAATTGGCTCAATCTTGCATATAAAAAGTGGAAGTGGTTGGAATTAAGCTGTTTAGAGGTCAGTTATTGGTTTGAAAAAAGTAAAAAAATAAAAAAATAAAAAAATAAAAAATAAAAAAGGTGTAAAAAGGGGGGTTACACGCCTCGAACCCCTGACGTGCCGTTCAACACACCAACAACATAACCATCCTGCCCTTGGGTCTTTTACTGGCCAAGGGTGGATTGGTTAATCTTTTAACCCGTTTTCATTTCTTGCTTAAACAAAAAAGCCGTAGGTTTTTAAGCTTATTTTAAGCTTATTTATTAAGCTGATTGGGTTCTTTTTATTTTTCTTAGAAAAGTATTAGGGTTGTAGATTTTTCCAAATTGGTTTCAAAATTTTCTCTTTATTTAATTATTTTTTAGAATTTATTTATTACCCGTATTTTAATAATTCAATAAAAAATAGAAAAAATAGTTTTAATTTTTAGGAAAAATAATTTTTAGTTTTTAAAATATTATTTTGAGGTTTACATCTGATTTTGGTTTCATAAACTTTAATTTTTAATTTTATAATATTTTAAGGTTTTTTATAAATTTTAATAATTTTTATAAAATTATTAAAAAGGTTTTAGGAGCTCTAATTAGTGTTTTTCTCTTAGTTATATTATTTAGGATTTTTAGAAATTTTTTATAATTAATTTTAGAAACTTTTTATTTTTAGCAATATTTTAATATTATTTTATTATTAATTTTTCAAAATTTTATTTTTCTTTCTTTTTCATTTTTCCTAGATTCTTTAGCAATAATTAAGACCTTTTCCATTTTTAGAATAATTTTCTAGCTTTTAGATTAATTTTTATAATTATTTTAAGTTCAATTAGGTTTTAATCATTTTTAATCATTTTTAGAGTTATAAAAATAGTTTTAATAGGTTTTAATTTTTAGAAAATTACTTTTTAGTCTCATAATAATATAAGTTAAGTATTTATCCAATAAAATCATATTTTGGAGTATTTTATTAGTTGTATTTATTTTTAGGGCTTTAATTAGCATTTAAAATTAATTATTTAATTAATAAAAGGTTTTAAAATATCTTTATTGGATTTTTAACTTTATTTATATTATTTTAGACTTGTTTTTAGTCTTTTTAATCTTTTCTTGATTTTGTTTTTGGTTTTAGATAATTTTTAATTTTTGTGGTTTTTCTACGGCTTTACGTTTACGTTTTTTACGTCATAGTGTAATTTTCACGAAACCGTCTTCCATCTTCTCAATATTAATCTCAAATACATACAAGTTAATTCACAACACATATACCTCCTTGGGAAACGAACTCTTTCTTCTCTTTTTATTTGATTAAGGGTCATTACTTGTGGTTTTCCTAAATCACTCGTTAATACTTACCGCTATTTTTAGTTGCTTGTTTTTCCTAAAGCAAGTATCTAAATTTTACCTACAATCATTTTGGCGCCGCTGCCGGGGAGGTGTGTTGTGCTTTAATTTGGAAGCTTTTGTTTTGATATTATCCATAAAAAGTATTTGTGTTAAGTGGAACTCCCTTAACACGTATTATCGGTTTTCTTGGTTTTTCTTGTACAAATATTATTAATATATTGTATTAAGTATCACAATCAAAATACAATATCTCCAAAAGTGTGAAAACACAACCTTAATTGGGATTTGATCTCCTAATTATTGTATTCGAATCTCAAACAAAAAGAAAAGGCAAAAATAGATAAATACTTTCGAGAAGCTCGATTTTGAAAAATACAAACTATAAGGTGGGTATAAGGCGGGTATTATAAAATATACCCTAAGGAAAAAGGCTCTTAAGTGCTTCGCGCCGCCTCGTTTCCCCGCTTGCTTGTGAGTATTTTGAGATTGAAGGCTAATCGAGGGTTTTGCCGCCCAAAGTATTAATACGTATACTATATTTGCTTGGTTTTCTTTGTGATTAAACCCTCGTGAACAATTTGGTTTTCACCAAAGTTCTAAAGTCATTCGAAGGCGTTCACTCCACGTGATCGTTTTCATTCCTTTGAGGCTTCTTTAATCAAGAGTTTGATTCGAGGAGAGATTTTGTAGATTGTTGTCTACGAAGATACACCAAAATCCAAAAAAATTAAATATCATCAAAAACACAAAAAAATTGAAAATCCACAAAACAACCAAAAAGAATCTTCTTTGCTCACCTCCCATTCTTCGTGTAGTTTATGATCACTCGTAATCAAGCTAAACGAGCTCGTAAACGTCTTCAAAAGCAAGCAAATCAAGGATCGTTGATTGTTGAAGAACCTCCAATTGTTGAACCTATTATAGAACAAGAAGTCGTAATGGCTAATCGTACTATGATGGAGTTGCTACAAGCACCCACCGAGGGTTTTGGAGAGGCCATTGTTATTCCCGCCATCCTTGCGGAGAATTTCGAGATTAAGACGGGTTTAATGTCAATGTTGCAAGCAAACAAGTTTCGAGGTCACGAGAAAGACAACCCGCATTACCACATTAGGAATTTCAACCGTCTCACCGCCACTAGCAAATTTAAGGATGTTCCACATGACGCCATTAAGATGATGTTGTTTCCATACTCGTTGGATGGACCCGCAAAAATTTGGCTCGAGAAAGAACCGCCAAATTCGATTTTGACATGGGCCGATCTCGTTTCTAAGTTTGTGAACAAGTTTTTTCCACCATCTAAAACAACACACTTAAAAAATGAGATTTCACGATTTGTGCAACGTAACAATGAAAGTTTTTCAATGGCATGGGAACGATTTAAAGAGATGTTACATGAATGTCCTCACCATGATTTTTCGGAATTGCATCAAATTGATACCTTTTATAATGGGCTTAATGATCATGAACGAGATTATTTGAATGCCGCCGCGGGTGGTAATTTTTTGTGCAAGACGACAAATGAGGCTTTACAAATCATTGAAAATCGATCTAAGGTTTATAGCCCTCGTAACACACCGAGTGTTGCCAATATGGGTTCGTCATCTTCGTCACAATCGTCTCATAGCATTAACGCCTTACATGATGAAGCTAATGAGGAAAATCGGTTTTTTGATAGATTTGCTAATCTAATGTCCCATTGGAAGGCTCAAGAAGCTTCCAATTCCGCTTCGGTTAAAGCGGTTGCTAAGAGTTGTTTATCTTGTGGGGGAGCTCATGATCTTTCCGAGTGCATTACCGCGGATGGTAACACTTCGAGTGCTTATGTAGCAACGGGAACTTATAACCAAAACGGCCAAGGTTCCCGCCAAAATCAAGCTCCACCAAATCAAAATGTTAACAATTATCGAAACAACAACCAAGGTAATTACCAAGGCAACACACGCAATTACAACAAAGGGAATTATCAAAGTGGGAATGGACAAATCTCTAATCAAAACCAAAACCGTGATTTTCAAAACACTACACAAGGTTTTCAAAATGCTCACACGAAAAATTTGCAAGGAGAATTTTTAGATTATGCAAAAGCAAATGATGCTAAATTTGATAATATGCAACGTGAGATGATTAGCTTAAGGTCCGAGTTGAAAAACGAGCTTAAAAATGAACTTGCTAATGAACTTAAAACTCATGCAAACAAAATGGAAGGAAATGTCCAACGTCTTCAACAAAACCAACAAAAGATGGAATTAGGACAACATGAGATTAAGCAAGAGTTATTGAAAGCGGATGCTAGGCAATCAAAATTTGAGGACCGAATGGCTAAGATGTTTGAAGCTATCATGTGTAAACCCTCTTCTTCGGGTGGTCTTCCTAGTGATACCATTGCAAACCCGAAGGGAGAAATGAAGGTTATTACTACACGAAGTGGTAAAACTTTCAAGGAACCAATCTCTCGTCCAAGTACTTCTACGGAGAAGGAAATCGAGAAAGAACCCGAGGTGATGGTCGAAAAGGAGCACATTACAATCCCACGAAGTACCGCTCAAACCACACCTACGGTTGAACCAATACCAATTATGGAACCCGAGTTTCCAAGGCCGTTGCCTAATGACCAACCCACACCACCTTTACCCTACCCTTCGAGACGAAACAAAGAAAAAGCACAAGAAAGGAACAATTATCAATTTGAGCTATTTATGAAAATGTTTCGTGATTTGCATTTTAACATAAGTTTTGCCGATGCTTTAATCATGATGCCTCGATTCGCCGCAAACTTCAAGAGTATGCTTAACAACAAAGAAAAGTTACAACAATCGTCTAGTTGTTCATCGGTTTTTCTAAGCCGCATACCACAAAAAGTCGGTGATCCCGGTAAATTTTTGATTCCGTGTGCAATACAAGATATGGAGGAATGCTACGCCTTGGCCGATCTTGGCGCTAGTATTAATTTGATGCCTCTCGAGATTTTCAAATCGCTTTCGCTTCCGGCTCTTACTCCTTCGAACATGTCCATCGAGATGGCCGATCATTCTACGATCATGGCATGTGGAGTAGCCGAGGACGTTTTCGTTAAAGTCGGAAAGTTTTACTATCCCGTTGACTTTATCGTTGTAGACATTCCTATCGATCGAAAAGTTCCTCTCATTTTGGGTCGTTCATTTTTGGATACATCAAGAGCACTTATCGATGTTCATGCTCGAAAAATCACCCTTCGTTTCAATGAAGAAGAACTTGTCATCAATGCAACACAAAACTCCAATCTTTCTCATGTATATTCTATTGCAACTTTAAACCATGGTGACTCGACCAATGTCATTTGCAAAGAATTTTCACCAAGAGTTTTAGGAAATGTCTCCAAAAACAATTTACCATTTCCTCCGCCGGTGGAGGTTATGAGTGCTAAACCTAAGAAGAAGAAACCATCAATACTTGAATCGAAAAATCCTTCGCCTCATCTCGAACATTCATTCTTGAAAAGTGTTGATAAGTTGCCGGTTTCTACGGAAGATCTTTCGGATGATGAATATGTTGGCCCCGATGGGGAGGTTTTCTTCGTCGATAAACGTTTTGAGAACTTGCCACCACCAAAACCAAAACGGTTTCAAAATGTGAGAATTTTTAGTGTAACTAACATCGTCTTAGAAACACCGAATATTTTCGACATAATCAAAAAGGGTTTTCATAAGGAGAGTTTAAAAGATAACAAAGGAAAAGATCTTAAATGTGATTTAATTGATTTTCCTACAAATCTAACTCCGTCATCACCGCGTGTTTTGAGTGCTACAAACTCGTCTACTCCTTTTGACGATGCTTTGTGTGGTTCTAGTATGGGGGAAGCCCCTTATGTTCCCTCATCCTTGTCCACCGAGGACGAGATATTCGATCCCGGAATTTCATGTAAAGGGAAATCTTGGTCTTCCACCGATGCAATAAATGGAAAATCTTTCTATTTGCTTGGTGCGAGTCTACCTCGAGTAGCTCAAACGTTTGTCTTACCAATTGTCTCACCCTTCTACTTCTCATCTATTTTCTTCAAACTCTTTGAGTTTATGGCACATGTTGAAGTGACGTTAAATTGTTTTTCCAATGGAAACGAGAACGCCATCTTCGACCCCGGTATTTTGCATCATCTAAGGACTTAGTCCTTTATACCGGTTGCTTTTTGGGCCTTGGTTATCATGTAAGCCCCATCAAAAATTGACCACACCATGATATCCCTAAATGTTCACATTTTAAGGGGATCGAGTCGAGCTCATGACTCGGTAATCAAAAACGAGGTGCCTCGTGGGGGAGATCCCATGCTTATCTTTATGCTTATTATTCACTAATAAGGGGACTTGTACCCTTCCAACTCGTTGTCTCGTGGTTGTTTGTGATTGTGTTATCTAGATCATTATCATCATCTACGATTGAAGACTCTCGTGTTTGTTTACGTGAGCCTCCATCGTTCGTTTGAAGAAGTTTTTCACAAATCCATGACATATCCTTTATTGTTCTAACAATTATCTTTTAGCATAATTAATAAATGGCTTTAGATATATTGTTGATCACCCTTTCCATGCTAGATCCTAAGCATTCGACTCTTCGTCTCTAGTATGGGGGTGCTCCACCTTTAGACTCGAAACATTGAGGACAATGTTTACTTTTAGTATGGGGGGTGAATAGGTACTTGCTTTGCTACGCCCTCACGTTTTCCAACGTTCAATGTTTTGTTTTGCTAATAAGGCTAAAAATGGCCAAATTTTAAAATTTTTCTTAGTTTTCATAAGTGTTTTTAAGACACGAATGTATATTTTCCGATGGGTAGAATAAGAGTTAATTTTTGACTTGATGGGCATTTGGAGCCATTTACATTCCTTAACCCGCTCAATTCAAGTTTTGCTAGACTTTTATATAGGGAGCTTTAAAACGCGAAAGTCTTAATTCATTCGGGTTAAGAACAAGAACTTTTCGCAAGTTCCTATAATTGATTCTAGAAAGTCACTTATCAAGGGAACTTTAAAACGCATTCTCTAAACTTGAAAAAGTCCAAGAAAGTGCAAGATCCTATAGGAGGCTTGAAAACCCAAAACTTTGATTTGATATAGTCTTAATGAAAGCTAATCCAAATTTGGCTTAATTTAGACTTGCATGGCTAAGTATTCACGAGTCTCTTTAATTAGAGGTCTTTATATAGTGAAGAACGAGAAATGATAGAGTTAGACAAGTGATCATGCTAAACGTAGAACATGAAAGTGTTCTTTCAAAAACTCATATGTTTTTAATTGTGGCTTTTTCTTCCCATAAGATCAATGCATTAGGAATAAATCATAATTGCAATAAGTAAGGTCATACGATTTGAAAGGTTACTTAGCCTCTAGGGCAAGATCGTTTAAAAGTTGCTCGGGGTTGAATAGAGTTCATAGCCAAGGCATAACTTATTGAAGCGGGACGCGAAGATTCGCGATTATCCAAAAAGGCCCTAACAAGGCATGAGGAGCTCTATTTTTGCTAAAGATCCAAAGATGACGTGAAGTATCATTATTCCTAAATCAATATGAAGGATCGAGACACACGACGAGAAGCTATTACTCCCCTAAAGAATGGAGAAAGTCTATCCAAAAAGACCCTAACAAGGTATGAGGATAAATATATCCAAGTCCGAAAAGGAGGCGGATCGTTGTATATCAAAATCCAAAATAAAGATTGAAGAAAAATGATGAAGTCGTGGTCCTATATGAAGAATCTCTCAAAAAAAAACGTCAAGTGAAGAAATTCCAAAATATATGAAGAGAAGACCATAATTTCAAGAACGTCTTCCCAAGATTTGAAGTATGAAGTACATGCCAAATATCGGTCCGAGAAAGGTCTCAAATCGTGAAACGAGTTATGCCAAGATATGAACTTAAGGAGATACACGAGAAGCCGTTTTAAAAGATTTTGTCCTTCGGCTAACTATTGATCAAATCGTGCTACTTTGCTTTCGGACTAATAACTACTCAAATAAGTCAATATGAATCACTTGTGATCCATGACAATTAGATAAAAAATGCTAGTAACCCATTTCTTTTTATAATAATTAGGATTGCGGGGAGAAAAAGTATTACACAATTTGAACGTATGAGTAGTGTTAGCATTGTGACTTGTACCAACAATGATCTTGTTTTTGCACTTAGCATGGAATGTATGACAATCAAGGATGACGAAGTTTACTCTAAGGGACATTAACTTGTTTCTATTCTTTGACCCTAAAAGTCACATTATGGTGATGAAAATCATACATTATGTCTTTACACATTCTCGAAGTATGTTGCAAGTCTTTTACTCTTCAATAAAGGTTAATAAAATTGAACTTTGGTGATGCTTAGATACTTTATTCTAGCATTGCGTGAGGGCACGGCAATAGCTTAGTATGGGGGAGTGATGAGATGGCATTTATACATGATCTCATCGTTCTTTTCGGGCTTTAAATGCACTAAAATGTCATAAAATACCATATATATGCTTGTGTTTGTTTACTTGTGTATTTTAGGTATGGATATCGTGAAAAAGACAAAAGATCACAAGATACAAGAAAAAACGAACACGAGAAACGAAGCCGTACAAAGAACCGGGCCCTAATCATGGAATTTTCATCAAATACCCTTGAAGACTTGAAGACAAAACAAGATTGATCCTCCAAGAATGAAGAAATGACACTTAAAACCCTTGTATATTGATAATTACAAGTTTGGTCCCTTAAGTTTGTCAAAATTGCAAAAAGGCCCTTCAACTTTGAATAAATGACAAGATTGGTCCCTCAATATCAAATTGTCAATTATGGTCCCTCATGAAGATTAAGAGACATTGAAGACCTTTTAAGATCAAGATTGTCCAAGTTCAGTCCCTGAATTATCTAAAAATGTCAAAAATAACCCTTTGATAACCTTTTTTCAAAGTTGGTGCCAAAAGTGACAAGCCTTGAAAGATATTAACAAAGCAAGTCGTGTTTTAGGGCTGAAAGACTTTAATTGCCACAATTTCCAAAAAACAAGGACCAAAAGTGTCAAGTGGAAACGTTTAAACCAAAAAAAGGCGCCTAACAACTCACTTCCCCCAAATTCGGATTGAAATGTGTTACTGTGCATCTTTTTACTCTCCAGAAATTACCTCGACTAAAACATGGGTAAAATCCAATTACTTGTGCACACGAGTAATTCACACACTCAGAAACTAAACCCACATCTAAAAACCCCAAACCCACGTTTGTGGTCCCCACCCCCAATTCCCCAATCCACCAATCACATCAATCCTTGGGCTCCAAGCACACTGACGTGTCCCAAATCAACCACTAAGCTTTATTCCTTCCTCCCAAAGCAAAAAGGAACGGTGAAGATCAAATTTGGACAAAAATCGTCTAGAAGCTTTAAGGGCAATTTAGAGATTTTTCTGTATTAGGGTTTATGTTTTTAGCCTTCTAGTATCTTCCTAGAGTAGTATATAAGGAGCTTACAGATTGTGTAAAGCCCTTGTTCCAGTTTTCCTTCTCTAATTTTGTAATTCCTTTTATTTAATATAAAAAGTTGGTTTTGTTGAAAGAAGCAAATTAATTCCTTTTTTATAATTTCTTAAAGTTGGTGATTGTTAGTGAAGGAATTCTGAGTTCCACTTTCTAATTTGGTTAAGTAAATCTGATTTTCAAAATTATTCAAAAAGTTTTGGAATTTGAGGTTTTCTTGGTGAGAAATCTGTCACATGTTTTGATGATTAAGAGGTTTGAAGTAAGTGGTGATTAGGTGTTTAGAAAACGTTTTAAGAAGGTAAGAAAAGTTTTGGAAGTGTTTTAAAAAGGAAGAAAATAAAACAGAATAGTATATTGCATATTTTTCTTGTCTTCTTGTTCTTTGATTTGTTTTAAAAAGGTTGAAGGTTTGTTGATCACAGATCTGCACCAACCCGAGTTGGTTTGGAGGTGGATTATACATCCACTAGGACCCTGGATTGTGGGGTCCTAAGGCAATTCTCTATTTACCTTTTGAAATCTCAGAAAAGTGTAGCTTCATTTGATCTTATTTGATTTGATGCTTAAGTGTGATTAAGTTGTTGATTTGGTGTTCTATTGTGTGCTTATACATGATAAATGCTATTTGATTCAGATTTATTAAGTTTGCAAAGGTATTTGTTTGAAAAAAGTTGGATTTCAAAAAATAACAGGGTGTTTGGAAATAGGTTTTAGCAGGGTAGAGTATTTGATTTGAGTTTTTAAAAGGTGTTAGAGTTATTGATTAAGGTTAAGTTAGGATTTAGTAAGTTGGTAATTTAGATTGGAGAGGTTTGCAAGCAAGTTTGTGTGCTACAAAGTGAAATCATAGCTTGAAATCTGCATAACAACTTTCCTGCTTATTTTTCATGCAATTTGGTACTTGATCTTTGAATTCTGTGAAGTAATAGGGAGATTAGAGGCTTGTTATTGATTGTGTAGCATCTTGTGAGTTTGTATGCCTAGTTTGAGCCTTTGAAAGTCACTTGTTTACTTGTAATCTGTCAAACAGTCCACTAGAACCTAGATTTTGTCTCAGAAACTTGCATAGGCTGTGTGTGCATTGATTTGGCTTGTTTGTCTTGCTTAGTGTTTATTCCTTGCTTATTTGTGACTCCTTGTGCTTAAATAAGCACAAGGGTGCCCTCATTGTTCCAAAAGCAACATCTAATAAGCCACATCCAAGCTCCTCTTGGATTTGTTCCTTTGTGAAGAAAAGCAAAACACTAAGCATAATCTGCTAGTGTTCAACTTCAATCTGTCACGTTTTTTTTGGATCATAATTGGCTCAATCTTGCATATAAAAAGTGGAAGTGGTTGGAATTAAGCTGTTTAGAGGTCAGTTATTGGTTTGAAAAAAGTAAAAAAATAAAAAAATAAAAAATAAAAAAGGTGTAAAAAGGGGGGTTACACGCCTCGAATCCCTGACGTGCCGCTCAACACACCAACAACATAACCATCCTGCCCTTGGGTCTTTTACTGACCAAGGGTGGATTGGTTAATCTTTTAACCCGTTTTCATTTCTTGCTTAAACAAAAAAGCCGTAGGTTTTTAAGCTTATTTTAAGCTTATTTATTAAGCTGATTGGGTTCTTTTTATTTTTCTTAGAAAAGTATTAGGGTTGTAGATTTTTCCAAATTGGTTTCAAAATTTTCTCTTTATTTAATTATTTTTTAGAATTTATTTATTACCCGTATTTTAATAATTCAATAAAAAATAGAAAAAATAGTTTTAATTTTTAGGAAAAATAATTTTTAATTTTTAAAATATTATTTTGAGGTTTACATCTGATTTTGGTTTCATAAACTTTAATTTTTAATTTTATAATATTTTAAGGTTTTTTATAAACTTTAATAATTTTTATAAAATTATTAAAAAGGTTTTAGGAGCTCTAATTAGTGTTTTTCTCTTAGTTATATTATTTAGGATTTTTAGAAATTTTTTATAATTAATTTTAGAAACTTTTTATTTTTAGCAATATTTTAATATTATTTTATTATTAATTTTTCAAAATTTTATTTTTCTTTCTTTTTCATTTTTCCTAGATTCTTTAGCAATAATTAAGACCTTTTCCATTTTTAGAATAATTTTCTAGCTTTTAGATTAATTTTTATAATTATTTTAAGTTCAATTAGGTTTTAATCATTTTTAATCATTTTTAGAGTTATAAAAATAGTTTTAATAGGTTTTAATTTTTAGAAAATTACTTTTTAGTCTCATAATAATATAAGTTAAGTATTTATCCAATAAAATCATATTTTGGAGTATTTTATTAGTTGTATTTAATTTTAGGGCTTTAATTAGCATTTAAAATTAATTATTTAATTAATAAAAGGTTTTAAAATATCTTTATTGGATTTTTAACTTTATTTATATTATTTTAGACTTGTTTTTAGTCTTTTTAATCTTTTCTTGATTTTGTTTTTGGTTTTAGATAATTTTTAATTTTTGTGGTTTTTCTACGGCTTTACGTTTACGTTTTTTACGTCATAGTGTAATTTTCACGAAACCGTCTTCCATCTTCTCAATATTAATCTCAAATACATACAAGTTAATTCACAACACATATACCTCCTTGGGAAACGAACTCTTTCTTCTCTTTTTATTTGATTAAGGGTCATTACTTGTGGTTTTCCTAAATCACTCGTTAATACTTACCGCTATTTTTAGTTGCTTGTTTTTCCTAAAGCAAGTATCTAAATTTTACCTACAATCAAGGCTTCGTCTTCGGCTTCACCTTCTTTGTCTACTACCATCGATGCTTGCCAAATTGAGGCGAACTTGGAAAACAAGATTTTTGATAAGCTAAAAGGACTTTTGATTGAGTTTAAAGTTGGTGAACAAAGTGCTCCCGCTACGGCTAAAGCGGTTGAGGTTTCTTGCATGTATTGTGGTGGTGGTCATGAGTTCTCCGAGTGCATTACCAACGGTGGTAACACTTCGAGTGCCTTCGCGGCCACGGGAAACTACAACCAAAACGGTCAAGTTTCCCGCTCTAATCAATTGACTCCACCGGGTTTTGGTTCAAATCAAAATGCTAACAACAACTATCGCAACAATCAAGTTGGTTTCAAAAACAATTTCAACACAGGAAATTATGATAATCAAGGGGCTAATAATCAAGTTTCAAACAAGAATCAAAATGATTTTCAAAACAACAACAAAGGTTTGCAAACGTTGAAAGATCTTACAAATGAATTTGTTGAATACGCTAATGGGAATGATGCTAGGTTTGAAAATATTCAAAGAGAAATTATTTGCCTAAGATCCGAGATTTTAAGAACGACTTGAAGAAAGAGTTGAAAAATGAGTTAGCTAATGAACTTAAAATCCACACCAACAAGATGGAAGGAAATGTCACTAGGTTACAACAAAACCAACAAAAATGGAACAAGGGCAACATGAGATTAAACAAGAGATGATTAAGGCCGAGAAGAGGCAATCCGTGTTTGAAGATAAAATCTCATCTATGTTTGAGGCAATAATGTGTAAACCGTCTTCGAGTAGTCTTCCTAGCAACATCGTATCCAACCCTAAGGGTGAGATGAAAGTGATTACCACACGTAGTGGTAAGACACTTAAGGAACCCACTCCTCAACCAATTGCTCCTACGGAGCAAGCAATTGAGGAAGAACCCGAGGTGGTGGTCCAAAAGGAGCATGTCCCAATCCCACGAAGTACCGCTCATGCGACACCTACGGTTGACCCATTACCAACATTGGAACCCGAGATTCCAAAGGCTATGCCTACTATGCCTCAACCCACACCACCTTTGCCCTATCCATCGAGACTTAGGAAGGAGAAACGTCAAGAGCGAGACAATTATCAATTTGAGCTTTTTATGAAAATGTTTCGTGATTTGCACTTTAATGTGAGTTTCGTCAATGCCTCGTCATGATGCCTCGATTTGCCGCTAACTTTAATAGTATGTTGAACAACAAGGAGAAATTTCACCAATTGTCTATTTGTTCGTCGGTTTATCTTAATCGCATACCTCAAAAATTCGGTGATCCCGGTAAATTCTTGATTCCATGTGCAATCCAAGATATGGAGGAATGCTTCGCCTTGGCCGATCTTGGTGCTAGCATTAACTTGATGCCACTTGCAATCTTCAAGTCGCTCAATCTTCCTAATCTTACTCCTTCACTAATGTCTATCGAGTTGGCCGACCATTCCACGAATCCCGCATGTGGTTTGGCGGAAGACGTTTTTTGTGAAAGTAGGGAAGTTCTACTATCCCGTAGACTTTATCGTTCTTGATATCCCCGCGGATCCTCAAGTTACTCTCATTTTAGGTCGTTCGTTTTTAGATACGTCTTTGGCTTTGATCGATGTTCATGCTAGAAAGATCACCTTACGTTTCAACGACGAGGAACTTGTTATAAACGCAACTCAAAACTCTAAAATTTCTCATGTTTATTCCATTGCAACAATAAACCTCGTTGATATGATCGACGTGGTTTACGAGGAATTTTCACAAGAAGTTCTAGGTTTTGGTGATGAAGAAACTAGTGGCAATCCCACTATGTTGGATCCAATTCTTGATAATTCGACACCAACCTTCACTCCATTTGAAGGTGGTGGTTTTACGTTGGAAGAATTCGATGTTCCACGTACTTGCAACGAAGACCTCGACAACGATGAGGACTTCTCGATTATCATGGATTTTCTTAACGATTTCCCATTTCCTCCACCCGAGGAGGTTATGAGTATCGAGCCCAAATCTTCACTTGAGGAACCACCTATCTTCGAGTTGAAAGATTTACCTCCTCACCTAGAATATGTCTATTTGGAGGAGGACGACAAGTTGCCGGTTATTATTGCGAAGGAACTTTCGAATGATGAAAAAACCGCACTTGTCGATGTTCTAAAGGACCACAAGGGGGAAATTGCGTGGAAGTTATCCGACATTAAGGGAATCGATCCCAAGTTTTGTACTCACAAAATATTAATGGAGGAGGATTACAAGCCCGCAATCCAATGTCAAAGGAGGGTGAACCCCAAAATTCACGACGTCATCAAAAAGGAGGTCCTTAAACTCCTTGACGCGGGAATGATTTACCCTATTTTCGATAGCCCTTGGGTGAGTCCTATTCATTGTGTCCCTAAAAAGGGAGGGATGACCGTTTTGCCAAACGATGCCAACGAGTTGATTCCCACTAGACTCTTGACCGGATGGAGAGTGTGCATTGACTATCGTAAGTTGAATGAAGCCACTCGAAAAGACCATTTTCCCTTGCCCTTCATGGACCAAATGTTGGAGCGTCTTGCGGGAAACTATTTCTATTGCTTTTTAGATGGTTTTTCCGGTTACTTCCAAATTCCCATCGATCCTCGTGATCAAGAAAAAATTACGTTTACGTGTCCATATGGAACGTTTGCCTATCCTAGGATGCCATTCGGACTGTGCAATGCACCGGGAACCTTTCAAAGGTGCATGATGGCTATTTTTCATGATATGATCGAGAAGACGATGGAAGTCTTCATGGATGAATTTTCGGTGTTTGGTGATTCGTTCACTTCGTGTTTGTCGAACCTTGAGAGAATGTTGAAACGTTGTGAGGAAACCAACCTTGTGCTCAATTGGGAAATGTGCCATTTTATGGTTAAGAGAGGAATCGTCTTAGGCCACAAGATCTCGAAAGCGGGGATTGAGGTAGATCAAGCTAAGGTAGACGTCATCGCCAAATTACCTCATCCCATAACCGTCAAGGGAGTTAGGAGTTTCCTAGGCCACGCGGGCTTTTATCGTTGATTCATCAAGGATTTTTCAAAGATCTCTCGACCCATTACACATCTTCTTGAAAAAGAGGCACGTTTTGTCTTTGACGAAGATTGTGTACGAGCCTTTGAAATCCTTAAGAGGAAACTTACCGAAGCTCCCATTCTTGTTGCTCCTAATTGGAACCTCCCCTTTGAGATCATGTGTGATGCTAGTGATTACGCTATTGGGGCCATTTTGGGGCAACGTCATGATAAGCACTTCATGCCTATTCACTATGCTAGCAAAACGATGACCGAGGATCAACTAAAATACACTACAACGGAGAAGGAGTTCCTTGTCGTGGTGTATGCATTTGAGAAGTTCCGACCCTACCTCGTCTTAGCTAAATGCATAGTGTATACGGACCATTCGGCTATCAAGTATCTCATGGAAAAGCAAGATGCTAAGCCTAGATTACTTCGTTGGATTCTCCTCCTTCAAGAATTTGATCACACCATCGTTGACAAAAAAGGAGCCGAGAATCTAGCCGCCGATCATCTCTCTCGTTTGGAAGATCCTCACCAAAGTGTTTACGAGCCCAAGGAAATCACCGAAACATTTCCGCTCGAGACACTTGGTGTAGTGAATTCTAAGCTTGATTCTTCCACCCCATGGTTTGCGGACATTGCAAATTACCATGCGGGTAACTTCATCATCAAGGGTATGACGACTCAAGAAAAACGAAAATTCTTTCGTGACGTCAAGTTCTACTTTTGGAACGACCCTTACTTGTTTCGAACGTGTGCGGATCAAATCATCCGACGTTGTGTATTTGGCACCGAAGCTTCTAACATCCTTAGAGCTTGCCATGAGGGACCCACGGGTGGTCACCACGGTGCTAATCTCACGGCTAAGAAGGTGTTTGATGTCGGCTTCTTTTGGCCTACTATTTACCGAGATGCACAAGATCTTGTGAATTCGTGTGATGCATGCCAACGATAAGGAAAAGCCTCACAAAAAGATGAAATGCCTCAAAACATCATCCAAGTGTGTGAGATCTTTGACGTTTGGGGTATAGACTTTATGGGGCCGTTCCCATCATCTCGTGGTAATAAGTACATTCTCGTTGCGGTTGACTACCTATCTAAGTGGGTGGAGGCCAAAGCCTTGCCCACCAATGATGCTCGTGTGGTAGTCAAGTTTTTGAAAAGCTTGTTTTCTCGGTTTGGAACCCCTCGTGCGATCATAAGCGATCGTGGAACCCATTTTTGTAACGACCAATTCGAAAGGGTCCTAAGGAAATATAGGGTTACACATCGGCTTTCTACGGCTTATCACGCACAAACGAGTGGGCAAGTCGAGGTTTCAAACCGAGCGTTGAAGAGGATCTTGGAGAGATCCGTTGGGGAAAACCGACAATTATGGTCGGATAAGTTGGACGATGCTTTATGGGCCTTTAGGACCGGTCATAAGACACCCATTGGGTGCACTCCCTATAAGCTTGTGTATGGAAAGATTGTCATTTGCCTATCGAGTTAGAACACAAGGCTTATTGGGCCCTAAAGCATTGTAATGATGATATGGAGACCGCGGGAAAACACCAGAAAATGCAATTGAATGAATTGGATGAATTGAGGGACATTGCTTATGAAAATTCATTGATTTTTAAAGAAAAAACTAAAAAGTTGCATGATTCTAAAATTAAAAACCGGGTTTTTGACATTGGGGATCAAGTTTTGCTTTTTAATTCTCGCTTGAAAATATTTTCCGGTAAGTTGAAATCCCGTTGGTCCGGTCCATTCACCGTGACTTAAGTTTTTCCGTATGGGACCATCGAGCTAGCTCAAGATGATGGTCCTAACTTCAAGGTGAATGGACATAGGTTGAAGCACTACTTTGGCGGGGAAGTTCCATCCTTGAACTACCTCGACCAAGTCACCTTCCCCAATGATAATTAATATTGAGGGGATCGAGTCGAGCTCATGACTCGGTAATCAAAAACGAGGAGCCTCGTGGGGGAGTCCCATGCTTATCCTATTTACATATTATCGCTTTCTAATGTAGTTAACGTGTGGGGATTTGTGCCCTTCCAACCTTTGTTCCGTGGTTGTTTGTGAATTGTGGTTTTTAGATGATCATGATCTTCACGATTCGAGCCTCTCGTGTTCGTTTTATGGGAGCACTCGATCGTTTGATTTGAATACTTTCTCAATATCCATGATATATCCTTTTGATGTTCTAACCTTAGGTTATTAGCACACTTCATAAACGGCTATTAATTTATTGGTTACACCCTTTCCATGCTAGATTATGCATTCGACTACGTCTCTAGTATGGGGGTGTTTGCACCCCTAGACTCGAAACAATGAGAACAATGTTTAACTTTAGTATGGGGGGGGGGGGGGGGGTGAATAGATACTTGCCTTGCCAAACCTTCACGCTTTCCAATGTTTATCTTTTTGTTATCGTTTTGTTGCAAAATAAGGCTAAAAATGGCCAAATTTAAAATTTTTCTCATGTTTTATAAGTGTTTGAAGACACGAATGTAGGTTTTCCGATGGCGAGAATAAGAGTAATTTTTGACTCGACCGTGCGTGTTGAGCACTTAGCTTTGGTTCCTTAACTTCACATTAGGCTAAGTCTCTTAAATAAGGACGAGAGATGATAGGGTTAATTATAAGTTACTATGCTAAACGTAGAGTACTCGTATTCTTTCAAAAACTCATGTGTTCTCGTTGTTTGCTTATTCTCCCTTCGCATGTAAATATTTTTTGCTTAATAAATATTGACTTAGCGGTTTAGTTGGGATTGTTGGGTTTCTAGTCTTTTCTAGTAGCTTCCGTGTAATTAAATTGGGAAGACATTAAGGTATCGTCAGCGTCACGGTTTTGAAGTACTGGCACCCGAATAATCAAAAGTTTCACCTAATAATAAGATTTCAAGTGCTCACCTAAATCAAGCAAACAATTTGAAGCCCCACAAGGCCGAAAAATCTATGCAAAATTGAAAGTGAATCATGCCTTAATCTTCGAAGCTTTAAAGATCCAAAATTCGCCTTAGCGTGAGGATATACGTCTTTGGCTAATAAAACTACCGATGAGGTGGATAATAAAAGGCAAGGCAAGACCGAAGTCATAATAAAAGCTTCATGGCGAAGTTGAATAAAAGATGGAGGTAAACCAAAGATAATAAGGCCCTTCCGTTAGGGGGCGTATAAAAGTCTTGGTAATAAGTCTCATGTTCAAAACCGTTATAAAACCGTGTTTATCGATTCTTCTTGTCAACTTAATTTTTTGACATCGTTGTCTATTGGGAGGGGTTATTGATTTTATGGTCTTGGTTACACCGTTAGGACTCTATTTTTAGACCTAAATCTCTATTATCGCATAAGTCAAACAATGTATCCTCGTGAAACATTCAAGGCAATATAAAATATAAGAGATACAACTTAGGAATAATGGGAGGATAAGTACGTGATTAGGGAATATGAGTAGTGTTAGCATTACTAACTTATAATGACAATGATCTCGTTGCACGCTTAGCATGGAATTGGGGTGAAAATCGAGGACGATGAAATTGTTTCTAACGAAGCATTCACGTGTTCTTATTCTATGAACCTAAACGTCCCATTTTGCGATGAAAATCATACATTATGTCTAAAACGCAAGTAGTTGTAGCAATAGTAGTAGTGTAGCTAGTTTATCGTTCAATAAAGTGAATAAAAATGAATTTTGGAGATGCTACGATACTTTATTCTAGCATTGCGTGAGGGCACGGCAATGGTTTAGTATAGGGGAGTGATGACTGCTTTTATACATAGTCTCATCGTCCAAATAGGCTTAAAATGCATTAAATATCATCAAAATACCCATATATATGCTTGTGTTTGTTGCTTGTGTATTTTAGATACGAATATTGAGAAAATGACAAAAAATCACAAGAATCAAACAAAAACGAACACGGGAAACGAAGCCGCACAATGAACCAAGCCCTAATGAAGAATTTTCCCAAGAAAACCATGAAGATTTGAAGAATTATGAAGAAGGGTCCTCCAATATGGAAGAATTGACACTTTATACCCTTGTATCTTCATAATTACAAGTTTGGTCCCTAAAGTTTGTCAAAATTGCAAAAAGGGCCCTCCACTTTGAAGAATTGGCAAGTTTAGCCCCTCAACAAAGCTAAATTGTCAACCAATGTCCTCCACAAAGTCATATACATCATGAAGTCCTTCAAAGTACAAGAAATTACAAGTGTGGTCCTTTGAAAATCCCAAAATTACAAAAAGGACCCTTAACTTTCAACATTTGGCAAGAATGGTCCCTCATCAAACAAGACTTGGCAATTTTAGTCCTCCAAAATATCAATCATATAAGTCATGACCATTATCCATCAACAAAATGCCAAATCAGCCCTTGAAGAATCACAAAATGGCAAGAAATACCCCCAAAAATACTTTGGAAAAGTATTTGGGGCAAAAGTGTGAAAAGTAAAACTTGAATTACAAAGGGAATCCGGTTTTGTGCTATTATTTGAAAAGTGAAAGAAAGAAAGAAGAGAAGGGATTAAACATGGCAAGACATGAAACTTACCTTAACCTACCAAATGGTGACATGTGTCCCACTTACTCCATCTCACCAATCAGCTTTCTTCATTTTGCCACATCACTTCCCACCACTAACTGATTTAAACTAATCCTATTAGTTTAATAAATGTGGTGCCTAAAACATGTTTAAATACTAAACCGGATCAAAAACACTACTATTCCCTCAAGAACACAAATTGGGTTTTCTTAACTGTGTTGAAATTAAACCATGAAACCTTCCAGATTAGTGATTAACCATGTCATTATCATAACCCAATTCTTAAACAAGACACCCCACCAACCCACATGTTGCATGGGGCCTCCCCTGCTACGTCAAAAGGGAAGAAGACAAGAATTTGCCAGCCATCCAACGGGCTCAATTCTATCTTGTATCTTAAGCTTGTTTCACACCTTTGGATCAACTTTGCACTTGCCAGCTCTTACAAAACTCCAAAACAAGTCACATGATTTTCCAAAGAAGACAAGAAACTCAAAGGGCATTTTTGGGCTTCAACAACATTAGGGTTTACGTTTTTTAAACTGCTTACTAGTTCATGTATACCTATAAAAAGGCCCTAGGTCACTACATTTGTTTTTTGCTCTTGAATTTTCCTAAATTCACTTTTCTGTAAATCCTTTTCATGTTTAATGAAATGTGTTTGAAATGTTGAAGAAATCTCAAGTGCCATTGATATAAACTGCTTATTATTGTTCTTTGTTCATTATTTCTGAATCAAAAACCTGTTTTCAAAAGAGGAGTGTGCAAAAGTTTGCACATTTTTTTCATTTTCTTGATATTTTGCTAAGTTCTTGGTCTATCTTGGAATTCTTGGGCTATAGGGCTGATCATAGCATCCTGATATTGTGTTATCAAGGTGTGGTGAGGCTTATAACTTGGGGATAATCAAGTGTGGAGGACAAGAGTTGCATCAATCAAGGATTTTTCAAGTTTCTGATTTTATACTTGTGCTTCTAACCTTGTTGCTTCTTAGCAGGCTTTGTTGTGGAAGCTTGTACTTGTTCTTGCTAGTACATAAGCTCATAAATTCGTGGGTGTGGATGTACATCCATGAAGTTTGCATACTTAATCCTAAAATCTGCTTAAATCTTGATTTTTGGTGATATTTGTATGTGACTTGTGTTCTTGTGAATTTTGTGGCTTAAAACTGCTTGAATCTGTTCATCTTAGTTATTGTTGTGTTAATTTGAGCTTGGGTGGTCTTGAATCTTGCTTTTGATTTAAATACTTGGTTTTGAAAAGTTAAAGGGGTGTTTGGGATTACCTGTTTGTGATTGCATCTTGGTATTGTGTTGTTAGAAGGTATTGTTTGTGCTTGGTATCTGATATATTCCTTGTTGAGAGTGTTTTGCTGCAAGTTTTTGGGTTTGAAACTTCAAATCAAACAATCTGCTATAACTTGGTAAATTTAACTGTTTTTGACCTAAGATTTTGGTGAAATCTAGTATTTGTGCATGCTTAGGGTTGAAAGTTGTTAAAACATCATTATTATAACTTATTTGATAGATATTGAGTGTTGAATCTGGCTTATTGGTCAAATACATCAGCAAAGTGTAAAACTGCATGTGTTAGTGTTCATCAGTAACATTCATAAGCTAGAATCTTGATTTAGGCTTTAAGCCATTGCATGAAAACTGTTTAAACCTGTTCATTAGAGTTTATAATAGCTTGTGTATGCATTTGGTTGAATTTGGTTGGCTGATTATTGCTAAAACTGCTTATAAGTGCTCAACTACTTATTTGTTCATGTCTGTATCATATCTGGTGCTTTATTGATTAAACTGTATCAATTGGGTGTTTGTGATTGTGATATTTTGATTGTTCTTGACTCCTTATGATCCAAAGATCATTTGGGTGCCTTTGTGTAATCTGAATCTCAAGAAATTCAGTAAAGACCAAAAAAGTCTAATAGTCAAGTAGTGGGAAAAGTTCCCACTACTCAACACCCAAAACTAGCCCCTGTTAGTGTAAACTTGTGCTCAGCTTATCAATAAGATATTTTAGCTTATCCAGACTTGCAACAACTTATTTTTTGTGATATGTCCTCATTATTTGACCTATTTGAGTAGACTAGAGCTTATTGGACTTTGACTTTGACTTTTTACTAGAAAACCAACTTATTTGACTTTTACATAAGTGCTTATTTGCTTTTTCCAGCTTATTTAGTCAGTTTTTTGAAAACTCTTTGTTGATTTTGCTTAATTAAGTCATTTAAAAGCTTTAGGAACTTGAATCAGCACTTGGGGTGGCCTAGAACTCAAAAACGACTATTTTGTCGTTTTCTGTAGATTGCTTATTGCATTTTCAGGCTTATTCCTTGGGCTTATTTCAAATTTATTTTTGGCAGAAGTCTTATTTAGGACAAAAGAAGCTTGTGTGCTTAATTTCAGCTTATGGCATTGGCTTATAGATTAATGGGCCAAAAAGCCCATTAAGAATAAGCTGTTTGGTATAAACTAGCTTATTTCACCCTTTCATCTTTTGGGCCTTTAGAAAAAGTTGTTTAAAATCAAATTTTGAGTCAACCAGTGCTTTTTGGGCTTATTTTGAACACTTTTTATTATTGGGCCCAAATTTGGCCCAATAGTGGACTGTCTTGGGTTTAGTCCATTTTCTAGGCCCATTAAGGGTATTTAGGGAATTTCACTTTCATTTCTGAGTTATTTAGGTTAAATTAAGCTAGTTTGCAAGTTTTTAGAATTTTTTATGATTTTTGGATTTTTAATAATATTTTAATATTATTTTATTGTTAAAAATTAAAAGTCTGATTTTCTAAGTTTTTATATTTTTCCTAGGTTCTAAACACTTAATTAGGAATTTTTCAACTTTCCAAATATTTTTAGAGTCTTTTAATTATTTTCTAGAATTAATTTAAGTTTTAAAAATAGTTTTTAGTGGTTTTAAAATTTTGAAAAATACTTTTTAGCTTAATTAGGGTATTTTTTGAGGTTTACAAACTTTAAAATCTTGTTTGGGACTTTTTAATAATTAATTTTGATTTTTAGGGCTTTAATTAGCATTAAAAAGTCATTATCTAATTAATTAAAAGGTTTTGGCAAGTTTGGATTTTTTGTGAACTCTTAGAATATTATTGTGGATTTTTGGAAATTTTTAGGGTAAAATTTTAATTTTAGTGCTTTTTACGGTTTTACGTGTACACCTTTTTCGTCTTAGTTTAATCCGTCTTCGTAACCGTCATTCTCTTCTAATCTCATTTCTATTTTTCTTTCTCAACAATATAATCACAAATCTAATCCAAGTCATTACACACATAACACACTAGCCTCCTTGAGAACGAACTCATTTTAGGGTCATTTACACATGGTTTTCCTAAATCATCGTGCTTACCCTACTTTGGTACTCTTTTCCTAAAGGGTATACAAAAACTCAACTATCACAATACATACACAGTCAACAGTACATACTGAAGAAACGGTACACACAAACTTGGAAGAAGGTTCAATGGAATTTGAAGGAACCTCCAAGGGTGTTAAGAGGAAAAGATCAACAAAGAGGAAGCAGAAAGCCAAGAAAAAGGCTAAGTCAGCAACAGAAAATAGTGATGATGATGACAGCTTGAAAAAGTACTTGAAGATAGTAAAATTTGAAGATCAATGTATTGATACAGAGATTTTTGGAAATAGGTCATCTATTGCTAGATGGATATACACTATGGATCAAGGACTGGAAGCTCATGGAATACAAAGAACTGATGGCACAACAAGAATATTCAGACTTTTAGAAGATATTCTTCATATTCTTGACAGACAAGATATTCAGGATCTTTTAAGGTTAGTTCAAGAAGCCAGTGCAGGTAAAACTGAGGTATCACTATTGTATAATGAGTTACTCTTCATGTATGAACCACACAACTGTGATCAGGAAATGTTGAAGGAATTAGAGAATCAGGTTCCTAGTTATTGGAGATATTATAGGTCATGTGGACTACATATTTTGGATATAGATGATGTTACTTACTATATGCTACAAGAGAAGAGTTATCCATTTGGGAGAAGATTGTTGGAAAGAATGTTGGAACAATAATTGGAACTCACAGAAGAGTCTGTTGATGCTTTGGAGTTGATCAGAATGGTTAAACAACAAATCAAGGATTTGAAGGATGAGGAAGAAGCTGAGAAAGTGCCTTAAGTGTTTGACTTTCAGTCACACTTCACAAATGGTTCTCAGTTCACCATGTCTAACACACATAAGAACTGGCTAGTCCATAAACAAATGGTTTGTGGTAAATACTTCTCAAAATATGTTGAAAGCTGGTAGTTTGCTAAAAATCTATATGGTTCTGACTTACCTTGTTTCGAGACAAAGAGTTGGCTAGTCCTAGACACACGGTAATAGGTAAAGACTTAATCAATTCCGTTGATGGTTGACAATTTACCAAAAATTGTAGGGTTATCAATACACCTTATTCTTTATGAATAAAGTATTGGCTATTCCAGAGTGTACGGCTAACTGGTAAAGAATATATCAAATCCTTTGAAAGCTGATGATTTGCTAAAAATCATGAAGCCAATACAGATTGGTTTTTGTTGTTAACTATTTTATTTCAGGTATGGAGATTGCAAGCAAAGAAGTATTCAAGAGAAGATACTTAGAAAGTTTTGTCTTATCAAATCAAGACTGAAGTTCATGATTCAGAGTTTATAGATTTAACTCAAGAA
The DNA here is from genome assembly GCA_025667525.1 of Glebionis coronaria. Classification (NCBI taxonomy): domain Eukaryota; kingdom Viridiplantae; phylum Streptophyta; class Magnoliopsida; order Asterales; family Asteraceae; genus Glebionis; species Glebionis coronaria. The sequence goes on from CM046876.1 coordinate 181,579,262, forward strand.
GACAATTACTGTTGTTGCAAAGAAAAATGAATGTTTACAAGACACAAGAAGATCATAGTTTAAAGAATAAGATGATGTTCATGATGCTTGAAGATTATTTTATCAGAAGAAGATCTACATTGAAGTGTTTGGCTACATTCAGTCGGATACAAATACAAATTACCAAGTTCAGTCCAAGGATGAGTAAAAGACTGAAGACATGTATTCTCAATACATCCAGTACAAAGAGAAACAATAAGACAAGTTATCATTCTTGTTTGCGGGAGGATTGTTTGGAATTATTTGTAAGTGTTGATATGAGTGTTTTTACTCATATCATTTGTTACTTTAAATAATGAAATTATGCATGATTTATATCAAATATACCTTGGAAATGCTTGTTTCTTGTTTTCATGTGTGTAGGTACCAAGTTCGCAAAAACCGATGAAAACCGACACGAGATTGATGAAAAAGATCAACGAAGCCAAAAATGAGTTCGACTTTAGCGGATTTTATCATTTGTCAAGTCGATTCTATATACGAACTCAAGATTAAAGTCAAGTGGGTCCCACAATTGGGTAAATGGGCTCAAAAGCCCATTTAAGTTTCATATTGGTTTTGTGTTATGAGTTGGAAGTCCAATAAGAGCCCAAATTGGGAAAATATATTACACGGATGGAAAAATTGGGCCTATAGCCCAATGTCTCAAATAAATAAACGTTTATGGGCTTTAGGGTTTTTTGGTTAAAACGTGTGTATTTTAAATAAACAGATAAAAACTACGCATCTTTATTCCATTCACACGTTTGTTTCCCTACACGTCATTCACACGTTTTCACCACTCATTTTACCCACCAAACGTCCATTCACTTTTCATACACCAATAATAAAGTAAACCGTACATCCACCCACTCACTCTCATTATTAAATAACCTTCGATGTTTACTAGGTGAAACAGTTTCACCTTTCTTCCCCAAAGTTTTCTCACACAAAAACCTGTAAAAAACTCTACTGTACCCAAACCCTAAGTCCGAATAATTCCTTTTATATTTGGGGCTTTTAAGGAAATTAATTAATTCAAACCAAAAGGAATAAAACCCCCTTGGTTTAAGGAAGAGAGGGTGTGGAACGGATTTGCTATATGGCTTAATCTCATTGGTATTTACACATCACCCCATCCAATCCAGCCAATCAGGAGCCAAAGAAGAAACACAACTAGCACACGGATGCCACGTTGGAGATCCGTGTGCTATTTGGAGTCATCTCAGCCATCAAACAAGAGAGAGAAGATCAAAGATTGATCCAAAGGCTACATTTTAAAAGGAATATCCATTTGAAGATGCGGATATTCGCTGCTCATCAAGCCTTGGGAGGCTATAAATACCCCCATTTTTCTTGTGTAATGCATCTTTTACTTTTTTATTTAATGTTATGCTGTAGAATTAGTAATAGGATAAATGATGTATTTTCTTTTTTAATTAGAATTGTAATCTTTCAAAAGTTAATAAAAGTAATTGTTTAATTTGCAATCTTGTCCCGTGTTGTTTTGTTTTAATTTGATTTACATTTTAAAACTGTTTGCTATTTCATAAGGATAAAATTAGTGATGATGAGAATAAGTTAAATAATAGCTTTATTCTTTTCATAAAAAGTAAAAAGGATTTTAATAGTTTTTCCCTACTGGAAAAATTGGATGAAAAATGTTATGGATCGTTTGACTATGGTGGTAAATGGTGTTCGAGTAATGGAGGTGGTGGCGGTTCGGTTCGTTTAGGATGCTCAGCGCACTCCTGCATCTCAACGGATTCTACAAAAAGGTGCACTCTACTTTTAATTTTTCATTTAATTAGACTAAACTGTTTTACTTTACTGCTTGTATGATTTTGTTATCTGAAATGTTATGCTGAAATTTATGAGATGTTATTGTGTTAGATTTTCATGATTATGAGATTTTCTTTTATCTGCTGAAGTTACTGTTTAAATGGTCAAGTCTGCTTAACAAACTGAATTGAGTGTTTCGTATGAGTTTGAATTAGTCTGATTTATGTTATTTTAGGATTGATTTATAGTTCTGAATTACTTGAACCTGGAGGGTTGATTTTTTTTTACATGATAGTTTGGGATTACTGATTTGAATGCTATTTGATAAATATTTTTAATTTGATAGAACTTGTATTTCCTTAATGCTTTGTTTAGTTTGATGGGTTAGTTTGTTCTGATAATCTTAGTTTGATAGCTGCTAATTTTGATTTGTCTTGAGTTAATTTTGGATATAATCTGATTGCTGTGAGATTTGAGTATTTGGATTATTTGATCTTGATTTAGTTTATTTTTGGTATTGTTTGTTTTATAATCTGTTTCAAATTCAGTGGTTACTGATTTCTTATTCTAGCTGATCTATGTTGTTTGTTAGCTGAGTTTTAACTTCCAGTTGTTTGATTGTGATAATATGCTACTTTGTTAAATTGTTGCTTATCAGTTCAATCAACTGATAAGTTCAAATTAAGCTGTGACCTCATAGCCTTCAGCAAATAAGCTCACAACAAGTCACTCCTGTGACTGATTTTGGTAATCTGTTAAAAAGGAATTAATCCAAAAATTATGTCATGCGTGGAATCGACCTCGAGACCCCCTGCTTGAATGTCCAACGTGATAACCAACTGGGCTACACGCCCTTTTGATTTTAATATCTCTTATTTCATTAATATAGTATTAATAACTTGGCAGCTTTTGTTTTAGTTTTATTTTCTTATTCACGTTTTTTTAATTAATATAACTTTTTATTCCTTTATATTAAAGTAAATTCTTTATATAAAAAGTCGTTTCAGTAAAAATAAAATATAAAAAAAATAAAATAAAAAATGTTTTTATTTAAATAGTTTAATTAGTTTAATTAAGTAGATTTTTATAAAAATAGATTTTAAATAGATTTTAAATAGAATTGTTTTTTTTAAGTAATTGATAATAAAGTAAATTAGTTTAAAAAGTAGAATTAAATTTTTTAGAGTATAAATTAGTTTAATTTTTTATTAGTTATTTTTTTTAAGTAATTAATTGTTTGTTAAAATTTTAAATAGGCGGGTTTACGATTCATGCACTTTAGGGTAACTTTAAATAGCTTAAAATTTGTAGATTTTAATCGTAGTTTAAAAACCACAAACCAATTCAAATCGATTGTCCAAATCAAAGCAAAACGTCTCAAATTCATAAGATTTTCGTGTATAACGAACTTGGTTCACCAACGTGTTTAATTAAATTCGTCATTGGTATTATTAGTCTATTACTTTTTCCTAAAGGTAATTTTCTAATTTACCCTATAACGTATCTAATTATCACATATACTATCCACGACACATAAAAAATTTTGGCGCCGCTGTCGGGGATCTTGTGTACGATTCGCTTTTGTAGAGATTTGTTGATCGTGGATTTGAAGACCCTTTCCGTCCTCGGAAAGTTTTGTTATTTTCTTATTATATAGTATTTATCGTTTTTATGAAAAATACCAAAAATAATCTTCTGAATCCTCTATCATGTTTAATTCTTTTTCTCCTCACCCTCTGAATTTTAATTCTTCTTTCGTCGATTGTGTTGGGTGTGGAGAACCGTTATATGGTTTTTTACCATGTAGGTGGTGCACGTGTGAGCGTTGTGGAAATGATTTACGAAACGATATACGTGTTGGATTTTGTCCTTATTGTAATGAGATTACTTCATGTGGAAATCCGAATTTTTCGAATAATTCTCTCGATTTCAATCCACCTCCACACCCTACATACGAGACACCCTCGTGTGAGTTTTGTGGAAGCGATTCTCATTTTGGTGATGATTGTTCGCATCGATTCTCGCTTAATTATGAGAAAGAACCGAGCTACAATCAAAACTTTAATGATAATTGTTATCCACAAGATTCGACGAGTTTATCACAACAATATCTTTGTTGTGAGTATTGTGGAGGTCCTCACGAGAGTTTTTGTTGTCAACCGAGAGATCAAAATTTTTATGAGCCTAATCCTTGCTATAATTCGATTCCTTCCGGTTTTGACCAATCTCCACAATATTCTTTCGATATTGAACGATTTGAAAGAATGAATCAAAGAAATGTTGTAATTGTTGAAAAAAGTATTGAAGACTTGTTGCTTGGAAAAAGACAAATTAATCAAGAGATTAATGATATTACAAATGAATTAGGAAGTCGACGATTTCATGGAGAAATAATTGATGAGGGATTTAGACGAGATTGTGAACTTAGGATTCGACAACTTTCGCAAGATTATAATGGTTTAAGCATTGAGATTCGTGAGAAAGAACGAGCTCAAGCGGAAGCAAAATCTCTTTCTAATCGTGAACTCGAGCGTTCTCTTCTTTTGGATGATGACGAGGATAGTTCTATTTCTTTGCGAGATCTTATTGCTCTTCATCCTCCGTCTAGTGCTATCGTGTTTCCTATTCATATCTTGGAGGCCGAGGATTCTCCCATCCTAGATGATGAGGAAATCTCTCATGACATCACCACTCCTATTCATGATTCTTCCATCGTGGAATCCGAGAATTCTCTAAGCAAGGGGGACGAGCATATTAGCACTATTCTTGTCCAAAACCCAAGAGAGTTTGACGGTATTTCCAATGAGATGTGTGATTTGCCACATTGTGATGACTCGACTTCTTCCATTCACGTTGATATTTTCTCCAATTCTAATGATGAAAATTGTGATGGAAATGAAGATTTTGAGGATGCTTCTACTTCTAGTGAATTTTCTAATGAGGAGTTCTCCGATGAACTTTCTTATAAAGATGATATTCACGACTCGGATTTTGAGGGGTTCGCCGATGAACCTACTCTTCTTCACCCATTTCCACCGGGAAATGAGGATGATAGTGATCCGTTTTATGAGAGGTTCACTTTCGAACTTGCTCCTTTAGACCCATTTCCACCGGGAAATGAGGTTTATTTGACTATTCCGATCCTTGAGAAGTTCACCGATGAACTTACTCATTTAGATGTGGAAGACGTGGTTCTACGTGAAAAATTATCCAACGTCTATCTTCTCATATCTAGGATCGAGGCTTTGAATTCTAAGCCTAGTGCCAAGTCTTTCTCTCCATCTCCTATTCTCGTTGACGATAGTGATCCGTTTATGGAGGAGATTGACACTTTTCTTGCTTCTCATGATTTGATACCACCGGGTGTTGATGATATCGACCCGGAGGGGGACACTCTCTTTTTAGAAAATTTACTTGATGATGATTTCATCCCAAGTCCTCCTCCCACCCACTTTGACCTTAATGTGCGGGTTTTTCATGTGTCTCATATTGAGTACCATGACCCTATTGATCACATTCCTAAGGGTGAAATGGTCGTTAAAGCAAAGAATGTTGATTCTACTATGGAGGAGATTTTTATCCCACCATTACCATGTGCTTCATATGATCTTGGATTAGCATGGGGGGACGACACCGTGTTGTCCATTCCTTTCTCCACCGAGGACGAGGTATTCGATCCCGGAATCGTTAATTTAGGGAAATCTCGGCCTTTCACCGATGTAATAATTGAAAGACTTTTCTATCATCGTGGTGCGAGTTTATCTCGGGGAGCATGCTACATCCATACCATTGCTTGTGACTACCATCTCTTATTAGAGATTTGTGTTGGAGTTTTATCCTTTCGTTTGTCATCCGACAACGAGGATGAGATCTTTGACCCTGGCATCGTGCTTTATGTTGGATTTTATCCTATTATGCCGGTTTTCACCATTTTCCCTAAGGACCAATGAATGCGGGGATCAAGTCGAGCTCATGACTCGGTTAACAAAAACGAGGTGCCTTGTGGGGGAGTCCCATACATTCTATCTTCTTACTATTTTCTAACAACTAATAAGGCTTGATCTTTCAAGCTCGTGTTCGTGTTTTGTTGCGTTGTGATCTTAGGTACGACCCTTATCATTGAAGACTCTCGTGTTCGGTTTTTGCCGGTCCACTTGATCTTCCGTACTTTGAATGCCAAAAAGGGGCACACTTTCTATCCCTTGATTTTTATCGACTAACGTTTTATCTTGAGGCATAATTAATAAACGGCTTATAGATTTGCGTGCTCTTTCCATGCTAGGAGTTTGCATTAGACTCTTCGTATTTTAGCAAGGGGGTGTTACTCTTGAGCTAAGAAACATTGAGGACAATGTTTGGTTTTAGCATGGGGGAGTCAATCGATATAATCGCTTGCAATTGCTTTTGTCGTGTCCAAACGTATTGTTTTCTCAATTTTTCGATAAAATTTTAAATTTTTAGTGTTATTTTTAAGTTTTTAATAAGGAAATAAGTGTTTTTGACACGAATGTAGGCTTTTAATAAGAATAGTTTTTGACTCGACTCGGTTTTTAACCTTAGCTTTTCCTTAACGTGTTTGAATTAAGTTTTGCTAGGCTATTATATAGGGAGCTTTAAAACGCGAAAGTCTTAATTCATACGAGTTAAGAACAAGAACTTTTCGCAAGCTCCTATAATTGATCCTAGAAAGTCGTTTATCAAGGGAACTTTAAAACGCAAATTCTAAAACTTGCAAAAGTTTAAGAAGATGCAAGATCCTATAGATGACTTGAAAACCCAAAACATTGATTTAATAGGCTAAGTATCCATTGATGGAGAATAAGAAATGATAGAGCCAATTATAAGTTCGGTATTCTTTCGTGAATTTATGTGAGTTAATTATAAGCCTATTCTCCCATCACTTGTTAATAAATTTTAATTGCAATAAATAATGTTGAACGATTTAAAAAGTTACTTAGCTTCTAGCCCAAGATCGTTTAAAAGTTGCTCGGTATGGATTAGAGTTCATAGCCAATGCATAACTTATTGAAGCGGGATGCGAAGATTGGTGAGTCCAAAAAGGTCCTAACAAGACATGAGGGCTATGTTTTATTGCTAAAGATCTCAAGTGATGTGAAGACTCATTTATCAAAAATCAATATGAAGGATCGAGACACACGACGAAAAGCAAAATACTCCCAAAAAGTCATGGAGAAGTCTATCCAAAAAGACCAAAATAAGGTATGAGGATAAATGAAGCCAAGTCCAAAAAGGAGGCGAATCGTTGTTAATCAAAATCCCAAATAAAGATTGGAGAAAAATGAAGAAGTCGTGGTCCAAGTATGAATCTCTCAAAAATTCAAGTGAAGAAATATCATGAAGAGAAGACCATTATTTCGTGAGCGTCTCTCAAGGTTGGAAGTATTAAGTCATTGCCAAATATCGATCCGAGAAAGGTCTCAAATCGCGAAACAAGTTATGCCAAGATATGAACTTTATTAGAGCCCGAGAAGCAGTTTTAAAAGATTTTGTCCTTTAGCTAACTATTGATTAAATCGTTCACTTTATTTTCGGCCTAATAAATTATCGAAATAAGTCAACAATGCATCCTCATGATCATTAAAGACAACAATAAAATATAAGAGATACACCTAGGAATAAGGGAGTCTAAGTGATTAATTAGCCCACATAAGTTCGTGTTAGTCTACCAACTTATAATAACAATGATCTTGTTTTTACACTTGGCATGGAAAAGTGAAAAGTCGAGGACGATGAATCTATTTGAGCTTTTATGATCCTTAAAGTTATTTTATGTCTTTGCATAATAAAATGTCAAAAGTTTGAATAATGGTGTAGTCATAGTTTTATTTTATCATTGCGTGAGGACACGACAATTGCTTAGCATGGGGGAATTTGATATGAGTGTTTTTACTCATATCATTTTTTACTTTAAACAATGAAATTATGCATGATTTATATCAAATATACCTTGGAAATGCTTGTTTCTTGTTTTCATGTGTGTAGGTACCAAGTTCGCAAAAACCGATGAAAACCGACACGAGATTGATGAAAAAGATCAACGAAGCCAAAAATGAGTTCGACTTTAGCGGATTTTATCATTTGTCAAGTCGATTCTATATACGAACTCAAGATTAAAGTCAAGTGGGTCCCACAATTGGGTAAATGGGCTCAAAAGCCCATTTAAGTTTCATATTGGTTTTGTGTTATGAGTTGGAAGTCCAATAAGAGCCCAAATTGGGAAAATATATTACACGGATGGAAAATTTGGGCCTATAGCCCAATGTCTCAAATAAATAAACGTTTATGGGCTTTAGGGTTTTTTGGTTAAAACGTGTGTATTTTAAATAAACAGATAAAAACTACGCATCTTTATTCCATTCACACGTTTGTTTCCCTACACGTCATTCACACGTTTTCACCACTCATTTTACCCACCAAACGTCTATTCACTTTTCATACACCAACAATAAAGTAAACCGTACATCCACCCACTCACTCTCCTTATTAAATAACCTTCGATGTTTACTAGGTGAAACAGTTTCACCTTTCTTCCCCAAACTTTTCTCACACAAAAACCTGTAAAAAACTCTACTGTACCCAAACCCTAAGTCCGAATAATTCCTTTAATATTTGGGGCTTTTAAGGAAATTAATTAATTCAAACCAAAGGGAATAAAACCCCCTTGGTTTAAGGAAGAGAGGGTGTGGAACGGATTTGCTACGTGGCTTAATCTCATTGGTATTTACACATCATCCCATCCAATCCAGCCAATCAGGAGCCAAAGAAGAAACACAACTAGCACACGGATGCCACGTTAGCGATCCGTGTGCTATTTGGAGTCATCTCAGCCATCAAACAAGAGAGAGAAGAGCAAAGATTGATCCAAAGGCTACAATTTAAAAGGAATATCCATTTGAAGATGCGGATATTCGCTGCTCATCAAGCCTTGGGAGGCTATAAATACCCCCATTTTTCTTGTGTAATGCATCTTTTACTTTTTTATTTAATGTTATGTTGTAGAATTAGTAATAGGATAAATGATGTATTTTCTTTTTTAATTAGTATTGTAATCTTTCTGAAGTTAATAAAAGTAATCGTTTAATTTGCAATCTTGTCCCGTGTTGTTTTGTTTTAAATTGATTTACATTTTAAAACTGTTTGCTATTTCATAAGGATAACATTAGTGATGATGAGAATAAGTTAAATAATAGCTTTATTCTTTTCATAAAAAGTAAAAAGGATTTTAATAGTTTTTCCCTACTGGAAAAATTGGATGAAAAATGTTATGGACCGTTTGACTATGATGGTAAATGGTGTTCGAGTAATGGAGGTGGTGGCGGTTCGGTTCGTTTAGGATGCTCAGCGCACTCCTGCATCTCAACGGATTCTACAAAAAGGTGCACTCTACTTTTAATTTTTCATTTAATTTGACTAAACTGTTTTACTTTACTGCTTGTATGATTTTGTTATCTGAAATGTTATGATGAAATTTATGAGATGTTATTGTGTTAGATTTTCATGATTATGAGATTTTCTTTTATCTGCTGAAGTTACTGTTTAAATGGTCAAGTCTTCTTAACAAACTGAATTGAGTGTTTCGTATGAGTTTGAATTAGTCTGATTTATGTTATTTTAGGATTGATTCATAGTTCTGAATTACTTGAACCTGGAGGGTTGATTTTTTTTTACATGATAGTTTGGGATTACTGATTTGAATGCTATTTGATAAATATTTTGAATTTGATAGAACTTGTATTTCCTTAATGCTTCGTTTAGTTTGATGGGTTAGTTTGTTCTGATAATCTGAGTTTGATAGCTGCTAATTTTGATTTGTCTTGAGTTAATTTTGGATATAATCTGATTGCTGTGAGATTTGAGTATTTGGATTATTTGATCTTGATTTAGTTTGTTTTTGGTATTGTTTGTTTTATAATCTGTTTCAAATTCAGTGGTTACTGATTTCTTATTCTAGCTGATCTATGTTGTTTGTTAGCTGAGTTTTAACTTCCAGTTGTTTTATTGTGATAATATGCTACTTTGTTAAATTGTTGCTTATCAGTTCAATCAACTGATAAGTTCAAATTAAGCTGTGACCTCATAGCCTTCAGCAAATAAGCTCACAACAAGTCACTCCTGTGACTGATTTTGGTAATCTGTTAAAAAGGAATTAATCCAAAAATTATGTCATGCGTGGGAATCGACCTCGAGACCCCCTGCTTGAATGTCCAACGTGATAACCAACTGGGCTACACGCCCTTTTGATTTTAATATCTCTTATTTCATTAATATATTATTAATAACTTGGCAGCTTTTGTTTTAGTTTTATTTTCTTATTCACGTTTTTTTTATTTAATATAACTTTTTATTCCTTTATATTAAAGTAAATTCTTTATATAAAAAGTAGTTTCAGTAAAAATAAAATATAAAAAAAAATGTTTTTATTTAAATAGTTTAATTAGTTTAATTAAGTAGATTTTTTATAAAAATAGATTTAAAATAGATTTTAAATAGAATTGTTTTTTTTAAGTAATTGATAATAAAGTAAATTAGTTAAAAAGGTAGAATTAAATTTTTTAGAGTATAAATTAGTTTAACTTTTAATTAGTTCTTTTTTTTAAGTAATTATTTGTTAAAATTTTAAATAGGCGGGTTTACGATTCATGCACTTTAGGTTAACTTTAAATAGCTTAAAATTTGTAGATTTTAATCGTAGTTTAAAAACCACAAACCAATTCAAATCGATTGTCCAAATCAAAGCAAAACGTCTCAAATTCATAAGATCTTCGTGTACAACGAACTTGGTTCACCAACGTGTTTAATTAAATTCGTCATTGGTATTATTAGTCTATTACTTTTTCCTAAAGGTAATTTTCTAATTTACCCTATAACGTATCTAATTATCACATATACTATCCACGACACATCAGTGTCAAGTACCGTTAGTGTTATTGAAGTACTGTTAGTTATCTTTCAAGTACCGTTAGTGTTAACGCGGTACATAGTAAGTACTGCTACTTATAAAGTAAGTACTTCTATATTGATTAGGACGAATATATCTTTGTATAAGATATGTCATAGTCATAGTTAGAGTATATCTTATGTGATATACTTAAATAGTTAGAATATTGATCATATATCGTCTGTGATATAGTTATCTTTATAGAATATTCTAAGGTTTCTAGGGTTCCTTACTCTATAAAAGGAACATAGGTACGATGTCATTTATGTACCTCATTCAAGTCGATTAATAAGATAATCGAATAGTTAAAAGTAACTATGTTCTTCTTTGCTTTATAAGTTAGATTCCGCATAACTTATTTAGCTTGAGTAAGAGTTCTCAAACTGTTTTAGTTTGATTACAAACTACTATACTAGTTTTTAACATAATGTAGATCCAATCCAAGGGATCAACACTCTTGATCATCTTCCCTATACTCTTGAATGGACCCCTTTGCTCCATTATAAGATCATGTAACTCACCACGCGTTTGAAGGTTTGAACGATAAACATGCTCAAGTCCGAGATTTTCTGGAAGTTCACTAGTGGCATAGTGAGGAGAAGGAACAATATGGTCTAACCCGTCCATGAAAGTGTTCATGGATGGGGTGGAGTCACTCGAAGAGCTGAAATGAGCACTAGTACCTTCGTCACCACCGTCACTTGGTGATATAGGAGTGTCCTCATTATCGGACACTTGTGGGTCATTCCTTTGCGTACCTCGATCACTTCTCGGCTTTCGTGGTTGAACCTCTCTAATAGGCATCATAACACGGTTGACCGGTTGAAAGCGAGAAAGATCAAGTCCGGGAAAGTCTTCACCAATCTTTTTGAAACGACGAATAAGGAGCATGACATATGGAAGATTTGTGGTTGGTCTAGAAAGAGCATAGGTAATCCGTCGAGCGATGTAATATGCAAGATTATACTTGGTGTTGGTAAAGATGCAACATATCATATGTGCCATACACGCCGGGATATGATCCCGGTTTCCACCAAGACAAAAACATTTTCCCTAAGAATGTCGGCCCATCGGACCAAACAATCATTAAGGTCACTTACGAGTATCTCATGGGAATTCAAGGATCGCTTAGTATAGTGGATACTTCGTACAACGGTTGAACCACGCCCTTTGGTGATGACATCAAGGATGTGGTCAAGGTCTAGCTCTTCGTTGTCATTTGGAGGACTATTGTAAGACTCATTTAGAGCATCAAGTCTCCATGAGTCAATAAAACGACAAGTACCTTCATATGGCACACGAAGTGCCTTGCCAAATTCCTCAAGAGAGTATTGGATGAGTTTATCATTAATGATGAACTTAACAAATACTCCGTTATCATTAGCGATAAGAGAATATCCGCTAAAGAACTCTAAGAGAAATTGAGGGTAAATAGCTTCTTTGATATGTAACAAACAATCAAAGCCAATTTGAGCAAACGTCGTTTCGATGTATTCATAACCCTCAATGTCCCTTTCGACAACTCTACCCTCATGAAAGCAACGGTTTTGAAGTGAACGAAAGATATTAGCAAGGGTTGATGAGAGACAAAAGTCGGCAAGATTATGCATGTAAGTTTTAGTATGTCGGTGGTCTTTTTGATATTCCGAAGGCATGATTAGTCACCTATAAACAAAAAAATATATTTCCTCAATAACTCATATGCTTCATAATGACCAAAAATTAAAATCGTCAAAATGTGTTTGTGAAGGTTTATTACTATCATAATAATTATATAAAACCATAAACGAGATCAAAGCACATATAACGGAAGAGATTTAACAAGATCATAATAATAACACAATTATAATTAATCGAATTAGGGTTACATAACTTTACGCTAAAGCAATTCCACAAGACAAAGAACGAATCACAAATTTGGGCTAATACAGTATACACCAAGAAATAGTCTAAATAAGACTATATTACGTTCTTGTACACACGTAATACAACGAGCTAACCGTTATTGTAGCACGTGAAAACCGAGCTACAATGCTTGTAATTAATCTCCCAAACAACCCTAGAGAGGGGCTAGGACTAGATTATATACACAATCGATCAACCAAGAAAACCAACCAAACACCCCTTTATGGTGTGTCCTGCGATCGACCCAAAAGAGAAAGAAGGTAGAAGATTTATTGTTGTGTGAATTATGAGGGATAAGGAGGTGTATTTATAGGCCTGAACACTTATAGTCCAAGATAAATAAAAGGCAACTAATGCCCCCCCCCCCCCTTGGAGCCCGTAATCGGCTGCCTATACCCCCATGGGGTATTCCAGAATCTTCCAAACTTCTTTCTTTTTGTTTATGTATACCATATATTTATTTAACAATTTTTTTTAACTTAACTATTAATTATTTAACGACCGTTAAAGTTATATAGTTACTTTCTCGGTTAAATTAATAAATACATAAATATATTTATTAAATAAATTAATAAATACAATAAATATATTTATTATTTAAATTAACTCTTTGCGTATTGTGTGCAATCCCGTAATCTCGAGTTCGATCCTATCACACGACTGTTAAATATAAGTCCATAAACTTACATCTCCCACTTGGACATATTTCGAATATTGTGATTATATTGACTAGCGTCTAGTTACACTAGCAATGCCTCTTGTACAACTCGAGTAAGGTTTCCTGGACAAAACCTTTTAACGATTCTGCATCATTATTATTCTCCTTTTATTTCTAATACAACGTTTATAAGAATATGGATCTCAGTCATTCCTTTCATTAACAATTCTGTTTCTCGTTCACAAATTCAGCAAGATTACCAAAAAAAATTGGGTGTGGCCACACAAACATCTTACTAATCCCGCGAGGGGCCCAACTGTATTAAACTCCAAAACGAAATTGAAGGAAATAAATTCCATATTGACTACGAGCAAAACTTATGAATTTTGCAACACTTCCGAAACTAATCCTTATAGATACCAGTTACGTTTAGCGTTAGATTATTCTACAGAGATGCACTAGATTCATAACTGTTTCCTGGTATCTCAAGTCTAAGGCTAACTATTTATGTTTTACTTGATGACAAAGATCCATAAAGTAAAAACATATAGTTGGGATAAGTCCTATATTCGATTCATCAAATATCATCCAAGATCGATCAATATACTTTCAAGTATACTATCACTATTTTGATTTGTCTTAATTTAATAATATTCCCATATTATTGTTCGACAACGGACATTTAGCATAACATTTATTCATAGATTAAAACATGTAAAATAGGATACACATATTAGATAATAAAAATAAACGAAACCGAATCTTTATTTCATTATATTATAATGTCATAACATCCTTTATCCAAATTCTAATCACAGATTTATTGCATGAATTCGCTAGCTAGTTGCAGCCCAATCGCTTTGGCATGCTTAACTACCTTTGGTCCAGGCAAAGCCTTAGTCAAAGGATCTTCTACGTTATCATCTGTGTGAACTTTTATCAATTTCATTTCCCGAGCTTCAACTTGTTCTCGGACGTAGTGATGTCTACACATAAAGTGTCTGGCACCTTTCACGACTCCATGGTCATTGGCAAATATTATTGCGGCAGAATTGTCACAATACGTATGAATAGTTTCTTTTATTGAAGGCATCACTCCAAGATCTTCAATAAACTTCCTAATCCAAACAGATTCCATGAAGCTTCTAATGCAGCCATGTACTCAGATTGAGTAGCATGCATTACAATCGTTGTCTATTTCTTTCTCTTCTAGTCAATTGCTCCTCCATTGATAACAAAAACGTAACCCATCTGAGACTTCGTATCGTCTTTATCACATTGCCAGGACGCATCACAGAAACCTGTAACATTCAGTTGTGTGTCTTGTTTCCTTCCAAATACCAAAAACATATCTTTCGTACTCCTTAAATACATTAGAATATGTTTAACAGCAGTCGAGTGGAGCTTCTTTGGATTCTGTTGGTATCTACTGACCAAGTTCTGAGCAAACGCCACATCAGGCCTTGTGCATCTAACATAATACATTATAGATCCTACATCCGAAGCATAAGGCACCTTCTTCATGAATGCCTCCTCTTCAGGAGTTGATGCATCCATCTCATGACTCAGATTATCCTTAACTTCCATAGGTTGAACACCTTTCTTGGAATTATGCATATTATACTTCTTCAAAATCTTATCAATATAAGTATTTTAACTTAGACCAATTAACCGTCTTTTCATATCTCAATAGATCTTAATTCCCAGAATATGTGAAGCTTATCCTAAATCCTTCATAGAAAAACATTTACTAAGATAATCCTTAACAACTTTAAGTCTTGGAATTTTACTTCCCATGATTAATATGTCATCAACATATAGGACTAGGAATACTACATCACTCCCACTAGCTTTGCGATATACACATGGCTCATCACGATTCTAAATAAATCCAAACTTTTTTATTTCTTCGTCAAATCGTTTCTTCCATTGACGTGATGCTTGCTTTAAACCATAAATGGACCTTTGAAGTTTTCACACATGTCCTGGATTCTTAGGATCGACATATTCTTCTGGTTGCCGCATATAGATGTCTTCATCTAAGCGACCGTTCAAGAAGGCAGTTTTAACTTCCGTTTGCCATATCTTATAGTTATAGTATGCGGCTATAGCTATGAAAATTTTAATAGATCTTAAGTCTGCTAAAGGAGAAAATGTCTCCTCGTAGTCTATGCCAAAAGTTTGAGTAAAACCTTTAGCTACTAAACGAGCTTTATAGGATTGTAATTTTCCGTCCATGTCGTTTTCTTCTTGTATATCCACTTATGTCTTACTACTTTAGCATTCAGTGGTGGTTCTACAAGAATCAAAACATCATTTACTTTCACGGATTTCATTTCCTAATCCATAGCAACCATCCACTTATCCTTTTCAGGATCAAGTATGGCAGATCTATAATTAGCGGGTTAACCAAGATTCCCTAACTCATCATCATCCTCTATGTTAAGACATATATTGCTATTTGCGTTTTTAAACCTTGCGGATCTACGCAGAGGAACTAATTCCGGTGGAACCGCCAGACTTTCAGGTTCTACAGGAATTACATCGCTAGTGTTTTCAGAAGGTAATGTATCAATATGACTCTCCTCAAGATCATAGTTTCTCCCACTGTTTTCTTGATTTACAAGATCAGATAATAGGAAGTCTCCATACCTAGCAACAATCACTTTGTTCTCAGGTGGATAATAAAAGTAGTAACCCATAGTTTCCTTAGGGTTTCTTATAAAGATACAGATCGTTGTTAGAGTTTGTCACCCGAGTCACGTTTCACATACGCCTCGCAACCCCAGACATTTAAATAAGACAAATATGGCTTCTTGCCATTCCATGGTTCATATGGTGTCTTATCGACCTTCTTTGTAGGAACCATATTTAAAATGCGAACATCAGATTCTAGAGCATAATCCCAAAATGATAAAGATAAAGTTGTAAAATTAAACATAGATCACACCATATCCATTAATCTACGATTTCTCCTTTCAGATACACCATTTTTTATGGAGTATAGGGAGAAGTAAGATGCTGAACAATTCCATTCCCACTTAGATAATCTATAAACTCTTGACTTAAATATTCAACTGTTGGAAATACGTTTTCCGTATAAAGAAAGTCTCGGTCACTCCAACAATATAGTTATAGGCTCGTAGTATAAGTTTAATTTATATTTACTTTAGCCCGACCCATGAGCATGTTCATGGGCCGGAAGCCCAAGCCCACTAAGTATCTTGGTGTATAAACCCCTTTCCACGATGGAAAGGGGTGTTGGTTGTTTATATCTTATTTCATTAATACAAGTTTTCTTTCTTTCTCTCTCTAGTTTCTCTCTCTAGAAAAAAACAACCCTCTTGATTAGTTCTAAGATTATCATTATTCTACAATTGGTATCAAGAGCCATGGGATGATATAAGGTTTTTGTTGTGTTAGTTTTTAGTTTTATACTCTTTTAATCAAGATATATTCGTGTTTTCAAATTTTTTTGTGTTTTTCACCACAAAATCTTTCTTACAAATTACCTACATAGTTGTGGTAGTGATTTTCGGTATTCTTATTGGTGATTTTCATAAAAAAGTTAGAATTTTTGGCTTGATTTTTGGGTAAAATCAAAAGGTACAAAAAAATTTCTTATTCGGGAAAACAGGGTTTTACAAGTCGGATTACTAGGGTTTTGCAATATTCCGGACTGAGTGTGGATTTCATATTCCGAACTAACAGTAGATTTCATATCCAGAATTAGGTACAAGTTGTGTGTATTCCGAATTAACATCTGGATTGTATTCCGGATTGAGTGTGGTTCGTTATATTCTGACTTAGTTCAAGAATTACATATTCCCACTTAGTTCAGTACTATAGATTCCGAATTAGGTCATTGACTCACATATTCAGAACTAGGTCATTGCCTCACAGATTCCGAACTAGGTCCTTGACTCACAAATACCGAACTAGGTCATTGATCCACATATTCCGAATTAGGTCGTTGACTCATAAATTCCGAACTAGGTCATAGAATGACAGATTCCGACTTAGATCAGTACCACAGATTTCGAATTAGTTCTTTGATTCATAGATTCCGAATTAGGTCATTGACTAACAGATTCCGAACTAGATCATTCCCTCACATATTCCGAACTAGGTCAGTGATTCACAGATTCCGAACTAGGTCATTGATTCATATTCCGAATTAGATCAAGTTTTGGACTTTGTAATTTTTGGAAGAATTCTACATCAACTCACAACAAATTTCACAACCTTATTTCATTGCTCGATCAAAAGATAATATTTTTTCCATCAAGTGTTCAAAAAAAATGAATCCTCATTCATTTATGCCTACAATGACATCGATTACCGATATTTCAATCATTTCAGGTACCGATACTCGCCCACCATTGCTCATCAAAGACTTATTTGAAGCATGGTAAGGTCGCATGAGAACTTACCTCATGGGTAAACCCAATGGGAGACTTATGGTTCAATCCATTGAAAAAGGTCCACTCGATTGGGGAGAAGTTACTGTCGACAATGTGACGCAGCCAAGGTTGTTTCATGAGTTAACGGATGCTTACAAACTCATTGCCGATGCAGATGAAAGGGTCGTTCAGACAATACTTCAATCTCTTCCACCCGATATCTATCAAATGGTAAGTGAACACACAGTGGCAAAGGATCTTTGGGATCACTTAACTGTTTTGTTACAAGGGACTTCATTAACTAAGCAGGAACGAGAGTGTCAATTGTATGACTTGTTTGATAGGTTCACATACATTCTAGGGGAAACACTTCATGACTACTACTGGCGTTTCACTACTTTGATGAATGACTTGAACGTATATAATCTAAGGATTGCTCAGTTTCAACTAAACACCAAGTTCTTGAACACGTTACCCCAAGAGTAGAGTCAATATGTCACCGATGTTAAAATGATTCGAGATTTGCACAAGTCAAATTTAGATCAACTCTATGATTTCTTGCAGCAACATGAGAAGCACGTGATCTAAAAACGCATCTCTCAGGGATCTTATCAAGAACCATTAGCATTAATGGCAAATCACCCAACTTTGTCATATCACAACTCTCCGTTTGCTTTAGGACACCAATCTTCCTATCAACCATTGTATCAAACTCCAAGCTTTCCACAATATTCGATCTTGCCACAACCACCTACATCTTATCAGCAACAATACAAGCAACCAGCAACATCATCACAAGGAGATTCACATCATTTACCTTATGCTTCACAATCATATTCACCTTATCAACCTCCAACAAACCCTGCCATCCCCTATAAACAACATGAGGCTCCTCAACCCAATTACTCACAACATGTTAGTGCTCATTCAAATCAGTTTGTAGCTCAACCAGCACCAGTATTCTATTGTGATGATGAGATTCCAGTCCCTGAGTTTAGACAAGGGGATAATCCTACTGATATACTTGCTCAAATGTCTGCTTACATCACTCAAGCGTTGAACAAACGAGGTTACAGAGGACAATCTCCAACAAACAATCAGTTGAGGAACTCCTCTAACTCTCGACAACAAGCTACAATTCAAGATGGCAGAGTTACGGTGCAACCACTTCAGGGGAGACCAAGTTCATTTAATACTGGTGCACGTCCATCTAACACTGCTGCTACAAGGGGTAATAGCAATGGAAAAATGAAAATGATCATATGTTATAACTGTAAAGGGGAAGGGCACATGGATCGAGAGTGTAAGAAGCCAAAGAGGAAAAAGGATATCACATGGTTTCAGGAGAAGATCTACTTGGTGAATGCTTAAGCCCAAGGACGAGAGCTTGATGAAGAAGAGTTAGCATTTCTCGCAGATCCTGGAGTTGCGAACACTGACGGACTCACTACAGCCATCACGAACAATGCCGCATACCAATGTGATGATCTTGATTCATACGATTCTGACTGTGATGATCTCAATACCGCCAAGGCAGCTCTCATGGAAAATCTTTCACTTTATGGAGCTGACACACTTTATGAGGTACCAAGTACTGCCAGTGATACTAGTATTGTACCTTATCAAGTTGAGCAAGTGTCTGAGTATCCGGAACAGCCTCCGGTAGTTAGTAACTCAAACGAGGAGACAAACGATGATATCAATATCAATGCATGTCCCCAGACTTTGAGTGAACCACAGCCGGGAGCTATTACGTCTACAAATTCGTTTGCTTAACAAGATTTGGTTATGGTGTCGGCATCTATGCTTGGCCAAATGAATAATGCGGTCCTTGAAACCCTCAGTGTTAATCAGACATTATCTGCCGAGCTTGCTTTGTATAAGGAAAAGGTTAAAACCTTGGAATTAACTCTAGTGACCACTACCTTAACCAATCCTGAATTTGATAGGTTTAGGAAAGTCCAAATGGACAATTTGCTAGAAATTGAGAGTTTAAGAGCAAATCTTTCGAAAGAACTTAAAGAAAAAGAGTCATTCGTTAATAATTTTCAAAAACTACAAACGGATTTCGAAATTCGCGAGTCTAAAAGGGTTAAAACGGAAATTAAGGCGTCTGAGAAAGTTAAAAAGACTGAAGTTTTTCTTTTAAAACAATACTCTACTTCACATTTAGTACACTTGTTTCATTCTTCTTTTAAGGAATTCACTCTATCGCGGCTAATAGACCTACCACCTAACCCGGGGTATGCAAAGCAAGCATTTAACCACAACCTACGACTTTATGATGCAACAAAGTTAGGATTGGTCTTAGATCCGATTGGGTTTTCATATAAATCTGAGAGTATGTCACTACATGAAGAGAATCGATCAAAAGTAATTTATACATATCCTAAGTATGATTATGCACAACTTAATGTCGAGTATGCAAAAACAGATCTTATAATTCGCTTTAATATGCAAAAGGAATTTATCCATACATCTGCTTACATGCCTACTAGAGAAATCCTTAGAGAACCTAAGGAAATTCCTAAAAATCTTCCACCGGTAAGTACGGTATTGCTAAGCTTGGAAGAGATTCAGCGATACCTTACCGTATTTGACAAGGTCATCAAGGAATGTACGACTTCAACGGCTCAAACCAATGGAGAATGGGCTTTCGAACACATGAAAACGGTGTTTGAGAAAGAGATCGTTCCGTTTGTAGACAATATTAAAGAGGGATATTTATATCACGGGGATAATGTTAATTTCGAAATGGGTGAAGTTCGAAAAGTTTTCTATGAAATGGATGATGCTTATGAACAACATTTAATTGAGAAAGAAAAGATTTTATCCGAATATGACCGATTCTTGGAACATATAGTGTCTCTTGAAGTGATGCAAGTTGTTACTATTGAATTTCCTTTTGAGATGACATCTGCTATGAATAAATGTGATGATGTGCATGATATTTCTGTGAATATTGTTGAACTTGTGAATAATGTAGATAATCATTCTTGTCACGAATCTAACGCTGAATTTTTAAAGCTTCAAGATTCTTATAACTCACTTTCAAAACGTTTTGATGAGCTTCAAGAACATTGTATATCTCTTGAAATTGAAAATTAATCTAAAAATGAAACTCTTTCAAAAACAAATGATTGTGAAAACTCCGTTGAGACGAGTGACAAGATGATTCAGGTGGTTCAGGCATTAGAGGAAGAAATTATGAGACTTAAGAGAGAATCATTAATTGATAAACTGGAACTAGAGGCTGTAGAGACTAAAAATCATGCCCTAGAAGATAGAATTACTTCTATGCTAGGGGAGTTTGATAAAGTAAAGCAGGGTTTTTCACAAATTTATGGTTCGTTAGAAGAACGCTTCGCTATTAATGCGGCAGAGCAAAAGTCACTTGTTGAACAACTGAACCATAAGTGTGAGGAAATCTCTGACTTAAATATTCAAGTCATAGACAAAAACATGGTTTTGGCCGAATTAAAAGAGACACTTTAACTCAAAGGACAAGAAGTTGTTGATAATCCAGCTACAATATCTACCCCGACCTCTAGTGCTCCAAAAACCAACAAGGTGGTGATCACTAAGAACCCGTACAATAAGAACAATCCACTATCATATAAGTTATATATGGAGCATGCAGTTAAGCACGCGGATCTTGATAGGGATGTGCTAGATGATCTCTATGAACTAGATCCTATGAATAGTCACTATTACTCTGCTCATGCTTACATTGAGAAGGTACAACAATGCTTAGAGCATTGGAATTACATAGGACAACCGGGTTCTGCACCACTTAAACAACAAACCCCCACCATTGCCATGACTCCATTAAATAAGAATCCAGGATCTAAGCCTATATTAAACACACCCATCAAGGCTAAATCAAAATATGTCACTAATGTTCCCTTGGCTTCTACAGGAGTAATTGTATCTACTAAGGCTAAAGGATCTCAAGACAAGAAGAATAGGATCAAGCATTCCACTAGTAGGACTGCGAAGAAGAAAGTAGAAGTTCACCCTAGGAATGTTATTTCAAATTTGAATAAAAAAATCTTGTAACTAAGACTAAAGGCCCTACGTTTGTGTAGCAGCCTAAGCGAAATGTGACTACTAATTTGCGATGTTGGAATTGTAATGAATGAATGTTTTCTCAGCGTCATGATTTATGCCTTGTTGATCACGTGAATGAAATGTATGCAATTAGGAACAATATTGAATGGATTCCAACGGGGAAGAAATTCACCCAAGTTGGTTGGCAATGGAAACCCAATGGTAGGACCTTCACTGCTAATGGAAAAAGCGCCCTTTAACTAGGTCTGCATCCACTATTGTGCCTACCAGTAAAGAAGTACCTAAGTTCTTTAGACAACTAGAATCTAAACCAGCATCTGTGCCTGCTAACACAGAGGAACTTCTAGATTCCGATACATCGTCTTTGTCTGGTGATATTTTCAGGTGGTTCAAATCATCCTCTGGTACTTGGACTCTGGATGCTCAAAGCATATGACTGGAGACCACTTGATGCTCAGAAATTTCGTCAGCAAGTTTCTAGGAACGGTTAAATTCGGCAACGACCATATTGCGAAGATCATGGGTTATGGTGAATACCAAATTGGGAATGTTACGATTTCAAGGGTATATTATGTGGAGGGACTTGGTCACAATTTCTTTTCAGTGGGACAATATTACGATTCAAACCTTGAGGTTGCTTTACGACAACATACTTTCTTTATTCGCGATCTTGCAGGAAATGATTTGTTAAAAGGTTATCGAAGGGATAATCTCTACACACTATCCATTCAAAACATGATGGTCACCTCTCTTGTACGCCTTCTTTCCAAAGCATCTAAGACCAAGTAATGGTTGTGGCATCGCCGGTTATCTCATCTTAACTTTGATGCTATAAACCATTTGGCTAAAAACGAACATGTTTGTGGTCTTCCAAAACATAAATTCGACAAGGATCATTTATGTTCCGCGTGTTCTTTGGGGAAAAGCACCAAGAAATAATACAAACCTAAAGTTGAAGACACCAACCAAGAACCACTGTATCTTTTGCACATGGATCTTTGCGGGCCAATGCGTACGGCTAGTGTGAGTGGTAGAAAATACAACCTCGTCATGGTGGATGATTTCTCAAGGTTTACATGGGTAAAGGTTTTAGCAACCAAGGATCAAGCACCAAATTATATTATTACTTTCTTAAAGATGATCCAAGTATGTCTTAATGCTATTGTTCACTGCTTTCACACTGATAATGGAACTGAGTTCGTTAATCAAATTGTACGAGACTATTATGAAAAGGTCTGTATTTCACATGAAACTTTTGTTGCTCGCACTCCACAACAAAACGGTGTCATGGAAAGACGTAACCGTACACTAATGGAAGCTGCTAGAACTATGTTGATTTATCTGATTTCTCCTTTATTCTTATGGGATGAAGCAGTGACAACCACATGTTATACCCAAAAACCGCTCCATCATTCGTAAGCGCCATATAAAAACTCCATATGAGCTACTTCATGGACATAAACCTGATATTTCATTTCTTCATGTGTTTGGTGCACTGTGTTATCCAAATACTAACAGTGAGAATTTCGGCAAACTTCAACCGAAGGCTGATATTGGAATTTTCATTGGTTACTCACCCGCAAAGAAAGCTTACCGTATTTATAATCGTCGTTTTGGCAAGATAGTAGAAACTTTGGATGCCGATTTTGATGAGCTGACAACGATGGCTTCTGAGAAACAAAGATCTGAACCCGTACTTCATGAGATGGGAACTGGTACGATTAGTTCCGGATTAACTCCCAACAATCCTACTTCTCCATCATTTATACCACCTACAAGGCCCGAGTGGGATGATTTATTTCAACCTATGTTTGATGAATTCTTTGATCCACTTAGTGATGATTCTCCAGCACCTGCAGCAATAGCTCTGATTCCCGAAGTTGTTGCTCAAGATAATGGAAATCAGTTTGAGGCATCTACTGTCACTATTGAACCAGATACCCCACCAATTCACAAACTACACTTGAATCAACACCCCCACTTGTTTCTAATGATGTTGAAGAGGATCACTATGATCACGATTTGGAAATTACTCACTTACAAGAGCTTCCTTTCTTTGGTTCACAAATACCTGAAAACCCTCACGGTACGTCTACCTCAAAGGAAGCTCCTGCAATCGTTCACTCCCGACCACCACGGATTGAAAATCACAACACCAAATGGACAAAGGATCACCCAATATGAAATATTATTGGTGACATCGATCGACCAGTCTTAACACGCCACCAACTCCAAGAACATGCATTATATTGCTACTTTGATGCATTTGTTTCTGACATTGAACCTAAAAATTGGCAATAAGCTATGACACAATCATCTTGGATTAAAGCCATGCAAGAGGAACTTAATGAATTTCAACGTCTTGAAGTGTGGGAATTAGTTCCTTTACCCAACAACGTTGAAATCCTTACATTGTTGTGGGTATATAAGGTTAAACTCGATGAGTTAGGAGGAGTGTTAAACAAAAAAGCTAGATTGGTTGCTAGAGGTTACAAACAAGCTTTGGATATTGACTTTGAAGAATCCTTTGCTCCTGTTGCACGATTGGAGGCGATTAGACTATTCCTTGCCTATGCTGCTCACATGAACATGATCGTCTACCAAATGGATGTTAAGACGACATTTCTTAATGGTAAATTAAGGGAAGATGTCTACGTAAGCCAGCTGAATGGATTCGTCAACTCGGAGTATCCTAATCACTTGTACAAGCTCAATAAGGCTCTTTGTGGGTTGAAACAAGCTCCACGCGCGTGGTACGATCTCCTATCGTCTTATCTCATCTCAAAAGGCTTCTCCAAAGGCAAAGTGGACCCAACATTATTTATTCTCAAGGAGGACAACGACATGATACTGGTACAAATTTATGTTGATATAATATTTGCTGCCACTACTCAAAGACTGTCTGACCATTTTGAAAAAATCATGTCCACACGTTTTAAGATGTCGATGATGGGAAAATTTTCATTTTTCTTAGGGTTGCAAATTTCTCAACATCCCAGAGGCATCTTCATTAATCAATCCAAATTTTCTCTTGAATCACTAAAGAAGTATCATTTTGAAAATTGTGACCCCGTGGATACTCCAATGGTGGAGAGATCCAAGTTAGATAAGGATAGGGAAGGGATAGCTGTCGATCCTAAACTTTACCGTGGAATGATCGGTACCCTTCTCTATCTGACTGCTAGCAGGCCTGATTTGCAATTTTCTATATGCATGTGTGCCCGGTATCAGGCTCGGCCTACCAAAAAGCACTTACATGTTGTGAAAAGGATCTTTCGGTATCTTAAAGGAACACTTCATCGTGGTCTGTGGTATCCGAAGGATTCCTCTATTGCACTAATATCATATGCAGATGCTGATTATGCTGGGTGTTAAGATACTAGACGTAGCACTTCTGGTAGTGTGCAACTTCTTGGAGATAGACTGGTTAGTTGGGCATCCAAAAGGCAGAAAAGCGCTGCTATATCACGTACAGAGGCTGAATACATTGCTATGTCCGGTTGTTGTGCTCAATTTATTTGGATGAGATCACAATTAACTGACTACGGTCTTGGATTCAACAAAATTCCGATGTACTGTGACAACAAAAGTACTATTGCTCTATGCTGCAACTACGTTCAACACTCTCGGGCAAAGCACATTGACATTCGCTACCATTTCATCAAAGAGCAAGTGGAAAATGGAGTGATCGAACTGTATTTTGTCAACACTGAGTATCAGCTGGCGGATATATTCACAAAGGCCTTAGATCGAGGACATATCGAGTTTTCGATAAAAAATCTAGGCATGAAACCTTCTCACCAGCGACACTTAAGGATTTGGAAGAAGAATCTGCAAAATAGTGGTGGTAGACTATTCAAGAGTATCCTTTTATCGTGATCTTGTATATTATCGTATATATATAAACCATCAAAAGCAAAATACAAAAATATAAAACATAAAAAAACATAAAAAATATAAGATAAAGAAAATCCAAAAATACTTTTCATTTTAAATCGGGCATGTCTTTTAGTACGGTAATATTTACGTCCTTAGAAATGTCGATTAAAATTGACACGACGCCATAAATAGAGTCCGTATAAAAGTTGTACATATTTTAAAACATGCCCATATGGCTTGTAGTTATTTCAGACTGCAACCCGCTTTTCGCATTAAAGTCACGTATTTCTTACGAAAACGTTGGCTCACAACGAGAATTCATTTTATCGTGTATGGTTTACTTTAAAAACCATACAAGGGATCAAGTCTACTTTATAACTTGGTCTAACACAAATATGTGTACGTTTCAGTGCACTTATTTTGTAAAAATAAGAGAAATCTTATTGCCACCAAGAATCGTTCTTTTAAATCATTTAACGGAAAACGCTTTCATTGGTATTCGACTCCTTAAACAAAGACTACAGTTCTTTAAACAGAAAACGGGTCAATGTTTAAGGGGGGAGAATATCCTAAATCATTTTTGTCATCAATATATCGCCTTCCAGAATCTTTCTCAGAAAAATAAACGGTTAAATGTTGATTCGTCATGTGTTTGTCAAATATGTGGAATTTGGATATGCTTAGACGGTCTCTCGTGTTAGTTTAGAGATAAATGGATTGTAGGCAGGCTAATTCAAGTATGTTGATTAGTTGGGTGTGAACATTAGTTCAACGAATATTTAAGTCACAACGAACGTTAAGTCTTCCCTTAATAAAAGTTAACTTAAAATAGACGTTAACTAGAATGTAAACTAAAAAGAAAACGGAGGGCCACATGTGTAAAACTTGAACAAATGATTTAGGTCAAACCTTTGACCCCCCCTGTTTCGTTTTTGATTCACTATTACAATCAAACAAACTAACCACTTGCCGCCATTGCTACATCTTCACACAACATCGTTCTTTAATCCAGATTAAGGCCGATCATCACAAAGGTATTATTTTTTGGTTTGGTTCATTCGTATACATCAGTCCTATTATCTGTATTACTCATGAATAAACCCCATACACAATCAGATTATGTCTAGGGTTCATACGATTTTTTGATAACAAAAAGAGTAATTGGATGAGGCGTTCGTGTTTCTATAGCAATTAACACATAGGTTCATGTTTCGATTGTATTAATACAAACGTATGTGATTTAGGAAGCAAACTATTGTGTTTGGTGATGACTAGTTAGAGATTCCGACTTAGGATTGGGATTCTTGGATTCCGAACTATGTTTATCCCGACTTATGTTGCAAACTCCCAAAACACGGATTCCGACTTATGTCCCAAAACATGGATTCTGACTTACGTCCCAAAGATAGATTCCGACTTAAGTCCCAAAAAGGATTCTGAACTATGTTGTGAAAAGATATATTCCGACTTACGTGTTGATTGATGCATTCTGACTTAGGTTACAAATCACAGAATTCCGAACTAGGCTGATGTTACGGATTACGAACTAGGGTGATGATACGGATTCCGAACTAGGTTTGTGATACGAATTCAGAATTAGGTCTTGAACACGTGGATTCTGACTTATGTGCATCATACTCGAATCCGACTTATGTACATCATACTCGATTCCGACTTATGTGCATCATGAACCATTCCGACTTATGTGCATCATACTTTATTCCGACTTATGTGCATCATGATCTATTCCGACTTATGTACATCATTTGAGGGATTCCGACTTATGATTGGAATGATGAGTATTTCGACTTAGGTTGGTTATGACCTATTCCGACTTAGGTTGGTTATCTATTCAGACTTAGGTTGGTTTTGACCTATTCCGACTTAGGTTGGTTATGACTTATTCAGACTTAGGTTGGTTATGACCTATTCAGACTTAAGTTTGGAATAATTTATTCTGACTTATGACTTGGTTTTTCTTTGATATGCTTGTTTTGGTTTCTTATATCTGATATGCATGGGTTTCAACCTGATGATTATTTTGGGTAATACTTGTATGGTCTTTTAGGTACTACTTGTTATGTTGTCAAGGAAAATGCAATAGGATGCTTTTAAGGTTTATACTACATGATATATATCTATTGTGTATCAATGTGTATGTTTTATCTTAAGCAGATTTCATGACTCGCACTCAAGAGCAACAAATTCAACTTGACAATGAACTAGTACCAGAAAAAAACCGTCTACTGATCACTCCCAATAATCAACGATTGAAAGAAGGCTTCACTCCATCACAAGCAGCATTCAGAATAGCTATCGAAATCCTTGATCTCACACCGATCAAATCTGCACTACGGATTTCAGCAAGTGTTCCTGAAATTTACATGCATGAGTTTTCATCCTCTCTCAAAGCCATCACAAACACAAAGTTTTCCTTCAACATCAATCGTCAGAAGAAGGATTTTTCTCTTAGATAGTTTCGTGAAATCTTTGAATTTCCTCCTCCTAAAGGGAAAACATATGCTCCTGTTCTAGAGTTAAAACAAATATTAGATCTGATTATGTCTCTTGGTTATGATGGAAAATTGCCAAACATATCCAAGTTTAACACATCTAGGCTTGGACAACCATGGAAAGCAATTTTTAGTATCATTATCTGATCTTTTACGGGAAAATCCAGAGGTCTCAATTCTATGAGACTTTCTCAGGCTCGTATTTTTTATGGAATCTACAAGAGACTCGATTTGGATTATGCTTCTCTCATATGGGAAAATTTTCATTATCAAGCCTTCAGAAATGTTAAGAAGAAATCTGATCACTTTCAGTTTCCACGATTCACAAAGCTTATTATCAACTACTTCATGAAAGCCGATGAAGCTATAGATCGACGTGGAGGATTCTTTGTTAACTCAGAAGATGATGATTTCTTCATAGTACACATGAGACAAGAAGGACAAAAGATTGTTTACTCAGGTATTCCTGCTCCTGTTCTGGATCATATGATGAATGACAAAATTAAAAAGAGTGCTTCATATAAGACCCTTCTGAAAGAAAATGAAGATCATTCAAAGAGAGTAGAATTAGGAGAATTCAATGCAGAGGTCAAAGCACCAAAACCCAAAGGCAAAAGGAAGGAAACTGATTCCTCATAAGCTGATACACCAACACAAGACAAGGGCAAAGGAACAATAATAGTGTCTTTATGGGAGAAAAAGGCCAAGGGAAAGAAAACACTTCTCTCGGATGAAGATTTGATTGAAGACATTGACGAACAACAACTGCCGTTGACTGAGAAACAACAATCCAAGCAATTGAAGAAGGCTTTACTGCATAGTAGAAGGGAGACGGGAGGTAGTGGATCGAAACAGACAAAGAAAGTCGAGTTGCCTGTCATTTCTGAATTTGGAGAACCAGATGATTACGAGGACGAACCAGTTCAGGATGAAGAAGATGATCAACAATACGAACATCAAGATACGTTCATTGATGATATTCAACCAGAGACAACAGATACAGTGAACATCCACAAGGAAAAGAGTGTTACCAAATCCTCA
Organism: Glebionis coronaria; assembly: GCA_025667525.1. Classification (NCBI taxonomy): domain Eukaryota; kingdom Viridiplantae; phylum Streptophyta; class Magnoliopsida; order Asterales; family Asteraceae; genus Glebionis; species Glebionis coronaria. The sequence continues at coordinate 181,608,491 of CM046876.1, forward strand.
TCTTTGTCAGATCCAGTAGGTAAGTACTTGAACCTTGACTCTCTCGAATCTGAAGTTACTAACACTGATCATTCAACAAACCCAAACATGGTAAATGTCCCTGTAACTGAGGACACGACATCAGTACTCAGCACCATTATAACAACTCATGTCACACCTACACAATAAACCGCTCATCTAACACCATTGTTGGCATCTCCACCCGTCACCGCATATTTTATGCAAATCAATGAACAACGCTTGAAGGCTCAAGAGGATAAGACTATTCTAGTTACAGAGAGATTAGAATCTTCAAAGACAGCCTATGCAAATAAACTCGCTAGCCTTCGTGAAGAATTAGCAAGCAAGAAAGATTTTGAAAAAGAAATCGACCAGCTTCGAAAAGAATTAACAAGTCGTCAACAATCTGAAGAGTCAATAAGAGAAAGTCTAGAAGCTAAAGCAGAAAGGAAGAAAGTATCAATTGAACGTCTTCGCGAACTCAGAAACAAATACAAAGAAGAGAAAGAAGAACTTGTTCAAGCTAATGCTACACTGATTGAATCAATCAATGAAAAGGTTCAAGGATCTATTGAAATCGCACTCCCTGCTCTGTGAGACGAACTAAAAGACATCGTTGCAAGCAAAATGATGATCAAGTCTTCCGACACTCAGCAGTCCAACTTTCTCATAGCTCAACGGCTCACAGACTACGAGTTGAAGAAGTTATTGCATGCTAAGATGATTCAGGTCAGGTCCTACAACCGAACGTAAGAACAACAAGCACTTCACAAAGCTTTAAAGACGGCAATGGATTAAGACATTGAGATATTTGCAAAACACGACACCGTCATCCCATACAGCAGTCTCGATCTAGAAAAAGACGATGAAGATGAGGACGAGTCAGACAAACCTGATGAATCCTCCGAGAATGAAGATGACGATGATGATGACGATGATGATGAAGATGATGATGATGATAAGGGTGATCGTAACGATGATGATGATGACAGCATGAACGAACAAATACATGATGAAGATGAACTAGAGAATTATGATGAAGAGGAAAAGAATGAAGAAGAGGCAGAGGATGATAACAACAAAGATAAGTCAGATGTTGAAGGGGATCAAACTTCAGGAAAAGGTGACAAATCTCAAAAGGATAATGTTACTAGAGATCAAACAACTTCAACAGCCGAGGAAACTCCTGACACTGAGTCAAATCCAACCGGTAAACACACCAAACACCGTCATGATGTTGATGCTAATCTGACATCGGGTTCACTTCAATCAGCTCCAGCTATCACATCTACATCACCACCACCACAACTACCCATCCGAGAACCTGATCAACCAATACCTGAAACGTCTGAGCCTACACTAGTAAAAAACATTCCACATACTCAGACAATTCGAGTAATTTTTAAGAATCGAGCTCTAGAATCTGCACAAGGTCATGATATTCCAGAATCGAGTGAACCGGCGTGGGTGGATACAATTAATGTAGATGAAAATGCACCCGAGCAACCTTGGGTCACAGAAGCTGCTAGCATTCGTCCGCTAACTCGAGAAGATGAACCAGATTTTTCCCAAATCCTCAACAATCCCATCGACTTCTCAGCATATCTAGTCTACAAGTATGGAGCTGACAACATAACTCCAGTGATGGTAACTCGAGCTTTTCATGATCCTACCATCATTCCTACTTCAAGAATCGGTATAATAGAGGCTGAATACAATGCGAATGAGCTTTTGGAAGCAATGAACCTTCCTCAACGAACATGTCATCACAGGCCAGAAAATGCTCCTCTCCCGGTAGCTGACGCTGACAATCAAATTATACGTGATTTTTTTGTCTGCCATGACCTTGATTATTTGGTAAAAGGCGCAAACAAGTATGCGACCTCATTAACTTTGGTCATAGCTGTAACTTGGGGGTCAATTCCATGGATTGAGGAAAAGGTTGATCGTCTATGGGTAAGGAAATTAATTCCTGAGTATGATCACTATATTGAATTGGGTTCATCACATTAGGGAGAAACCATACAGAAAGCTTACAGCTATGCATGTGGCTTCAAATCAAAGACTCCAGTAAAATCCGAGTTCAGAATCAAAGCCATTCTAGGAGTAAGGATTGAACCCAAAGTCGGCTATCATCATATAACAAAGATCAGATTAAAAAGAGAAGACGACAACTACTACACCATCATTGAAGGAGACTTTTCGGATCTTCCTCTAGTAGACATTGAAGACATGTTACTGTTGATGACTCAAGGCACACTCAAACACTTGGACACTGAAGACTACATTGCCCTGAATTCAGCTCTACGAATGTATACTCGTCGTATTGTGATCAAGAAGAGAGTTGAAGACTTGCAACTTGGCGTTGAGAGTTATCAAAAGAAGCTGAACCTCACTGCTCCATACACTGAGGTTCCTAATATTCATCGCGTCAAAAGTCCCTACACAGGCACTACAAAACCGGTTCCAGGCACTTTCTACTTGAATGGATCAGGTGAGAAGAAATTCCTGAGAATAGCAGTACTTTCCAAGTTTAGTGACGGGACTCTTCAGCAAGTTCGGGACATATTGATTCAGCTCAACAGAACGAAGAAGCATCCCGCAGTTACCGTCCAGTGGCACAAAGGATACAAAACAAGTGCTAACTACCTGATCAACAAGATTAATGAAAAGCCGAGGGAACGACGGTTAATGCGGAGTCTTGAACGATTCGTTGGTGGTAGACCATATGGAGCGCACCACAAGCTGATGCAACGATCTATCTAGTAGGTCGTACTATCTCAGGTCAACTCCATATTGTTTAATTTGTGAATATGTAAATATTGTGAATATCGTGCTTTTGAGGCCTGCTGTAGTGTGAAAGTATGATAATGTTTCAAGAATTTATCACGAGATTCTAAATTTTTCAAAATCTATAATACTCAAGCACTACAACTAACCCTCATTAATTTGAGGGGGAGCATTGATATGTTCTTTGGCCAGAAACTGATTTCATTTTGTTACCCAAAGACCGGTTAATCCATTTATATCCAAAATATTAATGGTTAACATTTTGGATAAGGGGGGAAAATGGGATTAAGGAGAATTGATAATATATTTGGCTAAACATGAAAACGACTTCAAGTATAAATCAACTTAATATGTGAGTTGCACATGTTAAGGGGGATCATTTTTGATGAACAAAAACACTTAAAGATACAAAACTTTGATATTTATATCACAAGTATCTTAAGTGAGTTTTCAAGGATTTTTTATGGTGACAAGTACTTACCCAAAACACAGTTAATTCACGACGGATGTGGTGACAAAAGGGTGGTAGGATTAGGTGCTAGTCCAATGGTTCTTCCAGAACAGGAGGAATCTTCCCAAGCACAATTCCATAGTTAGAAAATAGAAGTCCTTAGGAAAGATAGAGAATGGACTATGAACGTAGCTGAATGCGACCAAGTACTGATGCTAGCACTAGAACAATCACAACAAGGTGCTAGTGATGATGTATTGGTAAGCATTAAAGGGAAAGAAATGTAAAGATAAAGGGTGTAAAGAAAGAAGCCCTCCTTACAACTTAGGCAGAAACCGGGTCAACTTATCTTGAAGACAAAGTATCATGGACCTAGTGATGCGATGCACAACCCCTCCCAGCCAACTCAAATATCACTCAAAAGATATTTGTTTTAATGTCACGGAGTTCAACATGTTATCTATTGGTTTATTCACTCCGAATAAATTGATATTGAAAAGGTGGCAATCCTCTCCAGCCTCCGCTCACCAAAACAAAAATGCACTATTGAGTCTAGAGCCACAAGATCATCAAAAGTCTCATTAGGACACAATTTTAAAAACAAGAAAGATTTTTATGAGTCCTACGCAATATTCTTGTAATATTGCTAGAACATCTGAGTAATACGAAAGTATTACAATGAAGATGGAAATCCTGCTTGAGCCAACATCAAACAAGCTCATGGTGGTAACACGTGCGGTTCTTTAAGAACTAATCTTGTGATAACTGGAAAGAAACGATGGTTTAACTCTTAATTAAGATTAAACTTGTTCCCGGGCCTCTACGCATTATCCAAGTGATCATGCCAGAACACTCAAAGTGGCACTCTTTAGTGTTCATAATGAAGAGTGGAAATCCTTCCAGTGTCAACATCAAACAGCACTACGGTAGGTGACAAGCAAGATTCTATTTGAATCAAGCTCGTGACAACTGGAAAGCAATGATGGTGAAAATCTTAATTGAAATTCACTTGTTCCAGGATTCATGAATAGACGGCTTCAATCATAAGGATATTTAATATCCAAGTGATTCACTCTTTATGTTCGCAGTCAGCTTTGGACGGTCGAATAAAGAGAACGGGTTTACCCGCGAAATCGTCAAGGAGATCTTTAATTAGAGCTACCTGTCACAAGTACGATATTTATTATCATCCAACGGTCTTCACTGACTGGAGGTAAAATGCTACCGAATCAGAATAAAATGTCAAAGCCATTTTATTCGTGTCTTATTATGTTGCTGCATTTGAAGACGGTGACGTTGCGGTGTACCAGTTGAAGTCGTCCTCACATACTTATTCCTTCTCCATTAAATATTTCACCAAATTCAAGAAAGTTTGACCTAAAAGTCTTCCATTGTATCGACTCTAGAACTTTTAAGAATTCAACAAAGGATAGGTATGTGGTACATGAAGTCACGAAGAGGCGAATATCACAACAAGACAAAGATTGCACGTGAAAGGCCAAAAGAACATGTTCTAAGCAAAAGCCTGATGTTATTCAACAAATATTCACAAAAAGAAGAAAAGTTAAATAAAAAAAGAGAAAGTGGACTACGAGCTCAAGAACGAAGATCTAACATGCTAGATTAGGACTTTGTAAATTTGGAGTGACCTCCCTTTGGGGGAGATTGTTGGAAATACGTTTTTTGTATAAAGAAAGTCTCGGTCACTCCAACAATATAGTTATAGGCTCGTAGTATAAGTTTAATTGTTATTTACTTTAGCCCGACCCATGATCATGTTCATGGGCCGGAAGCCTAAGCCCACTAAGGGTCTTGGTATATAAATCCATTTCCACCATGGAAAGGGGTGTTGGTTGTTTACTTCTTATTTCATTAATACTTTCTTTCTTTGTCTCTCTAGTTTCTCTCTAGAAAAACAACAACCCTCTTGATTAGTTCTAAGATTATCATTATTCTACATCACCACCTCTATCAGAACGAAGAGCTTTAACCTTCTTCCCTAATTGCAGTTCTACTTCTGCTTTAAACACTTTGAATGTTTCAGATACCTTATGTTTATGTTTAAGTAAAGAAACATAACCATAACGGCTATAATCATTCGTAAAAATGTTAAGAAGTATCTAGCACCTTTCTTTGACACATGTCTAAGTGGTCCACACAGATCAGTATGTATAAGTCCAAGTAGATCAGTAGCTCTTTCAATATTGCTATTAAATGGTTTCTTGGTCATCTTCCCAGAGATACAAGACTCACATTTATCAAATTATTCTTCATTGATACTTTCCAAAAGACCTTCACATTGAAGCTTTTGTATACGAGTCTTCCCAATATGGGCAAGTCTACAATGCTAATGATAAAAATATTTCTTATCAAACTTTCTCTTATTGCTCATGCTAAACACAGATTTATTGTTCTTGGATTCATTATCACGCATGTCTAATTCAAACACACCATTCACAAAATTTGCATTAAAATAGAAAATACCATTTTCCAGACAGAAATTCTATTATTATCAATCGTGTGAACAAATCCATCATTTAACAAACAAGAAAAGGAAATAACACCCCTAACAATTGTAGATGCATAATGACAATCATTTAAGCTCAGTATTAAACCCGAAGGTAAAACTAGTTTAAATGTTCCTACAGCTTCAACTGCTGCTTGTGCACCATTTCCCACTTGCAGAAATTGTTCCCCCTACGATAGCTTTCTTGCCAGATTAAACCCCTGCAGCGTATTACAAAAGTTAATACCGCATCCCGTATCATATACCCAGGATTTTAGTTTGTATGTTAAATTGAACAATTCAATCATAAATAAAGTACCTGAAGTTACAGCGTTCTGTTGGAAATACGTTTTTACGTATTTAGAAAGGATCGGTCACTCTAACAATAGATTAAGTAGTAGCTCGTAGTTTTTGTTATTAAGTTAAACAAAGTTAGCAAAGCCTAGTCCACAAAGACTAAGGCCACGACCCATATGTAAGCCCAAGCCCATCTCATGGCTTGGGTATATAAACCCTCTCCTTAGATGGAGAGGGTGTGGTTTTCTCATACATTACACATAGTAAAAGTGTGTTTTCTTATTTTCTCTTTCAAGTGTGTGTGTGAATTCTACCAAGTTTCCATCTCTTTCTCTCTCTAAACATAAGCTAGATTTACAATATCTTACAAATGGTATCAGGAGCCATGGGATGATTGTATTGTTTATGTGTTTGTGTTCTTGATTTTAGTAGTTTTTGATCTATTAAACTCGCGTCCAAATTTTTTTTGTGTTTTTATGGTTTTTTCTTGATACAAATCTTCTACATAGTTGTGGTAGAGATTTGGTAATTTGGGTGTTTGGATCAATTTTTGGCTTAAAATCTCGAATTAGGTGTGTTTTGTCCAAGAAAAGTGGAAAAAATTATACACTATTGTACTATTACGATAGGTTTCCCATCGCAATATCTAGGGTTTTACATTGAGATTGGGATTGCGACTGGGATTGCGATTGGTGTTCACTTGTGATATTGCGATCAATATTGCGATTCACATTGCGATTGGAGTTCTTTTGTGATATTGCGATCCTTATTGCGATTCACATTTCGATTGGAGTTCAGTTGTGATATTGCGATCCATATTGTGATTCACATTGCCACAGGATTGTTTTTTTGTGATATTGCGACAGGGTATTGCGACAGTATTGCGATTGGAAGTATTGCGATTGGATTTATTGCGATAGGATTTATTGCGATACGTGATATTGCGACAGTCTATGCAACATTGAGATAGAACTTATTTGAGGCATTGCCACTGAATTCATTTTGGCATTGCGATAGAGCAACAAGTATTCCAAGATTTTTCAAAAACGTGTTTTTGAAAATTTTTAATCGTGTGATATTTTGTCTTGGAATTTTTGGTTTTTCGAGAAATAATTTAGGGGATTTCAACATTATTTCTCGGCTTCTACACACAACAACAAACACATTTACTTTCTCTCATTGTTCGATCAACATTTGTAAATCTTAACTAATAGAAATGGAGTACACATCTCTTACGGATAAGTCCATCCTCTCGGGTATGGATAATCGTCCACCAATGTTGGTGAAAACTATATACGAGGATTGGGCTTCCCGCATGGAACTTTATATGTTGAACAAAGAGAATGGACATCTTATTTAGGCATCGGTGCTCAATGGACCATTGGTATATCGTACTGTGACCGAAGGTGCTGTTACTCGTCCTTGCACAACGGGTGAACTAACTAGATATGCTAAAGTTCAAGACTAGTGTGATAAACAAGCAACAAACATCATTCTCTAAGCCCTTCCTCCAGATGTCTACAAACTCGTCAGCAAACATGAAGTTGCCAAAGAGTTATGGGATATAATTCGTGTTCTAATGCAAGGCACCTCGTTAACTAAACAAGAACGAGAGTGTAAGCTTTATGATACATTTGATAAGTTTGCCTATGTTCCTGGGGAGACTCTCAATGATTACTATATGAGATTCACTCTATTGTTGAATAAGCTCAATATCAATGGCATGGCAATTCCTACGTTTCAATTGAACACCAAGTATTTGAACACTCTTCTTTCAGAATGGAGAAAGTACGTGACAGCTGTTAAATTGGCTAAGGATTTGCATCTAACCAATGTGGATCAACTTCAAGCTTTTCTTCAACAATACGAATTCCATGTGATCGATGCTCGGTTGTCTACACTTCAAGTTCATGATCCACTTTCCATGTATGCTTCTCAACAAAACATGGCTTATACTTATCAACAACCATCATACTTGCAGCAGCCACCACCACACACCTATCAGCAACAACATCAACCACCTTATCAACCACTAATGATGCCACAACAAGCATTTCAACTAAGTGTTCATCAACAATCTTTTCCACAGCAACCATCTCATCAAGTATCACCCTCACAAGCCATCACTTCTCCAATGGGCTATACTCCTCAGTAAGGATATTTTCTAATTGAAGTACAACCAGCACAAGCCTTCTACTCCAATGAACTTCCACCAATCCAAGAACCGATCTTTACTCGAAATGATACACCTACTGATGTCTTAAACCATCTCACTGCCTACTTGTCAAAACTTGTTGCAACTAGAGGATTTCCACCAACGAACAATCATCTTCGCACTTCTTCAAATCCTCGACAACAAGCCACCATTCAAGATGGTCAAGTGATGGTACAAACCATTCAAGGAAGGCAAAATCCATATGGATCCTCTACAAGGACCGTGAACAATCAAGCTGTAAATCCTCAAGCTAGTGGAAATGGAAGTCCTATTGGTCCTCAAAAGGTTGTGACTTGCTACAATTGCCGAGGATAAGGTCATATGGCTAGGGAATGCACTCAGCTAAAAAGAAGAAGGGATGCAACATGGTTTCGTGAGAAGATGTATTTGGTTGATGCTCAGTCTAAGGGAAAGATTTTGGATTCAGAAGAGTTAGTATTTCTTGCAGACCCAGGGGCAGCAGATAATGAAGGCATTACAGTCGTCTCTACATCTAATGCATCATATCAAGCTAATGATCTTGATGCATATGATTCAGATTGTAATGACATTCACTCAGCCCAAGCTGCACTCGTTGCTAATCTCTCTCACTATGGTTCTGATGTCGACAGTGAGGTACCAACCACATCTAATAATGTTCATGATATTCCACATCATGTTGAGCATGAAAATGACAACCTCGAATAGCATTCGGGAACTAGTAACTCAAATGATGCGCATCCAATCTAACACATTTGAGTGAACCTCAACCAAATGCTACGACGGGTATGGAATCTTTTGATCAACGTGATTTGGTAATGGTGCCTAAACATATTATTGATAACATAAATGTGGCTGTCCGACAAACAGTAGATATGAATGCCAACCTAACCGTTGAGCTTGCGCTGTATAAAGAAAAGGTCAAAACTTTTGAAATGGTCCCTCAAGCTGAAAAAATAACTTATTCTGAATTTGACCAATTTCGTTTTGAATAGATTGAACACTTAAATGAAATAGAATCATTAAAAGCTAATCTTTCCAATGAATTAAAAGCAAAAGAGTCGGTTGTAAATAATTTTCAGAAACTTAAAAAGGATTTTGAAACTCTCGAGTCTAAAAAGCTTGAATCGGAAATTAATGCTACCAAACTTCTTAAATTCAAGGAACAACAGCTTTTAAAACAATACGCTTATACAGAAAAGGTTCATCTTTTAACTAAATCATTTAAAGAACTCAAACTTAAGCGTCTTCAAGATTTACCAACTGATCCTGGTTATGCAAAACAAGCCCAGGAAAATATTCCTTTTCTTTATGATGTGACCCTTATTGGCAAATCGAAAGAATCACCTTATGTTCGTAGTACTGAGGAGACACAGTCACTTGCGGAAGAAACTCATTCTAAAATGCTTTCAAAATTCCATAAGATTGATTATGATCAGTATAATAAAGATCAATTTTCTAAAAAGACCCGTATTCGTTTACAAAAGGAATTAGCTCAATTAATAGTTTTTGTGCCTCAAAGTTTGTCAACAGAAAACCCTCCTAGTACGTCTGCTACACTTGTCAAAAAGGATTTAACTAAGTTAATTCCGCTGGTAAGTAAGGTGTCAGATAGCTTAAATGCGGTGTACCAACACTTAGCCGATTTTGACAAGGTCATTGTGGAACGTACGACGGCTTCGGCCATAACGGAAGGTGAATGGAATTTTGAGCACACAAGAGCTGCATTTTGAGACGAAATTGTTCCATTTGTAAACAATGTTAAAGCTTGTCTTAGTAATATTGATCAAGATTTGCTTTTGGAAATAGAAGAAGTTAGACGTGTTTTCAATGAAATTGATGATGCTTATGAAAATAGTTTACTTGAAATAGAAAGAGTTTCACGCCAAAATGATCAGCTTTTGAAGCAAGTGATGTCTCATGATATAGTTTCCATCTGTGTGAATAAAATTGTTGATAATGATTCTATTGTGCATAATGTTGAATCTGTGGATAATGTGGTAGATAGTACTTGTCACGAATCTGACGCTGAATTTTTAAAGCTTCAAGATTCATATTCTTCGCTTTCAAAACGTTTTGATGAGATTCAAACACATTGTATTTCGCTTAAATGCAAGCAACAATTTATTCAAGAAATCTTTGGAGGGTCATTCGAAGGTGTTAATATTGATGATGCAAATTTTCAAAATAATTTTCGATTGAATTTACAATCAAAACAGCGTCAGCCAAGTGACAAGGTTGCTAAATCTATGCCGATAGACATAGAGAAATCTAAGGAGATTAACTGTGTGAACGTACTTGAGGCCGCTGAGAATTTTAAACTTGATCTAGATAATCGAGTTTCCAAGATTTTATCCAAAGTTGATAACTTAAAATAGAAACATACACGACTCTTCGATTCAGTAAAGCCCGCATGTGCTAATACCACTGCACATAATTAATCATTGATTGAACAATTGAATCGAAAGTCGGTGGAAATATCTGACTTGAGGGAAAAAATGTATGATAAAAATCTGGCTTTGACTGAGTTAAAGGAAACACTTTGTACCCTAAAAGGTAAGAATGTTGTGGATAACGCAGCCACTATCTCAGCACCGTCCTCTAGTGCAATCAAAAGGAACCTCATTGTCGTCACACCATTTAACAAGGGCCCTATGACTAAACCATCTCAAACATTGGTCACTAAAGATAAGGTAAAATAAAAACCAGCTTCTAATATTCCCGTGTTTCCTTCTACAGGAGTAACCACCACTACCAAGGCTCAAAGATCTAAGCTTAAAAGAAACAAGAAGAATGATAGGATCTTTCCCCCATCTAGTAGTCAAGTGAAGAAGAAAGTAGAAGCCCATCTTAGGAATGTTATTTCTGTTTTGAATAAAATGAATCATGTAGCTAAACCTAAAGGCTCTGCAGTTGTGTAGTGTTCTAAGCCTACTGTGAGTTCTAATTTGAAATGTTGGAATTGCAATGAATGTATGCTTTATAGTCGTCATGAGATGTATGCCCGGAAAAATGGACTAGAATGGAAACCGACTGGGAAAGTGTTAACCCAAGGTGGTTGGTTGTGGCGCCCCACTGGTAGAACTTTCGCTATAGTAGGAAACACGTGCCCTTTAACTATGATCACTCCCACTAAAGCGAAGAAATCGTGCCCTTTAACTAGGAGTACCAAGGCGTCCGAAACGCAAGCGTGTCCTTTAACTAGGAACACCGACACTACTTTAGGAACAATGTGCCCTTTAAATAGGTCTACTCCCACTGTAGTGCCCGATAATATTCCTAAACCTCAGAAAGTTGGAACAATAAAACCTGTTAGTGGTAAAACTCACATTAGAAAACGCCGGAAATCTAAGGGTCACACAAATGTTAGCAATTCGGATAATTTTTATATCTGTATCTGCTAACACTCCAGAACCAATAGTTTCGAATGCATTGTCTACTGTTGTTGTTGAAAACAGGTGGTCCAAATTGTTCTCTGGTATTTGGACTCTGGTTGCTCCAGGCATATGACCGGAGATCACTCTCAGCTCAGAAATTTCGTCAGCAAGTTTCTTGGTACGGTTCGATTTGGGAATGATCATATTGCAAAGATAATGGGTTAAGTGAATATCATATTGGGAATGTTATAATTTCAAGAGTGTATTATGTGGAAGGTCTCGGTCACAACTTATTTTTTGTGGGACAATATTGTGATGCAAACCTAGAAGTTGCTTTTCAAGAGCATACCTGCTTCATTCGTAATTTGGAAGGGGTTGATTTATTGAAAGGTACTCGAGGGAATAATTTGTACACTTTGTCTCTACAAGATATGATGGCCGCTTCTCCCGTATGTCTTCTCTCCAAAGCATCAAAGATTAAGTCATGGTTATGGCATCGACGGTTATCTCATCTTAACTTTGACGCTATTAATCATTTGGCGAGAAACGAACTTGTTCGTGGTCTTCCTAAGCTTATATTTCACAAGGAACATTTGTGTTCCGCGTGTACAATGGGGAAAAGCACTAAGAAATCATACAACCCCAAGACTGAAGACACCAACCAAGAAAAACTTTATTTGTTGCATATGGATCTTTGTGGGCCAATGCGTGTTGAAAGTATTAGTGGTAAAAGGTACATCCTCGTCATTGTCGATGATTACTCTCGGTTTACATGGGTGAAATTTCTTACAACAAAAAAAAGAGGCACCTAAATTCATCATCGGATTTCTCAAGATGATTCAAGTGCGTCTCAACACTACTGTCTGACGCATTCGTACAGATAATGGAACCGAATTTGTGAATCAAATCTTGCGTGATTATTATGAAGAAGTTGGAATTTCTCATGAAACATCCGTTGCTCGCTCTCCACAACAAAACGGTGTCTTTGAAAGGCGAAATCACACACTTATGGAAGCTGCTTGAACGATGTTAATTTACGCAAAGGCTCCATTGTTTTATGGGCAGAAGCGGTATCTATAGCAGTTTTCACCCAAAACCGGTCACTAATTCGAAAACGCTATGGTAAAACACCTTATGAGCTTTGATGAGACTGTATTTATACATAGTCTCATCGTCCAAATCGGGCTTAAAACGCTTAAAATATCATCAAAATACCCAAATATATGCTTGTGTTTGTTCATTGTGTATTTTAGGCACGGATATCGTGAATTCACCAAATGATCAAAGGAATCAAGCAAAAACGAACACGGGAAACAAAGCCGCACAAAGAACCGGACCCGAATCATGAATTTCCTTTGAACTCCTTGAAGTTTGAAGATTTGGCAAAAATGGTCCCTTAAGAATTGAATACTTGTCATATTATACCCTTGCAAAACTCAGTTATTGCATTAGGGTCCCTAATATTTCAAGATATTGCATTAAAGGTCCTTGAAGAATATCAAAATTACAAGAGAACTCCTTGAATCATGTTTGAAAAGTGTTTGGACCAAAAGTGACAAGATGAGCAAAGTTGTTTTCAAAGGATGGAAAGTTTAGAGCTGTTTAAGTTTAAGTGACAACACAAGGGGAGTATGGGGGCCTTTTATGACTAGACAGCAAACTCCCACCATCCACTCATAATTCACCACGTCACCCCACCACTCCAACTCCTCCAATCAGATTGCCCCTACCCTCCACATCAGACTCCCACCACTAACCTTTTTAATTTATTTAAATCAGTTTTTAAAACGAGTTTATTAAACTTAAAAAGGGTGGGAAACCAATACTATTCACTCACCTCTCCTAATTACCCCCAAATCCCAGTCAAAGAACCATAATCCAATTGGGGTGAAAAACAAAGGGGTTTTACCCCATATACTCCAGAATACTAATTTACCATCTTTTAAACAAATCCCACTCACTTTTATTTCCACCCACTTACCCCTGGTCCCCAACGCGTGTTCCCCTGTTCCTCCATTTTTAGCAACAAAGGCATCTTGACAGGGAATCAACGTTCCTTAGCAAAACTTGGACCCAAAGGCTTCAATGAACGTGTGAGATTGATTCTCAACAGCTGTCCATCCAGAAGATCACATGTGAGCAATTTGACCAGTTTCAAATTCAAAGACCCAAGGGCATGAATGGAATTTTATGTATTAGGGTTTCAGTATTATTTTAGATTCTAGATAGTTCTTGTTTGCCTATAAAAGGAGCACCAAACATGTTGGTTTCCCTTGTTCCAGTTTTTATGTAAAATTTTAAATCGATTAATGACAATGAAAAATTTGGAGTTTGCATAATACTGAGTTCCCTCTTAGTTTAATCTTTACTTTTCTCAACTTAGTTTAAGGCATTTAAAGGTTCAAGAAGTTTCAAATTTCAAAAATTCGTTTTTAGTTTAAGTGTTTGTGTTGAAAAATTGTTCAAAAACTTGATGATTAAATGATTATGAAGTGAAAGTGGATTGATCATTTAAGAATCAGTTTTGTGGAAAGGTTTTACAAATTTTCAGTTGGATTTATTAGTTTTGAGACAGAAAGCAGTTTTTTTAAGGACAGTCATTTTTATAAGCTTTAAGCTATAAGCTATAAGCTAGCTTAATTAATAAGCTAGCTTGATAGCTTATTAGCTCTTGTGAACAGATAACCCTCTCTTGTTTTCTTTTTGGCAGCACAACAAAGTTCCCAAGTGTTCCAGATTTTCAAGTTTCAAGACATATTGGGTGTGACTTTGGAAGTCACACCATCACTCTCTACTCTAAGTCAACAGCCCTGTTCCAAAACCATAAGCCCAGCTTTAAAGCTGATGGGAGATGGCATTGCAGCCATAGTGGGGCCCGGATGTGGGTCCCACAAGGTATAAACCTAGGCTTGAACCCTCTCATAGCTTAAAAACTGTGTTTGTATGAAAATTGGTGTAAAGTTGTTTGCTTGATTGAACTGGATGTTTTCTTTATGTTTATTCAAGTTCTTATGCATGTTATGATTGATTTGGAACAGTTTAGTTTAGGTTTGTAGGCTTTTGCTTAGTTAAAATTCATAATCAGTCATTTAAGGGGGTGTTTGGATCTGCTTATTATGTTGACTTCATGACAGATTTTGGCTTGTAAACATTGCAAATACACTCACTTTATTTGTATTTGACTCTTGGTTAATTAGTTTAAGGATTGGTAGACATAGAAAGCAAAATTGCATGTTTATAATTGGTATTAACTAGCAAAATCAGTTAAGTCTTGTTTCTGCTTGTTTTTGTGCCTTTTAGATTTTGAAATCTTGCTCAATGTTAGAGGATAGGTCTAGATAGGATTTTAGATAGCTTTTAAGTGATTTGGTTATCTTGTATGCAAGTGTTGGCCATTTAAAATTCACCAAGTGACCTAGTAGATCAGTCAAAGTTCATCAGACCCCTTTGTGCTTAGTCAGTAACTTGATTGGTGCCTTTTTTGTGATTTTCTTGTGTTAAACCTTGTGTTTTTATTGTTCATCTGACTCCCCACAACCCAACTGGTTGTGGGGGTGCCCCTCTTGTCCATCAAAACCATCTAATCAACAAGATCTAGCTCAAAAGGTCCACAGACCTTGCTATTGCACTAGCAGTGGGAACTCCATTACCCCTGCTAGTGTATTTGTTTCCCCTGCTGTGCTACTAGACAAAAATAGTCCAAGTGTCACCTTCAGGGTTTTGTTTTTTTTGTCTTTAGTGAACAAAATTAGGAGTTAGACTTTGAAACTTTTTCAATTATTTTTCTTTTTTAATTTCTGATTTTTCAGTATAATTTATTTTCTGATTACTGTTCATTTCCTATTTTTTACATTTAATTGCATTTTTAACTACTTTTAATTAGGCTGTTTTTGTCTTTTAGTGTAAAAAATTTATATTTTTCACTCTTAAAATTTTTCTTAGATTTAGAAAATTAATTTAAGATTTTTAGTTTAAAAATATTTCACTGTTCACCTTTTTAATTATTTTTTATAATTAAATTATTTTAATTAGGGTTTAAATATTAAACTGTTTTGTCTTTTAGTGCAAGATTTTACTTTTTTCAAACTTTTTCAATTTTCTACTGTTCATTAGTATAATTTAGGATTTTTAAAATTGTCAAATTATTTTTGGCATTATTTTATTATTTTTTATGATTATTTTAGTTTAAAAAATAGTTTTTAGTGATTAAAAAATAGAAAAATAGTTTTGAAAATTTAGGAAAAATAGTTTTTAGTCTTTAAATAATATAAGTTAGTTATTAGTTCAATAAAATAATATTTTGGACATTTTGTTAATTATATTTAATTTTAGGGCTTTAATTAGCATTTAAAATTGAATATTTAATTAATAAAAGGTTTTAAAATATATTTGTTGGATTTTTATTCTTATTTATATTATTTTAGACTTAGTTTAATCTTTTAATTAACTTTTAGGTTTAATTTTTAATTTTGTCGCGTTTTACGTATTTACGTTCGCGTTTTACGTCATTCGTCGTAGTTTAAATCGTAGTCGTAGCTCGTCTTTACTTTTTCTCTCTTTAAACAAAAAACGTCACTAATCCAAACTTGATTTCATACATATTGGCACATTAATACACACACCTCCTTCGAGAATGAACCCGCATTTATTCGGTTTTACGTTTTTCCTAAAACGTGCAACTTAATACTTGCCGCTTTTATACGTTGTTTTCCTAAACGCGTATTTCTACATCAATTTTTGGCGCCGCTGCCGGGGAGGTGTTTACTGTGCCATTATTAGTATCGTGTTTGTGTGAGTAGTGCGTTTTTTCTTTTCATTTTTGGAAAGCGTAAATATCGTACATACTCATTTTTGTTATTTTTCTCTATTATATTATAATATCCCAATAAATCGTGTTTAGTTTTCCTAAATTAAACACACAACAATCTTTACTATATTGTAGATATATTGGTTTTCGTTTTTCTTGTGAATATATTATTACTATATTGTATCTTCGTAAGAACAATAAATATACAAGTACTCCAAAAGCGTGAAAACGCAACCTTGATTCGGGATTTCATCACTCGATCATTGTATTCGAATCCAAAGCAAAAGTTTAAAGGCAAAATAGATAAATACTTTCGTGAGGCTTAATTTCAATTAACACAAACTATAACGTGGGTATAAGGCGGTTGTATTTCACGACCTAAAGGAAAAAGGCTCTTAAGTGCTTCGCGCCGCCTCGTTTCCTCCGCTTGCTTGTGCGTGTTTTGAGAAAGAGGGCCAATCGAGGGTTTGTCGCCCAAGTATTATCTACGTATACTATATTTGCTTGTGTTTTCAAGATTAAACCCTCTTGAACGTTTTGGTGTTCCACCAACGTTCTAAAGTCATCGAAGGCGTTCACTCCACGTGATCGTTTTCATTCTTTGAGGATCCTTTAATCGAGAAAGTCGATTCGAGGGGAGATTTGTAGATTTGTGTCTACGTAATACAACAAAAATCCAAAAAAATTAAAAAACAATCAAAGACCAACAAAATTGAAAAATCGAAAAACCGCAAAAAGAATCTTTTTTGCTACCACCCATTCTACGCTTAGTGCATGCGCACTCGATCGAAGGACTATTCCAATTCTAGTCAAGCTTCGAATCGACGCAATCGTAATCGAAGGAATCGACGACGTAGACGAGAATTAGAAACCGATGTTCCTAATATCGTTGTTGAAGAAACCGTAGAGGAGATGGCCGACAATCGTTCGATGATGGAATTGCTCCAAGCGCCCACCGAGGGTTATGGAGACGCGATCGTAATTCCCGCTATCGAAGCGGAGAATTTTTAGATTAAGAGCGGAATGATTTCGTTAATCCAAGCTACAAAATCTCGAGGTCGTGAAGCCGATAATCCTCACGACCATATTCGGAATTTTGATCGTCTTTTGGCCACGAGCAAGTTTAAGAACATCGACACCGATGTCGTCAAGCTTATGCTTTTTCCGTACTCGCTCGATGGTGCCGCCAAGGATTGGTGCGAGAAAGAGCCACCTAATTCGATAGTTACGTGTAAGGATCTCGTTTCCAAGTTCGTTAATTATTTCTTCCCACCGTCTAAGACAACGTTTTTCAAAAATGAAATTACGAAATTTGAGCAAAAACCGAATGAATCTTTTAGAGACGCGTGGGATCGCTTTAAGGAATTGCTTAGGCAATGTCCTCACCATGGTTTTTCCGAGTTGCACCAAATCGATACGTTTTACAACGGTTCTAATTTTCACGAACAAGACTCGTTGAATTCCGCCGCCGGTGGCAACTTTTTGTGTAAGACTCCGAAAGATGCATTGATAATTATCGAAAACCGATCCAAGGTTTACCAACTCCGCAACGCACCGAGTGTTGCCAATGTCGCCAATGTTAGTAGTTCTAATCGTGACATTGAGAGAGTTGATGCGAAAGTCTACAAGTTGACGAATGTGTTCACGTCTTTTCTCGTTGAGATGCAAAAGAAAGACGCTCCCGCTACGGTGAAAGCGGTTGAGGTTTCGTGTACGTTTTGTGGTGGACCTCATAATTATTACGAGTGTGCGGCTACGGATGGCCAAACGTCGAATGTGAGTGCGTTAAATGGAAACAACAATTTTTCAAATCAAAATAACGCGGGTCCATCACAACAAGGCAATTATAACCAAGGCAACAATTTTCAAAATCGAAACAATTTTCAAGGAAACAATCAACAAGGAAATTTTTCGAATCAAAATCAAGGAGGTTATAATCAAGGTCGTAATATAACTTGGCAAAATCGAGACAATAATCAAAACTCGAATTTTTCAAACAACAACAACCAAGGCAACAATTTTTCAAGTGGTAATCAAGGAAATTTTCAAAGAAGTAATCAAAACCAAGGGAACTTTAATTCAAATCAAAATAGTTCGTCAAACGATTTTCAAAATTACATGAAAACGAATGAGGCTAATATGAGATGATTAGAGGGAGAAATTGGTACTTTGAAAAACGACTTTTCTAATACATTGAAATTGCAAAACACGAAGATTGAGCAAGGGCAAATTGATATTAAAAAGATGTTTTCAGCCATAATGAACAAGTCCTCGGGTGCGTCATCGAGTTCGTTACCTAGTGACACCGTTGCAAATCCGAAGGAGCAATGTAAAGCCGCCTCGTCTCGTGAGAAAGGTCGTGTGATTACCCCTAACCTTGAAGGATTCCGTGTTGTTTATTCCTCTCAACCCTCGACTTCTAAGACGTCTTCTTGTTCTAAAGTCGATGGGGTGAACGTGGCGACCAAGGAAAAGAGTGCACACCCTCGTGTACCTCAAATTCCATCCACGGTTCAAAAAGAGATCTTTGTCGACCTTACCAAAGTAACCCTTGAAGAAACTTGTGCTTCGATCCTTCTTAAAAAACCCAAAAGGCGTATGACGAGAAAGGAAAAGGATCCGGGCCAATTTCTATTACCTTGTGATTTTTCCGAGATTGAGGGATGTTTAGCCCTTACCGATTTAGGTGCTAGCATCAATCTCATGCCTCATTCTCTTTGGAAATTGATGAGATTGCCTTCGCTTACCCCCACGAACATGACTATCGAGCTTGCAAATTGTACTCCACTTATACCAATTGGAATAGCCGAGGATGTCTATGTTAGGATTGGAAAGTTTGTTTTTCCCGCGGATTTCGTTATATCCGATTACGAGTGTGACCCTAAATGTCCCATTATTTTAGGCCGACCATTCTTATCGACGGCTAGAACCGTAATCGACGTTCACGAGGGGAGACTTACTATGAGATATGGGGATGAGAAAATAGACTTTTTCGCTAGAAAATCCCAAGGATTTAATGAGAATGAAAAAACCGAGGTTTCAAAACCTAATGATTTCAAAATGTTCACTTTAGCGGAAAGAATGAAGCTTAATGCATGTTTTGAAAGAATTAAGAAAAACGGTTTTAAAGATGATGATTTTAATGATAAAGAATACGTGTACCTAATTCAAAAGGGTATGTGTAAATTTATGGATGAAAACTCACTATGGGATGTTTTTAGCGAAACAAGTGAACCACCAATTCCGAAGGGCGACGTTAGTGCCATCACGACAAAGACCAAAATGGGCTCGTCTTCACCACCTTAGAAGGACCACGTCTTTGAGGCTTCAACTTCTAACTCCATCGAAGTGCCTCCTTTGCCTAGCCCAACACCCGTTGAGGCTAAAGGGTTCATTGACATCGATCCTCTCGTCTTAGAAAAGTCACCTAAGCATAGTCATTCGACTTGTAAGACCATGGTTGTGAGTGCTCACATCGACTCTTTCTTTGACGATGACGATGACGATTTTGCCGAAATGGATCACGTACTTTGAAATCCACATGCAATTTTTGATTCTCCTAAAAAGAAATATGTGAAGTACGATGATTACGAGTTTTATCCCGAGATTGAGGAAATCATTGAACGAGAGCTAGCTCTTATGCCTTCACTTCCACCTACGAGTGAGGTCGACCTTTCCAAAATCGAGGATGAACTTAATGAGTTGGAACGTCTTATTTTCAATAACGAACCAACTCATGTGACCACTAAAAATCCCATTCTTGAGGAGTTACCTAATCAACACTCCTCATTTGAGAATGACGTTTACCACATTCGTGAGGATCTAACTTATCAACGATCCCCACAAAAGAATGATGGTTTCGTGCTTGATCGTGATCTTTTCGAGAGAGTTTCTAAGATACTCAAGGAGGGGAATGACAAACCTTGGTTTGACAAGCCTATCTTTGATGAAGAAATCTATGAGATCGACGTTCATGAGGATGACGAGTATGTTGACCCCGAGGGGGCGGTGTTCTTTATTGACAAACGTTTTGAGAATTTATATAATCCGCCACCCCCTCCCGCCAAAGACTTAAATGTGAGGATTTTTAGCGCGACTAATTTTCAATTTGACACGCCAAATATTTTCGACATTATTCAATCGGGTTTTCATAAAGAGTTTAAAAACGATGAAAAAGGAAAAGATTTTAAAAATGTTTTAAATAATTTTTCTACCTTGCTAACTCCGTCATCACATCGTTTTATGAGTGCTACCACCTCGTCTACTCCTTTTGACGATGGTTGGTGTGGTCTTAGTATGGGGGAAGCCACAAATGTTCCTTCACACTTTACCACCGAGGACGAGATTTACGATCCCGGAATTGCTTGTAAAGGGAAATCTCGGTCTTCCACCGATGCAATAAATGGAAAATCTTTTCGTTTGCTTGGTGTGAGTCTACCTCGAGTAGCTCATTATGTTGCCTTACCCATTGCCCCACCTTTCTACTTCTAATCTCTTTTCTTCTACCCCATTGGGGTTTGTGTTGAAGTGGCGTTATTTCGTCTTTCATCCGAAAACGAAAACGCTATCTTTGACCCCGGTATACGTTTATCGGGTTTTTAAAGTACTCCATGTACTTTTGGGCCTTGTTCATCATGTAAGTCCCACCAAAAATGACCAAACCAAGATTATCCCTAAATGATCACATTTATTGATAACATGAATGTGGCTGTAGATAATGAAGGCATTACAGTCGTCTCTACATCTAATGCATCATATCAAGCTAATGATCTTGATGCATATGATTCAGATTGTAATGACATTCACTCAGCCCAAGCTGCACTCGTTGCTAATCTCTCTCACTACGGTTCTGATGTCGACAGTGAGGTACCAACCACATCTAATAATGTTCATGATATTCCACATCATGTTGAGTATGAAAATGACAACCTCGAATAGCATTCGGGAACTAGTAACTCAAATGATGCGGCATCCAATCCAACACATTTGAGTGAACCTCAACCAAATGCTACGACGGGTATGGAATCTTTTGATCAACGTGATTTGGTAATGGTGCCTAAACATATTATTGATAACATGAATGTGGCTGTCCGACAAACAGTAGATATGAATGCCAACCTAACCGCTGAGCTTGTGCTGTATAAAGAAAAGGTCAAAACTTTTGAAATGGTCCCTCAAGCTGAAAAAATAACTTATTCTGAATTTGACCAATTTCGTTTTGAATAGATTGAACACTTAAATGAAATAGAATCATTAAAAGCTAATCTTTCCAATGAATTAAAAGCAAAAGAGTCGGTTGTAAATAATTTTCAGAAACTTAAAAAGGATTTTGAAACTCTCGAGTCTAAAAAGTTTGAATCGGAAATTAATGCTACCAAACTTCTAAAATTCAAGGAACAACAGCTTTTAAAACAATACGCTTATACAGAAAAGGTTCATCTTTTAACTAAATCATTTAAAGAACTCAAACTTAAGCGTCTTCAAGATTTACCTTTGGATCCTGGTTATGCAAAACAAGCCCAGGAAAATATTCCTTTTCTTTATGATGTGACCCTTATTGGCAAATCGAAAGAATCACCTTATGTTCGTAGTACTAAGGAGACACAGTCACTTGCGGAAGATACTTATTCTAAAATGCTTTCAAAATTCCATAAGATTGATTATGATCAGTATAATAAAGATCAATTTTCTAAAAAGACTCGTATTCGTTTACAAAAGGAATTAGCTCAATTAATAGTTTTTGTGCCTCAAAGTCTGTCAATAGAAAACCCTCCTAGTACGTCTGCTACACTTGTCAAAAAGGATTTAACTAAGTTAATTCCGCCGGTAAGTAAGGTGTCAGATAGCTTAAATGAGGTGTACCAACACTTAGCCGATTTTGACAAGGTCATTGTGGAACGTACGACGGCTTCGGCCATAACGGAAGGTGAATAGAATTTTGAGCACACAAGAGCTGCATTTTGAGACGAAATTGTTCCATTTGTAAACAATGTTAAAGCTTTTCTTAGTAATATTGATCAAGATTTGCTTTTGGAAATAGAAGAAGTTAGACGTGTTTTCAATGAAATTGATGATGCTTATGAAAATAGTTTACTTGAAATAGAAAGAGTTTCACGCCAAAATGATCAGATTTTGAAGCAAGAGATGTCTCATGATATAGTTTCCGTCTGTGTGAATAAAATTGTAGATAATGATTCTATTGTGCATAATGTTGAATCTGTGGATAATGTGGTAGATAGTACTTGTCACGAATCTGACGCTGAATTTTTAAAGCTTCAAGATTCATATTCTTCGCTTTCAAAAAGTTTTGATGAGATTCAAACACATCGTATTTCGCTTGAATGCAAGCAAAAATTTATTCAAGAAATCTTTGGAGGGTCATTCGAAGGTGTTAATATTGATGATGCAAATTTTCAAAATAATTTTCGATTGAATTTACAATCAAAACAGCATCAGCCAAGTGACAAGGTTGCTAAATCTATGCCGATAGACATAGAGAAATCTAAGGAGATTAACTGTGTGAACGTACTTGACGCCGCTGAGAATTATAAACTTGATCTAGATAATCGAGTTTCCAAGATTTTATCCAAAGTTGATAACTTAAAATAGAAACATACACGACTCTTCGATTCAGTAAAGCCCGCACGTGCTAATACCACTGCACATAATTAATCATTGATTGAACAATTGAATCGAAAGTCGGTGGAAATATCTGATTTGAGGGAAAAAATTTATGATAAAAATCTGGCTTTGACTGAGTTAAAGGAAACACTTTGTACCCTAAAAGGTAAGAATGTTGTGGATAACGCAGCCACTATCTCAGCACCGTCCTCTAGTGCAATCAAAAGGAACCTCATTGCCGTCACACCATTTAACAAGGGCCCTAGGACTAAACCATCTCAAACATTAGTCACTAAAGATAAGGTAAAATAAAAACCAGCTTCTAATATTCTCGTGTTGCCTTCTACAAGAGTAACCACCACTACCAAGGCTCAAAGATCTAAGCTTAAAAGAAACAAGAAGAATGATAGGATCTTTCCCCCATCTAGTAGTCAAGTGAAGAAGAAAGTAGAAGCCCATCTTAGGAATGTTATTTCTGTTTTGAATAAAAAGAATCATGTAGCTAAACCTAAAGGCTCTGCAGTTGTGCATTGTTCTAAGCCTACTGTGAGTTCTAACTTGAAATGTTGGAATTGCAATGAATGTATGCTTTATAGTCGTCATGAGATGTATGCCCAGAAAAATGGACTAGAATGGAAACCGACTGGGAAAGTGTTAACCCAAGGTGGTTGGTTGTGGCGCCCCACTGGTAGAACTTTCACTATAGTAGGAAATACGTGCCCTTTAACTATGATCACTCCCACTAAAGCGAAGAAATTGTGCCCTTTAACTAGGAGTACCAAGGCTTCCAAAACACAAGCGTGTCCTTTAACTAGGAACACCGACACTACTTTAGGAACAAAGTGCTCTTTAAATAGGTCTACTCCCACTGTAGTGCCCGATAATATTCCAAAACCTCAGAAAGTTGGAACAATAAAACCTGTTAGTGGTAAAACTCACATTAGAAAACGCCGGAAATCTAAGGGTCACGCAAATGTTAGCAATTCGGATAATTTTATATCTGTATCTGCTAACACTCCAGAACCAATAGTTTCGAATGCATTGTCTACTGTTGTTGTTGAAAACAGGTGGTCCAAATTGTTCTCTGGTATTTGGACTCTGGTTGCTCCAGGCATATGACCGGAGATCACTCTCAGCTCAGAAATTTCGTCAGCAAGTTTCTTGGTACGGTTCGATTTGGGAATGATCATATTGCAAAGATAATGGGTTAAGTGAATATCATATTGGGAATGTTATAATTTCAAGAGTGTATTATGTGGAAGGTCTCGGTCACAACTTATTTTCTGTGGGACAATATTGTGATGCAAACCTAGAAGTTGCTTTTCAAGACCATACCTGCTTCATTCGTAATTTGGAAGGGGTTGATTTATTAAAAGGTACTCGAGGGAATAATTTGTAAACTTTGTCTCTACAAGATATGATGGCCGCTTCTCCCGTATGTCTTCTCTCCAAAGCATCAAAGATTAAGTCATGGTTATGGCATCGACGGTTATCTCATCTTAACTTTTACGCTATTAATCATTTGGCAAAAAACGAACTTGTTCGTGGTCTTCCTAAGCTTATATTTCACAAGGAACATTTGTGTTCCGCGTGTACAATGGGGAAAAGCACTAAGAAATCATACAACCCCAAGACTGAAGACACCAACCAAGAGAAACTTTATTTGTTGCATATGGATCTTTGTGGGCCAATGCGTGTTGAAAGTATTAGTGGTAAAAGGTACATCCTTGTCATTGTCGATGATTACTCTCGGTTTACATGGGTGAAATTTCTTACAACAAAAAATGAGGCACCTAAATTCATCATCGAATTTCTTAAGATGATTCAAGTGCGTCTCAACACTACTGTCTGACGCATTCGTACAGATAATGGAACCGAATTTGTGAATCAAATCTTGCGTGATTATTATGAAGAAGTTGGAATTTCTCATGAAACATCCGTTGCTCGCTCTCCACAACAAAACGGTGGCGTTGAAAGGCAAAATCACACACTTATGGAAGCTGCTCGAACGATGTTAATTTACGCAAAGGCTCCATTGTTTTATGGGCAGAAGCAGTATCTATAGCAGTTTTCACCCAAAACCGGTCACTAATTCGAAAACGCCATGGTAAAACACCTTATGAGCTTTGATGAGACTGTATTTATACATAGTCTCATCATCCAAATCGGGCTTAAAACGCTTAAAATATCATCAAAATACCCAAATATATGCTTGTGTTTGTTCATTGTGTATTTTAGGTGCAGATATCGTGAATTCACCAAATGATCAAAGGAATCAAGCAAAAACGAACACGGGAAACGAAGCCGCACAAAGAACCGGACCCGAATCATGAATTTCCTTTGAAGTCCTTGAAGTTTGAAGATTTGGCAAAAATGGTCCCTCAAGAATTGAAGACTTGTCATATTATACCCTTGCAAAACTTAATTATTGCATTAGGGTCCCTAATATTTCAAGATATTGCATTAAAGGTCCTTGAAGAATATCAAAATTACAAGAGAAGTCCTTGAATCATGTTTGAAAAGTGTTTGGGCCAAAAGTGACAAGATGAGCAAAGTTGTTTTCTAAGGATGGAAAGTTTAGAGTTGTTTAAGTTTAAGTGACAACACAAGGGGAGTATGGGGGCCTTTTATGACTAGACAGCAAACTCCCACCATCCACTCATAATTCACCACGTCACCCCCCACTCCAAATCCTCCAATCAGATTGCCCCTACCCTCCACATCAGACTCCCACCACTAACCTTTTTAATTTATTTAAATCAGTTTTTAAAACGAGTTTATTAAACTTAAAAAGGGTGGGAAACCAATACTATTCACTCACCTCCCCTAATTACCCCCAAATCCCAGTCAAAGAACCCTAATCCAATTGGGGTGAAAAACAAAGGGGTTTTACCCCATATACTCCAGAATACTAATTTACCATCTTTTAAACAAATCCCACTCACTTTTTTCTCCACCCACTTACCCCTGGTCCCCAACGCGTGTTCCCCTGTTCCTCCATTTTTAGAAACAAAGGCATCTTGACAGGGAATCAACATCCCTTAGCAAAACTTGGACCCAAAGGCTCCAATGAACGTGTGAGATTGATTCTCAACAGCTGTCCATCCAGAAGATCACATGTGAGCAATTTGACCAGTTTCAAATTCAAAGACCCAAGGGCATGAATGGAATTTTATGTATTAGGGTTTCAGTATTATTTTAGATTCTAGATAGTTCTTGTTTGCCTATAAAAGGAGCACCAAACATGTTTGTTTGCCCTTGTTCCAGTTTTTATGTAAAATTTTAAATCGATTAATGACAATGAAAAATTTGGAGTTTGCATAATACTGAGTTCCCTCTTAGTTTAATCTTTACTTTTCTCAACTTAGTTTAAGGCATTTAAAGGTTCAAGAAGTTTCAAATTTCAGAAATTCGTTTTTAGTTTAAGTGTTTGTGTTAAAAAATGGTTCAAAAACTTGATGATTAAATGATTATGAAGTGAAAGTGGATTGATCATTTAAGAATCAGTTTTGTGGAAAGGTTTTACAAAATTTCAGTTGGATTTATTAGTTTTAAGAAAGAAAGCAGTTTTTTTAAGGACAGTCATTTTTATAAGCTTTAAGCTATAAGCTATAAGCTAGCTTAATTAATAAGCTAGCTTGATAACTTATTAGCTCTTGTGAACAGATAACCCTCTCTTGTTTTCTTTTTGGCAGCACAACAAAGTTCCCAAGTGTTCAAGATTTTCAAGTTTCAAGACATATTGGGTGTGACTTTGGAAGTCACACCATCACTCTCTACTCTAAGTCAATAGCCATGTTCCAAAACCATAAGCCCACCTTTAAAGCTGATGGGAGATGGCATTGCAGCCATAGTGGGGTCCGGATGTGGGTCCCACAAGGTATAAACCTAGGCTTGAACCCTCTCATAGCTTAAAAACTGTGTTTGTATGAAAATTGGTGTAAAGTTGTTTGCTTGATTGAACTGGATGTTTTCTTTATGTTTATTCAAGTTCTTATGCATGTTATGATTGATTTGGAACAGTTTAGTTTAGGTTTGTATGCTTTTGCTTAGTTAAAATTCATAATCAGTCATTTAAGGGGGTGTTTGGATCTGCTTATTATGTTGACTTCATGACAGATTTTGGCTTGTAAACATTGCAAACACACTCACTTTATTTGTGTTTGACTCTTGGTTAATTAGTTTTAGGATTGGTAGACATAGAAAGCAAAATTGCATGTTTATAATTGGTATTAACTAGCAAAATCAGTTAAGTCTTGTTTCTACTTGTTTTTGTGCCTTTTAGATTTTGAAATCTTGCTCAATGTTAGAGGATAGGTCTAGCTAGGATTTTAGATAGCTTTTTAAGTGATTTGGTTATCTTGTATGCAAGTGTTGGCCATTTAAAATTCACCAAGTGACCTAGTAGATCAGTCAAAGTTCATCAGACCCCTTTGTGCTTAGTCAGTAACTTGATTGGTGCCTTTTTTGTGATTTTCTTGTGTTAAACCTTGTGTTTTTATTGTTCATCTGACTCCCCACAACCCAACTGGTTGTGGGGGTGCCCCTCTTGTCCATCAAAACCATCTAATCAACAAGATCTAGCTCAAAAGGTCCACAGACCTTGCTATTGCACTAGCAGTGGGAACTCCATTACCCCTGCTAGTGTATTTGTTTCCCCTGTTGTGCTACTGGACAAAAATAGTCCGAGTGTCACTTTTAGGGTTTTGTTTTTTTGTCTTTAGTGAACAAAATTAGGAGTTAGACTTTGAAACTTTTTCCATTATTTTTCTTTTTTAATTTCTGATTTTTTAGTATAATTTATTTTCTGATTACTGTTCATTTCCTATTTTTTACATTTAATTGCATTTTTAACTACTTTTAATTAGGCTGTTTTTGTCTTTTAGTGTAAAAAAGTTATATTTTTCACTCTTAAAATTTTTCTTAGATTTGGAAAATTAATTTAAGATTTTTAGTTTAAAAATATTTCACTTTCACCTTTTTAATTATTTTTTTAACTAAATTAGTTTAATTAGGGTTTAAATATTAAACTGTTTTGTCTTTTAGTGCAAAATTTTACTTTTTTCAAACTTTTTTAATTTTCTACTGTTCATTAGTATAATTTAGGATTTTTAAAATTGTCAAATTATTTTTGGCATTATTTTATTATTTTTTATGATTATTTTAGTTTAAAAAATAGTTTTTAGTGATTAAAAATAGAAAAATAGTTTTGAAAATTTAGGAAAAATAGTTTTTAGTCTTTAAATAATATAAGTTAGTTATTAGTTCAATAAAATAATATTTCTGACATTTTGTTAATTATATTTAATTTTAGGGCTTTAATTAGCATTTAAAATTGAATATTTAATTAATAAAAGGTTTTTAAATATATTTGTTGGATTTTTATTCTTATTTATATTATTTTGGACTTAGTTTAATCTTTTAATTAATTTTTAGGTTTAATTTTTAATTTTGTCGCGTTTTACGTATTTACGTTCGCGTTTTACGTCATTCGTCGTAGTTTAAATTGTAGTCGTAGCTCGTCTTTACTTTTCCTCTCTTTAAACCAAAAACGTCACTAATCCAAACTTGATTTCATACATATTGGCAAATTAATACACACACCTCCTTCGAGAACGAACCCGCATTTATTCGGTTTTACGTTTTTCCTAAAACGTGCAACTTAATACTTGCCGCTTTTATACGTTGTTTTCCTAAACGCGTATTTCTACATCAAGCTTCTACATGGTAAAGTACCAGATTTATCATATCTTCATGTATTTGGTTCTCTATGCTATCCAAATAATGATGGTGACAATTTGGGAAAACTTCAACCCAAGGCTGATATTGGTATTTTCATTGGCTATGCACCCACAAAGAAGGCATACCGAATCTACAATCGTCAGTCTCGTAAGATCCTCGAAACTATGAATGTTGATTTTGATGAGCTGACAGCAATGGCTTCTGAGCAAAGCAACTCTGAATCCGCACTTCATGAAATGGGACCTAGTAACATTAGTTCTGGACTTGTCCTAAACAACCCTACTTCATCATCATTTACACCACCTTCTAGGAATGAATAGGATACGTTGTTTCAACCGTTCTTTGATGAATTCTTTACTCCTCCAAGTATTGATGCTCCAGAACCTGAAGTAATAGCTCCGGTTACCGAAGTTGTAGCTCCCACAATCGAAGCACAATCTGATACGTCTGCACCTACAATTGGTCAAGATATACCTTCAACAAGTAATTCTCAACCAACACATGTAACAACTACCCATGTCATGCCTATTGATGATGAAGAGGATGATGATGATCACGATTTGGAATTCGCTCAAATGCGTGAACTTCCATTCTTTGGTGTACCAATTCCCGACCATAATCAAGTCGGGTCGTCCACCTTAGTGGAAGCTCCTACTACGGTCTACTCCAATCCACGGATTCGTGAACATGATAGCAAGTGTAAAAAGGATCATCCTATAGATTCTATTATTGGTGACCCTAATCGTCCGGTATCAACATGAAGTCAGTTATAAGAAAATGCAATGTTTTGTCATTTTGATGCTTTTCTCACTGAAGTTGAACCTAAGACATGGCAAGAAGCTTTTACTCAATCTTGTTGGATAGAAGCTATGGAAGAAGAACTTAATGAATTTATACGTCTTGAAGTATGGGAACTTGTCCCATGCCCGGATCAAGTGCAGTTACTCACTTTAAAATGGGTTTACAAGGTGAAACTCGACGAGTTAGGCGGAATTTTGAAGAACAAAGCTCGACTAGTAGCTCGTGGATACAAGCAATTATTAGGCATAGACTTTATGGAATCCTTTGCAGCTATTGCCCGTTTGGAAGCTATTAGATTATTCCTTGCTTATGCAGCCCACATGAATATAATCGTCTATGAGATGGATGTGAAGGCGGCATTTCTTAATGGTGAAATCAAGGAAGAAGTCTATGTTCAACAGCCGGATGGTTTTGTGAATCCTAGTTATCCTAATCATGTGTACAAGCTTAAGAAGGCTCTTTATGGGTTAAAGCAAGCTCCACGCACATGGTATGATCTATTGTCACAATTTCTCATTACGCAAGGCTTCGCTAAAGGCAAGGTGGATCCCACGCTGTTCATTCAGAAATGAGGTAAAGATATGATAATGGTACAAATATATGTTGATGATATTATATTTGTAGCCTCGACCCAAACCTTATCCGATGAGTTTGGGATACTCATGTCTTCCAAGTTTAAGATGTCAATGATGGGCAAGGTATCATTCTTCTTAGGACTCAGAAATCTCAGAGTCCCAGAGGCATCTTTATCAATCAATCCAAGTATGCCCATGAATCGCTTAAGAAATATAAGATGGAATCTTGTGACCCCGTGGATACTCCAATGGTGGAACGAACTAAGCTTGATGCAGATCTACATGGAGTTGTCGTTGATCCGAAACTTTATCGTGGAATGATCGGTACTCTACTGTATATAACAACTGGTCGACCTGATCTTCAGTTTGCTATATTTATGTGTGCTCGGTATCAAACTCGACCTACTGAGTTACACTTAGCTACTGTCAAACGGATCTTTCGATATCTTAAAGGAACCATTAATCGGGGACTTTGGTATTCGAAGGACTCTTCGATTGCACTTATGGCATATGCAGATGCGGATCACATGGGTTGTCAAGTTACAAGGCGTAGCACGAGTGGAACTTTGCAACTACTAGAAGATCGACTAATCAGTTAGGCATCAAAAAAGCAGAAAAGCGCTGCAATTTCAAGTACAGAAGCAGAATACATAGCTATGTCCGGTTGCTGTGCTCAAATTATTTGGATGAGATCATAATTAACCGACTATGGTCTAGGTTTCAACAAAATTTCGATGTACTATGACAACAAGAATGCAATTGCCTTATGCTTCAAGAATGTTCAGTTCTCCCGGTCGAAGCACATTGACATTCGCTACCACTTCATCAAGGAGCAAGTGCAAAATGGAGTGATTGAGCTTTACTTTGTCCGATATGAGTATCCATTGGCGGATATTTTCACGAAGGCTTTAGATCAAGCTCGAATGGAATTTTTGGCCGACAAGCTAGGATTGAGAACTTTATCGCCTGAGACTCTAAAGGAATTGGCAGATGAAACGAAAGAATAGTGGTGGTAAACTATTCTCCGTATCCTTGGTGATCATCTATATATATTGTTTATATTTTTATCCACAAAAGCAAAATACAAAAATATAAAACCATATAAAATCCATAAAAATTCAAAAATTCAAAAAAATCCAAAAATATATTAACTTTATTTTTCAAAGGCATGTATTTTGGTACGATAATATTTACGGCCTTAGAAATGTCGATTAATATTGACATGGCGCCATAAATAGAGTTCGTACAAAAGTTGTAAATATTTCATAAAACATGCCCAAATGGCTTGTAGTTATTTCAGACTGCAACCCGCTTTTCATGTCAAAGTCAATTATTTCTTATGAAAGCTCTGGCTCAACAACGGGAATTGATTTTCTCGGGCAAAGTTTACTTTAAAACCTTGTAAGGGATCAAGTTTACTTTATAACTTGTTCTAACACAAATCTATGTACGCATCAGTGCATTTATTCGTTAAAACAAGAGAAATCTTGTTTTTATGAAGCTATCATCTCTACAACCATAGCTATCTACAATTGGTATCTACATACTCGACGATGCGACTACTCAAACGGCGACTAAAACTCTTTCTATAGAACACGGGTCAACAATTGAGGGGGAGCAATTGTCAAGCATTCAGAATCTTCGATGCTGAAAGTGCCAAGTTCACTAATTGGTGTCAAGACAACAATACCAATCGTACATGTGGTGTCAAGAGATGAATTCAGAAGTGACAAGGTGACCAACATTTGTCGACAAGAACCATTTGATCATATCATATGATGTTCTCATCAATCAGGTCCAACCTTGTCAATTCATTTTTATATGGTGAATATGTGATTGTTTTACAAATCGGTATCATATCTCACACATTTGGTATCATGAAGATTAAACAGACTTGCATTTTTCTTCCCAAAACCTTTGTTAAAACTTCATTAAATCAATTGATATTAAAAATATCGATTTGGTTAATATTTTTAATATGGGTGAGAAAATGTGATTTAATATGGGAAATTATCACAAATGGTTTGACTTAACGTGACAGCTCATCCCGACATGTGCGGAATGTTTTCGAATATCGTGGCATATGTTAAGGGGAGCAAAACGGATTTGCACATCAAAATTGGATTTCATGGTGATTTTTACTTACCCACAACCCATTTATTTCACGACGATGAAGATTGTGGTGTCATAAGGTTGGTAGGATAGGTTGAGTCCAATGATTCTTCCAAAACCAGAGGAATCTTCCCAACGACATTCCATAGCTAGAAATAGCAGTCCTTAGGAAAGATGGAGAAAGATTGTGAATGTAGCTGAATGCCGACCAAGTACTTAAGTTAGCACTGGAACAATCACAACAACGTGCTAGTTATGACGTATTGGTAAGCACTGAAGGGGTTGAAGAATGAAAAAGAGTTGTAAAGATAAAGGGTGTAAAGAAAGAAGCCCTCCTTACAACTTAGGCAGAAAGCGGGTCAACACATATGCTATTGAGATCATTTTAGTGATGCTCGATATTGAAGATAGACATCATGGACCCAGTGATGCAATGCACAACCCATCCCAGCTAACTCAGATATCTCTCAAAAGGTATTTGTTTTAATCACACAGAGACAACGCATTATCTATCGATTTATTCACTCCGATTAAATTGGTATTGAAATGGTGGCACTCTTCTCCAGCCTCCGATCACTAAAATCCAAAATGCATGATCGAGACTAGAGCCATTTTAGATCATCAGATATCTCATTAGGACACACTTCCATGTTTCCTTGCTTCTTCAAACACTGTGAAAAGTAAGAAAGATCTTAAGAGTCCTACACAATATCTTCATGATCTTGGCTGAACATCCGAGTAATACGAAAGTATTTACAATGAAGATGGAAATCCTTCTTGAGCGAACATTCAAAAGCTCATGGTAGGTGACTTGTGCGATTCTTTATGAATCAAGCTTGTGATAATTGGAAAGCAACAGTGGTTTAATTCTTAACTAAATTTAAACACGTTCCAGGCCTCTATGCAATATCTCAGTGATCTTGCCAGAACACTCAGAGTGACACTCGTAGTGTTCATAGTGATGAGTGTAAATCCTTCTAGTGTTAACATCAAAACAGCACTTGGTAGGTAACTTTCAAGATTCAATATGAATCAAGCTCGTGACAACTGGAAAGCAACGATGGTGCGATTCTTTAATGAATCAAACTTGTTCCAAGAATCGGAATTGAAGGCTTCAATCATGCGGATAATTTAATCCAAATGATTCACTCTTTACCTTCGCAGTCAGCTTAGGACGGTTGAGTAAAGAGAACGGGTTTACCTGTGAAATCTTGTCAAGGAGATTTTTAATTAAATCTACCTACCACAAGTACGATATTTTATACGTCCAACGATCTTCACCGACCGGAGGTAAAATGCTACCGAATTAGAATAAAATGTTCAAAGCCATTTTTTTCGTGTCTACTTATGTTGCGGCATTTGAAGACGGTGGCGTTGCGGAATCCAAGAAGAAGTCGTCCCCGCATACTTCTACTTTATACACCTAATACTTCATTTAATTCTAGAAAGCCTAAAAGTCAAGTCTTCCGCTGTATCAAACTCTAAAGCTTTCAAGAATTACAAAGGTATAAGTTTGTGGGACGTGAGGTCACGAAGAGGCAAAGATCACAAGTGAAGGTTGCACAAGATCAAGGCAAGGGATTAATGCTAAAGATTGATATCAAAGATCACATCAGCATGTTCACCAGAAAAGAAAAAAGAAAAGAAAGACAAAGACTATGAGCTCAAGACAAGCATAGTATGCTAGGTTTATTTTATTATTGTAACTCGGGTAACGCCCTTGTTTGGAGTGACCTCCCTTAGGGGGAGATTGTTGGAAATACGTTTTTACCTATTTAAAAAGGATCGGTCACTCCAACAATAGATTAAGTAGTAGCTCGTAGTTCTTGTTATTAAGTTAAACAAAGTTAGCAAAGCCTAGTCCACAAAGACTAAGGCCACGGCCCATATGTAAGCCCAAGCCCATCTCATGGCTTGGGTATATAAACCCTCTCCTTATATGGAGAGGGTGTGGTTTTCTCATACATTACACATAGTAAAAGTGTGTTTTCTTATTTTCTCTCTCAAGTGTGTGTGTGAATTCTACCAAGTTTCTATCTCTTTCTCTCTCTAAACATAAGCTAGATTTACAATATCTTACACGTTCTGCTCAAACTTCTTCTTTTTTTCTCGCAATTCTTCGAGGTAAAGAGGGAAATTCCTCTTCTAGTGACCACTTGTCTTGCAATGGTGACAAGTCTCATCTTTCTGAGATTTATTCCTCTTGACAAGGTTAGTCTTAGGTTTTGAATAAGTCGCAACTTGTTTTCACTTATCACCCTTGCCTTTGCCTTTCTTCTTATTCGCTTGCAATTTTGGCTTACTCACTCTACCCTTTTGTATGGATAGTACAGAAGGCGTAGAGGTAGATGCCTTGTCTCTCAACCCCTTTTCATAGTCAATGAGCATTGCATGCAAATCATTAACTGTCTTCCCCGTGCAATGCATATTATAGTTTTGAATGAAATCATTGAAGTCCTTGTTAAGGGACCTATTGATCAAGTTGATAGCCATATTATGATCATAGGGTTGTCTTAGTGCAATGAGTTGTTCCATATAACCCCTCATCTCCATATAATGGGCACATACAGACTTTCCAGGAGCTTGCTTGCAACTATCTAGAGCATCTACCAAGTCGTAGATCTCCACAGCTTGCGGCTTTTCGAACATAGCCTTGAGCTCATTGATAGGTGTGAAAACACCCATCCTTTTTACCACTTAGTTACAAAATAACCGAGCCAAAACGTGTATTTTATGTCATTTATGTCGGAATTATGCGTGGTTTGTGTTTTTGTTGCGATTTAGGACGAAAAGGTGAAAAGTGGAGAAAACATGGAATTTCGCGGGTTTTTTCGAAGAAAAAGACGAAAGACGAAGTCAAGAAGTCAAGAGTGCAAAAAGAACGGAAGTCCAAGACCAATTCTGAAGATTTATCGAGGAAAAAGTCAAAAGACGGAAGTTTACTAAAAGCCGAAGAACTCAAGTCTTATTGATGAAGAAATGTCGAGACGAGTTCAAAGAAATCCCGAGACAAGTCATTAAGTCCAAGATTAACAAAAGATTAAGAAGAAAAGGACTTAAGTGTGCAATTAAGGAAAAGAGGAAAGAGGGAGGAAGCTTCCTAAGCTCCTCCCTAATCTCCCTATAAATAGATTAGATAGTCTCCATTTCATAGTTGTTGGGTGGCTTGACAACCCACACTTCCACCATTTTCATACCTTGTTATTTAATTTCTTGCAATTTAATTTCTTGTATCACACCTTTAATTTCTTATCTTTAATTCAAGTAAGTGTTCTTAATTTTTTTTGTTTTAATCTTCTTTACCTTTGATCAAGCTTTCTATCTTTCATCTCTTTCTACCTTTCTTTGATTTTAGTTTACTTTTGGTGTGAAATCTATTTGATCCGTGTTGTTCTTAATGTTTTCATGCCTAAAAGTTAATCTTCTTATGCCTACTTAAGTTTTCATACGAATAAGCTTTAAGATCTTTGTGCTTATTGGCTTATTTATATGTTTAGCTTATTTACTTTTTAAAAGTTTTCTTAAAAAGTTCATCTTTTTATAGTTTGATTTAAAAGATTGCTTGTTTTAAGTTTGGATAAGTTGTTATTTGTGCTTATTTAGTCCTTGTCATTATAGATTCGATCAAGTCTTAGTTTGAGCTTATTCCTAATAGCTTATAGCTTGCTTATTTTCGAATCAATAGGAAATCGGAAAAGGTTAAAACCCTTTTCCGATCACAACATTCCGACTGCACCCCTCCCCCTCATTCCGATCATTTGATCGGATTAGGGTTTTCAGTTATTCCGATTGAACCTCCCTATTCCAATCACCTAATCGGAATAGGGTTTTAAGATATTCCGATTGTGGGTATTTTGTGGCATTCCGATTGGTTGTTTTTCTAAACATTCCGATTTGACTCAAGTTTAGTATTCCAATTGCCTCATTCCGATTTCATTATTCCGACGAGGGTTTGGTTTGATATTCCGATCAGTCACATTTGCAAACATTCCGATTGTACTAGCATTCCGACTAGGCCATATTCCGATCTGGATCTTTTTGGATAATCCGATTAGTATTTGTTTTCAAGCATTCCGATCAGCTTTCCTTTTACTCATTCCGATTGGATATTCTGATAAGGGATTCCAATCAAGCTTGTTTTGTTTTATTTTAATATTTTGCTTTAGTAAAAGTGACAATTTTTCTCGTTTTGTTTTTAGTCTATTTTAATTTCGTTTTGCATTTTTATTTGATTGTTAATTTACTTTTCGTTAAGTTTTAATTTTACGTCATTTAATTTCTCGTCATTTACTTTTAAAGTTTTAAATATTGCACCGTTTACGTTTCAACTAGTTTTAGTTTTAATTACTCGTCATTTATTTTAAATTCTTGCACATTTATTTTACCACAACCAAAAATATTATTCTTTACCAAAAATGACTGAGTCGCACATTTTAACCGGTGATCAATTCGAGAAGATACCGAGAAACGAACTTTTTCAACTAGTAAAATCTCAACTTCAAATGGCGCCGCTGCCGGCTCTTTTCGTGAGGATTAACGGTTTTTTGTGAGAGACGCGTTAGCTTTTGGGATCCGTTCACTCGTGAACGTTATTTTTCGTATCAATAATTTAAAAAAAAAAAATCCAAAAACATTTGAAAAATCTTAAAAAGCATTTCTTTTTCAAAGTTTTGCAACAAAAATATGCTTCTTGCTTCTCTATCTTTCTTTATGGATTCTTATGTCCATTGTGTCGGGTGTGGGAGACGATTATACGGTAACGACTCATGTCGATGGTGTACATGTGAGCGGTGCGGCGACAACACACAATTCGGATTTTGTCCCTTGTGCAACTCGACTAATTCGTCCTTTTTGAATCCACCTCCTGTTCCCCCGTGCATCTATTGTGGAAGCGATTCTCATTGGCATGTTTCGTGCCCTGTTCGATACCCATATGGTCACGAGCAAGAACCGGGGTACAATTATGCCAATGATAATAGCTATCCACAAGACGCACCCAGTCTTTCTCCTTACCCGTTTTGCAACAACTGTGGGGGGCCTCAGATACTTCTTATTGTCAGCCACTGAATTATTATGAACCATATCCGTGCTATAATTCAGGCTTTCAAAATTTTCAGCACCCACATCACACCCTCAATCATCAATCCTCTCAGAGAATTCGTCTTGCCCAACAACTTACTACTTTGAATGACGAAACACACTCCATTGCTTTGCAACTTCAAGAAGCCGTTGTTCTGCTTAAAGATGTTAGGGAGGAGGAAAAGCGACAACAACAAGAGCAATTATCGAATATCGAGACTTATACTCCTCCTCCGATGTATCCATACTATTTCGATGATGATGACGACGATGCTGTATGCACTTTCAACCCATCTACTGAAGTTGCTGCTCCTACTCTCGATGTTCCTACTGCGTCTAAGGATCTTGATTCGTTGAATGAGCTTAGTGATCTTGGTCTCGAAAAATTATTGGATGATGAGGTTTGTCACTTACTTGCTATGGAGCTTCAGGACGACGTTGCTTTCACACAAGCGGTTGATCCAAATGATGACGATTCTTCTCCCCGCTATGAGAATTTCACTTTTGAAATTTCTCAATCTTCACCGGGAGATGCGGGCGATGACGATTTATTCTCTCCGGCTTACGAGAAGTTCACCGATGAACTTGATCTTGTGGATGAGGTGGAAGACGTGCTTCTTCGCGATAGATTACGGAAAGTGCACCTTCTTATTGCTCAAATCGAAGAGTTGACTTCTCCTCCTCTTTCCGAGTCTTTACCTCCATCTATTCCTCCCGTTGAAGATAATGACCCATTGCTGGAAGAAATCGACATTCACTCCATGCCTCCAGGTATTGATGATTATGATACGGAGGGGGATATTATTTTTGATAATTTGCTGCAGGAAGGTATTGTCCCAAGTCCCCCTCCCGAGCACCTTTCATCCTCCCCTTTAGACACTCTTACGGAGGATGAGTGCTTTAACCCGAGAGGTGACATTGATTTTATTCTCATTGATAACATTACGGCTTTGCCGAATGCTCAGCCTCCATTGTCTTTGGGGGATGACAATGTGCTTACTTTACCCACCCCACCTCCCGCGGATCTTGATTTCACATACTTCTCATATGTTGAAAGGGTTTTTATCCCATTTAAGACTTATCCCCCGCCTCTCCTTTGTTGATGTCCACCGGGAACGAGGACAAGGTCTTTGATCCCGGTATTACATTCGAGGCTCTCTCATGGACCATTTAATTCGGGGACGAGTCAGGCTCGTGACTCGGTTAACAAAAACAAGCACTTTTTGGGAGGCAACCCAATTATCTATCTATCTTTACCATAAGTGTAGGGGGGAGCCCCGTGGTGTTTCTTGCTTTCTTTCTTATCATGTGCAGGGATTAGAGCTTCAAAGACACACTCTTGGTGACTT
Organism: Glebionis coronaria; assembly: GCA_025667525.1. Classification (NCBI taxonomy): domain Eukaryota; kingdom Viridiplantae; phylum Streptophyta; class Magnoliopsida; order Asterales; family Asteraceae; genus Glebionis; species Glebionis coronaria. The sequence goes on from CM046876.1 coordinate 181,647,192, forward strand.
TTGACGACCGTGATTCCGTGTTCCCGTTTTCCCGGTTCTATCCTAAACTCTCTTCGATTCACTATTTTATATTTCTCAATATTAAAATAGGAATCTCTTTAGTTGTCTCTTTCTTAGCGAGATTTAAACAAAGTGCACAATGTCCTAAGTTTAGGGGAGTTTACTCCCACATGCTTAAACATTGAGGACAATGTTTATATTAAGTGTAGGGGGATTTCTATCGAAGTTAAGTGGCCTTTTCCTTGTATTTGTCCTCATTTTAACCGGAAAATTTGATTTTTCGACATTTTTCAAAAATTTTAATCTATTTTGGCCTAGTTGTATAGCTGTAATTTTCTTTGTTATGGTTATTCTCTTTCCTTGCTAAAATAAAGTGGTTTTAAATTTTTCATAGTCGTGAACATTTTGACTCAACCCGAGTTTACTTATCTAAGTTTACTCTAGCTAGTATCCTTAACGTGTTTAAGTCAAGTTTTGCTAGGCTTTTATATAGGGAGCTTTAAAACGCGAAAGTCTTAACTCTCACGGGTTAAGAACAAGAACTTTTTGCAAGTTCCTATAATTGATCCTAGAGAGTTGTTTATCAAGGGAACTTTAAAATACGATTTCTAAACTTGAAAAAGTCTAAGAAATTGCAAGATCCTATTGGCGACTCGAAAACCCAAAACTTTGATTTAATTGGCTAAGCATCCACGAGTCTCATTCCTTGAGATTTTAAACTGTGGATAACGAGAGATGATAGAGCCAATTATAAGTTTGGTATTCTTTCGTGAGTTTATGTGAGTTAATTATGAGCCTATTCTCCCATCGCTTGTTAATAAATTTATCTGCAACAAATAAGGTTGTACGATTTGAAAAGTTACTTAGCTTCTAGCCCAAGATCGTTTAAAAGTTGCTCGGTATGGATTAGAGTTCATAGCCAAGGCATAACTTATTGAAGCGGGATGCGAAGATTGGCAAGTCCAAAAAGGTCCTAACAAGGCATGAGGGCTACATTTTGTTGCTAAAGATCCAAAAGTGATGTGAAGAATCATTTATCGAAAATCAATATGAAGGATCGAGACACACGACGAAAAGCAAAAACTCCCAAAAATATCATGGAGAAGTCTATCCAAAAAGGCCCTAACAAGGTATGAGGATAAATAGATCCAAGTCCTAAAAGGAGGCGGATCGTTGTATATCAAAGTCCAAAATAAAGAATGGAGAAAAATGAAGAAGTCGTGGTCCAAATATGAAGAATCTCTCAAAAACATCAAGTGAAGAAATTCCTATTATGAAGAGAAGACCATTATTTCATGAACGTCTCTCAAGGTTTGAAGTATGAAGTCGCTGCCAAATATCGGTCCGAGAAAGGTCTCAAATCGCGAAGCGAGTTATGCCAAGATATGAACTGTACGAGGTACCGAGAAGCAGTTTTAAAAGATTTTGTCCTTTAGCTAACTATTGATTAAATCGTTTACTTTATTTTCGGCCTAAATAACTATCGAAATAAGTCAACAATTCATCCTCGTGATCATTCAAGACAACAATAAAATATAAGAGATACACCTAGGAATAAGGGAGTCTAAGTGAATAATTGGCCCACATGAGTTCGTGTTAGTTTGCTAACTTATAATAACAATGATCTCGTTTTTAAGCTTGGTATAGGGAACGTGAAACTTGAGAATGATGATTATTCATGAAATTTCCAAAACCCAAGGTATGTTTTTGATTTCTTTACTTTGAATGTTTATAATTGTCTATCTCTTTAATAAAGGCCAGCGTAGATTGATTATGATGGAAAATGTAATCTTGCTTTGTAACTAATGGATTGCATGAGGACATTGCAATGGTTAAGTGTAGGGGATTTGATAGGTGTGAAAACACCCATCCTTTTTACCACATAATTACAATAATAACCGAGCCACAACGTGTATTTGATGTCATTTATGTCGAAATTATGCGTGGTTTATGTTTTTGTTGTGATTTAGGACGAAAAGGTAAAAAGTGGAGAAAACACGGAATTTCACGGGCTTTTATCGAAGAAAAAGACGAAAGACGAAGTCAAGAAGTCAAGAGTGCAAAAAGAACGGAAGTCCAAGACCAATTCTGAAGATTTATCGAGGAAAAAGTCAAAATAAGGAAGTTTACTAAAAGCCGAAGAACTCAAGTCTTATTTATGAAGAAATGTCGAGACGAGTTCAAAGAAATCCCGAGACAAGCTGTTGGGTGGGAGGGAGGAAGCTTCCTAAGCTCCTCCCTAATCTCCCTATAAATAGATTAGATAGTCTCCATTTCATAGTTGTTGGGTGGCTTGACAACCCACACTTCCACCATTTTCTTACCTTGTTATTTAATTTCTTGCAATTTAATTTCTTGTATCGCACCTTTAATTTCTTACCTTTAATTCAAGTAAGTGTTCTTAATTTTGTTGTTTTAATCTTCTTTACCTTTAATCAAGCTTTCTATCTTTCATCTCTTTCTACCTTTGTTTGATTTTAGTTTACTTTTGGTGCGAAATCTATTTGATCCGTGTTGTTCTTAATGTTTTCGTGCCTAAAAGTTAATCTTTTTATGCCTACTTAAGTTTTCATACAAATAAGCTTTAAGATCTTTGTGCTTATTAGCTTATTTATATGTTTAGCTTATTTACTTTTTAAAAGTTTTCTTAAAAAGTTCATCTTTTTATAGTTTGATTTAAAAGATTGCTTGTTTTAAGTTTGGATAAGTTGTTATTTGTGCTTATTTAGTCCTTGTCATTATAGATTCGATCAAGTCTTAGTTTGAGCTTATTCCTAATAGCTTATAGCTTGCTTATTTTTGAATCAATAGAAAATCGGAAAAGGTTAAAACCCTTTTCCGATCACAACATTCCGACTTCACCCCTCCCCTCATTCCGATCAATTGATCGGATTAGGGTTTTCAGCTATTCCGATTGCACCTCCCTATTTCGATCACCTAATCGGAATAGGGTTTTAAGATATTCCGATTGTAGGTATTTTGTGGTATTCCGATTGGGTGTTTTTCTAAACATTCCGATTTGACTCAAGTTTAGTATTCCAATTGCCTCATTCCGATTTCATTATTCCGACGAGGGTTTGGTTTGATATTCTGATCAGTCACATTTGCAAACATTCCGATTGTACTAGCATTCCGACTAGGCCATATTCCGATCTGGATCTTTTTGGATATTCCGATTAGTATTTGTTTTCAAGCATTCCGATCATCTTTCCTTTTACTCATTCCGATTGGATATTCCGATCAGGGATTCCAATCAAGCTTGTTTTGTTTTATTTTAATATTTTGCTTTAGTAAAAGTGAAAATTTTTCTCGTTTTGTTTTTAGTCTATTTTAATTTCGTTTTGCATTTTTATTTGATTGTTAATTTACTTTTCGTTAAGTTTTAATTTTACGTCATTTAATTTCTCGTCATTTACTTTTAAAGTTTTAAATATTGCACCGTTTACGTTTCAACTAGTTTTAGTTTTAATTACTCGTCATTTATTTTAAAGTCTTGCACATTTATTTTACCACAACCAAAAATATTATTCTTTACAAAAAACGACTGAGTCGCACATTTTAACCGGTGATCAATTCGAGAAGATACAGAGAAACGAACCTTTTCAACTAGTAAAATCTCAATTTCACTCATCAAGCATTCGCGTAGGTGAAAATAGCTCATACTTTTGTTGAAGTGGAGGAGCCATTTTTCCTAACATTAAGGCAGTCACCTCAGAGTGCTTCTTAACATTAGCAGCGTGTTCAATCCTTTGCGCATCAGATGCTTCTTCAGCAAGATCCTTCGGATAAGGAGTAGTCAAGATATCGATAGTACCCGCTAATCTCAAGACAATTCTTAGTGAGCGATACCAATCATTGAAGTTTGGGCCTGTAAAACCCGCATTAAAAACCTATGAATAGTACACGTGAAAAGTAACATACAAAAACACGGTAAAATTTAAACTTTCCATTTATAATATTAATACATGTGTCACGATAATAAATAACGAACAATCATGAATATTATAAATGTGACATGATCATGAATACTAAAATCACGATTAATAAATCACGAACACACACGTAAATTATTTAACACTCAAAAAACTATGGGTTTACCCCATGGTGGGCCCCATGTCGCGGCAAGTCAAAGGAAAGAGGTCAAGTGGGCCTTTTGGCCCAAAACCAATTTTAATAGAACCTCTAGAGGAAACCTTTTTATCATATTTTAGGTTTACAGAAAATTTTGTCTTCTTCCTCTTTGTTTCACCATAGCCGCCGGCCACCATCAAAGAGAAGGGCAAACCCGGAAGATTTTTGTGTTTGTTTAATTATTCGTGATCACCCTTTCATTCTACACGCATTGGTATATTCAAAAACCTTTCGTTTTCATTTTTATTTTTTATGATTTCATGTTTAAAAATTAACTAATCACATGAACATGTAAAGGAATAACTAGGATTAATTAATTTTGTCAAGTGTGCGTTTGGTTTGTGGTTTGTGGTTCGGTCGAGACACCGAGACCCCCAAAGGGGTGCTCGGTTTGTTTTTAATCACCACCACCGAGACCATAAAGGTCTCGGCTTGGTTTGGTGTTGGGTCGACGCAGCAAGGAAACCCTGACCATGGGTCGGGGTGTGTTTGTTTTTTGGTTTGTGTGGAGCCGAGGCACCACCGAGACCCCCAAGGGGCTCGGTTGGTGTTCGATCGGACCCGAGACCAAAAGGGAGCCCGACTTCGAGTCGGGGTATGTTTACATGTTTCGATCGGACCCGAGACCAAAAAGGACCCCGACTTCGAGTCGGGGTATGTTTACATGTTTAGTTGATTAGGTAGTGTCAACCGAGACCCTCCAAGGTCTCGGTGGGACTTTGTTTATAGCTTATTGGTTCGGCTTAATTAAAACACGGGCTCGAGATTCGGGTTTTTATAAAAACTATTTTTATAAATCATGTTATATTAAACTTTAGGTTAATCAATTTATTAAAGTTAATTCATATATAACCTAAGGTATTTATACTTAGTCATTTTAATTAAACATGTAATCTAATTAAAATCATATAACGTATAGTTTAATTAAATTAACCAGTTATTTAATTAAAAAACTATAGTCATGACTTGTATAGTACTAAGTCAACTTTACTTATTATTTATAATTCAGCTTAATTCTAATTATGTAAACTTACTATTTTTGGGAAGTTTCTATTTTTGGAAACTTTCTATTTTTTGAAACTTACTATTTATGGAAACCTTCTATTTTTAGAAAGTTAATTAGTATTACAATACAAGTATTATAATACACTAATACATGAATAATACTCAACGGAACATCATAATAACTACAGTTAAACACAGTAAACAATAAAACATGACAGAATACATATAACAAGTTAATAACACACGGAACTAGTAAAACACATGTAATTCAGACAAGTCATACACGTCCATATTTCTTATGTAGTTTTATCCGTCAAGGCGGATTAGTCTTCATCGTTTCCGTTAGCTTCTACTGGACATAAGGTACGGATTTCCCGTCCTTCAATAAGGACAATCTCTTCCTTTATTAGGATTTCCCGTATGTAGCCAACTATTTTCCCCAGTAGTTACAAATTAAATGCTTATGTTTATTACTTACCTTAGCAATATACATGCATGACCAGTTTCACCTAGTTATGGAGGTACCATAACCATGACACTAGAGGCACTAGTGTTATGACTTCACCATGGCACAATGATAGCTCGTGACGTCCCTTTTCAGTTATTTGGCCATTTTATTATTATATTATCATGTGGGGCGTATGGGTGCATCCTAGTTACATGTTTCAGTCAGGATTTTATGGTGGATGTGGTGTGTGCCTTGCATCCTTCACAAGGAGCTGATCCCTCCTACCCACTTACCAGTTAATTTGAGGCAACCCCTCTGTTAATCATAAGATTCAAAGCTATTTAGGGGTGATCCGGAGGTCGGGGAGGATAAAACAAGTGTTTAGACATTTTAGAGAGAGAAATATTACAAGGTGAAAAGAGTGTGTGTATTTAGAGAGAGAAAGTGAAATACACAAAATGGGAATCCTCACCCCTACATGGAAGTATCCAGGGGTATACATAGGCTAAACAAGGAGTAACTTTAACAACTTGTCAATAGTAGTCCCTCCATGTTTTGCCTATCTGAATCTAATGTAATTCCGTAAATGGCGCTCATATTTTAGGGCTAACACCCTTTAATTGCATGATGAGGTCTCCCCTCCAAGTATTCATGCACGTTGTTGACCTCATGACCTATATTGGCTATTGTGGTACATTAACTAATGCAGATTTACATAAATAACATAAGCTATGTTTTCAGAACTAAAACCAGTTAACATGACAGACAACTAGGTTTTCCAAGACTTATTCATTTCCGCTGCCATTCATGCTTTATATTCTTTATATGCTTCTATACTCTATGTTTTCCATGTTTTATTGTATATCCGTGCACTGAGCGTTATGCTCAGCCGTCTACTTTTCCATGTCCCCAAACGGCAGGTACCCAAGGACGCAAGTAGGAACCTTAGAGTATGTGCATTCGGATGGGAAGCTATCCGACCCCTTTTATCGTATGCATTTATTCCTACTTTATCATACTTTACTTCTTTTGGACATCGTTTAGTCCTTTCCATTTACAGTAATTATATTGCTTGTTTGTGAGTTACTAGACTACCGGTGTTTGATTCCGGTATTTCTATGGTCATGAATGTTTAGACATTTACCTTGCATGCTTTGATGATACACCATAATTTACTGTACCACTCTATCCTATTAAATAGGGTGTTACAATTATGGTATCAGAGACCAAGGTTTCGACCTGTAGCTCTGTAAAAATGACCTGTGACTTACGGGTAGTCACCAGTGTCTTCCTAGAACTGACAGTTAGTTTTCATGCATTCATTCATTTTCATTTTATATCATGCATTCATATCATTGTAGCAGGTTTATGACTAAGTAATGGTTGGTACAAGACTGACCCTATTTAGTCGCATGTGCTTTTATCGAAACTTTTAACTTTGGGACCGACCCATTGGCGTCCTAGTGCCATGTCTTTTTTTTAGTGAACTGACCATAGGCGTTCACTCCCGTTCATATAAAAGTTTTACAAACTCCATCATGCATTTTTGTACATTGTTTCAAGAATTATAAACTGCTTCTTTGATTTATACATTGTTCATGCATTCTTATGTTATCTCATTTCTGATTTATAATTTGTGTTGCATTTTGTTGTTTTAAACTGTCAGATGGTGAACAATAACAATACTCCAAATTTAACAACAGCTGTCAATGCAGATCTACAAGCCCTCCTTCCCCACCTTCGCAATGAAATCAGGGATGAACTTCAGGCGGAATTCCAGGCTCATGGTAATCACAACAACCCTCCTCCTCCTCCACCAGTTACTCTTATAACTTGGTTGGAGAGATTCAACAAACAGGGACCCCATTCGTTTGAGCAGACTGACAGCCCCAACGAGGATGAAGCTTGGATTTATCACATCGAGAAGATTTTCGATGCAATGGGTTGTGATGGTGTTTACAAGGCAAGACTAGCTTGCTATAAGTTTGAAGGTGATGTGCTGCAGTGGTGGAAATCGGTCAAGCAGTCCAACGGTGGTGACAATTAGGTTGCACAGCTGACATGGGACCGGTTTAAGGAGCTCTTCCTTAAACAGTACTTTCCACATGCTAAGCAAGGGAAGCTTAAGAGGTACTACCACAACATTCGGTAGATTGCTGGTGAAAACAACAATGAATTCATGCAAAGGTTTCTCCATTTAGCAGATTTTCTGGGTCCAGCCGTAGGAACTGCTGTGGAGCAGGCTGAGAAGTTTCGTTGGGCACTTCGTACTTTGGTTGCCAACAACCTGGTATGTGCTACTTTCACTACAGTGGCACAGGTGGACGATGCAGCCCGTAAGCTCGAGATGCTTCAGGAACGAGAGGAGTTCGGTGATGACAGAGCAGTGAAGAGGTATCTTCAATCACTAATTGTAAACAACTCATTTCCATCAGTATTATTCATTTCATATAACCCTTTGTTCAACAACATATATTCCAGGCAGAAGACTGACGACCGTAAGCCTGCGGCCGCTCAACAGCAAGCATCCAACGAAAACGGTCAGACTAACGACCGTTCTGGTTCTGAGAGGCGTGGCGGTAACGATAGTTACCCTAACAACGCTAACAACTCGAACAACAGCAGGTCCCTACATTAACCTTCTTTCATGTTCAATTATTTATGTTATGGTATTCTGACACTCCAACATTTATTAATTCAGGAACAACAGTAACGGCAGGGATCAGGACCGTAGGGGTTCACAACCTAACTGTTCTAACTCATCTGGTAAATTTTACACCTTTTATGTAATCATGCTTATGTTCCAAGATCGTGTCTCATGCATGTAATCCCTAAACAGACTCTCAGATAACTAGGACGCCTGCTGGAGGATTCACGCATCTTATCTGTCCTACTTGTTCGTGCAGACACTCTGGTATTTGTCGCCGAGGTACTGGTGGTTGTTTCAAGTGTGGCTAACAAGGCCATTAAAAGAAGGATTATCGCCAGGATGAGATACAAGGCACCTCTGGACACGCCGACACCAAGCCACCTCCTAATTTTGGTCGCGTGTTCACTACTAATCGAGATTAGGCGAATAAGACATCAGGTACCATCACTGAAAATCTCTTTATGAATGGTTTGGCAGCATGTGTTCTATTTGATACTGGAGAGACGCATTCAGTCGTGTCCACTACTTTTGCCGTACGTGTTAGGATTTCCCCGATGCCATTAGATAATGTCTTATGCATTTCCACGCCACTTAGGGACTCTGTACGAATCACTCAAGTGTACAGAGATCTTCCCCTTGATTTTGATGACCAGATCCGTAGAGTTGACGCACTTCCTTTGTACATGTGCGATTTTGAATTGACTTTGGGCATGGACTGGTTATCCAAACACCAGCCACAATTGACTGCCATACTTATCGGGTTATCTTTTGTGATGTTAAATCTCCAGAGTACATACACCATGGTTTTCTACTAGGGAGGTCAGTACAGATTATTTCATCCATGGAGGCGCGTGCATTGATATCACACGGCTGTCAGGGCTTCATAGCCAATATTCATGACATTTCTGCCGGGTCTCCATCGATCCAAGATCAACCTATTGTGTCAGAGTTACTTAACGTATTTCCAGATGAACTTCCAGGCATACCACCTGTTCGTGAAGTCGAGTTTGGAAACGAGCTCATACTAGGTGCAGAGCCAATTTCCAAACCTCCTTACCGTATGGCTCCTATAGATCTTAAGGAACTAAAAGATAAGCTGCCGGAACTTCTAGAACGAGGTTTCATCCGTCCCAGTGCATCATCATAGGGTGCACCGGTACTGTTCGTGAAGAAGAAAGACGGCGGCATGCGTTTATGTATAGACTATCGTGAGCTGAACAAGATCACGATCAAGAATCGATATCCTTTGCCGCGAATTGATGACCTATTCGATCAACTTCAGGGCGCCATGTATTTCTCCAAGATCGATCTGAGGTCTGGCTACCATCAGTTACGGGTTAAAGAGGAGGATATCTCCAAGACTGCTTTTCGTACACATTATGGGCACTACGAGTTCGTAGTCATGCCATTCGCACTCACTAATGCTCCAGCTGTCTTCATGGATTTGATGAACCGTGTCTTCCATGAGTTTCTGGATAAGTTCGTTATTGTGTTCACTGATGACATCCTGATATTCTCCAAATCCAAGGAGGAACACGAGGAACACCTTCGTACAGTCTTACAGATTCTTCGTCAGAAGTAGCTGTTTGCCAAGTTCTCTAAGTGTGAGTTCTGGTTAATCAAGGTGGCATTTCTGGGGCATATTGTATCTGCAGAGGGGATCACCATGGATCCTACCAAGGTTGAAGCTATCACTAAATGGCCGAGACCTACATCTGCAATAGAAGTTAGAAGTGTTCTGGGTTTAGCTGGCTACTACCGCAGGTTTGTAGAGAACTTTTCACGGTTAGCCTTACCTTTGACTAAGCTGATGAGGAAAGGAGAGAAATTCGTCTGGAAGGAAGAGCGAGAAAAGAGCTTTGAAGATCTTAAGCAGAAGTTAGTGACTGCACCTATTCTTACTCTCCCATCTGGCTCAGGTGGATTTCAGATTTATAGTGACGCTTCAGGAGAGGGTTTAGGCTGCGTTCTCATGCAACATGGAAAATTTATTGCATACGCATCACGACAGCTAAAACCTTGTGAAGAAAACTATCCTACTCACGATTTAGAGCTTGCAACAGTTGTTTTTGCGTTGAAGATCTGGAGAAATTATTTGTATGGTGAATCATGTGACATATTCACCGATCACAAGAGTCTCAAATACATCTTCACCCAGAAGGAACTGAACATGAGATAGAGGAGATGGTTAGAGCTATTGAAGGACTACAACACCAACAATCAGTACCATCTTGGTAAGGCGAATGTGGTGGCAGATGCTCTAAGCATAAGGTCGGGTATGATTGTTGGCATTTGGATTGTAAAGGAGATCATTCGTGACCTAGAGATGACTGACATTGAGTTTTGTGTACGAGGACAACACATTTACTGGGGTAATCTTAGAGTGGAACCAGACTTACATTCTAGGATCAAGGAATCTCAGAAGGACGATGGTGAGATTTGGGCTATCATTCAAAACCTTCATCAGCAGACGGAGTTTCGTGTTGACAACGACGGTATCTTATGGCAGAGCATTAGATTAGTGGTTCCCGATGACTCTACTCTCAAGGAAGCTGTGTTGACTGAGGCTCACAGTTATCCATTTACCATACGTCCTGGTTCTACCAAGATGTACCACGACATCAAGCAACACTTTTGGTGGAGTGGTATAAAGCAGGATGTTGCCACCATCGTTTCTAAGTGTATGATCTGCCAGCAGGTGAAGATCGAACATCAGTGAGCTAGTGGTTTAATACAACCATTAGATATTCCAGCATGGAAGTGGGACAAAATCTCCATGGATTTTGTTACTGGTCTTCCGGTTCCTCAAAAGAAGAATGACGCTGTCTGGGTCATGTGGATAGGTTGACTAAATCTGCTCCTTTTCTACCGATTTGCAAGGAGCATCTGATCAGCAAATTAGCAGACACATTCCAGAGTGAGATCATGAGACTGCATGGTACTCCATCAGAAATCATCTCTGAAAGAGATCCCCGTTTCACATCACGTTTCTGGCAGATTCTGTAGAAAGCTTGGGGCACCAGACTTAAGCATAGCAATGCCTTTCATCCTCAGACCGACAGACAGTCGGAACGTACCATTCAGACATTGGAGGACATGCTACGATCGTGTGCTCTAGAATGGTCAGGAACCTGGGATGATTATATATTCCAAGTAGAATTCGCATACAACAACAGCTGGCACGCTATCATCAAGTGTGCTCCCTTTGAGATGTTGTATGGCAGAAAGTGTCGCGCCCTAATCTGCTAGGATCAAGTGGGCGAACGACTGCTTGAAGGTTCAGAGATGATTTAAGTGACCAATGAGAAGGTCGCTGTTGCCAAGGAAGCTCGTGCTCGTCAGAAGAGCTATGCTGATAAACGTCGTAGAGATGTGTCTTTCAACGTAGGTGACCACGTTTTCCTCAAGGTATCACCTACACGAGGAGTTAGACGTTTTGGAATCAGAGGGAAGCTCAGTCCTTGCTTCATCGGACCGTTCGACATCATAGAACGTGTTGGTGAAGTGTCATATCGTTTAGCATTACCGCCTCAGCTATCACACGTTCACAAAGTGTTCCATGTGTCCTTACTCGGAGGATATAACTATCATCCAGTTCATGTTGTCCAATATCCACTTGATCAGATTCGAGAGGATCTTTTATATGTCGAAGAACCCGAGAGAGTTCTTGAGCGACAAGATCGTGTCATTCGGAGGAAGACGATCCCTTTCGTCAAAATCCTCTGGAGGGATCATCCTGAGCGGGAAGCCACCTGGGAGACGGAGGAGTCTATACGGACTTCTTACCCTCATTTCCAGTTCTAATTCGGGTATGTTTTCTTTCAGATTACGTTTCTCCAATTCGAGGACGAATTGTTCTTTTAGAGGGTAAGAGTTGTAAAACCTGCATTAAAAACCTATGAATAGTACACGTGAACAGTAACATACGAAAACACGGTGAAATTTGAACTTTCCATTTATAATATTAATACACGTGTCACGACAATAAATAACGAACAATCATGAATATTATAAATGTGACACGATCACGAATACCAAAATCACGATTAATAAATCACGAACACACACGTAAATTATTTAACACACGAAAAACTATGGGTTTACCTCATGGTGGGATCCATGTCGCGGCAAGACAAAGGAAAGAGGCCAAGTGGGACTTTTGGCCCAAAACCAATTTTAATAAAACATCTGGAGGAAACCTTTTTCCCATATTTTAGGTTTACAGAAAATTTTGTCTTATTCCTCCTTGTTTCACCATATCCGCCAGCCATCATCAAAGAGAAGGGCAAACCCGGACGATTTTTGTGTTTGTTTAATTATTCGTGATCACCCTTTCATTCTACACGCATTGGTATATTCAAAAACCTTTCCTTTTCATTTTTATATTTTATGATTTCATGTTTAAAAATTACTTAATCACATGAACATGTAACGGAATGACTAGGATTAATTAACTTTGTCAAGGGTGCATTTGGTTTGTGGTTTGTGGTTAGGCCGAGACACCGAGACCCCCAAAGGGGTGCTTGATGAGACCACAATTATACATGGTCTCATCGTCCAAAACGGGCTTTAATTGCATAAAATATCATTAAAAATGCCAATATATGCTTGTGTTTGTTACTTGTGTATTTTAGGTACGGATATCGTGAATTCACCAAAAGATCACAAGATTCAAGCAAAAACGAACACGGGAAACGAAGCCGCACAAAGAACCGGACCCAATTGTGGATTTTACAAAAATGCCCTTGAAGAATTGAAGATTGACAAGAATAGTCCCTCATCTTTTGAAGACTTGTCATTTTATACCCTTGTAAAACTCAACAATTACATGTGGGTCCCTAAAATGTTAAGAGAATACATGTTTAGCCCTTGAAGTATGGTTAAGTTGCATTAATGGTCCTTGCTATAAAGTTTGCAAATGACTTGTGCCATTTTTGACAAGTGGAGGAAACTTGTAACAAAGGAAATCAAGTTTGGGTGCCAGAAACTTATTATGAATACATTCTGGAAAGCAGGGGACCAAATTTGTCAAACACACAAACTTCAACCACCAATACCACCTTAACACCTCATCAAACCCACCAATTTACCAAACCCATACCCACGAACCCAACCCAAACCCTAGCCTGCCACTAACCCATGTTTATTATTAGTTAAAGTTTTAATACAATATGAATAATAATAAAACACGGGGGAAACAATTTTTGTTCATTAAACCCATATCAAAACCACACAACTATTCCTTATAAACCCTAAAAACCACAAATCATTATACTCTTAATGATTTTGTAATTCGTTTTCCAGAATGGTGATTTATCACAAGATAACCAAAACCCCACCTTTCATTTTCCTTCACACTCTCCCACATGGCCAGCTCAGTGGTCCCCTGCACCAAGAACACAAGAAAACAAGAAGGTACAGAAGGATCCACGACTCACAGCAATTGCTTTGGCTCTACTGTTCATCAAACGGATCAAAATGCATCTCAACAGCTGTCTATCCAGTCAGAGGCTACATGCTCTTATTTTGACCAAATTCAAACATCAAGATCAAAGGGCTTATTAGGAAAATCAGCAACTAAAGTTTGCATTTTTTCTGTTTTTCTAGAACCTACTGTAGCCAAGTATATAAGGCGCATAGGCTCTTTAGTTTAGTTTTGTTCCAGTTTTATTTTTGCAAAACTTTGTAATCCGAATTTTGTGAAATAAAAATGAGTTCCTTTTATTTTAAAAATTGTCATTTACTTTTATTGCACACTTTATATTTCTGTCAATTTAATTTTCTTGCAAAAAAATTAGGTTTTAAAAGTTGAAGTTGTGTTTTCAAGATTGTTGGTTTGAGTTTATTTAAGAAGTTTTCAAGTATTATTTAAGTTTTGAGAAAGTTTTTGGTAAAAAGAAGTTTTCAAGAAAAGTGCAAAAAGAAATCAAGTTTTAAGTTTCGAGAAAAGTTTTTGAAGTAAGAAAACATAACTAAAAAGTTAGTCATTTGTTGTTCTTGAACTAACTGTCCAAGATTCATTCTTGGACTTTAACTTTTTATGTTTGTTAATCTTAGCGGTGATATTGGAATGCTTGTGCACACGCGTGCACATGAGCTCAAAAGCCTAGGGCAGGGATATATGCCCTAGAGGTGTGCCCACATTTCTCTCTTTTTCATTTTCTGCATAGAATTGTGTTCATATGACTTTGTATGCCTGCTGTTCATTTGAGAAGTGGTGTGTTTGATCTTTGTCATTTGGTTCATAGAATTATGTTTGTGTTATGATTGTAGCCTGTGTGTACTATTTGATTAAAAAGCTTTTGAAAAATTTGCACATCTAGTCTATAAAGGGGTGTTTGGGAGAGCTTGTTCTGTGAGTAGTGAGTGACTCTCTAGGATAGCTAAGCTCTGCACTCATTTGTGAGGTTAGGATATGTGATTTGAGTAAAAAATATAGGGTGTTAGTTTAAAAAAATTATGTTTTGCAAAAATAGTGTAGAAATCTGCCAAGTTCACGAAGAATGGTGTTGTACTGTTCGTGTTTGATTCATGATATATAATGGTGCGTTGTTTAAGTTTGATTGAGGCGTGTTTATAAGGGTAGGATTAGTTGAGTCAAGCTTTTGTTTCATTAAGTTTCCTTGGGAACCATAGAGTGGTGTTTTTTTTTTACTTTTCTAAAATATTAGATCAGCAAGTAGAGTTTTCCAAAAAAAAAAGAGGGAGTCTAAAGTGCATGCTGTGCATATTTCGTTGGTGGTAACTTGGTGATTTGATTGTATTAGTGTTTGAGTTGAGTGCACTAGTTGTGAATCCAAGCTAACAACCTCAAAGAAATAGGAGCCATAAGTCACTGATATTATAAGGGTGTTTGTTTGTATTGTGCTTATGCCCACTGCCTGTACTTGCTGTCTAACTGCTATTGGGGGTCTTGGAGGTTCGATATTGGGTGAGTTGGGTACTCTAGGGAGCTAGTTAACTGGTAGTTAGAGTTTGAAGAGATTTCGGTAGGTTAAAAATGGCCTTTTAGCTCACTGATATACCAACTAAGTTCACCATCTGCACGTTCTGTCACACCAAGCACCAAGCAGTAGGGTGTTTTTGGATTGATATTTTAAGTTGATGGCCAAATTCTTTTAGGTTGCCAGATTAGATGTTAGCTTAGGTTTGTAGTGTATGACCGTTAGTTTACTATCATATAGCTAGAATTTAGCCACTGTGTTCCCAATTGTGAGAGTGGCATGCTTGCCTTAGCTTACTTGAATGCTCAGATTTGTGGCGTTTTCTTGGGAAATTTGAATTCATTTAAGTGTTTGTGTGATGTGCACCTACAGCAACAAGCAACCACCACGTTAGAAAAACAAGAAAAAAAAGGGTAGGCCTGCTTGTTTTTGATCATCACTGTACACACAATCTATGATGTGTTTGTAAGCTAATTAATTAATCATTGTTGGATGTTATGCTAGAGTAGGTATAGTTCTAGGTCAGTGTGCTTATAGACCTGAGTTTGGTGGACTCTAGTCGCCTATTTAGGCTTTTGTAAGTCACTGCCTACCCATAGTTCATCAGCAAACCCTTTTCTGGCTAACCGCAAACGCACCAGCAGGTTTTTAGCTGTGATTGTGTGTATTTGAGGTTTGATCTTTGGTGAAAACATATATTTAGGGTAAGTCTAAGTGTGCACTATCTGGGATTGAGGTTCTGGGTGGTTAAGGGCGGGTTGGTACCTCACTGAATAGACGAGCAGCTTATGTTCCCTTTTTGAAGTTTGATTTCTATTTGCATTGTGCTTTGATTTGTTGTTATTTGCTGTTTTCTTTGCGTGTCTTTGACTCCCACAAGCCCACTGGTGTGTGGGGTGCCGTTTGTGCCCAAAAACATCGAAAAACGAGCTCAAAATAACCCAAAACGAACTCAAAAAGCATACAGCAAGCTTTTCCTTTGTTGTCCGAGAACGCTGCAAATTTTTTAATTTTTTTAGTGTTGTCCGATATCGGACAACACTGATATTGGACAAGTCCTTTGTCTGGTAGGATATTGGACAACACTAAAGTACTCCACTTTGGAGTACTTTGGGGTACTTTCGTTTTTAGCCATTTTTTTAAGTTTTTTTTAAGTTTTTCATTTTTCCTTTGTTAATTTAGTTAAAATATAATTTTTAGAAAAATAAATTTTATATTTATCATTATTTTATTATTTTTTAGCATTATTTTAATTAAAAAAATGTTTTTAGGCTTTAAAAATTAGAAAAATAGTACTTAAAATTTAGGAAAAATAATTTTTAGTTTATAAATAATATAAGTGAGTTATTTGTCCAATAAAATAATATTTTGGGCTTTTTCTTAATTATATTTAATTTTTGGGCTTTAATTAGCATTAAAAATTGAATATTTAATTAATAAAAGGTTTTAAAATATTTTTATTGAATTTTTATCCTTATTTATATTATTTTGAACTACTTTTTCATTTTTAATTTGTTTTTAGCTTAAAATTTTTAAATTTTCACGTTTTACGTACTTACGTTCGCGTTTTACGTCTTTCGTCGTAGTTTAATTGTAATCGTAGTTCGTCTTAGTTTTCTTTCTTTTCTCATCTAAAAACGACACTACCCTAAACCTTTGATTATATATTTTGGCACATTAATCCACACACCTCCTCGAGAACGAACCCGCATTTGTTCGGTTTCGCGTTTTTCCTAAAACGTGCAACTTAATACTTGCCCCCAATATACGCTCTTTTTCCTAAAAGACGTATTTCTACGACTATCAAAATGGCGCCGCTGCCGGGGAGGTGTTTTTAATGTGCCATTATTAGTATCGTGTTTTTGTGAGTGGTGCGTTTTTGCTTTTCACATTTTGAAAAGCGTGAATATCGTACATACTCATTTTTTGTTATTTTTCCTTATTATATTATAGTATCCAAATAAATTGTGTTTAGTTTTCCTAAATTAAACACACAACATCATTTTACTATATTGTAGATATATTGGGTTTCGTTTTTATTGTGAATATTATTAATATATTGTATTTACGTAGAACAATAAAAATACAAGTACTCCAAATACGTGAGAAATCACAACCTTGATTCGGGATTTCATCACTCGATCATTGTATTCGAATCCAAAGCAAAAGTAAAAGGGCAAAATAGATAAATACTTTCGTGAGGCTTAATTTCAATTAACACAAACTATAAGGTGGGTATAAGGCGGTTGTATTTCACGACCTAAGGGAAAAAGGCTCTTAAGTGCTTAGCGCCGCCTCGTTTCCCCCGCTTGCTTGTGCGTGTTTTGAGAAAAATGGCTAATCGAGGGTTTGCCAACCAAAGTATTATCTAAGTATATATATTTGCTTGTTTTCAAGATTAAACCCTCTTGAACGTTTTGGTTTTCCACCAACGTTCTAAAGTCATCGAAGGCGTTCACTCCACGTGATCGTTTTCATTCCTTGAGGCTCTTTTAATCGAGAAAATCGATTCGAGGAGAGATTTGTAGATTTTTGTCTACGAAATACATTCAAAATACCAAAAAAATTAAAAAAACAATCAAAAGCACAAAAATAGTCTTCTACTTTCCCTCTAATTTCATAATTCTCTTCTTTCACCCTCTATAACGTTTAATTCTCGTAACACCGTTCTCGTTGCATCATGTCGAATGATAGTGGATATTATTCGTGCCCATATTGTGGAGGCCCGCCCGATGGTGCCAATTGTTTTAATTGTAAGGTTATTGGAGGTCGAGAGGGCTATATCTATAACTCCGCTCCACGTGATCATGGTGATAATTTTCAATCTTACGACCAAGATCACCCATCGTCTTCGTTCTACTCGTCACATGATTCGTCTTTTAATTGTGATCAAAATCAAAATGATGAGATGAATCAAAACGCTTTTTATGACTATGTGAGACGTAATAATGCAAACTTAATGATGATTCAAGAACAAGTTGGGAACCTTTAGGAACATCACGAAAAACAATTGGAAACTCAAAAGGAATTTTACTTTAAAGAAATGGCCTCCATGAGAACCGAGTTGGAAAACGAATATGATGCCGCTTTTAAAGAACATGAACGTTTATCTGACCAAGTTGTCGAGAGATGGGATAAAATTGTTGACAAAATTGTGGAGGCTTACACTATTAAGCAAAATGAACTTCTTTCAACGATTGAGACCTTAGAGAAAAAAATAGCTTCATACGAGTCGAGTTCTTCATCGAACGTCACCAATCCTAATCTCGAGGGAGAGGTTCAAGTTATTTCGACTCCTAAGACTCGTACGTCTCGTATTGATCCCAATCTCTCGAATTTTAGAGTCGTGCAACCTTCGTCGTCTTGCAAAAACTTTGAGGAAACAAAAACGTCATCCAACGAAGTTTTGAAAAATGTTTTTGAAAGTAAACCAAAGGAAAAACTCGTAGGATACTTGGGATATTTAAATCTTGTACCTTCTAAACCTAATTTTTCTAATGAGGATGAAATTATTGAGGATTTTCTAAATCAATATACACTTAATTTTGACAAAGAAATTCCATTAAATGATTTTAAAAAAGAAAAATGTGAAAAGGTTTTAAAGGAAATCGTTAAACCCTCGTTTTTACAAGATGAACGGAAATTAATTCCGAAGGGACGTGTTAGTAATTTTGCTAAAATGTTCGAGAACCCACGTTCGATCCCTTCGAAGGACAAGGTTGAAACCGTCAAGGCAAAATCGTCACGAGACGAGCCTTTTACTCCTAATCCCACGCCGAGTGAGATTTTGGATTTATCATGTGAGAAGTCCGCCGATGGTCTTCCTCACATCGATACGTTTTTCGATGTCGAGGTCGAAACGACAAAGGCAAAATCTTCAATCGAAGAGCCTTCTATTCCTAGTTTCACGACGGTTGAAGCTAGCGACTCGATTATCGACGACTTGATTTCCCAACCTCTGCCACGAGGAAGAGAATATGTTTTTGATCCCGACGGTGATTTTTCCGAGATCAAACGTATTCTTGATGATCCGCCTTCTATTTTCGAGTTTGATGAGGACCGTTGCGTTAGCCCGGAGGGGGATGTTTTATTGATCGATTCACGTTTTAAAAATTCAAATCCTCCTCCCGCCTTCAAGATAAATGTGAAAATTTTAAGTGTGCCTAGAATTGTTTTGGAAACACCAAATATTTTCAATTTAATCAACTTGAGTTTTCGTAACAAAGAGTTAAAAAATGAAAAAAGGAATGATTTTACAATTGATTTGAAATTTTTTCCAAAGTTAACTCCGTCATCACCTCGCTTAATTGAGCTTGCTACAAACGCGTCTACTTCTTTTGATGACGTTTTGTGTGGATCTAGTATGGGGGAAGCCCCATTTGTTCCCTCACACTTCTCCACCGAGGACGAGATTTTTGACCCCGGTATCACGTTTAAGATAAAATCTCGGTCTTTTACCGAAGTAGTCTGATTGTAGGAAAATTTAGATAACTTGCTTTAGGAAAAACAAGCAACTAAATATGAGCGGTAAGTATCGAGTGATGATTTTAGGAAAAATCAACACTAATGACCCACAATCAAATAAAATGAGAGAAAAGATTCGTTTCCCAAGGAGGTATATGTGTGTGTTCTAATTTGTATTTCTTTGAGATAAATATTGAGAGATGGAATGACGGTTTCGTGAAAATTACACTATAACGTAAAAAACGTAAACGTAAAGCCGTAGAAAAACCAAACAAATTAAAAATTAAACTAAAACCAAAAATAAAATTAAGAAAAGATTAAAACAAGTCTAAAATAATATAAACTAAGATAAAAATCCAACAAAGATATTTTAAAACCTTTTATTAATTAAATAATTAATTTTAAATGCTAATTAAAGCCCTAAAATTAAATTTAACTAATTCAAAAGTCTAAAATATGATTTTATTGAATTATCACTTAACTTATATTATTAGAAGACTAAAAAGTAATTTTCTAAAAATTAAAACCTATTAAAACTATTTTTAAAACCCTAAAAATAATTTAAAATAAATAAAAACTAATTAAACTTAAAATAATTATAAAAATAAATCTAAAAGCTAGAAAATTATTCTAAAAATGGAAATAGTCCTAATTTTTGCTAAAGAATATAAGAAGAATGAAAAAGAAAGAAAAATAAAATTTTGAAAATTAAATAATAAAATATTATTAAAATAATACTAAAAAATAAAAGTTTCTAAAATTTGAAATAAAAAAATTTATAAAAATCCTAAATAATATAATTAAGAGAAAAACACAAATCTAAGCTTCTAAACCTTTTTTAATAATTTTATAAAAATCTTTAAAGTTTATAAAAAACCTTAAAATATTATAAAATTAAAAAATAAATGTTTTTGAAACCAAAACTTGATGTAAACCTCAAAAATATATTTTAAAAACTAAAAACTATTTTTCCTAAAAATTTAAATTTTTTTTTCTATTTTTTAATGATTTATTAAAAAACGTCTATTAAATAAATCCTAGAAATTAATCTAATGAATGGAAAATTATGAAACCAATTTTGAAAAATCACAAATGCTATAAAAGCCCTAAGAAAAATAAGCTAGACAAAGTTAGCTTAAAAATAAGCTGAAAATAAGGTAATATAGCTACGGCTTATTAAAACTAACTCAAATGAAAAACGGGTTAAATGATTAACCCATCCAACCTTGGTCAGTAAAAGACCCAAGGGCAGGATGGTTATGTTGTTTGTGTTGTGAACGGGACGTCAAGGGTTCGAGGCGTGAAACCCTTCTTTTTACTCTTTTTTATTTTTTTGCTTTTTAACTTTTCACAACCAACCAGTAACCTTAGCTAGCTTATAGACAAATCCCATTTTCCTTTTTATGAAAGATTAAGCCAAATAAGGATCCAAAAACGTAGCCTGGTTCACTTGAACACTTAGCAGGTAATGCACTTGTGTTATGTGCTCTTCAAAAGTTACAAAGGAACCAAGAGGACTTGACCCTAAGCTTGTTTGGTGGTATATTTTGGAGCAATGGGCACCCTTGAGCTTGTTGAAGCTCAAGGAGTCAGCAAATAGCAAGACTTAAACACACTTAGCACAAAATAATCATAATCCACACATAAACATGCATATGCAGTTTCTGAGGTCTATAGGGCAAGTCTGAGGACTTATGAGCTTACTACAAGTACCCTAATGACTTCTAAGAGGTCAAATTAAGCATACACAAACACCAACCAGCATACAACCCAAATCAATACTAAAATAACCCTATCACTTAACAAATTTCAGAGAGCTGAGCACAAATTATAAGCACAAATGGCAGTTTATGGCATAAGCAGATTTTGACTTACTTGTCTTTTTAAACACTTAAACAAACTCCCAAATTGTTCTAAACTGGTTACCAACTAACTTCTAACCTAGCTTAACCTTAACCAATTACTATAACACCTTTTAACAGCTTGAATCAAATTATCTCCCCTGCTAAAACCTATTGCCAAACACCTCTTTATTTTCTGAAAACCAATTTTTATCAAACCAAAACTCTTTAAAACCTAACCAATTTGATTCATACACTATCTAACATGCATAACATAACATAAGAACACAAATCAAAGCAGACTATCACACTTATGCATCAAATCACATAGGATCAAACAATACTTCAATTTTCTGAAATTTCAAAGAGAAAAAGAGATTTTACCTTAGGACCCTTACATCCAAGGGTCCTAGTGGATGCTACACCACCTCCCTACCAGCTGGGGCTGGTGCAGAACTGAATCAACAGGCCTTGAACACCTGCTAAGAAGAAATCAAAAAGCAACAAACAAAATACACACAATATTTTATAACCTGTTTTAACTTTATTACCCTTTTTAAAACCTTTCCAAACCTTCTAAAAACGTTTTCTAAAACCCTATATCACCAATAACATTAACCAAGAACACCAAATCCTTAACACAAATTTCTGACAAAAATCCTTTGATTTTCAGAAACTTTTGAAATAACTTGAAACCTCAATATCACTTAACCAAATAACAATATGGAACTCAGAATCAAGTTTTCACACAATACTCAACTTTTAAAAACAATAAAAAGGAATTATACTTGAATATATCAAAAACCAAACTTTTATTTTTCTAAAAAGGAATTACAAGTGAGAAAAACTTGAAACTGGAACAAGGAACACCCACAGGTTGGGGTCTCTTATATAGTACTCTAGTGAACCTACTAGAAGCATAAAATACAAACCCTAATCATAGAAAAATCCCTATAATGCCCTTGAACGGTTTTGGTGTGAATTTTCCTTTTTTTGATCTCCACTGTTCATTTTTGCTTTGAGAGTAAGCAAATAATCTTGGACGTTCATTGTGGACACGTCATGTTACTTGGGGCCTAAGGTGAAAGCTGATTGGTTGAGAGGGAATTGGGGTTTTGGAACACGCGTGTGGGATTGGTGTGTTTGTGTGTGGGAAAGGTTTCTGAGTGTGTGAATTACTCGTGTGCACAAGTAATTAGTTTTTACCTATGGTTAAGTGAGGGTAAGTTCTGGGGAGTAAAAAGGATGAACAGTTAATCCTTTGATCCGAAATTGGGGGAAAAGAACTTGTTAGGCGCACTTTTCTTTTTTGAATGTTTTACTTGGCAACTCTGGTCCCTTTCTTTTCAGATTTTTGGCATTAAAGGTTTTCAAGCCCTAAAACCGGCTCTCCTTTGTTAATAAGTTTCCTACTTTGACACTTTTAGCACAAAACTTTGATAAAAGGTTACCAAGGATTGTTTTTGCCATTTTGTGAAATTTCAAGGACTGTTCTTGGACAATGATGATCTTCAAAGGTCTTCAATGTGTCTTTCACTTCATGAGGGACCATAATTGGCATTTTGAAATTGTTGAAGGACTATTCTTGCCATTTCTTCAAAGTTGAAGGACCTTTTTGCAATTTTGACAAACTTAAGGGACCAAACTTGTAATTATTAATATACAAGGGTTTTAAGTGTCATTTCTTCAAAGAATGAGGATCAATCTTGCTTGTCTTCAAGTCTTCAAGGGTATTTGATGATGATTTCATGATTAGGGCCCGGTTCTTTGTACGGCTTCGTTTCTCGTGTTCGTTTTTTCCTTGTATCTTGTGATCTTTTGTCTTTTTCACGATATCCATACCTAAAACACACATAAACATAAAAGCAAGCATATATATGGTATTTCATGACATTTTAATGCATTTAAAGTCCGAAAAGAACGATGAGATCATGTATAAATGCCATCTCATCACTCCCCCATACTAAGCCATTGCCGTGCCCTCACGCAATGCTAGAATAAAGTATCTAAGCATCACCAAAGTTCAATTTTATTAACCTTTATTGAAGAGTAAAAGACTTGCAACATACTACGAGAATGTGTAAAGACATAATGTATGATTTTCATCACCAAAATGTGACTTTTAGGGTCTAAGAATAGAAACAATTTAATGTCCCTTAGAGTAAATTTCGTCATCCTTGATTGTCATACATTCCATGCTAAGTGCAAAAACAAGATCATTGTTGGTACAAGTCACAATGCTAACACTACTCATACGTTCAAATTGTGTAATACTTTTTCTCCCCGCAATCCTAGTTATTATAAAAGGAAATGGGTTACTAGTATTTTTTATCTATTTGTCATGGATCACAAGTGATTCATATTGACTTATTTGAGTAGTTATTAGTCCGAAAGCAAAGTAGCACGATTTGATCAATAGTTAGCCGAAGGACAAAATCTTTTAAAACGGCTTCTCGTGTATCTCCTTAAGTTCATATCTTGGCATAACTCGTTTCACGATTTGAGACCTTTCTCGGACCGATATTTGGCATGTACTTCATACTTCAAATCTTGGGAAGACGTTCTTGAAATAATGGTCTTCTCTTCATATATTTGGAATTTCTTCACTTGACGTTTTTGAGAGATTCTTCATATAGGACCACGACTTCATCATTTTTCTTCAATCTTTACTTTGGATTTTGATATACAACGATCCGCCTCCTTTTCGGACTTGGATATATTTATCCTCATACCTTGTTAGGGTCTTTTTGGATAGACTTTCTCCATTCTTTAGGGGAGTAATAGCTTCTCGTCGTGTGTCTCGATCCTTCATATTGATTTTGGAATAATGATACTTCACATCATCTTTGGATCTTTAGCAAAAATAGAGCTCCTCATGCCTTGTTAGGGCCTTTTTGGATGATTGCCAATCTTCGCGTCCCGCTTCAATAAGTTATGCCTTGGCTATGAACTCTATTCAACCCCGAGCAACTTTTAAACGATCTTGCGCTAGAGGCTAAGTAACCTTTCAAATCGTACGACCTTACTTATTGCAATTATGTTTTATTCCTAATGCATTGATCTTATGGGAAGAAAAAGCCACAATTAAAAACATATGAGTTTTTGAAAGAACACTTTCATGTTCTACGTTTAGCATGATCACTTGTCTAACTCTATCATTTCTCGCTCTTCACTATTTAAAGACCTCTAATTAAAGAGACTCGTGAATACTTAGCCGTGCAAGTCAAAATTAAGCCAAATTTGGATTAGCTTTCATTAAGACTATATCAAATCAAAGTTTTGGGTTTTCAAGCCACCTATAGGATCTTGCACTTTCTTGGACTTTTTCAAGTTTAGAGAATGCGTTTTAAAGTTCCCTTGATAAGTGACTTTCTAGAATCAATTATAGGAACTTGCGAAAAGTTCTTGTTCTTAACTCGAATGAATTAAGACTTTCGCGTTTTAAAGCTCCCTATATAAAAGTCTAGCAAAACTTGAATTGAGCGGGTTAAGGAATGTAAATGGCTCCAAATGCCCATCAAGTCAAAAATTAACTCTTATTCTACCCATCGGAAAATATACATTCGTGTCTTAAAAACACTTATGAAAACTAAGAAAAATTTTAAAATTTGGCCATTTTTAGCCTTATTAGCAAAACAAAACATTGAAAATTGGAAAAACGTGAGGGCGTAGCAAAGCAAGTACCTATTCACCCCCCCCCATACTAAAAGTAAACATTGTCCTCAATGTTTCGAGTCTAAAGGTGGAGCACCCCCATACTAGAGACGAAGAATCGAATGCTTAGGATCTAGCATGGAAAGGGTGATCAACAATATATCTAAAGCCGTTTATTAATTATGCTAAAAGATAATTGTTAGAACAATAAAGGATATGTCATGGATTCGTGAAAAACTTCTTCAAACGAACGATGGAGGCTCACGTAAACGAACACGAGAGTCTTCAATCGTAGACGATGATGATGATCTAGATAACACAATCACAAACAACCACGAGACAACGAGTTGGAAGGGTACAAGTCCCCTTATTAGTGAACATAAAGCATAAAGATAAGCATGGGATCTCCCCCACGAGGCACCTCGTTTTTGATTACCGAGTCATGAGCTCGACTCGATCCCCTCAAAATGTGAACATTTAGGGAAATCATGGTGTGGTCAATTTTTGATGGGGCTTACATGATAAACAAGGCCCAAAAAGCAACCGGTATAAAGGACTAAGTCCTTAGATGATGCAAAATACCGGGGTCGAAGATGGCGTTCTCGTTTCCATGGAAAAAACAATTCAACACCACTTGAACATGTGCCATAAACTCAAAGAGTTTGAAGAAAATAGATGAGAAGTAGAAGGGTGAGACTATTGGTAAGACAAACGTTTGAGCTACTCGAGGTAGACTCGCACCAAGCAAATAGATATAGTTTCCATTTATTGCATCGGTGGAAGACCGAGATTTCCCTTTACATGAAATTCCGGGATCGAATATCTCGTCCTCGGTGGACAAGGATGAGGGAACATAAGGGGCTTCCCCCATACTAGAACCACACAAAACATCGTCAAAAGGAGTAGACGAGTTTGTAGTATTCAAATCACGCGGTGATGACGGAGTTAGATTTGTAGAAAAATCAATTAAATCACATTTAAGATCTTTTTCCTTGTTATATTTTGAACTCTCCTTATGAAAACCCTTGTTGATTATGTCGAAAATATTCGGTGTTTCTAAGACGATGTTAGTCACACTAAAAATTCTCACATTTTGAAACCGTTTTGGTTTTGGTGGTGGCAAGTTCTCAAAACGTTTATCGACGAAGAAAACTTCCCCGTCGGGGCCAACATATTCATCATCCGAAAGATCTTCCGTAGAAACCGGCAATTTATCAACACTTTTCAAGAGTGAATGTTCGAGATGAGGCGAAGAATTTTTCGATTCAAGTATTGATGGTTTCTTCTTTGTAGGCTTAGCACTCATAACCTCCACCGGCGGAGGAAATGGTAAATTGTTTTTGGAGACATACCCTAAAACTCTTGGTGAAAATTCTTTGCAAACGACATTGGTCGAGTCACCATGGTTTAAAGTTGCAATCGAATATACATGAGAAAGATTGGAGTTTTGTGTTGCATTGATGACAAGTTCTTCTTCATTGAAACGAAGGG
The DNA here is from genome assembly GCA_025667525.1 of Glebionis coronaria. Taxonomy (NCBI): domain Eukaryota; kingdom Viridiplantae; phylum Streptophyta; class Magnoliopsida; order Asterales; family Asteraceae; genus Glebionis; species Glebionis coronaria. The sequence goes on from CM046876.1 coordinate 181,673,820, forward strand.
TGATTTTTCGAGCATGAACATCGATAAGTGCTCTTGATGTATCCAAAAATGAACGACCCAAAATGAGAGGAACTTTTCGATCGATAGGAATGTCTAAAACGATAAAGTCAACGGGATAGTAAAACTTTCCGACTTTAACGAAAACGTCCTCGGCTACTCCACATGTAGAATGATCGGCCATCTCGATGGACATGTTCGAAGGAGTAAGAGCCGGAAGCGAAAGCGATTTGAAAATCTCGAGAGGCATCAAATTAATACTAGCGCCAAGATCGGCCAAGGCGTAGCATTCCTCCATATCTTGTATAGCACACGGAATCAAAAATTTACCGGGATCACCGACTTTTTGTGGTATGCGGCTAAGAAAAACCGATGAACAACTAGACGTTTGTTGTAACTTCTCTTTGTTGTTTAACATACTTTTGAAGTTTGCGGCAAATCGAGGCATCATGATTAAAGCATCGGCAAAACTTATGTTAAAGTGCAAGTCACGAAACATTTTCATAAATAGCTCGAATTGATAATTGTTCCTTTCTTGTGCTTTCTCTTTGTTTCGTCTTGAAGGGTAGGGTAAAGGTGGTGTGGGTTGGTCATTAGGCAACGGCCTTGGAAACTCGGGTTCCACATTTGGTATTGGTGTAACCGTAGGTGTGGTTTGAGCGGTACTTCGTGGGATTGTAATATGCTCCTTTTCGACCACCACCTCGGGTTCTTTCTCGATTTCCTTCTCCGTAGAAGTACTTGGTCGAGAGATTGGTTCCTTGAAAGTTTTACCACTTCGTGTAGTAACAACCTTCAATTCTCCCCTCGGGTTGTTAATGGTATCACTAGGAAGACCACCCGAAGAAGAGGGCTTACACATGATTGCTTCAAACATTTTAGCCATTCGATCTTCAAATTTTGATTGCCTAGCATCCGCTTTCAATAACTCTTGCTTAATCTCATGTTGTCCTAATTCCATCTTTTGTTGGTTTTCTTGAAGACGTTGGACATTTCCTTCCATTTTATTTGCATGAGTTTTAAGTTCATTAGCAAGTTCATTTTTAAGCTCGTTTTTCAACTCGGACCTTAAGCTAATCATCTCACGTTGCATGTTATCAAATTTAGCATCATTTGCTTTTGCATAATCTAAAAATTCTCCTTGCAAATTTTTCGTGTGAGCATTTTGAAAACCTTGTGTGGTGTTTTGAAAATCACGGTTTTGATTTTGATTAGAGATTTGTCCATTCCCACTTTGATAATTCCCTTTGTTGTAATTGCGTGTGTTGCCTTGGTAATTACCTTGGTTGTTGTTTCGATAATTATTAACATTTTGGTTTGGTGGAGCTTGATTTTGGCGGGAACCTTGGCCGTTTTGGTTGTAAGTTCCCGTTGCTACATAAGCACTCGAAGTGTTACCATCCGCGGTAATGCACTCGGATAAATCATGAGCTCCTCCACATGATAAACAACTCTTAGCAACCGCTTTAACCGAAGCGGAATTGGAAGCTTCTTGAGCCTTCCAATGGGACATTAGATTAGCAAATCTATCAAAAAACCGATTTTCCTCATTAGCTTCATCATGTAAGGCGTTAATGCTACGAGACGATTGTGATGACGATGACGAACCCATATTGGCAACACTCGGTGTGTTACGAGGGCTATAAACCTTAGATCGATTTTCAATGATTTGTAAAGCCTCATTTGTCGTCTTGCACAAAAAATTACCACCCGCGGCGGCGTTCAAATAATCTCGTTCATGATCATTAAGCCCATTATAAAAGGTATCAATTTGATGCAATTCCGAAAAATCATGATGAGGACATTCATGTAACATTTCCTTAAATCGTTCCCATGCCATAGAAAAACTTTCATTGTTTCGTTGCACAAATCGTGAAATCTCATTTTTTAAGTGTGTTGTTTTCGATGGTGGAAAAAATTTGTTCACAAACTTAGAAACGAGATCGGCCCATGTCAAAATCGAATTTGGCGGTTCTTTCTCGAGCCAAATTTTTGCGGGTCCATCCAACGAATATGGAAACAACATCATCTTAATGGCGTCATGCGGAACATCTTTGAATTTGCTAGTGGCGGTGAGACGGTTGAAATTCCTAATATGGTAATGCGGGTTGTCTTTTTCATGACCTCGAAACTTGTTTGCTTGTAGCATCGACATTAAACCCGTCTTAATCTCGAAATTCTCCGCAAGGATGGCGGGAATAACAATGGCCTCTCCAAAACCCTCGGTGGGTGCTTGTAGCAACTCCATCATAGTACGATTAGCCATTACGACTTCTTGTTCTATAATAGGTTCAACAATTGGAGGTTCTTCAACAATCAACGATCCTTGATTTGCTTGCTTTTGAAGACGTTTACGAGCTCGTTTAGCTTGATTACGAGTGATCATAAACTACACGAAGAATGGGAGGTGAGCAAAGAAGATTCTTTTTGGTTGTTTTGTGGATTTTCAATTTTTTTTTTGTGTTTTTGATGATATTTAATTTTTTTGGATTTTGGTGTATCTTCGTAGACAACAATCTACAAAATCTCTCCTCGAATCAAACTCTTGATTAAAGAAGCCTCAAAGGAATGAAAACGATCACGTGGAGTGAACGCCTTCGATTGACTTTAGAACTTTGGTGAAAACCAAATTGTTCACGAGGGTTTAATCACAAAGAAAACCAAGCAAATATAGTATACGTATTAATACTTTGGGCGGCAAAACCCTCGATTAGCCTTCAATCTCAAAATACTCACAAGCAAGCGGGGAAACGAGGCGGCGCGAAGCACTTAAGAGCCTTTTTCCTTAGGGTATATTTTATAATACCCGCCTTATACCCACCTTATAGTTCGTATCTTTCAAAATCGAGCTTCTCGAAAGTATTTATCTATTTTTGCCTTTTCTTTTTGTTTGAGATTCGAATACAATAATTAGGAGATCAAATCCCAATTAAGGTTGTGTTTTCACACTTTTGGAGATATTGTATATTAATTGTGATACTTAATACAATATATTAATAATATTCACAAAGAAAAACCAAGAAAACCGATAATACGTGTTAAGGGAGTTCCACTTAACACAAATACTATTTATGGATAATATCAAAAACAAAATTTTCCAATTTAAGACACGACACACCTCCCCGGCAGCGGCGCCAAAATGATTGTAGGAAAATTTAGATAACTTGCTTTAGGAAAAACAAGCAACTAAATATGAGCGGTAAGTATCGAGTGATGATTTTAGGAAAAATCAACACTAATGACCCACAATCAAATAAAATGAGAGAAAAGATTCGTTTCCCAAGGAGGTATATGTGTGTGTTCTAATTTGTATTTCTTTGAGATAAATATTGAGAGATGGAATGACGGTTTCGTGAAAATTACACTATAACGTAAAAAACGTAAACGTAAAGCCGTAGAAAAACCAAACAAATTAAAAATTAAACTAAAACCAAAAATAAAATTAAGAAAAGATTAAAACAAGTCTAAAATAATATAAACTAAGATAAAAATCCAACAAAGATATTTTAAAACCTTTTATTAATTAAATAATTAATTTTAAATGCTAATTAAAGCCCTAAAATTAAATTTAACTAATTCAAAAGTCTAAAATATGATTTTATTGAATTATCACTTAACTTATATTATTAGAAGACTAAAAAGTAATTTTCTAAAAATTAAAACCTATTAAAACTATTTTTAAAACCCTAAAAATAATTTAAAATAAATAAAAACTAATTAAACTTAAAATAATTATAAAAATAAATCTAAAAGCTAGAAAATTATTCTAAAAATGGAAATAGTCCTAATTTTTGCTAAAGAATATAAGAAGAATGAAAAAGAAAGAAAAATAAAATTTTGAAAATTAAATAATAAAATATTATTAAAATAATACTAAAAAATAAAAGTTTCTAAAATTTGAAATAAAAAAATTTATAAAAATCCTAAATAATATAATTAAGAGAAAAACACAAATCTAAGCTTCTAAACCTTTTTTAATAATTTTATAAAAATCTTTAAAGTTTATAAAAAACCTTAAAATATTATAAAATTAAAAAATAAATGTTTTTGAAACCAAAACTTGATGTAAACCTCAAAAATATATTTTAAAAACTAAAAACTATTTTTCCTAAAAATTTAAAATTTTTTTTCTATTTTTTAATGATTTATTAAAAAACGTCTATTAAATAAATCCTAGAAATTAATCTAATGAATGGAAAATTATGAAACCAATTTTGAAAAATCACAAATGCTATAAAAGCCCTAAGAAAAATAAGCTAGACAAAGTTAGCTTAAAAATAAGCTGAAAATAAGCTAATATAGCTACGGCTTATTAAAACTAACTCAAATGAAAAACGGGTTAAATGATTAACCCATCCAACCTTGGTCAGTAAAAGACCCAAGGGCAGGATGGTTATGTTGTTTGTGTTGTGAACGGGACGTCAAGGGTTCGAGGCGTGAAACCCTTCTTTTTACTCTTTTTTATTTTTTTGCTTTTTAACTTTTCACAACCTTAGCTAGCTTATAGACAAATCCCATTTTCCTTTTTATGAAAGATTAAGCCAAATAAGGATCCAAAAACGTAGCCTGGTTCACTTGAACACTTAGCAGGTAATGCACTTGTGTTATGTGCTCTTCAAAAGTTACAAAGGAACCAAGAGGACTTGACCCTAAGCTTGTTTGGTGGTATATTTTGGAGCAATGGGCACCCTTGAGCTTGTTGAAGCTCAAGGAGTCAGCAAATAGCAAGACTTAAACACACTTAGCACAAAATAATCATAATCCACACATAAACAGGCATATGCAGTTTCTGAGGTCTATAGGGCAAGTCTGAGGACTTATGAGCTTACTACAAGTACCCTAATGACTTCTAAGAGGTCAAATTAAGCATACACAAACACCAACCAGCATACAACCCAAATCAATACTAAAATAACCCTATCACTTAACAAATTTCAGAGAGCTGAGCACAAATTATAAGCACAAATGGCAGTTTATGGCATAAGCAGATTTTGACTTACTTGTCTTTTTAAACACTTAAACAAACTCCCAAATTGTTCTAAACTGGTTACCAACTAACTTCTAACCTAGCTTAACCTTAACCAATTACTATAACACCTTTTAACAGCTTGAATCAAATTATCTCCCCTGCTAAAACCTATTGCCAAACACCTCTTTATTTTCTGAAAACCAATTTTTATCAAACCAAAACTCTTTAAAACCTAACCAATTTGATTCATACACTATCTAACATGCATAACATAACATAAGAACACAAATCAAAGCAGACTATCACACTTATGCATCAAATCACATAGGATCAAACAATACTTCAATTTTCTGAAATTTCAAAGAGAAAAAGAGATTTTACCTTAGGACCCTTACATCCAAGGGTCCTAGTGGATGCTACACCACCTCCCTACCAGCTGGGGCTGGTGCAGAACTGAATTAACAGGCCTTGAACACCTGCTAAGAAGAAATCAAAAATCAACAAACAAAATACACACAATATTTTATAACCTGTTTTAACTTTATTACCCTTTTTAAAACCTTTCCAAACCTTCTAAAAACGTTTTCTAAAACCCTATATCACCAATAACATTAACCAAGAACACCAAATCCTTAACACAAATTTCTGACAAAAATCCTTTGATTTTCAGAAACTTTTGAAATAACTTGAAACCTCAATATCACTTAACCAAATAACAATATGGAACTCAGAATCAAGTTTTCACACAATACTCAACTTTTAAAAACAATAAAAAGGAATTATACTTGAATATATCAAAAACCAAACTTTTATTTTTCTAAAAAGGAATTACAAGTGAGAAAAACTTGAAACTGGAACAAGGAACACCCACAGGTTGGGGTCTCTTATATAGTACTCTAATGAACCTACTAGAAGCATAAAATACAAACCCTAATCATAGAAAAATCTCTATAATGCCCTTGAACGGTTTTGGTGTGAATTGTCCTTTTTTTTATCTCCACTGTTCATTTTTGCTTTGAGAGTAAGCAAATAATCTTGGACGTTCATTGTGGACACGTCATGTTACTTGGGGCCTAAGGTGAAAGCTGATTGGTTGAGAGGGAATTGGGGTTTTGGAACACGCGTGTGGGATTGGTGTGTTTTTGTGTGGGAAAGGTTTCTGAGTGTGTGAATTACTCGTGTGCACAAGTAATTAGTTTTTACCTATGGTTAAGTGAGGGTAAGTTCTGGGGAGTAAAAAGGATGAACAGTTAATCCTTTGATCCGAAATTGGGGGAAAAGAACTTGTTAGGCGCACTTTTCTTTTTTGAATGTTTTACTTGGCAACTCTGGTCCCTTTCTTTTCAGATTTTTGGCATTAAAGGTTTTCAAGCCCTAAAACCGGCTCTCCTTTGTTAATAAGTTTCCTACTTTGACACTTTTAGCACAAAACTTTGATAAAAGGTTACCAAGGATTGTTTTTGCCATTTTGTGAAATTTCAAGGACTGTTCTTGGACAATGATGATCTTCAAAGGTCTTCAATGTGTCTTTCACTTCATGAGGGACCATAATTGGCATTTTGAAATTGTTGAAGGACTATTCTTGCCATTTCTTCAAAGTTGAAGGACCTTTTTGCAATTTTGACAAACTTAAGGGACCAAACTTGTAATTATTAATATACAAGGGTTTTAAGTGTCATTTCTTCAAAGAATGAGGATCAATCTTGCTTGTCTTCAAGTCTTCAAGGGTATTTGATGATGATTTCATGATTAGGGCCCGGTTCTTTGTACGGCTTCGTTTCTCGTGTTCGTTTTTTCCTTGTATCTTGTGATCTTTTGTCTTTTTCACGATATCCATACCTAAAACACACATAAACATAAAAGCAAGCATATATATGGTATTTCATGACATTTTAATGCATTTAAAGTCCGAAAAGAACGATGAGATCATGTATAAATGCCATCTCATCATAGTCACTAGAAGATCCTTCTACACTTACGGTATGAGTTTACCTCGAGTGACTCGATTTTTATGCCCAACCATTGTCCCACCCTTCTCTTCTTTTGCTATTTTCTTGTGTCCCTTTGGGACGATGATGTTGAAAGTCGTGTTGTTTCGTTTATCATCCGAAAACGAAGATACGATCTTTGATCCCGGTATAGAGGTTTTGCCTTTATACACGGTTGCTTTTGGGCCTTGATTACATGTAAGTCCCACCAAAAATGACCGAACCTAGATTATCCCTAAATGATCACATTTATGGGGATTCGAGTCGAGCTTTTGACACGGTTATCAAAAACAAGGTGCCTCGTGGGGGAGACCCATGCTTATCCATGTAAATATTATCGCTTTCTTAGTTAATGTAACGAGGGGACTTGTGCTCTTCCAACCTTTGTTCCGTGGTTGTTTGTGATTGTGATCTATTAGGTTCATCGTCATCATTGAAGCCTCTCGTGTTCGTTTTACGGATCACTCGAGCTTCGATCGTTGCCTTTGGAGATTCCGATATCCGATGATATCCTTTTATGTTCTAACGTTTATCTTATTAGCATAATTCATAAACGGCTTTTAGGTTATTCGTTTTACGCTTTCCATGCTCGAGATTAGGCATTCGACTTCGTCTCTAGTATGGGGGTGTTTGCACCCCTAGACTCGAAACATTGAGGACAATGTTTAACTTTAGTATGGGGGGTGAGTAGATACTTCACCTTGCTTACGTCAACACGCAATCCAAAATTTCATCTTTTTGTTATCGTTTTGTTGCAAAATAAGGCTAAAAATGGCCAAATTTTAAAAATTTTCGTATTTTTCATAAGTGTTTAAGACACGAATGTAGGTTTTCCGATGGTGAGAATAAGAGTAATTTTTGACTCGACCGTGCGTGTTGAGCACTTAGCTTCGATTCCTTAACTTTTTAGGCTAAGTCTCTTAAATGAGAACGAGAAATGATAGAGTTATTTATAAGTCTCGTAATCTTTCACGATCTCATGTGTAGTAATTATTAGCTTATTCTCCCCACGCTTTTATATAATAAATTGTTAATAAATATTGATTTAGCGGTTTAGTCACTATTGTTGGTTTCTAATTTGTTTTAGTAGCTTCCATGTAATTAAATTGGGGAAACATTAAGGTATCGCCAGCGTCACGGTTTTGAAGTATTGGCACCCGAATAATCGAAAGCTTCACCTAATAATAAGATTTCAAGTGCTCACCTAAATTAAGAAAAAATTTGAAGCTCACAAGGCCGAAAAATCTATGCCCAAATTGAAAGTGAATCAAGCCTTAATCTTCGAAGCTTTAAAGATCCAAAATTCGCTTTAGCGTGAGGATATACATCTTTGGCTAATAAAACCACCGATGAGGCGGATAATAAAAGGCAAGGCAAGACCGAAGTCATAATAAAAGCTTCATGGTGAAGTTGAATAAAAGATGGAGGTAAACCAAAGATAATAAGGCCCTTCCGTTAGGGGGCATATAAAAGTCTTGGTAATAAGTCTCATGTTCAAAACCGTTATAAAACCGTGTTTATCGATCCTTCTTGTTGACTTAATTTTTTGACATCGTTGTCTATTAGGATGAATTATTAATTTAATGATTTTGGTTACACCGTTAAAACTCTATTTTTAGACTTAATATCTATTCACGCATAAGTCAATAATGTATCCTCGTGATCATTAAGACATAATAAAATATAAGAGATACCAAGTAGGAATAAGGGAGTTTAGGTTCATAATTAACACTCATGAGATGTGATCGTGTTGCTAACTTATAATAACAATGATATCGTCACACACTTAGCATAGAATTGGGTGAAAATCGAGGACGACGAAATTATTTCTAACGAAGCATTCACGTGTTCTTGTTCTATGATCCTAAAAGTCACTTAAATCGTGATGAAAACAATACATTATGTTTAAAACACGTGTAGTAGTTTATTTAAGTTTACGTCTTCAATAAAATATCATCATAAAATGAATTTTGGAAGTGCTAAGATACTTAATTCTAGCATTGCGTGGGGACACGGCAATGGTTTAGTATGGGGGAGTGATGAGACCACAATTATACATGGTCTCATCGTCCAAAACGGGCTTTAATTGCATAAAATATCATTAAAAATGCCAATATATGCTTGTGTTTGTTACTTGTGTATTTTAGGTACGGATATCGTGAATTCACCAAAAGATCACAAGATTCAAGCAAAAACGAACACGGGAAACGAAGCCGCACAAAGAACCGGACCCGATTGTGGATTTTACAAAAATGCCCTTGAAGAATTGAAGATTGACAAGAATAGTCCCTCATCTTTTGAAGACTTGTCATTTTATACCCTTGTAAAACTCAACAATTACATGTGGGTCCCTAAAATGTTAAGAGAATACATGTTTAGCCCTTGAAGTATGGTTAAGTTGCATTAATGGTCCTTGCTATAAAGTTTGCAAATGACTTGTGCCATTTTTGACAAGTGGAGGAAACTTGTAACAAAGGAAATCAAGTTTGGGTGCCAGAAACTTATTATGAATACATTCTGGAAAGCAGGGGACCAAATTTGTCAAACACACAAACTTCAACCACCAATACCACCTTAACACCTCATCAAACCCACCAATTTACCAAACCCATACCCACGAACCCAACCCAAACCCTAGCCTGCCACTAACCCATGTTTATTATTAGTTAAAGTTTTAAAACAATATGAATAATAATAAAACACGGGGGAAACAATTTTTGTTCATTAAACCCATATCAAAACCACACAACTATTCCTTATAAACCCTAAAAACCACAAATCATTATACTCTTAATGATTTTGTAATTCGTTTTCCAGAATGGTGATTTATCACAAGATAACCAAAACCCCACCTTTCATTTTCCTTCACACTCTCCCACATGGCCAGCTCAGTGGTCCCCTGCACCAAGAACACAAGAAAACAAGAAGGTACAGAAGGATCCACGACTCACAGCAATTGCTTTGGCTCTACTGTTCATCAAACGGATCAAAATGCATCTCAACAGCTGTCTATCCAGTCAGAGGTCACATGCTCTTATTTTGACCAAATTCAAACATCAAGATCAAAGGGCTTATTAGGAAAATCAGCAACTAGGGTTTGCAATTTTTCTGTTTTTCTAGAACCTACTGTAGCCAAGTATATAAGGCGCATAGGCTCTTTAGTTTAGTTTTGTTCCAGTTTTATTTTTGCAAAACTTTGTAATCCGAATTTTGTGAAATAAAATTGAGTTCCTTTTATTTTAAAAATTGTCATTTACTTTTATTGCACACTTTATATTTCTGTCAATTTAATTTTCTTGCAAAAAAATTAGGTTTTAAAATTTGAAGTTGTGTTTTCAAGATTGTTGGTTTGAGTTTATTTAAGAAGTTTTCAAGTATTATTTAAGTTTTGAGAAAGTTTTTGGTAAAAAGAAGTTTTCAAGAAAAGTGCAAAAAGAAATCAAGTTTTAAGTTTTGAGAAAAGTTTTTGAAGTAAGAAAACATAACTAAAAAGTTAGTCATTTGTTGTTCTTGAACTAACTGTCCAAGATTCATTCTTGGACTTTAACTTTTTATGTTTGTTAATCTTAGCGGTGATATTGGAATGCTTGTGCACACGCGTGCACATGAGCTCAAAAGCCTAGGGCATGGATATATGCCCTAGAGGTGTGCCCACATTTCTCTCTTTTTCATTTTCTGCATAGAATTGTGTTCATATGACTTTGTATGCCTGCTGTTCATTTGAGAAGTGGTGTGTTTGATCTTTGTCATTTGGTTCATAGAATTATGTTTGTGTTATGATTGTAGCCTGTGTGTACTATTTGATTAAAAAGCTTTTGAAAAATTTGCACATCTAGTCTATAAAGGGGTGTTTGGGAGAGCTTGTTCTGTGAGTAGTGAGTGACTCTCTAGGATAGCTAAGCTCTGCACTCATTTGTGAGGTTAGGATATGTGATTTGAGTAAAAAATATAGGGTGTTAGTTTAAAAAAATTATGTTTTGCAAAAATAGTGTAGAAATCTGCCAAGTTCACGAAGAATGGTGTTGTACTGTTCGTGTTTGATTCATGATATATAATGGTGCGTTGTTTAAGTTTGATTGAGGCGTGTTTATAAGGGTAGGATTAGTTGAGTCAAGCTTTTGTTTCATTAAGTTTCCTTGGGAACCATAGAGTGGTGTTTTTTTTACTTTTCTAAAATATTAGATCAGCAAGTAGAGTTTTCCAAAAAAAAAAAGAGGGAGTCTAAAGTGCATGCTGTGCATATTTCGTTGGTGGTAACTTGGTGATTTGATTGTATTAGTGTTTGAGTTGAGTGCACTAGCTGTGAATCCAAGCTAACAACCTCAAAGAAGTAGGAGCCATAAGTCACTGATATTATAAGGGTGTTTGTTTGTATTGTGCTTATGCCCACTGCCTGTACTTGCTGTCTAACTGCTATTGGGGGTCTTGGAGGTTCGATATTGGGTGAGTTGGGTACTCTAGGGGGCTAGTTAACTGGTAGTTAGAGTTTGTAGAGATTTCGGTAGGTTAAAAATGGCCTTTTTGCTCACTGATATACCAACTAAGTTCACCATCTGCACGTTCTGTCACACCAAGCACCAAGCAGTAGGGTGTTTTTGGATTGATATTGTTAGTTGATGGCCAAATTCTTTTAGGTTGCCAGATTAGATGTTAGCTTAGGTTTGTAGTGTATGACCGTTATTTTACTATCATATAGTTAGAATTTAGCCACTGTGTTCCCAATTGTGAGAGTGGCCTGCTTGCCTTAGCTTACTTGAATGCTCAGATTTGTGGCGTTTTCTTGGGAAATTTGAATTCATTTGAGTGTTTGTGTGATGTGCACCTACAGCAACAAGCAACCACCACGTTAGAAAAACAAGAAAAAAAGGGTAGGCCTGCTTGTTTTTGATCATCACTGTACACACAATCTATGATGTGTTTGTAAGCTAATTAATTAATCATTGTTGGATGTTATGCTAGAGTAGGTATAGTTCTAGGTCAGTGTGCTTATAGACCTGAGTTTGGTGGACTCTAGTCGCCTATTTAGGCTTTTGTAAGTCACTGCCTACCCATAGTTCATCAGCAAACCCTTTTCTGGCTAACCGCAAACGCACCAGCAGGTTTTTAGCTGTGATTGTGTGTATTTGAGGTTTGATCTTTGGTGAAAACATAGATTTAGGGTAAGTCTAAGTGTGCACTATCTGGGATTGAGGTTCTGGGTGGTTAAGGGCGGGTTGGTACCTCACTGAATAGACGAGCAGCTTATGTTCCCTTTTTGAAGTTTGATTTCTATTTGCATTGTGCTTTGATTTGTTGTTATTTGCTGTTTTCTTTGCGTGTCTTTGACTCCCACAAGCCCACTGGTGTGTGGGGTGCCGTTTGTGCCCAAAAACATCGAAAAACGAGCTCAAAATAACCCAAAACGAACTCAAAAAGCATACAGCAAGCTTTTCCTTTGTTGTCCGAGAACGCTGCAAATTTTTTAATTTTTTTAGTGTTGTCCGATATCGGACAACACTGATATTGGACAAGTCCTTTGTCTGGTAGGATATTGGACAACACTAAAGTACTCCACTTTGGAGTACTTTGGGGTACTTTCGTTTTTAGCCATTTTTTTAAGTTTTTTTTAACTTTTTCATTTTTCCTTTGTTAATTTAGTTAAAATATAATTTTTAGAAAAATAAATTTTATATTTATCATTATTTTATTATTTTTTAGCATTATTTTAATTAAAAAATGTTTTTAGGATTTAAAAATTAGAAAAATAGTATTTAAAATTTAGGAAAAATAATTTTTAGTTTATAAATAATATAAGTGAGTTATTTGTCCAATAAAATAATATTTTGGGCTTTTTCTTAATTATATTTAATTTTTGGGCTTTAATTAGCATTAAAAATTGAATATTTAATTAATAAAAGGTTTTAAAATATTTTTATTGAATTTTGATCCTTATTTATATTATTTTGAACTACTTTTTCATTTTTAATTTGTTTTTAGCTTAAAATTTTTAAATTTTCACGTTTTACGTACTTACGTTCGCGTTTTACGTCTTTCGTCGTAGTTTAATTGTAATCGTAGTTCGTCTTAGTTTTCTTTCTTTTCTCATCTAAAAACGACACTACCCTAAACCTTTGATTATATATTTTGGCACATTAATCCACACACCTCCTCGAGAACGAACCCGCATTTGTTCGGTTTCGCGTTTTTCCTAAAACGTGCAACTTAATACTTGCCCCCAATATACGCTCTTTTTCCTAAAAGACGTATTTCTACGACTATCAGTGCTCGGTCTGTTTTTAATCACCACCACCGAGACCATAAAGGTCTCGGCTTGGTTTTTTGTTGGGTCGGCGCAACAAGGAAACGCCGACCATGGGTCGGGTGTGTTTGTTTTTCGGTTTGTGTGGAGCCGAGGCACCACCGAGACCCCCAAGAGGATCGGTTGGTTTTGTTCGATCGGACCCGAGACCAAAAGGGACCCCGACTTCGAGTCGGGGTATGTTTACATGTTTAGTTGATTAGGTAGTGTCAACCGAGACCCTCCAAGGTCTCGGTGGGACTTTGTTTATAGCTTATTGGAGCTTAATTAAAACACGGGCTCGAGATTCGGGTTTTTATAAAAACTATTTTTATAAATCATGTTTTATTAAACTTTATGTTAATTAATTTATTAAAATTAATTCATGTATAACCTAAGGGATTTATACTTAGTCATTTTAATTAAGCATGTATTTTAATTAAAATCATATAACGTATAGTTTAATTAAATTAACCAATTATTTAATTAACCAACTATAATCATGACTTGTATTGTAGTTAACTTCACTTATTATTTATAATTCAACTTAATTCTAATTATGAAAACTTACTATTTTGGGGAACTTTCTATTTTTAGAAACTTTCTATTTTTGGAAACTTACTATTTATGGAAACCTGCTATTTTTAGAAAGCTACTTAGTATTAAAATACAAGTATTATAATACACGAATACATGAATAATACTCAACTAAACATCATAATAACAACAGTTAAACACAGTAAACAGTAAAACATGACATAATACATATAACAAGTTAATAACACACGGAACCAGTAAAACACATGTAATTCAGACAACTCATACACGTCCATATTTCTTATGTAGTGTTATCCGTCAAGGCGGATTAGTCTTCATTGTTTCCGTTACCTTCTACTGGACATAAGGTACGGATTTCCCGTCCTTCAGAAAGGACAATCTCTTCCTTTATTAGGATTTCCCGTATTTAGCCAACTGTTTTCCCCAGTAGTTACAGATTAAATGCTTATGTTTATTAGTTACCTTAGCCATATACATGCATGACCAGTTTCACCTAGTTATGGAGGTACCATAACCATAACACTAGAGGCATTAGTGTTTCGACTTCACCACGGCGGAGTGATAGCTCGTGGCGTCCCTTTTCAGTTATTTGGCCATTTTATAATTATATTATCATGTGGGGCGTATGGGTGCATCCTAGTTACATGTTTCAGTCAGGATTTCATGGTGAATGTGGTGTGTGCCTTGCATCCTTCACAAGGAGACGATCCCTCATACCCACTTACCAGTTAATTTGAGGCAACCCCTCTAATTGCATGATGAGGTCTCCCCTCCAAGTATTCATGCACGTTGTTGACCTCATGACCTATATTGGCTATTATGGTACATTAACTAATACAGATTTTCATAAGTAACATAAGCTATGTTTTCAGAACTAAAACCAGTTAACATGACAAACAACTAGGTTTTCCAGGACTTACTCATTTCTGCTGCCATTCATGCTTTATATTCTCTATATGCTTCTATACTCTATGTTTTCCATGTTTTATTGTATATCTGTGCACTGAGCGTTATGCTCAGCTGTCTACTTTTCCATGTCCCCAAACGGAAGGTACCTAAGGACGCAAGTAGGAACCTTAGAGTATGTGCATTCAGATGGGAAGCTATCCGGCCCCTTTTACCTTATGCATTTATTCCTACTTTATCATATTTTACTTCTTTTGGACATTGTTTAGTCCTTTCCATTTACAGTACTTATATTGCTTGTTTGTGAGTTACTAGACTACCGATGTTTGATTCCGATATTTCTATTTATGGTCATGAATGTTTAGACATTTACCTTGCATGCTTTGATGATACGCCATAATATACTGTAGCACTCTATCCTATTAAATGGGGTGTTACAGGGCCAGTAAGTTCAGGGCGATCAAAGAAATATTTGAACGCAGAATATATAGTCATATTGTTTTCGGGTTGAGCCATTTCTACAGAAATAAGTTCAAATATTAGTATTTTCAATAACAATATATTTTAAAGAAAATAAAATTACCCTGGTATAAAACCAAATTATTTTCCTTGAATTCTAGAACTACATTGACATAAATCTATTACACCAGTTGATCTGACAGTAATGAATGTACTCAACATAGCGACTTGTCGAACAATTCAATTGACAAACAATTTTCAATTTCTATATTTTAAGGGATTTACATTGCTAAAAAAACGTTTTGCATTGTAAACATGTTTCATCCCTTCTGAATGCATTAAGTTTCCAGATGTCACTGAGTAACTTAATTAAGTCATCTAATCTTAGTAACGTAAAACCATCATACGAGTTATCATTCTATATGTGGTTTTTCCATCACAACATCACCCAAAGATCTCCTTTGATGACGAAGTAATTTCAAGTGTTCGTCAATTAGGAGCATTCGACTTAAATTTTAAGGGTATAAATTTTGATGTCAAAATCAATGTATGGAGAAGCACGCATACAACTCCATAGCATAAGTTTAATAAAACATTTAGTAAACTTTTTCACGAGACTAAATTTATACATACATTATCTTGAGGTATTGGTTAAAACCAATTAAAGATTTTACCCAAAACTATTCACAACGTACTTTTTCTAGAACTCGGCTAAAGCACAAAGCAATACCCTTATTCATTGTGTTTCGGATGTGAATTTTTGGTAAATCAACCTTAAGGTATAATTCTATTAATAATCATAGGTAATTTCAATTTGACGCACAGGCGAGCCGGGAATTCGGTCAGCGACTAATGGCATAACACCTCCTTCCTTAACCGGGTACATGACCAGCGGTGCGTTATACCCACTTTATAGTTTGTCAAAAGGAGTAGGCCATTAGATTATTATTTCAATTCACCAATCAAATTAATCTTATGTAATTTAGATCTTTAACAAATCATTATTTTCATATGATTTAGTCCATATTATTTCTTTTAAAAAAAACCCTTGTTTACAACAATTCAACAATTATATATATAAACAAGTAAAAAAATAACTAAATCATAAACACATAATAACAATTTATATGCGCAACAAATAAATCAAATAGCCACATGCAAACGATTTATTCAATAATCACAAAATATATGTCTTTATATTTCTATGTAAAAGTCTTTCCTAATTCAAGATTTATTGAATCAAATAATCACGTAGCACATAAAATCATATAAACATATAATTTTACGATCCATGAAAACATGCACGTAATCATGGCATCCCCAAAAATCATAACAATTAAATCTCTACGGATCGTAACCATACATGACATAACAATTAATCATGCAATTTAATCTAAAATTATCCCAATGTAATTTAGGGTTTCAAAACCTTTTTTTATTAAATATAGAGTAAAACCCTAATTTAAAAAAAACAAAACCCTAATTTTATGAAAAACCTAAAAAAACATTTAGTTTGATGAGATGGCATTTATACATGATCTTATCATTCTTTTCGGGATTTAAATGTATAAAATGTCATAATTATACCATATATATGCTTGTATTTGTTTACTTGTGTCTTTTAGGTATGGATATCGTGAAAAAAACAAAAGATCACAAGAAACAAGGAAAAACGGACACGAGAAATGAAGCCGTACAAAGAACCGGGCCCTAATTCATGATTTATCCAAGAAAAACCCTTGAAAATTTGAATATGTACAAGATTGATCCTCAATTTATGAATAAATGACACTTAACACCCTTGTATATTCATAATTACAAGTTTGGTCCCTTAAGTTTGTCAAAATTACAAAAAGGTCCTTCAACTTTGAAGAATTGGCAAGTTTAGTCCCTCAACAATTCTAAATTTTCAATAATGGTCCCTCATGAAGTCAAAGATACAATGAAGACCTTTGAAGATCAAGAATGTCCAAGATCAGTCCTCAAACTATGCAAAACTGGCAAAAACAACCCTTGAAAACCTTTTGCCAAAGTTTTGGGGCAAAAGTGTGAAAACAAAAAGTTCTATAACAAAGGAAATGAGTTAAATGGCTGAATAAACATGTTTTACAATCTTTCTCAAAACACAAGGGCTAAAGTTACGTATTTGAAACATTCAAACTCAAAAATGCGTCAAACACTTCTCCATTCCACAAAAAACAGATCAAAGGTGTTACTGTTCACCTTTCACCCCCAGTTACCATTCCACTTAAACCAAGGGGTAAATCCCAATTACCCACACCCACGTGTGATTCACCTATACACAAACCCTTCCCACACTTAACATAACAATCCCACTCACCATTGACCCCACCCCCAATTCCCTTTCAACCAATCAGAGAACAACTTCACCTCCAAGTTGTCCAACGTGGCAAGATCAACAACAAACACTCATTGCTTAGCCCCAAAGCTAAAATGAACGTTCCTGATTCATTTGGACAGATCAAACATCAAATGCGTCTAGAAGATTCAAGGGGAAATTTTGGGACTTCATAGCTAGGGTTTTCACTTGGAATCTCAGCCCTTGTGGCCTATATAAGGACTCCTCAACATGTGAGAGAGCCTTGTTCCAGTTATACTCTTTAAACATTGTAATTCCTTTTAAAATTTATAAAAGGTTGGTATTTTAAGAAAATTGTAATTCCTTTTTATGTTTTTGAAAGTTGGTGTTGTTTAAGGGTAATTCTGAGTTCCATTTGATGTTATAAGTGTGCTTAGATCTTGTGGTTTAAGTACGTTTATATTTGGTAAGGATTTCAAAGTTTGAAAAACCGTGAAACCAGTCATCTGTTTTTCTTATTTACTTGTACTAACCCTTATCCAAAAGATATAAGCCCTTGCAAGCTTGTTGACACCAAGCTAGTGAAGGTTTATCAACCTTTGGATAAGTTGTTTGCTGTTTGTGTTGAAGACATAAAGCCCTTGAGGTTCTGCTTTGAACCATCAACCAAGGCACATCTCATCTCCTTTGTTAAAGTACCTTGGTCTTTTCTAGTTGTTGAACAAGGTCCAAGGAGCATAGCTGGTCCTCCTAGAAAGTTGTGGGGGATAGGTATAACCTCTTGTTAAGATTACTCTAAAAAATTTCATGTTTATGTCTGATTTGTACTTTGCCATGTGATTTGTTGCTTTGGTGTTTGTGCTTTGTGTTTTATAGTTGGTATCTCTTAGTTGTCACCTAGTTGAAGTTTTTGAACCATAAAATCAGTAGGTTATGTGATTAAATAAAAAGTTTGTTTGAAAAAGGACTAAAACAAGGTTGTTTGGGATTATTGGATCATAAGGCCTTGTGGCCTTGGTTCTTAGGGTTTGGGGATTCTAAACAAGTCATATGCAATAGGTTTTGTTCACTGGTTAAGTTTCAAAAGGTTTAGAAAAGGGATTTTAAGTTTTGGAAAAATCTGAAAAAAGGGGTTTGAAATTTATCAATCACATCAGATCCAATAAAATCTTTGTTTGTTGGATCTAAGGTCTGAAATCTGGTTTGGGAAGAGTTTAGGTGATAAGCTATCTGTGCATTATCTGTTTATTGATGTTGGTGGCTTATTGTGGGGGCTAGAGCTTATCAAAGTTGGCTGAAGTGGTCAGTTGCATCAGCAAAGTGACCACCTCATTTTGGGCTTGCATTTGTTATTCTAGTGTATGCCTTGTTGTTTTATTGCTTGGAAATTGATATCGTGTTGCTTGTGAGTAGATTAGGCTATTTGGTTTGCTTTGTTGCTGGCTTATAAGCTAACTGGCTTATTAAGCCTTATTTGCCAAAATCTGGCATCATTTGGTCAACTGACCTCTTGACTCACAAGGACTCCACGTTGAGTTCTTCACAAAAGTTTCTTATAACAAGCTTACAAATAATTCCTGAACATTTGGTGAAATTTGGAGGACTTTGACTTTTGGTCAAATAAGCACAATTTGGCTTATCTTTGAGAACTGCTTATTGGTACATGCAACAACTTGGCTTTTGTAATAGGTGTCATTTTTTCAGCTTAATATCAAATCTGGAAGGTTACAAGTCATTTGGTTAAGCTTTTGCTAGAAAACTAGCTTATTTGGCTTTTTCAGCCAGCTTATTTGCTCCTACAGCTTATTCTACTTGGCTTTTTGTGATTTTTATGACTTATTATTCTTAGTTAAGCTATTTGTGAGCTTTTGCAACAAACCAGAGCTTCTGAAACAGCCTAGAACTCTAACCCGACAATTTTGTCGTTTGGTGAAATTCTTCTTTGTTTATTTCTGGCTTATTGAGTGTGCTTTTTCAAAATTTCTTTTCACAGATCTCTTAGGCATCTCAAAAGAAGGTTGTTTGTTTAAGCAGAGCTTATGGCATTGGCTTATTGCTTAATGGGCTTATTGGCCCAATAAGAATAAGCTATTGACCTCTTAAGCTGTGATAAGCTCAAAACCAGCTTTTGGGCCTTCAAACTTTTGTGTTTAGAATTGAATTTTGAGTCAGATAGGGCTTTTTCAGGTCATTTCGGCCAAGTTTGACTTTTTGGGCCCATTAAGCCCATTAAGGTTGACTGTTTTGGTTTTAGCCCATTTGGGGGCCCATTAGGGGTATTTTTGGTATTTCACTTTCATTTTCTGATTATTTAGGTTAAAATAAACTAGTTTGCAAGTTTTAAGAATTTTTTATAATTTTTGGATTTTTAATATTATTTTAATATTATTTTATTATTAAATTTCAAATTTCACATTTTTGCACTTTTTATATTTTTCTTAGGTTTAATACATTAAAATAGGATTTTTGCAATTCTTTGATTAATTTTGTCGTCATTTTTCTAATTTCTAGAATTATTATAAGTTTTTAATAGTTTTTAATCATTTTTAATAGTTTTAATTAGTTTAAAAATTTATAAAAATAATTTTTAATCTTTTTAGGTCATTTTAGGGGTTTACAAAGTGAAAAATATTTATTTGGGATTTTTAATAATTATTTTGATTTTTAGGGCTTTAATTAGCATTTAAAAATTAATATTTAATTAATTAAAAGTTTTGAAAAAGTTTTGATCATTTTTAAACTCTTAGTTTATTTATTTTGATTTTTGGTAATTTTTGGGTATTTTTAGAATTAACTTTTATTTTAGCTCTTTTTACGGTTTTGATTTTAGTCGTCGTAGTAATTAATTTCACGTTTTCGGCATTCTATTTTCTCATCCCCTTCTTTCAAATATTAATCTCAAATATCATTACACTTTAGTCACACACTTATACCTCCTTGGGAAACGAACTTTCACATCATAAGGGTCATTAACACTTGATTTTTATAAGTCATTTGTTTAATACTTACCGCTTTTACGCATTTTTCCTAAGAGGTCGTATTTTCCCTACAATCATTTTGGTGCCGCTACCGGGGAGGTGTGTCATAATTAATTTGTCTTTTTGATTTTAATATTAACCATAAATAGTATTTGTATTAGTAGAACTCTACTAATACGTATTATCGGTTTTTTCGTTTTTCTTGTGAAATTATTATTACTATATTGTATTAAGTATCACAACAAATACAAAATATCTCCAAAAGTGTGAAAACACAACCTTAATTGGGATTTGATCTCCTAATTATTATATTCGAATCTCAAACAAAAAGAAAAAGGAAAAAATAGATAAATACTTTTGTGAAGCTCGATTTTGAAAAATACAAACTATAAGGTGGATATAACGCGGGTATTATAAAATATACCCTAAGGAAAAAGGCTCTTAAGTGCTTCGCGCCGCCTCGTTTCCCCGCTTGCTTGTGAGTATTTTGAGATTGAAGGCTAATCGAGGGTTTTGCCGCCCAAAGTATTATCACGTATCATATATATTTGCTTGGTTTTCTTTGTGATTAAACCCTCTTGAACAATTTGGTTTTCACCAAAGTTCTAAAGTCATTCGAAGGCGTTCACTCCACGTGATCGTTTTCATTCTTTTGAGGCTTCTTTAATCAAGAGTTTGATTCGAGATGAGATTTTGTAGATTGTTGTCTACGAAGATACACAAAATCCAAAAAAAAATTAAAAACAATAAAAAACACAAAAAAATTGAAAATCCACAAATCACCCAAAAAGAATCTTCTTTTCTCACCTCCCATTCTTCGTTAAGTTTATGCAAACTCGTAATCAAACAAAACGAGCTCGTAAACGTCGTCAAAGTCAAGGAAATCAAGAGCCTTTGATTGAAGAACAAACTCCAATTGTTGAACCTATTGTAGAACAAGAAGCTATAATGGCTAATCGTACTATGATGGAGTTGCTTCAAGCACCCACCAAGGGTTTTGGAGAAGCTATTGTGATTCCCGCCATTCTTGCGGAGAATTTCAAAATTAAGACGGGTTTAATGTCGATGTTGCAAGCAAATAAGTTTAGAGGTCATTAGAAAGACAACCCGCATTACCACATAAGGAATTTTAATCGTCTCACCACAACTAGCAAGTTTAAGGATGTTCCACATGACGCCATTAAGATGATGTTGTTTCCATACTCGTTAGATGGACCCGCTAAAATTTGCCTCGAGAAAGAACCGCCAAATTCGATTTTGACATGGGGTGATCTCATTTCTAAGTTTGTGAACCAATTTTTTCCACCATCTAAAATAACACATTTGAAAAATGAGATTTCAAGGTTTACACAACGTAATAATGAAAGTTTTTCAATGGCATGGGAACATTTTAAGGAAATGTTACATGAATGTCCACACCATGATTTTTCTGAATTACATCAAATAGATACTTTCTATAATGGGCTTAATGATCATGAACGAGATTATTTGAATGCCGCCGCTGGAGGTAATTTTTTAAGCAAAACGACCGATGAGGCTTTAAAGATTATCGAGAATAGGTCTAAGGTTTATAACCCTCGTAACACAACGAGTGCTTCCAATATGGGTTCGTCATCGTCGTCATCGTCTCGCAACATTAATGCCTTATATGATGAAGCTACTGAGGAAAATCGGTTTTTCGATAGGTTTTCGACGCTTATGACTCATTGGAAAGCACAAGATTCTTTAAATTCCGCATCGGTTAAAGCGGTTGATAAGAGTTGTTTGTCTTGTAGTGGATCTCATGATCTTTCCGAGTGCATTACCGCCGGTGGTAACACTTCGAGTGCTTACGTAGCAACGGGCACTTACAACCAAAACGGCCAAGGTTCCCGCCCAAATCAAGCTCTACCAAATCAAAATGTTAACAACTATCGAAACAATAATCAAAATGGTGGTTATCAAGGCAATCCAAGTAATTACAACAAAGGGAATTATTAAAGTGGGAATGGACAAGTTGCAAATCAAAACCAAAACCGTGATTTTCAAAACACTACACAAGGTTTTCAAAATGCTCACACTAAAAATCTTAATGGAGAATTTTTGGATTATGCAAAGGCAAATGATGCTAAGTTTGATAACATGCAACGTGAGATGATTAGCTTATGATCCGAGTTGAAAAACGAGCTTAAAAATGAACTTGCTAATGAACTTAAGACTCATGCAAATAAAATGGAAGGAAACGTTCAACGTATTCAACAAAATCAACAAAAGATGGAACAAGGACAACATGAGATTAAGCAAGAATTGTTAAAAGCGGATTTAAGACAATCAAAATTTGAAGACCGAATGGCAAAAATGTTTGAATCAATCATGTGTAAACCCTCTTCCTCGAGTGGTCTTCCTAGTGATACCATTGCAAACCCTAAGGGAGAAATGAAGGTTATTACTACACGTAGTGGTAAAACTTTCAAGGAACCAATCTCTCGTCCAAGTACTTCTATGGAGAAGGAAATCAAGAAAGAGCCCGAGGTGATGGTCGAAAAGGAGCATATTACAAGCCCACGAAGTACCGCTCATGCCATACCTACGGTTGAACCAATACCAATCATGGAACCCGAGATTCCAAGGTCGTTGCCTAATGTCCAACCCACACCACCCTTACCTTACCCTTCGAGACGAAACAAAGACAAATTGCAAGAACGTAACAAACAACAAATCGAGCTTTTTATAACAATCTTTCAACAAGTTCATTTTGATGTAAGTTTAGCCGACGCGTTGTTATATATGCCTCGTTTCGCTTCCACTTTTAAAAGTATGATGAATGATAAGGAAAAGCTTTCAAAGCTTGCTAATTGTTCTTCGGTTTATCTTAACCGTATACCGAAAAAAGTTGGTGACCCCGGAAAGTTTCTCATTCCTTGTGATATACAAGATATGAAAGAATGCCTCGCCTTGGCCGATCTTGGTGCGAGCATTAATTTGATGCCATTTTCCATTTGGAAATCGCTTTCGCTTCCGGCTCTTACTCCTTCGAACATGTCTATCGAGATGGCCGATCATTCTATGATTTTAGCATGTGGAGTAGCAGAGGATGCTTTCATGAAAGTGGGGAAGTTATACTATTCCGTTGATTTTATAGTAGTTGACATCCCCGCAGATCCTCAAGTTCCTCTAATTTTAGGTCGTCCATTTTTAGACACCTCGAGATCACTTATCGACGTTCATGCAAGAACTATTACTTTGAGATTAAACTAAGAAGAACTTGTTATAAAAGCTACTCAAAACTCGACACCTTCTCATGTTTATGCAATCGCTACCATCAATCACATTGACTTAGTTGATGTGGTTTGCGATGATTTTTCACAAGAAGTGTTAGGTTTTTCCGATAATTCGTCAAGTGGCAATCCCACTATTTTGGATCCAATTCTTGCTAATTCTACACCAAATATCACTCCATTCCAAGGAGGCGATTTTACTTCAATGAAATCGACAATGAAGATGAGGTGATTATTAGTGATGATACTTTTATTCCACCATTTCTTCAGCCGATGGAAGTTATCAGTGTTGAGCAAAAATCTTCAATCGAGGAACCACCTATCCTTGAATTGAAAGATCTTCCATCTCACCTTGAATACGCATTCTTGGAAGGTGATGACAAGATGCCGGTTATTATTGCAAAAGGTCTTGCTAATGATGAAAAAACCGCGCTCTTGAAAGTTCTTAAAGCTCATAAAGGGGCAATTGAGTGGAAAATTTCTGACATTAAGGGTATTGACCCAAAATTTTGTACTCACAATATTTTAATGGAGGAAGTCTACAAACCCGCAATTCAAAGTCAAAGAAGGGTAAACCCCAAAATTCACGATGTCATAAAAAAGGAAGTTCTAAAACTCCTTGACGCGGGAATGATTTATCCTATCTCCGATAGCCCATGGGTGAGCCCAATTCATTGTGTCCCTAAAAAGGGAGGAATGACCGTTGTGCCCAATGAAAGCAACGAGTTAATTTCCACTCGTGTTGTGACCGGTTGGAGGGTGTGTATTGACTACCGAAAGTTAAATGACGCCACTCGTAAAGACCACTTTCCTTTGCCCTTCATGGATCAAATGTTGGAGCGACTCGCGGGAAATGAATTCTATTGCTTTTTAGATGGTTTTTCCGGTTACTTTCAAATCCCTATCGACCCTCGTGATCAAGAGAAGACTACGTTTACGTGTCCATATGGAACGTTTGCTTATCGTAGGATGCCTTTCGGACTTTGTAATGCACCGAGTACGTTTCAACGGTGTATGATGGCTATTTTTCACGATATGATCGAGAAGTCGATGGAAGTGTTTATGGATGACTTTTCGGTGTTTGGCAATTCGCTCACGTCATGTTTATCTAATCTCGAGCAAATGTTAAAACGTTGTGAAGAAACCAATCTTGTGCTTAATTGGGAAAAATGTCATTTTATGTGTAAACTAGGAATCGTCTTAGTACATAAGGTCTCGAAAGCGGGGATTGAGGTCGATAAAGCTAAGGTAGACGTCATCGCCAAGTTACCTCATCTCAAAACCGTTAAGGGAGTTAGGAGTTTCCTAGGCTACGCGGGCTTTTATCGTCGTTTCATCAAAGACTTTGCGAAAATCTCTCGACCTATGACACACCTTCTCGAGAAGGATGATCCTTTTAATTTCAATGAGGATTGTGTTAAGGCTTTCGAAACTCTCAAAAGGAAACTTACCGAAGCTCCCATTCTTGTTGCTCCTAATTAGGAATTACCCTTTGAAATCATGTGCCATGCAAGTGATTATGCTATAGGGGCCGTCTTAGGGCAACGTTATGAAAAGCATTTCCGTCCTATCCATTATGCTAGTAAGACGATGACCGAGGCTCAATTAAAGTACACTACGACGGAAAAGGAATTCCTTGCCGTGGTCTATGCTTTTGAGAAATTTCGACCTTATCTCGTCTTAACTAAAATCATCGTGTATACCGACCATTCGGCTATCAAGTATCTCTTAGCTAAGCAAGATGCTAAGACGAGATTCCTTCGTTGGATGCTCCTCCTCCAATAATTTGATGTCACCGTGCTTGACAAAAAAGGAGCCGAGAATCTAGCGGCCGATCATCTCTCTCGTCTAGAAGATCCTCACAAAGATGTTTTCGAGAACAAGGAAATCACCGAAACATTTCCTCTCGAGAATCTTGGTGTAGTGAATTCTAAAGACACCACCCCATGGTTTGCCGACATTGCAAATTACCATGCGGGCAATTTCATAATCAAGGGTATGACGACACAACAAAAGCGAAAATTCTTTCGTGACGTCAAGTTCTATTTTTGGGACGACCCTTATCTCTTTCGGGTTTGTGCGGATCAACTCGTTCGACGTTGTGTTTTTGGTGCCGAAGCTTCTAACATCCTTAGAGCTTGTCACGAGGGACCCACGGGTGGTCACCACGGTGCTAATCTCACGTCTAAGAAAGTGTTTGATGTCGGCTTCTTTTGGACTTCTATCTATCGTGATGCACACGCACTTGTGAAGTCGTGTGATTCGTGCCAACGTCAAGGAAAATCGTCTCAACGTAATGAAATGCCGCAAATTATAATTCAAGTGTGTGAGATTTTCGACATTTGGTGCATAGACTTTATGGGGCCGTTCCCATCGTCTCATGGTAACAAGTATATCCTCGTCGCTGTCGACAACCTTTCTAAGTGGGTGGAAGCTAAGGCTTTACCTACTAATGATGCTCGTGTGGTAGTGAAGTTTTTGAAGCAACTATCCTCTCGGTTCGGAACCCGTCGTGCTATTATAAGCGATCGTGGAACCCATTTTTGTAATGACCTATTCGAGAAGGTCTTAAAGAAATATGGAGTTACTCATCGTCTTTCTACGGCTTATCACCCGCAAACAAGTAGGCAAGTGGAGGTTCGAACTGAGCTTTGAAGAGGATTTTAGAGAGGTCGATTGGAGAAAACCGTGCTTCATGGTCTGACAAAATCGATGACGCTTTATGGGCCTTTAGGACCGCTTATAAGACACCTATCGGTTGTACTTCTTATAAGTTAGTCTATGGGAAGAATTGTCATTTGCCCATTGAATTGGAGCATAAGGCATATTGGGCCCTTAAGCATGCAAACTTTGACTTAAAGACCGCGGGGGATCACCAGAAAATACAATTGAATGAGTTGGATGAATTAAGAGATAATGCTTATGAAAATTCATTGATGTTCAAAGAAAAGACTAAAAAGTTTCATGATGCAAAGATTGAAAACCGGGTTTTTAACGTTGGTTATCAAGTGTTACTTTTTAACTCTCGATTAAATATATTTTCCGGGAAATTGAAATCTCGTTGGTCGGGTCCTTTCACCATTACACAAGTGTTTCCTTATGGGACCATCGAGCTAGCTCAAAATGATGGTCCTAACTTTAAAGTGAATGGACATAGGCTTAAGCACTACTTTGATGGGGAAATTCCTTCATTGGATGACCTCGACCAAGTCACCTTCCCCAATTATAATTAGCATTGAGGGGATCGAGTCGAGCTCATGACTCGGTAATAAAAAACGAGGTGCCTCGTGGGGGAGATCCCATGCTTATCTTTTTATGCTTTCTAATAAATAATGAGAGGGGATTTATGCCCTTCTAACTCGTTGTGTGACAACCGTGGTTTTGAGGTTCGTCACTTGGTCTTATTTTAAGGTTAATTTATGTGTGAATATGTGATTTGCGTGTTTACATGTTATTTTGCGTGAACGAGGTTGGTGTGGATATCGTTTATGGGTATAAAGTACTCATAAGTAAATCGAGGAACGGTTATTTCATGTTCATGAGCTCACAAATTAGTGACTATGAAATGAAATGGTGTTATTTTGGTGTTTTACGTATACGTATAAGTATTATAGTAAATCGTATTTTTTATACGATTTGGGGTTTAGCATTTAGAGGTCTCGGGTAAGGTGTTTAGTCATGTGAGTATTTTTCGGGATGGTTTTAAGTCATTTAGGACTTAGTTATAAAGTTTATTTCAAAATTTAAGATTTTTTTTAAAACTGTATATTTTACGTTTTTTCGGTATACGCGTAAAATTGACTAGTTTTACGGTTTTAAGGTTTCGGAGGATTTAGGAGCTGAAATAAATTAAGGTAAATTAAGGTATTATTAATAACATAATAATAAGTAATAAAAAGAAAAAAAAATATATGTTAAAGTCGGTTTAGGCCGATTAAAAAGAAAGAAAAGGGAAAAAAAGAAAAAAGGGAACCAGACTTTTGTAATCAGCCAAGGACTTGTTAGGAAATTATATAAAGACTTTTTATTAACTAAAAACACATCATAATCCCCTGGAGATCAAGCTTAAGTCTAAATCAATGGAGTCTATTTAGGGTTCTTCATTAATTTTTCTTCTTTCAAAAATTCTAAGGTAAAATCTTCAATACACTTTTTAATTAAATTGTTTTTAATTCTCTTACAATCAATACATGATATATCTAGGGTTAAGTTAATTATGAATTCTGTATTATAATGGTATAAACATGATTAGGTTAATTAGAGATAATAATTATACATGGTGATGGTAATTAATTAAGCTAATTGTGTTAAATTCGTTTTTAAAAAATGGGCAAAATTTTATTTCACTTGTTTTGATCATATCTAGAGTTCTACAAACCCTTATTTTGCGATCCAAGCATCCCTGAATAGGTATTTGAAGTGGCTTTCAAATGCAAGAAACGAAAACTAAATTGGAGGTCGGGAGGTGGGTCAAATACAAGTTAAACAGTCGGAGGTCAAAACAGTTTTGAAATCAGTCGGGTTTAATTTAATGTTTTAAGGTAATTGGGGTACTTAGGAGTACACTTAAGCCCTCTAAAGAGCATGGTAGTTGGTTTATATATTAAATAAGATACCTGAAGGGTGGCTAAGAAAATGGGTTAGGGTAAGACCCGCTAATCATAACAAACTTTTTGTATGTTCAAAATCGGTAATATGCGGATAGGCAGAAGTATATATATATATATATATATATATATATATATATATATATATATATATATATATATATATATATATATATATATATATATATATATATATATATATATATATATATATATATATATATATATATATATATATATATATATATATATATATATATATATATATATATATATATATATATATATATATATATATCGGGGCCTTAACAGTAGCTTTAAGGTTAGGGCAAAAGGGAGGAGTTAGCTGACATATGTAAGGGCACAGGGTTTCTTATATAGATCATGGGTATGGTTAGGTGGGCGTTTGGCTTATAGTTTGGAGACCTAAAAACCGGGACGGTTTTGGGTAAAATGTTAACGAGACGGGTTATGAAGTAAACTAAGTTAAGGGCTTTATAAAGGGGTGTAATGAGATGCTTAGAGCATATAAATGAGGTATATATATGGGAGAAGGTTAGATGTCTATCATGGGTTGATGAGACATCTTAGTGTTTGGTTCATGTTTTGATTGTGTGCTTTTATTTGTTAGCTTTTTGCTAGTGCGCAGATTTTTGGAGAAGCTGAATCAGGTGAGTTTCATAGTCCCTTATCTTTTAATGATTTTCACTTCCATATGGGATGGAAGAGACACCGTATGGTTTTGTAACTAATGATGTGAATGTTTTATGGTTTGTGATGGACTTGTGTGTACACTTATGTGATTAACTGCTATGTGATTCTTGATTGTGTTTATGATTTGGATCGGGGGGCACGTACCGTCTCAGTTATTGTGGTTTGACTTGGTACCAAGGGGATGTTGACAAGGCGTGGCCTTGGGGAGGTACATAGATGTGTGAGCATCTATGGGACCAATGGATAATGACAAGGCGGGGCCTTGGGATTGGTACATAGGTGTATGGGCGCCTATGGTACCATGGTGTTTGGTAAGGCTGGGAGCCTTGGATTTGGTTTGGAATGATTGATCTTGAATGTTAGTTGTTAATGCATACTTGTAGCACATTGTCCATATGTTTAGTGGTTTATGGTTGTTCACAGCTTATTATAATCTATTTTCGGTTGGAGTCTAAACCTATGACTCTCACCAACATTATGTTGACGTGTTTTAGTGTCTCTTTCAGGTGATAAAGTGGTTAAGCGTGAGAACATATGTGGCTAGGATTGGAGTCGCGTAGGAATGCATTTAAAAGGATATCCCCGTTCCTTCTTATTTTATTTTTCTGTTTGTTTCAATAAGTGATACTATGAACCTATATGTTGATTTGTTTGTGTTATTTGTTTGTCTTAGGTAAGAGGTAGGACTGTTACCTACTTACCTAGACTCCTGCATTGATGAGATATTGTCATGACATTTGTGTCACCTTTTATGACATTTCTAATTCATATAGTTCTCTCTATGGACACTCTATTGTTGTGATGATATCCATGCGTCGCGTCCCATATTCCGCCATGGTGGGGTGTGACAGAATGGTATCAGAGCCAGGTTGGTTATAGAGAATTAGGTTGCCTAGTCTAGTAACCTAGTATATAGCTTAAAGGTCCCTGCATATAGGCTTCATAGGAGTATGTGTGCATTTTATATTAATTAAATTTTTCTGGATGTTATTGGTTTTTACTTGCGATATTTGTTAAGTTTTGACTAGTATGGGTTGAACCATAGTAGTTCATACTTAGCCACATGTTAGTTTCTTTTCGGGGTGTGACTAGTGCTGGTTGAACCATAATCATCCATGCTAGTCATTGTCGTATTTTGCTTAAATTGTACATTATAGTACATAATTTGGTACATGGTAGTTTCTATCTTTTGTTGGGTTATTTTATGTACCTGAGGTATAGTATTTTTCTTTTGATGTTTAAGTCATGTTCCCTATGAATCATGCGGTGGTTCGAGTTATTAGGAGTAGGTGGATATGAAGGATTTTAAGCTGTTTCCACTCTTATGGGCGACATGACTTATAATTGATTATGTTTTCGTTTTGGATTTAGTCTATGCTGTTTTAGCTAGACTATGGATTTATGTATTTTAAGAGTTTGACTATGTTATTTTTATGGGTGAAGTTTGGACTTTTTTTGGCTATGTGGTTATGAGCTTATGTGAGTAGATGGATATATGTGTTATGTGTTGTATTAATTCTTATAAGTGTCATCATAGGAAGGAGTGCATTTGGGAAGGGTAATTGTATAAGTATGGTGGCCAACATAGTTATACAAGTACCACAACTTCAATGGATTCCTAAGTATGATTGCATGAAAGAGGGTTAGTACATGCTTGTATAGTAGATGTTATACGGATTTAAGTATATGTATCCCGATATGCCTATATATGTATGATCCCCTACAATTATCGATTGTATCCTTAGGAGGGTGGCTAGCTCGCTTTTTTTTATATTAAACCTCCGTTGTAGCGTATTCTTTGAGTTTCGTATTTCACGTGTACGTTTTAAAATGGTGTTCTTGGTTTTAAGTCTATTGAAATAACTTGGGATTTCTTTTGAGATAATGAAATCTTTTGTGTTGGGTCTTACATTTCTTTTGGTCGGTATATATTGAAAAAAAGGGACTTGGAAATCTACTATAGAGTTAGATAGTTGGTTGTATTCGGTAAAATAAGGGTAAGTTGTTGGAGTCGTGTTTGAAAAAAGATGTAACATAAGATTTTTTTTTAATCAACACCTTATTTATTTCAAATTATAAAAGACTTTCTTTAAAATAAAGCGAAATAAAATTTCTTTCTACTTAAATAGTTTATATAAGTGAGCTTAATCAATATACGTCATTTATAATTATTTATGAAAGACTAAACAAAGTTCATGAAAATTTCACATACATTTATTTCTTTTCATTTAAAAAGGATTACGTTAATTACTAAGAGGATTCTTTAGTTTTTTTTAAAAACAACTAGTATAAAACTGTTTTGGTCATAACTTGTTCGTTTTTAAAGCTTTTTGGGTGATTCAAAAGCCTAAAATTATGTATAGGAATGTACTTTTCAAATATTTGGTATGTATAGTCATGGGGTGTCAGTAGCTTGATCGAAATTTTGGTACAAGTGACGGGTTCAAGGTTGAGTTTTGAATAGTAGTTTTTTTATGATTTGGGATGCACGGGATACCTAGTCTTTGAGTTGAGTTTTGAGATCGTCTAGAAGGTTGTTTGTAGATTGTTTGAGTCGCATAGATGTGGTGAGGAAAGAAAAAAAATATTCTTTTGGAAAAGTCGATCTTGTGCACGGTTTAAATAATATGTCGCGGGGCATAAGATGTTTTGGTTGCCATTAAGTGTTTCTTGGATCATTTTTCGTTGTCATGAGTCATTTGAATTGGTACATGTTTGAGTTTTCCTTTTGAGTTTTCGTGGTTTTTGTATGTTTTAACTCGTGCACGTGAAATGTCGTTAGTTATCCGTGGGTTTGATTCGTTGATCGTATCTAGTGGATTCAGGATGTAGTTTTGGGTTCGTATTGATTGGGAGCGTTAAGGTAGACATATGAAAGACTTGGTCGCGCCTACACGATTAAGTAGGTGGCCTTGAGAGAATGGTCGGAATGCCCTTAGTGGGGATGAAAGAGTTAAAAGTTCGTTGACGAACTAATGTGGTCATGAGGTCTCTTAGGAGTGCCAAGGGAGATGAATAGAGATTTGTATAATGTATGGATATTGGCACAAGTAACGCGCCATAGAGAGTGTTGGAAGGGGATATAATACCTCAAAGGTATTTATGATTGTTCGTAAGGCATGTAAGTTTTCCGAAAATTTTCTGAGATTTAGTAGGTTTGCCTATTACTGTGAGGTAGAACCATAAATAGAGCAAGTATCAGAAGTGAGAGGAGTTGTAGTTAGTGCCTTTCCAAGGACTGATTTTAAGAGCAAGAGTTGTTAGAAATTGCAACGGATGCAAGGTAAAATTTGAGTTGCTTAGTAGTAGATTGGCTGTGAAAAGCGGTTAAGTGGTCTGATAAGAGGAAGTATTGGTCTTTTAGAATACGTGTAGATTTTCGCAAGTAGAACGAGGTGGAAATTTATTCGTATTGCTTCTAAGAGAGGGTGCAAAGAGGACGTAGTTGAAACTGCTAAGGATGTTGTATGAACGCTTTGGGTTTACGGTTATGATTTTGGCTTCGCCGAGGCGCTAGCAGTTTTCATGGAGTCAATGAATGTGCATGACAATATATAAACGAGTTGTCATCGGGAGCATCAACGACATCTTGATCTACTCAAATCAAAGAAGGAGAGTGAGGCGAATTATGAGTTGATTTTGGAGTTGTAAGGAAAGGGAATTATATGTGAGATTTTCAAGTGTGAGTTTTAGGATTAAGTTGGCCAGGACGAGTAGTCAGAGATGATGGCATATCGTGGAACCAGCAAGGGGCAAAGTGAAGAAGGGTGAGGAAGCATTTTGGAGGCTGAAGAGGTGGATTGGATAATGAGCAGATCTTGGAATTATCGGAAGGACTGGATGAATTCGCGAAGCATGACGATACGTGGAGCAAGGATTTGGATGTATACGAGAACGACAAAGAAAGGCGGTTGTTTATACGTTGTGGGAACTAAAGATTTAGAAGAACTAGATAGACTTACTTAGTGGAGCTGGATTGTTATATCTGACTAGAATGCTAGAGGCATTTGGGGTACGAGACGTAGAGAATGATCTATACAGATCATGAACGTCTCCAACACAGATTTAATCATCTTGATTGAACATTTGGAAAAGGTGATGGGTGGAGCTAAGTGATGAAAGAATATTGCAAGGCCAAGTACCATCTAGGAAAGGCAAGCATGGTTGATGAGACATGGAATAAGAAGAATGAAGTAAAGCTAAGACGAACTTGAACTATATGGATGACGTATTAAGGTGGTTTGGATGAAGGATGTAGGTTGCACGAGTTGAGTTGTCTAAAGCAGAGAACGCGTCAACATGTATGTTGCGTGGCTTGGACAATCATATGGAGAAAATGGACGTAGACTATACTTCCTACATAGATAGGAGTAGCTTAGAAAGGGCAATGTAAGGACGAAGTTGGTGAAAGGGATACATAATGGGGTGGAGGAATAAGTACGACGAGAGTTGGGTGATAGTCGATAGACTAACTAATTCATCTCATATTTCAAGAGGAATGATAAGTCACGTAGTTGAGAAGTTGGAAGGATTGCGTACGGATGTGATGGAATAGAGGGTTTTGCGTAAAAGTTAGCCTAATATGTATGAAATGCCTTATGAAGGATTATGGGAAGGGAAGAAACGATGGGAAGCAGTCGTAGTATACCGTTGATAGACTAATGTTTGGTATGAGCATACTATAGGGGTAATTGAGAAAGACGCCTAGAGCATTGGCGTGAGATTTGGAGATAGTTGGAGAACGCATTATATTAGGAAGAATTCTCCTACAAAGAGAGAGTCACCGGTGAGAGGGGCATATTCCCCATTGATGAGGATGTAAGGAATAAAGGAGGAAACACCTAAATTATAGGCTGAAGACGGGATATAAGATGGTATGGAAATTAAGATTGTGGAGAGACAAGCGAAAAGTAGTATGGAGGAAGAATGATTCGAGGGAGCAAGAGGTTGTGAAGATAGTGGGGTGATATTGAAGAGAAACCGTTAGAGCAAGAGGTTAGTAGTCACGAACAATGGAACGTCCACCTAGAGAAAAGGTGTAACACATGTTAGTATGACGGATGGTTAGTTACTTGGTGCCGAGCATGGGAAAGCAAGGATGAGGTGGTGGTTATGACATGTTTCTTGTGAATATTATGGGAAGCTTTTGGTTATGCAATCCTGCATATACCATTGGATGTGTTTAAGGTTGGGAGAACTTCCGAATGATGGAAAATCCGTAAAGGATAGAAGCCGTTAGGTATGGTGAAAGGAATTGTAGTAGAAACTGTTGGAGTTAATTCATAGGAGATGAGGTGGATCACCGTTACAGTGGGATGAAGTTAGAAGCGGCCAACGTATTGGACCGGAGGTGGATCGGAAAACTATGGAGGTGGTGGCAGTGACTAAGTAGAGGTTGGAAATAGCAAAGAACCGACAAGAGAGCTATGCGGACAAGAGGCGTAAGCCGTTGAGATTTAAGATAAAGTTATGCTAAAGGTTTCACCATGGAAAGGGGTGATGCGGTATGGAAAGAAAAGGGAAGTTAGCACCTAGATTTGTGGGTCCATTTGAAATCCTTGAAAGGATTGGGCTAGTGGCGTATAGGTTGAGATTACCGCATGGATTGAGTAGTGTGCATGACGTATTTCATGTATCAAACTTGAGGAAATGCGTAGCAAGAACTGACTTGCAAGTACCGTTAGATGATATTAGTATGGATACGAGTCTTCGTTTTATCGAAGAGCCGATAGAGATTTTGGGTCGTGAAGCTAGGAAGTTAGATAAAAAGGGTAATATACCGTAGTTATGGGTAGATGGAATTTGGAACGTGGACTAGAGTTCACGTGAGAACGGGGAGGATTTATGAGGAGCAAGTATCCTCAGCTAATTGATAATGACGATCCTAAGGAGTAAATCTCGGGACGAGATTTATATTAGGAGGGAGCGATGTGACAATCGTGGTTTTGAGGTTCGTCACTTGGTCTTATTTTAAGGTTAATTTATGTGTGACTATGTGATTTACGTGTTTACATGTTATTTTGCGTGAACGAGGTTGGTGTGGATATCGTTTATGGGTATAAAGTACTCATAAGTAAATCGAGGAACGGTTATTTCATGTTCATGAGCTCACAAATTAGTAACTATGAAATGAAATGGTGTTATTTTGGTGTTTTACGTATACGTATAAGTATAATAGTAAATCGTATTTTTTTTTACGATTTAGGGTTTAGCATTTAGAGGTCTCGGGTAAGGTGTTTAGTCATGTGAGTATTTTTCGGGATGGTTTTAAGTCATTTAGGACTTAGTTATAAAGTTTATTTCAAAATTTAAGATTTTTTTTAAAACTGTATATTTTACGTTTTTCGGTATACGCGTAAAATTGACTAGTTTTACTGTTTTAAGGTTTCGGAGGCTTTAGGAGCTGAAATAAATTAAGGTAAATTAAGGTATTATTAATAACATAGTAATAAGTAATAAAAAGAAAAAATATATATATGTTAAAGTCGGTTTAGGCCGATTAAAAAGAAAGAAAACGGAAAAAAGGAAAAAAGGGAACCGGGCTTTTGTAATGGGCCAAGGACTTGTTAGGAAATTATATAAAGAATTTTTATTAACTAAAAACACATCATAATCCCCTGGAGATCAAGCTTAAGTCGAAATCAATGGAGTCTATTTAGGGTTCTTCATTAATTTTTCTTCTTTCAAAAATTCTAAGGTAAAATCTTCAATACACTTTTTAATTAAATTGTTTTTAATTCTCTTACAATCAATACATGATGGATCTAGGGTTAAGTTAATTATGAATTCTGTATTATAATGGTATAAACATGATTAGATTAATTAGAGATAATAATTATACATGGTGATGGTAATTAATTAAGCTAATTGTGTTAAATTCGTTTTTAAAAACTGGGGAAAATTTTATGTCACTTGTTTTGATCATATCTAGAGTTCTATAAACCCTTATTTTGCGATCCAAGCTTCCCTGAATAGGTATTTGAAGTGGAATTCAAATTCAAGAAACGAGAACTAAATTGGAGTTGGGGAGGTGGGTCAAATACAGGTTAAACAGTTTTGAAATCAGTCGGGTTTAATTTAATGTTTTAAGGTGATTGGGGTACTTAGGAGTACACTTGAGCCCTCTAATGAGCATGTTAGTTGGTTTATATACTAAATAAGAGACCTGAAGGGTGGCTAAGAAAATGGGTTAGGGTAAGACCCCCTAATCATAACAAACTTTTTGTATGTTCAAAATTGGTAATATGCGGATTGGTAGAAGTATATATATATATATATATATATATATATATATATATATATATATATATATATATATATATATATATATATATATATATATATATATATATATATATATATATATATATATATATATATATATATATATATATATATATATATATATATATATATATATATATATATATATATATATATATATATATATATATATATATATATATATCAGGGCCTTAACAGTAGCTTTAAGGTTGAGGCAAAAGGGAGGAGTTAGCTGACATATGTAAGGGCATAGGGTTTCCTTTACAGAGATCATGGGTATGGTTAGGTGGGAGTTTGGCTTATAGTTTGGAGACCTAAAAACCGGGACTATTTTGGGTAAAATGTTAACGAGACGGGTTATGAAGTAAACTAAGTTAAGGGCTTTATAGAGGGGTGTAATGAGATGATTAGAGCTTATAAATGAGGTATATATATGGGAGAAGGTTAGATGTCCATCATGGGTTGATGAGCCATCTTAGTGTTTGGTTCATGTTTTGATTGTGTGCTTTTGTTTGTTAGCTTTTTGCTAGTGCGCGGATTTTTTGGAGAAGCTCAATCAGGTGAGTTTCATAGTCCCATATCTTTTAATGATTTTCACTTCCAAATGGGATGAAAGAGACATTGTATGGTTTTGTAACTAATGCTGTGAAAGTTTTATGGTTTGTGATGGACTTGTGTGTGCACTTATGTGATTAACTGCTATGTGATTATTGATTGTGTTTATGATTTGGATCGGGGGACACGTACCGTCTCAGTTATTGTGGTTTGACTTGGTACCAAGGGGATGTTGACAAGGCGGGGCCTTGGGGAGGTACATATATGTGTGAGCATCTATGGGACCAATGGATAATGACAAGGCGGGGCCTTGGGATTGGTACATAGGTGTATGGGCGCCTATGGTACCATGGTGTTTGGTAAGGCTGGGAGCCTTGGATTTGGTTTGGAATGATTGATCTTGAATGTTAGTTGTTAATGCATACTTGTAGCACATTGTCCATATGTTTAGTGGTTTATGGTTGTTCACAGCTTATTATAATCTATTTTCGGTTGGAGTCTAAACCTATGACTCTCACCAACATTATGTTGACGTGTTTTAGTGTCTCTTTCAGGTGATAAAGTGGTTAAGCGTGAGAACATATGTGGCTAGGATTGGAGTCGCGTAGGAATGCATTTAGAAGGAGATCCCCGTTCCTTCTTAATTTATTTTTCTGTTTGTTTCAATAAGTGATACTATGAACCTATATGTTGATTTGTTTGTGTTATTTGTTTGTCTTAGGTAAGAGGTAGGACTGTTACCCACTTACCTAGACTCCTGCATTGATGAGATATTGTCATGACATTTGTGTCACCTTTTATGACATTTCTAATTCATATAGTTCTCTATATGGAAACGCTATTGTTGTGATGATATCCATGCGTCGCGTTCCATATTCCGCCATGGTGGGGTGTGACACGTTGTCTCGTGGTTTTTTGTGATTGTGTTATCTAGATCATCATCATCACTACGATTGAAGACTCTCGTGTTCGTTTACGTGAGCCTCGATCATTTTCTGGAAGAGTTTTTCACGAATCCATGACATATCCTTTATTGTTCTAACAATTATCTTTTAGCATACTTAATAAACGGCTTTAGATATATTGTTGGTCACCCTTTCCATGCTAGATCCTAAGCATTCGACACTTCGTCTCTAGTATGGGGGTGCTCCACCTTTAGACTCGAAACATTGAGGACAATGTTTAATTTTAGTATGGGGGGTTGAATAGATACTTGCTTTGCTACGCCCTCACGTTTTTCCAACTTTCAACGTTTTGTTTTATTTTGTTGCTAATAAGGCTAAAAATGGCCAAATTTTAAAAATTTTCTTAGTTTTAATAAGTGTTTTTTAAGACACGAATGTATATTTTCTGATGGGTAGAATAAGAGCTAATTTTTTACTTGATGGGCATTTGGAGCCCTTTACATTCCTTAACCCGCTCAATTCAAGTTTTGCTAGACTTTTATATAGGGAACTTTAAAACGCGAAAGTCTTAGCTCATTCGGGTTAAGAACAAGAACTTTTCGCAAGTTCCTATAATTGATCCTAGAATGTCACTTATCAAGGGAACTATAAAATACATTCTATAAACTTGAAAAAGTCCAAGAAAGTGCAAGATCCTATAGGTGGCTTGAAAACCCAAAACTTTGATTTGATATAGTCTTAATGAAAGCTAATCCAAATTTGGCTTAATATTGACTTGCATGGCTAAGTATTCACGAGTCTCTTTAAATAGAGGTCTTTAAATAGTGAAGAACGAGAGATGATAGAGTTAGACAAGTGATCATGCTAAACGTAGAACATGAAAATATTCTTTCAAAAACTCATATGTTTTTAACTGTGGCTTTTTCTCCCATAAGATCAATGCATTAGGAATAAAAATAATTGCAATAAGTAAGGTCGTACGATTTGAAAGGTTACTTAGCTTCTAGCACAAGATCATTTAAAAGTTGCTCGGGGTTGAATAGAGTTCATAGCCAAGGCATAACTTATTGAAGCCGGACTCGAAGATTGGTGAAGATCCAAAAAGGCCCTTACAAGGCATGAGGAGCTCTATTTTGTTGCTAAAGATCCAAGATGATGTGAAGAATCATTATTCCTAAATCAATATGAAGGATCGAGACACACGACGAAAAGAAATTACTCACCTAAAGATCATGGAGAAAGTCTATCCAAAAAGACCCTTACAAGGTATGAGGATAAATATATCCAAGTCTTAAAAGGAGGCGGATCGTTGTATATCAAAGTCCAAAATAAGGATTGAAGAAAAATGATGAAGTTGTGGTCCAAGTATGAAGAATCTCTCAAAAACGTCAAGTGAATAAATTCCAAAATATGAAGAGAAGACCATAATTTCAAGAACGTCTTCCCAAGATTTGAAGTATGAAGTACATGCCAAATATCGGTCTGAGAAAGGTCTCAAATCGTGAAACGAGTTATGTCAAGATATGAACTTAAGGAGATACACGAGAAGCCGTTTTAAAATATTTTGTCCTTCGGCTAACTATTGATTAAATCGTGCTACTTTACTTTCGGACTAATAAATACTCAAATAAGTCAATATGAATCACTTGTGATCCATGACAAATAGTTAAAAAAGTTCTAGAAACCCATTTCCTTTTATAAATAACTAGGATTGCGGGGAGAAAAAGTATTACACAATTTGAACGTATGAGTAGTGTTAGCATTGTGACTTGTACCAACAATGATCTCGTTTTTGCACTTAGCATGGAATGTATGACAATAAAGGATGACGAAATTTACTCTATGGAACATTTACTTGTTTCTATTCATTGACCCTAAAAGTCACACACATAATGAAAATCATACATTATGTCTTTACGCACCTTCGTAGTATTGTTACAAGTCTTCTACTTTTCAATAAAGGGTAATAAAATTGAATTTTGGTGAGACTAAATTTATACATACATTATGTTGAGGTATTGTTTAAAACCAATTAAACATTTTACCCACAACTATTCACAACGTACTTTTTTCTAGAACTCGGCTAAAGCACAAAGCAATATCCTTATTCATTGTGTTTCGGATGTGAATTTGCGGTAAATCAACCTTAAGGTATAATTCTCTTAATAATCGTAGGTAGTTTCAATTTGACGCACAGGCGAGCCGGGAATTCGGTCAGCGACTAATGGCATAACACCTCCTTCCTTAACCGGTTACATGACCAGCGGTGCGTTATACCCACTTTATAGTTTGCCAAAAGGAGTAGGTCGTTAGATTATTATTTCAATTCACCAATCAAATTAATCTTATGTAATTTAGATCTCTAACAAAAAAATATTTTCATATGATTTAGTCCATATTATTTCTTTTCAAAAAAACCTTTGTTTACAACAATTCAACAATTATATATATAAACAAGTAAAAAAATAAATAAATCATAAACACATAATAACAATTTATATGTGCAACAAATAAATCAAATAGACACATGAAAACGATTTATTCAATAATCACAAAATCTAGGTCTTTATATCTTTATATAAAAGTCTTCCATAATTCTGGATTTATTGAATCAAATAATCACGTAGCACATAAAATCATATAAACATATAATTTTACGATCCATGAAAACATGCACGTAATCATGGAATCCCCACAAATCTTAACAATTAAATCTCTACGGATCGTAACGATACATGACATAACAATTAATCATGCAATTTAATCTAAAATTATCCCACATGTATTTTAGGGTTTCAAAACAATTCCTTTTTTATTAAAAATAGAGTAAAACCGTAATTTTTAAAAAAAAAACAAAACCCTAATTGTATGAAAAACCTAAAAAAAACATGTAGTTTGATGAGATGGCATTTATACATGATCTCATCGTTCTTTTCGGGTTTAAAATGCATAAAATGTCATAATTATACCATATATATGCTTGTATTTGTTTACTTTTGTATTTTAGGTATAGATATCGTGAAAAAGACAAAAGATCACAATAAACAAGTAAAAATGGACACGAGAAATGAAGCCGTACAAAGAACCGGGCCCTAATTCATGATTTATCCAAGAAAACCCCTTGAAAATTTGAAGATGTACAAGATTGATCCTCAATTTATGAAGAAATGACACTTAAAACGCTTGTATATTCATAATTACAAGTTTGGTCCCTTAAGTTTGTCAAAATTACAAAAAGGTCCTTCAACTTTGAAGAATTGGCAAGTTTAGTCCCTCAACAATTCTAAATTGTCAGTAATGGTCCCTCATGAAGTCAAAGATATAATGAAGACCTTTGAAGATCAAGAATGTCCAAGATCAGTTCTCAAACTATGCGAAAATGGCAAAAACAACCCTTGAAAACCTTTTGCCAAGGTTTTGGGGCAAAAGTGTTAAATCAGAAAGTTCTATAACAAAGGAAATGAGTTAAATGGCTGAATAAACACGTTTTACAATCTTTCTTAAAACACAAGGGCTAAAGTTGGGCATTTGAAACATTCAAACTCAAAAATGCGCCAAACACTTCTCCATTCCACAAAAAACGGATCAAAGGTGTTACTGTTCACCTTTCACCCCCAGTTACCATTCCACTTAAACCAAGGGGTAAATCCTAATTACCCACACCCACGTGTGATTCACCTATACACAAACCCTTCCCACACTTAACATCACAATCCCACTCACCATGGACCCCACCCCCAATTCCCTTTCAACCAATCAGAGAACAAATTCACCTCCAAGTTATCCAACGTGGCAAGATCAACAACAAACACTCATTGCTTAGCCCCAAAGCTAAAATGAACGTTCCTGATTCATTTGGACAGCTCAAACATCAAATGCGTCTAGAAGATTCAAGGGGAAATTTTGGGACTTCATAGCTAGGGTTTTCACTTGTAATCTCAGCCCTTGTGACCTATATAAGGACTCCTCAACATGTGAGAGAGTCTTGTTCCAGTTTTACTCTTTAAACATTGTAATTCCTTTTTAAATTTTATAAAAGTTGATATTTTAAGAAAATTGTAATTCCTTTTTATGTTTTTGAAAGTTGGTTTTGTTTAAGGGTAATACTGAGTTCCATTTGATGTTATAAGTGTGCTTAGATCTTGTGGTTTAAATACGTTTATGTTTGGTAAGGATTTCAAAGTTTGAAAAACCTTGAAATCAGTCATCTGTTTTGCTTATTTACTTGTACTAACCCTTATCCAAAACCATAAGCCCTTGCAAGCTTGTTGACACCAAGCTAGTGAAGGTTTATCAACCTTTGGATAGGTTGTTTGTTGTTTGTGTTGAAGAGATAAAGCCCTTGAGGTTCTGCTTTGAACCATCAACCAAGGCACATCTCATCTCCTTTGTTCAAGTACCTTGGTCTTGTTCTAGTTGTTGAACAAGGTCCAAAGAGCATAGTTGATCCTCCTAGGAAGTTATGGGGGATAGGTATAACCTCTTGTTAAGATTCCTCTAAACAATTTCATGTTTATTTCTGATTTGTACTTTGCCATGTGATTTGTTGCTCTGGTGTTTGTTCTTTGTGTTTTATAGTTGGTATCTCTTATTTATCACCTATTTGAAGTTTTTGAACCATAAAATCAGTAGGTTAAGTGATTAAATAAAAAGTTTGTTTGAAAAAGGACTAAAACAAGGCTGTTTAGGATTATTAGATCATAAGGCCTTGTGGCCTTGTGCCCTTGGTTCTTAGGATTTGGGGAGTCTAAACAAGTCATATGCAATAGGTTTTGGTCATTGGTTAAGTTTCAAAAGGTTTGGAAAAAGGATTTCAAGTTTTGGAAAAATCTGAAAAAAGGGGTTTAAAATTGGTCAAACACATCAAATCTAATAAAATCTTTGTTTGATGGATCTAAGATCTGAAATCTGGTTTGGGAAGAGTCTAGGTGATAAGCTATTTGTGCATTATCTATTTGTTGAATTTGGTGGCTTATTGTGGGGGCTAGAGCTTATCAAAGTTGGCTGAAGTGGTCATTTGCATCAGCAAAGTGACCACCTCATTTTGGGCTTGCATTTGTTATTCTAGTGTATGCCTTGTTGTTTTATTGCTTGGAACTTGATATTGTGCTACTTGTGAGTAGATTAGGCTATTTGGTTTGCTTTGTTGTTGGCTTATAAGCTAACTGGCTTATTAAGCCTTATTTGCCAAAATCTGCCATCATTTGGTCAACTGACCTCTTGACTCACAAGGACTCCACCTTGAGTTCTTCACAAAAGTTGCTTATAACAAGCTTACAAACAATTCCTGAACATTTGGTGAAATTTGGAGGACTTTGACTTTTGGTCAAAGAAGCACAATTTGGCTTATTTTTGAGAACTGCTTATTGGTACACGCAACAACTTGGCTTTTGTAATAGGTGTCATTTTTTTCAGCTTAATATCAAATCTGGAAGGTTACAAGTCATTTGGTTAAGCTTTTGCTAGAAAACTAGCTTATTTGGCTTTTTCAGCCAGCTTATTTGCTCCTACAGCTTATTCTACTTGGCTTTTTGTAATTTTTATGATTGATTATTCTTAGTTAAGCTATTTGTGAGCTTTTGCAACAAACCAGAGCTTCTGAAACAGCCTAGAACTCTAACCTGACTATTTTGTCGTTTTGTGAAATTCTTCTTTGCTTATTTCAGGCTTATTGAGTGTGCTTTTTCAAAACTTCTTTTCACAGATCTCTTAGGCATCTCAAAAGAAGGTTGTGTGTTTAAGCAGAGCTTATGGCATTGGCTTATTGCTTGATGGGCTTATTGGCCCAATAAGAATAAGCTATTGACCTTTTAAGTTGTGATAAGCTCAAAACCAGCTTTTGGGCCTTCGGACTTTTGTGTTTAGAATTGAATTTTGAGTCAGATAGGGCTTTTGCAGGTCATTTGGGCCAAGTTTGACTTTTTGGGCCCATTAAGCCCATTAAGGATGACTGTTTTGGTTTTTAGCCCATTTGGGGGCCCATTAGGGGTATTTTTGGTATTTCACTTTCATTTTCTGATTACTTAGGTTAAAATAAATTAGTTTGTTCAAGTTTTTAGAATTTTTTATAATTTTTGGGTTTTTAATATTATTTTATTATTAAATTTCAAATTTCACATTTTTTCACTTTTTATATTTTTCTTAGGTTTAATACATTAAAATAGGATTTTTGCAACTCTTAGATTAATTTTGTCATCATTTTTCTAATTTCTAGAAATATTTTAAGTTTTTAATAGTTTTTAATCATTTTAAATAGTTTAATTAGTTTAAAAATTTATAAAAATAATTTTTAATCTTTTTAGGTCATTTTAGGGGTTTACAAAGTGAAAAATCTTTTTTTGGGCTTTTTAATAATTATTTTGATTTTTAGGGCTTTAATTAGCATTTAAAATTAATATTTAATTAATTAAAAGGTTTGAAAAAGTTTTGATCATTTGTAAACTCTTAGTTTCAATATTTTGATTTTTAATAATTTTTTGGGTATTTTTAGAATTAATTTTTATTTTAGCTCTTTTTACGGTATTGATTTTAGTCGTCGTAGTAATTAATTTCACGTTTTCGTCATTCTATTTTCTCATCCCTTCTTTCAAATATTAATCTCAAATATCATTACATTTTAGTCACACACTTATACCTCCTTGGGTAACGAACTTTCACATCATAAGGGTCATTAACACTTGATTTTTATAAGTCATTTGTTTAATACTTGCCGCTTTTACGCCTTTTTCCTAAGAGGTTGTATTTTTCTTACAATCATAGGTTTTAACTCAAAACAATTTATAGTTAAAAACTTTTAGATTTTCGATAATTATAAGAAGTTAAAACGGCTCTCGATGCCACTGAAGGTTTATTACTATCATAACAATTATATAAAACCCTAAACGAGATCAAAGCACATATAGCAGAAGCGATTTAACAAGATCATAATAATAACACAATTATAATTAATCGAATTAGGGTTACATACCTTTACGCTAAAGCAATTCTACAAGACGAAGAACAAATCACCAATTCGTGCTAATACCATATACACCAAGAAATACTCTAAAGTAAG
The DNA here is from genome assembly GCA_025667525.1 of Glebionis coronaria. NCBI lineage: Eukaryota > Viridiplantae > Streptophyta > Magnoliopsida > Asterales > Asteraceae > Glebionis > Glebionis coronaria. The sequence goes on from CM046876.1 coordinate 181,718,648, forward strand.
ACTATATTACGTTCTTGTACACACGTAATACAACGAGCTCACCGTGATTCTAGCACATGAAAACCGAGCTACATCGCTTGTAATTAATCTATCCAACAACCCTAGAGAGAGGCTGGGACTAGATTATATACACAATCGATCAACCAAGAAAACCAACCAAACACCCCTTTGTGGTGTGGCCTGCGATCGACCCAAAAGAGAAAGAAGGGAGAAGATTAATTGTTGTATGAATTATGAGGGATAAGGAGGTGTATTTATAGGCCTAAACACTTATAGCCCAAGATAAATAAAAGGCAACTAATGAGCCCATAATCGGCCGCCTACACCCCCATGGGGTATTCTGAAATCTTCCAAACTTCTTTACTTTTGTTTATGTATACCATATATTTATTTGACAATCGTTTTAACTTAACTATTAATTATTTAACGACCGTTAAATTTATATAGTTACTTGCTTGATTAAATTAATAAATACATAAATATATTATATTAAATAAATTAATAAATACAATAACTATATTTATTAATTAAATTAACTCTTTACGTATTGTGTACAATCCCGTAATCTCGAGTTCGATCCTATCACACGACTATTAAATATAAGTCCATACACTTATAGTTTGATCAATTGATTGTCAAACAAAGGATTAATCCTTATCATTCTCATGTTCACAATGAACCAAATTCATCATTGACTATAACATATGAACAATGTAAAATCAACCATGAATTTTGAACAAAGGTTTTTCAAAAACATTTTTAGGTAAGCATTAACAATGCAATTACCAATTTGTTCACGAGTTCATATTAGTTCCATCATTCAACCAAAACAATTTAGCCAAATTCGGATTTTTCTACAAGTGGGTTTTAGCAAAATCTCAATGAATTTGAACCTAAGGAATCATAGCAATATAACTATGTCAACCCATATTCTTAGCAAGGTTCTAATTCAATATTAATTTTAAATATCCCCAATTATGAAAATAAGAACCCTAGAACAAATTAGTTGAAATGGAATGAATGTACTTACAATTAATTAATGTTGGAAGAGGGATGAGTGAGACCCACAACTTGGAATCAATTAATCTTGAGTGATTTGGAGCTTTTGAAGATTCAACAATGGTAGAAATGATGAAACCCGTCGCCTCTATGGAGAAGAAAGGGATGGTTTGTTTTGAAATAGTGTTCTTTAATAAAACTGATTATTTTAGTCACCTGGTGGGGTCGCGGTTCCTTATCGATACGGAACCGTGGCTTGAACCGTGAAAATTAAAGAACCGGCAACAATGGCAGGTTTTTAACAAAGAATAACAAAGAAATTTTTAAAACCAAGTTTTTCTAAAATACTTAAAATATATCTTAATCCTTTTGAAAATCATTGGACCACTTCAATACTAGGTGATAATGCTTTAACGAAGGATTACGAGTTAAATCGAAACCGAAAGAGACCGAAACGAAGAAATGACTACTCGTAGCAAAGAAACAAAGAAGAGAAAAACAAAGGGGAGTGAATTAAGACCGACTAAGCTCAATGCTCAAGAGACAAGTGACAATCTTTAAATAGTAGTAACGAAGATCTTGTGTCATTTATAGTGGTTTAAGACGTGCCTTTCCGGCGAAATCTAAACGGCTTTGGTAATGAACCATACCAACCAATTTTGTAAAAAAGATTAAGATCATTTTCAAAAGAAGTCTTAATGCTATTTCACACCATGAGAAAAGTATAGATTCACTTTCTCTCCCACATGATTGGAAAATTATTAGTGCTAGGGTTTGCAATAACAACATCCTTAGAATATTTCAATTCCAAATGTGTAATATCCTAACTACAACTTATGGAGTAGTTGGGTATCTCAAAGGATTAATCAGTCATCCTAGAGATGACCTCAATTGCACATATTGAAAGTTTATGGACTTATATTTAATAGGTCGTATGTTAGGATCAAACTCGAGATTACGGGATTTCACTGAATACGTAAAGAGTTAATTTAGTTAATAAATATATTTATTCTACTTATTAAATTAAATCGAGCTATAACTTAACGATCGTTAAATAATTAAGAGCTAAGTATTAACGAGCGTTGTGAAATAAATTGGAAGAAGAAACGAAGGTTACAGAACACCCCTAAAGGGGTGTTTCGTCGATCGGCTATGGAGACAAGGGGGAAGGAAAAAATTTCCTTTTATTTGTTTTACTTGGGCTACAAGTTTTCTAGGCCTATATAAACAATCCCTCACCCTTATAATTCAACACACTATCTCTTTTTCTCTCTTTTCCTGCGATCGCAACACCAAACGCCCCTAGGGGTTTTTGTCTGGTTTTTTGGTTTAGCTTATAATCTAGTCCTGGCCCCTCTCTAGGGTTGTTGGGTTGATTTTTCCACTAGACGTTAAAGCTCGATTTACACGTACTAGACTTACGGTTAGCTTGTTGTATTACGTGTGTACAAGAACATAATATAGTCTTACTATAGACTATATCTTGGTGATACGGTTTTATCGATATTTTGGTGCTTCATTCTTATCTTGTGGAATCGTCATAGCTAAAAGGTACGTAACCCTAATTCGATTAATTATAAATGTGTTATTATGATCTTTGTGACAATCCGTCAATTTATGATTGATATTTTATTCTCAAGTATTATTTGAAAACATTATTTTAATGTTATATTATGAACTCACTCAGTTATGGGAAGAAATTTGGGTTTACATCTTGAAGTAGCATCGACTACGTCTAAACCGGAGGATTCTACGTTACGTGCTTACGTTTACATACACCATTTTGGTGATAGTCCGACATTTCAGAAAATAAATTTATTCTTGAATATTATGCTGGAATTTTAATTTGTGTTCATTCATAAACTCACAAATTTACGAGAAGAAATTAGGACTTACATATATAATTTGACGTCCTTTACGACTAAACCGAAAACCATAGGATTACGTATTTACGTTTTTGAACTCCGTTTTTGATGAGACAATTTTTATTAGAATCGCTTCATGCCGTAGATTCATAAATTTATAAAAACGTTTTTCGTAAATCAACCCGAGGGCACGTAAATCGAGGAAACTAGAATCGAGGAGTACCCGTAAATTAGTGGAGATGAGACAAGTTTACACTTGCCTCACCCCCACTATGGGTGGCAAGTTTACATAAACCACAAGGACACTTGTCCTCCTATTTCTACAAAACTATCTAACCAAAACCACTAAACTCCTAACCACTTTCTCATACATGCAAACTAGCTAAACTTTATCAATCTATGCTCCCTTCTCTCTCTATGAACGTCCACATTCATCAACAACACCACCATTGATCAAATAAATCAACCATAAATCATATGTATAATTTAAATATGATGAACACCCATTGAAAAGATGAAGATTGGAGGTGGTTATAACTTGTGAAAAGAAGTTTCCATGGAGTTTAGGGGCTGATTTTCAAGAAGGTATTCATGCATATGAAGATCTCAATAATTTCATTTGCCAATTTAAATAATTGGTGTTCATATCTCATAAGATTGGTTACCCAAAACCAAGTCTTGTTCATCCAAAAACTCATCATTTAATCACTTTGGTGGTATAGAGATTATTTCTTCCTATCATCTTGTTATTTTGAATATGTAATCTTGTATTTTCTTCAATTATGTATATGTATATGATGATGAATGATGATCAAAAATATTATGTTGGGAATTGGTGTTGATAGATTTGATTAAAAAGATTAAAATCTACTTGAAAGGATGTTAAAATCATGGCTAAATATGTAGACTGTATAAAACAGTAATGAACTAGATGATAACTTGTTAAAATGACTTGGTAAAATTAATATACAGTAAGGTATGTGTCTTGTACATATGTGAGAGTTGGCCATGCAATGGAATCATTATAATGAGTGAGATATGATCAAAATAAAATTGAAGTGCAAATCTGCATAGACTGTTTTGGACTATTTTATTAAAATACTTAGAGGCTGATTTATCAGTAGCTATAAAAGAGTTAAATGGAGCACATATCATGTGGTTTCTGCTATAAAAATTTGGGGTTCTATCCCCTTATAGAACTCTAGATATGGACATTATAGTGGACTGAATATTTAGGATCAGATTTTTAAAATTAAAAGTATATAATATAAGCACTCAAACTATGTACTTATAAAATATACATATATAAAAGCCCACTAGTTACTAATAATAAATATAAATGAGAGTTATATATTATGATATTAAAACGAGACATTTTATATAATTTACAAGTATAAATGTTTTCCAAGTTATAAAAACTATATACATATGATTTACGTCTTTTCAGCTAAAACCGAAAGATTAACGTTTTTGTCAAATAAAACGTAGACGGTCGGACCCGTCTAATGTAAACTTTTTATAAATCATATACTGATGTATAAGTACATTTGACAAGTAAAAACCGATAAAACCCGAGCTTTATGACTTATGGACATTAACGGGCCAAAGTAGCCTTATTGGACTATTGACCCAACTAGTTTCGATAAACACTAATGGACTTACTCATTGGGCTTAACCCACTTGGGCCCAACATATGAGTATAGGCCTGGTATAAAAAGTATAAAATGGACTAATATAAGGTAATGGGCTTATAATGGACTTATTGGGCCTCAATATGGAATTGGATCGAAACTAGTATAACTAGTAAAAAAATTGACTAACACATAACACTATAATGTGTATGAAGATATAAAATCCCACTTGATCATCATCATACTTATGATATCATAATATATATACATAGCCATTGTTTTTATAAAGTCATTGGACAAGAGTCTAAGACGAGTATTATTTGTCTAGGTTTCCGTGATTGAAGCACGTACCGTACATCCAAATCGCCGATAACCGCCTTTCCCAATCAACGTGAGTTCATAGCCTCACACTCTTTTAAATGTTTTATGAAATGTTTTATAAACCCGCGAGGGAGATAACATGTTAGTTTTAATTAAATAGGACACCAGTTGTCCCGACTGTTTGCTTATTGATTTGGACCCGAATGATTGTATGACCCGATGAATGATTATATGACTCGATGAATGAAACAAAATGGATTATTATTAGTTAGGTTATGTCACTAAGATTCCCATTAGCATGAATTGTGAACTACCGGGATTTGGTAGACGCTTATGCATATAATAGTACTATTTGGAGACGATCACCCCAGTTCGCACCTTGACGGTTGATCCCCGTCGTGCCACATTGATTGGTAAGCGAATTTATGTATGAGAAGATCTATATAAGCGTGATTATTGTGACGACACGCTGTTTTAGATGGGCAAATGAGTTTCGGGTTAGCTACCCGTTGTTTGTTATAGTAATGTAGCAATGTCATGCGTCTTATAATAATCCAATAACGAAAATACTGCTATACGCATTGAATTACAATATATTGCCTAACTAGCAATACGGGGTCTTATTATCGATATTATGTTCGTGTTTTGGTTTTACATAACCATATTCATATAACGGTTTTTATTTAACTCTATACAACGTTATAAAACGTACTGTATGATGTTTTTACGACATTGGTTCGTATAGTGGTTTTGAAGGCAAAAGCCTATAGTATGATTTACAACAAAGATTTGTATAAAATGTTTTTGGCTTATATTATGGCCTACGACAAAGAATTATACAAAATGATTTTCGGTAATAAATATATACCGATGACATATTAATGGTTTTCATTAAACTCTATGAATTCACTCGGCGTTTTCGCTGACTTTTTCTTTTAACATGTTCTATCTCAGGTACTTGAAGGTATTTCTCAGGAAGACAACAAGAATTCATGGCCCGCACTTAAATAACAATTTCCATTCAAATGCTTTGTAAAACTTGTAAGAAATACTATGACTTGGGACCAATGTAAATTTGATATTCATGAATGGAAAATGCTTTATTATTAAACGACGCAATTGTCTATGATTAAGCGTTGTCTATGATTTGAGTAATGTGCTATCCCGTAACACCAATGACTCTTCCGCTGAACTAAAGTATGAATATTTGGGGGTTTACTGTTTGGTACCAGAGCTCTCGTTATAGAGAACGAAAGATTTTTAAAACCAAGGTTTTGAATAAAACATTTCAAAATCTTTTAACTATATACATTTTTCTCAAAATGTCTAAAAATCTTTTGACTATAACGGTGCCGAAGAATTCTCGAGTTACCGACAAGGCCAGATTGAGAAGTGTTATTTTAATATATATATATATATATATATATATATATATATATATATATATATATATATATATATATATATATATATATATATATATATATATATATATATATATATATATATATATATATATATATATATATATATATATATATATATATATATATATATATATATATATATATATATATATATATATATATATATATATATATATATATATATATATATATATATATATATATATATATATATATATATATATATATCTGTTGTAATTTGATTACATTTGTTTGATGATTATTTTAATATTTATACGAGGTATTTATACGACGTAAATTGTCACAAGAAACCCTAACTCCCCTAGAAAATCAATCGAAGCTATTCCTGTAGGAAATCTAGCTATCCTAGATCTAAACCAAGTTGTGGATGTTTATGATCCCAACAAAATGGTTGATATTCGTAGGAATGTTGATAGTAGTTGATTATGATCTTGAAAAATAATTGGCGAGATTAAATCTGATGTCGATTTCATGACGACCTTTCCTTATAAAGTGGAGTTTGACAAAACCTTACCACCTAAAAAGATGTCATCTGATTCGATGTCACCCAATTCTTAAATATGAAATCGAAAGGGTGAATGTTGCACTTGAGGCTGTCATTGGAACCATTACCCAAAAGCCTCATGCCACTAGTATCTTTCCGAGAGGTATAATTGAATGTGTGAGTCATTTCGTACTAGTTGTGAGAACCCGTACTTTCCCAGCATTATTTTATTCTTTTTATTCGTGTTTCTGAATTGTCAACGTATTTCGTTTTCTTGTATTTTATATGCAAATCCTGAGATTATATTAATTTTCAATAAATTATACTTTTCAAGTATTTTCGGATCACTGATAAATACTTTATCGGGAATTATAAAATTTTTATTTTATTTTTCCATATTTATTTAAATCAAGTTTTTGATTTAAAATCACCCGCGTGCGTTTTACAACGAGTTTATTCAAAGTCAATGTACAACGAGATTTCCTAGTGATCGCGATACCGACGGATGCCCAAAGGTTTACGTTTATTTATCGATTGTTTCGATAATTAATATTTTCGACGATTTCGTTTTAATTACGTATTAAGTCGTGTCGAGAAATCGTATAATCATTTTTATGATGCATTGTAACTTTTGAAAAGTATTTTTACGAAACCCGAACCCCGTTAATATTTTCAATATTTACCAATAACCATTTTCTACCCTTTAAAACTATTAATTGTTTTTAAGTCCACAAGTTTCAAACTTGACAACATTGGTCCCTCCACTTAAACTACCATATAAAATGCATCTTTTTCCACCAACTCACACACATAATCACTTTTTAATAAAATTTTCACCAAAACACTCCCACCCCTCCTTTCTTGCCGTGAAATTTCATCACCAACACCACCATTGATCATCAAAATTCACCTTGTTTAAACAAAAACTAATCAAAGACCCCATCCTAAAATCTTCTTGTTATTCCATTGATACAAAAATCTTCCACATGCATCAAGATTTTATGTTCATATGATTTTTATGGTGGGGATGAGTCTTGATCATCATGCATGTGATGATCATGGCTAGATCATCTTGTTTTCATTCTAAAAAGGTTATTTTGATCTTTGATTTATGATAAAATTTTGCATGCAAGTGTTTAGGAGTGTGTTTGGTTGATGGGTTTTATAGTATAATGATTCTATAGGTATAGGAATGATTAGTTTTGGTGGGAAAATAGATTTGACTTGTTTTCTAAAAGGCTAATTTGGGACAGCGGCTTTAAACAGATTTTTTCGTGGGTTTAAGGTCTGTGAAAGGATAAGATTATTTGATATTGCTGTAGAGTTTTCCGATACGGTCGTTTTGGTATAAGATAGAGCTTCTAAGTCATTACGAGTCAAAAGTTATGCTAGTTTTAATTTTCGTGTACCGGGAGACGCAAGTCGGCAAAATCCGAAATTGTGGCTGATTTGGGTCGACTCTCGGGGACTTTAGGCTTGGTTAGATAGTTGATACTACTGATTTTCAAAGTTTACAAACTGAGTTTGATGAGTCCAGTAGTGATTTCAAAAGACGTATTGTCGAGTTAGTACTTTTAAAGTGGTCCAAACGGTTTTACAAAACAAATGCACAAATCTGTCCCAAATTTGGAGTCGAGTAAAGTGTCGAGCTGATGGATTTTAAAGTGTGAACTTTGGCTCAAATTTTTGTGAGGTCTTATACAGGTTATAAGTGACCTTGACACCAATTTTCATCTAAAACGGACAAGTCTAGATAGGGTAGATCGGTGTGTACATTCGGGGTGTACTTACTGATTTTAATTTTGGACACTTAGTTCAATGTTTGTGTTGCGTGAGTTTGAGTATTCATCATCGGACATGATGATTTATTCAAGTGCTTAGTCATTATTTAAATGACTTAGCTACTGGTCCGAGTAAGGGTAAAGATAGTTTGACTTGCGTTGACTTGGCGTCGTATGACGGGTCATTCTCAAGTGTTCAAGTGTTTTAACGTGTAGTGTTGGAATAAATGGGTTAGTATGAATTCATTTGATTCGTGTCAATGGTTTTGAAACATGAATACTTTGAAAACATTTGAGTCATATAATATTTGGTATATATAAATATATATATTCAGTTCGAGTCTTAACGCGCGCCTTATTGTGATAGGTTGCGGTTTTCGTGTTTCCCGGGCACCATATCGTCGGTGATCGTCTACCACTACCGTTTCTACTCAGTTGCTGAGTACCGTAATTGACTTACCTCATGGCTAAGGTGAGTTCATAGCCCTTTTTACTTGTACATGGTTTCTAAACACGGGGTGAGATTTTACATTGTGGAACACAACCAATTAAAAACTGTATTGCTATCCAGAACGCGTATGTTATTCTGAACGTGTATAATTTACAGATGATTTCAATGGTATTATTGCTTTTAGATGTTAGCCTTGAGTTTCCTCTCCTATCATGAACCGTTAATTGTCCCGTATGCTTTGCGCTAAGCACGAATGTTGTGGGTGGATCCATCGGGATTGACAATCCCCGTCCCGATTACTTTGACGCACTAATATTCGTTTATACTTGAGTATTTAGGCTGAATACTCCCTAGAGGAACTTACATTTGAGTTAAGCTTCGGTTCATGAGACTAAACAGCAATAATATGCATCGTGACTATGGACGTACATAGTTATCTCCCCCATTACGTGTTTTACAAATTCTATTGTGCTTACACGTTTACTGTTAAACCTATGAATATCACTCAACTTTGTGTTGACGAAATTAAATGTTTAATCTCAGGTATTATTACTTAGCTTTGCTTGGATGAGAGCCCGCAGGATTAATCGCAGCTTGGTGATTTTTGTGATGCTTTTAAAAGACTGTTTTTATTAATAAAAACTATCAAAAGTTTATTCTATCTTTTGGGCAACTTTATGTTATAAATAGAGACGAAATAATATAATTTTCCGCTTCTAAAACTCTGGGACCTATGTTTAAAAACTCTGACCTTTTATGATGTAATATACATGTTTTTATTTCGTCAGCTTTGTATGAACTGTAATTCATTGTTTCTTGTACTATGACGTGTTACCCCCTCGTTGCCTAGTTGTTCCATGTCAGATTTTGGGGGTCTCACATATTGGTATCAGAGCGATAGTTATAGGGAACTGAGTCGTTTTCAAAAACTTAGTCTATAACAGAATGTTCAAATATTTTATTGTTTCTATGTGTCAAACACAGAATCTGCCATTGCTGTTTGATATCTTTGCGGGTAACTCTCTAATCCTTATTATTTACTTTTAATTATCGTTGTAGTATTTCATCTCTTGATTTCATTTTGAAATATTACTTTACTTTAATGACAATAATTACTATGTCTTTTCAAAGCCTTGTGCTTCATGGATTATCATTCTATATTACTGTGACTACATATGCTCTTACTGTATTTCTGGAATTCTTGTTCTTGTGAACTGATCTGGTTACGATGATTTTATATCGTTATGACGTTACATACTTGTATTCGGAGCACGTATTCTACCGACTTTTCATGCTCATTTTTCTGAGTACTATTGCTATTTCATTTATGCGTGATACGACTGACTTCATATACTCGTTTGTTTTGAACCGTCTGTTTTTTTTCTCGATTCACTGTTACATTTAGTGCATACTCTCGCGATACCATTGTTCAGGATTGAATAGGTGTTGTTTTTTATGAAACTTTTGATTTTCATTCTACTACCGTACGTGTTGCTCTCATTGTTTAAATTCTTTAAAATATCTATTTAGATACGCATATTTTATTTCCAACCATTCGTAATTGAATGTCTAGTCTATAGACCATTGTGTAGTTCAATGTGTCTCCGGAAAAGACTAAGGACACCATGTGCGTCACACATCTCGAAGCATTCATTGAATCAGTACCTGAATAATATCGTTGGTTTTCGTAATCTTGATTGACCTTTACGTCACCGTTTTACACGACAATTGTACATGGACTACATTTTATTTCATTGACCAATCTACATTTCGACTTCGACTTACAACATATGTTGTACCTTGAACACATGATCGTCGTTTATTATGTGATGATTGTTTGGAATACGATCCTACTTGTATCCTCCCCTTTTCATAAACCTCCTCGCTACGGGAGTGCAACTCTTTAATGTTCCATTTCTTTTTCGATATGTCATGTGCTTTTGGAAAACCACGCCGCCAAGAGACCTTCCTACACTGCATCTTGAAATATAAGACACGGATGTCATGCACCGTTTTTGGTTTCTTAGATTATCGTTGGTATTCTTAAACAATTTTTATACTATGTTTTTCTTTATATGCTTAATTATACAATCTATTTTTTTCGTCTCTATGGAATCCACAAATCATGGGTGTACATAAACTCCGGGTCGTTATGAAGTTTGATTAAATATCAAGGTGTGTCGAAAATATAGTTTCTGTAGAAAAGTTACATGTAATTTAACGATGTCGAGAATATATATTTATAAACTCTAGACATAAAAAAATATGTTTCTACTTGTTGAGACGTCCGTTTAGGATATAAAATTTGACCAGTGAACTTTAAAATCGAGCAAGTTACGCTCATTTGAGATTGTAAAAATCTAACAAGTTATTTTCTGAATAATGCTAAAATATCATTTTGTTGACAGATTTAATGCAAGGGCATTTTCGTCCAGTTTTATTCCGTTTCAAGTCTTGGGTAAAATTAGAAAGTTGTTCAAAACATTATTTTACATCGAAATGCATTAGAATTTGAGTCTTAGAATATCGTTTAGTGAGTTAGTTGGTCTAGTCAAACCCAAAGGTCAAAACTGATAGAAGTTAAAAATATGGTTCCAAGTGTTTTTGAGTTCGTTTGAGCTCGTAAAACTTTAACTAATGATCTTTTGCAAACTAAAAACAATGATTGCGTTTGAACAATTGTAAAATAGTAACTTTGTGTTCGGTCATACTTATACATAGATCTTGAACTTTTGTAATTCGGTAACTTCCTAATATAGAAACTTTTCGGTGTGATTGTACTATTGGTTAACTGATACCCTACTTTCTTAAAGGTATATTATTGTCAAATTAATCACGATATGCACAAATACAGATTCCTTTATCCTTTCTTTTTATTTATCACTTATTTGTCATTCTATTTTCTTTCTCTGCTTCTATCGTACCACTGATTCGGGCCGATGTTTGAAGTTCTTGCTTTCGTATCGTTCGTTACCATCTTGACACGTGTCTCTTGACGATTCCGGCTAAACCTTTTGAAACCTTATCACCTTGTAACCATTTCGTTGACTGTCTTGAACTACTCCTTATTTCCCTCTTGTAACCCACTCGCTACTTTGTAAACTATTGGCATGTTACCATATAAACTCAAACTGATCTTGTTTGCGAATCATTTTACAAAAGGTTTCATTTGGGCTTTCTTAAATAATTGAATGCTATCTTATAAAATTAATTTAAATTAATTTTATAATGTATTTTCACAAATTGTTCTCATACGGTATTATAAAGAACCCTCGTAACTATACAAAATTGTTGATTTAAACAGTTAGCCAGTAACTTATAGGCGAAAAGTTTCATATGTTATTTTGATTCCTGTTTTTACAAATGCTATTATATACATATTTTAAATCATATGATATGTAATACTAGTTTGACGAAGATGAGTATCGCATTGTTATTCCTAAATTATGCATGGCCTGATCACCTATGCTTAATTTAGAAGGAGCCATGCGAGGCCAAATAGTAGTCGCCCTAAATATTTGACAAAAAATCAACTTTTTAATATGTTCCTTAAAAAGTTAGATATATAAAGTTTAGAAAACTTTTACTTCTTATGCGAGTATCAACAATTCGCAACATACACATATGAACCCTTATCTTTTCTTGAACAAAGTACATGTCTCAAGCACATATTTCCTTACTCAACGACCTTTGTTTTACCTGTTACCTCATCATCCTCATGATACGATTTTCATTACCATTTGCCTAAATTCTTACCATTTATACCAGATTTAAAAGTCTCAACGTTGTTATGCTTCTACATCAATCGATCTTCTTTATCTATTTTGGTAGACCTTCGAAACGTCTTTGGACGCGATTAATGATTTATGACTGGACGTGAACGATGATTTCATGTAACTGTCATGATGTGTGTTAGACTTTGTCGTCTTGAAATTCATTCGTGTGAATCATGTGTTGATTTCGCCTTTCATTGCTAATGTTGTTCATTTTATTGGAATTCCTCTCAAGTGACTTCTTAAGAATTTTCTTTGATTCGAAAATTTATTGTGTGGCTTTTCTCTTTCGATTGTGTATCGACCAATGAGAACTTAATAAGCCGTTATTGGTGACGCCAACCGCACTCGTGAATTAATCTTGCTATAATCCTTGTTTCTTATTGTCCTTATCATCGATGCAACTATTCTATCATGTTCGTTAAGAGTTGATACGACTTCCGTTTTATTCCCTCGTGCTATAGCTTGTATACTAATTGTTGATCGATATTCGTTTCATAATCGTTGGTTATTTTGTCACTTTCTGAAAACCAGAAACTGTTACGTGTTTATCGTTTGATATCTTAACCACTTTCTTGAATTTATAAAAGTTATTATTAATTTTTAAGAACGTTTTACGATTTATCAAATGTTTAAATTACCAAAATAACTGTATCAAGTTAAGTACCGGATCTATACATCCTCTTTCGTAAATTTATAACTAGTATTTAAAAAGGATATCAAGCTGTATCTTTTAAAGTAATTGATTTTATCATACTTTATTCTCAACCTAATGAAATTATTAAATTAATTGATAATTTCTAACAATGATTCTGAATAACTTGGAAAATTTGATATTTCCTAATGGTAATGATAAACTTGAGTTTTTAACGAAAATTTCATGTAGTCACCCGAAAAGCTCTTAAGCTGATCAAAATAACTATTTGAACTGAGTTACTTTTACTTTGAAGTCCTGATCAAAAAAAAGATTTGACAACTGTTTACCCACTCATTTTATACAGAGTTTGATTTTTAATCACTACACCTGGTAAAATTTTCTTTTAATAAAGAAAATATTTAAAACTAAGTTTTAAAGTAATACCAAAATACTAGACAACTGATTTTGACAGCCTATATTTTAAATGATCATATGTTATTCATTTTTTTCCCTTCTATCTCGCTTGTGACTAGATTCTTACATTTTAAGATTGTCACATTTTACAGTTGCACGATTTGCGACCCTTGTTGATTTACAATCTTGGTTCATTTTATCGCACTTTGCCTGTTTAAACGATTCTTGTGTTCATTCTTGTTAGTGTATCGCACGTATTTCCAACAACTCTATCTCTCGATGTATCTCTATATTGAAAGATCGTTATCCTAATCCAAGACTGAAAAGTTATACGAAAATGAGTTAAGCAACTGAAGCATAGTGAATTCTAACCGTTAAGATTCGTCGTGGTACGGAAATTACCTGGGAAGCAATGAATTTTGTTCTACACTTTGTACCTCCTCTTGTTTGCATCTTCTACTGTTCTCAGGAGAACTCTGGGGACCAGAGTTCCTTTAGGGGGGAAGACTGTGAGAACCCGTACTTTCCCAACATTATTTTATTCTTTTTATTCGTGTTATTGAATTTTCAACGTATTTCGTTTTCTTGTATTTTATATGTAAATCCTGAGATTATATTAATTTTCAATAAATTATAGATTTCCAGTATTTTCGGATCATTGATAAATACTTTATCGGGAATTATAAGATTTTTATTTTATTTTTACATATTTATTTAAATCAAGTTTTTGATTTAAAATCACCCGCGTGCGTTTTACAACGAGTTTATTCAAAATCAATGTACAACAAGAATTCCTAGTGATCGCGATACCGACGGATGCCCAAAGGTTTATGTTTATTTATAGATTGTTTCGATAATTAATATTTTTGACGATTTCGTTTTAATTACGTATTAAGTCATGTCGAGAAATCGTATAATCATTTTTATGATGCATTGTAACTTTTGAAAAGTATTTTTAGGAAACCCGAGCCCCGTAAATATTTTCAATATTTACAAATAACAATTTTCTACCCTTTAAAACTATTAATTGTTTTTAAGTCCACAAGTTTCAAACTTGGAAACATTATTCCCTCCACTTAAACTACCATATAAAATGCATCTTTTTCCACCAACTCACACACATAATCACTTTTTAATAAAATTTTCACAAAAACACTCCTACCCCTCCTTTCTTGCCGTGGGATTTCATCACCAACACCACCATTGATCATCAAAATTCACCTTGTTTAAACAAAAACTAATCAAAGACCCCATCCTAAAATCTTTTTGTGATTCCATTGATATAAAAATCTTCTACATGCATCAAGATTTTATGTTCATATGATTTTTATGGTGGGGATGCGTCTTGATCATCATGCATGTGATGATCATGGCTAGATCATCTTGTTTTCATTCTAAAAAGGTTATTTTGATCTTTAATTTTTGATGAACTTTTGCATGCAAGTGTTTAAGAGTGTGTTTGGTTGATGGGTTTTATAGTATGATGATTCTATAGGTATAGGAATGATTAGTTTTGGTGGCAAAATGGATTTGACTTGTTTTCTAAAAGGCTAATTTGGGACAGCAGCTTTAAACATATTGTTTCGTGGGTTTAAGGTCTGTGAAAGGCTAAATTCATGCTTGTGATCACGTGTGTAGGTTGTAGTTTGATAAATTCATGCTTGTGATCATTAAGGACCATCTGTTTGTTTATAAGAATAAGAAGGAATTAATAATTCTTTATAAAATGCCCGGAGTTGTCCAAGCAATGAAAACCTGTACCTTGAGTATTTAACATGTGATTAAAGACTTAATCCTCTACATGATTTGACCGTGTGATTAATAAGATAATGGAATCTATATTGACTTTTCGAAAATTAGAGCCATTTAAGACTTTGGGTTTTACCAAAAAGAAAGCACAAATATGTTTTGACAAATATTTTATCAAAGGATTTTTAAGGAATCATTCCCTTAAACCCAGAACATTTAACTAAACTCCTGTTTAGGGGTAAATGTTTGTGTATACCTCAAGACAACCTAAGAGGGATTGAGAAAACCATTTAAACCAAGACTTGAGATTTGAAACGACAATTTTTGCTTTTCAACTAAGAAAATTTTGAATAAAGTATAAACAAAGATTTTTTGAACATTTACGAATCTTACTATTTATTTTCAATAAATCAACAAAAATCGTGTTAACTAAATTCAAATTTATATTTGAAAATTTTCTATAATTGGACGAACTGAGAAAATTTAAAACTTTTTACGTTTACGTTTCATAAAAATTGAATATTTATTATTTAATTACTTGTAATAACTATCGACGCTTTAGACGTCGGATTGAGCGAAACTAATAAAGATAATAGTTGAGACGAAACTAAAATTTAGAAAATGTGAAGCAAGAATCTCTAAATGAATTGTGATCATAATAATTATTTCATCAGGGAAGGTGAATGTAGATACTGACACATTATATAGACAGGATATATGATCAATTAGGATGTGTTCCTTAGTAATGATTGTGCAAAATGAATTGCCCGAGCAATTTAAAAATAGTTGATGCTTGTAAGAAGGATAATATAGATAATAAAAGGGGTTCACGGCTAATGTGAACCGTTAGAAATGAGAGCCGATGGCATTAAATGTATAAAAGGCCACTTGTGGTTGCCTAAAAATGGAGGTTTGTGAGATGTAGTCATGTTGGAATCTCGTAAGTATAAGTATTCTATTCATGTCATTTCTGATTAAATGTATCTTTATCTGAAGAAGTTGTACTGATGGCAAATTATGAAGGCAGACATTGCCTCATACATTAGTAAACGTCTAAATATTGCAAAGGTCATCATCTGAATTTCATTCGATTTGGGTCATCGTCGACAGACTGTCCAAATCTGCTAATATCATTCCTGTTAATGATAGATTCTCGATGAAGAAATTGACTCTTTTGTATTTAAAGGAGTTGTGTAAACATAGTGTGCATGTATCGATCATCTCTATCAAGATCCTCACTTCGCATCGAATTTCTAGAGATTTCCTCAGAAGTCATTAGGAACGAACCTTGATGAGAGTACTGTTTACCACCCCAAATCGAAGGGACGAGGTAAAGTAACGATACAAAAAACTAGAAGTCTTGTTTTATGATTGAATGATTGACCTTTGGTAATGAACAGGATAATCGTTTTCCTTTGGAAATATTATCATTGATAATTATCGTATTAGGATCGAGATCGAATCTTGTTAGGATCTAAATATAAGAGCATCTGTAAGGAGGAGTTGGGATGAAGACATCCGACATACACCCATTGTGAGTTGGACATGTCTTTTAGGTTTAAGGTTGCCTATGATGACAAACCTAACCTTACAAAATACCCGACCCGCGAGACCTGAAATGATTGTTGAAATTAGGATCTGATTATTGACTGCCGGTAGTGGGCATGAGGTTATGTGAATATGAAGTGTAGATCTTGAAGTGCCGGATGGGTAGCGAAGTTATGCCAAAAAATTTCACCTTGGAAAAATGAATTGATGATCTGAAGGATCACGGGAAATAAGTCCCCGTTGTATGGGACCATTGAGATAATGTAAAAGTTGGTTTGAAAGGCATACAAGCTGGATCTACCCTAGGACTTCAAGGGCTGTGTGAATTATATTTCGTATATCGAACTTGATAAAATATCTATCAAGTGAAAATCTGATTACTTCTTGATGAAGTTTGGATCGGCAAAAAGTTACATTCATCAAAAACCCGTGAACATCATGGATAGAGAAAGTAAGTCAATATTAAGCCTGATCGTATTCCCGTGGTTATGTTTGATGAAAGTCGCGTATTGTAATGAATTACATTCTGCGAAAAGACCGAATGTGGAGGAAATACCCACTGGCTTTAACTCTATAAGAAGCGAGTAGTAAGATAAATCGATCTTTGAGGACAAAGATCTTGTTTAGGGGTAAATGTTGTGACAATCCGTCAATTTATGATTGATATTTTAATCTCAAGTATTATTTAAAAACATTATTTTAATGTTATATTATGAACTCACTCAGTTATGAGAAGAAATTTGGGTTTACATCTTGAAGTAGCATCGACTACGTCTAAACCGGTGGATTCTACGTTACGTGCTTACGTTTACATACACCGTTTTTGGTGACAGTCCGACATTTCAGAAAATAAATTTATTCTTGAATATTATGATGGAATTTTAATTTGTGTTCATTCATAAACTCACAAATTTACGACAAGAAATTAGGACTTACATACATAATTTAACGTCCTTTACGACTAAACCGAAAACCATAGGATTACGTATTTACGTTTTTGAACTCCGTTTTTGATGAGACAATTTTTATTAGAATCGTTTCGTGCCGTAGATTCATAATTTATAAAAACGTTTTTCGTAAATCAACCCGAGGACACGTAAATCGAGGAAACTAGAATCGATGAGTACCCGTAAATTAGTGGAGATGAGACAAGTTTAAACTTGCCTCACCCTCACTATGGGTGGCAAGTTTACATAAACCACAAGGACACTTGTCCTCCTATTTCTACAAAACTATCTAACCAAAACCACTAAACTCCTAACCACTTTCTCATACATGCAAACTAGCTAAACTTTATCAATCTCTCCTCCCCTCTCTCTCTATGAACGTCCACATTTATCAACAACACCACCATTGATCAAATAAACCAACCATAAATCATATCTATTATTTACATATGATGAAAACCCATTGAAAAGATGAAGATTAGAGGTGGTTATAACATGTGAAAAGGAGTTTCCATGGAGTTTAGGGGCTTATTTTCAAGAAGGTATTCATGCATATGAAGATCTCAAGAATTTCATTTGCCAAGTTAAAGTATTGGTGTTGATATCTCATAAGATTGGTTACCCAAAACCAAGTCTTGTTCATCCAAAAACTCATCATTTCATAACTTTGGTGGTATAGAGATTATTTCTTCCTATCATCTTGTTATTTTGAATATGTAATATTGTATTTTATTCATTTATGTATATGTATATGATGATGAATGATGATCAAAAATATTATGTGGGGATTTGGTGTTGATATTTGATTAAAAAGATTAAAATCTACTTGAAAGGATGTTAAAATCATGGCTAAATATGTAGGCTTTATAAAATAGTAAAGAGCTAGATGATAACTTGTTAAAATGACTTGGTAAAATTAATATACAGTAAGGTATGTGTCTTGTACATATGTGAGAGTTGTCCATGCAATGCAATCACTATAATGAGTGAGACATGATCAAAACAAAATTGAAGTGCAAATCTGCATAGACTGTTTTGGACGAATTTATTAAAATATTTAGAGGTTGATTAATCAGTAGATATAAAAGAGTTAAATGGAGCACATATCATGTAGTTTCTGCTATAAAAAATTGGGGTTCTATACCCTTATAGAACTCTAGATATGGACATTTTAGTGGACTGAATATTTAGGATCAGATTTCTAAAATAAAAAGTACATAATATAAGCACTCAAACTATGTACTTATAAAATATACATATATAAAAACCCACTAGTTACTAATAATAATTATAAATGAGAGTTATATATTATGATATTAAAATGATACATTTTATATAATTTACAAGTATAAATGTTTTCCAAGTTATAAAAACTATATACATAAGTTTTACGTCTTTTCGGCTAAAACCGAAAGATTAACGTTTTTGTCAAATAAAACTTAGACGGTCGGACCCGTCTAATGTAAACTTTTTATAACTCATATACTAATGCATAAGTACATTTGACAAGTAAAAACCGATAAAACCTGAGCTTTATGACTTATAGACATTAACGGGCCAAAGTAGCCTTATTGGACTATCGACCCAACTAGTTTCGATAAACACTAATGGACTTACTCATTGGGCTTAACCCACTTGGGCCCAACATATGAGTATAGTCCTGGTATAAAAAGTATAAAATGGACTAATATAAGGTAATGGGCTTATAATGGGCTTATTGGGCCTCAATATGGAATTGGATCGAAACTAGTATAACTAGTAAAAAATTTGACTAACACATAACACTATAATGTGTATGAAGATATAAAATCCCACTTGATCATCATCATACTTATGATATCGTAATATATATACATATCCATTGTTTTTATAAATTCATTGGACAAGAGTCTAAGACGAGTATTATTTGTCTAGGTTTCCGTGATTGAAGCACGTACCGTACATCCAAATCGCGGATAACCGCCTTTCCCAATCAACGTGAGTTCATAGCCTCGCACTCTTTTAAATGTTTTATGAAATGTTTTATAAACCCACGAGGGAGATAACATGTTAGTTTTAATTAAATAGGACACCAGTTGTCCCGACTGTTTGTTTATTGATTTGGACCCGAATGATTGTATGACCCGATGAATGATTATATGACTCGATGAATGAAACAAATTGGATTATTATTAATTAGGTTATGTCACTAAAAGTCCCATTAGCATGAGTTGTGAACTACCGAGATTTGGTAGACGCTTATGCATATAATAGTACTATTTGGGGACGATCACCCCAGTTCGCGCCTTGACGGTTGATCCCCGTCGTGCCACATTGATTGGTAAGAGAATTTATGTATGAGAAGATTTATATAAGCATGATTATTGTGACGACACGTTGTTTTAGATGGGCAAATGAGTTTCGGGTTAGCTACCCGTCACACCCCACCATGGCGGAATATGGGGTGCGACGTATGGATATCATCACAACAACAGCGTGTCTATAGAGAGAACTAAATGAAACTGAAATATCATAAATGGCGACACAAATGTCGTGACAATATCTCAACAATGCAGGCGTCTAGGTAAGAAGGTAACATGCCTACCTCTTACCAAAGACATACAAATGAACAAACATCAAACATATAGGTACCACAAAGTTCACTTAATCAAAAAACAAAATAAAATCTAAGAGGAAAGGGATTCCTCCTAATGCTATCCTAGCAGACTCTATACTTTAGCCACTTCTAACCTCATCCTTCTCTACTACCTCACCTAAAAATGACACTAAAATCTGTCAACATAAAGTTGGTGAGAACATAGGTTTAAGTTATCTAGAACATCATAAGAAACCTTGACATCCGCTGTAAATAAGTTGAAAAAGAACAATTTATATTAATGGACCATAATGTGGTAATCATGTTACATACAACTACAATCAAAGCACAATTATAACAATCAAGAACACACAATAAGAACAATGCACCACACTATTAACAATCAAGAAGTATCCCGTCACACACACAAGAACACACCATACTATCCGGATCTTTCCCACACCACTTGTGGAAGATGAACTATATCCCAGTCGAGATATCTTGCCTCCGAAGAGACGATGCACAAGTAATCAGGACGGATCGTGCCCCACGAACCAAGAACTCAGAACCAAGAACTCAGGACGGATCGTGCCCCACGCTCCACACACATCACAACTGGTCCCATAGACGCCCATACATCTATGTACCAATCCCAATCATAAGACAATCAAGATTCACATATCAGAACACATATCAAAACACATATCAAAGCACATATGAGAACACATAAGCACGCAAGTCACACAATAACACATCTATGTCCAAACATTTATAAAAATATAGTACCAAAACATTTTAAGAATACCACAAGTGTCACCTCCATCCCATACTAGAAGAAAACATTTAAAAACTCAGTGAAAATGGGACTATGAACTCACCTGATTGCTTCTTAACAACTCCTCGCACTAGCAACAAGCTAACAAACCAAAAACACGCAATCAATACATGAACCAATCACTAAGATGGCTCATCAACCTATGATGGAAATCTAGCCTATTACCATATAAATATCTCATTGATAAGCTCTAATCACCCCATTACCCTTCCCTAACAAGTCTTTAACTTGTTGAAGTTTAATAACTATCCCGTTCATATTTTACACAAAAACAGTCCCAATTTTAGGTCTCCAAACTTTAAGTCAAACGTCCACTTAAACATACCCATGGTTTCTGTGAAAGGAATATTCATACCCTTACATATGCTGGCTAACACCTCCCACTTGCCCTAACCTTAAAGCTACTGTTAAGGTCCCGATATATATATATATATATATATATATATATATATATATATATATATATATATATATATATATATATATATATATATATATATATATATATATATATATATATATATATATATATATATATATATATATATATATATATATATATATATATATATATATATATATATACTTTTGTCATACCAGATTTCCTGATTTTAAACATACTAAAAGTTTGTTACAATTAAGGGGTCTTACCCTAAACCACAACCTTAGCCCAAGTGCAGATACTTAATAAAATATATAACCATCTCGCATGTTCGTGAGAAGATCCCAATGCAACCCTAAGTACCCCAAACAACCCAAAACTTAAAAAGAAAACAGGCTGACTTCAAAACTGTTTTGACCTCCGACTGTTGTAACCTGTTTTTGACCCACTTCCCCACCTCCAATTTAGTTCTCGTTTCTTGCATTGGAAAGCCACTTCAATTACCTTTTCAGGGATACTTGGATCGTAAAATAAGAGTTTGCAGAACTTCCAATATGATCAAAACATTTGACTCAAAATTCTGCCTAGTTTTTAAAAACGGGTTTAAACAAATTGAACTAATTAATTACCCGTAACCCCATCTAATACTAGCCCTAGATTATATGATCATCCTATTATGATTATCACATCATTAATTTACTGATTTTGTATAAACCCTAACCTAAATCTATCATAAGAATGATTAAATAAACATAAAAACAATTTAATTTCAAAAGGTTAATGAAGGTTTTTACCTTTAATTCAATGGAAGATGAAAAACTATAGAAAACCCTAAAACCCTCCTCTAGCCATCGACTTAAAGGTTTCCAGGAAGAAAAGAATGCGTTTGATTTGTGTTGGGGGTTCCTTATATAGCAAAAATCCTTGTCCAACCCAAACACTACCTACCATAAACCTTTTTCCTTTTTTTTGGTGAATAGTCGGCCTAATAACCGCCTATATATATTTTATTATTTTTTTCTTTTTTTATTGTTAGATAATATACTACTAATTTACCTTAATTTGTCTTAATTTATTTCAGCTCCTAAAGCTTCCAAACCCCAAAACCGTAAAACTAGTCAAAATTACGCGTTTTACCATAAAAGACGTAAAATATAAACTTTTATAAAAATCTCAAATTTTGAAATAAACTTTATAACTAAGTCCTAAATGACTTAAAACCATCCCAAAAAATATTCATATGAATAATTACCTCACCCGAGACCTCTAAATGCTAAACCGTAAACCCTAAAAAAAACACTATTACTATAATACTTATACGTATACGTAAACACCAAAATATCATCATTTCATTGCATAGTCACTAATTGTGAGCTCATGAACATGAAATAACCGTTCCTCGATTTACTTATGAGTACTCTATACTCATAAACGATAACCACACCAACCTCGTTCTCACAAAATAAACACGTAATCACACAAATCAAGTAAGCACACATAAAATAACCTAAAAGTAAGACCAAGTGACAAATCCAAAACCTAGGGTTGTCACATCACTCCCTCCTAATAGAAATCTCGTCCCGAGATTTACTCCCAAACTCAAACTTAATCTCAGCAACCAAACGAGGATACATATCCCTGATAAAACCTTACGTTCAAGTGTGAACCTAGTTTTAACTAAAATAATTTCAACCAACAACACATGAGCCTTAACCGTCTGCGAGGAAACTTACTAAAACCATAAAGTTAAGTAACCAACCTAACTAAACTCGCAACTCATCAAACAAGAACTGTCTTGAAATCAAGTTAGGAGCCATTACATAACTCGACGAGTTTAAAACTGTCACCCCGATTTCGGTCTTACTCATAAATACCATAAATCAAAACTCATCAAATATAACCACGTATTCTAAGGTCTAAATAACTCTCAAATTCCATCCCAACTCATCTCTATGTTAACCCTCCAAGTGTTCATTACCCCAAAATACATAAAACACAAGTTTAAACGATGTTGTCCAAAAATTAACCTTGAACTCGATACTTGTACAATTAATTCGACCAAGCTACTGACTTCCAATTATCAAACTATGTGAATATTTGAAAAGTATGTTCCGAGTACATAAATTTAGGCTTTTGAATCACCCAAAAAAGCTTTAAAACGAACAAGTTATGACCAAAACGATTTTTACCTAAAACCTGCCTAGGCATTAGCGACAGTTTCTAACTGTTTAGCGACATAATTTGACAGTTTAGCGACAGTTTCTGCCTACTCCGATTTATACCAAAAAAATGATTTTAAACCCTAAAACCCCTTATTAATTACCAAATTCGAGCCCTAATTTATTTTCATTCCAGAAAATTAAAACTCTCACCCATCATATGATTAATTACATGATTTTAACGTATATAATTAAATAAGATTAAAATTTTAATTAAAGATCATTAGCTTTATGTGATAGAAACCAATTTTTTTTTTAAATAAACAAGTCATGCTTATATGTTACAGAATTTATATTCCACCTTATTTTAAACATGGTTATGACACTTTACCCTTATTTCACTGACTACCGACAACTATTTTAACTAATTGTAATTTCCATTTTTATACCACGTAAGACTCAAAACAAAAGATATCGTTATTCCAAAAAAAGAAATCTCGACTCTCTCAATAGCCTCTACGCCAAAAGTACCGTACAAACAAACACGTGAAATGAGGACTCGATAAATGCGCTACTACGGAAGTTAAACATCTCGAAGAGGAACGAGCTAGCAAACCATCCCAAGAATACAACCGATAAGTAGAAGGGAATTATACATATATAGACATAGGCATACATACACTTAAATCCA
The DNA here is from genome assembly GCA_025667525.1 of Glebionis coronaria. Taxonomy (NCBI): domain Eukaryota; kingdom Viridiplantae; phylum Streptophyta; class Magnoliopsida; order Asterales; family Asteraceae; genus Glebionis; species Glebionis coronaria. Next base: position 181,743,338 of record CM046876.1, read on the forward strand.
TCCAGCATATACTATAAACAAGCATGTATTAACCCTCTTTCATGCAACCATATTTAGGAATTCATTGATGTCTTGGTACTTGTATAACTATGTTGGCCACCATACTTATACAAGTCCCCTTTCACCAATGCACTCCCTCCTATGATGACACTTATAAGAATTAATACTACACATAACACATCGGTCTACCAACTCAAATAAGCACATATATCCTACAACTCATATAAGCACATAACCACAACATAAAATAAAATCCAAAATCCATGTATTAAAATAACGTAGCCAATGCATGAAACACATAAACTCGTAATCCAGCTGAACCACCGTAGACGAAAATTAAAGTGTATAAAGAACATGAAAATGTAATTAAACGAAATCCAACATTGACTAGCGTATACGACTATAGTTCAACCCGCACTATTCAAAACTCGAAAAGAAAATAACATGTAGCTAAGTATGAACTTACTATGGTTCAATTCATACTAGTCAAAATATCGCAATAAATAACATCCAAACACATCAATTAATATAAAATGCACACATACTCCTATGACGCCTATATCCAGGGACCCTTGTTGATCCCAAACTTAGATCGATTAGCTTTGTGTATACGAGATTAGATCAAGTAATACACGTAGAGAAACCTTCGTATATGCTTTATGAATCTAAGTGTTATGCGGAATTTAACACTTAAACAAGAACACACAATGATGTAAACAAACTTTCACTTTGATTATCAATATCAAACTTCCTTACAATAAAAGATGTTTACGAACGAAAACATATATTAAACATTAACCTAAAGGCCTTCTTTTATAGACATAAGAAGCCTTGTACAATAATCTACGTATCAACTATTCTAGGTAAAGATAAATATAGAAAATACATTATTGTTCTTATCTTTACTAGAAGTAATCTAGAATATAATACACGCGTAGAATATATCTTCCATCAGTGCTTGTCTTCAATGTGTCAACGCTTGACTTTGACTTGTCAACGCTTGAGCTGTCAGCGCTTGTTTTGTTCTTGTCAACGCTTGTTTTGTTCTTGTCAGCGCTCAAGTGATCTGGCCTTAATTTATTCCCAACAATCCTCCCCTAAACTTGATATCCACTCTTATGATCAAGTTTCTGAATAAGCATTAAGGACTAGGAGGAATCTTACAAACCTTCTCATATTGGTAATGAATAAATCTGATCAAATCTTTTGCCACGTCACTTGAATAATCTATTTCCAGCTGAGTATCCTTCATCTTTTCCAAAATAGCCTTGGATATAAAATACTGAGCATCCACAAGTAAATACTCAGCAAACTTTGTAGAGCTCAAATGGTATACACCAGCAGCTGAATATAACCTCCATTGAAGACCACTGAGATCATCTTCAAGATCCTTCCATATTGCAGGATCCTCATCTTTTGGTCCCACATTCTTTTGAATGTGGTCCAAAGTTTTATTCCATTAGCTGATGTTGGTGCTTCAGCCTCATACTTGGTCTCCAGCAACCTCCAAAGGTCCACCAAGTCTTCTCTATCACAACTTGCAAACAAAGATATGAGAGTGGTAAAAGTGTGTACCTCCTTTCCAAATCTGCCAATCTTCCAGAACCCACATTCATCTTCTTCATAGCTCACAATTGGGTTCCTAGAATCTAATGGTAACACTTGCACCATATCTGAAGCTTCTAATGGGGAGAGCTTGAGGCTCTTTCTTATAACTGCTTCACTTGGATATAGTGGATCCATATCTTTTGGAAACTCAAATTTAATTCCCTTCTTCACTGGCCTGGGAACCATCATAGCTTTCTTGATTTCCATTTCTTCTACAAGTTCCTCCTTTCTTTCATCTGAAAGAAGTCTGAGAGTGTTTGCTTCCTGCACTCTCACCCAAATGGGATAAGCCATGTTTTCCAACTCATCAAATGTCAAAGCTTTCAACTTCTGATATGTCCGTCCAACTCCATGACATCTGAGCAACATAAAGTAGAGCTCCCTTCTATCCCTTTTCAACTCTGAGAGAATGTTACTTGCCTTGTGTTTCAAAATTACCTGGCAATCCTTCTGAACTCTAAGAAGAAGCTCCAAACCCCATATTTGATCTGAAATGGTCAAGTCTGGATTATCCATGCATCTGTCTTCCCAAGCATTGTACATTTGAACCACCTCTGGCATGTCAAAGTCAACCTGCAATTTCAATTCTCTTAACTTTTCTCTAGTAAACTCATCACCATACTCAAGCCTTTCTGGTTCTATTATCATCACACTTGAGTCTGAGCTAGCTCCATCACTTTCTTCTTCTGAAGTAATAACAAATGGTGACTTTTCCTTTTCATCTTGTTCCATGATTTGTGCAGCTAATCTTCTATCAAACTCAAACTGAGCTGCATCCTTTGGAACAATCTCTTCTACCATTTTACCCTTACACTTATCTGATGGTGCAATGGTTGGTAAGGTAGATGGTAATACCTGAGTAGAAACCTCCTTGATGATAGATGATGACTGGGATACACCACCTTCATGTGCAGGTTTGTCAACGCCTAAATTTGTTCTATCAGCGCCCAAAATACTTCTATCAGCGTCCAAATTTTCCTTGTCAACGCTCAAATATCTTCCCTCAGCGCCTTGTGTAACCTCTCTCAACATAGCTGTGAATGATAAATTTAAGTTGGTGGGAGAGACTAAGGACGTATCAAAACCTGTTTGTTTCTTCAAAGTTGTAAGGGCCTCAGCAACATCGATTGATTGACCATCCTGGCTGCCCTTATCACTCAGATTTATTTGATCTTCCTCCCGTTTGGAAGTTTCCTCCATACCCCTTCTAGCACGATCACTTTCCAAAACAACAATCCTCTCTCTCAATTGCTGGAGTTCAAGGCCTTGTGAGCTGACTACTTGTACTAAGTCTGCATTTTGCTTTTGCAAGCTAATGCAGACTGCCGTCAATTCCATAAGAGTCATTGGTTCCAGTCTGCCCTTTTCTAAAATGGGGATTTGACCTCCCAAGTCAGATTCATTGGGCAAGGATGAGGACTTAATGATGGTGGGATTGACTTGGCCAGCTTCTAAGCCAGAACCAATAGTCCCAGCCTCATCCAAGTCACCAGCCACACTTGTGGTGGTGGTTCTCTCTGCTACATGGCTAGGACCACCAGAGGAGAACACTCCAGTAGTCCTTTGGCGTTTCATCAACCTATATTCAGGGGGTGTGGAAGATGGTGTGGAAGAATGGGTAGATGTGGGTTGGTTAAGGGGTGTTTGGGATTGTGAAGGTTGTTTGTCAGCGTTGGAAGTAGGCACATCAACGCCAACATTGAGTGTGTCAGCGTTGAAGGATTCTGAGTCAATTTGCATTTGGTCAGGTGAAGGTAAAGGTTCAGGAATTGGTTCAAGTTGTGGTTGAGGGTCAATTTGAGGTTGGGGGTCTGGTTGGGGTTGTGCTTCTGCAATAACAGCAAGGATGGCTTGGGTTAAAGGTAGGTCTCTATGGGGTGGTGAGTCTATCTTCATAAAAATAGCTTTCTTTTGCTCAGGGATCTTATAAAAATCATTGTGATCCCTTGAGCAGCAACCTTGATCATCAAAAACCATTTGCAGAAAACGGGGATAAGCTAAAGTCATTTTTGTCCCCTTGTTTTTACACATCCCCTCAAAAATCATTTTAGAATAGTTATATTTTTGCCCTGTTGCAATGCACACAATAGCACTGGCAATGGATCTATCAACGCCCAACGGCTATAATCTTGTCAACGTTTGCCTATAGCCATGTCAGCTTCCAATTTGGTCACAACAACGCTTGGAAAATTCTTGTCAGCGTCCAAAAATAAAAATATTTTAAAAAGTGAAAAATGACCTTAACAAGTAATTTATCCTAGAGAAGATAACCAATAGCTGATAATTATTATAGGGCGGCAAGCACTGTCCAGTGATGCACACTTGCATAAGCAAGATAGACATAACAGTCCTCTAGTGTCCCTTGCTAACCAAAACTCTTAACAACTAAGTTACCTTATAAAATCCTTGTTACTCCCAGGTAAATCCCATATCAAAATCATTCCCAAGTCTCCCAACAGACCACAACCAATTCTAGGCCAAAAATGTCTTGGAAGCATGCACAGTATATCAACTTTGCATGCTACAGTGCCTCACGATTTAGTAAAACTAACTCGTACTCACCTGTGGACACAATCTAGAATTGTGATAAGAGTATCATATGGATACCCAAACATCCTAAAGGTTCCTAAAACCTCCCCTTAAACAATGATACAAAAGTTTGCTAAAATCATGCATGAACATAAAAAAAATTAATGTCAAGATAGGAATGAAAACATTCCAACCATCATACATAAATAAGAACTTGTCCAAATGCTTCTCCATTGATCCATAAGCAACTCTATATCCAATGGTATACTCCTAACACCATCTGTACATTTAGATTGAAAACCACAAAACTAACATTGTTGCTGACAACGCCCCGATAACACATGACAGTGTTGAGGGAAGCTTTGTTAGCGTTAGACAATTATATTGCTGACAACGTTACAAAAACACTTATCAGTGTTCAAGTAACCTTTGTCAGTGATAGAAAAGATAGTGGAAAATCTAATAAGACCAATAATAATGCATCATCCTGTACATACTTTTACAAAAAGACTCTAAAACACATATTATGTGAAATTAATCATTCCAATACTTGTTACCAAGTATTGAAATCTCCCAGCATCAAAAGGTGTAGTTAATAAATCTGACACTTTTTCCTCAGTGTCAACCCTATCTGGTTGTATTAAACCTTTCTCAAAGCAATCTCTTATAAAATGGTGTCTAATTTCTATGTGATTAGTTTTAGAATGATGTACAGCATTCTTAATGATGCACAAAGTACTATTATTGTCAACAAATATCTTAGTATGCATGAAATTATACCCATAGTCCAACAGCTGGTTCTGAATCCACAACACTTGGCCACAACATGCAGCTGCAGCCACATACTCTGCTTCAGTTGTAGAATTAGCCACCACTGTTTGTTTCTTGCATTGCCAAGATATCAACCTGCTCCCAAGAAACTGACATCCACCAGTTGTGGACTTCCTATCAAACTTATCACCTCCATAATCACTATCTGAATATGCAATCAGCTCCAATGGTGAATCCTTTGGGTACCACAAACCAAGACTAGGATAGCATCTTAGGTACCTAAAGATCCTCTTCACAGCTTAAAGGTGACATTCTTTGGGAGTCACTTGATGGCGTGCACAAGCACACACAACAAACATGATATCAGGTCTGGAGGCAGTAAGATACATCAAGGATCCAATCATGGATCTATAATGCATGACATCAACATCTTTACCATCTCCAATCTTTCCCCAAGGGTGTTCTCTATCCATAGGAGTAGTAGCCCTCTTTTCATGTGGAGAAAAGCCAAACTTCTTCAAGATCTCAGCAACATATTTGTCCTGGGAGATGAAGATACCATCCTCTTTCTGCTGAACTTGTAAACCAAGAAAGAAGTTCATCTCCCCCATAGCACTCATCTTGAATTTGTCTGTCATAAGCTTGGAGAAATCCTCACTCATCTTTGGATCAGTAGACCCAAAAATGATATCATCAACATAGACCTGCACAAGCAACACATCCTTGCCTTTCTTCTTTGTAAATAGTGTCTAATCTATGGTGCCCCTCTTGAATCCATTGTCCACCAAATAGGTAGACAAAGTACCATACCATGCTCTAGGGGCTTGATGAAGGCCATACATAGCCTTTTTGACTCTATACACTTTATCTGGATGCTCTGGATCCTCAAAACCAGGAGGTTGCATTACATATACTTCCTCAACAATGGTGCCATACAAAAAGGCACTCTTGACATCCATTTGATAGACTGTGAAGCCCATGCAGGAGGCATAGGCTAGAAAAATCCTAATAGCTTCAATCCTTGCAACTGGTGCAAAGACCTCCTCATAGTCTATCCCCTCCTCTTGTGTATAACCTTGAGCCACTAACCTTGCATTGTTTCTGACCACAATACCTCTTTCATCTCTTTTGTTCCTGAGAACCCATCTTGTCCCTATAGGTCTGACATATCTAGGACAATCAACCAGCTCCCAAACATCCTGAATTGCAAATTGGTGAAGCTCATCCTGCATTGCTTCCACCCAACTTGGTTCTTTGAGAGCATCAAATATTTTCTTGGGTTCTTCTTGTGACAGAAAACATGCAAACAAACATGCTTGCACAAGAGGGGTATCAACCTTCTTGTGTATATTGGCAATAAACCCACCAAGACCTTGATGAGACCTTCTAGTATGTACTGGAGTCATAATATCACCAATGATCTGAGAAGGGGGGTGATTCTTCATAGTAGAAGTGAGAACTCCTCCTTCAAAAAGTCTGGTGTCCTCAACCTCATGCTCCATGTTGCCAATATCTTCTTCATCAGACTCTCTTATATCAACATAAGGATGACCTTCTTCATAAGAATTGGAAGGTTCACCTTGTTCAAAAGTGGAAGAGAAAAGATGTGCAAAGGTGTTGTCAACGTCTGAACCTTGTTTGTCAGCGCTTGGGCTAACAACGCTTGAACTGTTGTTGTCAACGTCTGAGCCATCAACGTCTTAATTGGTCTTGTCAGCGCTAGATTTACCTTTGTCAGCGCCTGAAGGACCATGCATGTTTGTATCTGGTGGTACTTGGAAACCACCATTACCTTGTTCAGCAGCAGCAGCAGCAAAAGCATCTGTCCAAATGGGAATTGTGACATATTCTAAGGTAGGAGATGCCTTTTCTGCTTGTGATCCAACCTTCTCATGAACCTGTGTACCTGAAACATTAACAACTTGTTCCTCCACAACATTTGAAGTTACCTTCACAATGTCTGGATTAGTGACAGGCATATAATTTAAAGTTCTAGATAAGGGTTCCAAATCAAACAGCCAATTAGGACCACTTTCAGGATCACTAGGTTTATTTTCTAAAAACCTAACATGTACTCTTTCAACTATACGTTTTTCCTCTTTAAGATAAACCCTATAACCCTTGCTCTGGACTGAATACCCCATGAAGTAACCCTCATCACCTTTTGCACTAAATTTCCCTAAGGCATCACTAGTATCCAAAACTACTACATGACAACTAAAAGGTCTGAGAAAAACAATATTAGGTTTTCTTCCCAAAAGTAACTCATAAGGTGTTTTGTTCTGAATTTTGTTAACCAATGCTCTATTTTGCACATAGCAGGCTGTATTAACAGCCTCAGCCCAAAAGGCTATAGGAAAGTGAGCATCAGCCAACATTGTCCTGGCTGCTTCAATTAGGGTTCTATTTTTCCTCTCAGCAACCCCATTTTGTTGTGGGGTTCTAGCAATGCTAAATTGCCTAGTAATTCCTTTCCTGGCACAGAAATCATCTAACTTCTTATTCCTAAATTATCCACCATTATCACTCCTAAGCATTTTAACCTCATTGCCAGACCTCTTTTCAATCTGAGTGATAAAATCAATAAGAACATCAGATGTGTCATTCTTCATAGCTAGAAAGAATGTCCAAGTAAATCTAGAAAAGTCATCTGTGATAACAAAGCAATATGACTTACCATTCAAGCTTTCTATATTTGTTGGACCAAAGAGGTCCATGTGAAGCATATGAAGAGGTCTGGAACTAGTATGCACCTGTTTGGACTTGAATGAGACCTTGTGCTGCTTGCCTTTAAGACATGCAACACAAGAGTGGTCATTGTGGAAAGCCTTCTCAGGCAAACCATCAACTAAACCAAGCCTCACAAGTCTATTTATATTTTTAAAATTTATGTGCCCTAGTCTCCTGTGCCACAAATTACTCTCATCTACTGAGGCCTTAGCATAAAAACAAGACATATTGGTATTCATTTTAATCCCATTTAAATTCACATTATATATGTCCTTATGCCTAGGTGTTCTATACTCAATATATTTCTCATCAGGGATCTTAAAATCCTTGCTTAACACCAAACACTCAATATCAGTAAAAAGAACTTTATTTTTGTTATCACAAACCTGTGATACACTAAACAAGTTGTAATCAAGTTCTTTTACCAAGAAGACGTTCTCAAAACGCAGATTATTAGTGAGAAGGGTTCCTTTGCCTGTGATGGTACCATATCCACCTCCAAAGTATACCTTATCACCATCTTTAATAGGGGTGAAATTCGTCAGATAGTCTTCCTTCCCTGTCATGTGCCTTGAGCATCCACTATCCCAATATCCATAATCATTGATCTGTCTTTGAATGCCCTGTACATAAAGAAAACAAATTACTCAAAAGACTTGGATTCATCTGGTTGTTCAATAAGAACAGACTTAGTTCTCACAACAACCTCATTCTCATCCTTTTTAGGATGAAATACCCAGTTAACCCCAATAGGTTTTGTAACACCCCATTTTGATAAATGGAATGTCACGCGTGATTATGGCGTGTCATCAAAGCATGCAAGGTGATATGTAGTAAAACATACATGACCATAGGGAAAACCGGAATCAAACATCGGTTCCCAAACATAAGCCCAAAACATAAATAAAGGAAATGAACTGAATAAAGACTAAACAAGCATAACTATATGAAGGCAAAAAGGAAAAGAAGTCTCTGGCAGCTTCCATCCTATGTGCGTCCTCCAAATGCTCGAGTCTTGGGTACCTGCCGTTTTGGGACATGGAAAGGAAAGTAACGGCGGAGCAAGACGCTCAGTGCACGGATGTACAATAAAGCATGAAATAGGATAAGCATGTAACATATAACAGCGGAAGACTAAGTACTGAGTAAACTGGTTAAGTATCATGAAAACTGGTTTTATAGTTTGAAAAGCCTTATGTTTAACCTGTGAAAACTGTTTTAACATATATATATACCATAGCCCATATAGGTCATGAAAAGGTCACGTGCATGAATACTTGGAGGGGTGACCTCATCATGCTGATTGGAGGGGATGCCTCTAATCAATATACTGATTTTGGGTAGGAGGGATCAGCTCCTTGTGAAGGGTGCAAGGCACACACCACATTCACCATGATAAACTGAATAAAACATGTAACTAGGATGCACCCATACGCCCCACATGATATAATAATATGGCCAAAACTGAAAGGGACGCCACGAGCAATCACTCCGCCGTGGGGAAGTCATAACATCGGTGCCTCCAATGCTATGGTTATGGTACCTCCATAACTAGGTGAAACTGGTCATGCTTGTATATGGCTATAGTTTATGCTAAATTAACATAAGTAGTTCAAAACAATAAAACAAATGCTGGGGAAAACAGTTGGCTGCATACGGGGAAATCCTAATAAGGAAGGAATGTCCATACTGAAAGGACGGGAATCCGTACCTCAAGTCCAGTGAATGAACGGAAGAAAGACTCCTACTTCTGGATCACTAACGCTACATGAATACACACGTGTATAAGTATCGATTCACTGATTACGTACTGGGTTTTGTGTCTCATATTAGCTGATTTGGTATGTTTTAGGTCCTGGTTCACTGTTTAAAGCCTTAAACTGGGTTTATCTTGTATTCTGATTTATCTGATTAAGTATTACTGGTGATTCATGTATTAATATACTTACTGTATAATAATAAGTAACTTTCCAAAAATAGCAGGTTTCCAAAAAAAGAAAGTTTCCAAAAATAGAAAGTTTCCAAAAATAGAAAGTTTCCAAAAATAGAAAGTTACCAAAAATAGAAAGTTTCCAAAAATAGAAAGTTTCCAAAAATAGAAAGTTTCCAAAAATAGAAAGTTTCCTAAAATAGAATTTACTGCTTAAAATAGATTAGTTTCTAAAAATAGAAAGTTTCCAAAAATAGATCAGCTGCCTTAATTAAATAAGTTTCCATATATAGAAAGTTTCCATGATTAGATTAGCTGCCTGAAATAGATTGATTTCCATATATAGAAGGTTTCCATAATTAGATTAGTTGCCTTATTTAATTAAGTTTCTATAAATAGAAGTTTCCATAATTAGAATTAAGCTGATTCCATAAGCTAACATATAAGTCTAAGTGTTATAAGCTTATTTCTTAAGTTATATGATATAGTATATAGTTTAATTATTATTTCATGTATTTTAATTAAACTATAGGTTAAGCATTTTAATTAAAGTATAACATGTTTTAATTAAAATGAAATGAAAATACTTAGGTTAAAATGTGTATTATTATTAATAATAATATAACCTAAGTCATGTCTAAATTAATTAATTATAGGCATGTTTTAATAATTAATTAATTATAACTTATAACATAAAATACTTAGGTTAAATTAATGTCATGATAAACTAATAATTAAAATAACCTAAGTCATGATTTAATTAATATTTCATGTTATTAATTAATTATATCCTAAGTTCATGATTCATAAAAATTAACATGTAACATAGATCATGATTTAACCAACGAACCGTGAACCGGGCATGAAATCGACACCGTACCCCGAACCAAATCGGGGTTTCCCTTGGTTCCTTGCTGCCGTGGGACCCACACCACCAAACCGGGACCACATGGTCTCGGTGGTGGTTTCTAGGCCAAGCCGTGACCCCCTTAGGGCACGGTCTAGGCGTCGGCAAAACCAAACACCCGTAAAACACCCTTTTGATTTTACCCTATAACCAAATACATGTTTATTTTATGTTTTTAATTAGGTTTTAAAAACATCATGTTCTTAATTAATTTTTACCAAATCAAATCAAAAGAAATAATTAAAAAGAAAGGTTAAAAAGGTATACCGAATGTGTGGATCAATTAAGGATGGACAAACACTAATACTTGTACAATATCCATGATCAAAATCAACAAGAACACCTCCTTTTGATGATTATAGGTGGCGGCTAGAAAAGGAAAAAGGAAGGAGAGGAGAAAACTTTTTAGGGTTTTATGTTTAATTTCTTGAAAAAGTGAGAATGAATGCATTTCTTTCCCTTAACCCCCTTGTTTAGTAAAATGATGGGCTAGGCCCATTCTTCTTCCAAATTTCGTGGATATGAGGCCCACAAGGGGTAACCCAAATGTTTTTCGTGTCTAAATAATATGTGTGTTCTCGTGTTCGTTCGTGGTTAAACGTGCTCGTGTCTGAAGCGTTTCTGTTTATTTTATCATGTAGTTACCGTAATCTTAACGCTCGTAATTATATTATATGTATTTACGTAAGTATTCTAATTTGTATTTTAAATGGTGATCATGATTTAATTATGTTCACGTGATATATTTATTAACTGCTTATCATGAGTTCGTACGTAATCGATACTTGTCATGTCATACACGTATGCACTTGCTTGATTATTAGCACATGAATGTGATCAATACTAACTGAGGTAAGTTTTAATCTAGGACGTATGATCTTAAGGGCACTATTCATGGTAAAAGCATGCGGGTTTTACAATTCTTCCCCCCTAAAAAGAATAATTCGTCCCCGAATTATAGATAAAGTAACTGGAAGCGAAACATACCCGAATCAAACTGGAAAGGTATGCGAAACAACGGAAATGAAAGTGACATGGTAGAAGGGAACGTGGAACGTGACATGTCTTGAAAAGACATGGAACGTGACGTGACTGAAAGGACATATCTAATCGATAAGAGAAAAATGGATAAGAAGTCCGGATGAACTTGTCCGTTTCCAAGTGGTCTCCCTCTTGGAACGGTTCCTTCAGAAAATCTTGACACAAATGATAAATCTTGGTCCTCCTGACCTTGACTTGGAATACGAAGAAATTCTTGGTTATCAACGGAAGGTAGATCCCCTAAATTCGATTGAGGAAAAAGAGTTAACTTGCAAGGGTAACTGAAACGTTACGATGCGAGACAATCTGACTTAACTGATAATTAGAAACGATGCGCGAGACATAAAGAAACGTAGTACGTGGAAAAATTCTGAACGTGATACGTGAAAAATTTTGAACGTGCTACGTTGAGATATGGCGAGTGTAGTATGAGTAAACATATCGTGATCCATGATAGTGTAATATATGTTAATCATGATATGAGGAACGTGGAATGAACATGACATGTGAGACATATCGTGATCATAGAATATAATGGCGGTAACGCCAAACGCTACAAGGTGAGACGTGGAATATGACGTGAAACGTCTATCTGATGATGGAGAGTTATACTAAACTTGGGTCTGGTCTCACAAGTTCTTGCAAACTTCCCAGAATGAGAAAAGAAATGAACGTAAAATCGTAAGCCAAAATACGATCATGAACGTGAATAGTGTCATGAACGTGAGCGCGAAAGCAAGTCGTGGAATTAGAATGAAGACGTGAAGTAAGTTAGGAGTACCATTACGAATCTTTGTCTGACCCGATAGCTGAGGGATTGCCAAGTGATCGGATGAGCCTTGGCTGGAACATGTTTGTTCAATCTGTTGGTTCTGAAATCCGTACGGATGTAAGGATTCTGCAGACTTGATCAAACTGTTGACAATAACCCAGATAGCATCATGCTTCTTCTGAGTTTGCTGAAATCTGGTAACTAAAATCCATGGAAATCTTGTCCCTTTTCGATTCACAATTTCATATGATGAAAACATCCCATTTTGTTGGTGTCCTATCTTAACCTGTTGGTATGTCAGGTACATAGATATGGACGTAGCTGTATCCTGCTTCGTAGAAACTTGATACATAGAAGGTTGCGAAACTCTGAGTCTCTGAATCTAGACTTCTCCTAGCGTATAATTTTCTAGAACACCTAATGTAGTGTCGGGTTCTCTTCTTTACTCATAAGCTGAGTCATGGTAAGATTAACCGTAGAATGCCATGTGATTCAGCGTGTCACTGAAATCAAACAGAATTGATATCGGAAAGAATTCCAGGGTAAAATTTCTCTTGTCATAGAATTTGCAACGTAGTGCAGATATGGTCTTCCTGTTTTTCTCTAGGCTTAGAGGAACTCAGGTTATCCTCAATGAAAACGCTGATTAATTTGTTTAGGAGTTCATGGAAACTCAATTTATTAAGTTCATAATGCGGTTGGAGCATTGATGAGACTAATTCAAAATCATAAATCTGGCATGACCGAGTCGTGCACGAATAGCAGTCATGGACATGTCCTGCTTTTTCACTCGTCACTGTTGGCAGCATGATTGTGAATTCGATCTTGGAAAAGTGATTAACACTATACGGTTGATTGGACATGTTGTCCATATGTGGAGGAGAATAACAGTCATGAATGGTGATTTGTTTAAGTCGACGGTAGTCGACACATAATCTCATGGTACCATCCTTCTCCTTGAAGGTTCTTCTGGAGTGTAAGGAACAATTTTGGAATAATCCGTTGGTTATGCGTAAAAGGACCTTAGTAGTCGTGTGTTACTAACAGCTAGAAAATTTTAGCAATATGGCTAACAAAGCACGTGCTTGAAAAGCATAGATAACTTGTACAGAATTTCCTGATGGAAAATCAAGCTGAAAGTATTCAGGAGCCTGAACATTACCGTACATAATTATGAATCATAGCATGGTGTGGTGTTCATAGTACATAATTAGGATAAAATTTATCTCGTGTCTGTCCGAGGAAAATGCGTTAGCAGCTTGGATCTCGTCATTAAGCTGAAGGAAAACCGTCGTATACGTGGGAATACGAAAGGCGTCCTTCATGGTCATGAATATATGAACTATGGTGAAAGAAATGAAAGTGACGTCGGCAACGTGACAGTTCTCACTGATGCGCCGATAACGGTATTGAAATTCTTGTGGCCTGATTAATACATGGCACAACAACATAGATATACCCTTGGAGGGTACCCTGAATTTCTTAGAAATGTTCCATAATTAGACGTGAGTCATGTGTCTTGACTCGTGTCCTGAGAAATGTAAGCGTGACATATGTCTTGACTGGTATCTTGACATGTGTCCTTAGAAAGTATACGTGAGACATGTGTCTTGACTGATGTCTTGACATGTGTCTCGAGATGTGAAACAATTAGAACTACAAATATTAGGTTAAAATGCCAGAATTGGCGGATCGGTTGGGTTACTGATCATTTGTATGTCTGATCACGTCCGTGGCCGGAGCCTCGGTTGTGATTTCTAGGATAGTTTCTGTCATAGTAGTGGTTACTATCATCTTGTCTGTCGGTTCCATGACGGTCATTCTCATGACAGTGACTCATGTAACTATTTAGCTGAGTGGCCGGCTGGTACTGGTTTGCACTCATATGGCTGAAATGACAGCCGAACGACGTGTGACATGTAATTATGAATTTGGGACAATGATTGATGGGAATTGTCTGATGGTGAAGCATCTTCTCGTCCAATTGCTTTGCTCCGACGCCTTTGTCTTGGTCTTTTAGGATCTCCAGGTTGTGAACAGCATCAGCATCAGCATCTCGTAGCGTCTCCCAACATCAGCAGCATCAACCTTCAGTAACATCTCCAAGCTATGAGCGGCATCGACAACCTTGTAGAATATCAGCAATTGAACATACGCCTGAGATGATTTAGAATCGACTAGCGAATACTCGTGAAGTATTGCAAGTAGAATACACATGGATTAATACACATGAATTACGGTACGTGGAGTACACATGGAATGCACATGAAATGATCGGTATGGGCTCGATCATTTGTCCTGATTTAAGGAAAGTAAACCGGTTAAACGGTTAGGAAAACCATCATGATAACCTGGCAGTATTAGCATAGACATCATTCTGGTTGCATAGAGAATCGCTAAAGTGTTGTTACACAAAATTCAACGATGATTTGCCTGACAGCATGATCAATGAAAACCAACCATGACTATCATGAAAGCATGATTAGAGAAATCTAACAATGTCTTGCAGGACAACGTAAATAACAAAAGAGGCATGAAACATAATCAACATGAAGACGGAATTATCATGAGGAAACATGAAACCATCTATTACGAAGAAGTGTATAACATAATCAGCATGAAACTGAAGTTAACCATGACAGTATGAAGGCATACTTGACATAAAAACATAATAACTTATGATGGGACATAAAAAAAATTTATGCCAATTTAAATCATGAGAAAAATTTTATGCAAGAAAACAGTGCATGAATGCGTAATGTAGTTTATAAAACCTTTATATGTGCGAGGGAACGCCTATGGATCGGTTCCAAAACAAAAGACATGGCGAGGGGACGCCTATGGGTCGGTCCCAAAGTTAAAAGTTTCGATAAAAGCACATGTGACTAAATAGGGCCAGTCCTGTACCAACCATTACTTAGTCAAAATTCCTGTAACAGATGACATATGATATAAATGCATGAATGCATGAAACATAATAATTAAAAGTCATTGTCAAAACTTAACAGAAAAATTTTTATGTGAAAATTATGAACTACTGGGGTCAGTCCACATCGTCACAGTTCACGAGGAACATCATGCATAGACAATGACACATAACTAAGTATGGATGACGGTTGTTCATTCCATATTAGTAAGACGATACTGGTGAAAACATCATGGTGAAAACAACAAGGTGCTGAAAACGTCATGGCTAAAACAAAAGGTGCTGAAAACGTAATGGTTGAAACAACCACGCGCTGAAACATCAATACGTGGAATAACAAACGTTGGCTTAGGAAGCTCCTGGTGACTACCCACTAGTCACAGGTCGAGTTTTAGAGCCTACAGGTCGAAGCCTTGGCTCTGATACCATAATTGTAACACCCCATTTTGATAAATGGAATGTCACGCGTGATTATGGCGTGTCATCAAAGCATGCAAGGTGATATGTAGTAAAACATACATGACCATAGGGAAAACCGGAATCAAACATCGGTTCCCAAACATAAGCCCAAAACATAAATAAAGGAAATGAACTGAATAAAGACTAAACAAGCATAACTATATGAAGGCAAAAAGGAAAAGAAGTCTCTGGCAGCTTCCATCCTATGTGCGTCCTCCAAATGCTCGAGTCTTGGGTACCTGCCGTTTTGGGACATGGAAAGGAAAGTAACGGCTGAGCAAGACGCTCAGTGCACGGATGTACAATAAAGCATGAAATAGGATAAGCATGTAACATATAACAGCGGAAGACTAAGTACTGAGTAAACTGGTTAAGTATCATGAAAACTGGTTTTATAGTTTGAAAAGCCTTATGTTTAACCTGTGAAACTGTTTTAACATATATATATACCATAGCCCATATAGGTCATGAAAAGGTCACGTGCATGAATACTTGGAGGGGTGACCTCATCATGCTGATTGGAGGGGATGCCTCTAATCAATATACTGATTTTGGGTAGGAGGGATCAGCTCCTTGTGAAGGGTGCAAGGCACACACCACATTCACCATGATAAACTGAATAAAACATGTAACTAGGATGCACCCATACGCCCCACATGATATAATAATATGGCCAAAACTGAAAGGGACGCCACGAGCAATCACTCCGCCGTGGGGAAGTCATAACATCGGTGCCTCCAATGCTATGGTTATGGTACCTCCATAACTAGGTGAAACTGGTCATGCTTGTATATGGCTATAGTTTATGCTAAATTAACATAAGCAGTTCAAAACAATAAAACAAATGCTGGGGAAAACAGTTGGCTGCATACGGGGAAATCCTAATAAGGAAGGAATGTCCATACTGAAAGGACGGGAATCCGTACCTCAAGTCCAGTGAATGAACGGAAGAAAGACTCCTACTTCTGGATCACTAACGCTACATGAATACACACGTGTATAAGTATCGATTCACTGATTACGTACTGGGTTTTGTGTCTCATATTAGCTGATTTGGTATGTTTTAGGTCCTGGTTCACTGTTTAAAGCCTTAAACTGGGTTTATCTTGTATTCTGATTTATCTGATTAAGTATTACTGGTGATTCATGTATTAATATACTTACTGTATAATAATAAGTAACTTTCCAAAAATAGCAGGTTTCCAAAAATAGAAAGTTTCCAAAAATAGAAAGTTTCCAAAAATAGAAAGTTTCCAAAAATAGAAAGTTACCAAAAATAGAAAGTTTCCAAAAATAGAAAGTTTCCAAAAATAGAAAGTTTCCTAAAATAGAATTTACTGCTTAAAATAGATTAGTTTCTAAAAATAGAAAGTTTCCAAAAATAGATCAGCTGCCTTAATTAAATAAGTTTCCATATATAGAAAGTTTCCATGATTAGATTAGCTGCCTGAAATAGATTGATTTCCATATATAGAAGGTTTCCATAATTAGATTAGTTGCCTTATTTAATTAAGTTTCTATAAATAGAAGTTTCCATAATTAGAATTAAGTTGATTCCATAAGCTAACATATAAGTCTAAGTGTTATAAGCTTATTTCTTAAGTTATATGATATAGTATATAGTTTAATTATTATTTCATGTATTTTAATTAAACTATAGGTTAAGCATTTTAATTAAAGTATAACATGTTTTAATTAAAATGAAATGAAAATACTTAGGTTAAAATGTGTATTATTATTAATAATAATATAACCTAAGTCATGTCTAAATTAATTAATTATAGGCATGTTTTAATAATTAATTAATTATAACTTATAACATAAAATACTTAGGTTAAATTAATGTCATGATAAACTAATAATTAAAATAACCTAAGTCATGATTTAATTAATATTTCATGTTATTAATTAATTATATCCTAAGTTCATGATTCATAAAAATTAACATGTAACATAGATCATGATTTAACCAACGAACCGTGAACCGGGCATGAAATCGACACCGTACCCCGAACCAAATCGGGGTTTCCCTTGGTTCCTTGCTGCCGTGGGACCCACACCACCAAACCGGGACCACATGGTCTCGGTGGTGGTTTCTAGGCCAAGCCGTGACCCCCTTAGGGCACGGTCTAGGCGTCGGCTAAACCAAACACCCGTAAAACACCCTTTTGATTTTACCCTATAACCAAATACATGTTTATTTTATGTTTTTAATTAGGTTTTAAAAACATCATGTTCTTAATTAATTTTTACCAAATCAAATCAAAAGAAATAATTAAAAAGAAAGGTTAAAAAGGTATACCGAATGTGTGGATCAATTAAGGATGGACAAACACTAATACTTGTACAATATCCATGATCAAAATCAACAAGAACACCTCCTTTTGATGATTATAGGTGGCGGCTAGAAAAGGAAAAAGGAAGGAGAGGAGAAAACTTTTTAGGGTTTTATGTTTAATTTCTTGAAAAAGTGAGAATGAATGCATTTCTTTCCCTTAACCCCCTTGTTTAGTAAAATGATGGGCTAGGCCCATTCTTCTTCTAAATTTCGTGGATATGGGGCCCACAAGGGGTAACCCAAATGTTTTTCGTGTCTAAATAATATGTGTGTTCTCGTGTTCGTTCGTGGTTAAACGTGCTCGTGTCTGAAGCGTTTCTGTTTATTTTATCATGTAGTTACCGTAATCTTAACGCTCGTAATTATATTATATGTATTTACGTAAGTATTCTAATTTGTATTTTAAATGGTGATCATGATTTAATTATGTTCACGTGATATATTTATTAACTGCTTATCATGAGTTCGTACGTAATCGATACTTGTCATGTCATACACGTATGCACTTGCTTGATTATTAGCACATGAATGTGATCAATACTAACTGAGGTAAGTTTTAATCTAGGACGTATGATCTTAAGGGCACTATTCATGGTAAAAGCATGCGGGTTTTACAGGTTTTGTAATGACCTTTGAAATGTAATTAAATCTATTGCAAGTCATTGAAATCCCATTATCATTAGGGTTTTGATCTTTCTTGGGTCTCCATGTTAAGCTTGAAGAAGCTTTAGACCCCTTACCTTGTGGCTGCAAATATTTAGGTCTGGTCACGTTTCTGTCAGCGTTATAATTTGTCCTGTCAACGCTGAAATTACCCTTGTCAGTGTTGAACCTAGGGTTTGCTATAGAAACCCATTGCCTATTTGACCAGGTGTTTGTCTTTTGAAAAGGTCTTTGCCCATGAGTGTTAGACCTTCTAGAAAAGAATGGGGCAGGTCTAATCACTTGTGGACTTTGCTGCACACAAGGTTTGGGTCTGACAACGTTTGACTTCCTAACAACGTTGACTTTGTTCCTGTCAGCGCTGAAATTATTCCTGTCAGCGCTGGCTTTGGGAGCGTTGACACGCTTGTATGCCAAGTGTGAAAAGCTACCACAAGTGTAACAAGCTTTTCTAGACACAACCTTAGGTCTAGAAGAGTAGAAGCCTGTTCCCTGATTGCTAACTTGACTCTTGGGTGACCTAGTATTCCTATACATCTCTGCATATTTAATGCTAGGTCTTCTAACAGTGTTTGAGCCTAGGTCAACAACTTTACCAGTGATTAGGTTAGTAACCTTAATGGGTGTAGACTCATTAGGACTTTCACATAGCAAGCCACCCTTGACAAATAGAGTAGGGTTAGCCTTCTTCCACTCATTTAGGTCAGTCAATTTTTGTTGATACTCTTCAACTGGAGTGACAACTCTTGGTGGAGGAATGAATTCCTCCTCTTGGAGCTCTGGTAAACCAGTCCAAGATAAGTCCCTTTGTTGGACACCATAGAAGTCACCAGCTGGTGGTGGAACCAAAGAGTAATCATTCATCCCAATCCCAGTCATGTCCTTAGGATCCCTTTGTTTGGCTACACAGTCTCCTAGGGTTTGGGTGGCTCTATCAAATCTTTGAATTTTGAGGCCAACATTATCTTTATTCTTAATTACCTCATCTAACTTAGCCTGTAATTCACCATTAACCCTTTCCATGATGTTTCTAATATCCATACTACCCTCTAACTCATGTTTTAAGATATTGATCTTATCTTTTAAGTCAAATTCCATTTTCTTGTATTCAGAAACGGTTTTCTCAGTTTCAGTAAGAGCTAGTTGGTAATTAGACAATTTACATCTTTCAGTACTCATATCATCTTTTAGTTTTAACACCTCTTTGTTAAGTCTTTCAGTGTTTAACCTACAACCTTTGCTACAAAAAGCATCATCATATACCTCATTATCAGATGAAGAGGAGGAGTGTGCCATGAGAGCATATTCAACATGCTCTTCTTCTTTAATATCAGCAACCAAAGCTTTATCCTCTTCAACATTCTTAGCCAGATAGCTCCAATCCCATCCTGTACCATTAATTCCTTGAATTGCAACCATGGCTTTGGAATCCTGAGATTTAACAACCTGTATTGAGGGTTTACCAGCATCAGATCTTCTAGGAGATCTGCATTCCCTCATGAAGTGCCCCATACGATGGCAGTTGTAGCATTCAACTTTGGATTTGTCAAATCCAGCTGTGTCTTTAGCATTGAAGGTCATTTTCTTCTTAAACCTTCTGTTCCACCTATTTGCTCTTATGCTAGCAAGATCCATGTTCCACTTGATGTCCATCTCTTCCAAGTGCTCATCACTTATCTGCTCAAGGTCCTCATATGTAATCACTGAACCATTGGGAAAAGAAGCAATGTAGGCACAAACAGTATCCAAATCCAAACCAGCAGGTTTAACTCTTGGGGAGTCATTCTTGAATGTGTCAGCGTCTGAAAAGGAGACGTTGACAAGACTTGTTCTAGCGCTGACATATGATGATCCAGTAACTGGATGCATATAAGAGTCCTTCTGATTGAATTGACCTTCACTATGAGAGAAGAAGGCCATGTTGCTGGTGGTAGATTTGCTTCCATGCTCTAAAAGAGTTTCATCTTCCAACAGTCTTAGTTTATTGTAGATGTCATCAAACGAGGAGCTCTTGTAAGTATTGTTGGCAAGAATAGATCTTGCCTCAATCTTCTATGCCTCACCAAGACTTTTAAGAAAGGTAGCATTGATGTCAACATCACCAACTTGTGTCCCTATAAAGGACAACTTGCTAGTAATGTCAAGCAATCTGCTTCTCACACTACTCAGTTTCTCATTGGGTTGAGCTTTGAAGACAGCATAATCATGCAGAAGTTGCTTTTTCTTTTCCTCCTTAGTGTCTGCATTGCCACCATATGAAACTTCAAGAGCTTCCCAAAGCTCCTTAGCAGATTCATAGCCTCTATATTTATGCTGGTTTTCTTGTCCCAAGGAGACTTTTAGAATATTTAGGGCTTTCATGTCAACCCTTTTCTTTGCAATGTCATCAGCAGCCACAGCTCTACCATCTCCAGGTTTTTCTTTCTTATCTGCTTCAGAACATCCAACAACAGCTGATCTTTGACTAATGGCATCAAGAATCTTTTGAGCCTTATTGAATGTGTTTCCATATTCAATAATCTCCCAGAGTGTGTAGTCATAGATCCCCAGATATTGTTCAAAGTTGAACTTCCATAAGTCAAAGTTGGTTGCATCAAGCATGGGAATCTTGATGTTTGGTAAGGCTAAGGAGGAGGAGGTTATTGCTTTAGACATGATGTTGTTAGGGTTTCTGAGAAAATTAGGGTTTTGGTGATTTTAGGGTTATGGTGTTCTTTAAGATCAAAAGTTCCTCAACAAGCTCTGATACCACTTGTTGATCCCAAACTTAGATCGATTAGCTTTGTGTATACGAGATTAGATCAAGTAATACACGTAGAGAAACCTTTGTATATGCTTTATGAATCTAAGTGTTATGCGGAATTTAACACTTAAACAAGAACACACAATGATGTAAACAAACTTTCACTTTGATTATCAATATCAAACTTGCTTACAATAAAAGATGTTTACGAACGAAAACTTATATGAAAACTTATATTAAACATTAACCTAAAGGCCTTCTTTTATAGACATAAGAAGCCTTGTACAATAATCTACGTATCAACTATTCTAGGTAAAGATAAATATAGAAAATACATTATTGTTCTTATCTTTACTAGAAGTAATCTAGAATATAATACACGCGTAGAATATATCTTCCATCGGTGCTTGTCTTCAATGTGTCAACGCTTGACTTTAACTTGTCAACGCTTGAGCTGTCAGTGCTTGTTTTGTTCTTGTCAACGCTTGTTTTGTTCTTGTCAGCGCTCAAGTGATCTGGCCTTAATTTATTCCCAACAACCCTTAAGCTATAGACTAGGCTACGCGACTAGGCAACCTAATTCTCTATAACCATTGTCTCTGATACCATTCTGTCACACCCCACCATGGCGGAATATGGGGTGCGACGTATGGATATCATCACAACAGCATCGTGTCTATAAAGAGAACTAAATGAAATTGAAATATCATAAATGGCGACACAAATGTCGTGACAATATCTCAACAATGCAGGCGTCTAGGTAAGTAGGTAACATGCCTACCTCTTACCATAGACATACAAATGAACAAACATCAAACATATAGGTACCACAAAGTTCACTTAATCAAAACACAAAATAATATCTAAGAGGAAAGGGATTCCTCCTAATGCTATCCTAGCAGCCTCTATACTTTACCACTTCTAACCTCATCCTTCTCTACTATCTCACCTGAAAATGACACTAAAATCTGTCAACATAAAGTTGGTGAGAACATAGGTTTAAGTTACCTAGAACATCATAAGAAACCTTGACATCCGCTGTAAATAAGTTGAAAAAAAAACAATTTATAGTAATGGACCATAATGTGGTAATCATGTTACATACAACTACAATCAAAGCACAATTATAACAATCAAGAACACACAATAAGAACAATGCACCACACTATTAATAATCAAGAAGTATCCCGTCACACACACAAGAACACACCACACTATCCGGATCTTTCCCACACCACCTGTGGAAGATGAACTATATCCCCGTCGAGATATCTTGCCTCCGAAGAGAGGATGCACAAGTACTCAGGACGGATCGTGCCCCACGAACCAAGAACTCAGAACCAAGAACTCAGGACGGATCGTGCCCCACGCTCCACACACATCACAACTGGTCCCATAGACGCCCATACATCTATGTACCAATCCCAATCATAACACAATCAAGATTCACATATCAGAACACATATCAAAACACATATCAAAGCACATATGAGAACATATAATCAGGCAAGTCACACAATAACACATCTATGTCCAAACATTTATAAAAATATAGTACCAAAACATTTTAAGAACACCACAAGTGTCATATCCATCCCATACTAGAAGAAAACATTTAAAAACTCAGTGAAAATGAGACTATGAACTCACCTGATTGCTTCTTCACAAGTCCTCGCACTAGCAACAAGCTAACAAACCAAAAACACGCAATCAATACATGAACCAATCACTAAGATGGCTCATGAACCTATGATTGAAATCTAGACTATTACCATATAAATATCTCATTGATAAGCTCTAATCACCCCATTACCCTTCCCTAACTAGTCCTTAACTTGTTGAAGTTTAATAACTATCCCGTTCATATTTTACACAAAACAGTCCCAATTTTAGGTCTCCAAACTTTAAGTCAAACGTCCACTTAAACATACCCATGGTTTTTGTGAAAGGAATAATCATACCCTTACATATGTTGGCTAACACCTCCCACTTGCCCTAACCTTAAAGCTACTGTTAAGGCCTCGATATATATATATATATATATATATATATATATATATATATATATATATATATATATATATATATATATATATATATATATATATATATATATATACTTTTGTCATACCGGATTTCCTGATTTTATACATACTAAAAGTTTGTTACAATTAAGGGGTCTTACCCTAAACCACAACCTTAGCCCAAGTGCAGATACTTAATACAATATATAACCATCTCTCATGTTCATGAGAAGATCCCAATGCAACCCTAAGTACCCCAAACAACCCAAAACTTAAAAAGAAAACAGGCTGACTTCAAAACTGTTTTGACCTCCGACTGTTGTAACCTGTTTTTGACCCACTTCCCGACCTCCAATTTAGTTCTAATTTCTTGCATTGGAAAGCCACTTCAATTACCATTTCAGGGATACTTGAATATTAAAATTAGAGTTTGTAGAACTCCCAATATGATCAAAACATTTGACTCAAAATTCTGCCTTGTTATTAAAAACGGGTTTAAACAAATTGAACTAATTAATTACCCATAACCCCATCTAATACAAGCCCTAGATTATATGATCATCATATTATGATTATCACATCATTAATTTACTGATTTTATATAAACCCTAACCTAAATCCATCATAAGAATGATTAAATAAACATTAAAACAATTTAATTTAAAAAGGTTAATGAAGGTTTTTACCTTTAATTCAATGGAAGATGAAAAACTATAGAAAATAATGCGCTTGATTTGTGTTGGGGGTTCCTTATATAGCAAAAATCCTTGTCCAACCCAAACACTACCTACCATAAACCTTTTTCCCTTTTTTTTGGTGAATAGTCGGCCTAATAACCGCCTATATATATATATTTTATTATTTTTTTCATTTTTTATTGTTAGATAATATACTACTAATATTACCTTAATTTGTCTTAATTTATTTCAGCTCCTAAAGCTTCCAAAACCCCAAAACCGTAAAACTAGTCAAAATTACGCGTTTTACCGTAAAAGACGTAAATATACACTTTTATAAAAATCTCAAATTTTGAAATAAAATTTATAACTAAGTCCTAAATGACTTAAAACCATCCCAAAAAATATTCATATGAATAATTACCTCACCCGAGACCTCTAAATGCTAAACCGTAAATCCTAAAAAAACACTATTACTATAATACTTATACGTATACGTAAACACCAAAAAATCACCATTTCATTTCATAGTCACTAATTGTGAGCTCATGAACATGAATTAACCGTTCATCGATTTACTTATGAGTACTCTATACTCATAAACAATAACCACACCAACCTCGTTCACACAAAATAAACACGTAATCACACAAATCAAGTAAGGACACATAAAATAACCTAAAAGTAAGACCAAGTGATAAATCCAAAACCTAGGGTTGTCACACTACCCGTTGTTTGTTATAGTAAGGTAGCAATGTCATGCGGCTTATAATAATCCAATAACGAAAATACTGCTATACGCATTGAATTACAATATATTGCCTGACTAGCAATACGGGGTCTTATTATTGATATTATGTTCGTGTTTTGGTTTTACATAACCATATTCATATAACGGTTTTTATTTAACTCTATACAACGTTATAAAATGTATTGTATGATGTTTTTACGACACTGGTTCGTATAATGGTTTTGAAGGCAAAAAGCCTATAGTATGATTTACAACAAAGATTTGTATGAAATGTTTTTGGCTTATATTATGACCTACGACAAAGAATTGTACAAAATGATTTTCGGTAATAAATATATACCGATGACATATTAATGGTTTTTATTAAACTCTATGAATTCACTCGGTGTTTTCGCTGACCTTTTCTTTTAACATGTTTTATCTTAGGTACTTGAAGGTATTTCTCGGGAAGAAGACAAGAATTCATGGCCCGCACTTAAATAACAATTTCCATTCAAATGCTTTGTAAAACTTGTATGAAATACTATGACTTGGGACCTATGTAAATTTGATATTCATGAATGGGAAATGCTTTATTATTAAACGACGCGATTTTAAGCGTTGTCTATGATTTGAGTAATGTGCTATCCCCTAACACTAATGACTCTTCCGCTGAACTAAAGTGTGAATATTTGGGGGTGTTACAATCTTGTTAAATCACTTCTACTATATGTGTGATTTGATCTCGTTTAGGGTTTTGTATAATTGTTATGAACTTTATAAACCTTCAGTGGTATCAAAGAGCCGTGTTGGGTCAAAAAGTTGATGTGGCAGAAACTCAAAAACGAAGAAAATATGAAGGCATTTGTCTAAGCGTTGTCAAGAGAAAATCAGGCGTTGTTAAGAGCAAATCGGGCGTTGACAGAAGTCAACATTGACAAGCATTGTCATGTGCAATCCAAGCATTGTCACATGCAATCCAAGCATTGACATAAACATTGACAAGTGTTGTTGGAAGCTTCTATTTAGATAAGTATGCAGAATATATTATGTATTAATTTATTTGAATAGAAGATTTACATGTTTATTCATTCTTATGTCTTGTAAACCCTATTCCTTACACTATAAAAGGAACCAAGGGTATTAGGTTTTATTCATATCATTCATATACAATGTAAACCTAAAGCGTGTGTTGGACTAGACGTGGTATTAATGTATACACGTCTAGTGGTTGTTTGTTATTAATATAATGAGCAATCCGTTTGTTTAATTCATATGTTTTGTGCCTAAACACCTTGTTAATGTGTTGTGTTCTAATTCCGCTTTGATTATGTAATCATATGAACATGATGCATTCCTAGTAGCTAAAAGATCGAGGAAACCAAGGTTTCCACAGTGTGTATCAGAGCCTGGTTGCTCGTGATGCTAGGACCAACAAGGTGTTCGTGTATCGAGAAGAGAAGAAAAATCTGTCTAGGGTTTTTCTGGACATTTTTGTGTGCGCAGCAGTATTTAGAAGGTCAATAACTTTTGATTGGACCGTTGGATCGTCACGAAATTGTTTATGTGTGTTCTACATACATATATCTAAACATCCACCGGAGGGATTGTTCAGATCAGCCCTCAATCAAAAGTTATTAGGCGTCGAAGTTGGCTGCAGAAGGTGATTTTCACTTTTCTGATTTTACATAAAATAATGATTTAGGGTTTCTAAAAACCCTAGATCGTTTCTATACCAGAAAAGGGAGTTTTTCAGCATGAGTGTGTGTTTAAAAACAACAAGAAAAGGGGTTTTAACAAAACCCTAGATCGATGTTGAAGATTATTCGTTATTAGGGTTTTATTTATGAACCCTAGATCTGATCAAAGCTTACAAGGTCTTTGTTTTATATGTTCTGGTTCGTAAGTATGATATAATCAGAAAAAGTGTTATATATTTGATTCGTATGGAGATAAATATATGATACCAAGCAGTAGGTCGTGATCAGATGGCAGCTAGTTGTTGGAAGAAAGCGATCGCAGCAAGGTCTTCATGTGATTGGTGAATGAAGTAGCCAATAAGGAAAAGTATTGGTCAACTAAGGTGTGTTGTTTGTTTGGTTATATTGGTCTTCGTATGAGACACAACAAGGATTTGTTGTGATTCATGTTACTATGGATCAAGCGATTATAATAGTAATTGTCTTGTTTTGGTTTCACGTGATTTATGGAAAGGGAGTTACATGATACATTAAAAGAGATCACGTGATGGGTCACAAAGAAGAAGAGAAAGACGTGAGAAGCATTGAATTATTAATGAAGTTTGTAGGATATGTAAATCTTGCTTATGTTTTAGAGAGAGAAAGAGATAGAAAGATGGTGGATTTCACACAATTCTAGAGAGAGAAACTAATGAGAACTATGTGTAAAATATGAAAACCACTCACCCTCTCCATCTAAGGAGAGGGTTTATATACCCAAGCCCTTGCATGGGCTTGGGCTTACATTTGGGTCGGCCTACACATGTTGTAGGCTAGGCTTGGGTTTGTTTGTTAACTAAAGATAAGTAACTAAAATACGAGCTATTACAAGGACTATTGTTGGAGTGACCGATCCTTCTTAATACGTAAAACGTATTTCCAACAATCCCCCCTAAGGGAGGTCACTCCAAACAAGGGCGTTACCAAAGATACAATAATAAAATAAACCTAGCATACTCTGCTTGTCTTGAGCTCATAGTCTTCGTCTTTCTTTTTCTTTTCCTTTTCTGGTGAACATGTTGATGTGATCTTTGATATCAATCTTGAGAATTAATCTTTTGCCTTGATCTCGTGCATCCATCACTTGTGATCTTCGCCTCTTCGTGACACCATGTCCCACATACTTATACCTTCGTAATTCTTAAAAGCTTCAAAGTTCGATACAGCGGAAGACTTAAATTTTAGGCTTTCTTGAATCAGATGATGTATTAAGTACATAAAGTATAAGCATACGGGGACGACTTCTTCTCGGATTCCGCAACGCCACCGTCTTCTAATGCCGTAACATAAGTAGACACGAATGAAATGGCTTTGAACATTTCATTCTAATTCGGTAGCATTTTACCTCTGGTCGGTGAAGACCGTTGGACGATATAAAATATCGTACTTGTGGCAGGTAGATTTAATTAAAAAATCTCCTTGACAAGATTTCGCGGGTAAACCCGTTCTCTTTACTCGACCGTCCAAACCTGACTGCGAACGGAAAGAGTGAATTATTTGGATAAAATTATCCGCATGATTGAAGCCGTCAATTCTAATTCCTGGAACAAGTTTGATTCATTTAAGAATCACACCATCGTTGCTTTCCAGTTGTCACGAGCTTGATTCGTATTGAATCTTGCAAGTTACCTACCAAGTGCTGTTTGAGGTTAACACTAGAAGGATTTCCACTCATCACTTTGAACACTAAGGTGTCACTCTGAGTGTTCTGGCCAGATCACTAAGATATTGCGTAGAGGCCTAGAACGTGTTTAAGTTCAGTTAAGAATTAAACCACTGTTGCTTTCCAGTTATCAAAAGTTTGATTCATAAGAATCACACAAGTCACCTACAATGAGCTTTTTGATATTCGCTCAAGAAGGATTTCCATCTTCATTGTAAATACTTTCGTATTACTAGGATGTTCAGGCAAGATCATGAAGATTTTGCGTAGGACTCTTAAAATCTTTCTTACTTTTCACAATGTGTGAAGAAGCAAGGAATTATGGAAGTGTGTCCTAATTAGATATATGATGATCTCAAATGGCTCTAGACTCAATCGTGCATTTTGGATTTTTGTGATCGGAGGCTGGAGAGGAGTGCCACCATTTCAATACCAATTTATTCGGAGTGAATAAATCAATAGATAATGCGTTGTCTCCGTGTGATTAAAACAAATAACTTTTGAGAGATATCTGAGTTAGCTGGGATGGGTTGTGCATTGCATCACTGGGTCCATGATGTCTATCTTCAATATCGAGCATCATTAAAATGATCTCAATAGCATCTGTGTTGACCCGGTTTCTGCCTAAAGTTATAAGGAGGGCTTCTTTCTTTACACCCTTTATCTTTACAATTCTTTTTCATTCTTCAACCCCTTCAATGCTTACCAATACGTCATAACTAGCACCTTGTTGTGATTGTTCCAGTGCTAACTTAAGTACTTGGTCGGCATTCAGCTACATTCACAATATTTTCTCCAACTTTCCTAAGGACTACTATTTCTAGCTATGGAATGTCCTTGGGAAGATTCCTCTGGTTTAAGAAGAATCATTGGACTTAACCTATCCTACCATCCTTATGTCACCACAATCTTCATCGTCATGAAATAAATGGGTTTTGGGTAAGTACTTGTCACCATGAAAATCCATTTTGGAGTGCAAATCCGTTTTGCTCCCCCTTAACATATGCCACGATATCCGAAAACATTTCGCATATGTCGGGATGAGCCATCACGTTAAGTCAAACCATTTTTGATAATTTCCCATATTAAATCACATTTTCTCCCCCATATTAAAAATATTAACCCAATCGATGTTTTTAATATCAATTGATTTAATGAAGTTTTAACAAAGGTTTTGGGAAGAAAAATGCGAGTCCGTTTTATCTTCATGATACCAAATGTATGAGATATGATACCGATTTTAACATGATCACATATTCACCATATTAGAAAAAAATTGTCAAGGTTGGATCTGATAGATGAGAACATCATATGATAAGATCAAATGGTTCTTGTTCATTAATGTTGGTCGCCTCGTAACGTCTGAAGTCATCTCTTGACACCACGTGTACGATTGGTATTGTTGTCTTGACACCAATTTGTGAACTTGGCACGTTCGACATCGAAGATTCTGAATGCTTGACAATTGCTCCCCCTCAATTGTTGACCCGTGTTCTATTGAAAGAGTTGTAGTCGTCGGTTGAGTAGTCGCATCGTCGAATATGTAGATACCGATTGTAGATTGCTATGGTTGTAGAGATGATAGCTTCATAAAAACAAGACTTCTCTTGTTTTAACAAATAAATGCACTGAGACGTACATAGATTTGTGTTAGACCAAGTTATAAAGTAAACTTGATCCCTTACAAGGTTTTAAAGTAAACCTTGCCCGAGAAAATTAATTCCCGTTGAGAGCCAAAGCTTTCATAAGAAATACTTGACTTTAATATGAAAACCGGGTTGCAGTCTGAAATAACTACAAGCTATTTAGGCATGTTTTATGAAATATTTACAACTTTTGCATGAACTCTATTTATGGCGTCGTGTCAATATTAATCAACATTTCTAAGGCCGTAAATATTATCGTACCAAAAGACATGCCTTTGAAAAATAAAGTAAAAATATTTTTGTATTTTTCTAGATTTTTCAATTTTTATGGTTTTTATATGGTTATCATCGGCGATAACTTCCCTTTAGCTGAAGTCCGGGGCATAATCTGAAATGTGATTATACGCTATTTACAAGAGCTTAAAATCTTTGAATAATTTTAATGTTCGCTCGTGTCCGAGAAAATTTAATTTCTCATTAATGGGGATAAGTTTATAATCGGCGATAAACTTTCCTTTCTTTAAAGTTCTGGTCATCGTCTGTCATTTAGCGAGGAGCCATCGTACAGCTTAACTGCGAGTCCCCTGAGACACTTGTTTCTTAGATATCAGCTTCTTCAACAACCAAACTCTGAGAGTGTCCTTATTTGTACGGTATACAAAGATTGGACCGCTGTGTTTTTGTTGTTGAACATGGACTTTGGTACCTGCATTCTCATTTGGAATTTGTGTGCTTTTATAAGGGTTAGCAATATCTACTTTAGAACCATGCGGGGGTTCACAGTCTACCTTGGTAGTGTAAGAGGGAAACAACCTCCCTTTAGGAACCCATTTAAGATTAACTGATTTAAAAATCCTACCCGTGGGTTGCCACCTAAGATCGGATCTAGGCGACATGGTTTTCTTATGCACAACAGGAGACTTAGCAGTATAAAACCTATTTCCTTTGGAACTCCCTGTGTTAGCACTTGAGTTCAGCTCCTTCAAGACTTTAGTAACACAAGCATCATGAATTGTCGTGAAGACACTTTTCATGCATACGGAACAAACACCGCATTTGAGGTCCGATTGAGATCTAGAAATCCTAGGTCTTGCTTGTGGCATTTTCTTAGATGCATCTACATAGTGATTATTAGGCATGCTATTCGACCTATGTTGTGGCACATTCTTAGAATTATACCTAGAATCACTAGTAGTAGTCTTGTTTGTAGGTTTTGCATAGGCTGGTTTTATCACATTAGGCCTAGATAGTTGAGTGACTGGTCTGGAACTATAAACCATATCATCTTGGGAGGCAAACCGCGGTCTCGAGGATTTTGGTCGCTCGGATCTAAATGCAGTCGGTTGACGAACGGACTGAATTTTAGGCGGTTTCCCCAAGATTGATGGTTTTTCAAGGTTAGTGTCCTCAGTAGTGCCCTTAGTTTTCCTTAGCTCAAAGCAGCTATAGCAAAAACCTTTTCCTGAACTTGAGCCTTTAAGTTCTCATTCTCTTTGAGCAATCTATCTTGGGATGCCAACTTAGATTCAAGCAACTTAATTTGTCTCAAAAGATTCTTTTTCGGCTTTAGAATCTTGAATTTTTTGATTTAATTTTCGTTCAAGAACAACGTTTGAATTTTCATGTTTTTCAAAATACTTTTCAAATTTATCCGTTTTCTTCGAAAATTCAATTTTGGTATCCTCAAGCTCTTTTGATTGTTGAGCTATGATCGTTTCAAGCTCTTCAATCCTAGAAGCAGAATTGGTTAAAGAAGCAGTCATAAGGCATATTGTAAAATCTTGATAACCTATGAATCTATGAAGTGGGTTGATGTTTTCTAGAGAGAGAAACTAGAGAGAGAAAGTGAGAGAAACTATGTGTCTTTTTATTCAAGTGAAAACAACAAATGAACAACAACCAACCCCTTTCCATGGTGGAAAGGGGTATTTATATCCAAGGCCTTATTTGGACTTGGGCCGGCCCATGACAAGCCCATGGGCCGGTTTCTTACTTAACTAAATAAGTAACACTAACTACGAGCTATTACAACATAAATAATATTGTGGAGTGAACGATACTTCTAATATACGTAAAAACGTATTTCTAACAATATCCCCCTAAGGGAGGTCACTCCACGTTTACAAAGTTCTAAACCTAGCATACTATACTAAGTCTTTGTTCTTCAGCTCGTAGTCTTTTCTTCTTTCTTTTTGTTGTGAATATTTTGATTTGATCTTTTAGGCTTTGGCTTGAGAGCATTATTCTTTTGGCCTTTCACGTGCGATCTTTGCCTTCTTGTGAAACTTGCCTCCTCGTGACTCCATGTTCCACACATTTATGTCTTTTTGTTGAATTCTCGAAAGCTTCAGAGTTTGGTACAGCGGAAGACTTCATTTTGCACTTTCTTGAATTTTGCTGAACTTTGATGCAGAAAAACATAAGCATGTGGGAACGACTTCTACAGGTACACCGCAACGCCACCGTCTTCAACTGGTACACAGCAACGCCACCGTCTTCAACAGGTACACAGCAACGCCACCGTCTTTAACAGGTACACAACAACGACACGAATAAAATGGCTTTGAAATTTTATTCTAATTCGGTAGCATTTTACCTCCGGTCGGTGAAGACCGTTGGACGATATTAGATATCGTACCCGTGACGGATAGTTTCAATTAAGTAACTTCCTGACAGGATTTCGCGGGTAAACTCGTTCTCTTTATTCGACCGTCCAAAGCTGACTGCGAACATAAAGAGTGAATCACTTGGATAAATTATCCCTGTGATTTGAAGCCGTCAATACATGAAACCTGGAACAAGTGAATTTCAATTAAGATTTTCACCATCGTTGCTTTCCAGTTATCACGAGCTCAATTCATAAAGAATCTTGCACGTCACCTACCAAGTGTTGTTTGATGTTAACACTAGAAGGATTTCCACTCGTCACTGTGATCAATAAAGAGTCACTCTGAGTGTTCTGGCAAGATCATATGATAATGCGTAGAGGCCTGGAACGAGTTTAAGTTCAATTAAGAATTAAACTACTGTTTCTTTCTAGTTTTTCACAAGATTGGTTCTAAAAGAACCGCACGTGTAACCTACCATGAGCTTGTTTGATGTTGGCTCAAGCAGGATTTCCATCTTCATTGTAATACTTACGTATTACTCGGATGTTCTGGCAATATTACATGAATACTGCGTAGGACTCATGAAAATCTCTTACTTTTCACAATGTGTGAGAAAGCAAGGAATAAATGGAAAGTGTCCTAATGAGACGTTTGATGATCTCTTGGCTCTAGACTCGATAGTGCGTTTTGATTTAGTGAGCGATGGCTGGAGAGGAGTGCCACCTTTTCAATACCAGTCTATTCGGAGTGGATAAACCAATAGATAACGTGTTGATCTCCGTGTGATTAAAACAAATACCTTTTGAGAGATATTTGAGTTAGCTGGGAAGGGTTGTGCATTGCATCACTGGGTCCATGACGTCTTTTTCAATATCGAGAAACATTAACAAAAATGTTCTCAATAGCATATGTATTGACCCGGTTTCTCCCTAAAGTTGTAAGGAGGGCTTCTTTCTTTACACCCTTTATCTTTACAATTCTTTTTCATTCTTCAACCCCTTCAATGCTTACCAATACGTCATAACTAGCACCTTGTTGTGATTGTTCCAGTGCTAGCTTAAGTACTTGGTCTGCATTCAGCTACGTTCACAATCTTTCTCCAACTTTCCTAAGACTTCTAATTCTATCTAGGGAATTGTCCTTGGGAAGATTCCATCGGCTCTGATGAATCATTGGACTAAACCTATTCCTACCACCCTTTTGTCACCACATTCATCGTGAATTAAGCGTGTTTTGGGAAAGTATAGCCACCATGAAAAATCATTGAAAAATCACCTAAAGTACTTGTGATATTGAAATCAAAAGTTTTGTACCTTAGATGTTTTGTTCATCAAAAACGCTCCCCCTTAACACGTGCTTTACACATATTAAGTTGGATAATCGTTAAGTCTTTTTCATCTTTTAGCCAAGTATCATTTAAGTCTCCTTAATCCCATTTTCTCCCCTTATCCAAAATGTTAACCATTAATATTTGGGATATTGAATGGATTAACCGTTCTTTGGGTAAAAAATGAGATCGATGTATGGCCATAGAACATGTTAATGCTCCCCCTTAAATTAATAAGGGATAGTTGTAGTGCTTTAGTATGATATATTTTGAAAGATTTAGAATCTCGTGAGAAATTCTTGAAAAATTATCATACCTTAACACTACATCAAGCCATAAAAGCACAATATTCACAAATTTACATATTCACAATTAAAAACCAATATAGAGTAGACCTGAAATGTACGAACCATTAGATGGATCGTTGCAATAACTTGTGGTGCACTCCATATGGTCTACCACCAACGGATCTTTCTAAGCTCCTCGTCACTCTTCGTTCAAGGGTTCTTGCTTCGGCAATTGCGACTGCTCTAGAGTCTTGGATTGTTTGTACTGTTGGATTAGTCATTGTATCTGCTTAAGATAAGACATGAAAGGTTGATGCACAAAAATATATAGATATGTATCATTCTTACTTCTAAGCATAACATATTTCAACAAGTACTTAGAACATGCAAACAACTATCAATCAAACAACTCTTCATCCGGAACTTTCCTTCATTCGAAACTCTTCATTCGGAAGTCCTTCATTCGGAAGTTCTTCATTCGGAACTTCTTCATTCGGAAGTTCTTCATTCGGAACTTCTTCATTCGGAAGTTCTTCATTCGGAACTTCTTCATTCGGAAGTTCTTCATTCGGAACTTCTTCATTCGGAAGTTCTTCATTCAGAACGTCTTCATTCGGAACTTCTTCATTCGGAACTTCTTCATTCGGAAGTCCTTCATTCGGAACTTCCTTCATTCGGAAGTTCCTTCATTCGGAAGATCTTCATTCGGAACTTCCTTCATTCGGAAGTCCTTCATTCGGAACTTCTTCATTCGGAAGTTCTTCATTCGGAACTTCTTCATTCGGAAGTTCTTCATTCGGAACTTCTTCATTCAGAAGTTTACTCGGAACTTCCTTCATTCGGAAGTTCATTCGGAACTTCCTTCATTCGGAAGTTCATCCGGAACTTCCTTCATTCGGAAGTTCATCCGGAACTTCCTTCATTCGGAAGTTCGTCCGGAACTTCCTTCATTCGGAAGTTCGTTCGGAACTTCCTTCATTCGGAAGTTCGTTCGGAACTTCCTTCATTCGGAAGTTTGTTCAGAACTTCGTTCATTCGGAAGTTTTCAAGCTTTGTTCATCCGGAAGTTTGTACAGCCATGTTCATGCGGAACTTCTAAACGCACCCTATAAATGATTAATCTAGTCGCGTTTGTGAGTTCTAAGGCAATCTAAGGCAACTTAACATATTTCTAATGATATTCCGCATAAAACCTACCAAAAACCTTAATCAATTAATCCTAAATAGGCAAACAAACCCTATATCTAATAAAGTTGATTACCCGAATCAATTAACAAGATTTATTGATGAATTAGATGATTTATAAGTTAAAGATTGATGTTATTACCTTTTTTAATCGAATGAAATGGATTGTGAGATGATTAAAACGCGAGTTTGAAAGCTTGTGTGTGTGTTAATATGTGTTAATGGCGGCAATGTATGAAAGAAACAGCGAAGAAGAATAGTAAAGGGACGGGGGGGGGGGGGGGGTTTGTTTTTGACTTAGGTCAAATTTTAACTTTTTTACAAATGTTACCTTAAGTCCCTATACTTTTCTATTCTTTTCCTTGTCTTTTCTAATCTTCCTAACCATTGTTAAATTTCGCCAACTTAACCTACACACATCTTAAGCATCACAACCTATTAGCAAATCTCCAAGATCTAAAGCAAGTCCTATCTCATTGAGCGAGCACAAGTTGTATTCTAAAGCAGGACCACTCATAGACCATTTACCCAATTAAATTTCCACAATCACTTTTGAAAAATCGTTTTGATGACAAAGATGATTTAATATTTTCTCCCCCTTAAACGATGACCCGTTTTCTATTTAAAGAGCTGTAGTCATTGTTTAAAGAGTCAAATATTGATGAAAGCATTTCCAATTAGTATCTTGAAAAAGATTGATTCGTGGTGGCAATAAGATTTCTCTTATTTTGACAAATTAATGCACTGAGACGTACACTAACTCGTGTTAGACCAAGTTGTAAAGTAAACTTGATCCCTTTGCATGATTTGGCTTGTAAATCATGCCCGAGAAAATTAATTCCCGTTGTGAGCCAACGTTTTCCAAGGAACTACGTGACTTTAATATGAAAACCGGGTTGCAGTCTGAAATAACTACAAGCCATCATGGGCATGTTTTAAAAATGTACAACTTTTATACGGACTCTATTTATGGCGCCGTGTCAATTTTGATCGACATTTCTAAAGCCGTAAATATTACCGTACTAAAAGACATGCCCGATTTTAAAAAAACGAAAAATATTTTTGGTTTTTCTTGATTTTATAAATTTTATGGTTTTTGTAGGTTTTATATTTTTTATGGTTTTTTGTTGGTTTTATATTTTTGTATTTTTCTTTTTGTGGTTTATATATTCACGATAATATACATGATCACGAACAAAGGATACTCTGAATAGTTTACCACCACTATTCAGCTGATTCTTCTGCCAATTCTTTGAGAGTCACCGGAGTAAATGATTTCATGCCAAGCTTGTCGATCAAAAACTCGATTCGTCCTCGATCTAAGGCTTTGGTGAACATATCTGCCAGCTGGTACTCAGTAGTGACAAAATACAGCTCGATCACTCCGTTCTCCACCTGCTCTTTATTGAAATGGTAGCGAATGTCTATGTGCTTGGCCCGGGAGTGTTGAACATAGTTGTAGCAAAGGGCAATGGCGCTCTTGTTGTCACAATACATCGGGATTTTGTTGAATCCCAAACCGTAGTTAGTTAATTGTGATCTCATCCAAAGGACTTGAGCACAACAACCGGACATGGCGATGAATTCAGCCTCCATGCTAGAAATTGCAGCGCTTTTCTGCCTTTTTGAAGACCAACTGATCAATCTGTCTCCAAGGAGTTACACAGATCCAGAAGTGCTACGCCTCGTGTCTTGACATCCAGCATGATCGGCATCTGCGTATGATATTAAAGCAATAGAGGAATCTTTCGGATACCATAGACCACGATGAAGTGTTCCTTTGAGATACCGAAAGATCCTTTTAACAACATGTAGGTGCTTTTCGGTAGGCCGAGCCTGAT
The DNA here is from genome assembly GCA_025667525.1 of Glebionis coronaria. NCBI lineage: Eukaryota > Viridiplantae > Streptophyta > Magnoliopsida > Asterales > Asteraceae > Glebionis > Glebionis coronaria. The sequence continues at coordinate 181,780,483 of CM046876.1, forward strand.
ACCGGGCACACATGCATACAACAAATTGCAAATTAGGCCTGCTAGCAGTCACGGTAAAGTTTTGGATCGACAATAGTCCCATTCCTATCTTCATCTAACTTGGATTTCTCCACCATTGGAGTGTCCACGGGGTCACAATATTCAAAGTTATATTTCTTTAAAGATTCTAGAGCATATTTGGATTGATTAATAAAGATGCCTCTAGGATTCTGAGAAATTTGTAATCCTAAGAAAAATGAAAATTTTCCCATCATTGACATCTGAAAGCGTGTGGACATTATCTTCTCAAAGCGATTTGACAATTCTATGTTAGTGGCAGTAAATATTATATCATCAACATAAATTTGTACCAGAATCATGTCGTTGTCCTCCTTGAGAGTGAATAGAGTGGGGTCCACCTTGCCTTTGGAGAAGCCTTCCGAGATGAGATATGTTGAAAGGAGATCATACCACGCGCGTGGAGCTTGTTTCAACCCATAGAGAGCCTTCTTAAGCTTGTACACATGATTAGGAAACTCCGTGCTAGCGAACCCATCCGGCTGACTAACATAGACTTCTTCCCTTAGTTTACCATTCAAAAATGCCGTCTTTACATCCATTTGATAGACGATCATGTTCATATGAGCAGCATACGCAAGGAATAGTCTAATAGACTCCAATCTTGCAACAGGAGCAAAAGATTCTTCAAAGTCTATACCCAAGGCTTGTTTATATCCTCTAGCAACCAATCTAGCCTTATTCTTCAAGACTGCACCCATCTCATCTGGTTTAACCTTATAAACCCACAACAAAGTAAGGATGTTAACCTTGTCAGGGAGAGGAACTAATTCCCATACTTCAAGTCTTTGGAATTCATTTAGTTCCTCCTACATGGCTTCAATCCAAGATGATTGAGTCATAGCCTGTTGCCAATTTTTAGGTTCAACTTCGGAGAGAAATGCATCAAAGTAGCAATAGAGTGCATTCTCTTGTAATTGATGGCGTGTAGAGACTGGTCGATCTAGATCTCCAATGACATTCCTAATTGGGTGATCTTTTGTCCATTTGGTGCTATGATTTTCAATCCTAGGTGGTCTGGAGTGAACAATAGAAGGAGCTTCTTCTGAGGTAGACGCGGCTGAAGGGTTTTCAGGTATCGCTACACCAAAGAAAGGAAGCTCTTGTAGGTGAGCATATTCCAAATCGTGATCAACAGAATCCTCTTCCACATCATTAGGCACAAGTAAGGGTGACGATTCAGGTGTAGTTTGAGAATCACTTGGTAAAGGTGCATCGGGTTCAATGTTAATTGAAGATGCATTAGATAAAGCTTCATTTGCTTGAGCAACCAGTTCAGGGATTGGAGCGATCACTACCGGTGCTGGAACTTCATCATTCGGGGGATCAAAGAATTCATCAAACAACGGTTGAAACAGTTTATCCCACTCAGGCCTTGTAGGTGGTAAAAATTATGTAGAAGTAGCATTATCGGGAACTAATCCGGAGCTAATAGCACCGGTTCCCATCTCATGAAGCGCGGGTTCAGAGCTGCGTTGCTCAGAAGCCATCGCTGTCAGCTCATCGAAATCTGCGTCCATAGTTTCTACAATCTTACCAAGACGACGGTTGTAAATTCGGTATGCTTTCTTGGAGGGTGAGTAACCAATGAAAATACCTATATCGGCTTTCGGTTGAAGCTTGCCCAAGTTCTCACTATTAATGTTTGGATAACAAAGAGCACCAAACACATGAAAGAATGAAACATCGGGTTTACGATCATGTAGAAGCTCGTAAGGTGTTTTTCCATGGCGTTTCCGAATTATAGAACGGTTTTGGGTGAAACATGCAGTAGATATAGCTTCTGCCCACAAGAACAATGGAGCGTTCGCATAAATCAGCATAGTCCTAGCAGCTTCCATAAGCGTACGATTCCGTCTTTCAATGACACCGTTTTGTTGTGGAGTACGTACAGCGGATGTTTCATGAGAGATACCAACTCCTTCATAGTAATCACAAAGAGTCTGGTTGACGAACTCTGTTCCATTGTCTGTACGAATACGGCGGACAGTAGTATTCAAACGTACCTGAATGAATTTCAGAAAAGTGATGATAGCCTTCGGTGCTTCATCCTTTGTACGTAGAAATCTAACCCATGTAAACCTGGAGAAATCATCCACAATGACAAGAATGAATTTCTTACCGCTCACACTTTCAGTTCTCATTGGCCCACAAAGATCCATATGCAAAAGATGAAGTTTTTCTTGATTGGTGTCTTCAGCTTTGGGCTTGTATGATTTCTTGGTACTTTTCCCCCTTGAACACGCGGAACATAAATGGTCATTGTGAAATTTGAGCTTTGGAAGACCACGAACTAATTTGTTTTTAGCCAGATGATTAATAGCATCAAAGTTAAGATGAGATAATCTGCGATGCCATAACCATGACTTGGTCTTAGATGCTTTAGAGAGAAGACATACTGGAGAAGCGGCCATCATGTCTTGTAGGGACAACGTATAAAGATTTGCACCACGAGATCCCTTCAACAAGTTTTTTCCTTCCAAGTTGCGGATGAAACAAGTATGTTGTCCAAAAGCAACCTCTAGGTTGGAATCACAAAACTGTACTACTGAAAATAAGTTATGACTAAGACCTTATACATAGTATACCCTTGAAATCGTAACGTTTCCAATCTGATATTCACCATACCCCATTATCTTTGCTATATGATCATTACTGAATTTAACCGTTCCAAGAAACTTGCTGACGAAATTTCGGAGCATCGAGCGATCTCCGGTCATATGCTTTGAACAACCGGAGTCCAAATACCAGAGGATGATTTGGACCACCTAAAAATATCACCAGACGAGGACAATGTAGAGGTATCGGAATCTGAATGTTCCTTGTTATTAGCAGGTACAGATTTAATAATCTTAGATTTGCTAACTTTAGGTTTCTTAGATTTCCTAGCCTTCTTCTTCCTAGTTGGTGGTGTAGATTCTAGTTGGCTTAAATCCTGAGGTATTTCTTCACTGATAGGCACTATAGTGGGGGCTGACCTAATTAAAGGGCGCTGTTTCCATACTTTAGTGTTAGTGTGCCTAACTAAAGGACACTCAGACCTAACCTCAATGGATGCATTCCTAGTTAAAGGGCACATTGTTCCATCTAATGTAAAGGTCCTACCAGTGGGACGCCATTTCCATCCAACTTGGGCACGAGTTCTACCAGTTGGCTTCCATTCAAGATTATTCCTAATGGCATTCATTTCATTCACATGATCAATAAGACACAAATCATGACGTTGGGAAAACATACATTCATTACAATTCCAACAATTCAAATTAGAATTCACGAATGGTTTAGGCTTCTGCACAGGCGCAGAGCTTTTAGTCTTAACATGATTCTTTTTATTTAAAACTGAACTAACATTCCTATGGTGAGCTTCTACTTTCTTCTTTTTGGTACTACTAGTGGAGGGCTTGATCTTATCTTTCTTGAGTGGCGATCCTTTAGCCTTAGTAGTCTCTTTTAATCCTGTAGAAGGCAAAGTGGGAACATTAGCAACAGATTTTAAAGGTGCCTTACTTGATGGTGCCAATGACGGTTTTGCTCCTGGAGTCTTATTAAATGGAGTTACAGCAATGGGTCGATTAGTAAGTAGTGCAGAACCTGGTTTACCTATGTATTGCAAATATGCTAAGCAATATTGAACTCGCTTAATGTATTCATGAGCTGTGTAATAGTAGCTACTTGAGGGATCTAAGGCATAAAGATCGTCTAAAATATCCATAACAAGATCTACATGCTTAATTGCATTCTTCATATACTCATCGTAGGTAACCGGGTTTTTCTTATGGAGCGGGTTCTTATAGAGCACTACTGACTTGGTTGTTGGAGCACTAGTGGACGGTGCAGAGTCCGTAGCTAAGTTATCAACAACTTCTTGTCGGGTGAGAAGAAGTGTCTCCTTTAACTCGGCCAAAACCATGTTTTTGTCAATGAGCAGGATGTTTAAGTCAGAGATTTCCTCACATTTTTGGTTCAATTGTTCAACATAAGATTGTTGTTGTGCCGCATTAAAAGCGAAGCGTTCTTCTAGTGAACCTTAAAGTTTGGACATTCCCTGTCTTGCACGATCCATCTCCCCTAGAATAGACGAAAGTCTAATTTCTAAGTCCTGGTTTTTAGACTCTGCGGCCTCTAGTTCCAATTTTAGTGTTTCATTTGATGACACATCTCTCTTCAATCTCATAATCTCTTCCTCTAATGCCTTAACTATTGCAATCATCTTGTCACTCGTCTCAACACCGTTTTCACAACTATTTGTTATCAAAAGATCCTCATTTTGAGTTTGTTGTTTTAATTCTAAAGATATACAATGTTGTTCTAGTTGATTAAAGCGTTTTGAAAGTAAATTGTAAGAATCTTGTAGCTTTAAAAACTCAGCGTTAGATTCGTGACAAGAATGATTATCTACCTCATTTACAGTATCAGCAACATTTATAGAGAGATCACAAACATCATCACATATATTCACAGCATCACAGTTAATCATAGCGGATGTAAGCTCATTCGAATAATTGACATTTACAGTAGTAAGCACATCACACGAAATTACTTGGGACAAGAATCGGTCATATTCGGATAATATCTTTTCCTTTTCAATTAGTTGTAGTTTGTAAGCGGTGTCGATTTCATAAAACACTTTTTGAACTTCTCCAATTTCAAACTCAAGATTTTCTTTAAGAGATGCAAAACTTCCTTTTAGACTTTCGACAAATGGATTGATCTCATTCTTAAACACCTCGTTCATGTGTTCGAAAGCCCATTCTCCAGCGTTTAGGCCATTTGAAGTCGTACATTCCAAAATGACGTTGTCAAAATTAGTAAAGTATTGATTAATCTCTTGCAAGTTTAACCATACAGTGCTAACAGGTGGAAGATCCTTTGGAATTTCCTTAGGACCTTCCATTTTGACAAGTGTAGGAAGTGTACTAGGGTTTTCTTCATTCAACATGTAGGTTGGTGCTGTAATGAGATCTTTGTCCATATGGAAGCGAATTCTAAAATCCGTTTTAGCAAGCTCTTGATTCATTTTAAAATAATCACAATCTGGATATTTTGAAAAATTGTATGACCGATTCTCATCAACTAGATCCTTATTGGTGCGATCATCGAAAATAACAATCGGGTCTAAGACCAATCCTAATTGGGTTGCATTATAAAGTCTTGGACTATGGCTTAAAGCTTTTTTTGCATACCTTGGGTTAGGGGGAAGGCCTTTTTGACGTGTTAAGTTAAATTCTCTAAACGAAGCATCAAATAAGTGCACTAGTTGAGAGGCAGCGTATTGTCTTAAAAGCAAATAATCTAGACTTCTGATCTTATTAGCCGCATTAATTTCCATTTCATTCTTCTTAGACTCGAGTAATTCAAAATCCGTTTGAAGTTTTTGAAAATTAGTGACTACTAACTCTTTTTCTTTAAGTTCATTAGAAAGATCTGCTCTTAAGGTTTCAATTTCTTGCAAATGACCCATTTGTTTGTTTCAAAAATGATCATACTCGGGATTTGTTAGAACACTAGACGAAGGCACTAATTCCAAAGTTTGAACTTTCTCGTTGCATAAGGCAAGCTCATCAGACAAATTCTTATTCTTAGCTATGGTTTCTAAGAGTGCAGCATTCATTTGGCTAAGTAATGTAGCAGGAACCATGACCAAATCTTGTTGAGCAGGAGTATGCGTATGTGAAATGGCTCCCGGTTGTGATTCACTCAAAGTCTGGGGACTCACATTGATATTACTATCATTGATTGTCTCCTCATTTGAAAGACTCACCACCGAAGATTCATTCGAATCAGCACGCTCTTGCACAACTTGATGTGGTTGAATACTAGCATCAGTGGTATTATCAGTGGTATTACTAAGTACCTCAGATCTCTTTTCTGGCCCTAAGCTAGAGATAGTTGCCATAAGAGCTGCCTTTGCAGATTGAAATTCATCACAGTCTGAGTCATACGCATCAAGATCATCTGCTTGGTATGCTGCATTCTGTGTGGTGACAATGTCTTGTTCAGCAATCCCTGGATCGGCAAGAAATGAAAGCTCCTCTTCATCAAGTTCCCTTCCTTGTGCCTGAGCATTCACCAGATAAATCTTCTCTGCAAACCATTGACCATCCCTTCTCCTCTTGGGTTTCTTGCAATCCCTGGACATGTGACCTTCTTCCTTGCAGTTATTGCATGTAATCATTCTCAACTTGCCTGTGGAATTGGCCCGTGGAGGAGTGTTGACCATTGGAGCAGGATTGACCGTGCGAGCATTGGTGGTTGATGTAGTAGGTCTCCCCTGATAAGGTTGAATAGGTTGAACCATTACCCTGCCATTATCAATAGTAGCTTGTTGGCGAGAATTGGATGAATTCCTCAACTGATTGTTGGTAGGAGCTGATCCTCTAAATCCTCGTTTGCTTAAAGTCCTTGTGAGGTAAGCAGACATAGTGGCTAACACTTCAACTAGATCAGTTCCTTGTTTGAATTCAGGAATGGGGATTCATCTTCATCACAATACAGTGCTTGGTCTTGTTGAGCTGTATAAGCACTAGAAGGAACACTCATGTGGTCAGAGTAGCTTGATGGATATGCTGCATTCTCTTGATAAGAAGAATATGAAGATTGAGCATAAGGTGCAATACTTGTTGGGTGATGTTGTGAAGCATAGTGTGGTGAAGGTGCATTAAACCGATATTGTTGCTGATGTGAGGTGGGTGGTTGCGGTAGAATCGAGTATTGGGGGAAGGTTGGTGTCATGTAAGGTGATGGATGATAGGCTTGATGTCCCAAGATATAAGGAGTGTTGTTGTGTGACAAGCTTGGTTGATTCGCCATCAAAGCTAAGGAATCAGGGTACATACCTCGAGGCGAATGGTGCATGATCACATGTTTCTCATGCTGCTGAAGAAAAGCATATAGTTGATCCAAATTGCACTTATGCAAATCCCTGGTTAACTTAACATCGGTAATATACTCACCCCATTCAGCTTGAGGTAAAGTATTCAAAAACTTGGTGTTAACCTGGAATGGAGCAATCACGAGATTGTATACATTCAGATCCTTCATGAGAGTAGTGAATCTGAAGTAATAGTCGTGAAGCGTTTCCCCTGGGTTGTACGTGAATCTATCAAACAGATCATACAACTGACATTCCCTTTCCTGTTTGGTAAGAGACGTACCTTGTAGCAACACCTTTAGACGTTCCCATAAATCCTTTGCCACCGTATACTGACTTACCATTCGATAGATGTCATGTGGAAGAGCTTGGAGAATGGTTTGAAGAGCATTTTCGTCTGCATCGGCAACAAGTTGTTGAGCTGGTGTAAGTTCTTCAAACTCCCTTGGTCGAGTCACATTGTTAACCACGATGGTACCATAGTCAAGTGGACCATTAAAAATTGACTTAACCATAAGCCTCCGATATACCGGTTTTCCCTTAAGGTAAGACATCATCCGGCCTTGCCATGCTTCAAAAACTTCTTTGATGAGCATTGGAGGGCGATTATCCGTTCCCGTAATGACGGAAATATCTGTAAGTGATGTCATCTGAGGCATTACTGAATTCGGATTCATTTTGTTCACTTCAAAGAGACAGAGATTATCGGTTGATCGAGCAGTGAAGTAAAGCTTGTGAATTGTGTTGAGTTTTTGTTGTAAGAAACCAAGATTAAATCCTCTAAAAAATCGTCGAAAAAACAAGTAAAATATCCCTTGATTCGGAACTTTTGTTGATTCGGAAGTGTTGATTCGGAAGATTTTGGCTTGGAATACCTTGATTCGGAACTTTTCGTTCGGAAGATTTGATCCGGAACTTTCCCTTGATCCGGAACTTTTCCCTTGATCCGGAACTTTCCTTGGTCCGGAACTTTCCTTGATCCGGAACTTTTGGTTCGGAACTTCTTGATCCGGAACTTTCCTTGATCCGGAACTTTCCTTGATCCGGAACTTTTGGTTCGGAACTTTCCTTGATCCGGAACTTTTGGTTCAGAACTTCTTGATCCGGAACTTTCCTTGATCCGGAACTTTTGGTTCGGAACTTCTTGATCCGGAACTTCTTGATCCAGAACTTGTTGATCCGGAACTTTTTGATCCGGATGTTTTTGGTTCGGAACTTTGTCTCGGTAAACAGAAACCTTGTTCGTATGAACAGTCGATCAAAAAATGATGATTAAACCCAGATTTTTTACCAAATAACCCAAAAAGTTTTGTGATTTCTACAATAATAAGTAAAAACTAATACTTATCTACTAATCCCAATCACAAAAACACCAAAAACTCCAAGAATCAATATGGATCTTCTTAAAGAACACTAATACAATCAAAAACTAAAAAACCACACAAATCATTACCTTAAATCACCCCATAGCTCTTGATACCAAATGTAAAATCTTGATAACCTATGAATCTATGAAGTGGGTTGATGTTTTCTAGAGAGAGAAACTAGAGAGAGAAAGTGAGAGAAACTATGTGTCTTTTTATTCAAGTGAAAACAACAAATGAACAACAACCAACCCCTTTCCATGGTGGAAAGGGGTATTTATATCCAAGGCCTTATTTGGACTTGGGCTGGCCCATGACAAGCCCATGGGGCGGTTTCTTACTTAACTAAATAAGTAACACTAACTACGAGCTATTACAACATAAATAATATTGTGGAGTGACCGATACTTCTAATATACGTAAAAACGTATTTCTAACACATATATCATGATTTGAGCATTTTGATCATTCTCTCCCCCATTATGACTCACATCGGATGAATCAGAAGTGGAATGACCCTTTTCCATCCCATGTTTGTCATAGGTGGGTTCTGAGTTCTCAACATGATGTAGATCATTGTGAGATTCAATATTCAATTGTACCTCAACTAGTGGCTCTTCGTCATGCATGCTTGAGTCATGTTGTCGTGATACATTGACGTTGTTGTCATTGTTAACCAAAGCGGTCTCCTTTGAGTCATCCGTAAGACTATTTGTTTCCTCTGGCATCTGCATCGGATTTTCTTGCTTCCAAGTATCAAAAGCAATTTGAAGTCGTGATCGTTCTTGAAATAGATGTGTAAGAGAAGTCATGTATTTGAACAAAGTACCACGGAAGTCTTGAATCTCTTTATGCATATCTTCAAGGAATGACTGACAGGGCACTGAATTTTCTTTCTTGGCAACATCGAATTGAAGAAAAATCGATAATTGTTTCAAAAGAACTTGAAGTGCAGATGCAGATTCAATATGATTAAATTCTTCTTTGTCAAGTTACTGCTGAAGAATATCCAAGTTTATCATCATAGCCTCCATGAAGAAAGGAGCATCTTGACCAAATATTGCCACAAAGGATCTTCCATAGTCTAGCTTGGTAAGCTCGTAGAGATGAAATTCAAATTGTCTAAATGAGACCTGACATTTTTGTCTTGCTTCTTCTTGCATCTTCTGCAATTCTCCCTCTCGAGATGTCTAACTCAACGAATCCATTGAAAATCGATGATAAATGAAGGTAAGGATTACTTCTCGATCGAACAATGAAAGAAAGTAATTGTGTTTGTTGTTGTGTGTAGAAGCCGAGAAATAATGTTGAAATCCCCTAAAATTATGTTCTCGAGAAACCAAAAATTCAAAGACTAAATTACACACGATTCGAAATTTTTTAAGGAATAATTTTTGGGTTGTCGGAATATTGATCAGAATAAACCCTGTCGGAATACCCTTGTCGGAATAACCTTTGTCGGAATATACCCTATCGGAATACCCTTGTCGGAATAACCTTGTCAAACAAACCCTATCGAAATACCCTTGTCGAAATAACCTTTGTCGGAATAAACCCTATCGGAATTCTCCTGATCGAAATGTCCCTAATCGGAATGTCCCTAATCGGAATGTCCCAATCGGAATGTCCCAAATCGGAATGTCCCAAATCAGAATATCCCAAATCGGAATGTTGGTCGGAATGACTTGTCGGAATGACTTGTCGGAATGACTTGTCGGAATGACTTGTCGGAATGACTTGTCGGAATGACAAAAACCCTTTTCCGATGGGAGTTGTCGGAATATTACCCACTTTTCTCGGACAAAACTCAACCAATTCGAATAAGTGCGGGTTCGTTCTCGAAGGAGGTGTGTGTATTAAGTGTGCCAATTATATAAAATCAAAGTTTGGATTAGTGACGTTTTTGGTTGAGAAGAGAAAAATTAAAGACGAGCTACGACTATGATTAAACTACGACGATTTGACGTAAAACGCGAACGTAAATACGTAAAACGTGACGAAATTAAAAATTAAACCTAAAAATTAATTAAAATTTAAAACTAAGTCTAAAATAATATAAATAAGAATAAAAATCCAATAAATATATTTTAAAACCTTTTATTAATTAAATATTCAATTTTAAATGCTAATTAAAGCCCTAAAATCAAATATAATTCAGAAAAAGACCAAAATATTATTTTATTGAACTAATAACTCACATATATTATTTAAAGACTAAAATTTATTTTTCCTAAATTTTCAAAACTATTTTTCTATTTTTAAAACACTAAAAACTATTTTTAAACTAAAATAATGATTAAAAATATTAAAATAATGCTAAAAACAATTTGACAATTTTTAAAATCCTATATTACACTAATGAACAGTAGAAAAATGAAAAAGTTTGAAAAAAGTAAAATTTTTCACTAAAAGACAAAACTGATTATAATAAAACCCTAATAAAACTAAATTAATTCTCAAAATTAATAAAAAAAAGGTGAACAGTGAAATATTTTTAAACAAAAAGTCTTAAAATATTTTTCTAAATCTTAAAAAATTTGTAAAACTGAAAAATATAATGTTTTGTCACTAAAGACAAAAACAGAAACTTAAAAAGTAATTTAAAATGCAATTTAATCTAAAAAATACAAATTGAACAGTAACTAAAAAATAAATTAAACAGAAAAATCAAAAATAACATAAGAAAAATAACAAAAGTGAAATCAAATGTTAATTCCTAAATTAGCTCACTAAAGACAAAAAAGAGAAAAAGACTGAAAGTGACACTTTGTGGATTTGTCTGCTTGTGTAGCAGTACCTACAAATACACCAGCAGTGGGAACTTGGTTCCCACTGGTAGTTATAAAATTAGGGTCTGGTGACCAATAAGCTTAGGAAAGCTTATTTGAGGGCATTTTCTTGGACAATAAGGCACCCCTACACTCAGTGGAGTGTATGGAGTCTATTTAAACTAGAAAAAACACAACTTGTTCACATAAATTCCACACAAAGGCCCAAAAACCAGTTACTGTGATGGTGGTGAGTGTCTGATGAACAGTGCTGGTGTAAATGGCTTCAAAAACGAATTTCAAAGCTACAAAACTTGATGGCTATCTACCCAAACAACAAATTAGCTACCCACAACCCTAAACTAACATCATATCTAACAACATACAAGATTGGTGGTCAAATTTTTGCTAAATCAAAGCAGTTATGACCCTTACTGATTCTTTGACTGTTTTGAACCAAACTTAGCATGCAATTTACTTAAAAAAACTACCAAACTGAAAAGCAATGACTGATAAATCCTTTTTAACCCAAACAAGGTGTGTTTAAGTGGGTTTAAGACCAAAAGTTGTAGCTTAAACTAGCTTAACCCCTATTCCCAAACACTCCCTTAACTAACTGAAATGAATTTTAACAAGCCAAATCAATACCAAATCATCTAAAATTGATTACAATCACTCTAACATGCATATATTCAGTAAACAATCTAAAATAAACTAACATACACAATACTCAAACAGTTTCATACCAAATCACACAAAATCACTTAAAAGCCTTAGAAGGAGGGTTCAAGCCTGAAAAAGTACCTTGTGGGACCCACATCTGGGCCCCACTATGGCTGCAATGCCATCTCCCATCAGCTTATAGCTGGGCTTATGGATTTGAAGGCTGCTGTTTGAGAGTAGAGAGTGCTAGGTGGTGACTGCTTAAGTCCAAACCACTCCCATATATCTTCTATGTTGACAACCTTTTCTTTGAAATGTTAAACTGAAAACTTGTAACCATATAAACTTGAAAACACCCAACAAGTCTCCACTATCACTTCAACTTATTGAGTGATCCAAGCCTATAAAAGAACTTCTCCAAGAACCTTAAAAAAACGTATTTTCTGAAATTGCACAAGGAAGTGAAAATTCTTGAAAACTTTAAACTAACATTGCATAATAATGTAAATGATTAAGCTAAGTTTAAAACAGTAAATGGAACACAATATTTGCTAAAAAGATTGAAGGTTCATTGTCATTAATATTTCAACTTTTTTTACAAAATACTGGAACAAGAAAAATGAAACACAACCCGTTTCATTTTATACTCCTACATAGAACTATCTAGAAATTTAAATAAAATATTACAAAGAAAATCAAACCCTAAACCCTAATCACTGAAATTCCATGTTTGCCCTTGGAATCTTGACTGAAAATTGGTCAAATGTTGATCATGTGATGTGCAGCTGTAATCTTTGATCTATGAACGTTAAAATGGTCAAGGAAAACGTTTGGAGACGTTGATTGACTGAGGGATTCCTTCTTTGCTATTTTTGACAAAATATGAGAGAAGTGGAGGACGTGGTGGGCCATTAGAGTCACGGGGTGTGAGTTTTTGTTGGTGGGTTTTGTTTAGGAGGGGTTTAATTAGCAAACTGGAGTATTAGGGGTAAAAACCCTTTGCTTTCGCCTTGATTGGGACTGAGTTTTTTAGGGTTTAAAGGGGATTAGGGAGGGTAAATAGTTAAGGTTTAATTAAGTTTTGGGGGTATTAAGTTTAAAAAATCTGTTTACCTCCACTTTTGTGTTTAATAAACTCGTTTTTAAAAAGTTGGGTGGGAATCAGACGTCGAAGCTGAGGTGGTGATTGGGGATGATGTGGCATGATGTGAGTGGTGGTGTAACTTTCTTTGTCTAGGCAAGTTTTGTCCCCCATCTCCCTTTCTTTTGTCATATAATGTTTAAACAGTTTTTTTGTCCCATTTCCATTAATAACAACTTTAGACAACTTGCTAATTTTGGCACATGTTTATTCCAAACTTTTATCAAGGACCAATTGTGTACTTTGACCATATTTCAAGGGCTTGTCTTGTACATACTTGATATTTTAAGGACCCTTATCTAATTTTGAGTTTTACAAAGGTATAAAATGACAAGTCTTCAATTCTTGAGGGACCAATCTTGTCAATTCTTCAAACTTCAAGGACTTGATAGGAAATTCATGATTCGGGTCCGGTTCTTTGTGCGGCTTCGTTTCCCGTGTTCGTTTTTGCTTCATTCTTGTGATCTTTTGTTGATTTCACGATATCCGTACCTAAAATACACAATGAACAAACACAAGCGTATATTTGGGTATTTTGACGATATTTTAAGCGTTTTAAGCCTGATTTGGACGATGAGACTATGTATAAATACAGTCTCATCACTCCACCATACTAAACCATTGCCGTGTCCCCACGCAATGCTAGAATTAAGTATCATAGCACTTCCAAAATTCATTTTATGATGACTTTTATTAAAGACATAAACTTAAATAAACTACTACACGTGTTTTAGACATAATGTAATGTTTTCATCACGAGAGAGTGACTTTTGGGATCATAGAACAAGAACATGTGAATGCTTCGTTAGAAATAATTTCGACGTCCTCGATATTTTCCCAATTCCATGCTAAGCGTGTAACGAGATCATTGTTATTATAAGTTAGAAACACAATCATTACTCATGAGTGTTAATTACGAACCTAAACTCCCTTATTTCTACTTGGTATCTCTTATATTTTATTTTTGTCTTAATGATCACGAGGATACATCATTGACTTATACGTGAATAGAGATAAGGTCTAAAAATAGAGTTTTGACGGTGTAACCAAAATCATTAAATTAATAAGTCATCCTAATAGACAACGATGTCAAAAAAATTAAGTCAACAAGAAGGATCGATAAACACGGTTTTATAACGGTTTTGAACATGAGACTTATTACCAAGAATTTTATACGCCCCCTAACAGAAGGGCATTATTATCATAGGTTTACCTCCATCTTTTATTCAACTTCGCCATGAAGCTTTTATTATGACTTCGGTCTTGCCTTGCCTTTTATTATCCGCCTCATCGGTGGTTTTATTGGCCAAAGACGTATATCCTCACGCTAAAGCGAATTTTGGATCTTTAAAGCTTCAAAGATTAAGGCTTGATTCACTTTCAATTTGGGCATAGATTTTTCGGCCTTGTGAGCTTCAAATTTTTGCTTAATTTAGGTGAGCACTTGAAATCTTATTATTAGGTGAAGCTTTCGATTATTCGGGCGCCAATACTTCAAAACCGTGACGCTGGCGATACCTTAATGTTTTCCCAATTTAATTACATGGAAGCTACTAGAATAAATTAGAAACCAACAATAGTGACTAAACCGCTAAATCAATATTTATTAACAATTTATTATCAAAATCGAGGGGAGAATAAGCTAATAATCACTACACATGAGATCGTGACGATTACGAGACTTATAAATAACTCTTATCATTTCTCGTCCTCATTTAAGAGACTTAGCCTAAAAAGTTAAGGAATCGAAGCTAAGTGATCAACACGCACGGTCGAGTCAAAATTACTCTTATTCTCACCATCGGAAAACCTACATTCGTGTCTTAAACAATTATGAAAAATAAGAAATTTTTTAAAATTTGGCCATTTTTAGCCTTATTTTGCATAAAATGATAACAAAAAGATGAAAATTGGATAGCGTGTTGACGTAAGCAAGGTGAAGTATCTACTCACCCCCCCCCCCATACTAAAACTAAACATTGTCCTCAATGTTTCGAGTCTAGGGGTGAAAACACCCCCATACTAGAGACGAAGTCGAATGCTTAATCTCGAGCATGGAAAGAGTAAAACGAATAACCTAATAGCCGTTTATGAATTATGCTAATAAGATAAACGTTAGAACATAAAAGGATATCATCGGATATCGGAATCTCCAAAGGCAACGATCGAAGCTCGAGTGATCCGTAAAACGAACACGAGAGGCTTCAATGATGACGATGAACCTAATAAATCACAATCATAAACAACCACGAAACAAAGGTTGGAAGAGCACAACTCCCCTTTTTAACCAATTAGAAAAACGATAATATTTACAAGGATAAGCATGAGAATCCCCCACGAGGCAACTTGTTTTTGATAACCGAGTCAAAAGCTCGACTCGAATCCCCATAAATGTGATCATTTAGGGATAATCATGGTTTGGTCATATTTGGTGGGGCTTACATGATAAACAATGCCCAAAAGTACGTGGAGTACTTTAAAAACCTGATATATGAATACCGGGGTCAAAGATAGCGTCCTCGTTTGCGGATGAAAGACGAAACAACGCTACTTCAACCATTGCATTAACCCCAAAGGGGTAGAAGAAAGGAGATAAGAAGTAGAAAGGTGGGGCAATAGGTAATTCAACATAATGAGCTACCCGAGGTAGACTCACACCAAGCAAACGAATATATTTTCCATTTATTGCATCGGTGGAAGACCGAGATTTCCATTTACAAGCAATTCCGGGATCGTAAATACCGTCCTCGGTGGAGAAATGTGAGGGAACATTTGGGGCTTCCCCCACACTAGATCCACACCAACCGTCGTCAAAAGGAGTAGACGAGGTGGTAGCACTCATAAAACGCGGTGATGACGGAGTTAAACTTGTAGAAAAATCTTTTAAAATTTTTTTAAAATCTTTTCCTTTTTCATCGTTTAAAAACTCTTTATGAAAACCCGATTTGATAATGTCGAAAATATTTGGCGTGTCAAATTCAAAATTAGTCGCGCTAAAAATCCTCACATTTAAGTCTTTGGTGGGAGGGGGTGGCGGATTATATAAGTTCTCAAAACGTTTGTCAATAAAGAACACCGCCCCCTCGGGGTTAACATACTCGTCATCCTCATGAACGTCGATCTCATCGATTTCTTCATCAAAGATAGGCTTGTCAAACCAAGGTTTGTCATTCCCCTCCTTGAGTATCTTAGAAACTCTCTCGAAGAGATCACGATAAAGCACGACACCATCATCCATTTGTGGGGATTGTTGATAAGTTAAATCCTCACGAATGTGGTAAACGTAATTCTCATTTGAGGGGTGTTGATTAGGTAACTCCTCGAGAATTGGATTTTGGGTCACATGAGTTGGTTCTTCGTTGAAAATAAGACGTTCCAACTCATTAAGTTCATCCTTAATTTTGGAAAGATCGACCTCACTCGTAGGTGGGAGTGGAGGCAAAAGAGCTAGCCCTCGTTCAATGATTTCCTCAATCTCGGGAGCAAACTCGTAATCATCGTACTTCACATGTTTCTTTTTAGGAGAATCAAAAATTGCATCTGGATTTCGAAGTACGTGATCAATCTCGGCAAAATCGCCATCGTCATCGTCAAAGAAAGAGTCGATGTGAGCACTCACAACCATGGTCTTACAAGTCGAATGACTATGCTTAGGTGACTTTTCTAAGAAGAGAGGATCGATGTCGATGAAACCTTTATCCTCAACGGGTGTTGGGCTAGGCAAAGGAGGTACTTCGATGGAGTTAGAAGTTGAAGCCTCAAAGACGTGGTCCTTCAAAGGTGGTGAAGACGAGCCCATTTTGGTCATTGTCGTGATGGCACTAACGTCGCCCTTCGGAATTGGTGTTTCACTTGTTTCATCGAATTCATCCCAAAGTGAATTTTCAATCATAAATTTACAAATACCCTTTGGAATTAGGTACACGTATTCTTTATCATTAAAATTCTCATCTTTAAAACCGTTCTTCTTAATTTTTTCAAAACATGCATTAAGCCTAATTCTTTCCGCTAAAGTGAACATTTTGAAATCATTAGGTTTAGAAACATTAGGTTTTGAAACCTCGGTTTTTTCATTGTCATTAAACACTTGGGATTTACTCATGAAAAAGTCCATTTTATCAACCCAATATCTCATAGTAAGTCTCCCCTCGTGATCGTCGATTACGGTTCGAGCCGTCGATAAAAATGGTCGACCTAAAATAATGGGACATTTAGGGTCACACTCGTAATCGGATATAACGAAATCCGTGGGAAAAACAAACTTTCCAATTTTACATAGACATCCTCGGCTATTCCAATTGGTATTAATGGTGTACAATTTGCAAGCTCGATTGTCATGTTCGTGGGGGTAAGTCTAGGCAATCTCATCAATTTCCAAAGAGAATGAGGCATGAGATTGATGCTAGCACCTAAATCGGAAAGGGCTAAACATCCCTCAATCTTGGAAAAATCACAAGGTAATAGAAATTGGCCCGGATCCTCTTCCTTTCTCGGCATATGCCTTTTGGGTTTTTTAAGAAGGATCGATGCACAAGTTTCTTCAAGGGTTACTTTCGTTAGGTCGATAAAGTTCTCTTTTTGAACCGTGGATGGAATTTAAGGTACACGAGGGTGTGCACTCTTTTCCTTGGTCGCCACGTTCACCCCATCGACTTTAGAACAATAAGACGTCTTAGAAGTCGAGGGTTGAGAAGAAGGAATAACTCGAAATCCATCAAGGTTAGGGGTAATCACACGACCTTTCTCACGAGATGAGGTGGCTTTACATTGTTCCTTCGGATTTGTAACGGTGTCACTAGGTAACGAACTCGATGAAGCACCCGAGGACTTGTTCATAATGGCCGAAAACATCTTTTTAATGTCAATTTGTCCTTGCTCAATCTTCGTGTTTTGCAATTTCAAAGTATTAGTAAAGTCGTTTTTCAAAGTACCTCATTCGTTTTCATGTAATTTTGAAAATCGTTTGACGAACTATTTTGATTAGAATTAAAGTTCCCGTGGTTTTGATTACTTCTTTCAAAATTTCCTTGATTACCATTTGAAAAATTGTTACCTTGATTGTTGTTGTTTGAAAAATTCGAGTTTTGATTATTGTCTCGATTTTGCCAATTCAAATTCCGACCTTGATTATAACCTTGATTTTTAAAATTCCCTTGTTGATTGTTTCCTTGAAAATTGTTACCGTTTTGATTCGAAAATTGTTGCCTTGGTTATAATTGCCTTGTTGTGATGGACCCGCGTTATTTTGATTTTGAAAATTGTTGTTTCCATTTAACGCACTCACATTAGACGTTTGGCCATCCGTAGCCGCACACTCGTAATAATTATGAGGTCCACCACAAAACGTACATGAAACCTCAACCGCTTTCACCGTAGCGGGAGCGTCTTTCTTTTGCATCTCAACGAGAAAAGACGTAAACACATTCGTCAACTTGTCGACTTTCGCATCAACTGTCTCAATGTCGCGATTAGAACTACTAACATTGGCAACACTCGGTGCGTTGCGGAGTTGGTAAACCTTGGATCGGTTTTCGATAACTATCAATGCATCTTTCGGAGTTTTACACAAAAAGTTGCCACCGGCGGCGGAATTCAACGAATCTTGTTCTTGAAAATTAAGACCGTTGTAAAACGTATCGATTTGGTGTAATTCGGAAAAACCATGGTGAGGACATTGCCTAAGAAATTCCTTAAAACGATCCCACGCGTCTCTAAAAGATTCATTCGGTTTTTGCTCAAATTTTGTAATTTCATTTTTGAAAAACGTCGTCTTAGATAGTGGGAAAAAATAATTAACGAACTTGGAAACGAGATCCTTCCACGTAGTTATGGAATTAGGTGGATCTTTCACATACCAATCCTTGGCGGAACCATCGAGCGAGTACGGAAAAAGCATAAGCTTGACGATATCGGTGTCGACGTTCTTAAACTTGCTCGTGGCCAAAAGACGATCAAAATTCCGAATATGGTCGTGAGGATTATCGGTTTCACGACCTGAAACTTCGTAGCTTGATTCAACGAAAGCATTCCGCTCTTAATCTCAAAATTCTCCGCTTCGTTAGCGGGAATTACGATCGCGTCTCCATAACCCTCGGTGGGTGCTTGGAGCAATTCCATCATCGAACGATTGTCGGCCATCTCGTCTAAGGTTTCTTCAACAACGATATTAGGAACGTCGGTTTTCTAAATCTCGTTTACGTCGTCGATTCTTTCGATTACGATTGCGTCGATTCGAAGCGTCGCTAGAATTAGAATAATCCTTCGATCGAGTGCGCATGCACTAAGCGTAGAATGGGAGGTAGCAAAGAAGATTATTTTTTTGGTGTTTTTCGATTTTTCAATTTTTTGGGTTTTTGATTGTTTTTTAATTTTTTTTGGATTTTTCTTGTATTACGTAGACTCAAATCTACAAATCTCCCCTCGAATCAATCTTCTCGATTAAAGGAGCATCAAAGAATGAAAACGATCACGTGGAGTGAACGTTCTCGATGACTTTAGAACGTTGGTGGAACACCAAAACGTTCAAGAGGGTTTAATCTTGAAAACAAGCAAATATATATGATACGTAGATAATACTTGGGCGGCAAACCCTCGATTGGCCCTCTTTCTCAAAACACGCACAAGCAAGCGGGGGAAACGAGGCGGCGCTAAGCACTTAAGAGCCTTTTTCCCTTAGGTCGTGAAATACAACCGCCTTATACCCACCTTATAGTTTGTGTTAATCAAAATTAAACCTCACGAAAGTATTTATCCATTTTACCTTTAAAATTTTGCTTTAGATTCGAATACAATGATCGAGTGATGAAATCCCGAATCAAGGTTGCGTTTTCACGCTTTTGGAGTACTTGTGTATTTATTGTTCTACGTAAGAACAATATAGTAATATATTCACAAAAAAACGAAATCGATCATGGGATATCTACAATATAGTAAAATGATTGGTATGTGTTTAATTTAGGAAAACTAAACACGTTTTATTTGGATATTATAATATAATAGAGAAAAATAACAAAAATGAGTATGTACGATATTCACGCTTTCAAAAAATTGAAAAGCAAAAACGCACTACTCATACAAACAAGATACTAATAATGGCACACTAAAAACACCTCCCCCGCAGCGGCGCCAAAATGATAGATGTAGAAATACGTGTTTAGGAAAACAACGTATAAATGCGGCAAGTATTAAACTCGACGATTTGGGAAAACCGACAAGTCAAATAAGTGCGGGTTCGTTCTCGAAGGAGGTGTGTGTATTAAGTGTGCCAGTTATATAAAATCAAAGTTTGGATTAGTGACGTTATTGGTTGAGAAGAGAAAAATTAAAGACGAGCTACGACTACGATTAAACTACGATGATTTGACGTAAAACGCGAACGTAAATACGTAAAACGTGACGAAATTAAAAATTAAACCTAAAAATTAATCAAAATATTAAAACTAAGTCTAAAATAATATAAATAAGAATAAAAATACAATAAATATATTTTAAAACCTTTTATTAATTAAATATTCGATTTTAAATACTAATTGATACTTGGTTTTTGCAATGGGTTCTAAATTCTCTCGATATCCTCTCGAATTGATCTCGGTTCTAAGTGGAATGATTGTTCTTGGTTACTAAAAAGGGGAGTGATTTTCTAATCCACTAAAAGTTTTAAATGCATTAAAATGTAAACTTAAATCTAAAAGCAGTTAAATTAATAACAATTAATAAAACTTGAATTAAAATTAAAATTTAAAATTAAAATATAAATATGAAATGAAGAAACAGTAAGAAGTATCCCTTAAAAAATGCCCAAAAAGAAACAGTAAGTAAGACTAAAAATTGCTCAAAAGAAAATTGGTTCGGAAGTTGACCTTGATGCGGAACTTAATTCGGAACCTTCACTCGGAAGTTGATCTGGAACCTTCACTCGGAACTTTACTCGGAACCTTCATGCGGAACTTTGATTCGGAAGTTAGTTCGGAAGTTCACCCGGAACTTTTTCGTTCGGAAGTTCACTCGGAAGATTGATTCGGAAGATTGACCCGAAAGTTTATCCGGAACTTTATCCGGAACTTCGAGTCGGAAGTTTATTCGGAACTATCAACTGATTCGGAACTTTTGAGACTCATTCGGAAGTTTGTGTTCATCCGGAACTTTGTGCTCATTCGGAAGTTTGTGTTCATCCGGAACTATTTGCTCATCCAGAACTTTTGGTTCATTCGGAAGTTTGTGTTCATCCGGAACTATTTGCTCATCCGGAACTTTTGGTTCATTCGGAAGTTTGTGTTCATCCAGAACCTGGGAATACTCAAGAACAGTAACCTTACAGAAAAACAGGGAGATGCGTTTTAATCCAAAATCGAGCTAAATAAGCAAAAAGGTTTTACCAAATTAACCAATAATCATTTAATAACCATAAGCAACAAATCCCAACAGTAAAAACACAAATTCAACAACTTTTTAAAATCAAAACTCAACCAAATAAGAACTTTAGAACTTGAAATAAAAAATGATGATGAACAAGAGTAATGAAAAGATTAAATAAAAACTTGTATTGATGATTAATGTTGAACAAAATAAAAGACAAGATTAAACTACAAGATTTGGAAGAACAATAATCAAAATCACCAAACACCCTAGTGGTGTTGGTGATGACTACGAACAAGAAAAGAGAAAAAGAAGGGAATGAAAAACTAAAAAACTCAATGAAAAGTGTGAGGGGGATTCCTTTTATAGGTGTTCCCTTTGGTTGGTGAGCGGGCTTTCTCTCGTTCTTCTTGTCTTCTCGTCTTTTCAGAAAAGTTGACGTTTTCTATTCTGATTCGGGATTTGTCGTCGATTAATTTCAACTCGTCTTTAAATTTTTCGTTTAATAGACTTGAGTTTCTTCGACTTATGTAAATCTTCCATCTTTGGTCATTTTCTTCGATAAATCTTCGAATAGGCCCAGTGCCTTCAAATCTTTGGCATTTCTTGGACACTAGACTTTGTCTTGAGTCTTTTTCTTCCATAAAACCCGTGCAATCTCATGTTTTCTTCAATATTTATCCGGTTGGCTCTGAAAACACAATAAAGACAAAAACCACGCATAATTCCAAACAAATGATATTAAATACGTGTTTTGGTCTCGTTTTAGCCAGAATTAAGTGGTAAAAGGATGGGTGTTTTCACACCTATCAAATCCCCTACACTTAACCATTGCCATGCCCTCATGCAATGCTTAGTGATAAAGCAATTTTACACTTTTCTCATAATTAATCAACCTTGGCCTTATTCAAATACTACTAAACAAAAATTAAGGTACTAAAAGAAATTAAAACTTAAAAGGAAACAAAAGGATAGAAAACCATTTTCACTTGAAAATAGCTACATGGAAATAACTTGCAAAGAGATCAAGGACTTACATTAGGGCTTTGGTGCTGCGAAGATTTATCACCCTCAAGTTTCACGTTCCCCAAACTAAGCTTAAAAACGAGATCATTGTTATTATAAGTTAGTAAATCAAACACTTACACACATGGCTTAATTATATGCTTAAACTCCCTTATTCCTAGGTGTATCTCTTATATTTTATTTTTGTCTTAGAATGATCATGAAGATGCATTTTTGGACTTATTTCGATAGTTTATTTAGGCTGAAAGCAAAGTAGGACGATTTGATCAATAGTTAGCTAAAGGACAAAATCTCTTAAAACTGCTTCTCGGGATATCAAAAAGTTCATATCTTGGCATAACTCGGTTCACGACTTGAGACCTTTCTCGGGCCGATATTTGGCATGTACTTCATACTTCATATCTTGAGAGACGTGCTTGAGATAATGGTCTTCTCATCGTTAATAGAGTTTCTTCACTTGGAGACTTTTGAGGGGTTGACCACGACTTCATGATTATTCTTCAATCTCTAATTGGGATTTTGAGATACAACGATCCGCCTCCTTTTCGGACTTGGATCTATTTATCCTCATACCTTGTTAGGGTCTTTTCGGATAGACTTCTCCATGATCTTTATGGGAGTTGATTGCTTTTCGTCGTGAGTCTTGATCCTTCATATTGACTTTGGGAATAATGCTTTTCACATCACTTTGGATCTTCAGCAATAAAATTGAATCCTCATGCCTTGTTAGGGCCTTTTCGGACTCGCCAATCTTCGCGCCCCGCTTCATAAGTTATGCCTTGGCTATGAACTCTTATCATTACCGAGCAACTTTTAAACGATCTTGGGCTAGAAGCTAAGTAACTTTTCAAATCGTACGACCTTACTTATTGCAGATAAATTATTAGCAAGTGATGGGAGAATAGGCAAATAATTACACCAAGTGAGTTTGTGCAAGAATACCGACTTATAATTGACTCTATCATTTCTCGTTCTCCACAATTTAAAATCTCAAGTAATGAGACTCGTGGACACTTAGCCTAATAAACCAATTAAGGTCTACATGGTTAAGGATACTAGCTAGAATAAACTTGGATAAGTCTATTCGGGTTGAGTCAAAATAAACGCAACGGGCCTAATATGTCAAAGATTTCTAAACTAGCTACACCACTTTATTAATATTTTTGACTTTATTGTTGGATATATACATACGAAAGCAACGATAAAAATTTAAAAATTACGACTACATGGCCAAAGTTAATAAAAATTTTGAAAAATGTTGAAAAAATAGGATTTTCCGGTTAAATGAAGGCATTTTCATGGAAAAGTCCACTTAAAACATCGATAGAAGTCCCCCTACACTTAAGATAAACATTGTCCTCAATGTTTAAGCATGTGGGAAAAGTCTCCCCTACACTTATGACATTGTGCACGTTGGTTAAATCAAGTTAAGGAAGAGACGACTAAAGTGATCAATTTCAAATGTGAGTATGAAGAAAATTGAATCACGATAGTTGAGAGATAGAACCGGATTTCGGATAACACGGGAGCATGGTTCTTCAAAGTTTCCAAGAGTGCACTTATCCCTGTAATCACATCACCACACAAATACAAACACCGATAGAGGTCCCCCTACACTTAGGAGGTTAAAACGAAGAGGGATAGATACTCGGGCTGCCTCCCGAGGAGCGCTTGTTTTTTATAACCGAGTCACGAGCCTGACTCGACCCAAAATTAGTTCATGGGGAACGTGGTGAGGGATGGAATCATCTCTTGAGAGATGTCCTCACCAAAGTACAATTTCAAACGCTGGCCATTCACCTTGAAGTTGGGCCCATTTGGCTGAGAAAGCTCAATGGTGCCATAGGGAAAAACATTGGCGATGGTGAATGGACCAGACCAGCGGCTCTTCAACTTGCCTGAGAAGATCTTCAACCGGGAGTTAAAGAGTAAGACTTGATCACCAACGTGGAAATCTAGGTTCTTGATTTTAGCATCGTGGATAATCTTGGTCTTCTCCTTGTAGATCAATGAGTTCTCGTAAGCTTGATTCCCCAATTCTTGTAGCTCGTTGAGTTGAATCTTTCGAAAATCACCGGCTTTGTTGATGTCGAAGTTAGCCCACTTCAAGGCCCAGTATGCCTTATGTTCCAGCTCGATAGGGAGGTGGCAAGCTTTCCCGTACACAATACGATAGGACGTACAGCCGATCGGGGTCTTGTAAGCAGTACGGAAAGCCCACAGAGCATCATCTAACTTATCGGCCCACGCGGCGCGATTCCCTCCTACAGTACGCTCCAAAATTCTTTTCAATCCATGGTTGGATATTTCGGCTTGACCGTTGGTTTGAGGATGATAAGCGGTGGAAAGACGGTGATTGACACCATACTTCGCCATGACTCTTGCAAATTGATCGTTGCAAAAATGAGTCCCGCGGTCACTGATAATAGCACGGGGAACACCGAATCGAGCAAACAATTGTTTCAAGAATTTACAAACAACCCTCGCGTCGTTAGTGGGTAAAGCCTTGGCTTCAACCCATTTGGAAACGTAGTCAACAGCGACAAGGATGTATTTGTTGCCTTTAGAAGAAGGGAATGGCCCCATAAAGTCGATGCCCCATACATCGAAGATTTCACATTCTTGTATGAAATTTTGAGACATCTCATCTTTATGTGTGATCTTGCCTTATTTTTGGCAAGTATCACAATGTTTAACCATCTCGTGAGAATCACGGTAAATGGTGGGTCAATAGAATACCGAATCAAACACTTTTTTGACAGTGTAGTTGGGACCAAAGTGACCACCGGTGGGTCCTTTGTGGCAAGCCTGGAGAATGTCCAAAGCGGCCGGTCCGTCAACACATCAGCGAATAATCAAGTCAGTGCATTGTTTGAATAGAAAAGGGTCATCCCAAAATTAAGTCTTAACATCGTTCAAGAACTTCTTTTTTTGTTGGGATGTTAACCCTTGGATGAGAACACCACCCGCTAAGTAGTTTGCAATATCGGCAAACCACGGGGTGCCATCAAGATTGAGATTCATAGACATTAAGGTCTCAAGGGGGAAAGAATCATTGATCTCTTTGTTCGGATGATCCCCTTGATATGGATCCTCAAGTCTGCTCAGATGATCCGCGGCCAGGTTTTTGGCTCCCTTCTTGTCACGAATTTCAATGTTGAATTCTTGAAGGAGTAAAACCCAGCGAAGAAGTCTTGGCTTAGAATCATGCTTTGTCATCAAGTACTTCAACGCGGAATGGTTCGTGTATACGATTGTGGTGGAAAGGACAAGATAGGGGCGGAACTTTTCAAAACCATAGACAACAGCTAAAACCTCTTTTTTGGTTGTCGTGTAATGCAATTGAGCCCCCGTAATTGTCTTGCTAGCATAGTGGATTGGTTGGAAGTGTTTATTCACTCTTTGGCCCAAAACCGCACCAATAGCAAAGTCGCTAGCATCGCACATCAACTCGAAGGGCAGCTCCCAATTAGGGGTAACTAAGATGGGTGCCTTAGTAAGCTTATCCTTAAGCAAATTGAAGGCTTCAAGGCACTCTTTGGAAAAGATAAAAGGGGTATCTTTTTCCAAGAGGTGGGTCATCGGGCGAGCGATTTTAGAGAAATCCTGAATGAATCGACGATAGAAGCCCGCATGACCCAGAAAGCTTCTAACACCCTTCACGGTTGAAGGTGGAGGTAGTTTGGCTATGACATCTACTTTAGCACGGTCGACTTCAAGACCGGCGTTAGAGATTTTGTGTCCTAGCACAATGCCTTCTTTTACCATAAAATGGCATTTTTCCCAATTCAGAACAAGGCGAGTGTATTCGCACCGCTTAAGCATACGTTCCAAATTGGCAAGGCAAGAAGAGAAGGAATCCCCGAAGACCGAGAAATCATCCATGAAGACTTCCATGGTTTGTTCAACCATGTCATGGAAGATAGCCAACATGCACCTTTGGAAAGTCCCGGGGGCATTACATAAGCCAAAAGGCATCCTTTTGTAAGCAAATGTGCCATAGGGACAAGTGAATGTTGTCTTCTCTTGATCTTG
Organism: Glebionis coronaria; assembly: GCA_025667525.1. Taxonomy (NCBI): domain Eukaryota; kingdom Viridiplantae; phylum Streptophyta; class Magnoliopsida; order Asterales; family Asteraceae; genus Glebionis; species Glebionis coronaria. The sequence goes on from CM046876.1 coordinate 181,806,763, forward strand.
GGGATCGATGGGTATTTGGAAATAACCCGAGAAACCATCAAGAAAGCAGTAATATTCATTACCCTCTAAACGTTCAAGCATTTGGTCCATAAAATGTAGAGGGAAATGATCCTTTCTCGTGGCATCATTGAGTTTGCGGTAGTCTATACAAACTCTCCACCCAGTAACGAGACGGGTAGGAATCAACTCGTTGTTTGCATTGGGCACAACGGTGATGCCGCCTTTCTTAGGCACACAATGGACTGGACTAACCCATGGTGAATCCGAAATAGGGTAAATCATACCCGCATCAAGAAGTTTGATAACCTCTGTTTTGATGACTTCATGGATTTTTGGATTCACCCTTCGTTGGCTTTGAATTGTGGGCTTAAAGTCGTCCTCCATGAGGATTTTATGTGTGCAAAAGTGAGGATCAATTCCACGAATGTCGGAGATTTTCCAAGCGATAGCTGTTTTATGCTTCTTCAACACGGCGACAAGTCGGGCTTTTTCTTCTTCTTTTAGGTCCTTTGCGATGATGACGTGCGACTTCTCGTTGTCTTCAAGGAAAACGTACTTAAGATGAGGAGGTAGGTCCTTAAGCTCAAGAGTGGGAGGATCCTCAATAGATGGTGAAACTAACAATGGATCATCATTAGTCACCTCTTTAGGAGAAGGAGGATCAATAGCAGTAACCATCGGAGATAGCGGAGAAAGATTGTCTTCTTTGAGAAGGTTTTCAATGAGGCGGAGATCTTCATCCCAATTGGTGGTAGAATCGTCATGATCTAAGTTCACATCTCCCATGGTGTCTTCCAAATCTTTCCAAAGGAAATCACTTTCTCCAAATAGAGATAGTGATGAGTCGATAGAGGAAACGGTCTCAACATTGGGAAGAGAGGTAGGAATACTTTTACAAGCATCTTTGAAGTTTTCTTCACAAGCCTCATCAAGAACGTCAACACAATTAACACTCTCGTATGAATAAGGCTGTTTAGAAAGCTTTCCCATGTTGAAGACGATTTTATCGTCACCCACTCTCATGATAAGCTCACCGGCTTCAACATCGATTAGAGTGCGACCGGTCCTCGGGAATGGACGACCAACGATCAATGGTACACGAGGGTCCATGTCGTAATCAACAACAACGAAATTAGCAGGAAAAGTGAATTTGTCGACTCCTACAAAGACGTCTTCGGCTATCCCCACTGGATAAGCAACCATACGGTTAGCTAATTCCAAAGTCATTTTGGTGGGGACTAGCTCAGGGAGAGATAATTGCTTCCAAACGCTTAAGGGCATTAAGTTGATACTGGAACCTAGATCGGCTAGGGCCATGCAATTCTCTACTCCCGGGAAGTTGCAAGGGATTAAGAAACGACCCGGATCACCAAGCTTAGTTGGCAATTTCCTTAAAAGCACTGCAGAGCAGTTCTCATTAAGTTGGGTCTGAGCGATGTCAAGAAGCTTTTCCTTATCACTTAGAAGATCTTTAAACATCTTAGCGTATTTGGGCATGTGAGCGAGAGCCTCGGCAAAGGAGATGTTTAAAGATAGGTGCCATAGGCTGCATTCACATTTTCAGAAGGGTAGTCTTGGGTGGCAGTACAAGTGGTGTAAGAGTGAGGACCCCCGCATATCTCGCATGGTTGGCTAACAGCATTGACTTGAGCGTCTTTAGCGTTTCTAGCGTTGATGCTGTTGGTGTTGCTGGCGGTTTGGGTAGCAAGCGATTCAAGAAGCGTAGTGATTTTGTCAAGTCGCTTATCGCTGTCACTAGTACTAGCACTAGCGACATTGGTCCGAACACTCTTGGTTTGCACATGAGACTTATTCTCAATGATATCCGAAGCAGCATTGGAAGTCTTAGCCAAAAGATTACCCCCCGAGGCACTGTTTAGTGAATCTTGGTCATTCATGCTTAAACCATTGTAAAAAGTGTTAATTTGGTGCACTTTGGTAAAACCATGTTGTGGGCATTTTCTCAAAAGGTCTTTGAAACGGTCCCAAGATGCACTAAACGACTCATCGTACTTTTGTTCAAAATTTATGATTTCATTCCGCAAAGCGGTAGTACGAGAGGGTGGGAAAAAGTAATTGATAAACTTGGTCTCCAAATCCGTCCACGAAAGAATACTCTGTGGCGGTTCCTTAGCAAGCCAATGCCGGGCTTGTCCCTCTAAAGAAAAGGGAAAAAGTTGTAACTGGATTACCTCTTGTGGAACACCATTGAATTTGACCGTATTGGTGAGTTGCAAGAATCTCTTGATGTGGTCATGTGGATCATCAATGGTACGCCCCAAGAATGGTTGAGCGGAGACCATCTGGATAAAGCCGGATTTGAGCTCAAAATTGTTGGCTGCAATCGCTGGTATAACAATTGGATCAGTGTTGCCATCTACATGAGCTTGCAGCAGTTCAATCATCGGGCGATTATCCGGTAGAGGCTCATTGTTGTTGTTATTATTCATGTTGTTGAAAGGTGGGTTATTGTTGTTATTATTGTTGTTTGGAGGTGGTATGTTGTTGTTGTTTTGTACACCGGCCATGTCTAAGTTATCGAGAGACTCGGGCTCTTGATAAGACGTTGATCGAGTGCGCATACACCTGCAAAAGAACTAACAAGGCAAGAACAAAACAAAAATATTTTTGGTTTTTATGTTTTTTAATTTTTAGGGTTTTTGAAAATTTTATAATTTTTTTTTATTTTTTTTTTTGGATTTTTTTTTTATGAAAAATTAACGTTCACGGGGAACGGATTCCAAAATCCAAGTTCTCACAAAAACTGTTGATCTTAACGAGAAGAGCCGGCAGCGGCGCCATTTGATACTTGGTTTTTGCAATGGGTTCTAAATTCTCTCGATATCCTCTCGAATTGATCTTGGTTCTAAGTGGAATGATTGTTCTTGGTTACTAAAAAGGGGAGTGATTTTTTAATCCACTAAAAGTTTTAAATGCATTAAAATGTAAACTTAAATCTAAAAGCAATTAAATTAATAACAATTAATAAAACTTGAATTAAAATTAAAATTTAAAATTAAAATATAAATATGAAATGAAGAAACAGTAAGAAGTATCCCTTAAAAAATGCCCAAAAAGAAACAGTAAGTAAGACTAAAAATTGCTCAAAAGAAAATTGGTTCGGAAGTTGACCTTGATGCGGAACTTAATTCGGAACCTTCACTCAGAAGTTGATCCGGAACCTTTACCCGAAACTTAACTCGGAACCTTCATGCGGAACTTTGATTCGGAAGTTAGTTCGGAAGTTCACCCGGAACTTTTTCGTTCGGAAGTTCACTCGGAAGATTGATTCGGAAGATTGACCCGGAAGTTTATCCGGAACTTTATCCGGAACTTTGAGTCGGAAGTTTATTCGGAACTATCAACTGATTCGGAACTTTTGAGACTCATTCGGAAGTTTGTGTTCATCCGGAACTTTGTGCTCATTCGGAAGTTTGTGTTCATCCGGAACTATTTGCTCATCCGGAACTTTTGGTTCATTCGGAAGTTTGTGTTCATCAGGAACTATTTGCTCATCCGGAACTTTTGGTTCATTCGGAAGTTTGTGTTCATCCGGAACCTGGGAATACTCAAGAACAGTAACCTTACAGAAAAACAGGGAGATGCGTTTTAATCCAAAATCGAGCTAAATAAGCAAAAAGGTTTTACCAAATTAACCAATAATCATTTAATAACCATAAGCAACAAATCCCAACAGTAAAAACACAAATTCAACAACTTTTTAAAATCAAAACTCAACCAAATAAGAACTTTAGAACTTGAAATAAAAAATGATGATGAACAAGAGTAATGAAAAGATTAAATAAGAACTTGTATTGATGATTAATGTTGAACAAAATAAAAGACAAGATTAAACTACAAGATTTGGAAGAACAATAATCAAAATCACCAAACACCCTAGTGGTGTTGGTGATGACTACGAACAAGAAAAGAGAAAAAGAAGGGAATGAAAAACTAAAAAACTCAATGAAAAGTGTGAGGGGGATTCCTTTTATAGGTGTTCCCTTTGGTTGGTGAGTGGGTCTTCTCCCGTTCTTCTTGTCTTCTCGTCTTTTCAGAAAAGTTGACGTTTTCGATTCTGATTCGGGATTTGTCGTCGATTAATTTCAACTCGTCTTTAAATTTCTTCGTTTAATAGACTTGAGTTTCTTCGACTTATGTAAATCTTCCATCTTTGGTCCTTTTCTTCGATAAATCTTCGAATAGGCCCAGTGACTTCAAATCTTTTGCATTTCTTGGACACTAGACTTTGTCTTGAGTCTTTTTCTTCCATAAAACCCGTGCAATCCCATGTTTTCTTCAATATTTATCCGGTTGGCTCTGAAAACACAATAAAGACAAAAACCACGCATAAGTCCAAACAAATGATATTAAATACGTGTTTTGGTCTCGTTTTAGCCAGAATTAAGTGGTAAAAGGATGGGTGTTTTCACACCTATCACTAATTAAAGCCCTAAAATCAAATATAATTAAGAAAAAGACCAAAATATTATTTTATTGAACTAATAACTCACTTATATTATTTAAAGACTACAAAGTATTTTTCCTAAATTTTCAAAACTATTTTTCTATTTTTAAAACACTAAAAACTATCTTTAAACTAAAATAATGATTAAAAATATTTAAATAATGCTAAAAATAATTTGACAATTTTAAAAATCCTAAATTACACTAATAAATAGTAGAAAAATGAAAAAGTTTCAAAAAAGTAAAATTTTTCACTAAAAGACAAAACTGATTATAATAAAACCCTAATTAAACTAAATTAATTCTAAAAATTAATAAAAAAGGTGAACAGCGAAATATCTTTAAACAAAAAGTCTTAAAATATTTTTCTAAATCTAAGAAAATTTGTAAAACTGAGAAATATAAAGTTTTGTCACTAAAAGACAAAAACAGAAACTTAAAAAGTAATTTAAAATGCAATTTAATCTAAAAAATACTAAATGAACAGTAACTAGAAAATAATTTAAAAAGAAAAATCAAAAATAAAATAAGAAAAATAACAAAAGTGAAATCAACTTTTAATTCCTAAATTAGCTCACTAAAGACAAAAAAGAGAAAAAGACTGAAAGTGACACTTGGTGGATTTGTCTGCTTGTGTAGCAGTACATACAAATACACTAGCAGTGGGAACTTGGTTCCCACTGGTAGTTATAAAATTAGGGTCTGGTGACCAATAAGCTTAGGAAAGCTTATTTGAGGGCTTTTTCTTGGACAATAAGGCACCCCTACACTCAGTGGAGTGTAGGGAGTCTATTTAAACTATAAATTCCACACAAAGGCCCAAAAATCAGTTATTTGAGGGCTTTTTCTTGTTCACACAAATTCCACACAAAGGCCCAAAAATCAGTTACTGTGATGGTGGTGAGTGTCTGATGAACAGTGCTTGTGTAAATGGCTTCAAAAACGAATTTTAAAGCTCCAAAACTTGATGGCTATCTACCCGAACAACAAATTAGCTACCCACAACCCTAAACTAACATCATATCTAACAGCATACAAGATTGGTGGTCAAATTTTTGCTAAATCAAAGTAGTTAACTTACTAATTCTTCGACTGTTTTGAACCAAACTTAGCATGTAATTTACTTTAAAAAACTACAAAACTGAAAAGCAATGACTGATAAATCCTTTTTAACCCAAACAAGGTGTGTTTAAGTGGGTTTAAGACCAAAAGTTGTAGTTTAAACTAGCTTAACCCCTATTCCCAAACACTCCCTTAACTAACTGAAATGAATTTTAACAAGCCAAATCAATACCAAATCAACTAAAATTGATTACAATCACTCTAACATGCATATATTCAGTAAAAAAACTAAAATAAACTAACATACACAATACTCAAACAGTTTCATACCAAATCACACAAAATCACTTAAAAGCTTTAGAAGGAGGGTTCAAGCCTGAAAAAGTACCTTGTGGGACCCACATTCGGGCCCCACTATGGCTGCAATGCCATCTCCCATCAGCTTATAGCTGGGCTTATGGATTTGAAGGCTGCTGTTTGAGAGTAGAGAGTGCTAGGTGGTGACTGCTTAAGTCCAAACCACCCCCATATATCTTCTATGTTGACAACCTTTTCTTTGAAATGTTAAACTGAAAACTTGTAACCATATAAACTTGAAAACACCCAACAAGTCTCCACTATCACTTCAACTTATTGAGTGATCCAAGCCTATAAAAGAACTTCTCCAAGAACCTTAAAAAAACCGTATTTTCTGAAATTGCACAAGGAAATGAAAATTCTTGAAAACTTTAAACTATCATTGCATAATAATGTAAATGATTAAGCTAAGTTTGAAACAGTAAATGGAACACAATATTTGCTAAAAAGATTGAAGGTTCATTGTCATGAATATTTCAACTTTTTTTACAAAATACTGGATCAAGAAAAATTGAAACACAACCCGTTTCATTTTATACTCCTACATAGAACTATCTAGCAATTTAAATAAAATATTACAAAGAAAATCAAACCCTAAACCCTAATCACTACAAATCCATGGTTGCCCTTGGAATCTTGACTGAAAATTGGTCAAATGTTGATCATGTGATGTGCAGCTGTAATCTTTGATCTATGAACGTTAAAATGGTCAAGGAAAACGTTTGGAGCCGTTGATTGACTGAGGGCTTCCTTCTTTGCTATTTTTGACAAAACAGGGGAGCAGGGGAGGACGTGGTGGGCCATTGGAGTCACGAGGTGTGAGTTTTTGTTGGTGGGTTTTGTTTAGGAGGGGTTTAATTAGCAAACTTGAGTATTAGGGGTAAAAACCCTTTGCTTTCGCCTTGATTGGGACTGGGTTTTTTAGGGTTTAAAGGGTATTAGGGAGGGTAAATAGTTAAGGTTTAATTAAGTTTTAGGGGTATTAAGTTTAAAAAATCTGTTTACCTCCACTTTTGTGTTTAATAAACTCGTTTTTAAAAAAGTTGGGTGGGAATCAGACGTGGAAGCTGAGGTGGTGATTGGGGATGATGTGGCATGATGTGAGTGGTGGAGTAATTTTCTTTGTCTGGGCAAGTTTAGTCCCCCATCTCCCTTTCTTTTGTCATATAATGTTTAAACAGTTTTTTTCTCCCATTTCCTTTAATAACAACTTTGGACAACTTGCTAATTTTGGCACATGTTTATTCCAAACTTTTATCAAGGACCAATTGTGTACTTTGACCATATTTCAAGGGCTTGTCTTGTACATACTTGATATTTTAGGGACCCTTATGTAATTTTGAGTTTTACAAGGGTATAAAATGACAAGTCTTCAATTCTTGAGGGACCAATCTTGTCAATTCTTCAAACTTCAAGGACTTGATAGGAAATTCATGATTCGGGTCCGGTTCTTTGTGCGGCTTCATTTCCCGTGTTCGTTTTTACTTCATTCTTGTGATCTTTTGTTGATTTCACGATATCCGTACCTAAAATACACAATGAACAAGCACAAGCGTATATTTGGGTATTTTGACGATATTTTAAGCGTTTTAAGCCTGATTTGGACGATGAGACTATGTATAAATACAGTCTCATCAATATGCGTTTGCTACTTCTTATAATTAGTCCACGATTATTATTTGCTGATGTTGTCAGTGTTTGAAAGAGGCGCTGACAAGAATGAGGTAGACGCTGACAGGTATGTACTTGACGCTGACAAAGAATAAGTGAACGCTGACAGAGAGCGTTGACACGTATTGTCCGAGAAAGGTATGTTCAAACGTTGATAGGTTTAGTCCGATATTGGACAATGCATGAGATTAAGATATTGGACAGTGAGAGTTCTCGGATAACAAAGGAATAGTTGCTGTTTTGAGAAAATTGATACGATTTTAGCACACAAAAAGGAGGTATTTACACGCAAAGGTACATGCAATCTCCGTTTTTATACAGAATATCAAGTTGATATTTATGGCTCGGATATTTTTAAAAGGGATTAATGATTTTAATGCGAGTTAGAAACTATTCATGGGGAATTTGATGGATATTAGATTATGTAATCGGGGTAGCCTTGTGAAAGAGTTATCCGTCAAGTCCTTTTACATATGGTATGAAAATGTTATTTCATTAAAATTCGTCATGAAAAGGTGTTGGCTTAAGGGGAAGAATTCTTATGGTAAGTTTGATTTTGAAGAAGATTTTCACGAGTTTGTGTTTTATCATATCTTTAAATCATAGATTGATCTCATTGGTTTGAAGATAACTTGTTCGTGCTTTAAATGTTTGGTGACGAAGACTTGTCATAACACTTGAAAAAGTTACATTATCGTGCTTAGTGTCTCACAAAGGATGAGAATATTGACAAGGGATTGAGGTCTACTTATATTTAATCATCAGTATAAGTTCTTCATCACATGGATAATGCAAGACATGGAACACAAGGTTGGGTTATTCTACTTCTACATCAAGAATATTATATTTGTTTTTCTTCAAAATCATTACATAGAGCCTACATTTGGAGCATCTTCAAGATTGCATACATTGTTTACTTCCCTGTTAATGTGACAAAAAGGGGAAGACATACATGCTACAATTGAGGGGAAGCAATTTGAAGATGATGTACAACTTACAAGAGATACACAAAGAGTTTTGCCGACATCAACTAGGGGAAGATTGTTGGGTCAAAAAGTTGATGTGGCAGAAACTCAAAAACGAAGAAAATATGAAGGCATTTGTCTAAGCGTTGTCAAGAGCAAATCAGGCGTTTTCAAGAGCAAATCGGGCGTTGACAAAAGTCAACATTGACAAGCATTGTCATGTACAATCCAAGCATTGTCACATGCAGTCCAAGCATTGACAGAAACATTGACAAGTGTTGTTGGAAGCTTCTATTTAGATAAGTATGCAGAATATATTCTGTATTAGTTTATTTGAATAGAAGATTTACATGTTTATTCATTCTTATTTCTTGTAAACCCTATTCCTTACACTATAAAAGGAACCAAGGGTATTAGGTGTTATTCATATCATTCATATACAATGTAAACCTAAAGCGTGTGTTGGACTAGACATGGGATTAATGTATACACGTCTAGTGGTTGTTTGTTATTAATATAATGAGGAATCCGTTTGTTTAATTCATGTATTTTATGCCTAAACACCTTGTTAATGTGTTGTGTTCTAATTTCGCTTTGATTATCTAATCATATGAACATGATGTATTCCTAGTAGCTAAAAGATCGAGGAAACCAAGGTTTCCACAAGCCGTTTTAACATGTTATAATTATCGAAAATCTAAAAGGTTTTAACTAATAACTGTTTTGAGTTAAATTACATGTTTTTTAGGTTTTCTTAAAAATTAGGGTTTTTTTTTAAATTAGGGTTTGGCAGAATTTAAAAAAAAAATAAAATTTAAAACCTTAAATTACATGTTGTATAATTTTAGATTAAATTGCATGATTAATTGTTATGTCATGTAGATAAAAGGTTACGATCCGTAGATATTTAATTGTTACGAGATTTGGGTGGATCCATGATGAACGTGCATGTTTTCATGGATCATAAAATTATATGTTTATATGATTTTATGTGCTTAATAAGTGTGAAAACACTTATCCTTTTACCACTTATTTCCTATAATAACAAGACCAAAACGTGTGATTTATGTCGTAAAAGTCGGAATTATGCGTGGTTTGTGTTTTTATTGTGTTTTAGGACCAAAAGATGAAAAAGGAAGAAAACACGGGCTTTCACGGGCTTTTATCGAAGAAAACGGGAAAGACGAAGTCAAAAGATCAAGAGTGCCTAAAAGACGGATGTCCAAGACCTATTCTGAAGATTTATCGAAGAACAAGTCTAAAGACGGAAGTTTAATGAAGTCGAAGAACTCGAGTCTAAATAAATGAAGAAATGTTAAGACGATTTTAATTAATCCCGAGACGACATCGAGAAAGACAAATGAATTAAATCGAGTCGTGAAGAAAAAGAAAGAAGGAAGCACCACACATGCACTTCCCACTTCCCTATAAATACCCTCCTAATCATATTAGGAGGGGGGTTAGCTAGTTTTACTTTTTTTAAGTTTTCTTTCTAGTTTTAGAGAGAGAGAAAGTTCCCAACTTTCTCTCACTAAGTTTTTCTTTGTTTTCATCTTTTAAATTTAAGCTTTCTTTAATCTTTGTATTTGGATTCCATTAATCAATTTCAAGTTAAGTTTTGTGTTCTTTAATCTCCTTCTACATTTCTTGGTTACTTTATCTTTGATCCGAATTACATATCTCATTCGTATGACTTGATGTTTTCGTGATTAAAGGATTAATCTTCTTTGTTTACACATAAGTTCTAACACGTATAGGTTATAAGCTCTCTATGCTTATTGGCTTATTTCAAGTTTAGCTTATTGATTTTCGGATTTCACAAAGGTTTTAGTCATCTTAAAAGTTCATTTCATAAAGTTTGTGATCTTTTATGTTTTAGAAGTTGTCAAATTTAAGCTTTTTGAATTGTTTAAGGTTCGGGTAGCATAGCTTATTGTATTAGCTTATTGAGTTTTAAACTTTCCACCAATTTCGGATTAAGTTTAGCTTCCATCGTAATCTTGGGGTTTCTTCACATTCCGACGGAGTTCTTGGTTTTTATCGCAATTACCCATCAAGGGTTCTACTTTGCGATAACGTGGTCATTCCCCCTTATTCCGATATGGATTGCGATCGCTCATTGCGATCGCATATTCCGACGGGACTAAGGTCTTGGTTAAGACGAAACGCTGCCCAAGTCTACTTTACAACATTCCGATCTGAACCACATTGCGACAGAGGTATTTTTAGTTATTCCGATCTGGAACATTGCGATCTAAGTATATTACGACGAACATCATTCCGACAGAGTTGCGTTTTACATTCCGATGGGTATTAAGTTTGGTATTCCGATGGACCTGTGCATTGTTGCATTCCGATGGCTAGTTTTCACTATATTCCGATGGATTTAGCTTTGGTGCATTCCGATAGAAATAAATTGCAATATTCCGATAGAACATGTTTTAAGTTTTAAAGTTTTACATAAAGTCTTTTTCTAAATAGTTTTTAGTTTAATTATCAAACACTTTAATTTTACTCAACGACATTTTCATATTTGCTTTTAGTTAAAATTAGATAAACAAAACCAAACCATTCTCTTGTTCACCAAAAGACGATTGAGTCGCACTTTAGACCGGTATTCAATTTGAAAAGATTCGGACGATAAGATTTTATACTTGGGGTAAAAGCCAAGTATTAAATGGCGTCGCTGCCGGCTCTTTTCGTTACGATTAACGGTTTCTAGTGAGAGACGCATTGAATTTTGGGATCCGTTCTTTGAACGTTATTTTCCTTGCTTCAAAAACCCTAAAAAATATAAAATTCTTCAAAAATACAAAAACATTGAAAAATCATTAAAAGCAATTCTTTTCCAAAGGTTTTGCACCAAAAAGATTATATAGATATTCTCTCTGTGCATATTTTTCTTCTGCAGGTGTATGCGTACTAGATCTTCGAACTATTCTGAGCCCGAGACTCGTGAAGATCTAGATATGGCTGGTGTTAATAACAACAATAATAACCCACCTCTACCCAATTTGAATAACAACAACAACAACAATGTCCCCTACCTGATTCACGAACAATGGAGGAATTGTGTCAACCCACCATGAACGGACGCGGAGGCCCGATTGCGCCGATGCACGTCACAGCTCAGGAGTTTTCGTTGAAGCATGACATGATCCAACAAGTGCAAACTAACCCATTTCGCGGAATTCCGGATGATGATGCCAACAAACACCTTGACAAATTCATTACTATCACCCAAAGCATGAAGTCCCCCGGTGTTTCTATGGTTGACCTTCGCCTTCAACTATTTCCCCACTCACTTTCTCACCATGCCGAAAAATGGTTTGACCGTCTCTCAAAGAATTCTATTCATACTTGGAATAACATGACTCAACGCTTTTTGTTGCGCTACTTCCCACCATCCATGGTCACAAGCCTTCGTAACCAAATTAGTGGATTCATAACAATGATGAATCGCTCTTTGATGCTTGGGAACGATACAATGATTTGATCGACCGCTGTCCAAATCACAACATGCTCCCCGTTACTCTCATTGATACCTTCTACAATGGTATCACTTTTCGTGATCGTGACACGATCAATGCCGCCGCCGGTGGTACTTTTATGAAAAGGAGACCGGAGGAGTGTAGAGAGTTGATTGAAAACATGACTACTCACCACAAGAATTGGGATTCATCCGCATCCTCAAGATCTAACCCGAGAGTCAATGTTTTTTCTACTACTTCCAATCCTGAGATGACTGAAATTTCTCGACAACTCGCTAAGATGAACAAGAATTTCATGACCATGGCCACAAACCACTTTCAACAAGCTAAAGCCGTTGCTATTTCTTGTGACACATGTGGTGGTCCTCATTCCTACAATAATTGTCCTTCTACTCAAGGCAATTTTTCTGAAAACGTTAACGCAGCATACGGTACTTATCCCACGGGAGGCTATCAAGCTCGTCCTCAAGGAGACCGTAGCTTGCTAATTTATCGTTCAAACGACTATCTTGCTCCACGCGGTTTCCCTCCTACAAACCAAAACCACCAAAAAAGCTATAACCGAAACAATCAATCCCAACCTCGTGCTAACAATCAATATCAATCCCAAAGAAACCCATAACCAACTCAAGGAAATTCTCAAGCTTTCCAAGCTCCACCTCTCAATCAACCGATGGTATTGAATCCAGACGTCGAAACATTCATGAAGACTAATAGAGAGATGGTGACGAATCTTCAGAGTCAAGTCGTCAACTTGAAGGGAGAAATGGCGAAACAAGGGAATGATATTCGAGCCGAGCTAAGGAATGACATGGCAAAACAAATCAATGAAATTCGTGTAGACATCAGAGACTCTTTCAGCACTCAAGCGCTTAACATTCGTGATATGATTGGTTCGCTCATCCAAGGTAATCAACCCTCTTCTTCGGGTACTCTTCCGAGTAACACCGTTGCGAATCCAAGAGGGGAAATGAAAGCAATCACCACTCGTAGTGGAAAAGGTTATACGGAACCCGAGCTTCCTACACCTCCACCCGTGATTGTGAATAAGGAAAAAGAGCAACTTTCCCCACTTCCTTTGCCTTCTACCCCAATTTCCCCACCACCCGTGGTTGTGAGTGATCCTACTCCCCTAAAGCCTTCTTCTTCATCCAATATACCTTATCCTTCAAGGTTGAGGAAAGAGAAGCAAAAGAGCAAGGATGATATTCAAGTCTCAAACTTTCTAAAAATGTTTAAACAATTGAATTTTAACATCTCCTTTGCTGAGGCTCTCGCTCACATGCCCAAATACGCGAAAATGTTTAAAGATCTTCTTAGTGACAAGGAGAAGCTTCTTGACATTGCTCAGACCCAACTTAATGAGAATTGCTCTGCCGTTCTCTTAAGGAAATTGCCCACCAAACTTGGTGATCCGGGTCGCTTCTTAATTCCTTGCAACTTCCCGGGAGTAGAGAATTGCATGGTCCTAGCCGATCTAGGTGCCAGTATAAACTTAATGCCTTTAAGTGTTTGGAAGCAATTATCTCTCCCCTAGCTAGTCCCCACCAAAATGACCTTGGAATTAGCTAACCGTACGGTTTCTTATCCAGTGGGGATAGCCGAAGATGTCTTTGTTGGCGTTGACAAATTCACCTTCCCGGCGGATTTTGTTGTCGTTGACTACGAGATGGATCCCGTGTTCCATTAATCGTTGGACGTCCATTCCTGAGGACCGGTCGCACTCTCATTGATGTATCCGCGGGCGAAATAATCATGAGAGTTGGTGACGACAAAATTGTCTTCAACATGGGTAAGATTTCTAAGCAACCTTATTCATATGAGAGTGTTATTGCTATTGATGTTCTCGATGAGGCTTGTGAAGAACATTTTCATGATGCTTGCAAAAGTACTCTTTCTTCTCTACCCAATGTTGAGACCGTTGCCTCAATTGCTCCGGCATTGACTCCTTTTGGAGAAAGTGACTTGGATGATTTTGAAGCTAGCTTGGGTCCTCTTGATATTAAGTATGATAATTCGTCCACCGATTGGGATGAAGACATTCGTACTATTGAGAGACTTCTCAATGAAGACCCGTTTTCTCCTCCTTCTCCTAAAGAGGTGACTAATGATGATCCATCGTTAGTTACACCATCTGTTGAGGATCCTCCTACTCTTGAGCTTAAGGACTTACCCCCTCATCTTGAGTACGTTTTCCTTGAACACAACGAGAAGTTACCGGTCATCATCGCGAAGGACCTGAAAGAAGAAGAAAAATCCCAACTCATCGCCAAGTTGAATAAGCATAAAAGAGCTATCGGTTGGAAAATCTCCGATATTCGCGGAATTGATCCTCACTTTTGCACACATAAAATTCTCATGGAGGACGACTTTAAGCCCACAATTCAAAACCAACGAAGGGTGAATCCTAAAATCCATGAAGTCATCAAAAAAGAGGTTATCAAACTTCTTGATGCGGGTATGATTTACCCTATTTCGGATTCACCATGGGTTAGTCCAGTCCATTGTGTGCCTAAGAAAGGCGGAATCACCGTTGTGCCCAATCAAAACAACGAGTTGATTCCTACCCGTCTCGTTACTGGGTGGAGAGTTTGTATAGACTACCGCAAACTCAATGATGCCACGAGAAAGGATCATTTCCCTCTTCCTTTTATTGACCAAATTCTTGAACGTTTAGCGGGTAATGAATATTACTGCTTTCTTGATGGTTTCTCGGGTTATTTCCAAATACCCATCGATCCCCAAGATCAAGAGAAGACAACATTCACTTGTCCCTATGGCACATTTGCCTACAAAAGGATGCCTTTTGGCTTATCCAATGCCCCCGGGAGTTTCCAATGGTGCATGTTGGCTATCTTCCATGACATGGTTGAGCAAACCATGGAAGTCTTCATGGATGATTTCTCGGTCTTTGGGGATTCCTTTTCTTCTTGCCTTGCCAATTTGGAACGTATGCTTAAGCGGTGCGAAGACACTCGCCTTGTTCTAGATTGGGAAAAATGCCATTTTATGGTAAAAGAAGGCATTGTGCTAGGACACAAAATCTCTAAAGCCGGTCTTGAAGTCGACCATGCTAAAGTTGATGTCATAGCCAAATTACCTCCACCTTCAACCGTGAAGGGTGTGAGAAGTTTTCTGGGTCATGCGGGCTTCTATCGTTGATTCATTCAGGATTTCTCTAAAATCGCTCGCCCTATGACCCACCTCTTGGAAAAAGATACTCCTTTTATCTTTTCTAAAGAGTGTATCGAAGCCTTCAATCTTCTTAAGGATAAGCTAACTAAGGCACCGGTCTTGGTTACCCCTAATTGGGAGATGCTTTTGAATTGATGTGTGATGCTAGCGACTTTGCTATTGGTGCGGTTTTGGGCCAACGAGTGAATAAACACTTCCAACCAATCCACTATGCTATCAAAACAATGACGGGGGCTCAATTGCATTATACGACAACCGAAAAAGAGCTTTTAGCTGTTGTCTATGCTTTTGAAAAATTCCGCCCCTATCTTGTTTTATCCACCACCATCGTATACACGGACCATTCCGCGTTGAAGTACTTGATGACTAAACACGACTCTAAGCCAAGACTTCTTCGCTGGGTTTTACTCCTTCAAGAATTCAACATTGAAATTCGTGACAAGAAGGGTGCCGAAAACCTGGCCGCGGATCATCTAAGTCGACTTGAGGATCCATATCAAGGGGATCATCCGAACAAAGAGATCAGTGACTCTTTCCCCCTTGAGACCTTAATGTCTATATATCTCAATCTTGATGACACCCCATGGTTTGCGGACATTGCAAACTACTTAGCGGGTGGTATTCTCATCAAAGGGTTAACGTCCCAACAAAAGAAGAAGTACTTGAATGATGTTAAGACTTACTTTTGGGATGACCCTTTTCTATTCAAACAATGTGCTGATCTAATCATTCGTCAATGTGTTGATGGACCGACAGCTTTGCAAATCCTTGCTGCTTGCCATAAAGGACCCACTGGTGGTCACTTTGGTCCCAACTACACCGCTAAGAAAGTGTTTGATTCTGGATTCTATTGGCCCACCATTTATCGTGATGCTCACGAAATGGTTAAGCATTTTGATGCTTGCCAACGCCAAGGCAAGATCACACATAAAGATGAGATGCCTCAAAATTTCATACAGGAATGTGAAATCTTTGACGTATGGGGCATCGACTTTATGGGACCATTTCCATCCTCCAAAGGGAAAAAGTACATCCTCGTAGCCGTTGACTACGTTTCTAAATGGGTTGAAGCTAAGGCTCTCCCTACGAACGATGCGAGGGTGGTTGTGAACTTTTTGAAGCAGCTGTTTGCTCGATTCGGCGTTCCTCGTGCTATTATCATTGACCGCGGGACTCATTTTTGCAACGATCAATTTGCAAGAGTCATGGCTAAGTATGGTGTCAATCACCGTCTTTCCACCGCCTATCATCCCTAAACCAATGGGCAAGCCGAGATATCCAACCGTGGATTGAAGCGAATTTTGGAGCGTACTGTGGGAGAGCATCGCGCCGCGTGGGCCGATAAGTTAGATGATGCTCTGTGGGCTTTCCGTACTGCTTATAAGACCCCGATCGGTTGTACACCTTATCGTCTTGTGTACGGGAAAGCATGCCACCTCCCCATCGAGCTGGAACATAAGGCGCACTGGGCCTTGAAGTGGGCTAACTTCGACATCAACAAAGCCGGTGATCATCGCAAGATTCAACTCAACGAGCTAAATGAACTGAGGAATGAAGCTTATGAGAACTCGCTGATCTACAAGGAGAAGACCAAGATCATTCATGATGCAAGGATAAAGAACCGAGAGTTCCACGTTGGTGATCAAGTCTTACTTTTTAACTCTCGGTTGAAGATCTTCTCTGGAAAGTTGAAGAGCCGCTGGTCTGGTCCATTCACCGTCGCCAAAGTCTTTCCATATGGGACCATTGAGCTTTCTCAGCCAAATGGGCCCAATTTCAAGGTGAATGGCCAGCGTTTGAAGCTGTACTTTGGTGAGGACATCTCTCATGAGATGATTCCATCCCTCACCACGTTCCCCATGAACTAAATTGGGTCGAGTCAGGCTCGTGACTCGGTGAACAAAAACAAGCGCTTCTCGGGAGGCAACCCGTGATCTATCCTTTACTGCTTTCATAATAATTGTAGGTGGAAGCCCCGTATGTGTTTGTTGTCTTGTTTCTTGTGTTGTGCAGGGATTAAAACTTCAAAGATCCACCTTGATGTCTTTTGACGAACCGTGATACCGTGTTCCCATCTTCCCGGTTCTATCCTAAACTCTTGTGATTCAATATTTCATATTTTATATGTTCACATTGAATTCACTTTAGTTGTCCTTTCCTTAGAAAGATTTAAACAAAGTGCACAATGTCATAAGTGTAGGGGAGTTCACTCCCACATGCTTAAACATTGAGGACAATGTTTATATCAAGTGTAGGGGGACTTCTATCGAAGTAAGTGGTATTTTCCATGAATTTGCCCTCATTTTAACCGGAAAATTTGATTTTTCGACATTTTTCAAAATCTTTAATCTATTTTGGCCTAGTTGTATAGTTGTATTTTCCTTTGTTATGGTTATTTTCTTTCCATTGCTAGAATAAATTGTCAATAAAGTGGTTTTAAGTTTTTCTTAGTCGTGAAGATTTTGACTCAACCCGAGTTTACTTATCTAAGTTTACTCTAGCTAGTATCCTTAACGTGTTTAAGTCAAGTTTTGCTATGCTTTTATATAGGGAGCTATAAAACGCGAAAGTCTTAACTCTCACGGGTTAAGAACAATAACTTTTCGCAAGTTCCTATAATTGATCCTAAAGAGTCGTTTATCAAGGGAACTTTAAAATGCGATTTCTAAACTTGAAAAAGTCTAAGAATTTACAAGATCCTATAGGCGACTCGAAAACCCAAAGCTTTGATTTAATAGGCTAAGCATCTACGAGTCTCATTCCTTGAGATTTTAAACTGTGGAGAACGAGAGAGGATAGAGTCAATTATAAGTTTGGTATTCTTTCGTGAATTTATGTGAGTTAATTATAAGCCTATTCTCCCTTTGCTTGTTAATAAATTTATCTGCAATAAATAAGGTTGTACGATTTAAAAGGTTACTTAGCTTCTAGCCCAAGATCGTTTAAAAGTTCCTCGGTACGGATTAGAGTTCATAGCCAAGGCATAACTTATTGAAGCGGGATGCGAAGATTGGCGAGTCCGAAAAGGCCCTAACAAGGCATGAGGGCTACATTTTGTTGCTAAAGATCCAAAAGTGATGTGAAGAATCATTTATCGAAAATCAATATGAAGGATCGAGACACACGAAGAAAAGCAAATACTCCCCTAAAGATCATGGAGAAGTCTATCCAAAAAGGCCCTAACAAGGTATGAGGATAAATAGATCCAAGTCCTAAAAGAAGGCGGATCGTTGTATATCAAAGTCCAAAATAAAGATTGGAGAAAAATGAAGAAGTCATGGTCCAAAGATGAAGAATCTCTCAAAACTTCAAGTGAAGAAATTCCTATTATGAAGAGAAGACCATAATTTCATGAACGTCTCTCAAAGATTCGAAGTATGAAGTCGCTGCCAAATATCGGTCCGAGAAAGGTCTCAAATCGTGAAGCGAGTTATGCCAAGATATGAACTTTATGAGGACCCGAGAAGCAGTTTTAAAATATTTTTTCCTTTAGCTAACTATTGATTAAATCGTTCACTTTATTTTCGGCCTAAATAACTATCGAAATAAGTCAAACAATGCATCCTCGTGATCATTCAAGACAAAAATAAAATATAAGAGATACACTTAGGAATAAGGGAGTCTAAGTGAATAATTGGCCCACATGAATTCGTGTTAGTTTGCTAACTTATAATAACAATGATCTCGTTTTTAAGCTTGGTATGGGGAACGTGAAACTTGAGGATGATAAACGTTCATGGCTGCCAAAACTCAATGTAAGTATTTAATTTCTTTACTTGTTTTTATCTTTTTATGTTTAGTATTTAATAAATGCCAAGGTGGGTTAGTTATGATGGAAAATGTAAACCACGCTTTAAAATTTAATGCATTACATGAGGGCATTGCAATGGTCAAGTGTAGGGGATTTAATAAGTGTGAAAACACTTATCCTTTTACCACTTATTTCCTATAATAACAAGACCAAAACGTGTGATTTATGTCGTAAAAGTTGGAATTATGCGTGGTTTGTATTTTTATTGTGTTTTAGGACCAAAAGATGAAAAAGGAAGAAAACACTGGCTTTCACGGGCTTTTATCAAAGAAAACGGGAATAGACGAAGTCAAAAGATCAAGAGTGCCTAAAAGACGGATGTCCAAGACCTATTCTGAAGATTTATCGAAGAACAAGTCTAAAGACGGAAGTTTAATGAAGTCGAAGAACTCGAGTCTTAATAAATGAAGAAATGTTAAGACGAGTTTAATTAATCCCGAGACGACATCGAGAAAGACAAATGAATTAAATCGAGTCGAGAAGAAAAAGAAAGAAGGAAGCACCACACACGCACTTACCACTTCCCTATAAATACCCTCCTAATCACATTAGGAGGGGGGTTAGCTAGTTTTATTTTTTTTAAGTTTTCTTTCTAGTTTTAGAGAGAGAAAGTTCCTAACTTTCTCTCACTAAGATTTTCTTTGTTTTCATCTTTTAAATTTAATCTTTCTTTAATCTTTGTATTTGGATTCCATTAATCAATTTCAAGTTAAGTTTTGTGTTCTTTAATCTCCTTCTACATTTCTTGGTTACTTTATCTTTGATCCGAATTACATATCTCATTCGTATTACTTGATGTTTTCGTGATTAAAGGATTAATCTTCTTTGTTTACACAAAAGCTCTTACACGTATAGGTTATAAGCTCTCTATGCTTATTGGGTTATTTCAAGTTTAGCTTATTGATTTTCGGATTTCACAAAGGTTTTAGTCATCTTAAAAGTTCATTTCATAAAGTTTGTGATCTTTTATGTTTTAGAAGTTGTCAAATTTAAGCTTTTTGAATTGTTTAAGGTTCGGGTAGCATACCTTATTGTATCAGCTTATTGAGTTTTAAACTTGCCACCAATTTCGGATTAAGTTTAGCTTCCATCGCAATCTTGGGGTTTCTTCACATTCCGACGGAGTTCTTGGTTTTTATCGCAATTACCCATCAAGGGTTCTACTTTGCGATAACGTGGTCATTCCCCCTTATTCCGATCTGGATTGCGATCGCTCATTGCGATCGCATATTCCGACGGGACTAAGGTATTGGTTAAGACGAAACGCTGCCCAAATCTACTTTACAACATTCCGATCTGAACCACATTGCGACAGAGGTATTTTTAGTTATTCCGATCTAGAACATTGCGATCTAAGTATATTCCGACGAACATCATTCCGACAGAGTTGCGTTTTACATTCCGATGGGTATTAAGTTTGGTATTCCGATGGACCTGTGCATTGTTGCATTCCGATGGCTGGTTTTCACTGTATTCTGATGGATTTAGCTTTGGTGCATTCCGATAGAAATAAATTGCAATATTCCGATAGAACATGTTTTAAGTTTTAAAGTTTTACATAAAGTCTTTTTCTAAATAGTTTTTAGTTTAATTATCAAACACTTTAATTTTACTCAACGACATTTTCATATTTGCTTTTAGTTAAAATTAGATAAACAAAACCAAACCATTCTCTTTTTCACCAAAAGACGATTGAGTCGCACTTTAGACCGGTATTCAATTCGAAAAGATTCGGACGATAAGATTTTATACATGGGGTAAAAGCCAATTATTAGTGCTACTTGTTTATTTGATTCAATAAATCTTGAATTAGGGAAGACTTTTATATGATTATAAAAACCAAGATTTGATGATTATTGAATAAATCGTATGCATGTGACTACTTGATTTATTTATCGCACATATAAATTGTTATTATGTGTTTATGATTTAGTTTTGTTACTTGTTTATATTAAAATTGTACGATTTGTTGTAAACAAGGGTTTTTTTTAAGAAAAATAATGTGGACTAGATCATATAAAATTAAGATTTGTTTTGAGATCTAAATTACATGGAATTAAGTTGATTGGTGAACTGCAATAATAATTTAACGGCCTACTCCTTTTGACAAACTATAAAGTGGGTATAACGCACCGCTGGTCATGTACTCGGTTAAAGAAGGAGGTGTTATGCCATTAAACGCTGACCAAATTCCTGGCTCGCCTGTGTGTCAAATTGAAATTATCTATGATTATTACTTGCATTATACCTTAAGGTTGATTTACCGCAAATTCACATCTGAATCACAATGAATAAGGTTATAGCTTTGTGCTTTAGTCGAGTTCTAGAATAAGTACGTTGTGAATAGTTGTGGGTAAATTCTTTGATTGGTTTAACCAATACCTCAACATAATTTATGTAGAAATTTAGTCTCTTGAAAAAGTTTACTAATGTTATATTAAACTTATGCTATGGAGTTGTATGCGTGCTTCTCCATACATTAATTTTGACATTAAAATTTATACCTTTAAAATTTAAGTCGGATGCTATCTAATTGACGAACACTTTAAATTACTCCGTCGTCGTATGAGATTTTTGGACGATGTTTTGATGGAAAGAAAACTTTCATAGAATGAGAATTCGCATGAAAGTTTTACGTTATTCAGATTACATGACTTAATTAAGTTACTCAGTGAGATCTGGAAACTTAAGGCATTCAGAAGGGATGAAACATGTTTATAATGCAAAACGTTATTTTGGAAATGTAAATCCCTTAAATATCTAGAAATTGAAAATTGTTTGCCAATTGAATTGTTCGACAAGTCGCTATGTTGGGTGCATTCATTACTAGCAGATCAACTGATGTAATGGATCTATGTCAATATATGTTCTAGGATTTAAGGAAAATACTATACATGACGGGGTAACTTTATTGTCTTGAAAGTATTTTATTATCGAAAATACTAATATTTGAACTTATTTCTATAGAAATGGCTCAACCCGACAATAACACTATAAGTAATGCGTTCAAAACATTTTTTGATCGTCCTGAACTTACTGGCCCTAACTTCAATGATTGGTACCGCTCACTAAGAATTGTCTTGAGAGTAGCGGGTACTATTGATATCTTGAATACTCCTTATCCGGAGGATCTTGCTGAAGGAGCTTCTGAAGCCGAAACACTTGAACACGCTGCTACTATTAAAAAGCAATCGGATGTGGCTTGCTTAATGTTAGGAAAAATGTCCCCTCCACTTCAAAATAAGTATGAGTTATTTTCGCCTAAGCGTATGCTTGATGAACTCAAGGCTATGTTCGTGAAGCCTCAAGTTGTGGAGATCTACGACTTAGTAGATGCTTTGCATAGCTGCAAGCAATAGCTAATGGTTTGGTATATGAACGTAAGGTGCTCAACGAACAATATTGTTCTGAAGTAACACACGAAATTCATATGTCAAAACAGAAGATATCGGAACTTGAAGAACAACTGCTGCTACATAAACTCCAAATTACTGAATTAGAGTCGGTTAACAAAGAACAAACTGAGCTTTATAAAACTCGTGAAGAAAAGGATATTGAAAAAATTCTTGCTTTGGAAAAGAGAGTCGACACGTTAAACAACATTGTTTACAAAATGGGTCAGTCTATTCAAACTATGAATATGCTCAATAGAAATATGAAAACGAGTTTTGTCAAGCCTGAATATCTCAAGAAAGCTCAAAGTACCAAGCCTGCTCTTTATGATATCGGTTGTTATGTTGATAATCTTGCTCTTATGCTTTCCCCTGACTGCGACGAAATCATTCGTCAACAAGAAGAAAGTCGATCAAACTTAAGTGATTTAATAAACCTTTCTGATTCTAACAATCATATTAAGTTTGTCCCTCAAAAAGAACTTTCAAAAGAACAAAAGATGTATAATAGTGTTCCACCACCAAGTGATGAACCACAAAAGAAAGTTTCTTTAAAAAGGAGTTTCAAAAAGCAATCAATTTTGTTAGAAAAGCGAATTTTGGATGAAAAACGTAAATGGGATGCGAAAAGCAAAAGTGTTCAGCAATTTGAGTTTATAAAACAAGGGGTTTTAAATTTGTACAAAGGTGTCGTCGACTATGAAAAAGTGTCTAGGGATACCATTTGGAATATTAAACCTAACCCACAAGTAGAAGTCGTCATTCAACAATGCATTGTTCCAACCATTGATGATCTTTCAAAAAATGTGGAAATGTTTTATAATGCTCTCACTGAGGAAATGTTAACTGATTTAAGCTATGTCAAATCTCTTGAAGATGAAGTTGATTTTCTTCAAATTAAATTAAAGACACAAGAACACCAACTTTCTAACGAAATTGATCGACTTTCCAAGGAATATTTTTATGCTGACCATATGAATGCTATACTTGGTGTGTATACCGATCTGGATCAATATTGTCATGTAGCATGTTTAGTGTCAGAATCGGACGCGAAATGTCGCAATCTTGAAGTAGAGCTTTCAAAACAAATTCAGTCATATAACAAACTTTCGAAAAGTTTTTCTCAACTTGAGAAACACTCCATTTCTCTTGAACTTGCTTTACAAAAAGGTGAAAAATCTCATAATCATAAAAAGTGTCTAGAAATGTCAGCTTCTTCGTTTCGTCTACTAAATGAAAAAGATTTCGAAATAAATGATTTGAAAGCTCGGCTAAAAGAAAGGGACATTGCCATTAGTGAGTTACAGAAACTCATTGAGAAAATGAAAGGAAAGTCTGTTTTGGGTAAACCATCTGCCGTTCGTCAACCGAATGCGGTTAAATGCCCTAAAACATCTATTTTGGGACAACCCCCACAGACTTTGCCTAAGATAGGAAATGATAAGAGGACTAATGTGATAGCACCTGGAATGTATAAGATGAACACTAGGTCCACTCAAACTGGAACAACGCAGTTACCTCAAAATACTAGGAAAACTAATCAACGTGTGTCTTCTTCTACAGGAGTAAATCCCACTACTAGTGTTAGCGGACCACAGCTTAAGAGCACTAGAATTGAAGATAGAGTCATGCCTAACAATAGTCAAGGGAAGAAGAATGAAGTAGAAGATCACCGTAGGAATTTTAAGTTTTCTAAGAATAAAACGTCTGTAACTGCATGTAATGACAGTTTAACTGCTAAGACCTCAAATGTTGAATTTGTTTGTGTTGAATGTGGCAAATGTGTTCGTACTTTCAATCATGATGCTTGTGCTCTTAATCATAATGGCGTGAATGCTAGAACTAGGAAGCCTATTCGTATGCCCACTAGTACTAGTAAACCCACAAGAACTTTGAACCAATCCACTGAGCAACCACTTAAGAAACTAAGTGCGTTAGAATCCACTACTCTACGTAAACAAAGCAGGTTAAAGAAGCTTTATGAGAACATGATTAGGACATGTACACGGGGGTATTCAAGATTTACACCACCCGGATACAAATGGGTACCTAAGACAATCCCCATTCTAATTGGGTCTATGAATGTTAGCTTGCCTTTAGAATCTAGGTCCACTACTATTTTGGAACCCGTTTCTATCAAGGGCTCCCATTTGTCAAATGCTACATTGTCTTCTAATTCTTCTGCAGCTCGTCGAACTCATCCTATTCATAATGGACTCCGGGTGCACAAAGCACATGACGGGCAATCTCAAGCTTCTCATTAACTTCGTGGAGAAGTTTCTGGGTACGGTACGGTTTGGAAATGATCAATTTGCACCGATACTCGGATATGGAGACTTGGTTCAAGGGAATATCACTATAAAACGGGTTTATTACGTCGAGGGACTGAATCACAATTTATTCTCGGTTGGTCAATTTTGTGATGCGGATTTGGAAGTGGCTTTTCGGAAATCTACTTGCTATGTTAGAGACTACGATGGGAATGACCTTCTTACAGGTTCTCGTGGTTCTGATCTCTACACAGTAACTCTTCAAGACACATCTTCAACAAATCCTATTTGCTTAATGGCTAAAGCCTCATCATATCAAGCATGGTTATGGCATCAACGATTGTCACATCTCAACTTTGACACCATCAACCTGCTTTCTAAGAATGATATTGTGAGCGGTCTTCCAAAGTTAAAATTCGTCAAAGACCATCTTTGTTCTTCTTGTGAGTTGGGGAAAGCAAAACGGAAGTCTTTCAAATCAAAGACTACCCCAAGCTCAAAAGGACGATTGGAACTTCTACACATGGATTTATGTGGTCCCATGCGTGTAGAGAGTATTAACGGGAAAAAGTATATTCTCGTGATTGTTGATGATTACTCTAGATACACATGGACTTTCTTCTTAAGGTCCAAAGATGAAACACCAGAGGTTCTCAAAAACTTTCTCAAGATGATACAACGCAATCTTCAAGCTCAAGTCTTAACCGTAAGAACGGATAGGGGTACTGAATTTTTGAACAAGAACTTGCAATCTTACTTTCAAGAAGAAGGCATCGAACATCAAACGTCTATTGCTAGAACTCCTGAACAAAACGGCGTTGTCGAAAGGCGGAACCGTACTTTGGTTGAGGCTGCTCGAACAATGCTTTCGGCTTCAAAATTACCACTATTCTTCTGGGCTGAAGCAATTGCAACTGCCTGTTATACTCAGAATCGTTCTCTCGTTATCCCTAGACATGAAAAGACACCTTACCACATCATCAATGACAGGAAACCTACTGTCAAATTCTTTCACGTATTTGGATCTTTATGCTACATTCTTAAAGACGGTGAGAATCTCGACAAGATGAAAGAAAAAGGTGATGCATGTATTTTTGTGGGGTATGCGACATTGTCGAAAGGATATCGGGTCTATAACAAGAGAACAAAGATCATTGTCGAAACAATTCATGTGAACTTTGACGAATTGCCACAAATGGTACTTGATCACAACAGCTCAAGTCCCGCACCTCAATGTCCAGCCATGGCACCTACACACAACAGTGTACGTCCCGTGCAAGAATGTCAAGAAAACACTCCTACAGCAGACTCGATGGGTACGACACAAATGAATGAGTTGGTTGATTTATATGATCCAATGTTTGATGAATATTACTATGGAAACAATCAAGTTGTGTCAAAGCCTTCCGCTGTCAATACTGCTGATGCACCTGAACAAAATCAACAAGACACAACTGCCTCTACTTCAGCAACCGTTGCTCAAGAGACAATTCCAGTGGATACTCAACAAACTCAAGAAACTGTCATACAACCAACATCACCAACCGTCATTGCTGAAGGAGGAAACAACAATCAAGCAGTCGATACACAACCTGACAATGAAGAATTTATCAATCCGTTCGGTACACCGGTACACGAAGTCGGAGAGTCTTCTACTCAACATGTTGATCCGTCCAACATGCATACATTCTACCAACCATATCCATCCACTCACCATTGGACACGTGATCATCCATTGGTGCAAGTCATTGGAAATCCTTCACAACCGGTTTGAACACGCAGACAACTCGAAACCGATGGCGATGTGTGTATGTATGCACTCACCGTGAGTTCAACTGTACCTACAAACATCAAACAAGCCATGACTGATCATGCGTGGATTGAATCAATGCAAGACGAAATTCATCAGTTTGAACGCCTAAATGTTTGGGAGCTTGTTGACAGACCCTATGGAATGTCAATTCTAGATTTCAAATGGATCTGGAAAAACAAACTGGATGAAGAACAAACCATCATCAAAAACAAATCTCGTCTTGTAGTTAAGGGATACCGTCAACAAGAAGGCATAGACTACGATGAATCATTCGCTCCAGTTGCTCGTTTAGAAGCAGTCAGGATATTCCTTGCTTATGCTGCACATAAGGGCTTCACGGTTTTTCAGATGGACGTTAAAACAGCTTTTCTCAACGGTCATTTGAAGGAAGAAGTGTATGTGAATCAGCCGGAAGGATTCGTCGATCCTCATCATCCTGACAAAGTCTATCGTCTCAAGAAGGCTGTATATGGACTTAAACAAGCTTCAAGGGCATGGTACGAAGAACTTTCAAACTTCTTGGTGTCCAAAGGATTCTCCAAAGGTTCTATTGATCCTACTCTCTTTACTAATAAATATGGGGATGACATAATGCTGGTGCAAGTTTATGTTGATGACATTATTTTTGGTACTACGAACCCAAAACTTTCAAAACGTTTTGAAAAATTAATGCACAGCAGATTCAAAATGTCAATGATGGGGGAGCTAAAATTCTTTTTAGGCCTCCAGATTCATCAATCCCCACGTGGTATTTTCATTAACCAAGCTAAGTATGCTCAAGAGATACTTAAAAAGCATGGTATGACCTCATGTGCTCGCGTTGGTACACCATTGTCGACCACATCCCTAGACGCTGACTTGTACTCATATCCCGTAGATCAAACGCGATATCGCAGTATGATCGGGTCACTTATGTACCTTACAGCCAGCAGGCCTGATATTCATCATGCCACATGCTATTGTGCACGATATCAAGCCAGACCTACTCAAAAGCACCTCAAAGAGGTTAAACGGATCTTTCGGTACCTTAAGAATACCATTCACATGGGACTCTGGTATCCGAGGGAAACCGGTTTTCATCTAACGGCTTTTTCAGATTCTGATCACGCAGGTTGTCTTGATAGTCGTAAAAGCACTTCTGGTAGCATACAATTTCTAGGGGAAGACAAGCTTGTCAGTTGGTCGTCAAAGAAGCAGGATTGCACTTCGCTCTCATCAGCTGAAGCAGAATATGTGGCTCTATCCGCGTGTTGTGCTCAAGTCCTCTGGATGAGAACTCAACTCACGGATTATGGCTTCCACTTTGATAAAATACCTATGTATTGTGACTCAAAGTCGGCCATAGCCATATCTTGCAATCCGGTTCAGCACTCCCGCACCAAGCACATCGATGTCAGATATCACTTCATCAAGGAACAAGTGGAACGCGGCATCGTGGAATTATACTTTGTCAGAACTGAGTACCAGCTGGCAGACTTGTTTACAAAAGCTCTATCGAAAGATAGGTTTGCGTATCTCGTTGGCCGTCTTGGTATGAAGTATATGACTCCAGAAGACTTGGAGGTTTTGGCAAATGAAGCTGCTTGATTTTTCTCTCATAATGACTTCTAGGCGCATCACAGCTTAGAACTCGGACATCAACTAAGGAAAGTTAATCTCGGACGATAACTTATCCTTCTCAACGAGAAATTCATATTTCTCGGTCATGAGCTTCTCATAAAAACATTCAAAGTTTTTAAGTTCATGAAAACGATTTCTAAGTAAATGTCAGCTTAGAACTCGAACTTCAACTTAAGGAAAGTTTATCACGGATGATAACTTATCCTTCACAACGGGAAATTTATTTTTCTCGGTCATGAGCTAGTCACAAAACAATCAAAGTTTTGAGCTCATGAAAAACGGACCCGAAAGGGGAGTGTACGTTTCAGTGCGCTTTCCCTAAGCAATAGAAGAGAAGTCTTCTATCCTGATTATTTTAAAACCGTTGAACACAATTTTTCAAGAATTTCTCAAAAGGTTTTTCTAAATCTTTCAAAATTGTGTGTTCAACACTCCCTTCCTCATAAGTGGTTTTTATATCTCAAAATTGTCATATGTTATTTTTGATCAATTTTTGAGGGGGAGCGTTTTAAAATCAAGCCTTTAATGTTGTTGGGTACATCTCTAAAATTGTCATATTTTATGTATCCAACACATTCCGAAAATGATATGATATTGTCAAATGTAATATATTATATCGGAAAAGGCATCTCAACTCCGTACCTCAACATATTTTGTGGTGTCGTTTTTCTAAAATTTTGTCAAATTTTGTCTCAAGACACACATATATTGTTGAGGGGGAGCGACCCGACTGAAAATGTTCCATGATTCATGCGTGCACACATGTTTCTCTCCCAACGATTTTTCGGAAAATGTCATATTTTAATCAATTGGTATCTCTAATATTATATTTTTATATTAGAGATAGGGGGAGAAAATGTGATTAAAATGTAATATATTGCAACATGTGATCTTAAAGACTCAAGTGCAACTCTTTCCTTCACATGCCAAACTATTTCGTATATCGATGCATGTGTGTAGGGGGAGCTTTTCGGAAATGTAAAACTTTCAAGTGTTAAAAGTTTTGATTTTTATCAAACACTTTGAATGGTTTTCAATGGTTTAATGGTTACGATCTATACCCAAAACAACCTACTATCCACGACGGAACGATGGAGTCAAAAGGTGGTTTAGGATAGGAAACTAAGTCCTATGATCCAACCAGAACCGGAGGGATCTACCCAAGGACATTCCATAGCTAGAAATAGTTGTCCTTAGGAAAGATGGAGTGGAATGAAGCTGAATGCGGACCAAGTACTTAAGTTAGCACTGGAACAATCACAACAAGGTGCTAATGATGACGTATTAGTAAGCATTGAAGGAGTTGAATATTCTATGCAACTTAGGCAGAAACCGGGTCAATACATCTATTGAAGACAAGTCATCATGGACCCAGTGATGCAATGCACAACCCTTCCCAGCCATTCGAGTTTCTCTCAAAAGAAACTTGTCTCATTGTCACGGAGATCAACACGTATCTATTGACTTTCTCACTCCGAGTCAGTTAATATTGAAAAGGTGGCAGTCTGCTCCAGCCTCCGATTACAAAAATGCACTTATTGAGTCTAGAGCCAAACGAGATCAATTTATCATCTCATTAGGACACAATCGAGTCCTACGCATTATCCTTGTGATATTGCCAGAACATCTGAGTGATACGATTCACAATGAAGATGGAAATCCTGCTTGAGCCAGCATCAAACAAGCTCATGGTAGGTAACTTGTGCGATTCTACATGAATCAAACTTGTGAGAACTGGAAAGCAACTAAGTTTCGATTCTTAATTGATTCAAACTTGATTCCAGGTTTCTTCGCAAAATCCATGTGATCTTGCCAGAACATTCAGAGTGACACTCACTAGTGTTCACAGTGACGAATGGAAATCCTTCCAGTGTCAACATCAAACAGCACTGCGGTAGGTAACTCGCAAGATTCTCTATGAATCAAGCTTGTGACAAACTGGAAAGCAACAATGGTGCGATTCTTTTAGAATCAAACTTGTTCCAGGAAATCTGAATTGACGACTCTAATCAGACGGATAACTTATCCTTATGATTCACTCTTTACGTTTGCAGTCTGCTTTGAGACGGTCGAGTAAAGAGAACTGGCTACTACCGCCGGGAAACCCTGTCAAGGAGGTTCTTAATCGAATCTACCTGATCACAGGTACGGTATTTTAATACCGTTTAACGGTCTTCACCGACCGGAGGTAAAACGCTACCGAGTTAGGATGAAATGTTCAAAGCCATTTTATCCGTGTCTATACATGTTGCTGCATATCAAGAAGGTGGCGTAGCTGTGATACCGATGTCGATTCAGAAGTCACAAGAGCACAAGATGGCGATAATCAAGATACCTAAGAATGCAAGAATGTAATAGGTCATCTTATTCACAAGCAGTACAGATGAAGATCTCAAGCACTCAAAGTCAAATGACAAAGGCTCAAGATAAAGATCACGAAAGCATGAAGGAACAAAGCTGTTACAAACAAGATCAAGACCAAGATACAAGACCAAAGCAAGAAGATCTCCTCTACAAGAATGTATTCACTCAACCATCTTATGCTTTTTAAGCATTTTAAGATGACCGATACATTGGGGGAGATTGTTAGCCCTATATTTTATATAGTCGAACAAGAATGTAATAGGTCATCTTAGTCGTTAAAAGGTCTTGTATTGTAATAGGTTAGTCGGGAAAACCGGGCTTGGACTTTAAGCTAATATTGTCTAAGTTAGGGGCGTAAGCCCAAGACTAAGCCAAGCCCGGCCCAAGGAAACAAAGCCCACGGCCCAAAAGGCCAAGGGTATATAACCCTCTTTCACATGTGAAAGAGGGTGTTGGTTCATTTCATTAAACACATAGTTTTAGTGTAAACCTTCCACTTCTCTCTCTACTTTCTCTTTCTACTTTTCTTCTCTTTCTCTCTCTAAGAATCTTGTGTTATGGATTAGATAGGAACAACAAATAATTATCATTATGCACCTGCAATTGTTAGGTGTGTTATTTCCTTTTCTTTTTTGTTGAATATTTGATTTGTTTACACTATTGATAATAATGAAATTTCTGTTTTCAAAGATGGTATTTTCTATTTTAATGCAATTTTTTAATGGTGTGTTTGAAATAGACATGCATGATAATTCTAGCTATAATAATAATTCTTTATTTAGCATGAGTAAGAAGAGAAAGTTGGACAAGAACTCTTCTTATCTTTGGCATTGTAGACTTGCCCATATTGGGAATACTCGTATACAACAACTTCAACGTGAAGGTCTTTTTGAAAATATCAATGATGAATCATTTGATAAATGTGAGTCTTGTATCTCTGGAAAGATGACCAATAAACCTTTTAATAGTATGTTGAAAGGGCTACTGATCTACTTGGTTTAATACACACTGATGTGTGTGGACCACTTAGACATGTGTCAAGGATAGGTGCTAGCTACTTCTTAAAATTTACAGATGATTATAGCCGATATGGTTATGTTTATTTACTTAAGCATAAACATGAGGTATTTGAAACATTCAAAGTGTTCAAAGCAGAAGTAGAATTGCAATTCGGAAAGAAGATTAAAGCTCTTCGTTCTGATAGAGGTGGTGAATATTTAAGTCAAAATTTTAAAGATTATCTAAGTAAGAATGGAATTGTTCAACATCTTACTTCTCCTTATACTCCACAAAAAAATGGTGTATCTGAAAGGATAAATCGTACACTATTAGATATGGTATGATCTACGTTTAATCTTACAACTTTACCATTATCCTTTTGGTATTATGCCTTTGAATCTGTAGTTCGCATTTTAAATATGGTTCCCACGAAGAAGGTTAATAAGACACCATATGAACTATGGCATGGAAAAAAGCCATGTGAAACATGACTCGGGTGACAAACTCCAACAACGATCTGTGAAATGTATCTTTGTAGGATACATTTAGGAAACTATGGGTTACTACTTTTATGATCCACTTGAGAACAAAGTGATTGTTGCTAGGTATGGAGACTTCCTTGAAAGTGATGTTGTAAATCAATGTTGGGAATAAATGCATGAGTTTTAGTTCCTCCTGCTGGTTGGTCGAAGTTCCCCCTGCTAGAGTAAGTTACCCCTGCTGAATAACAAAGGCAGGGGGATTGGTCCCCCTGCTAGAAGTCAAAGACCCTACTGCGAAGATAAACTTGGAATAGATTTTAATGCGTTTCTGTTATTACTCCATAATAGTTTCCTAGTTTGTTAGTAGTGATCTTGTACGTGAGTCCTTGTGCTATAAAAGGACTCACTAGGTTTTAATGTAACATATCTCTTTCTGTTCATTTCATTTCATACTTTAAGGTTGTAGAACCCTAATGCCATTATTGGGTATTCGTATATCTTTGATATATTAAAGTTCAACGTTTGATCTAAATACTTGTTCTTGTGCTAAACACTATTTTCCGCATCTTGTTTAGTTACTTTGTGTATTGCAAAGTTTCTCTAGTGTTAGTTTGAATTCATTCTTTCTATCACAGTCCTTAAACAAGCTAAGGTTTAAGATCTGAGTTTGGGATCAACAAGTTGTATTGGAGCTTGTTGAGAAACTTTGATTAAACCAAGAACAAAACATTAATTACAAACAGTAGCAACAATGTCTACAGATTCTCATTCATCCTCAAACAAGAATGCTCTCAAACTTCCTATTTTGGATCCTGAAAACTTTGAAATATGGGAATTCAGGATTCAAAAATATCTCAAGATGGAACACTATGTTCTATGGGAGGTCATAGAGTTTGGTGATCAGTTCACCAAAACAGTTGCAGTTGAAGATAAGAACAAAGATAAGGTAGAAGTTGGTGAAAGCTCCAAGGGTGATAAAACCAAGTATGTTATTGTTGCAGACAAAGAGATCCAGGAAAGAAGGCATGATGTCAGAGCTCACATTTCCTTGTTGTTGGCTACCTGATAGACATCAGCTAAGGTTCAGAAAGAATAAGACTGCTAAGGATCTTTGGGAAGCAATTGGCAACACATTTGGAGGAAATGAGGCCACCAAGAAGAAGAAAAGGAATCAGATGATAGACCAATTTTCTTCTTTTAAAGCAAAAGGTGATGAAGCAATTGGTTCCATCTACAATAGGCTTCAAGATATGGTTTCTCAACTGGAGTTCTTTAACATAGAAGTGTCAAGAGAACAGGTGAATGCAAGATTCCTCAACAGTCTTCAGAAAGAATGGTTTGTTTACAAAGCCATTTGGCAAAATAGAGATGACACTGATGATAAAAACACTGATGATATCTACAACAATCTGAAGGTCTTTGAGCTTGTGGTCAATGAGATGAAGGCATCAGGAACCATTCCCACTAATTCAAGTGGAACTGCTGATTCCCCTACTAATATGGCCTTTTTTTCTCATAGTAGTGGAATCTCTAAAGGCAGTGGGATTGAAGTTTCCCCTTCTATACATTCCCCTGCTTCAAGGTCGGGACCATCAAATGATGAAGAGAAGCCCGCAACATTCAGTCTTGACACTGCTTGTGCTTTCATTGCATCACAAGGATCTCAGGGATCTACTCTGCTACATGAAGATCTGAATCAAATCAGTAAGCAAGGACTGGAGGAGATGGATATCAAGTGGAATATGGCCCTACTCAGCATGAGAGCCAACAGATTTTATAAGAGATATGGGAAAAAGATTTCCATTAATCCTTCTAATGTGGCTAGATTTGATAAATCAAAGGTGGAATGCTACAACTATGGCAAGAAAGGCCATTTTTCTAGGGAGTGCAGAGGTCCAAAGAATGGAAGCAGTTATTGGAAGGAAAGCAGGGATGAGGATTTTGAGGCCAAGGCTATGGTAGCCATGCAAGGAATAGATGGAGAAGGTGGATGGGACTAGAGTGCTATGACAGTAGGTGTTGAAAGGAATCAAGCTCTAGTTGCTAAAGTGAAAGAGGAAGAATTTTCTCTTATGGCCATGTCAACATCTAGTTCAAACAATGAGGTATATGATGACTCATATTGTACCAAAGCATGTTGAAAAAATACCGAGTCATTAAATAATCAAATAAGAAAGCTAAATGTTGATTATATAAATTGTGATAATGATTTAGACAATTACAAACGTGCTTTAGAACAATTAGAGTCCACCATAAGAGAATATAAACAAAGAGAAAATGATTATAGAAATCACATTGGCATATTAGAAAGAGATGCTAGGAAAAAAGATGAGTCCATTAAGGAATTAACTGCTAAAATAGAAGTCTTTAGATCTAATAAAAAGATAGATGAGCAAACTGTTGAAAATTTTAGAAAAGCTTCCAAAGATCTCACTAAAGCAGTTGAAATTGGACAATCACCAAGAGACAAAACAGGTTTTGGAGTCAAAAATAAACATGATATATTTCCACCACCACCTGCTAATATACATGGACCCATTCCTAGGAAAGATCTTTCTTGGACTGGACTCCCTTGTTTTAAAAAGCAGGAGGACATTGAGTTTGACTTAACTACATACCAAAGAATCTAGAAATAGAGGAACCTCCAGTGAAAACCAGTGCTGTTAGGGATTTTAAAAAGGAACAAATTGCTTTAAAACAGTGGAAAATAGATAACCATGTTCTCTTTTCAAAAGAAGGATTATTTGGAAGTGACTCCAGCTCCAAAAGTAGTTCATCCATAACCTCTAGCAGATCTCTTCAGCACCAACTAGTTCAAAACATTTTAAAACCACTGTTAAGTATGCAAGTATGTATAGATCTTTTAGAGGTAATCAAAGGAACTAGAACAATCAAAAGTCTCATCAATTAGGAAAGGACTTTGGGAAAAACACCAAACCTTGTTTCACTTGTGGTAGTTTTGATCATATCTATCATGACTGTCAAGCACCCATGGGAAGGGTGGTTGCAAATCCTTTAAAGGAAATGCAACAACAAGCCATTTTATTGAATGCAGGGGAAAAACCATTTTCCCCTGCTAAATATGTTCCCCCTGCTTTAAGAAATAAGGTTTCTGATAAGTATGTTGTTCCTGCTCTAAGAAAAGTAAATGTTGCATGTTCCAAAGATAGCTCTCATGTGCCCAAACCAGCATCTCATATTGCATGTACATTGATAGTTGTAGATTTACAACCTTGTTTAGGAAAACAAGGTAATTAGGGTAAGTATTAACAAGTGATTTAGGAAAACCACGAGTTATGACCCAAAAGTGGGGATCGTTCTCAAGGAGGCTAGTGTGTTGTGTAGAGAGATGATTAACTTTGTGATTATATTTTGTGTGAGAAAGAAAATATAAATGGGATGAGAAGAGAATGACGGTTACGAAGACGGATTACACTAAGACGAAAAAGGCGTACACGTAAAACCGTAAAAGCACCAAAATTAAAAATTTTATCCTAAAAATCACTAAAAATCCACTAAAATATTCTAAGGGTTTAAAAAAAATCAAAACTTGCTAAAACCTTTTCATTAATTAATTATTAATTTTTTAATGTTAATTAAAGCCCTAAAAATCAAAATTAACTAATAAAAAGTCCAAATCAAGATCTTAAAGTTTGTAAACCTTTCAAATAACCTAATTAAGCTAAAAAGTATTTTTCTAAATTTTAAAACCACTAAAACTATTTTTAAACAATTAAAAACTATTAAAAACTATAAAAACTTAAAATAATTCTAGAAAATAATTGAAAGACCCTAAAAACATTTGGAAAGTTGCAAAATTCCTAATTAACTGTCTAGAATCTAGGAAAAATATAAAAACTTGAAAAATCAGATTTTGAATTTTTAATAATAAAATAATAATAAAATAAAATATTAATAAAAATCCAAGAATCCTAAAAAATTCTAAAAAGTTGAAAACTAGCTAATTTTAACCTAAATAATACAAAAATGAAGTTGAAATTACCTAAATACCATTATTGGGCCTAGAAAATGGGCTAAACCCAAAACAGTCACCTTAATGGGCCAAAATTGGCCCAATAAGAAAAAGTGGCCAAAATTAGCCCAAAAACCACTACTTGACTCAAGATTTGATTCTGAACAACTTTTTTCCAAAGGCCCAAGTGCTGAAAATGTGATATAAGCTAGCTTATTACCAACAGCTTATTCTTAATGGACTTTTTGGCCCATTAAGCTATAGGTTGGTACCATAAGCTGAAATTAAACACACAAGCTTCCCTTGACCTAATTAAGACTTCTGTAAAAAGAAATTTCAAATAAGCCAAAGGAATAAGCCTGAAAATGCAAAAAGTGATCTACAGAAAACGACAAAATAGTCGTTTTTGAGTTCTAGGCCACCCCAAGAGCTGATTCAAGTTTCTAAAGCTTTTAAATGACTTAAATAAGCTAAATCAACAAAACGTTTTCAAATAAGTCCACTCAATAAGCTGAAATAAGCAAATAAGCACTTATGAAAAAAGTTAAATAAGTTGGTTTTCTAGCAAAAAGTCGAAGTCAAAGTCTAATAAGCTCCAGTCTAATCAAATGGGTCAAATAATGAAGATCTATCACAAAAAATAAGTTGTTGCAGGTCTGGATAAGCCAAAATGGCTTATTGATAAGTTGAATGAAATTTGTACTAGCAGGGGCTAGTTTTGGGTGTTGAGCAGTGGGAACTTTTCCCACTGCTTGACTTCTTGACTTTTTAGTCTTTAGTGACTTTTTTGGAGATTCAAGTTATAAAAAGGCACCCAATTGATCAGTGTATCAAGAGGAGTCAATCACAACAAAGATATCACAATCACAATCACCCAATTAGTACAGTTAATTCAATCTTTCACCAGATATGCACAAGACATGAACACATAAGCAGTTAAGCACTTATAAGCTGTTTTAGCAATATTCAGCCAACCAAATTGCACCAAAAACATACACAAGCTATTATAAACTTAAATGAACAAGTTTAAACAGTTTTCATGCAATGGATTAAAGCCTAAATCAAAATTCAAGCCAATGAAGGTTACTGATGAACACTAAACACAAGCATATTTCACTTTGCTGATGCAATTGACCAACAAGCCAGATTCAAACACTCAAATCTCTAAGATATGTTATGATAACAATTGTTTAACAGCTTATGTCCCTAAACATGCATATACTCTAAGTATTCCCAAAATTTTAGGTCAAAAACAGTCAAACTCAAGTAGTTATAGCACAATCTTTGATTTCAAGGTTTAAGCCCAAAAACTTGCAGCAAATAGCTCTCAAACAAGTTTATAACAGATAACATGCATAAACAACACCTTCTAACAACACAATACCAAGTTATGATTTCAAACAGGTAATCCCAAACACCCCTTTAAATTTTCAAAACCAGAATTTTCAAATCAAAAGTGTATTTCAAGACCACCCAAGACCAAATTAACACAATAACAGATGTATTAAGCAGATTCAAGCAAGATTAAACCACAAAATTCACAAGAACACAAGTCACACTCAAATATCACAAATATCCAATATTTTATCAGAATTTGAGATTAAGGGTGTGTACCTCATGGATGTACATCCACACCCACAAATTTTGAGCTTATGTACTAGCAAGAACAAGTACAAGCTTCCACAACAAAGCCTGCTAAGATTCAACAAGGTTATAAGCAAAATAGTAAAATCAGAAAAGTGAAAAGCCTTGATTATTGCAACTCTTGTCCTCCACACTTGATTATCCCCAAGTTATAAGCTTCACCATACCTTGATAACACAATATCAGGATGCTATGATCAGCCATATAGCCCAAGAATTCCAAGATAGACCAAGAACTTAGGAAAATATCAAGCTTGAAGGAAAATGTGCAAACTTTTGCACACTCCGTGAAAACAGGTTTTAAGATTCAAGATTATCAAACTAAGAACAATAATAAGCAAATATAAAGGATGGCACCTGAGATTTCTTCAACATTTCAAACACATTTCATTAATATTGAAAATGGATTTACAGAAAAGTGAACCAAGGAAAATTCAAAAGAAAGCTAAAATGTAATGAACTAAGGCCTTTATATAGGCATACAATGAACTAGTTAAGCTGAAAAAAACGTAAACCCTAGCTAGCAGAAGTCCCAAAATGCCCTTGTGAAGTTTGAATTCTTGGAGAATCATGTGACATTTTCTTGTTTGTTTGTGGAGCTGGCATGGTGTGTATGCATCCAAAGGCTTATAACAAGCTTAAAAAGTAAGCTTCAATCTCAAACGTTGGATTGCTGTCCCAACTTTGGCAGTATGCACAAGCTTGTAGCAGGGGAATCTTGTGTGGGACAATGGAATGAGGTGGCAAGAGTTTTTAAGGTTGGGTTACGATTAAAACATCATTAATCACTAATCTGGAAAAGGTGGAGGTTTAATTTTTGCTAGAACAAAAATCCCCAATTTATGTTCTTGAGTGAATAGTTTAGTGTTTGATCTGGTTTTGGGTTAAATAGGATTTAAATGCATGTTTAGGCGCCAAGGTTTGTTAATTATTTAAACCGGATTAAGTGGATGGGTGACATGGATGAATGGTGTAATGTGATTGGTGGATTTTGTGAGTGGGACACGTGTTGGATGGGGATTAGTCTAGGTAACTTTCTTGTTTGGCCAGCTTAAACCCTCCTATTCTTCTTTCTTTGCTACTTTGTAAATAAACACCCAAAAACCGGATTCCTTTGTATTTCAAGTTCACTTTTCACACTTTTGCCCCAAATACTTTTCCAAAGTATTTTCAGGGGTATTTCTTGCCATTTTGTGATTCTTGAAGGACTGCTTTGGTATTTTCTTGATTGATAATGGTCTTGACTTGCATATTTGACATTTTGGAGGACTAAAATTGCCAAGTCATGATAAATGAGGGACCAATTTTGCCAAATCTTCAAAGTCAAGGGTCCTTTTGGTAATTTTGATATTTTCAAAGGACCAAAATTGTAATTCTTGTAACTTGGAGTCCTTCTTGGTATGTTTGACTTTGAGGAGGATAAATATTGACATTTTAGTTTTGTTGAGGGACTAAAATTGCCAATTCTTTAAAGTGGAGGGCCCTTTACAATTTTGAAAAACTTTAGGGACCAAACTTGTAATTATGAAGATACAAGGGTATGAAGTGTCAATTCTTCCATATTGGAGGACCCTTCTTCATAAATCTTCAAGTCTTCATGGGTTTTCTTGGAAAATTCTTTATTAGGGCTTGGTTCATTGTGCGGCTTTGTTTCCCGTGTTCGTTTTTGCATGATTCTTGTGATCTTTTGTCATTTTCTCAATATCCGTACCTAAAATACACAAGTAACAAACACAAGCATATATATGGGTATTTTGATGATATTTAATGCATTTTAAGCCCTTTTTGGACGATGAGACTATGTATAAAAGTAGTCTCATCACTCCCCCATACTAAACCATTGTCATGCCCTCACGCAATGCTAGAATAAAGTATCGTAGCACCTCTATAATTTATTTTATTCACTTTTATTGAGTGATAAACTATCTATACTAATACTACTATTACTACTTGCGTTTTAGACATAATGTATGATTTTCATCGCAAAATGGGACGTTTAGGTTCATAGAATAAGAACACGTGAATGCTTCGTTAGGAATAATTTCATCGTCCTCGATTTTCACCCCAATTCCATGCCAAGCGTGCAACGAGATCATTGTCATTATAAGTTAGTAATGCTAACACTACTCATATGCCCTAATCACGTACTTATCCTCCCAAATTCCTAAGTTGTATCTCTTATATTTTATTTTGTCTTGAATGTTTCACGAGGATACATTGTTTGACTTATGCGATAATAGAGATTTAGGTCTAAAAATAGAGTCCTAACGGTGTAATCAAGACCATCAAATTAATAACCCCTCCTAATAGACAACGAAGTCAAAAAAATTAAGTCAACAAGAAGGATCAATAAACACGGTTTTATAACAGTTTTGAACATGAGACTTATTACCAAGACTTTTATACGCCCCCTAACGGAAGGGCCTTATTATCTTTGGTTTACCTCCATCTTTTATTCAACTTCGCCATGAGGCTTTTATTATGAGTTCGGTCTTGCCTTGCCTTTTATTATCCACCTCATCGGTAGTTTTATTAGCCAAATACGTATATCCTCACGCTAAGGCGAATTTTGGATCTTTAAAGCTTCAAAGATTAAGGCTTAAATCACTTTCAATTTTGCATAGATTTTTCGGCCTTGTGGGGCTTCAAATTGTTTGCTTGATTTAGGTGAGCACTTGAAATCTTATTATTGGGTGAAGCTTTCGATTATTCGGGTGCCAATACTTCAAAACCATGACGCTGGCGACACCTTAATGTCTTCCCAATTTAATTACACGGAAGCTACTAGAAAAGACTAGAAACCCAACAATCAAGACTAAACCGCTAAGTCAATATTTATTAAGCAAAAAATATTTACAAGCGAAGGGAGAATAAGCAAACAACGAGAACACATGAGTTTTTGAAAGAATACGAGTACTCTACGTTTAGCATAGTAACTTATAATTAACCCTATCATTTCTCGTCCTCATTTAAGAGACTTAGCCTAATGTGAAGTTAAGTAATCAAAGCTAAGTGTTCAACACGCACGGTCGAGTCAAAAATTACTCTTACTCTCGCCATCTGAAAATCTACATTCGCGTCTTCAAACACTTATAAAACATGAGAAAAATTTTAAAATTTGGCCATTTTTAGCCTTATTTTGCAACAAAACGATAAACAAAAAGATAAACTTTGGAAAGTGTGAAGGTTTGGCAAGGCAAGTATCTATTCACCCCCCCCCCCCATACTAAAGTTAAACATTGTCCTCAATGTTTCGAGTCTAGGGGTGCAAACACCCCCATACTAGAGACGTAGTCGAATGCCTAATCTAGCATGGAAAGGGTGTAACCGTTAAATTTAAAGCTGTTTATGAAGTGTGCTATAAACCTAAGGTTAGAACATCAAAGGAGATATCATGGATATTGAGAAAGTCTTCAAAGCAAACGATCGAGTGCTCCCATAAAACGAACACGAGAGGCTCCAATCGTGAAGATCATGATTATCTAAAATCTACAATTCACAAACAACCACAAAACAACGGTTGGAAGGGCACAAATCCCCACACGTTACTACATTAGAAAGCGATAATATGTACATAGGATAAGCATGGTACTCCCCCACGAGGCACCTCGTTTTTGATTACCGAGTCATGAGCTCGACTCGATCCCCTCAATACTAATTATCATTGGGGAAGGTGATTTGGTCGAGGTAGTTCAAGGATGGAACTTCCCCGCCAAAGTAGTGCTTCAACCTATGTCCATTCACCTTGAAATTGGGGCCATCATTTTGAGCTAGCTCGATGGTCCCATATGGAAAAACTTGAGTCACGGTGAATGGACCGGACCAACGTGATTTCAACTTACCGGAAAAGATTTTCAAACGAGAATTAAAAAGCAAAACTTGATCCCCAATGTTAAAAACCCGGTTTTTTAATTTTAGAATCATGCAACTTTTTATTTTTTTCTTTATAAATTAATGAATTTTCATAAGCAATATCTCTTAATTCATCCAATTCATTTAACTGCATTTTCCGGTGTTTTCCCGCGGTCTCCATATCATCATTACAATGCTTTAGGGCCCAATAAGCCTTGTGTTCCAATCCAATTTGCAAGTGACAATTCTTCCCATACACGAGCTTATAAGGAGTGTACCCAATGGGCGTCTTATGAGCGGTCCTAAAGGCCCATAAAGTATCGTCCAACTTATCCGACCAAAATTGTCGATTTTCCCCAATGGATCTCTCCAAGATCCTTTTCAAAGCTCGGTTTGAAACCTCGACTTGCCCACTCGTTTGTGGGTGATAAGCCGTAGAAAGACGATGTGTAACCCCATATTTCCTTAGGACCATTTCGAATTGGTCGTTACAAAAATGGGTTCCACGATCGCTTATGATCGCACGAGGGGTTCCAAACCGAGAAAACAAGTTTTTAAAAAACTTGACTACCACACGAGCATCATTGGTGGGCAAAGCCTTAGCTTCCAACCACTTAGATAGGTAGTCAACCGCAACAAGGATGTACTTATTACCACGAGATGATGGGAACGGCCCCATAAAGTCTATACCCCAAACGTCAAAGATCTCACACACTTGGATGATATTTTGTGGAATTTCATCTTTTTGTGAGGCTTTTCCTTGTCGTTGGCATGAATCACACGACTTCACAAGCTCTTGTGCATCTCGGTAAATAGTAGGCCAAAATAAGCCGGCATCAAACACCTTCTTAGCTGTGAGATTAGCACCATGGTGACCACCCGTGGGTCCCTCATGACAAGCTCTAAGGATATTAGAAGCTTCGGTACCAAAGACACAACGTCGAATAATTTGATCCGCACAAGTTCGAACAAAGTAAGGGTCGTTCCAAAAGTAGAACTTGACGTCACGAAAGAATTTTCGTTTTTCTTGAGTCGTCATACCCTTAATGATGAAGTTACCCGCATGGTAATTTGCGAAGTCCGCAAACCATGGGGTGGAAGAATCAAGCTTAGAATTCACTACACCAAGTGTCTCGAGCGGAAATGTTTTGGTGATTTCCTTTGGCTAGTAAACACTTTAGTGAGGATCTTCCAAACGAGAAAGATGATCGGCCGCTAGATTCTTGGCTCCTTTTTTATCAACGATTTTGTGATCAAATTCTTGAAGGAGGAGAATCCAACGAAGTTATCTCGGCTTAGCATCTTGTTTAGCCATAAGATACTTGATAGCCGAATGATCCGTATACACTATGCATTTCGTCAAGACGAGGTAAGGTCGGAATTTCTCAAATGCATACACCACGGCAAGGAACTCCTTCTCCATTGTAGTGTATTTTAGTTGAGCCTTGGTCATCGTCTTGCTAGCAAGTGAATAGGCAAGAAGTTCTTTTCATGACGTTTCCCCAATACGGCCCCAATAGCGTAATCATTAGCATCACACATGAGCTCAAAGGGGAGGTTCCAATTGGGAGCAACAAGAATGGGAGCTTCGGTAAGTTTCCTCTTAAGGATTTCAAAGGCTCGTACACAATCTTCGTCAAAGACAAAACGTGCCTCTTTTTTAAGAAGATGTGTAATAGGTCGAGATATCTTTGAAAAATCCTTGATGAATCGACGATAAAAGCCTGCGTGGCCTAGGAAACTCCTAACTCCCTTAACGGTTTTGGGATGAGGTAATTTGGCGATGACGTCTACCTTATCCTGATCTACCTCAATCCCCGCTTTCGAGACCGTGTGCCCTAAGACGATTCTACTTTTAACCATAAAATGACACTTTTCCCAATTGAGCACAAGGTTGGTTTCCTCACAACGTTTCAACATTCTCTCAAGATTCGACAAACACGAAGTGAACGAACTACCAAACACGGAAACATCATCCATGAAGACTTCCATTGTCTTCTCGATCATATCATGAAAAATAGCCATCATGCACCTTTGAAAGGTTCCCGGTGCATTGCAAAGTCCGAATGGCATTCTACGATAGGCAAACGTTCCATATGGACACGTAACGTAGTTTTTTCTTGATCACGAGGATCGATGGGAATTTGGAAGTAACCAGAAAAACCATCTAAAAAGCAATAGAAATCGTTTCCCGCAAGACGCTCCAACATTTGGTCCATGAAGGGCAAGGGAAAATGGTCTTTACGAGTGGCTTCATTCAACTTACGATTGTCAATGCACACTCTCCATCCGGTCACGAGTCTAGTGGGAATCAACTCGTTGTCATCGTTTGGCACAACGGTCATTCCTCCCTTCTTAGGGACACAATGAATAGGACTCACCCAAGGGCTATCGGAAATAGGGTAAATCATTCCCGCATCAAGGAGTTTAATGACTTCCTTTTTAATGACGTCGTGAATTTTGGGGTTCACCCTCCTTTGACATTGGACTACGGGCTTGTAATCCTCCTCCATTAAGATTTTGTGGGTACAAAATTTGGGATCAATCCCCTTAATGTCG
Organism: Glebionis coronaria; assembly: GCA_025667525.1. NCBI lineage: Eukaryota > Viridiplantae > Streptophyta > Magnoliopsida > Asterales > Asteraceae > Glebionis > Glebionis coronaria. The sequence continues at coordinate 181,850,749 of CM046876.1, forward strand.
GATAAATTCCATGCAATTACCCCTTTGTGATCCTTTAGAACATCGACAAGTGCGGTTTTTTCATCATCCGAAAGTTCCTTCGCAATAATAACCGGCAACTTGTGCCCTCCTCCAAATAGACATATTCGAGATGAGGAGGTAAATCTTTCAACTCGAGGATAGGTGGTTCCTCAATTGAAGATTTGGGCTCGATACTCATAACCTCCTCGGGTGGAGGAAATGGGAAATCGTTAAGAAAATCCTTGATAATCGAGAAGTCCTCATCGTTGTCGAGGTCTTCATTACAAGTACGTGGAACATTGAATTCTTCCAACGTAAAACCACCACCTTCAAATGGAGTGAAGGTTGGTGTCGAATTATCAAGAATGGGATCAAGCATAGTTTGATTGCCACTATTTTCATCATCACCAAAACCTAGAACTTCTTGTGAAAATTCCTCGCAAACCACGTCAATCATATCAACGAGGTTTATAGTTGCAACAGAATAAACATGAGAAATTTGAGAGTTTTGAGTTGCGTTTATAACAAGTTCCTCGTCGTTGAAACGCAAGGTGATCTTTCTAACATGAACATCGATCATAGCCATAGACGTATCTAAAAACGAACGACCTAAAATGAGAGGAACTTGAGGATCCGTGAGAATATCGACAACGATAAAGTCTACGGGATAGTAGAACTTCCCACTTTCACAAAAACGTGTTCCGCCAATCCACATGCGGGAATCATGGAATGGTCGGCCAACTCGATAGACATTAGTGAAGGAGTAAGATTAGGAAGATTGAGCGACTTGAAGATTGCAAGTGGCATCAAGTTAATGCTAGCACCAAGATCGGCCAAGGCAAAGCATTCTTCCATATCTTGGATTGTACAAGGAAGCAAGAATTTACCGGGATCACCGACTTTTTGAGGTATGCGATTAAGATAAACCGATGAACAACTAGACAATTGATGCAATTTCTCCTTGTTGTTCAACATACTCTTAAAGTTAGCGGCAAATCGAGGCATCATGACCAAAGCATCAGCGAAACTCACATTAAAGTGAAAATCACGAAACATTTTCATAAAAAGCTCAAATTGGTAATTGTCGCGCTCTTGACGTTTCTCCTTTCTAAGTCTCGATGGATAGGGCAAAGGTGGTGTGGGTTGAGGCATAGGCATAGCCTTTGGAATCTCGGGTTCCAATGTTGGTAATGGGTCAACCGTAGGTGTGGCATGAGCGGTACTTCGTGGGTTTGGGACATGCTCCTTTTGGACCACCACCTCGGGTTCTTCCTCAATTGCTTCCTCCGTAGGAGCAATTGGTTGAGGAGTCGGTTCCTTAAGTGTCTTACCACTGCGTGTGGTAATCACTTTCATCTCAACCTTAGGGTTTGATACGGTGTTTCTAGGAAGACTACTCGAAGACGGTTTACACATAATTGCCTCAAACATAGATGAGATTTTATCTTCAAACATGGATTGCCTCTTCTCGGCTTTAATCATTTCTTGTTTAATCTCATGTTGCCCTTGTTCCATTTTTTGTTGGTTTTGTTGTAACCTTGTTACATTTCCTTCCATCTTGTTGGTATGGATTTTAAGCTCATTAGCTAACTCATTTTTCAACTCTTACTTCAAGTCGGTCTTAAACTCGGATCTTAGGCTAATGATTTCTCTTTGAATGTTGTCAAACCTAGCATCATTCCCATTAGCGTATTCAACAAATTCATTTGGAAGATCTTTCAACGTTTGCAAAGTTTTGTTGTTGTTTTGAAAATCATTTTGATTTTTGTTTGAAACTTGATTATTAGCCCCTTGATTACCATAGTTTCCCTTGTTGTAATTGTTTTTGAAACCAACTTGATTGTTGCGATAGTTGTTGTTAGCATTTTGATTTGAACCAAAACCCGGTGGAGTCAATTGATTAGAGCGGGTAACTTGACCGTTTTGGTTGTAAGTTCCCGTGGTCGCGTAGGTACTCGAAGTGTTACCACCGTTGGTAATGCACTCGGAGAAATCATGACCTCCACCACAATACATGCATGAAACCTCAACCGCTTTAGCCGTAGCGGGATCACTTGGTTCTCCAACTTTGAACTCAATCAAAAGATCTTTAAGCCTATCAAAGATTTTGTTTTTCAAGTTCGCCTAAATTTGGCAAGCATCGATGGTAGTAGACAAAGAAGGTGAAGCCGAAGACGAAGCCTTACGAACACTAGACGTGCTACGAGGACTATACACCTTAGATCTATTCTCAATTATCACCAAAGCTTCCTCAACTGTTTTACACAAAAAATTACCACCCGCGGAGGCATTAAGATAATCCCTTTCATGATCATTAAGTCCATTGTAAAACGTGTCAATTTGATGCAAGTCGGAAAAACCGTGATGAGGACACTCATGTAACATTATCTTAAACCTATTCCAAGTCGTTGAAAAACTTTCATTAAATTCTTGTAAAAATTTTGAAATCTCGTTTTTCAAATGCATAGTCTTAGAGGGCGGAAAAAATTGGTTCACAAACTTAGACACGAGAACCTTCCACGTCAATATAGAATTAGGTGGCTCTTTCTCTAACCAAATTTTAGCGGGCCCCGCTAAGGAATACGGAAAAAGCATCATCTTAATCGAGTCATTAGAGATGTCCTTAAACTTGCAAGTGGCGGTAAGACGATTGAATTGGCGGATATGGTTGTGTGGATTGTCCTTCTCATCACCACGGAATTTGTTGTTTTGGATCATTGACAACAAACCGTTTTCACTTCAAAATTATCCACAAGGATAGCGGGAATCACAATAGCCTCTCCATAACCCTCGGTGGGTGCTTGAAGTAACTCCATCATAGTTCGATTCGCCATGGTTGGTTCTTCTCTTACAATGGGTTCGTCAATAGGAGACTCCTCACTAGAAAGATTAGGAGTAGGAGTTTTGTTCTTTCGTTTACGTGCACGTCTCGCTTGATTACGAGTAAGCATAAACGCCACGTACAACGTGGGGGTGAGCAAAGAAGATTCTTTTTGGTGTTTTGTACTTTCCAATTCTTTTGTGGTTTTTTATTGTATTAACCTTTTTTGGATTTTGGTGAATATAATAAGTAGACAAAAATCTACAAATCTCCTCCTTAATCAAATCTCTTGATTAAAGAAGCCTCAAGGAATGAAAACGATCACGTGAAGTGAACGCCTTCGATGACTTTAGAACGTTGGTGGAACACCAAAACGTTCAAGAGGGTTTAATCAATGAAACCAAGAAAGTATATATGATACTTAATAATACTTTGGGCGGCAAAACCCTCGATTAGCTCTCAAAATCAAATACTCACAAGCAAGCTGGGAAACGAGGCAGCGCGAAGCACTTAAGAGCCTTTTTCCTTAGGATATATTTTATAATATCCGCCTTATACCCACCTTATAGTTTGTATTTTTCAAGATCGAGCTTCACGAAAGTATTTATCTATTTTTGCCTTTTTCTTTGGTTTGAGATTTGAATACAATGATTGGGTAATGACCTCCCAAGTCAAGGTTGTGATTTCTCACTTTTGGAGTACTTGTGAATTTATTGTTCTACGTATACAATATAGTAATAGTATTCACACAAAAAACAAAAAACCGATAATACGTATTAGTAGAGTGCTACTAATACAATTAGCTATTATGGCTATATAAAAACAACAATTTTTCAAATCTAAACACAACACGCCTCCCAGGCAGCGCGCCAAAATGATAGTTGTAGATTTACAACCTTGTTTAGGAAAACATGGTAATTAGGGTAAGTATTAACAAGTGATTTAGGAAAACCACAAGTTATGACCCAAAAGTGGGGATCGTTCTCAAGGAGGCTAGTGTGTTGTGTAGAGAGTTGATTAACTTTGTGATTATATTTTGTGTGAGAAAGAAAATAGAAATGGGATGAGAAGAGAATGACGGTTACGAAGACGGATTACACTTAGACGAAAAAGGCGTACACGTAAAACCGTAAAAGCACCAAAATTAAAATTTTTATCCTAAAAATTCCTAAAAATCACTAAAAATCCACTAAAATATTCTAAGGGTTTACAAAAAATCAAAACTTGCTAAAACCTTTTAATTAATTAATTATTAATTTTTTAATGCTAATTAAAGCCCTAAAAATCAAAATTAACTAATAAAAAGTCGAAATCAAGATCTTAAAGTTTGTAAACCTTTAAAATAACCTAATTAAGCTAAAAAGTATTTTTCTAAATTTTAAAACCACTAAAAACTATTTTTAAACAATTAAAACTATTAAAAACTATAAAAACTTAAAATAATTCTAGAAAATAATTGAAAGACCCTAAAAATATTTGGAAAGTTGCAAAATTCCTAATTAAGTGTCTAGAATCTAGGAAAAATATAAAAACCTTACAAATCAGACTTTGAATTTTTAATAATAAAATAATAATAAAATATTAATAAAAATCCAAAAATCCTAAAAAAATTCTAAAAAGTTGCAAACTAGCTAATTTTAACCTAAATAATACAAAAATGAAGTTGAAATTTCCTAAATACCCTTATTGGGCCTAGAAAATGGGCTAAACCCAAAACAGTCACCTTAATGGGCCAAAATTGGCCCAATAAGAAAAAGTGGACCAAATTAGCCCAAAAACCACTACTTGAATCAAAATTTGATTCTGAACAACTTTTTCCAAAGGCGCAAGAGCTAAAAATGTGATATAAGCTAGCTTATTACCAACAACTTATTCTTAATAGGCTTTTTGGCCCATTAAGCCATAAGTTGATGCCATAAGCTGAAATTAAACACACAAGCTTCTCTTGACCTAATTAAGACTTCTGTAAAAAGAAATTTTAAATAAGCCAAAGGAATAAGCCTGAAAATGCAAAAAGCAATCTACATAAAACGACAAAATAGTCGTTTTTGAGTTCTAGGCCACCCCAAGAGCTGATTCAAGTTTCTAAAGCTTTTAAATGACTTAAATAAGCTAAATCAACAAAAAGTTTTCAAATAAGTTCACTCAATAAGCTGAAATAAGCAAATAAGCACTTATGAAAAAGTCAAATAAGTTGGTTTTCTAGCAAAAAGTCAAAGTCAAAGTCTAATAAGCTCCAGTCTAATCAAATGGGTCAAATAATGAAGATCTATCACAAAAAATAAGTTGTTGCAGGTCTGGATAAGCCAAAATGGCTTATTGATAAGCTGGATGAAAATTTGTACTAGCAGGGGCTAGTTTTAGGTGTTGAGCAGTGGGAACTTTTCCCACTGCTTGACTTCTTGACTTTTTTGTCTTTAGTGACTTTTTTGGAGATTCAAGTTACAAAAAGGCACCCAATTGATCAGTGTATCAAGAGGTGTCAATCACAAGAAAGATATCACAACCACAATCACCCAATTAGTACAGTTAAGCACTTATAAGTTGTTTTAGCAATATTCAGCCAACCAAATTGCACCAAAAGCATACACAAGCTATTATAAACTTAAATGAACAAGTTTAAACAGTTTTCATGCAATGGCTCAAAGCCTAAATCAAAATTCAAGCCAACGAAGGTTACTGATGAACACTAAACACAAGCAGATTTCACTTTGCTGATGCAATTGACCAACAAGCCAGATTCAAACACTCAAATCTCTAAGATATGTTATGATAACAATTATTTAACAGCTTATGTCCCTAAACATGCATATACTCTAAGTATTCCCAAAATTTTAGGTCAAAAACAGTCAAACTCAAGTAGTTATAACACAATCTTTGATTTCAAGGTTTAAGCCCAAAAACTTGCAGCAAATAGCTCTCAAACAAGTCTATAACAGATAACAAGCATAAACAACACCTTCTAACAACACAATACCAAGTTATGATTTCAAACAGGTAATCCCAAACACCCCTTTAAATTTTCAAAACCAAAATTTTCAAATCAAAAGTGTATTTCAAGACCACCCCAAGCCCAAATTAACACAATAACAGATTTATTAAGCAGATTCAATCAAGATTAAGCCACAAAATTCACAAGAAAACATGTCACACTCAAATATCACAAATATCCAATATTTTATCAGAATTTGAGATTAAGGGTGTGTACCTCATGGATGTACATCCACACCCACGAATTTTGAGCTTATGTACTAGCAAGAACAAGTACAAGCTTCCACAACAAAGCCTGCTAAGATTCAACAAGGTTAGAAGCAAAATAGTAAAATCAAAAAAGAGAAAAGCCTTGATTAATGCAACTCTTGTCCTCCACACTTGATTATCCCCAAGTTATAAGCTTCACCACACCTTGATAACACAATATCAGGATGCTATGATCAGCCCTATAGCCCAAGCATTCCAAGATAGACCAAGAACTTAGCAAAATATCAAGCTTGAAGGAAAATGTGCATTCTTTTGCACACTCCTTGAAAACAGGTTTTGAGATTCAAGATTATCAAACTAAGAAAAATAATAAGCAGATATAAATGATAACACTTGATATTTCTTCAACATTTCATTAATACTGAAAATGGATTTAAAGAAAAGTGAACCAAGGAAAATTCAAGAGCAAGCTAAAATGTAATGAACTAAGGCCTTTATATAGGCATACAATGAACTAGTTAAGCTGAAAAAAACGTAAACCCTAGCTAGCAGAAGTCCCAAAATGCCCTTGTGAAGTTTGAATTCTTGGAGAATCATGTGACATTTACTTGTTTGTTTGTGGAGCTGGCATGGTGTGTATGCATCCAAAGGCTTATAACAAGCTTAAAAAGTAAGCTTCAATCTCAAACGTTGGATTGCTGTCCCAACTTTGGCAGTATGCACAAGCTTGTAGCAGGGGAATCTTGTGTGGGACAATGGAGTGAGGTGGGCAAGAGTTTTTATGGTTGGGTTATGATTAAAACATCATTAATCACTAATCTGGAAAAGGTGGAGGTTTAATTTTTGCTAGAACAAAAATCCCCAATTTATGTTCTTGAGTGAATAGATTAGTGTTTGATCCGGTTTTGGGTTAGTTAGGATTTAAATCCATGTTTAGGCGCCAAGGTTTGTTAATTATTTAAACCGGATTAAGTGGATGGGTGACATGGATGAATGGTGTAATGTGATTGGTGGATTTTGTGAGTGGGACATGTGTTGGATGGGGATTAGTCTAGGTAACTTTCTTGTCTGGCCAACTTAAACCCTCCTATTCTTCTTTCTTTGCTACTTTGTAATAAACACCCAAAAACCGGATTCCTTTGTATTTCAAGTTTCACTTTTCACACTTTTGCCCCAAATACTTTTCCAAAGTATTTTCAGGGGTATTTCTTGCCATTTTGTGATTCTTGAAGGACTGCTTTGGTATTTTCTTGATTGATAATGGTCTTGACTTGCATATTTGACATTTTGGAGGACTAAAATTTCCAATTCATGATAAATGAGGGACCATTTTTGCCAAATCTTCAAAGTCAAGGGTCCTTTTGGTAATTTTGATATTTTCAAAGGACCAAACTTGTACTTCTTGTAACTTGGAGTCCTTCTTGGTATGTTTGACATTGAGGAGGATAAATATTGACATTTTAGTTTTGTTGAGGGACTAAAATTGCCAATTCTTCAAAGTAGAGGACCCTTTTTGCAATTTTGACAAACTTTAGGGACCAAACTTGTAATTATGAAGATACAAGGGTATAAAGTGTCAATTATTCCATATTGGAGGACCCTTCTTCATAAATCTTCAAGTCTTCATGGGTTTTCTTGGAAAATTCTTTATTAGGGCTTGGTTCATTGTGCGGCTTTGTTTCTCGTGTTCGTTTTTGCATGATTCTTGTGATCTTTTGTCATTTTCTCAATATCCGTACCTAAAACAAACAGGCAATAAACACAAGCATATATATGGGTATTTTGATGATATTTAATGCATTTTAAGCCCTTTTTGGACGATGAGACTATGTATACAAGCAGTCTCATCATACATCTGACCATAGACCCTACCAACGCACTTATAAAGGCAAAAACAAAAGATGGGTTCCCTCTGCTAAGCATAGGGATTCCCCTGCTAAGTCTAGGGTATCCCCTGCTGGCAAAGTTGTGCCCTCTAGAAACATGGGTAGATAAGGAAAATCTATAAGCCTCAGCTCGTTGGGTTTGGGTACCCAAAAGGGGTACTCAACCCAATGGTGTATCTTTAGCCTTTGACAAATTATCTTACATTGATACACGAGGTAGATCCAAGTTAGTAATGGCTTAGATCCCCAAGAGAAACTAAATTGTTTTTCTTTTACAGGTGACTAAGCAGAACAGGAATGATAAAGCCTATTGGGATAGTGGATGTTCAAGAAGCATGAATGGGCATAAATCTTATCTGTCTAATTTTGTTCCCCTGCATGATAATGATGGTGTCTCATTTAGAGATGGACATGGGACAATCACATGGAAAGGGACCATTGTTACTAATGGAATGACCTTTGATAATGTCTACTTGGTGAAAGAGCTAAAGTACAATGATTGTAGTGTTTTACCACACCTTTAGGAAAAGGAGGTAAATAGGGAAAGTATTAAGTACGACGGTTTAGGAAAACCGTGTACTAATGACCCAATGAAGTTCGTTTCCCAAGGAGGTATATGTGTGTGAATAATTAGTAAATGATTTGAGATTAATATTTGAAAGAAGGGGATGAGAAATTAGAATGACGAAGACGTGAAATTAATTACTACGACGACTAAACGTAAAACCGTAAAAAGAGCTAAAATAAAAATTAATTCTAAAAATTCCCAAAAAAATTACCAAAAATCAAATTAAATAAACTAAGAGTTTACAGATGATCAAAACTTTTTCAAACCTCTTAATTAATTAAATATTAATTTTTTAATGCTAATTAAAGCCCCAAAAATCAAATTAATTATCGAAAAGCCCAAATAAATATTTTTCACTTGGTAAACCTCCAAAATGACCTAAAAAGATTAAAAACTATTTTAAAATTTTTTAAAACTAAATAAAACTATTTAAAATGATTTAAAAACTATTTAAACTTAAAATAATTATAAAAATTAATCTAATGATGATAAAATTAATCTAAGAGTTGCAAAAATCCTAATGTATTAAACATAAGAAAAAAATAAAAAGTGCAAAAATGTGAAATTTGAAAAATAATAATAAAATAATATTAAAATAATATTAAAAATCCAAAAATTATAAAAAATTCTAAAAACTCGCAAACTAGTTTATTTTAACCTAAATAATCAGAAAATGAAAGTGAAATTACCAAATTACCCTTAATGGGCCCCCAAATGGGCTAAAACCAAAAACAGTCAACCTTAATAGGCTTTTGGGCCCAAAAAGTCAAACTAGGCCTAAATGACCTAAAAAAGCCCTATCTGACTCAAAGTTTAATTCTAAACACAAAAGTATGAAGGCCCAAAAGCTGTTTTTGAGCTTATCACAGCTTAAATAGCCAACAGCTTATTCTTATTGGGCCAATAAGCCCATTAAGCAATAAGCCAATGCCATAAGCTCTGCTTAAACACACAACCTTCTTTTGAGATGCCTAAGAGATCTGTGAAAAGAAATTTTGAGCACACTCAATAAGCTAGAAATAAGCCAAGAAGATTTTCACTAAAAGACAAAATAGTCGACTTGGAGTTCTAGACCACCTCAGACCTTCTAATAAGTTGCAAAAGACTCTAAATGACTTAATTAAGACAAATCAACAAAGAAAAGTTCAATAAGCCAAGCCAAATAAGCACAATAAGCTTATAAGCACTTATTTAAAAGTCATAGTGTTTTGTTTTCTAGTCAAACCTCAAAGTCAAACCCTCAAATGCTCCAGAATGAACAAATGGGTCAAATAAGTGACACCTATTACAAATTCAAAGTTGTTGCAGGTTCAAATAAGCTAGAATAACTTATTAATAAGCACCATTTGAAATAACACTAGTAGTGGCTAGTAGCAGGGGAAAGGAGTTCCCACTGCTTTGACTATTTGACTTGCTTTTTAAGAGAGATCCAGTTGGATTCAAATGGAAACAAGGGCACCCTTGTGATAAGTGAACCACAAGGAGTCCATATCAACAAAGAAATCACAAATAGGTGTTGGGTCAAAAAGTTGATGTGGTAGAAACTCAAAAACGAAGAAAACATGAAGACATTTGTCTAAGCGTTGTCAAGAGCAAATCAAGCGTTGACAAGAGCAAATCGGAGGTTGATGGCTCAAGCATTGGCATGTACAATCCAAGCATTGTCATGTACAAACTAAGCATTGACAGAAACGTAGAAAAGAAGCCTTTGGAAGCTTCTAGTTAGATAAACATGCAAGAGATATTTCGTATAAGTTTATTTGAATAGAAGATTTACATGTTTATTTGATATTATCTCTTGTAAAACCCTAATCCTTACACTATAAAAGGAACCAAGGTTTATTAGGTTTTATATAACTCATATTCACAATGTAAACCTAAAAGCGTGTGTCGACTAGACGTGGGATTCAATGTATACACGTCTAGTGATTGTTTGTTATTAATATAATGAGAAATCCTTTTGTTTTAATTCATGTTCTTTGTGCCTAAACACCTTGTTAATGTGTCGTGTTCTAATTCCGCTTTGATTATCTAATCATATGAGCATGATGCATTCCTAGTAGCTTAAAGATCCGTGAATCTTAGGATTCCTCAATTGGTATCAGAGCCTCGTGGCTCGTGATGTTAGGACTAACAAGGTGTTCGTGTATGGTGAAAAGAAGAAAAATTTGTCTAGGGTTTTTCTGGACGTTTTTTTGTGTGCAACAGTATTCAGAAGGTCATAACGTTTGATTGAACCATTGGATCGTCACGAAATTTCTTGTGTGTGTTCTATACACATATATCTAGATATCCACCGGAGGGATTGTCGATTTTTATCCCCAATCAAAAGCTATTAAGCGTCGAAGTCAGCAGTGAGTATATACAGTTTTCTGTAAACAGCCATATTCAAAACATGATTTCTCCTTCGTCAATCGTTGGATCATCGTGAAAATTTTGCTGTAGATTCTTGGCATTTGTGCCTAGGATCTCACCGAAGGGATCTTCGATCTGAGCACCAAATCTCAAGATATAATCTATCGAAGTTGGCTGCAGTGGTACTTTTCAGAATTTCTGTTTTGTTTTAAATCATGAACTAGGGTTTTCTACAAACCCTAGATCGTTTATAATTAGGAAAAGTATGATGCTGGGTGATCCAAAGATGTTTCAGTATGGATCAAAACGTGATGTCATGGCTCTCATGCATAATCTTCGTATTTAGGGTTTTGTGAACAAACCCTAGATTTACGACATATACAAGTCATGAAAAGCGTAGAAAAGCATGTTGTGGTCTATGATGCTACAGTTCATAGTGCTAAGGTTTTGTCTTGACAAATCCTGGGTTCGTTTCCAAAAAGGGCAGCAGGTGTTTGGTTATGGTTGCTGGTCGTTCAAGTTTTGCTTTTAGTAAAAACCAAGGATCTGATGAGAAGACGATAGAGAGTAAGAATGCCAAGCTTGTTGATCAGATTGTGTGGCAAGGAGTACACAGTAAGAAAGAAGATGAAAGGTATTACGCATGGTTGTGGTAGTAATTCGTCTGAATGCATGAATCATGGAGAAACTGGTATACACACGCATCCTTTATTTTTGGACATTATAATGTTTCTGTTTATATGGAAATCATTGCACTGATAAAACAGTCTATGTTTGGATGGAAAAAGATACGCGCATAGTTGCTGTTTTTTAGGGGTGTTAATATATCAGTTATATTTGGTACCTAGTTATTTGGGGATGTGTGAATATTGGAAGCAGGTTTGACCCACGAATTTAGGGAGTAAAAGATATCCCTATTTATTTTGGACGTGGAGTTAAACAGAAAAGGGAAGTGATTTATCAAATGTGGGATATAAACTTTGGTAATCACGTATCCACAAGATCTTGGTAGTGGATAAATGAGATGCTGACGAGGTTTATGTTTGACGCTGACGTTTGTAATTTTGACACTGACAAGAATAAGTCGAACGCTGACAGAAAACGTTGACATGAGTTGTCCGAGAAAAGGCTTGTTCAAACGCTGTTAGGTTTTTTAACACCCCCAATTTACATTGCGCAGCGGAAAATACACAATTGGGTGTTATTCACAAACTTCATTTCACAACTCTTTAAATCACCTAAAAATAGTATATTTAGGAATAAATATGGAAGTAATTTAAATCAATGTCTAAAACCTTCAATCCCAAGAATAATCAGTTTAAAATATATCAGAGTAGCGTACAGGTTCCCCTTGGATCTTAATCAAAACAATAAACCTTTTACCAAAATATTTGACCATTTACTATAAGTTTACGACAATAGGGAAAGAAATCCTGTTTTAGACCAAATTACTACAAAAGCAATCCCGCAATCCTTCTCCAGCAAGCTCCGCAATTCAACAACTTCAAGTACCTGAAATACATGCTTAAAATCATCAACACAAAGGTTGAGCAAGTCTATAGGTTTTACAAAATCATAATTGAACACATCGTAAAAATCATCAACAATTGTTTAATAGAATTGTGGCCATACACTCTATCAATCAGGTATAATATATAATATAGTTATTGAATTGTATTAAGCTCATGACACCGACCGCTTAACTTAGTCACCCACGCCAAATGCCAGCATGACTAGAAAAATTACCAGTGCTAATAACTTGATTTTACTCAGTTAAATTGTTGTTCTCGATATCTTAACGAATTGATTTCCGGTTCAAAGTACGACTCAGTTGATTTTGGTAAAACAAATATTTTTGGTTGTTTTTAAATTAAAAGGTGCGAGACGTAAAAGTAAATGTCGTAAAAGTAAAATGGCGTTACAATAAAAGGGCGTTAAAGTAAAGGGTGCAATATTTAAAACTTTGAAAAGTAAATAACGAGAAATTAAGTGACTTAAACTTAAAGCGTGACGAGAATTAACATTTGACAAAGTATTAAAAATGAGAACTTAAAAATAAAATAAGACGAAATAGAAAAATAACAAACCTGATCGGAATGTCTTCCGATCGGAACACAATCGGAATAATAAACCTACCTCCAGATCGGAATGTTGATCGTCGGAATGTACTTACCTTTCAGATCGGAATGATGATCGGAATAAACCTTGGTCGGAATGCTGTCACCACAAAGACCTATCGGAATAACCTATCACAACCTCTAATCGGAATACCCTCCTATCGGAATGTTGATCGGAACCAACTATCGGAATGTAGCCTAAAGAGATCTCATCGGAATGTGGATTTACCTCTTGATCGGAATGAAGAGTAGACTCCTGATCGGAATGCTGTCACTTAACTTGATCGGAATACCACTAGACACCCCAATCGGAATGTGACAAACCCTTTTCCGATGGGTAGATCGGAATCCCCGTCAGAATACAAAACCCTTTTCCGACGGGTAGTGATCGGAATATAGTAAAGAATACACGAAATAAGCACAACTAATAAGCTATAAATCAAATAAGCACACAACGAAAAACTTAATGAAAACTGTATGAGAAAAAGCTAATAAGCTAAAATTTAAAGACTTTTGAGAACACAAAATGAAAAGGGTTTACGAAAACAAATTTTATACAAAGATAACTTTTATAAAAACTTTAGAAACTTAAAATAAACACAAATAAGCTATAAGAATCAATAATCCAAAACAATAAAAAGCATAAAAACATAACCTTTAATCAAATAAGCAAGACAATAAGCAAGTAAACAAAGATTAAAGCATAGAAAGAAAGGTAGAATGAGAGATAAAAACAAGAAAATTAAAGAACACTTACTTGGAAATTAAAGGTATTAAAAGTGAAAGACAAGTATTTAAATTGACATGTATTTAAAGAGCAAGAAATTAAAAGGTGGAAGAACTAGTGTCACTCTAGCCAACAAAAACTAATGAAATGAATATGAAGGCTATTTATAGGGGATTAGGGAGAAGGTTAGAGGAAGCTTCCTCCCCTCCTTCCTTTCTTCTTAATTGCATGATCAAGTCCTTAAGCTTCTTTAATCTTCTTAAATCTTCTTAATACTTGGACTTTGTCTTGGGATTTCTTTGAACTCGTCTTTTAATTCTTCAATAAACAAGACTCGAGTTCTTCGGCTTTAGTAAACTTCCGTCTTTTGACTTTTTCTTCGATAAATCTTCAGAATTGGTCTTGGGCTTCCGTTCTTTTTGCACTCTTGACTTCTTGACTTCGTCTTTCATCTTTTTCTTCAATAAAAGCCCGTAAATGCCGTGTTTTCTCCACTTTTCACAATTTCGTCCTAAATCACAACAAAAACATAAACCACGTATAATTCCGACATAAAAGACATAAAATACATGTTTTGGCTCGGTTATTATTGTAATTAAGTGGTAAAAAGGATGGGTGTTTACACACCTATCAAATCCCCTACACTTGACCATTGTAATCAATCCATGTTGGACTTTATTAAAGAGATAGAAAATTATAAACATTCAAAATAAAGAAATCAAAAACATACCTTGGGTTTTGGAAATGTCATGAATAATCATCATCCTCAAGTTTTCACTTTCTCCAAACCAAGCTTAAAAACGAGATCATTGTTATTATAAGTTAGTAAACTAACACGAACTCATGTGGGCCAATTATTCACTTAGACTCCCTTATTCCTAGGGGTATCTCTTATATTTTATTGTTGTCTTGAATGATCACGAAGATGCATTTTTGACTTATTTCGATAGTTATTTAGTCCGAAAATAAAGTGAACGATTTAATCAATAGTTAGCTAAAGGAAAAAATCTTTTAAAACTGCTTCTCGGGACCTCATAAAGTTCATATCTTGGCATAACTCGCTTCGCGATTTGAGACCTTTCTCGGACCGATATTTGGCAGCGACTTCATACTTCAAACCTTGAGAGACGTTCATGAAATTATGGTCTTCTCTTCATATAGGAATTTCTTCACTTGAAGTTTTGAGAGATTCATACTTGGACCACGACTTCTTCATTTTTCTCCAATCTTTATTTTGGACTTTGATTATACAACGATCCGCCTCCTTTTATGACTTGGATCTATTTATCCTCATACCTTGCTAGGGTCTTTTCGGATACACTTCTCCATGACTTTTGGGGAGTTTTTGCTTTTCGTCGTGTGTCTCGATCCTTCATATTGATTTTTGATAAATGATTCTTCACATCACTTTGGATCTTTAGCAACAAAATATAGCCCTCATGCCTTGTTAGGACCTTTTTGGACTCGCCAATCTTCGCGTCCCGCTTCAATAAGTTATGCCTTGGCTATGAACTCTAATCCATACCGAGCAACTTTTAAACGATCTTGGGCTAGAAGCTAAGTAACTTTTCAAATCGTACAACCTTATTTATTGCAGATAAATTTATTAGCAAGCGATGGGAGAATAGGCTTATAATTAACTCACATAAATTCCCGAAAGAATACCAAACTTATAATTGAATCTATCATCTCTCATTCTCCACAGTTTAAAATCTCAAGTAATGAGACTCGTGGATGCTTAGCCTATTAAATCAAAGTTTTGGGTTTTCGAGTCGCCTATAGGATCTTGCAAAATCTTAGACTTTTTCAAGTTTAGAAATCGCATTTTAAAGTTCCCTTGATAAACGACTCTCTAGGATCAATTATAGGAACTTGCGAAAAGTTCTTGTTCTTAACCCGTGAGAGTTAAGAATTTCACGTTTTATAGCTCCCTATATAAAAGCCTAGCAAAACTTGACTTAAACATGTTAAGGATACTAGCTAGAGTAACTTAGATAAGTAAACTCGGGTTGAGTCAAAAGATTCACAACGTTTGAAAATTGAAACCACTTTATTAAACATTTATTCTAACAAAGAAAGAAAATAACTATACAAAGGGAAAAACTAATAGGCCAAAATAGATCAAAAATTTTGAAAAATGTCGAAAAAATGATTTTCCGGTTAAAATGAGGACAAATACAAGGAAAAGGCCACTTAACTTCGATAGAAGTCCCCCCCTACACTTAACATAAACATTGTCCTCAATGTTTAAGCATGTGGGAGTAAACTCCCCTACACTTAGGACATTGTGCACGTGGTTTAAATCTCGCTAAGGAAAAGACAACTAAAGAGATTCCTATTTTAATATTGAGAAAATATAAAATAGTGAATCGAAAAGAATTTGGGATAGAACCAGGATAATGGAACGCGGAATCACGGGTCGTCAAGAATCATCAAGAGTGGATCATTGAGCGCGCGAATCCCTGATTAAGAGAGGAGAGGAAATAGCAAACTCCAACGGGTCTACCCCCTACACATATGATAAAGAAAGCGAAAAGATAGATGCATGGGTTGCCTCCCAAGAAGCGCTTGATTTTTGTTAACCGAGTCGTAAGCCTGACTCGACCTTGATCATCATAGGAAGAAGCATAAAACATATCCACCAGGATCAAAGACATAGTTTTCGTCCATCAAATAGCACAAGCTTAAGGCGAACAAGGCAAGCCAAAGAAGAGTAGGCAAGGTTCCCTTAAGCAGCGATGGAGCACGGTGGAAGCAAGGGTGAAGTGGTGCAAGAAGATTTCCATAAGTTCCAAAGATATTTCCTTTTATTTCATCAGGTGGATACTGAGATGGCTGCAGAATATCAATACCGGGGTCGAACACCTTTTCCTTTAAGGGAAAATAACACTCAGGCTCAGCAGAATATGAAGAAGATCCGCGAAGAAGCACAACCTCGTCCTCAGAAGGGGGACAACGAGGTGCTAAATCATATGTGCTGCGGATATTGGTGTCGACCGGTTTTTTCTCCTTTGAAAGAATATTCTTCAAATCCAAAGTAGGATCAAGACGATAATCTTCAAAATCATAAGGAGGAGCATCACTCTCATGAGGGAAGTAAGTGTTGAGAAACGTAGAGAAGTCTTCCTCAAATGAGTAATCGTCCAAAGTAGGATCGAGTGATGGTGGAGGATCTTCATTATGTGAAGAATCACTCGAAAGAGTATCGGCCTCATCAAAATCATCATACGTGGGCAGGTCGGGATACTCGGAGGTACAATCATCAAAATCATCCGAATTTGAGCTAGAATCATCATCATAAGCATCAAAGATCGGTGGAGAGTCATAAATGGGAGAAGGTTCCAAATTGGACCGAGAATCATCCACATCATCATGAAAAAGTGGATTATCAGTGCAAGAGTAGAATAGCGGATTGTTGTAGACGACAAAATCATCCAGCACATTAATCATATTCACTGATTCTCGTCCAAAGGATTTGCTTGTAAGCTTCCCCATTTTAAAAACTTGTGAATCATTCCCGACTCTTAAGATTAACTCGCCTTCGGCAACATCAACTAAAGCTCGTCCGGTTCTCAAGAATGTCCGACCAAGTATTAAAGGAATACGAGGGTCCATTTCATAATCAACAACGACAAAGTCGACCGGGAAAGTAAATGTGCCGACTTTAATGAACACGTCTTCGGCTATACCAACGGGGTAAGCGAGAGTGCGATTTGCAAGTTCAAGAGTCATCTTTGTTGGAGTGAGGTCGAGCAATGATAGTGTTCTCCAAACACTCAAAGGCATAAGATTAATACTGGCCCCGAGATCAGCAAGGGCAGTAAATTCTTCAATTTTGTTAAAAACGCAAGGCAACACAAAACGACTGGGATCTCCAAGCTTTTCCGGAAGTTCTTTAAGAATAACTGCAGAGCAGTTTTCATTTAAGCGTGTGTTGGCGAGCTCAATCAACTTTTCCTTCTTGTTAAGCAATTCCTTGAATGCTTTGACAAATTTCGGCATGTGGACAAGTGCTTCGAGAAAGCTAATGTTGAAGTTCATTTGAGAGATCATCTTCACATAGCTCGACACTTGAGAGTCATTCTTGGTTAGCTCGTTGGTTTTTCCTAAGCGAGAAGGATATGGGATATTAGGTTTGGGTGGTAAAGGTGAAGGTGTAGGTAAAGGTTGAGATGTTGAAGGGTCCTTCCTAGGTGCATCGTCATGACGAGGCGGAGACGGTAATGGTGCACTAATACTAGGTGTAGGAGGAGTAGGGATACATGGTGGTGGAGGAGGTGTAGATGATGGGGGTGGGATCGGTGGTCCTACGATGGTGACTCCACTACGGGTAGTAATAGCACTCACATTTGCTCGCGGATTGGTGACGGTGTTTGAAGGTAGAGAACTTGAAGTAGAAGGTTGAGCTGCGGGCAAGAAACTAGCAAGCATATTCTTCAAATCATTTGTTTGATTGCTGAAAGAGGATTGAATATTATCTCGAAGCTCGGATCTTATCTCATTCCCTTGCTTGGTAATATCCCCTTTCAGATTGATGATTTGGCTCTGAAGATTCTTGATTTGCTCACCTTGGGTTCTCATTATAGCTTCAACATCGGGGTTAATGGGTGGGGTTTGTTGAGCGGGTGGGTGATAAGGATTAGAAGCTCTTGGTAGGATTTGGTTGCTTCTATTGTAGTTGTTGGCGGGATTTTGGTTTTGAGGAGAAAAACCGGGTGAAAGGTTGTTGTTGGACCGGTAACTCAGCAAATTTCTATCCCCTTGTTGTCGAGCTTGGTATTTTTCCGGTGAATAATTACCATAAGCTGCATACACATTTTCCGGATTTCCTTGAGTTGAAGGACAATCGGTGTATGAGTGTGGACCGCCGCATGTTTCACAAGAAGGTGCAACCGCTTTAACTTGTTGTTGTTGTTGGTTTGAAGCGAGAAGCGTGATACTTTTGCTCATTTCAGTCATCATGCGGGTGAGTTCTGTCATATCAGGTTTTGCTGAAGTAGAAGAGACATTGACTCTCGGGTTGTTCCATGAAGAAGCAGAGGAATCCCAATTTTTGTGGTTAGTAGTCATGTTCTCAATTAGCTCTCTACACTCCTCGGGTCTCCTTTTCATAAATGTGCCACCGGCGGCTGCATTAATCGTATCACGATCTCGAAAAGTCAAACCGTTGTAGAAAGTATCAATTAAGGTCACAGGCAGTGATAGTCGTAGAAATACGTCTTTTAGGAAAAAGAACGTAAATAGGGTAAGTGAGCACGACGATTTAGGAAAACCGTGTGTGTATGACCCTAAAAGTGAGTTCGTTCTCGAGGAGGCACGTGTGTTGTGAATTTAATGAAGATTTTGATTGATGATTTTATTAACAAGAAGAAAAGAGAATAGAAATTAGAAAGGAAAGAAGAGACGGTTACGAAGACGGATTAAACTACGACGAAAAAGGCGTAAACGTAAAACCGTAAAACTACAAAAATTAAAATTTTAACCTAAAAATTCCTAAAAATTACTAAAAATCCACAATAAAATTCTAAGAGTTTACAAAAAATCAAAACTTGCTAAAACCTTTTAATTAATTAAATAATGACTTTTTAATGCTAATTAAAGCCCTAAAAATCACAATTAATTATTAAAAAGCCCTAAACAAGATTTTCAAGTTTGTAAACCTCAAAAATGACCTAATTAAGCTAAAAACTATTTTTAAGAATTTTAAAACCAAATTAAACTATTTTTAAACACTTAAAAAGTATTAAAATCTATTAAAACTTAAAATAATTCTAAAAAATAAATGAAAAGCCTAAAAAATATTTGGAAAGTGACAAAATTCCTAATTATTGCTAAGTGATCTAAGAAAAATGAAAAAAGTAGAAAAAACCAACTTTCTATTTTTAGTAATAAAATAATATTAAAATATTCTAAAAAATAAAAAGTTTATAAATTAATTCTGAAAAATTACCAAAAATCCTAAATAATGTAACTAGAACAAAAATGCAAATTAAAGTTCTTAAAACATTTTTACTAATTTTATATTAAATTTTAAAGTTGTTAAAAAACCCTAAAATCCTATAAAATTAAAAATTAGACTTTTTGAAAACTTTATTGATATGTAAACCTCAAATTACTTAAACAAAGCCTAAAAACTATTTTTCTAAAAATTAAAACCTATTTTAAATATTTTTAAACTAATTAATTAAAAACGGCTAAAGAAAAATGAATAAAAAATAAATAAAGAAAGGGAAAAATTAAAACTTAGCTAAGAAAAATCCCCAAGTACAACACAGTCCTAATAAAAATGAAATGGAGCAAAATGGCTTAACCAATAAGCCACAAATGGCTTATAAGGCCACGACTCTAATTAAATAAGCTCACTCAATATTACCTTAAGTATATTTCAAAAGCACCCTTGGTCAGTAAAAGACCCAAGGGCGTAGTGGTGAGTGTGTTGTGTTGTGAAAGGAGTGGCGCAGGTTCGAGTCCTGGACACGTCCTTTTTGTTTCTATTTTTTTTTCTTTTTAACTTTTTAAATCCAAAATCAAAAACACAACCCAAATCAAACAAGATTAAGCCAATTGGAACCAAAAAACGTGCTCAGTCACTTTTTTATGAACACAAGCAAAATGAATTATCTTCACTTGTGAATATTGAACCAAGAGGGCTTGGTTTTGGATCTTTTGTGGATGTTTTGATAGACCAAAGGCACCCCTATACTCTGTTGAGTATAGGGAGTCAGAAAACACACAAAAACAAGCAAAATCCTAGCCAAAGATACACACAAATAGGCACACAAGGTAAAATCAAGTTGCTGATGTACAAAAGGGGGGGGGTCTGTGAGGATTAATCTGATTTCAAATGCACAAACTTGAAATTTAAGGTCTCAAATCTTGCATACAAACTCCCTAGATGACAAGAAAACAATTCACAACCCTTAATGCCCCTAATATCTAACAGCTTACCAATTTTTATGCACCAATTTCAAGAAAAACAAGCAGATTTTAGGTTTGGCAGATTTATGCTAACTTTTTCAAGTAGTTATCACACAACTTGGTTTAAAACCTCACCAAACAGAAAAGCAAACTATCCTATGACCTAATGACAAACCTAAGAGTGATTCTAACACATTTTAACTTCACAAACTTGTCACAAAATCTGATTAAAACACAAATCCAAACACCCCTTTAAAATCTTATAATGAAATTTAACAAAGCAAATAAACACAAATCTTAATCAAACTGTTTCTAAACACTCTTATCATGCATCCTAAACCAAATGAACTCAAATCACACAAACTTAAACAACTTTTCATGCAATTCACACAAATCAACATAAACTGAAAATGGAAAAAGGGAAAAGGATGCTACCCTAAGGGTCCTACATCCAGGACCCTTAGTGGTTGAAAACCCACCTCCCTATAGGCTGGGGCCTATGCTGATCCTTGGACAGCAACAATCTCCAAAACCTGCTAAGAAAAACAAGAGCAAACACAAAATTGCACAATATCCAATATTTCTGATTTTACCAAAACTTATAAACCTTGAAACCACTAGAACCTTGAAACTTAACACGTTTTTAAAACAAACACAAGATCAAAAATCCAGGACTCTTATCTACTTTCACTTCAAAATGCCTTGGATTTCAGAAACTTGCTAAACCTTTTTCAAAATCCTTTTTGAAAACTTAAAACAACCAAAATGTTTCACAAATATGATGGAACTCAGTCTAGCTTCTCAATCACTTACCAACTTTTAAAAACAAATAAAAGGAATTATATTTTCTCAAAAATTACCAACTTTATAAATTTTGTAAAAAGGGATTACAATGAGAGAGCTAAAAACTAGAACAAAAGCTTAATAGAGGTACAGGCACCTCTATTTATACTACATTATAGAAGAAACTAGAACTAAAAACCCTAGTAGCTGGAATTCCTAAAAAGCCCTTGGTTGAGGTCTTCAAAATCAGTCAAAATCGCTCCATGTGAACGAGAGTGATGTGCCAGCTTGCACTTTTAATCTTGAACGTCCATTTGAACTTGGGGACAAAGGGGAGAATTTGGGATGTTGGTTTGGTCGGGTGTAGGGTTTGAGGACGAAAGTGATGGGCAGGGGAGGGGTCCACAATACACATGGGTGTGTCTTGTGGCGTTTTGTGATGTGGGTTGGGGTGAGAAAGTGGGGAATCAAGGATCTGGAGGGAATTGGGTAAAAACCCCTTGTTTTGAGTTTAATCGAGCCTGGGTAATTTTAGGGTTTAAGTGGGGATTAGTGGGATGTTTAATCTATTTTGGGGGTGATTTAATTTAAAAAAGGTGTTTGGGAGGGAAATTAAAGAGGGGTGTTGACTGCTTATTTGACCCAGTATTTAATTAAAAACCGGGTTGGACTTGGGTGGGTTTGGTTACGGGTTGGGTAGGGTTATGGGTAAGTGGGTGGGTTTTGTGACGTGGCAAGTTGTGACTGGATGGGAAGGATTGGTTGGTTGGCAGTTTAAGTCCCCAAGCTTTCTTCTTCTTTCCACTTTGTATAAAATAGCAACAACGCCCATTTTGCACTTAACAACTTTTGGCAAGTTGTCAAATTTGGCACACATACTTCCAAAACTTTTTCCAAGGACCTTTAGTGTATTTTCTTCATTTTCCAAGGGCTGATCTTGTATAGTCTTCATTCCTTAAGGAACATTCTTGTACAATTGACATATGGAGGGTCATTTGTGACAAGTTCTTCAAAGATTAGGGACTAAAGTTGCCAATCTTCAATTCTTCAAGGGTCATTTTGCAAAATTCCAAACTTGGGCCCGGTTCATTGTGCGGCTTCGTTTCCCGTGTTCGTTTCTTGTGATCTTTTGCCATTTCCTCAATATCCGTACCTAAAAATACACAAGTAACAAACACGAGCATATATTTGGTATATTTGATGATATTTTATGCATTTTAAGCCCGTTTTGGACGATGAGACCATGTATAAAAGCAGTCTCATCACTCCCCCATACTAAACCATTGCCGTGCCCTCACGCAATGCTAGAATAAAGTATCATAGCATCTCCAAAATTCAATTTTATTCACTTTATTGGAATGATAAACTAGCTACACTACGACTATTGCTACTACTTGTGTTTTAGACATAATGTATGATTTTCATCACAAAATGGGACGTTTAGGTTCATAGAATAAGAACACGTGAATGCTTCGTTAGAAATAATTTCATCGTCCTCGATTTTCACCTTAATTCCATGCCAAGCGTGCAACGAGATCATTGTCATTATAAGTTAGTAATGCTAACACTACTCATATGCCCTAATCACGTACTTATTCTCCCATTATTCCTAAGTTGTACCTCTTATATTTTATTATGTCTTAATGATCACGAGGATACATCATTGACTTATGCGATAATAGAGATTTAGGTCTAAAAATAGAGTCCTAACGGTGTAACTAAGACTATCAAATCAATAACCCCTCCTAATAGACAACGATGTTAAAAAATTAAGTTGACAAGAAGAATCGATAAACACGGTTTTATAACGGTTTTGAACATGAGACTTATTACCAAGACTTTTATACGCCCCCTAATGGAAGGGCCTTATTATCTTTGGTTTACCTCCATCTTTTATTCAACTTCGCCATGAAGCTTTTATTATGACTTCGGTCTTGCCTTGCCTTTTATTATCCGCCATCATCGGTGGTTTTATTAGCCAAAGACGTATATCCTCACGCTAAAGCGAATTTTGGATCTTTAAAGCTTCGAAGATTAAGGCTTGATTCACTTTCAATTTTGCATAGATTTTTCGGCCTTGTGGGGCTTCAAATTGTTTGCTAGATTTAGGTGAGCACTTGAAATCTTATTATTAGGTGAAGCTTTCGATTATTAGGGTGCCAATACTTCAAAACCGTGACGTTGGCGATACCTTAATGTCTTCCCAATTTAATTACACGGAAGCTACTAGAAAAGACTAGAAACCCAACAATACTAACTAAACCGCTAAGTCAATATTTATTAAGCGAAAAATATTTACAAGCGAAGGGAGAATAAGCAAACAACGAGAACACATGAGTTTTTGAAAGAATACGAGTATTCTACGTTTAGCATAGTAACTTATAATTAACTCTATCATTTCTCGTCCTCATTTAAGAGACTTAGCCTAATGTGTAGTTAAGAAATCAAAGCTAAGTGCTCAACACGCACGGTCGAGTCAAAAATTACTCTTATTCTCGCCATCAGAAAATCTACATTCGTGTCTTCAAACACTTATAAAAACATGAGAAAAATTTTAAAATTTCGCCATTTTTAGCCTTATTTTGCAATAAAAACGATAAACAAAAAGATAAACTTTGGAAAGCGTGAAGGTTTGGCAAGGCAAGTATCTATTCACCCCCCCATACTAAAGTTAAACATTGTCCTCAATGTTTCGAGTCTAGGGGTGCAAACACCCCCATACTAGAGACGTAGTCGAATGCCTAATCTAGCATAGAAAGGGTGTAACCAATAAATTAATAGCCGTTTATGAAGTGTGATAAAAACCTAAGGTAGAACATGAAAGGATATATCATTTGGATATTGAGAAATGGTATCCAAAGCAAACGATCGAGTGCTCCCATAAAACGAACACGAGAGGCTCCAATCGTGAAGATCATGATCTAAAAACCACAATTCACAAACAACCACGGAACAAAGGTTGGAAGGGCGCAAATCCCCTCACATTAAACTACATTAGAAAGCAATAATATGTACATGGATAAGCATGGGACTCCCCCACGAGGCACCTTGTTTTTGATAACCGAGTCAAAGGCTCGACTCGAATCCCCATAAATGTGATCATTTAGGGATAATCATGGTATGGTCAATTTTTGGTGGGGCTTACATGATAAACAAGGCCCAAAAACAACCGGTATTAAGGACTAAGTCCTTTGATGGTGCAAAATACCAGATGGCGTTCTCGTTTTCATTGGAAAAACAAACCAACGCCACTTCATCAATGGTCAACAAAAACTCAAAGAGTTTCAAGAAAATAGGAGAGAAGAAATAGAAGGGTGGGACAATGGGTAAGTCATAGAAACATTGAGCTACTCGAGGTAGACTCGCACCAATCAAATGAAAAGATTTTTCATTTATTGCATCGGTGGAAGACCGAGATTTCCCTATATAAACAATTCTAAGATCAAATATCTCGTCCTCGGTGGAGAAAGGGGAGGGAACATAAGGGGATTCCCCCACACTAAGTCCACACAAAGCATCGTCAAAAGGAGAAGACGAGCTTGTAGTACTCAATAGACGCGGTGATGACGGAGTTAGAGTTGTAGAAAAATCTTTTAAATTCAATTTAAAATCTTTTCCTTTTTCATCTTTTAAACTCTCCTTGTGAAAACCCGATTTAATTATGTCGAAAATATTTGGTGTATCTAAAGCAAGGTTAGTCACACTAAAAATTCTCACATTTTGAAATCTTTTTGGTTTAGGTGGTGGTAAGTTTTCAAATCTTTTGTCAACAAAGAAAACCTCCCCATCGGGATCAACGTATTCATCATCCGAAGAATCACTCGAGATTGGAATCGTAGGCTTAACACTCTTAACCTCCACCGGCGGAGGGGACAGAACTTCATTTTTATCAACAACTCCTAAAACTCTATTGGAAATCTTTTTGCAAATGCTTTTGATGGGATTGACATTGTACAAAGATGTGATAGAATACACATGAGAAAGTGTGGAGTTTTGGGTTGCATTAATGACGAGTTCTTCCTCATTGAAACGAAGAGTGATTTTTCTTGCATGCACATCGATAAGTGCTCTCGAGGTATCCAAAAAAGATCGACCTAAAATTAACGGAACTTTAGGATCGATGGGAATATCAACAACAATAATGTCTACGGGATAGTAGAACTTTCCAACTTTCACAAAGACGTCCTCGGCAACTCCACAAGCTAGAATCGTAGAATGATCGGCCATTTCGATTGACATTCTTGAAGGAGTGAGATTGGGAAGATTGAGCGATTTAAAAATCTCAAGAGGCATCAAATTAATACTAGCACAAAGATCGGCCAAGGCGTAGAATTCTTCCATGTCTTGGATAGCACATGGGATTAAAAACTTTCCAGGATCACCGACTTTTTGAGGTATGCGGCTTAGAAAAACCGATGAACAACTAGACGATTTTTGCAATTTTTCTTTGTTATTCAACATACTTTTGAAGTTCGCGGCAAATCGAGGCATCATGACTAAGGCGTCAGCAAAACTTATATTGAAATGCAAGTCACGAAACATTTTCATAAAGAGTTCAAATTGATAATTATTTCGTTCTTGTGCCTTTTCCTTGTTTCATCTTGAAGGGTAGGGTAAAGGTGGTGTGGGTTGGGGCAAAGTAGGCATAGGCATCGGCCTTGGAATCTCGGGTTCCATGATTGGTCTTGGTTCAACCGTAGGTGTGGTTTGAGCGGTACTTCGTGGGCTTGTAATTTTCTCCTTTTCTACCACAACCTCGGGTTCTTTCTCTTTTTCCTTCTCCATAGAAGTACTTGGACGAGAAATGGGTTCGTTGAAAGTTTTACCACTTCGAGTAGTAATAACCTTCAATTCTCCTTTCGGGTTCACGATGGTATCACTAGGAAGACCACCCGAAGAAGAGGGCTTACACATAATAGCTTCAAACATTTTAGCCATACGGTCTTCAAACTTAGATTGCCTAGCATCCGCTTTTAACAACTCTTGCTTAATCTCATGTTGACCTTGCTCCATTTTTTGTTGATTTTGTTGGAGACGTGTGACATTTCCTTCCATTTTATTAGCATGAGTTTTAAGTTCATTAGCAAGTTCGTTTTTTAGCTCGTTTTTCAACTCGGACCTTAAGCTAACCATTTCACGTTGCATGTTGTCAAACTTAGCATCATTAGCCTTAGCATAATTCAAAAATTCTCCTTGAAGATTTTTGGTGTGATCGTTTTGAAAACCTTGGGCATTGTTTTGAAAATCACGGTTTTGGTTTTGATTAGAAATTTGCCCATTTCCACTTTGATAATTACCCTTGTTATAATTCCTTTGATTTCCTTGGTAATTCCCACCTTGGTTGTTGTTTCGATAGTTATTAGCATTTTGATTTTGTGGAGCTTGATTTTGGCGGGAACCTTGACCGATTTGGTTATAAGTTCCCGTGGCTACATAAGCACTCGAAGTGTTACCATCCGCGGTAATGCACTCGGAAAGATCATGAGCTCCACCACACGACAAACAACTCTTAGAAACCGATTTAACCGAAGCGGAATTCGAAGCTTCTTGAGCTTTCCAATGGGACATAAGGCTAGCAAATCTATCAAAAAATCGATTTTCTTCATTTGCCTCATCATGTAAAGAATTGATACTACGAGACGATGATGACGAGCCCAATTTGGCAACACTCGGTGTGTGACGAGGGCTATAAACCTTAGACCTATTCTCAATTATGACCAAAGCTTCTTCAACCGTTTTACACAAAAAATTACCACCCGCGGCGGCATTTAAATAATCTCTTTTATGATCGTTAAGTCCATTGTAAAACGTGTCGATTTGGTGCAAATCGGAAAAACCGTGATGAGGACATTCATGTAACATCTCCTTAAACCTATTCCAAGCCGTAGAAAAACTTTCATTTGATTCTTGTGAAAATTTAGAAATCTCATTTTTCAAATGTGTAGTCTTAGAGGGCGGAAAAAATTGGTTCACAAACTTCGAAACGAGATCCTTCCACGTCAATATAGAATTGGGTGGCTCTTTCTCTAACCAAATTTTAGCGGGCCCCGCTAAGGAATACGGAAAAAGCATCATCTTAATCGAGTCATTCGAGACATCCTTGAATTTGCACGTGGCGGTAAGACGATTGAATTGGCGGATATGGTTGTGGGGATTGTTCTTCTCATCACCACGGAATTTGTTGTTTTGGATCATCGATAACAAACCCGTTTTCACCTCAAAATTCTCCGCAAGGATTGCGGGAATCAGAATAGCTTCCCCATAACCCTCGGTGGGTGCTTGAAGTAACTCCATCATAGTTCGATTCGCCATGGTAGGTGCTTCTCGTACAATGGGTTCGTCAATAGGAGACTCCTCACTAGAATGAGTTGGAGTGGGAGTTTTGTTCTTTCGTCTACGTGCACGTTTTGCTTGATTACGAGTGAGCATAAACGTCACGTACAACGAGGAGACGAGCAAAGAAGATTCTTTTTGGTATTTTGTATTTTTCAATTTTTTTGTTGTTTTTGATGGTATTAACTTTTTTGGAAATTGGTGAAATGTATTAAGTAGACAAAAATCTAAAAATCTCCTCCTTAATCAAATCTCTTGATTAAATAAGCCTCAAGGAATGAAAACGATCACGTGGAGTGAACGCCTTCGATGACTTTAGAACGATGGTGGAACACCAAATCGTTCAAGAGGGTTTAATCAAATAGAAACCAAGAAAATATATATGATATGTAATAATACTTTGGGCGGCAAAACCCTCGATTCACTCTCAAAATCAAATACGCACAAGCAAGCGGAGGAAACGAGGCGGCGCGAAGCACTTAAGAGCCTTTTCCTTTAGGTCGTGAAATACAACCGCCTTATACCCACCTTATAGTTTGTATTATCAAGATTAAGCTTCACGAAAGTATTTATCTATTTTTGCCTTTTTTCTTTGGTTTGAGATTCGAATACAATGATTGGGTAATGACCTCCCAAGTCAAGGTTGTGATTGCTCACGTATTTGGAGTACTTTTGAATTTATTGTTCTACGTATACAATATATTAATAATATTAACACAAAAACCGACAAACGATAATACGTATTAGTAGAGTGCTACTAATACAAATACTATTTATGGCTAATATAAAAAAAACAACAATTGTTCAATCAAAACACAACACGCCTCCCCGGCAGCGGCGCCAAAATGATAGTCGTAGAAATACGTCTTTTAGGAAAAAGAGCGTAAATAGGGTAAGTGAGCACGACGATTTAGGAAAACCGTGTGTGTATGACCCTAAAAGTGAGTTCGTTCTCGAGGAGGCACGTGTGTTGTGAATTGAATGAAGATGTTGATTGATGATTTATTAACAAGAAGAAAAGAGAATAGAAATTAGAAAGGAAAGAAGAGACGGTTACGAAGACGGATTAAACTACGACGAAAAAGGCGTAAACGTAAAACCGTAAAACTACAAAAATTAAAATTTTAACCTAAAAATTCCTAAAAATTACTAAAAATCCACAATAAAATTCTAAGAGTTTACAAAAAATCAAAACTTGCTAAAACCTTTTAATTAATTAAATAATGACTTTTTAATGCTAATTAAAGCCCTAAAAATCACAATTAATTATTAAAAAGCCCTAAACAAGATTTTCAAGTTTGTAAACCTCAAAAATGACCTAATTAAGCTAAAAACTATTTTTAAAAATTTTAAAACCAAATTAAACTATTTTTAAACACTTAAAAACTATTAAAATCTATTAAAACTTAATTTAATTCTAAAAAATAAATGAAAAGCCTAAAAAATATTTGGAAAGTGACAAAATTCCTAATTATTGCTAAGTGATCTAAAAAAATGAAAAAAGTAGAAAAACCCAACTTTCTATTTTTAGTAATAAAATAATATTAAAATATTCTAAAAAATAAAAAGTTTATAAATTAATTCTGAAAAATTACCAAAAATCCTAAATAATGTAACTAGAACAAAAATGCAAATTAAAGTTCCTAAAACCTTTTTATTAATTTTATATTAAATTTTAAAGTTGTTAAAAAACCCTAAAATCCTATAAAATTAAAAACTAGACTTTTTGAAAACTTTATTGATATGTAAACCTCAAATTACTTAAACAAAGCCTAAAAACTATTTTTCTAAAAATTAAAACCTATTTTAAATATTTTTAAACTAATTAATTAAAAACGGCTAAAGAAAAATGAATAAAAAATAAATAAAGAAAGGGAAAAATTAAAACTTAGCTAAGAAAAATCCCCAAGTACAACACAGCCCTAAGAAAAATGAAATGGAGCAAAATGGCTTAACCAATAAGCCACAAATGGCTTATAAGGCCACGGCTTTAACTAAATAAGCTCACTCAAAATTACCTTAAGTATATTTCAAAAGCACCCTTGGTCAGTAAAAGACCCAAGGGCGCAGTGGTGAGTGTGTTGTGTTGTGAGAGGAGTGGCGCAGGTTCGAGTCCTGGCCACGTCCTTTTTGGTTTTATATTTTTTTTTAACTTTTTAAATCCAACCTGTTACACTTTTTACTCACAAAATCACAAACACAACCCAAATCAAACAAGATTAAGCCAATTGGAACCAAAAAACATGCTCAATCACTTTTTTATGAACACAAGCAAAATGAATTATCTTCACTTGTGAATATTGAACCAAGAGGGCTTGGTTTTGGATCTTTTGTGGATGTTTTGATAGACCAAAGGCACCCCTATACTCTGTTGAGTATAGGGAGTCAGAAAACACACAAAAAAAAGCAAAATCCTAGCCAAAGATACACACAAATAGGCACACAAGGTAAAATCAAGTTGCTGATGTACAAAAGGGGGGGGGGGTCTTTGAGGATTAATCTGATTTCAAATGCACAAACTTGAAATTTAAGGTCTCAAATCTTGCATACAAACTCCCTAGATGACAAGAAAACAATTCACAACCCTTAATGCCCCTAATATCAAACAGCTAACCAATTTTTATGCACCAATTTCAAGAAAAACAAGCAGATTTTAGGTTTAGCAGATTTATGCTAACTTTTTCAAGTAGTTATCACACAACTTGGTTTAAAACCTCACCAAACAGAAAAGCAAACTATCCTATGACCTAATGACAAACCTAAGAGTGATTCTAACACGTTTTAACTTCACAAACTTGTCACAAAATCCGATTAAAACACAAATCCGAACACCCCTTTAAAATCTTAAATGAAATTTAACAAAGCAAATAAACACAAATCTTAATCAAACTGTTTCTAAACACTCTTATCATGCATCCTAAACCAAATGAACTCAAATCACACAAACTTAAACAACTTTTCATGCAATTCACACAAATCAACATAAACTGAAAATGGAAAAAGGGAAAAGGATGCTACCTTAAGGGTCCTACATCCAGGACCCTTAGTGGTTGAAAAACCACCTCCCTATAGGCTGGGGCCTATGCTGATCCTTGGACAGCAACAATCTCCAAACCCTGCTAAGAAAAACAAGAGCAAACACAAAATTGCACAATATCCAATATTTCTGATTTTACCAAAACTTATAAACCTTGAAACCACTAGAACCTTGAAACTTAACACGTTTTTAAAACAAACACAAGATCAAAAATCCAGGACTCTTATCCACTTTCACTTCAAAAAGCCTTGGATTTCAGAAACTTGCTAAACCTTTTTCAAAATCCTTTTTGAAAACTTAAAACACCCAAAATGTTTCACAAATATGATGGAACTCAGTCTAGCTTCTCAATCACTTACCAACTTTTAAAAACAAATAAAAGGAATTATATTTTCTCAAAAATTACCAACTTTATAAATTTTGTAAAAAGGGATTACAATTAGAGAGCTAAAAACTGGAACAAAAGCTTAATAGAGGTACATGCACCTCTATTTATACTACATTATAGAAGAAACTAGAACTAAAAACCCTAGTAGCTGGAATTCCTAAAAATCCCTTGGTTGAGGTCTTCAAAATCAGTCAAAATCTCTCCATGTGAATGAGAGTGATGTGCCAGCTTGCACTTTTAATCTTGAACGTCCATTTGAACTTGGGGACAAAGGGGAGAATCTGGGATGTTGGTTTGGTCGGGTGTAGGGTTTGAGGACGAAAGTGATGGGCAGGGGAGGGGTCCACAATACACATGGGTGTGTCTTGTGGCATTTTGTGATGTGGGTTGGGGTGAGAAAGTGGGGAATCAAGGATCTGGAGGGAATTTGGTAAAAACCCCTTGTTTTGAGTTTAATCGAGCCTGGGTAATTTTAGGGTTTAAGTGGGGATTAGTGGGATGTTTAATCTATTTTGGGGGTGATTTAATTTAAAAAAAGGTGTTTGGGAGGGAAATTAAAGAGGGGTGTTGACTGGTTATTTGACCTAGTATTTAATTAAAAACCGGGTTGGACTTGGGTGGGTTTGGTTACGGGTTGGGTAGGGTTATGGGTAAGTGGGTGGGTTTTGTGACGTGGCAAGTTGTGACTGGATGGGAAGGATTGGTTGGTTGGCAGTTTAAGTCCCCAAGCTTTCTTCTTCTTTCCACTTTGTATAAAATAGCAACAACGCCCATTTTGCACTTAACAACTTTTGGAAAGTTGTCAAATTTGGCACACATACTTCCAAAACTTTTTCCAAGGATCTTTAATGTATTTTCTTCATTTTCCAAGGGCTGATCTTGTATAGTCTTCATTCCTTAAGGACTATTCTTATACAATTGACATTTGGAGGGTCATTTGTGACAAGTTCTTCAAAGATGAGGGACTAAAGTTGCCAATCTTCAATTCTTCAAGGGTCATTTTGCAATATTCCAAACTTGGGCCCGGTTCATTGTGTGGCTTCGTTTCCCGTGTTCGTTTTTGAATGATTCTTGTGATCTTTTGCCATTTCCTCAATATCCGTACCTAAAAATACACAAGTAACAAACACGAGCATATATTTGGTATATTTGATGATATTTTATGCATTTTAAGCCCGTTTTGGACAATGAGACCATGTATAAAAGCAGTCTCATCAGGGAGCATGTTGTGGTTTGGACAACGATCAATCAAGACATTATATCTTTCCCAAGCATCAAAAAGAGATTCATCGGGATCTTGCATGAAACCGCTGATTTGATAGCGAAGTCTCGTGACCATGGATGGTGGAAAGTAGCGCGACAAAAAGCGTTGAGTCATGTCATCCCAAGTGTGAATAGAATTATTCGGGAGACGATCAAACCATTTCTCGGCATGATGTGATAAAGTATGTGGGAAGAGTTGTAGGCGAAGAACATCCATTGTGGCACCAGGCAACTTCATGCTTTGAGTGATTGTAATGAACTTGTCGAGGTGTTTGTTGGCATCATCATCAGGCAGTCCTCTAAAAGGATTTGTTTGCACTTGCTGAATCATGTGGTGCTTCAATGAAAACTCTGGAGTGTTGATTTGCATCGGCGCAATCGGTCCTCCTCGTCCAAACATGGTAGGTTGACAAAGCTCCTCCTCCGAAGATCGGGCTGTGGAAGAACATTGTTGTTATTATTATTGAGGTGCGGTGGATTATTATTGTTGTTAACACCTGACATACTTAAATCTTCTTGAGTCTCGGGCTCTTGATAATTAGAAGATCTAGTACGCATACACCTGAAAATGCAAAAGAAAAAGAAACCAAACAAAAAGACAATATATATACACAATAAAGATAAAATCTTTTTGGATTTTTGAAATTTTAATTTTTATGGATTTTTATCAATTTTTAATTTTTTATGGTCTTTTGAATTTTTTATGCAAGAAAAATAACGCTCACAAGTGAACGGATCCCAAAAAGCAACGCGTCTCTCACAGAAAACCGTTAATCTTTACGAAAAGAGCCGGCAGCGGCGCCATTTGATACAAGGCTTTTGCCAGTTAAAAAGATTCGTTGTACCAATCTAATCGAATTGATCTAGGTTCTATGTGCGACTCAGCTGTTTTTTGTTGGAAACAAAAGTGTGTCGTTGTAGTATATTAAAAGGTGCGAGACGTAAAAGTAAACGACGTAAAAGTAAAATGGCGTTACAATAAAAGGGCGTTAAAGTAAAGGGTGCAATATTTAAAACTTTAAAAAGTAAATAACGAGAAATTAAGTGACTTAAAGTTAAAGCGTGACGAGAATTAAAATTTGACAAAGTATTAAAAATGAGAACTTAAAAATAAAATAAGACGAAATAGAAAAATAACAAACCTGATCGGAATGTATTCCGATCAGAACACAATCGGAATAATAAACCTACCTCCAGATCGGAATGTTGATCGTCGGAATGTACTTACCTTTCAGATCGGAATGATGATCGGAATAAACCTTGGTCAGAATGCTGTCACCACAAAGACCTATCGGAATAACCTATCACAACCTCTGATCGGAATACCCTCCAATCGGAATGTTGATCGGAACCAACTACCTGAATGTAGCCTAAGGAGATATCATCGGAATGTGGATTTACCTCTTGATCGGAATGAAGAGTAGACTCCTGATCGGAATGCTGTCACTTAACTTGATCGGAATACCACTAGACACCCCAATCGGAATGTGACAAACCCTTTTCCGATAGGTAGATCGGAATCCCCGTCGGAATACAAAACCCTTTTCCGACGGGTAGTGATCGGAATATAGTAAAGAATACACGAAATAAGCACAACTAATAAGCTATAAATCAAATAATCACACAACGAAAAACTTAATGAAAACTGTATAAGAAAAAGCTAATAAGCTAAAATTTAAAGACTTTTGAGAACACAAAATGAAAAGGGTTTACGAAAACAAATTTTATACAAAGATAACTTTTATAAAAATTTAGAAACTTAAAATAAACACAAATAAGCTATAAGAATCAATAATCCAAAACAATCAAAAGCATAAAAACATAACCTTTAATCAAATAAGCAAGAGAATAAGCAAGTAAACAAAGATTAAAGCATAGAAAGAAAGGTAGAATGAGAGATAAAAACAAGAAAATTAAAGAACACATACTTGGAAATTAAAGGTATTAAAAGTGCAAGACAAGTATTTAAATTGACATGTATTTAAAGAGCAATAAATTAAAAGGTGGAAGAACTAGTGTCACTCTAGCCAACAAAAACTAATGAAATGAATATGAAGGCTATTTATAGGGGATTAGGGAGATGGTTAGAGGAAGCTTCCTCCCCTCCTTCCTTTCTTTTTAATTGCATGATCAAGTCCTTAAGCTTCTTTAATCTTCTTAAATCTTCTTAATACTTGGACTTTGTCTTGGGATTTCTTCGAACTAGTCTTTTAATTCTTCAATAAACAAGACTCGAGTTCTTCGGCTTTAGTAAACTTCCGTCTTTTGACTTTTTCTTCGATAAATCTTCAGAATTGGTCTTGGACTTCCGTTCTTTTTGCACTCTTTACTTCTTGACTTCGTCTTTCATCTTTTTCTTCAATAAAAGCCCGTAAATGCCGTGTTTTCTCCACTTTTCACAATTTCGTCCTAAATCACAACAAAAACACAAACCACGCATAATTCTGACATAAAAGACATAAAATACACGTTTTAGCTCAGTTATTATTGTAATTAAGTGGTAAAAAGGATGGGTGTTTACACACCTATCAAGTGCCCCTACTAGGTTATTAATTGCAAGAATACCAATTCTCATTCACGTAAAATTATCCTTCCCAGCGGGTTACTCAGCGTAAAGCCCTGGTCTCAGATAGGGTTGTCAGCCCAATAGTACTATTATTAGAATAAGCGGCTATTCCCAACTCGCAACATCAAGTCAGAAGATAGTTAACGGCTCATGAATTTAGGGTCTTATGCAGTTAGGTACTTATACAATTTATTTCATCACAGGCAACATCGGGTCCAACAATTACTTATGACATGTGTTCATTTTACTTCAAATAGCATGTATCCCCCTCGCGGGTTTTAAAATCATTAAAACAAGTAGAAAGCGAGGCTATAGACTCACCTGTAGTAATAGCAGTAGTATGACGATCTTCGACGATAGTTGATGCCCGGTAAACACAAAAACCGCAACCTATCAAATAAGGCGCGTTCATCAATAATAACTCGAGTAAAATTCATACTTAGTAATATCAAACTAAAAATCATAAAATCAAAACCAATCCAAAATAAAAATAATACAAGTGACCTTTTTATTTCATTCTATATGTTTTCTATTAGTTAACTCCGTCGATAAAAATCTGCCGGTACACACCAAATGTACAAGCTCGTTTACCCCACTTAAACACGTCAAATTTTTATGATACTAGTCAGTAACTTCACTTACTATATATAGAAAGCCATGTTAAAAACTCATCAAAAGTTTTTACATTTAAAGTTCCCTGTCCGACTCATCTTTGAACTACAAA
Organism: Glebionis coronaria; assembly: GCA_025667525.1. NCBI lineage: Eukaryota > Viridiplantae > Streptophyta > Magnoliopsida > Asterales > Asteraceae > Glebionis > Glebionis coronaria. The sequence goes on from CM046876.1 coordinate 181,886,436, forward strand.
AACCGGAAAGTTTTACGTCAACAATACTTATAGTCTTTTATTGCATTTATTTTTCTCCGTTTATGAAACCGACACTCAACTTTGAAAATAACTCGACATACTCATACTTAACCTTAAAAATCAGTCCTTGACATATTTCAAAATCCATTTTATAGTCACCGAGATTCGATCCAAATATCGACAACAATTATATATTGTGTCGGTACTCGTCTCCCGGTACACGAAATAATCAAACTAACGTAACTTTTCGCTCGTTTGGAGCTACAAGTCCTACCTTATACCAAAACGAAGGTAAAAACATCCTCTACAACAATATCTAACTAGTTCATCTCAAACTCAAACTCATATTTTCAGAAAATTAATTTTAATAATCTGCCTAAAAATACATCTTTAAATATTACCCAAAATCAATTTTTCATCACATTTTAACTTCATTTTTACCACTACAAGCATCCTCATACCACTAGTTCATATCATAACATCCTAAATCATCCTAGATGATCAAATCATAAAAACCAAATTCAAAAATGTCAACATGCAATCAATAAAATGTATACATATGAACATAAACACCTACATACCACAAGAATTTAAGATCAAACAACAAGAATTTCATCCAAAAATGGGTTTTTAAAAAATGTTCATACATGTGGGAAATTTTCATACCAATGTATAGGGAATGAAGAAACAAAGATGGGTCTTTGATTAGAATTCATAGATTCAAGCTCAAAATCAAAAAAATGGTGGTGTTTGTGTGGTGTGGGGGTGACGGGAAAGAAAGGAGAGGGAGGGGAGAGAGAAAAAAATTGAGTGGAGTGTTTAGTGTGTGTTTTTGTGTTTAAAATTTCTTTTATATGGGGAAAGTTTAGGGTAGTTTTTGCCAATTGTGATTCTTTTGGACCAAAGTGCAAATACTTTGTTAAAAAGCGGGAAATGACTATTAGTCACTTTTGAAAATATTTACGGGTCTCGGGTTTCACAAAAATGCTTCTCAAAACATAAAACGCACTCAAAATGATATATTATATAGTCCCGGCACGACTAAATACGACATTAAAATAAAAACGTCAAAATATTAAACATCGACATGTTTAAAATAAAATGTAAAATTTCTCGGGCATCCGTCGATATCGTCATCACTAGTAATCCTCGCAACTCGTCAAAACTTAAAAATAAAATTTCAGTCATCATCCAAATCAAATTACCAATCATCATGAAAATCAACCTCGTCAAAAATTTCAAAAATATACGTAAAAATATAATTAAATAATGACCACGATTTTGGGTTGTTACATCCTACCCTCCTAAAAGAGAGCGACGTCCCGACGCTCAACCCGCCTCACATTCGCACTTCCTCACTTCTAGAGTCAACATGACCTCTTATCCACCAGAGATACTCACGTCTTTCACACCAGTCCAACTCAATTCTTATGATATCACCATATCCACAACTATTACTACACTTCAACCTTCAATTTCACCTTCTATTATGTTAATATTCCTTCATCATTCATACTTCTTCAGCATCACTTTCTCAGTTTCATTCCTGTCCTAATACTCTTACAACATACCCCACAATTCAGACAACATACATATACCACGATTCTCTGACAACATATATATACCACAACTATGTATGTTCTCAAATTAGACCTCTTAACTACTGATATGACGATTATCAACACATAAAATTCCATCTTCACTAATTTCCATTAGTCCTCACAGTAAAATATTAAGATATCATCATCCCAAGTTTCTATTGCCATCGTTCAATTCATCCTTTCACTTTGTCCATTGCTTTCCGAAAATATGCAATATTCCTTCTTAACTCAATTCTTCACACTTTCTGTAGAAATCTCTAATATCCAAAAGTCAATCTCAATCTCTGGTTTACATATAATATGTCCAAACCTTAATCCAAAACTCATACTTTATCGCAGCGATTTCCAATATTCAAAAATTACTCTGCCTCTATGCCCCGAGGTTACACTCAACTAAATACAATGAGATTATCCATAATTATATCCAGCCACTTATATACTTCCCATACTCATTTTCCACTTTCATTATTTCTAACAATCTCTATGTCCCGAGCGTAGTGCTTCTTAGATCACTGATTTACTGTACCTTCCATAGTACATTATTACATCTTCCTCATATCATATACTGTTTAAATACTTTGTTAACCTCACATATTCAAATCTGAAATATATAATGGTCAAATCACTTCCTGATATCGTAATTCATTTTATTCCAGCCATTCTGTATCAATACTTCAATTTGTAAAATCCCTTCAATACTACATGCGATACTCTCTGCACTCTAAGAATAATTAAATTCTCTTTTTAATCCGAACAATTCATTCACCACTAGTCCTTGCCTTCTTGACACACTCTCTAATCTAATGAAGAAAAATTAGATAATTACAATAACCGTTTTTGTTTTTGTGGGACAAAAACATACATCTCGACTCTCTCATTTCTATTACCATTCTATTTCGATATTTCCAACAATCTGTTGATCTTCTTTCTTTGGCATTCCTTTTCCATTAGTTTACCAATCTTCCAACTTTCTTTCCATTCCATCCATTCTACTTGTTGTTACCAATATTCCAAATATCTCAAAACTCAAGAGTTAGTTCTCAATTACTTTAGAAATCTTATAAGTCCTTTTTCCTTCTCCTCCTTACTAAATACTCACTAGTTGATAGTGAAAGTATCCACACTTATCCTTCACAATCTGAAACATTCTTCGTAATACAGAACCATACCGTCTAAAATTTACCGATTATTATTTCCCCGTCATCATTATGTAATCCTTAACTCCTTTCTTTAAAAATCCTCGAATGGCATTTATACACAAGTCCTTTTTATTCTTATTTTCTTCATACTTGATTCCATACAAGTAATACTTTTCAATCCCAAAACAAATACCACAATGTCCAATCTCATGATCATATAAACCCCGTTACACTTCTTTATTCAAGTCAACACACTACTATTGCTTTCCTTTCCACTTGATATTATCCAAATATCATCATCGCAGCTCTATAATTCCTTCAGATTCTTCCAATACTAACTATACAGGCACAGAACTTCAATCTATCCTCAGCGTTCATAAACAACTTCCTCAACTACAGAATCAGATCTCACAACCACAACTAAAATATATGAATGGATTTCACACATTTAGTTCTTCTTTGTCAGCTTTATCCTTCGTTCAACAATCAGTGAAAACCTCCTGATAAACCTCCGATAATACTCAGCATACACAAAGGAATTTACAAGCTTCAGTCGGTTTCGTCGGTATCGACAAAGCCTCAATCGTTTCAATCTAGTCAAATTTTCACGATCACTTCAGCCATAGATTGCACATTCTAAAACATCTATAATACTCCAACTAAAATTCTTATCCAAAGAATTTTTACACACCATTCCTTTTTAAAAACAATTTTCCAATTGTTAGGGAATACTTTTCTTTCCTTCAATCATCTATTCATCACACTGATCATTCATAGTCAATAATTGACACCGATATCTGGTGCTCAGTTTGTTCAACCTCACAACAATCATCTTATTCACAGAACATCCAGCTTCTATCCCTACTTCCATTATTACTTCTCTGATGACTTACCCTTTCAGTCAAATCAGATTATCCTTATTGTCTCATCTGCCCATCCTTTCAATCAAACATATTACCATCCTCAACTTCCTGATAATGCCATATAATAAAATATACAATCAGATTGCATATCTCCTATCACCAAGCTAACATAAAGCTTCCTTTTTCCCATGACGACAGTGAATTCTACGATTCCACAGAATAATCACATAGTATCCTCAAGTACTAACCCATCTTCTCATTCTTTTTCGACTACTACTAGTAAAGCGCACAGAAAATTCGGCTTATTGTAGTTTCCTACTACATACCTTCTCATCATTGAACCATAAAATCGTCAAATAGAAATTCCACTAATTACTCCCTGAAATCAGTACTCAATGTTCAACAACATTCTAAATTAATTCCTTCCACCTTTATTTATCATGTCCTATGATATTCATCCTTATCCCGGTTAACTTTCTCAAAACTCTAGTTCAATTGATTGCGCTATACTTCTTAATTCCATAAGCTCAGAAGATATTTCCTTAATATATATACATATTATTTCGTCGGCGAACTTCTCATTTCAATCAATCGAAAATTCTCGTTGATTTCTCGTCCTCAATTCTGCTAAAATCTAACATCTTCAAATCTCAATATATCCTAAATAACACCCTCAGAATTTCAATAAAATTCTAACTCAATGATTACCAGATAAGAATACACAAATTACTTCATCTAAATCTCAAATCTTATCAGCATTTCCAAAATATAGGCTGTAATAGCAGCAACATTCCATTCATATTGATTTTCCATTATCTGAATAATTCCTTTATTCAATCTCCTTTACCGAAATGAAAACATTTCATTACCACAGAAATACCAAAAAAAAAAATTTATACCACATTCTTTGTCATTCCGTTAGCAGCTCGACCTCCAACTAGTCCGTACTTATATCAAGTAAATAGATAATTACTTAAGTGGTATAAAATACATGTGATCTACACATCATACTTCCTCCTGCTTACTCGATTTATAGCAACTACTTGAACACCATCTCTTCTTATCTTAGACTATTAAATTCCAAGTTTACTTTCTATCAGATGAAATAAATTCCTATTCCTTGTTGTCATTCGTAACAATACCATTCCTTTACCCTTTTCTGCCACACTTAACTTCAAATCAGGATCAATCTTTAAATTACCATCTCTCTTCGTTTAGTTGAACATTCCCAAATGACTATCGATATATTAAACATCCATCAGTTACTCAAACTTATCCATATAGTTGCACCTATCCAATCACCATCAATAGTCGTACAACACTCTTCATTGCTTCTTTCCTCATTCCTAATAATCTAATACGCAGACATCCTTTTAAAACCTTGCAGAATAACAGCAGCATCTCTAATTGGAACTGCAGCATCTTCAATCTCAGCAGCATCTTCAGTCTCAGCAACATCTTCAACTAATACAGCAGGATTTTCAATCTCAGCATCATCTCGTCTCTTCTCAGCATTATCGGCCTCAATCTATCTGACATCTATTCCCACAATCATATAATCTACCTTAATGGTTGGCAACCTTTGGAGACATATTTCAAGATACTCAGTCACACACACAGGAGTCCTGCTAATGACAGAAACATATCTCACTCAACTCTTTCAATTGTTATCACATACGAAAGAGACTTGATGAGTATACACATCGAGATAGAAAGAATAGGATCTTTTCATCAAGATATAACATGAATACTACATATGCCAACAACACAACACTACCTAAATTCCACAATTATCTCAAAATAAAAGAAGATAACAAAGACACATCAAAATACTAAAGGGTAATAGTAGATATCATCCATAAATCCGAGAAAATCGTAACAAAACCTTGTCGCTAATGTCACTTACTCTTACCATCCTAAACAATTAACAACAATAATAATCCATCACAATACTACCTCACAACATCTAGATAATCCAAATACAACACAAAAGTAAATAAACTTAAATACAACAACAATCCATCACTACATCACTCCATAGGATGTGGTCCATCACTTTCTCCAACTTGGCTCGTTCCTGCTTCATCTTCATTTGGTCCTAACTTGCAGCACCTCCCTTTTGGATCTAAACACGGTGGATCCCTAAATCCATACTTCAAAATTCCTTCTTGACACGGCGTGTTTATCATATAATGAGTATTAGCATACACCTCACTATCCTGAAACTTCCAATGTGGCTCAAGATACGGCCCAACATGATCTACATATTCACTTAACCTGCGAAGCCTATCTATCTATTTCTGATACTTCTCAAAATTAGTCCCATAACTTCTCACTTTTGCCCTAACCTCAGTTCTTCCAACCTCACTCTCAGTCAAATAATTATCACTATCAGATTCTACAACATTTTTCTTATCAACCGTATCATCCTCGTAATCTAACCATCCACCTGAAATCTTATGATCACCTACATACTGATTCTGCAAATTCCATTGACCTACAGCAAATCCCCCTTTCTTGACGTAATATGGTATGTCAGACATTTTTTGAAATCACAGAAAATTCAAAAGTACATAAGGTCATTATTCAAAAATATATATGCAATGCATAATCATGCAAATGCAAATGAATTACGTATGCCAAATATATATATATATATATATATATATATATATATATATATATATATATATATATATATATATATATATATATATATATATATATATATATATATATATATATATATATATATATATATATATATGTATGCGATGCAATGAAATGCAATGCAATGCAAATGATAATTATATAATACTTATAAAAAGGGAATTATGATGAAATTATGGTGAAAGCACTCCACGTCCTTTCATTAATACCAATACCTCATTGCAGTATTTACTTAATAAATACTCAAGAATTCACAACAATTATAAGGGATACATCTATAATAACAAATCATAACAAAAATAAATAATCTTACCGGAGCCTTGCAGAGAAGTTGCGTTGCTTTTATAAAATACTTTCGACACCAAAGTTATAGTTTAGGACATTTTTCAAAAATCGACCTAATTCGCTATAACTAAAAAGCTCTGGTTACCAATCTTTAACACCCCCAATTTACATTGCGCAGCGGAAAATACACAATTGGGTGTTATTCACAAACTTCATTTCACAACTCTTTAAATCACCCAAAAATAGTATATTTAGGAATAAATATGGAAATAATTTAAATCAATGTCTAAAACCTTCAATCCCAAGAAAAATCAGTTTAAAATATATCAGAGTAGCGTACAGGTTCCCCTTGGATCTTAATCAAAACAATAAACCTTTTACCAAAATATTTGACCATTTACTATAAGTTTACGACAATAGGGAAAGAAATCCTGTTTTAGACCAAATTACTACAAAAGCAATCCCGCAATCCTTCTCCAGCAAGCTCCGCAATTTAACAACTTCAAGTACCTGAAATACATGCTTAAAATCATCAACACAAAGGTTGAGCAAGTCTATAGGTTTTACAAAATCATAATTGAACACATCGTAAAAATTATCAACAATTGTTTAATAGAATTGTGGCCATACACTCAATCAATCAGGTATAATATATAATATAGTTATTGAATTGTATTAAACTCATGACACCGACCCCTTAACTTAGTCACCCACGCCAAATGCCAACATGACTAGAAAAATTACCAGTGCCCCTACTAGGGTATTAATTGCAAGAATACCAATTCTCATTCACGTAAAATTATCCTTTCCAGCGGGTTACTCAGCGTAAAGCCCTGGTCTCAGATAGGATTGTCAGCCCAATAGTACTATTATTAGAATAAGCGGATATTCCCAACTCGCAACATCAAGTCAGAAGATAGTTAACGGCTCATGAATTTAGGGTCTTATGCAATTAGGTACTTATACAATTTATTTCATCACAGGCAACATCGGGTCCAACAATTACTTATGACATGTGTTCATTTTACTTCAAATAGCATGTATCCCCCTCGATGGTTTTAAAATCATTAAAACAAGTAGAAAGCGAGGCTATAGACTCACCTGTAGTAATAGCAGTAGTATGACGATCTTCGACGATAGTTGATGCCCGGTAAAGACAAAAACCGCAACCTATCAAATAAGGCGCGTTCATTAATAATAACTCGAGTAAAATTCATACTTAGTAATATCAAACTAAAAATCATAAAATCAAAACCAATCCAAAATAAAAATAATACAAGTGACCTTTTTATTTCATTCTATATGTTTTCTATTAGTTAACTCCGTCGATAAAAATCTGCCGGTACACACCAAATGTACAAGCTCGTTTACCCCATTTAAACACGTCAAATGTTTATGATACTAATCAGTAACTTCACTTGCTATATATAGAAAGCCCTGTTAAAAACTCATCAAAAGATTTTACATTTAAAGTTCCCTGCCCGACTCATCTTTGAACTGCAAAAACCGGACAGTTTTACGTCAACATTACTTATAGTCTTTTATTGCATTTATTTTTCTCCGTTTATGAAACCGACACTCAACTTTGAAAATAACTCGACATCCTCATACTTAACATTAAAAATCAGTCCTTGACATATTTCAAAATCCATTTTATAGTCCCCGAGATTCGATCCAAATATCGACAACAATTATATATTGTGTCGATACTCGTCTCCCGGTACACGAAATAATCAAACTAACGTAACTTTTCGCTCGTTTGGAGCTACAAGTCCTACCTTATACCAAAACGAAGGTAAAAACATCCTCTACAACAATATCTAACTAGTTCATCTCAAACTCAAACTCATATTTTCAGAAAATTAATTTTAATAATCTGCCTAAAAATGCATCTTTAAATATTACCAAAAATCAATTTTTCACCACATTTTAACCTCATTTTTACCACTACAAGCATCCTCATACCACTAGTTCATATCATAACATCCTAAATCATCCTAGATGATCTAATCATAAAAACCAAATTCAAAAATGTCAACATGCAATCAATAAAATGTATACATATGAACATAAACACCTACATACCACAAGAATTTAAGATCAAACAACAAGAATTTCATCCAAAAATGGGTTTTTCAAAAATGTTAATGAATGTAAGAAATTTTCATACCAATGTGTAGGGAATGAAGAAACAAAGATGGGTCTTTGATTAGAATTTATAGATTCAAGCTCAAAATCTAAAAAATGGTGGTGTTTGTGTGGTGTGGGGGTGATGGGAAAGAAAGGAGAGGGAGGGGAGAGAGAAAAAAAATTTAGTGGAGTGTTTTGTGTGTGTTTTTGTGTTTAAAATTTCTTTTGTATGGGGAAAGTTTAGGGTAGTTTTTCCCAATTGTGATTCTTATGGACCAAAGTGAAAATACTTTGTTAAAAAGCAGGAAATGACTATTAGTCACTTTTGAAAATATTTACGGGTCTCGGGTTTCATAAAAATGCTTCTCAAAACATAAAACGCACTCAAAATGATATATTATATAGTCCCGGCACGACTTAATACGACATTAAAATAAAAACGTCAAAATATTAAACATCGATATGTTTAAAATAAAATGTAAAATTTCTCGGGCATCCGTCGATATCGTCATCACTAGTAATCCTCGCAACTCGTCAAAACGTAAAAATAAAATTTCAATCATCATCCAAATCAAATAGCCAATCATCATGAAAATCAACCTCGTCAAAAATTTCAAAAATATACGTAAAAATATAGTTAAATAATGACCATGATTTTGGGTTGTTACAGGTTTTGTCCGATACTGGACAAAGCATTTGGTTATGATTTTGGACAATGAAGGTTCTCGGATAACAAAAGAATAGCTGCTGTTTGAGAAAATAGGTACGTTTTTAGCACACAAAAAGGAGGTAGTTTACACACGAAGGTACATGGAATCTCCGTTTTTATTCAGAATATCAAGTTGATATTTATTGCTCGGATATTTTTAAAAGGGATTAATGATTTTAATGCGAGTTAACAACTATTCATGGGAATTTGATGGATATTTTATTATGTAATCGGGATAGCCTTGTGAAAGAGTTATCCATATGTCTGACTTTTACATATGGTATGAAGGTGTTATTTCATTAAATTCGTCATGAAGAGGTGTTGGCTTAAGGGGAAGAATTCTTATGGTAAGTTTGATGTTCGAAGAAGATTTTCGCGAGTTTGGGTTCTATTATATCTTTAAAGATGGTGCCTAGTCAACATTATTCTTTAAAGGTAACTTGTTCATGCTTACACGGTTGGTGACGAAGACTTGTCATAACACTTGAAGGAGTTACATTATCGTGCTCAGTGTCTCACAATGGATGAGAATATTGACAAGGGATCGAGGTCTACTTATATTTAATCATTCGTATAAGTTCTTCATCACATGGATAGTGCAAGACATGGAACACAAGGTTGGTTTATTCTACTTCTACATCAAGATTACTTTATTTATTTTTCTTCAAGATCATTACATAGAGCTACATTTGGAGAATCTTCAAGATTGCATACATTGTTTACTTCCCTGTTGATGTGACAAAAAGGGGAAGACATACATGCTACAATTGAGGGGAAGCAATTTAAAGATGATGTACAACTTACAGGAGATACACAAAGAGTTTTACCGACATCAACTAGGGGAATTGTTGGGTCAAAAAGTTGATATGACAGAAACTCAAAAATGAAGAAATCATTAAGACATTTGTTTAAGCGTTGTCAAGAGCAAATCAAGCGTTGACAAGAGCAAATCGGAGGTTGATGGCTCAAGCATTGTCATGTACAATCCAAGCATTGTCATGTATAAACTAAGCATTGACAGAAACGTAGACAAGAAGCCTTTGGAACCTTCTATTTAGATAAACATGCAAGAGATATTCTGTATAAGTTTATTTGAATAGGAGATTTACATGTTTATTTGATATTATCTCTTGTAAAACCCTAATCCTTACACTATAAAAGGAACCAAGGGTTATTAGGTTTTATATAACTCATATTCACAATGTAAACCTAAAAGCGTGTGTCGACTAGACGTGGGATTCAATGTATACACGTCTAGTGATTGTTTGTTATTAATATAATGAGCAATCCTTTTGTTTTAATTCATGTTCGTTGTGCCTAAACTCTTTGTTAATGTGTCGTGTACTAATTTCGCTTTGTCTAATCATATGAACATGATGTATTCCTAGTAGCTTAAAGATCCGTGAATCTTAGGATTCCTCAATAGGTTCACTCAATAAGCAAACAGTCCACATATATTGCATAGACCTTGAAAATAAGCAGTTATGAACAAATAAGCAGTTTGAGCATGAATAAGCCAGCTAAATTGAACCAAATGCATAAACAAGCTATAATAAAGTCCAATAAGCACAAATAAACTTGTTTCAAGCAATGGATCAAACTAAATAAGCAGATTCAAGCACCAAAAGTTACTGATTAGCAAAAGTGATTATCCAAAATCCTTTTGCTGATCTATTTGACCACCAATCCAATTTTAAGCCTTCAAATCTCTTTCCCTGATTAAGTTAACCAAAATTTAACACTTGTTAACCCTAGTCTACCCTTAGATCTAGGTGTCCCCAAAATTTAAGCCAAAATACCCAAGTAAAACTGATTTTATAGCCTTTTGATTGATTTGGTTGTTTCAAACCATAAAACTTGTAGATAATAAACACTTAGCACCAGGTAAACAGATACCAAACCAATAGAACCAATAAACAACAACCTAGTTGCCTTAAATCCCTTTGAATCAGTTAACCCAAACACCCCTTTGGAATCTGATTTTGCAATCTTCCAAAGGATTGTTATGATTTAACCCTTCAAACAAGATCTAATCAACCCTAACAACACTTAATCAACTTCAGAAACTCAAATCAAACCACAAAACACAGATCCACAATAAATCATGCAAAAATAAAAAATATTCAACAAAAATCAGAAAAATGAAAAAGGAAAGAGATGCAAACCTGCAAGACTCACATCCAAGCCTTGGAATGTTTGAGCTGAGGTGCTAGCAAAACAAGCACCAGCTTCCTTGTACCTGCTAAGAACAACAAACCACAAGGATGAACAAATAACTATGAAATCTGATTTTTTTTTTGAAGACAAGTGTTTTATCCCATAAAACCTTTCCTCAAAAACCAACAAATGATTAATTGGAACTCAGACCTTAGCTATTCAGATATCAAACTTTTATATATAACACAAGAGAATTAAAGATTTTCAGAAATTCAAATTTTATTTCATAAAAAGGGATCACAAAGAAGATAGCTAAAATCTGGAACAAAGGGACTCTCACATGTTGAGGTCTCCTTTTATAGACGGATACAAGGCATAAACAAGCAAAACCCTAGGCTATGAAATCCCAAAAGTGCCCTTGAAATCTTCTAGACGCATTTGATGTTTTAGCTGTCCAAATGAATCAGGAACGTTCATTTTAGCTTGCTAGTTAAGCAGTGAGTCTTGGCTGTTGATTTGGCCACGTGTCTTTACTTGGAGAGGAGGGTGTGATGTGATTGGGTAACGGGTTGGGGTGTGGGGTCCTTTGTTGAGTGGAGAAGAGGGATTTAATTGCTGGGATGAGTTATGGAGTGTGTGAATCAAACGTGTATCAAGGTAATTTTATTTTACCCTTTGGTTAAGTGGATGGTAATTCTGGGTTCATCATGTGCTACAGTAAAGATTTTGATCCAATATTAGTGGGTGTAAAGTGTTTGGCGCGTGTTTATTGAGTTTAAACTTTGGGAAAATACAATAGGAGTCCTTGTGTTTTGGCAGAAGTTGTAAACAATGTTTTTCGGCCTTTAAACTTAATTCCCTTTGTTAATAAACTTTCAAAGTTCACACATTGGCCACAAAACTTTTGCAAAAGGTTTTCAAGGGTTGTTTTTGCCACTTTTGAATATTTGAAGGACTAATCTTGGACATTCTTGATCTTCAAAGGTCTTCATTGTATCTTTGACTTCATGCGGAACCATTATTGACAATTTAGATTTGATGAGGCACTAAACTTGCCAATTCTTCAAAGTTGAAGGACCATTTTGTAATTTTGACAAACTTAAGGGACCAAACTTGTAATTATGAATATACAAGGGTTTTAAGTGTCATTTCTTCATATTTTGAGGAACAATCTTGTACATATTCAAGTCTTCAAGGGTTTATCTTGGATAATTCATGAACTAGGGCCCGGTTCTTTGTTTGGCTTCCTTTCTCGTGTCCGTTTTTCCTTGTTTTTTGTGATCTTTTGTCTTTTTCACGATATCCATACCTAAAACAAACAAGTAAACAAATACAAGCATATATTTGGTATAATTATGACATTTTATGCATTTAAAGCCCGAAAAGAACGACGAGATCATGTATAAAAGCCATCTCATCACTCCCCCATACTAAGCCATTGTCGTGCCCTCACGCAATGCTAGAATAAAGTATCTAAGCATCACCAAAAATCACTTTTATTAAAAAGTAAAAGACTTGCAACAATACTACGAAGATGTGTAAAGACATAATGTATGATTTTCATCACGAATGTGACTTTTAGGGTCAATGAATAGAAACAAGTAAATGTCCCATAGAGTAAATTTCGTCATCCTTGATTGTCATACATTTCATGCTAAGTGCAAAAACGAGATCATTGTTGGTACAAGTCACAATACTAACACTACTCATACGTCCAAATTGTGTAATACTTTTTCTCCCCGCAATCCTAGTTATTATAAAATGAAAATGGGTTTCTAGAATTTTTTAACTACTTATCATAGATCACAAGTGATTCATATTGACTTATTTGAGTATTATTAGTCCGAAAGTAAAGTAGCACGATTTAATCGATAGTTAGCCGAAGGACAAAATCTTTTAAAACGGCTTCTCGTGTATCTCCTTAAGTTCATATCTTGGCATAACTCGTTTCACGATTTGAGACCTCTCTTGGACCGATATTTGGCATGTACTTCATACTTCAAATCTTGGGAACACGTTTTTGAAATTATGGTCTTCTCTTCATATTTTGGAATTTCTTCACTTGACGTTCTTTGAGAGATTCTTCATACTAGGACCACGACTTCATCATTTTTCTTTAATCTTTATTTTGGACTTTGATATACAACGATCCGCCTCCTTTTCGAACTTGGATATATTTATCCTCTTACGTTGTAAGGATCTTTTTGACAGACTTTCTCCATGATCTTTAGGGGAGTAATTGCTTTTTGTCGTGTGTCTCGATCCTTCATATTGATTTTGAAATAATGATACTTCACATCATCTTGTATCTTTAGCATTAAAATAGAGCTCCTCATGCCTTGTTAGGGCCTTTTTGGATCTTCACCAATCTTCGCGTCCCGCTTCAATAAGTTATGCCTTGGCTATGAACTCTATTCAACCCCGAGCAACTTTTAAACGATCTTGTGCTAGAAGCTAAGTAACCTTTCAAATCGTACGACCTTACTTATTGCAATTATTTTATTCCTAATGCATTGATCTTATGGGAGAAAAAGCCACAATTAAAAACATATGAGTTTTTGAAAGAACATTTTCATGTTCTACGTTTAGCATGATCACTTGTCTAACTCTATCATCTCTCGTTCTTCACTATTTAAAGACCTCCAATTAAAGAGACTCGTGAATACTTAGCCATGCAAGTCAAAACCAAGCCAAATTTGGATTAGCTTTCATTTAGACTATATCAAATCAAAGTTTTGGGTTTTCAAGCCACCTATAGGATCTTGCACTTTCTTGGACTTTTTCAAGCAAAGAGAATGCATTTTATAGTTCCCTTGATAAGTGACTTTCTAGGATCAATTATAGGAACTTGCGAAAAGTTCTTGTTCTTAACCCAAATGAGCTAAGACTTTCGCGTTTTAAAGTTCCCTATATAAAAGTCTATCAAAACTTGAATTGAGAGGGTTAAGGAATGTAAAGGGCTACAAATGCCCATCAAGTCAAAAATTAGCTCTTATTCTACCCAACGGAAAATATACATTCGTGTCTTAAAAACACTTATGAAAACTAAGAAAAATTTTAAATTTGGCCATTTTTTAGCCTTATTAGCAACAAAACAAAACAAAACGTTGAAAGTTGGAAAACGTGAGGGCGAAACAAAGCAAGTACCTATTCACCCCCCATACTAAAATTAAACATTGTCCTCAATGTTTCGAGTCTAAAGGTGGAGCACCCCCATACTAGAGACGAAGAGTCGAATGCTTAGGATCTAGCATGGAAAGGGTGATCAACAATATATGTAAAGCCGTTTATTAATTATGCTAAAAGATAATTGTTAGAAAAATAAATGATATGTCATGGATTCGTGAAAAACTTCTTCAAGCAACGATGGAGGCTCACGTAAACGAACACGAGAGTCTTCAATCGTAGATGATCTAGATAACACAATCACAAACAACCACAAGACAACGAGTTGGAAGGGCACAAATCCCCTCTCATTATTTATTAGAAAACATAAAAAGATAAGCATGAGATCTCCCCCACGAGGTACCTCGTTTTTTATTACCGAGTCATGAGCTCGACTCGATCCCCTCAATGCTAATTATAATTGGGGAAGGTGACTTGGTCGAGGTCTTCCAATGAAGGAACTTCCCCACCAAAGTAGTGCTTAAGCCTATGTCCATTCACCTTGAAGTTAGGACCATCATTTTGAGCTAGCTCGATGGTCCCATAAGGAAACACTTGTGTAATGGTGAAAGGACCCGACCAACGAGATTTCAATTTCCCGGAAAATATCTTTAATCTAGAGTTAAAAAGTAACACTTGATCACCAACGTTAAAAACCCGGTTTTTAATCTTTGCATCATGAAACTTTTTAGTCTTTTCTTTGTAAATCAATGAATTTTCATAAGCATTATCTCTTAGTTCATCCAATTCATTCAATTGTATTTTTTGGCGATCTCCCGTGGTCTTCAAGTCAAAGTTTGCATGTTTAAGGGCCCAATATGCCTTGTGCTCCAATTCAATGGGCAAATGACAATTCTTCCCATAGACTAACTTATAAGGAGTACAACCGATAGGTGTCTTATAAGCGGTCCTAAAGGCCCATAAAGCGTCATCGAGTTTGTCGGACCATGAAGCACGGTTTTCTCCAATCCACCTCTCTAAAATCCTCTTCAAAGATCGGTTTGAAACCTTGACTTGCCCACTCGTTTGCGGGTGATAAGCCGTAGAAAGACGATGAGTAACTCCATATTTCTTTAAGACCTTCTCAAATTGGTCATTACAAAAATGGGTTCCATGATCGCTTATAATAGCACGAGGGGTTCCGAATCGAGAGAATAGTTGCTTCAAAAACTTCACTACCACACGAGCATCACTAGTAGGTAAAGCCTTGGATTCCACCCACTTAGAAAGGTAGTCGACAACGACGAGGATATACTTGTTACCATGAGACGATGGGAACGGCCCCATAAAGTCTATGCCCCAAATGTCGAAAATCTCACACACTTGAATTATGTTTTGCGGCATTTCATCACGTTGAGACGATTTTCCTTGACGTTGGCACGAATCACACGACTTTACAATTGCGTGTGCATCACGATAGATAGAAAGCCAAAAGAAGCCGGCATCGAACACTTTCTTAGCCGTGAGATTAGCACCGTGATGACCACCCGTGGGTCCCTCGTGACAAGCTCTAAGGATGTTAGAAGCTTTGGCACCAAAAACACAATGTCGAACGAGTTGATCCGCACAAACCCGAAAGAGATAAGGGTCGTCCCAAAAATAGAACTTGACGTCACGAAAGAATTTTCTCTTTTGTTGTGTCGTCATACCCTTGATTATGAAATTGCACGCATGGTAATTTGCAGTGTCGGCAAACCATGGGGTGGTGTCTTTAGAATTCACTACACCGAGAGTCTCGAGAGGAAATGTTTCGGTGATTTCCTTGTTCTCAAAAACATCTTTGTGAGGATCTTATAGACGAGAGAGATGATCGGCCGCTAGATTCTCGGCTCCTTTTTTTTCAGGCACGGTGACATCAAATTCTTGGAGGAGGAGCATCCAACAAAGCAATCTCGGCTTAGCATCCTGCTTAGCTAAGAGATACTTGATAGCCGAATGATCGGTATACACGATGCTTTTAGTTAAGACGAGATAAGGTCAGAACTTCTCAAAAGCATAGACCACGACAAGGAATTACTTTTCCGTTATGGTGTACTTTAATTGAGCCTCGATCATCGTCTTACTAGCATAATGGATAGGACGGAAATGCTTTTCATAACCTTGCCCTAAGACGGCCCCTATAGCATAATCACTTGCATCGCACATGATTTCAAAGGGTAATTCCCAATTAGGAGCAACAAGAATGGGAGCTTCGATAATTTTCCTTTTGAGAGTTTCGAAAGCTCTAACACAATCCTCATTGAAATTAAAAGGAGCATCCTTCTCTAGAAGGTGTGTCATAGGTCAAGAGATTTTCGAAAAGTCTTTGATGACACGACGATAAAAGCCCGCGTGGCCTAGGAAACTCCTAACTCCTTTAACGGTTTTGGGATGAGGTAACTTGGCGATGACGTCTACCTTAGCTTTATCGACCTCAATCCCTGCTTTCGAGACCATATGTCCTAATACGATTCCTTGTTTACACATAAATTTACATTTTTCCCAATTAAGCACAAGATTGGTTTCTTCACAATGTTTTAACATTTGCTCGAGATTAGATAAACACGACGTGAACGAATTGCCAAACACCGAAAAGTCATCCATAAACACTTCCATCGACTTCTCGATCATATCGTGAAAAATAGCCATCATACACCGTTGAAACGTACCCGGTGCATTACAAAGTCCGAAAGGCATCCTACGATAAGCAAACGTTCCATAAGGACACGTGAACGTAGTCTTCTCTTGATCACGAGGGTCGATAGGGATTTGAAAGTAACCGGAAAAACCATCTAAAAAGCAATAGAATTCATCTCCCGCGAGTCGCTCCAACATTTGATCCATGAAGGGCAAAGGAAAGTGGTCTTTACGAGTGGCGTCATTTAACTTTTGGTAGTCAATACACACCCTCCAACCGGTCACAACACGAGTTTGAATTAATTCGTTGTTTTCATTAGGCACAACGGTCATTCCTCCCTTTTTAGGGACACAATGGATTGGGCTCACCCATGGGCTATCGGAGATAGGATAAATCATTCTCGCATCAAGGAGTTTTAGAACTTCCTTTTTTATGACATCGTGAATTTTGGGGTTTACCTGTCACACCCCACCATGGCGGAATATGGGGCACGACTTATGGATATCATCACAACAATAGCGTGTCTATAGAGATAACTAAATGATATAAGAAATGTCATAAAATGGTGACACAAATGTCATGACAATATCTCAACAATGCAGGAGTCTAGGTAAGTAGGTAACAGTCCTACCTCTTACCCAAGACAAACAAATAACACAAAAAAACAAACATATAGGTGCCAACAGTATCACTTATTAAAATGAACAATAAAAAAAAACTAAGAAGGAAACGGGGATTCTCCTTCTATATGCATTCCTAAGCTTCTCCAATCCTAGCCACTTATGTTCTCATGCTTAACCATAGTATCACCTGAAAGAGACACTAAAACACGTCAACATAAAGTTGGTGAGAGTCATAGGTTTAGACTCTAACACAAGACAAGTCATAAGTTGTGAAAACCTTAAACCAATAAACATATGGACAATGCGCTACAATCATGTACTAACAACTAGCATTCAAGTTCAATCAATCATTACAATTCCAAGGCATCACGCCTTACCAACAATCACAATTCCCATGGCATCACGCCTTACCAACAATCACAATTTCCAAGGCATCACGCCTTACCAACAATCACAATTTCCAAGGCATCACGCCTTACCAACAATCCTAATTTCCAAGGCATCACATAGCAGTTAATCACATAAATGTACACACAAGTCCATCTCAAACCTTAAAACATTCACAGCATTAATTTAGAAACTAATTCAACACAGTGTCTCTTCCATCCCATCTGGAAGTCAAAAACAATAGTAAACATGGGACTATGAAACTCACCTGATAGCTTCTTCACAAGTCCTTGCACTAGCCACAAACTAACAAACCAAAAACACGTAATTAATACACGAACCAATCACTAAGATGGATCATTAACCTATGATGGACATCTAGCCTATTCCCACATATTTACCTCATTGACAAGCTCTAATCACCCCATTACCCTTCCTTAACAAGTCCTTAACTTGGTTAAGTTTAATAACTATCCCGTTCATATTTTACACAAAATAGTCCCAGTTTTTAATTCTCAAAATATTAAGTCAAACGTCCACTTAAACATACCCATGGTTTCTGTAAATAGAATATTCGTACCTTTACATATGTTTGCTAACACCTCCCACTTTCCCTAACCTTAAAGCTACTGTTAAGGCCCCGATATACATATATCTACTTTTGTCATTCCAGATTTCCTGATTTTAAACGTACTAAAGGTTTGTTACCATTAAGGGGTCTTACCCTAAACCACAACCTTAGCCCAAGTGCAGATACTTACTACAACATATAAACCATCTCTCACGTTCGTGAGAAGATCCCAATGCAACCCTAAGTACCCCAAACAACCCAAAACTTAAAAAGAAATCAGGCTGAATTCAAAACAGTTTTGACCTCCGACTTTTGTAACCTATTTTTGACCCACTTCCCGGCCTCCAATTTAGTTCTCGTTTCTTGCATTGGAAAGCCACTTCAAATACCTTTCCAGGGGTACTTGGATCGTAAAATAAGAGTTTATAGAACTCCCGATATGATCAAAACAATTGACTCAAAAATCTGCCCAGTTTTTAAAAACGGGTTTAAACAAATTGAACAAATTAATTACCCATAACCCCATCTAATACAAGCCCTAGATTATATGATCATCATATTATGATTATCACGTCATTATTTTACTGATTTTATAAAAACCCTAACCCTAATCCATCATAAGAATGATTAATTAAACACAAACAATTAAATTAAAAAGGGTTATGAAGGTTTACCTTTGATTTATGAAAACCCCCAAAAATATGAAGAACCCTAAAAACCCTCATGAAAACCCACGAATTTTTTTAATCTTCAGGGAATAATAGTGAATTTTAATTGTGATTAAAAACAATATATAGGGTGTACATAAAATCCTAGTCCAAAAATAAGACCACTTTCCTTTTTTTTTCTCTTTTTCCCCTTTTCCCTTCTTTTCTGCGTCCAAAACTGACTATGCACCCTTAAAATTCGTTTTTTTTCTTTTTTTTTATTAATATATGTATTAATAATATTACCTTAATTTTCCTTAATTTATTTCAGCTCCTAAATCCTCCAAAACCTCAAAACCGTAAAACTAGTCAGTTTTTACGCGATTACCGTAAAAGACGTAAAATATACACTTTTAAAAAAAATCTCAAATTTTGAAATAAACTTTATAACTAAGTCCTAAATGACTTAAAACCATCCCGAAAAATATTCATATGGACACTATTACGATAATACTTATACGTATACGTAAACACCAAAATATCACCATTTCATTTCATAGTCACTAATTGTGAGCTCATGAACATGAAATAACCGTTCCTCGATTTACTTATGAGTACTTCTATACTCATAAATAATAACCACACTGTAGAATTTTGATAACCTATGAATCTATGAAGTGGGTTGATGTTTTCTAGAGAGAGAAACTAGAGAGAGAAAGTGAGAGAAAACTATGTGATATTTTATTAAGTGGAAACACAAAGTGAACAACAACCAACCCCTTTCCAATGAGGAAAGGGGTATTTATACTTCCAATCCTTATGTGGAATTGGGCCGGCCCATGACAAGCCCATGGGCCGGTTCTTACTTAACTAAATAAGTATTTGTTAACTACGAGCTATTACAAAATATATAATAGTGTGGAGTGACCGATACTTCTAATATACGTAAAAACGTATTTCTAACAATCTCCCCCTAAGGGAGGTCACTCCACGTTACAAAGTTCTAAACCTAGCATACTATACTAAGTCTTCGTTCTTTAGCTCGTAGTCTTTTCTTCTTTTTCTTTTTGTTGTGAATATTTTGATTTGATCTTTTAGGCTTTGGCTTGAGAGCATTGTTCTTTTGGCCTTTCACGTGCGATCTTTGCCTTCTTGTGAAACTTGCCTCCTCGTGACTCCATGTTCCACACACTTATGTCTTTTTGTTGAATTCTCGAAAGCTTCAGAGTTTGGTACAGTGGAAGACTTCATTTTGCACTTTCTTGAATTTTTGCTGAACTTTGATGCAGAAAAACATAAGCATGTGGGAACGACTTCTACAGGTACACCGCAACACCACCGTCTTCACTGGTACACAGCAACGCCACCGTCTTCAACAGGTACACAGCAACGCCACCGTCTTTAACAGGTACACAGCAACGACACGAATAAAATGGCTTTGAACATTTTATTCTAATTCGGTATCATTTTACCTCCAGTCGGTGAAGACCGTTGGACGATATTAGATATCGTACCCGTGACGGATAGTTTCAATGAAGTAACTTCCTGACAGGATTTCGCGGGTAAACCCGTTCTCTTTATTCGACCGTCCAAAGCTGACTGCGAACATAAAGAGTTAATCACTTGGATAAATTATCCTTGTGATTTGAAGCCGTCAATTCATGGAACCTGGAACAAGTGAATTTCAATTACGATTTTCACCATCGTTGCTTTCCAGTTGTCACGAGCTCAATTCATAAAGAATCTTGCACGTCACCTACCAAGTGCTGTTTGATGTTAACACTAGAAGGATTTCCACTCGTCACTGTGATCAATAAAGAGTCACTCTGAGTGTTCTGGAAAGATCATATGATAATGCGTAGAGGCCTGGAACGAGTTAAGTTCAATTAAGAATTAAACCACTGTTTCTTTCCAGTTTTTCACAAGATTGGTTCTAAAAGAACCGCACGTGTAACCTACCATAAGCTTGTTTGATGTTGGCTCAAGCAGGATTTCCATCTTCATTGTAGTACTTGCGTATTACTCGGATGTTCTGGCAATATTACAAGAATACTGCGTAGGACTCATAAAAAATCTCTTACTTTTCACAGTGTGTGAGAAATCAAGGAATAAATGGAAAGTGTCCTAATGAGACTTTTGATGATCTCTTGGCTCTAGACTCGATTGTGCGTTTTGATTTAGTGAGCGATGGCTAGAGAGGAGTGCCACCTTTTCAATACCAGTCTATTCGGAGTGAATAAACCAATAGATAACGTGTTGATCTCCATGTGATTAAAACAAATACCTTTTGAGAGATATTTGAGTTAGCTGAGAAGGGT
The DNA here is from genome assembly GCA_025667525.1 of Glebionis coronaria. Lineage (NCBI taxonomy): Eukaryota > Viridiplantae > Streptophyta > Magnoliopsida > Asterales > Asteraceae > Glebionis > Glebionis coronaria. Next base: position 181,908,318 of record CM046876.1, read on the forward strand.
TGTGCATTGCATCACTGGGTCCATGACGTCTTTCTTCAATATCAAGAATCATTAACAAAAATGATCTTAATAGCATATGTATTGACCCGGTTTCTGCCTAAAGTTGTAAGGAGGGCTTCTTTCTTTACACCCTTTATCTTTATAATTCTTTTTCATTCTTCAACCCCTTCAATGCTTACCAATACGTCATCACTAGCACCTTGTTGTGATTGTTCCAGTGCTAGCTTAAGTACTTGGTCGGCATTCAGCTACGTTCACATTCTTTCTCCAACTTTCCTAGGACTTGTAATTCTATCTAGGGAATTGTCCTTGGGAAGATTCCATCGGCTCTTATGAATCATTGGACTAAACCTATTCCTACCACCCTTTTGTCACCACATCGTCGTGAATTAAGCGTGTTTTGGGAAAGTATAGCCACCATGAAAAATCATTGAAAATCACCTAAGGTACTTGTGATATTGAAATCAAAAGTTTTGTACCTTAGGTGTTTTGTTCATCAAAAACGCTCCCCTTAATACGTGCTTTACACATATTAAGTTGGATAATCGTTAAGTCTTTTTCATCTTTTAGCCAAGTATCATTTAAGTCTCCTTAATCCCATTTCTCCCCTTATCCAAAATGTTAACCATTAATATTTGGGATATTGAATGGATTAACCGGTCTTTGGGTAAAAATGAAATCGATGTTTGGCCATGGAACATTTTAATGCTCCCCCTTAAGTTAATAAGGGATAGTTGTAGTGCTTTAGTATGATATATTTTGAAAGATTTATAATCTCGTGAGAAATTCTTGAAAAATTATCATACCTTAACACTACATCAAGCCATTAAAGCACAGTATTCACAAATTTACATATTCACAATTAAAACCTATATAAAGTGGACCTGAAATGTACGACCCATTAGATGGATCGTTGCAGTAGCTTGTGGTGCACTAAATATGGTCTACCACCAACGAATCTTTCCAAACTCCTCATCAATCTACGTTCACGGATCTTTTGATCAATCTTCTTGATCACATACTCCGCCATCTGCCGATAACCCTGATGCCAATCCTCAGTCATCTCTGGTAAAGTCCCACCCGAATTGAGATGATCCAACTTTCCTCTGACGTAGATGAGAGTCCCATCACTGTACTTATAAAGCTCACCCACCCTCATAAACTTCATTAACCCTCGACTGTTCAAGTAGAAAATCCCACAATTCGGAACAGAAATGCCGGTATAGGGACATCTGTTGACATGTTGAGGTAAGACCTGATTCACTGGACGGGTTAGGTTAAGCTTCCTTTGGTAACTTTCGACTCCCAACTGAAGATCTTCAACTCGTTTCTTGATAACAACGCTTCGTGTGAACATACGAAGTGTTGTATTCAAGGCAATGAGGTCTTCACGAGGAATATGTGTGAGTTGATCACGGGTCATCAGAAGCAACATATCTTCGATATCCTCAAGGCGAATGATAGAAAAATCTCCCTGCTGGATTTTGTATTCTCTGTCATCCTCCCTTTTCAGACGAATCTCCGTCACATGATAATAGCCATTCTTGGCTTCAGTTTTCAGCCCTAAGATGCTGGAGATGCGGATATCGGATCTAACGTTACTTCCTGAATTGACTAAGCAGCAACCCATGTACGCCCTTCGGACTCGTTCGTCCCAATGAGATGCACCTATAACAGCATACATATCATAATTATGATTTACCTTTGGGACCCAGAGTCGGTTTACCTTTTCCTCGATAAAGGGTATTGTCCCCCAGTTGGCAGCTTTCAGCAAGGTCAGGGAGGTTGCATACTTTGATGACCCCTTCAGAAGATACACAAGATCATTGGTGACGAAGAAGTCAAGAGCAATCTGATTATCTTGAGAAGGATCAAGTGGAGGTGGAGCTCTTTCTGAATCATGAAGACCTGGCCGTTGAACGGTATTCAGAGCTTTCAGGATCTCATCAGCATAATACTCAAACTCCATTCGGGTTAACCTGGTTTTGGCGCGAAGTCTTTTATCCTTTAGTGCTTTCTTTACCAAAGACGGAGTAACCGAAGTCTTATACTCATGAGCAAGAAATGCACACAAGTCAATCGGACTATGGATACGGAGATATAGAACATCTCTGTCAGCGTCCGTGATTGGATCATATTGAGCCGCTGCCATGATCCAAGCTTGTGGCGGTGCAGTCTCGTCAATCTCTAACGTGTCTGCCCAGTCCCGTGTGCTTGATTCAGGAACAGTAGATTGTGGTTCTTGTTGTAGAGGAGTGGAAACGCGAACATCTGCTGGTTCTGATTCAGGCATCTCGGCGGTGTCATGAACGGGTGAGTGTTGTGCAGCTTCAGGTTCAGTTACCGATTCTGCAATCACAGGAGCAACAACAACAGAACTAACAGGGTTAGTGGTAACAGGTATAGACACAGCAATAGATGTACCAGGAATCGATGACGCCGTAGTAGCATTCACATCGTGGCGCCACTTGGATCGTCTTGATTCCGTTGAGGAAGATTTTTCCTTTGCCGCTGCATCTTTCTTGGACTTGGTTCCAGACTTAGCAGGTTTCTTTGAGCTGGCAACCTTATCCCCCTTTTCAGGCTGTTTACCCCCATTATCATCCTCATCGCTATCCTCGTTGCTCCCCTTCGCACTCTCCTCATTACCATCACCACCATCATCACCATCATCATCATCATCATCATCCTCATCATCATCACCATCATCGTCATCGTCATCATCCTTTTCTTCTTCTTCTTCTTCTTCTTCACCTTCTTCTTCACCAGTACCCTCTTCTTCTTCACTTTCTTCTCTTTCTTCCTCAGGCAGAATGTGGTATGGTACCACACTTCCAAACGTTTTAAATAACCTATCATCCTCCATGATAGCGTCATTCAGGGATTTGTAGAGAGCCCGTTGAATCCTAGATTTAACAAACGATCCAAGTTCCCTCATACGAGCTTTGAGGATCTTCTTCAATTCAAAATCCGTCAAGTCATAGGCGATTTTGTAGGCGGATTCAGAAGGATTGGATGACTTGATCATCAAATTATCAGCTGCGAGTGTCTTCAACTCATCACGCAGTTTTGGCATAATAGATTCAACGGATTCTTTTACTTTCTCTTCGACAGAAGCTTCAAGTGCTTCTTTCTGCTCCTTGTATTTATCCCTCATCGCTTGAAGTCTAGTGATACGTGCAGCATGCTTATCAGTCTCAGCCTGCTTAACCTGAGCTAGTTCTTCTGCATGTGCTTTTCGAGTCAACTCCATCTCTACAGCGAACATAGCAAGCATCTCTTCTTGTGCTTTCTTAGATGCTTCTTCACTTTGAACTCGTCTATGTAGCTCTTGGCGAAGTTCATCCATCTCTCTTTTGTGATTATCCGTATGTTTATCCAACATTTCGGCCATCACCAATGCAGCCATTGTAGACGTTGTAGAGCTGCTCTGGGTTGATTGAAGAGGCTCGGTTGTGACCACGGTACTAAGGATGGGAGTTATTGGTGGTGGAAGGAATGGTGTTGAAGCCGGTCTGGTTGGTAAGGGTTGTATTGGTGGAGGTTGAGTTGCTAAAGGTTGAGTTACTAACGGTTGAGTAGACACCATGATTGTAGGTGTAACACTCTCATTTTTCGTATCGGTACAGCGTAAGGGTCTTTCAGAGTGTTACAGGATAGCACAATAACTCCAATCATAGACAACACATAAAAATGGTTGTACAAGGTTTAACAAACATTCATTCGATAAAAAGGTTTAAAAGTGTACAACAGGTCCCAAATTATACAGGTCATTAAGTTTACAAAACACAGATCGAATGAACATTTTTAATATTAAGTGTGGGCCATCAGAGTCGATCTCCATCCGGATTACCTTCAAGCACCTGAGATAGAAAACATGCAAAAATCATATCAGCGAATGCCGAGTGAATTCATAGAGTTTAATGAAAACCGTTATATAAAACAATCATTTACAATCATTTAAAATCAGAACACAAGTATAATATCGGAAGTAAGTCCACATATTGCTAGTCAGGCAATATATAAATCAAGCATACATCTGAAACCGTCCATGAGACCGTAGTCTCTATATTACCATGATAGGTAATATAATCATCGTAATAGCGTCGTCATCGTTTATTATTTATGTCTTATATTGTATTCTAGGTTGTAGGATTATTATTAGCCGCATGACATTGTTACCTTACTGTGAAAACAGCGGGCCGCGAACCCGACAAACAATTTGCCCATCTAAGTTAGCGTGTCGTCACAAAAATCACGCTATGGAATCTTCTCATACATAAATTCGCTTACCAATCAATGTGGTACGACGGGGATCAACCGTCAAGGCGCGAACTGGGGTGATCGTCCCCAAATAGTACTATCAAATGCATAAGCGTCTACCAAATCCCGGTAGTTCACAATTCATGCTAATGGGACTTTAAGTGACATAACCTAACTACTAATAATCCTTTTAGTCTCGAATATAGGGTCATAGCATCATTCGGGTCCATCTCATTAAGCATACAATCGGGACTACTTGTGTTCTATTTTTATAAAAATCTAGCATGTTATCTCCCTCGCGGGTTTACAAATCATTTTATAAAACATTTAAAAGAGTGCGAGGCTATGAACTCACATTGTTAATGAAAGGCGGATTATCGACGACGGGCGTGCTTCGGTCACAGAAACCTATATAAATAATAATCGGTCTTAGACTCGGTCCAATGACTTTTATCAAAATAACCATATACATATGATGATTTTGTACATATGATGATGATCAAGTGGGTTTATAAATCCTCATTCACTCATTTTAGTGTTTACGTTTTGGTAACGTCTTACTAATTCACTAGTTTTATCGATTTTACCTATTTTAAGTCCATTAATTCTTTTATAAGTTCTTTTACTTGTTTTTACTCATTTTATACCTATATGATCAGTATATATATCTTTCATGTTGGGCCCAAATGGGTTAAGCCCAATAAGCTCTTTTTACAAGTATTTATCTTATTAAGTCCAATTATTAGTCTAATAGGTTTAGTTAGCTCGTAAATGTCCGTAATTCTTATAGTTCGGGTTTTATCGGTTTTTACTTGTATTAGTTACTTATAAATCAGTATATAACTTTTATAAACTTTACATTAGACGGGTTTGGTCGTCTAAGTTTTATTTGATAAAAAAACGTTAATTTCACGGCGATAGCCGAAAAAGTCGTAAAAATCAAGTTTATAGTTTTTATTACTTATAGATATTATTTTTACCACCATTTATATAATTTACCCATTTAATTAACCTTTTATACATTTATATAAATAAGTTTTATAAGTTAGTGGGTTTATATTTTACATTTTATACATTATAAAGTGAGTGCTTATATAATAATAATAAACATTATTTCCAAAATCTGATTTTTAACTTCATGTTCACCATTTTTATCATATCTAGAGTTCTACAATGACTTAGAAGCTCATTTTTGGATGACAACTTCTTCATAATATGTGCTACATATAACTTAGTTATAGCTACTGCCCATTTTGAGTCTAAGTTGCCTTAACAGTCCCTACAAAACTGCTTATTCAGATTGTACCACCTAACTTGTTTTGATCATATCTCACTCATTATTTTGATTCCATTGCATGGCCAACTCTCACATGTGTATAACATCATCTACTTACTGTAAATAGATCAAACCATGCATTTTTATCAGTTCATCATTTAGTTATCTACTGTTTTTATACAGCCAACTAATTAGTCATGATTTTAGCTTCATTTCTTATGGTTATCATCATTTTTAAGAATGTTTATCAACACTTGATCCCCACACAACATTTTTATCATCATATATACATCATATATACATCATATACATATACAAAATAAAAGAAAATACATTTGTTCTTTACAAAATAATAAGAGAAAAATGTAGAGGATGATCTTCTTTACCAATCCAAGTGGATTTCTTGTTTTAGGAAGGCAAGAACTTGATGAACACAACAAGTATCTCCAAGACCATCAAATATCAAGAACATATGTTGGAAAATCATCCCTAGGACACAAGCAAATCACCTCCAAAGTTGGTTATATGGCCACCAAATGATCAAGGCTTCAAGGAAACACCTTAATAGGACTAGTAAACATGTGGTTTGTAGCTAGAAAAGATCAATGATGGGGTTTGTTGCTTTATTTGGGACGGCAAGGAGGGAGAGTTGAGAGAGTTTTTGGGTGGATTGCATGGATGGAAATGGTAGAAGTGAAACCATTTGCTAGTTTTGATGTGAAGTGGAAAAATGGTTAGCTTAAAGTGTAAGCACAAGCTTACACTTGTGTAAACTTGTTAAATTGATGCCACCTATGTGTGGTGGTGTCCATAATGCCGTCCCATATAAGCTAGTGAGATGGGGCAAAGTGTTTTGTCCCATCTCACTAGTTTACGGGTATTTCTCGATTCTAGTTTTCTCGATTTGCGTGCCCTCGGGTCGTTTTACGAAAAATGTTTTTATAAATTATGAATCACCGTCACAAAACGAATCCAATAAAAATTGTCTCATCAAAAACGGAGTTCAAAAACGTAAATACGTAATCCTAAGGTTTCCGGTTTAGTCGTAAAAGACGCCAAATTATGCACGTAAGCCCAAATTTAAATCCGTAAATTGTGAGTTCGTCAACCAACACAAAAATAAGTTTCAAAATATTATACGAGAAAATATTTCACTACCTGAAAATGTTAGATTTGTCACAGCTTTTCCTCCTAAAAGGGATCAACGTCCTCGTGATCCATTTCATTTGGATGTCCGTTTCTTATTGAAATCGAAGAGGTGCGGATATTTCTTCCACATTTCATCCTCTCGTTCCCAAGTATACTCCGGTCCATGCTTTGAATTCCATCGGATCTTGACAATAGGTATCCGACTTTGTTTCAGTTGCTTTACCTCACGGTCCATAACTTCTACGGGCTCTTCGATAAAATGCAACTTCCCATCTATTCGAACCTTACCTAACGGAATTTTCTCATCACTCACTGCTAGACATTTCTTCAGATTAGATACATGGAATGTGTTGTGAACACCATGAAGTTCTGGGGGTAACTCTAGTTTGTAAGCCACCGGACCTACTCTAGATAAAATCTTAAAGGGTCCAATATAACGGGGATTCAATTTTCCTCGCTTTCCAAATCTTATAACGCCTTTCCATGGCGATACTTTCAACATTACTCGGTCACCCACTTCAAACTCCATTGGCTTCCGCCGCACATCCGCGTAACTTTTCTGTCTACTACGGGCAGTCAACAACCTCTTCTTAATCTGAACTATCATCTCCGTAGTCTCCCGGATCAAATCCGGTCCCGTGAGCTGGGTATCCCCAACTTCACTCCAACATACAGGAGATCTACACTTCCTACCATACAAAGCTTCAAACGGTGCAGCCTTAATACTAGAATGGTAAATATTGTTATATGAAAACTCCGCTAACGACAAATGTTTATCCCAATTCTTACCAAAGTCTAACACACAAGCTCTCAACATATCTTCAAGTGTTTGTATCGTCCTTTCGCTCTGCCCATCAGTCTGGGGGTGATAAGCAGTGCTCATATCGAGATTCGTTCCCAAAGATCTTTGGAGAGATTTCCAAAAATTCGATGCGAATCTAGGATCTCGATCTGAAATGATCGATACAGGCACTCCATGCTTGCATACAACATTATCAAGGTATATTCGAGTCAGCTTCTCCAGTGAGAACTGCTCCTTAACCGGAATGAAGTGTGCTGATTTGGTCAGTCTATCGACTATAACCCAAATCGAATTGTTTCCAGATGATGTTCTAGGAAGCTTGGTGATAAAGTCCATTGTAATTCGCTCCCACTTCCATTCAGGAATCTTTGGTTGTTGAAGTAGTCCTGATGGCTTTTGATGTTCTGCTTTGACTCTAGCACAAGTCAAGCATTGAAGAACATACACAGCTATGTCAGCTTTCATATTCGGCCACCAGTGCAACTTCTTCAAATCATGGTACATCTTATCAGATCCCGGATGAATGGAATACTTAGATTTATGGGATTCTAACATAACCAAATCTCTTAAGCCTCCAAACTTAGGTATCCACATACGACCTCTTAAACATTTCACTCCATCAGCTCTAACCTCTAAAGGATCTCCTTCTCCTCGGAACCCTTCATTAACAAATTTCTCCTTCTTACAAGCTTCTATTTGCGCATTTCTAATTTGCTCAGGCAAATTATTGTGCACGGTCAAGACTAGAGAACGCACCCTGATAGACTCTCTATCTTTCCTACTCAACGCATCAGCAACAACGTTGGCTTTTCCTGGGTGATATTTTATATCACAATCATAGTCACTCAACAACTCTATCCATCTTCGTTGCCTCATGTTCAACTCTTTCTGGTCGAGAATATACTGTAGGCTTTTGTGATCGGTGAATACCGTACACTTGGTGCCATACAGATAATGTCTCCACAACCTAAGAGCAAAGACCACAGCTCCTAACTCAAGATCATGAGTAGTGTAATTCTCCTCATTCTTCCTTAATTGCCTAGAAGCATAAGCTATCACTTTCTCTTTCTGCATCAAAACAGCTCCATAACCTCTAAGAGATGCATCACAATACACTACAAAATCTTCACTCCCTTCGGGTAATGATAAGATTGGCGCACTACATAATTTTTGCTTCAATGTCTGAAATGCTCCATCTTCATCACTTCCCCAAACGAAAGGTTTATTCTTCTGAGTAAGCTTAGTCAAGGGTTTAGCTATCAAAGAAAATTCTTTAATGAATCGCCTATAATAGCCAGCTAATCCTAAGAACTGTCCTACTTCCGTTGGCGTTGTCGGTGCAGACCAATTCTTAATAGCTTCAACCTTTGCAGGATCAACATGAATTCCATCTCTGTTAATCACATGACCAAGAAATTGCACAGAATCTAACCAGAAATCACACTTCAAAAACTTAGCATACAACTTTTCATCCTTCAGCAACTTCAAAACAGTCCTCAAATGTTCTCTATGCTCATCTTCATTCTTAGAATAGATTAGAATATCGTCAATAAACACAATCACAAATTTATCCAAGTAGGGCTTGCACACTCGATTCATTAAATCCATGAAAACCGCAGGTGCGTTAGTTAACCCAAATGGCATTACTTGAAATTCATAGTGTCCATAACGAGTTCTAAATGCAGTTATGGGAATATCTTCTTCACGGACGCGAAGTTGGTGATATCCTGACCGCAAATCTATCTTAGAATACACACTAGATCCTTGCAGTTGATCAAACAAATCATCAATCCTAGGTAAAGGATATCGATTCTTAATTGTCAACTTATTCAGTTCCCTATAATCAATGCACATACGAAAAGATCCATCCTTCTTCTTAACGAACAAGACTGGAGCTCCCCAAGGCGACGAGCTCAGTCGAATAAAACCTTTATCAGACAACTCCTTAAGTTGCTCAGATAACTCCTTTAATTCAGAAGGGGCTAATCGGTAAGGCGCACGTGCCACCGGTGCAGCACCAGGAATTAAATCGATTCGAAACTCTACTTGCCTTATCGGAGGAAGTCCTGGTAAATCTTTAGGAAATACCTCAAGAAATTCACAAATAATTGGTACATCTTCCAATCGTTTCTCCCTAGACTCATTCCCGGTCACTTGAGCTAAGAATAACTCACAACCGTTCCTGATGTACTTTTGGACTTTAATACATGAAACGATTTTCAAACGGGATTCACCTCGACTACCATCAATTACTAACGTCCTATTCCTAAGAGGAATCTTAACCTTCTTCTCTCCACATAAAATAGTAGCATTATTCAACGACAACCAATCCATACCAATAATAACATCGAAACTACCTAATTCTATCAACATCAAATCAATCGGAAAGGAATGGTTCAAGAGATTTAGAGAGCATCCTTCTAATAGCTTATTAGTTTTCACTAATTTACCATCAGCCAATTCCACCTCGTAACTGGTACTTATCTCAACAGGTTCAATATCAATAAGGGCACTAAATTTAGTGGATACAAAGCTCCTATCGGCACCCGAATCGAATAAAGCAACAGCCTAATGATTATTGAGTAAAAACGTACCAGTAACGACATTCGGATCCTCTTTCTTCACCTCAATTGTTCCAAGTTGGTAGATACCACCATGGGGGTTTCTTCCAGGTACAATCGCTTTCAACTTGGGGCATTCCGATTTCCTATGACCTTCTTCATTACAGTTGAAGCAAATCGTTCCCTTCTTACACCTTTCAACCTTGTGTCCAAGCTTTCCGCAATTTCGGCACTTCCAGCAGTCGCCAGGATGCCTCTTGTTGCCACACTTAGGACATCTATCATCGTTGCGCGGTGCATTGTTGGTAATAGCATTTGCATTCCCCTTTCTCTTGTTCTGGCGGCGATTGAAATTCTTCCTATAATCACCTCTATCTACACGATCACCGTCTCCCTTTCTTTTCTCACCTACACGGGCTTCATCTTCCTTATCCTGAATTATTTGTCCAATGAGTTGGTAAGCCATTCAAACAGCATCATCAATGGTCAGTGGTTTCGATGATGTCACGTCCCCCCGGATATTCCTGGTCAACCCTTTCACATATTGCTCAATTCGGATCTCTTCGGGTTCAACCAATCGAGGACATAGCAAGGCCAACTCATGGAATCGATTCGTGTAACTATCAATGTCCACACCCTTCATTCTCAGATGAATCAACTCTTGTTCTAACCTAATGATCACACTACGAGGACAAAACTCCAAAGTCATCCACTTCTTGATTTCAGCCCAAGGAGTAGCATTAGCAGCATCAAGACCCATGAAAGCAATTCTCCCGTTCCACCAAGTCAACGCACGACCTTTAAGAGTAGCCATAGCAAAAGTCACCTTATCTTCCTCCTTACACTTACTAATCCTAAACACCGATTCAATCTTCTCGATCCACTGGCTTAGTCCTACAGCACCTTCAGTTCCATTAAAAGGTAGAGGTTCACACTTCATGAACGTCACATAAGTACAACCACCAATTTCAGGTGCATTCGTTCCAAGTCCTCCTACATTTCCTCCAGCATTAGCATTCACATTATTAGCATTCACATTCACAATAGTACCGCCAATTCCACTACCGCCAGCTCCACTACCGCCAGTTTCACTACCGCCAGCTCCACTACCGCCAGCTCCACTACCGCCAGCTTCATTTCTAGCATTTGCCATAAATTCAGTCATAGATGCGGTAACTTGCTCCGTAATAATCCTACGTACATCATCCTCAGTCACAGCCTTCTTGGGCGGCATAGTTCTATAATTCCACAATTTCAAAGCATTAAGCATTCTCCCAACAAAGGGTTCATATAATATGGATCGAATTCATAATCAAGATACAAATAAGGCACAATATGGAATTCAAGACATGATACATATTTCATTCGATCTGAAACAAAAGTATTGTCTTAGTACATCCATATCAAAGTTCTAACACTATATACACTCAAAATTCGTGCCAAGTCTACAACTAACAAGTCAGTTCAGTCAAAACTACAAACACAAAAGATCTAAAGGTCACTACTAAACACAGACTGGTCTACTGAGAACCGCCAGATGGTCCATCATCCATCGTCTTCTGGATCTTCGCCGGACGATCACTAGACACATCTTCAGCTGGGCGCTTACGGATTACTCCTCTTTCAACCATGTCGGCATAAAATCTACTGTTCCAACCCACGGATATATTCAACTCCTTTTCAGCTTTCTCACGCATCGCACGAGCCACACTCAACTGAATCTCCATAGAATTCACCTTTCTCTTCATAGCAGCATACTCACCACTTTCCAACACTGATAACCTCCTAAAAGCCTCATTCAAACCACGTTCTACATCACTCAAATCCAAACTAAGTAATTCTCGCTCTTTCTCGCCAATCTTTGCCTTCGACTCCAAATAAGCAACCTGAGTCTGAACAACACCTAATCCAACCTCTGTCACACAACTCTTAACACGGGAAGCATCTAGATCACGTCTCAAGGCCCATGGTGCAAGACCATCAATATGAGTAGCCTCTCGAGCACTAGACGACTCTCCTATCTCACATCTACGAGCAGCAATACCATCGGTACCATCAGGTGCATCGTCATCCTCATCCTCCTCTGATTCAGAATCAGATTCAGACGATTCAGACATTTCATCCCTAGGTAACTCATCCTCAGAATCAGACAAACAAACTGGTGGGGGCAAAGGCTCGCCCTCTGGAACATCATACGGATATATAAGCTCAGCTTCCTCATCGTCATCAACCTCAACATCTACACCTACATCCTCCTCGACATCCTCGTCGTCAATCTCATCATCTAAATCATCTAACCCAATCTCATTCTCATTCTCAATATCAACATTCTCAATATCCACGTCCTCATTACCCACATTCTCAATCTCATTCTCTACTAAGTCAACCTGAGGGGCAATCTGATCTCCTAGTCCTAACTCGGGCTCGGGATCCTCAAATGGTTCCTCCTCATCATCAATATCAAAATCTACTAAGTCTAAATAAGGATCATCTTCTATATTAGGTTCGGGAATAGCATGGTTTTCTACAGGAATATTAGGGTCAGCCATGACAATCTGCATTTATATATATTTATCTCGTATTAGGATAACATACTAGTTAAACAATTACATAATGAAATCACGATATATACATATATATAAATTAAATTATATATATCAACATATATATCTTCTCAATAGGGCCTGTTGGTAACGTCGGAGATCTCTGGCACCGTTATAGTCAAAAGATTTTTCAAATATTTTCTCAAATGTTCATTGTCAAAAGATTTTGAAAAGTTTTGTTCAAAACCTTGGTTTTTAAAATCTTTTGTTCTCTACATCGAGAGCTCTGGTACCAAACTGTAACACTCTCATTTTTCGTATCGGTACAGCGGAAGGGTCTTTCAGAGTGTTACGGGATAGCACAATAACTCCAATCATAGACAACACATAAAAATGGTTGTACAAGGTTTAACAAACATTCATTCGATAAAAAGGTTTAAAAGTGTACAACAGGTCCCAAATTATACAGGTCATTAAGTTTACAAAACACAGATCGAATGAACATTTTTAATATTAAGTGTGGGCCATCAGAGTAGATCTCCATCCGGATTACCTTCAAGCACCTGAGATAGAAAACATGCAAAAATCATATCAGCGAATGCCGAGTGAATTCATAGAGTTTAATGAAAACCGTTATATAAAACAATCATTTACAATCATTTAAAATCAGAACACAAGTATAATATCGGAAGTAAGTCCACATATTGCTAGTCAGGCAATATATAAATCAAGCATACATCTGAAACCGTCCATGAGACCGTAGTCTCTATATTACCATGATAGGTAATATAATCATCGTAATAGCGTCGTCATCGTTTATTATTTATGTCTTATATTGTATTCTAGGTTGTAGGATTATTATTAGCCGCATGACATTGTTACCTTACTGTGAAAACAGCGGGCCGCGAACCCGACAAACAATTTGCCCATCTAAGTTAGCGTGTCGTCACAAAAATCACGCTATGGAATCTTCTCATACATAAATTCGCTTACCAATCAATGTGGTACGACGGGGATCAACCGTCAAGGCGCGAACTGGGGTGATCGTCCCCAAATAGTACTATCAAATGCATAAGCGTCTACCAAATCCCGGTAGTTCACAATTCATGCTAATGGGACTTTAAGTGACATAACCTAACTACTAATAATCCTTTTAGTCTCGAATATAGGGTCATAGCATCATTCAGGTCCATCTCATTAAGCATACAATCGGGACTACTTGTGTTCTATTTTTATAAAAATCTAGCATGTTATCTCCCTCGCGGGTTTACAAATCATTTTATAAAACATTTAAAAGAGTGCGAGGCTATGAACTCACATTGTTAATGAAAGGCGGATTATCGGCGACGGGCGTGCTTCGGTCACAGAAACCTATATAAATAATAATCGGTCTTAGACTCGGTCCAATGACTTTTATCAAAATAACAATATACATATGATGATTTTGTACATATGATGATGATCAAGTGGGTTTATAAATCCTCATTCACTCATTTTAGTGTTTACGTTTTGGTAACGTCTTACTAATTCACTAGTTTTATCGATTTTACCTATTTTAAGTCCATTAATTCTTTTATAAGTTCTTTTACTTGTTTTTACTCATTTTATACCTATATGATCAGTATATATATCTTTCATGTTGGGCCCAAATGGGTTAAGCCCAATAAGCTCTTTTTACAAGTATTTATCTTATTAAGTCCAATTATTAGTCTAATAGGTTTAGTTAGCTCGTAAATGTCCGTAATTCTTATAGTTCGGGTTTTATCGGTTTTTACTTGTATTAGTTACTTATACATCAGTATATAACTTTTATAAACTTTACATTAGACGGGTTTGGTCGTCTAAGTTTTATTTGATAAAAAAACGTTAATTTCACGGCGATAGCCGAAAAAGTCGTAAAAATCAAGTTTATAGTTTTTATTACTTATAGATATTATTTTTACCATCATTTATATAATTTACCCATTTAATTAACCTTTTATACATTTATATAAATAAGTTTTATAAGTTAGTGGGTTTATATTTTACATTTTATACATTATAAAGTGAGTGCTTATATAATAATAATAAACATTATTTCCAAAATCTGATTTTTAACTTCATGTTCACCATTTTTATCATATCTAGAGTTCTACAATGACTTACAAGCTCATTTTGGGATGACAACTTCTTCATAATATGTGCTACATATAACTTAGTTATAGCTACTGCCCATTTTGAGTCTAAATTGCCTTAACAGTCCCTACAAAACTGCTTATTCAGATTGTACCACCTAACTTGTTTTGATCATATCTCACTCATTATTTTGATTCCATTGCATGGCCAACTCTCACATGTGTATAACATCATCTACTTACTGTAAATAGATCAAACCATGCATTTTTATCAGTTCATCATTTAGTTATCTACTGTTTTTATACAGCCAACTAATTAGTCATGATTTTAGCTTCATTTCTTATGGTTATCATCATTTTTAAGAATGTTTATCAACACTTGATCCCCACACAACATTTTTATCATCATATATACATCATATATACATCATATACATATACAAAATGAAAGAAAATACATTTGTTCTTTACAAAATAATAAGAGAAAAATGTAGAGGATGATCTTCTTTACCAATCCAAGTGGATTTCTTGTTTTAGGAAGGCAAGAACTTGATGAACACAACAAGTATCTCCAAGACCATCAAATATCAAGAACATATGTTGGAAAATCATCCCTAGGACACAAGCAAATCACCTCCAAAGTTGGTTATATGGCCACCAAATGATCAAGGCTTCAAGGAAACACCTTAATAAGACTAGTAAACATGTGGTTTGTAGCTAGAAAAGATCAATGATGGGGTTTGTTGCTTTATTTGGGACGGCAAGGAGGGAGAGTTGAGAGAGTTTTTGGGTGGATTGCATGGATGGAAATGGTAGAAGTGAAACCATTTGCTAGTTTTGATGTGAAGTGGAAAAATGGTTAGCTTAAAGTGTAAGCACAAGCTTACACTTGTGTAAACTTGTTAAATTGATGCCACCTATGTGTGGTGGTGTCCATAATGCCGTCCCATATAAGCTAGTGAGATGGGGCAAAGTGTTTTGTCCCATCTCACTAGTTTACGGGTATTTCTCGATTCTAGTTTTCTCGATTTGCGTGCCCTCGGGTCGTTTTACGAAAAACGTTTTTATAAATTATGAATCACCGTCACAAAACGAATCCAATAAAAATTGTCTCATCAAAAACGGAGTTCAAAATCGTAAATACGTAATCCTAAGGTTTCCGGTTTAGTCGTAAAAGACGCCAAATTATGCACGTAAGCCCAAATTTAAATCCGTAAATTGTGAGTTCGTCAACCAACACAAAAATAAGTTTCAAAATATTATACGAGAAAATATTTCACTACCTGAAAATGTTAGATTTGTCACAGTAGGAGCACCGGACTCTTTTTCAACACTTGCTAAAACAGGGATTGATGTCTCCTTCGAAGTAGAATACCGTTCAGGTGACCCAAACTCATCAATATCCTCTGGCTCCTCGTACTCTTCTTCAATATTTATCCTTGGACCTGACCCACTACCGCCCGTATCTTTCCTACTCCTTTCAATAGCTATCTTCATCATTTTTCTCTCCGCCTTGTCAAGAATAGGATCAACAACATCTTCTTCGTCACGTAGAACCAACTCATCAGCCTTACCCTTTCCCTTCTTAACCTCAGTCTTCTTCTTCTTGGTTTCGGGTTCAAGTAAAGCAGCTGGTTGCTTGCGTTTACCTTTACTCTTGACCGTAGTAGACGAGTCTTCTCCAGTCTGAAGGTTTGCTTTTAGCTTCTTGATTTCTAGCAGCAGTAGCTTGTAATCAGCAGAACCTTTGATTTTATCCGTCAGAAGATAATCGGGAATAGGACCAGGAATCACACCACCAAATGGTCCTTCATGCCTTAGATCTACCGTATGATCAGCTTCTTCGGTGTGATGACGACTTGCTGCACGCCTATCAATAGTAACATCATTCTTCATACAATAGTTGATGATAACCTTGATAAACCGAGGGTAAGCAAAGAAATTAGTCTTCAGCTTCTTGTTTTGGAAGAGTTGAAAGGTGAATTCTTCCCATATCAATAAAGCATAATCTGCATTTGCGCCTTTGTACATTCCATGGAAGATGTTCATTATTGGACTACGCAAAGCATCATGCCCAGATGTTTTTGGTGTAAGACATCGACTAAGAATACCCAACATCGCCCTCCAAGGTTGTCCTACTTTAGCAGTGGTAAATTCAGACGCAACTCGTATGTCAGGACATCCAAGAGCATCGAACAGCTCCATGAGTTCGTCTTTGGTAGGATCCTTCGAAAATGACATACCTTTGGGTGTATCCCGAATGCCAAATATCTTACGGAAGTCTGAAACCTTAAGTGTCTGCCGCTTGTTGTCGAGAGTGAAGGTGATCTTGTTTGAAGTGATTTCCTTGGTAGCCCAGAACTCATACATATAATCATAAGGCACTGAGGCAGTACTTCTTAAGGCATTCTTGAAATGAGATTGATCAAGGATTGCTATGGCGACTTTAAAACCATGGTGAGTGGATTTTGAGACTTGCTTCAGCCGGTAATTATTTGGTATGAACTTGAGTGTTCGTGCTTCGGAAACTGCAGCTGCTCTAGAGTCTTGGATTGCTTGTACTGTTGGATTAGTCATTGTATCTGCTTAAGATAAGACATGAAAGGTTGATGCACAACAATATATAGATATGTATCACTATTACTTCTAAGCATAACACATTTCAACAAGTACTTATAACATGCAAACACTATTAATCCAACAACTCTTCATCCGGAACATTCCTTCATTCGGAACTCTTCATTCGGAAGTCCTTCATTCAGAACTTTTTCATTCGGAAGTTCTTCATTCGGAACTTCTTCATTCGGAAGTTCTTCATTCGTAACTTCTTCATTCGGAACTTCCTTCATTCGGAACTTCTTCATTCGGAAGTTCTTCATTCGGAACTTCTTCATTCGGAAGTTCTTCATTCGGAACTTCTTCATTCGGAAGTTCTTCATTCGGAACTTCTTCAATCGGAAGTTCTTCATTCGGAACTTCTTCATTCGGAACTTCTTCATTCGGAACTTCTTCATTCGGAACTTCTTCATTCGGAAGTTCTTCATTCGGAACTTCTTTCATTCGGAAGTCCTTCATTCGGAACTTCTTTCATTCGGAACTTCCTTCATTCGGAAGTCCTTCATTCGGAACTTCCTTCATTCGGAAGTCCTTCATTCGGAACTTCCTTCATTCGGAAGTCCTTCATTCGGAACTTCCTTCATTCGGAAGTTCGTTCGGAAGATTCCTTCATTCGGAAGTTGTTATCCATGTTCATTCGGAAGTTCATAATAGCAGCTCATTGAAGATTAATCTAAACGCATTTGTGAGATTTAAAGCAATCTAAGGCAACACAACATCATCTAAAGCTATTCCGCATAAAACCCAACACAAATCCTAATCAATTAATGCTTAATTAGACATAAACCCTAATTTGGACTTAATCTAATTAATCGAATCTTTTAACAGGATTAATGATGAATTAGACGAATTTTAAATCAAGGAATGATGTTTATTACCTTATGAATCGAATGAACCGGTTGGATGATTAAAAATAAGAGTTTTTTTAGAGCTTGTGTAAGTGTGTTAATGGCGGAAGAAGATAAATAGAAACAGTGAATAAGATAAAGAGAAAAAGAGGGGCGGGGGGTTTGTATTTGACTAGGTCAAATTTTTAGCAACTTTCAACAAATGTCACTTAAGTCCCTACATTTTTTCCCTTTTAGTTTTTATTCCTTGTCTTTTCTATTCTCCTTTTTGGTTTATAACTCCTATTAGGCTAACATCCGTTAAGATTCGTTAAACTTAGCCAACTTAACCTTCACACAGCTTAAGCATTGATAGGTGTGTAAACACCCATCCTTTTACCACTTAATTCGGGCTAAAACGAGACCAAAACACGTATTTAATATCATTTGTTTGGAATTATGCGTGGTTTTTGTGTTTGTTGTGTTTTCAGAGCCAACCGGATAAATATTGAAGAAAACATGGGATTGCACGGGTTTTACTGAAGAAAAAGACTCAAGATAAAGTCTATTGTCTAAGAGATGCAAAAGATTTGAAGTCGCTGGGCCTATTCGAAGATTTATCGAAGAAAAGGACCAAAGATGGAAGATTTATATAAGTCGAAGAAACTCAAGTCTATTAAATGAAGAAATTAAAAGACGAGTTGAATTTAATCGACGACAAATCCCGAATCAGAATCGAAAACGGAAACTTTTCTGAAAAGACGAAAAGACACGAAGAACGGGAGAAAGCCCACTCACCAACCAAAGGAAACACCTATAAATAGGCCATCCCACACACATTTTAGGGAGCTAGTTTTTCTTTCTTCCTCCCTTTTCTTTCCTCCTGGTTCGTATAACACCATCACCACTAGGGTGATTGGTGATTTTTCATCTTTAGTTCTTTGATCTTGTAATTTTAATTTTTGTTTAATCTTGTCAAAACATCAATCATTCAATACCAAGTTCTTGTTTAATCTTTCATTTCATCTTGTTCATCATCATCTTTATCTTCAAGTTCTTAAGTTTTTATTTACTTGATTTGATCTTCAAAAGTTGTTTGGATTTGTGTTTTTATTAATGGGATTTGTTGCTAATATTGTCTAAATGATTTGTGTTTAATTTGGTAAAACTTTTTAAGTGTTTGATTTGATTTTGATTAATTTTGTGTTCCGTGTTCTTCGCTTTAACTGCTACTGTATCTGGGTTTCAAAATCTTCCGAACCAGCTAAAAAGTTCCGAATGAAGTAGTCATTCGGAAGGTTCCGAATCAGTTCTTAAGTTCCGCATCAAGTCACCTTCATTCGGAAGTTTCAAACTTCCGAATCAAGAAGAAGTTCCGGATCAGTTACTTCCGCCTCAGAAGTTCCGAATCAACCTATTCATCCGGAAAGTTCCGGATCAGTCATAAAGTTCCGAACCAGTGACTTCCGGACGAAGCAAAAGTTCCGGATCAAGCTCAGACTTCCGAACCAAGAACCTTCATCCGGAAGGTTCCGAATCAACCATTAAGTTCCGGATGAGTAAGTTCCGGATGGGAAAGTTCCGGATGAGTGAATAGTGTCTTCCGAATCAGTTAGTTCCGAATCAAGGTTTAAAGTTCCGAATCAATTATTTTTGAGTATTTTAATGTTATTGTTTTACTGTTGATTAATTTACTGTTTCTCTACTCATATTTCACAATTTACTTGTTAACTTTAATTTCAATTTGATTTTAATTTGAACTTTAAATTTGCAACCAAGTTTTTGTTAATCTTAATTAAAGTAATTGCCTTTGATTTAAACTTTCATTTCCATTTATTATTAGAATAGAAAACCAAACCCCTTTATTTAGTAACCAAGAACAATCATTCCACTTAAGGCCTAGATCAATTCGAGAGGATATCGAGAGACATAAAATTGAACCCATACAAAATCAGAATATCAAATGGCGCCGCTGCCGGCTCTTCTCGTTAAGATCAAAAGTTTTTTGTAGAACTTGGATTTTGGGATCCGTTCCCCGTGAACGTTACTTTTTCAAGAAAATCTTCAAAAACAACTAAAAAATATAAAATTTTCAAAAATCCTAAAAATTAAAAAAAAACAATAAAAACCAAAAATATTTTTGCTTTGTTTTTCTTTGTTCGTTCTTTTGCAGGTGTATGCGCACTCGATCCACGTCTTATCAAGAGCCCGAGCCTCTCGATAACTTAGACATGGCTGGTGTACAAAACAACAATAACATACCACCTCCGAACAACAATAATAACAACAACAACCCGCTTTTCAACAACATGAATAACAACAACAATGAGCACCTTCCGGATAATCGCCCAATGATTGAATTGCTGCAAGCTCATGTTGATGGCAACACGGATCCAATTGTCATCCCACCAATTGCCGCCAACAACTTCGAGCTCAAGTCAGGCTTTATCCAGATGGTCTCAGCTCAACCATTTCTGGGACGCACCATTGATGACCCACACGACCATATCAAGAGATTTCTACAACTCACCAACACGGTCAAGTTCAATGGAGTTTCACAAGAAGTGATAAGGTTACAACTTTTTCCCTTTTCTTTAGAGGGACAAGCCCGACATTGGCTTGCTAAGGAACCGCCACAGAGTATTCTCTCGTGGACGGATTTGGAAACAAAGTTTATCAACTACTTTTTTCCACCCTCTCGTACTACCGCTTTGCGGAATGAGATTATAAACTTTGAACAAAAGTACGATGAGTCATTCAGTGAATCTTGGGATCGTTTTAAAGATCTTTTAAGAAAATGCCCACAACATGGTTTTACCAAAGTTCATCAAATAAATACTTTTTACAATGGTTTAAGCATGAGTGACCAAGATTCACTGAATAGTGCCTCAGGGGGTAATTTATTGGCTAAGACGTCCAATGCTGCTTGGGATATCATTGAGAACAAATCTCGTGTGCAAACCAAGAGTGTTAGGACCAATGTTGCTAGTGCTAGCACTAATGACAGCGACAAGCGATTAGACAAAATCACTACGCTTCTTGAATCGCTTGTCACCCACACCGTCAGCAACAACAACAGCAACAACGCCAAAAATGCACAAGTGAACGCTGTCAGCCAACCTTGTGAGATATGCGGTGGTCCCCATTCCTACACAACTTGTACCGCCACCCAAGATTACCCTGCTGAGAATGTGAATGCGGCATATGGCACCTACCAACAACCTGCTTATCAAGCTAGACCTCAAGGTGACCGTAACTTGCTTAGCTACCGCAGCAACAACTATCTTTCACCACCTGGCTTTCCTCCAACCAACCCAAACCAACAACAAAACCTTAACCGCCCTACTCAACAACAACAACAACCTCGACAACCATATATCCCACCTCACAAGCAGCAACAACCGCCTCAACGTAACAATCAAGTATACCAACAACCTGCTTACCAACCACCTGCATACAATGCTCCTTCCAACCAAACCAACACTGCACTACACCAAGAGGTCGCCACCTACATGAGGACCAATGATGTGATTGTGGGAAATCTCCAAGAGGAAGTGCGCAATTTGAAGGCAGATTTGGTTAAGCAAGGAAATGATTTGCGAGCTGATATGAGAAACACGTTGGATAGCCAGACTAATGATCTGAGGAACATGATGGCTAGTTTTTTCCAAAGTAGTCAACCCTCTTCTTCGGGTACTCTTCCGAGTAACACCGTTGCGAGCCCAAGAGGGGAGATGAAAGCAATCACTACTAGAAGTGGTAAAGGTACCAAGGAACCCGAGCTTCCTATACCTCCACCGGTGGTTGTGACTAAGGAGAACGAGTCACCTGCTCCCATTCCTCATCCTTCTCCTTCCCCAATTTCTCCACCTCTCCTTTCTACCCCTCCTCCACCCGTGGTTGTGAGTGATCCTATACTCCCAAAGCCTTCCTCTTCTTCCAATATACCTTATCCTTCTAGGTTGAGGAAAGAGAAGCAAAAGAGCAAGGATGATATTCAGGTTTCGAATTTCCTTAAAATGTTCAAACAACTGAATTTCAATATCTCCTTCGCTGAGGCTCTCGCTCACATGCCCAAGTACGCGAAAATGTTTAAAGACCTTCTGAGCGACAAGGAAAAGCTCCTCGACATTGCCAACACCCAACTTAATGAGAACTGCTCCGCGGTGCTCTTAAGGAAATTGCCAATCAAGCTTGGTGATCCGGGTCGTTTTCTTATCCCTTGCAATTTCCCGGGAGTAGAGAATTGCATGGCCCTAGCCGATCTAGGTGCCAGTATAAATCTCATGCCTCTAAGTGTTTGGAAGCAATTATCTCTCCCAGAGCTAGTCCCCACTAAAATGACTTTGGAATTGGCCAACCGTACGGTTGCTTATCCAGTGGGGATAGCCGAAGATGTTATTGTAGGAGTCGACAAATTCACCTTCCCTGCTGATTTTGTTGTCGTCGACTACGAAATGGACCCCCGTGTGCCACTTATTGTTGGTCGTCCATTCTTGAGGACCGGTCGCACTCTCATTGATGTTGAAGCCGGAGAGCTTATCATGAGAGTGGGTGACGACAAAGTAGTCTTCAACATGGGAAAGTTGTCTAAACAGCCTTATTCATATGAGAGCGTTAATTGTATTGACGTTCTTGATGAGGCTTGTGAAGAACACTTTAATGATGCTTGCAAAAGTATTCCTACCTCTCTTCCCAATGTTGAGACCGTGTCCTCCATTGATTCATCGTTGTCTCTATTTGGAGATAGTGATTTATTCTGGAACAATCTTGAAGCTACCATGGGAGATGCGAATTTAGCTACTAATGATTCTCCCACCGAGGGGGATGAAGATATGAGTTTCTTTGACAATCTGCTCACCGAAGACAATCCTTCGCCTCCATCTCCCACGGTCATTGCTATTGATACTCCGACGTTGAAAACGCCTCCCGTCAAAAATCCTCCGGATTTGGAACTAAAGGAGTTGCCGCCACATCTCGAGTACGTGTTCCTTGACGACAACAAGAAGTCGCCCGTCATTATTGCAAAGGATTTGGAAGATGCAGAGAAGACTCGCCTCGTCGCTGTGTTGAAAGCTCACAAGAAGGCTATTGCGTGGAAAATCTCGGATATTCGTGGAATTGATCCTCACTTCTGCACGCACAAAATTCTCATGGAGGACGACTATAAGCCCACTATTCAAAGCCAACGAAGGGTAAATCCAAAAATACATGAAGTCATCAAAACAGAGGTTATCAAACTTCTTGATGCGGGTATGATTTACCCTATTTCGGATTCACCGTGGGTTAGTCCAATCCATTGTGTGCCCAAGAAGGGCGGAATAACCGTTGTTCCCAATGAACACAACGAGTTGATTCCCACTCGTCTCGTTACTGGGTGGAGAGTTTGTATAGACTACCGCAAACTCAATGATGCCACGAGAAAGGATCATTTTCCCCTACCTTTCATGGACCAAATGCTTGAACGATTAGCCGGTAATGAATATTACTGCTTTCTTGATGGTTTCTCGGGTTATTTCCAAATACCCATCGATCCCCAAGATCAAGAGAAAACTACATTCACTTGTCCCTACGGCACTTTCGCTTACAAAAGAATGCCTTTTGGCTTATGTAATGCGCCCGGGACTTTCCAAAGGTGCATGTTAGCTATCTTCCATGACATGGTTGAACAAACCATGGAAGTCTTCATGGATGATTTCTCGGTCTTCGGGGATTCCTTCTCTGTTTGCCTTGCCAATTTAGAACGTATGCTAAAGCGGTGCGAAGACACTCGCCTTGTTCTAAATTGGGAAAAATGCCATTTTATGGTAAAAGAAGGCGTCGTGCTTGGCCATAAGATTTCGAAAGCCGGTCTTGAAGTAGACCGTGCTAAAGTTGATGTTATAGCAAAGTTGCCTCCACCTTCCACTGTGAAGGGTGTGAGAAGTTTCCTGGGTCATGCGGGCTTCTACCGTCGATTTATCAAAGATTTTTCTCAAATCGCTCGCCCGATGACCCACCTCTTGGAAAAAGATACTCCTTTTATCTTTTCCAAAGAGTGTCTTGAAGCCTTCAACTCACTTAAGGATAAGCTAACTAAGGCACCCGTCTTGGTTACCCCTAATTGGGAGCTGCCCTTTGAGTTGATGTGCGATGCTAGCGATTTTGCTATTGGAGCGGTTCTTGGACAAAGAGTGAACAAACACTTCCAACCGATCCATTACGCTAGCAAGACAATGACTGGGGCACAATTGCATTATACGACAACTGAAAAAGAGCTTTTAGCCGTTGTCTATGCTTTTGAAAAATTCCGCCCATATCTTGTCCTTTCCACCACCATTGTGTACACCGATCATTCCGCGTTGAAGTACTTGTTGACAAAGCAAGATTCCAAACCAAGACTTCTTCGCTGGGTTTTGCTGCTCCAGGAATTTAAAATCGTCATCCGCGATAAAAAAGGAGCAGAAAACTTCGCCGCGGACCATCTTAGTAGACTTGAGGATCCATACCAAGGGGATCATCCGACCAAAGAAATCAATGATTCTTTTCCCTTGGAGACCTTAATGTCTATAAACTCGAAGCCGAATGAAACCCCGTGGTTTGCGGACTTTGCAAACTACTTGGCGGGTGGAATTCTCAAGGAAGGGTTGACGTCCCAGCAAAAGAAAAAGTTCTTCACCGACATTAAGACTTACTTTTGGGACGACCCTTACCTATTCAAACAATGTGCCGACCTGATTATCCGTCGTTGTGTTGATGGACCGGCAGCGTCGGACATCCTTGATGCTTGCCACAAAGGACCCACCGGTGGTCACTTTGGTCCCAACTACACCGCAAAGAAAGTGTTTGATTCGGGATTTTATTGGCCCTCCATATACCGTGACGCTCACGATATGGTTAAGCGATGTGATGTTTGCCAAAAACAAGGCAAAATCACACATAAAGACGAGATGCCTCGGAATTTCATTCAAGAGTGTGAAATTTTTGATGTTTGGGGTATCGACTTTATGGGGCCATTCCCTTCATCTAAAGGAAACAAATACATCCTTGTAGCCGTTGACTACGTTTCAAAGTGGGTTGAAGCCAAAGCTTTGCCTACTAATGACGCAAGGGTGGTTTGTAACTTTTTGAAAGCTCTATTCGCTAGATTCGGTGTGCCTCGCGCCATTATTAGTGATCGTGGGACTCATTTTTGCAATGACCAATTTGCTAGAGTCATGGCTAAGTACGGTGTAAATCATCGTCTTTCCACAGCCTACCACCCACAAACTAATGGCCAGGCTGAAATATCAAACCGAGGGCTGAAGCGAATTCTTGAAAGGACTGTGGGAGAGCATCGTGCCGCATGGGCTGATAAACTCGACGATGCTTTGTGGGCTTTCTGTACTGCTTACAAGACCCCGATCGGCTGTACGCCTTATCGTCTTGTGTACGGGAAAGCGTGCCACCTCCCCATTGAGTTGGAGCACAAGGCTTATTGGGCCTTGAAGTGGGCCAATTTTGATATTAACAAAGCCGGTGACCTACGCAAGCTCCAACTCAATGAGCTAAATGAACTCCGGAATGAGGCTTATGAAAATTCTTTGATCTATAAGGAACGAACTAAGCTCATTCACGACTCTAAGATCAAAAACCGAGAGTTCCATATTGGAGACAAAGTCTTACTTTTTAACTCTCGGTTGAAAATCTTTTCGGGAAAGCTCAAATCTCGTTGGTCCGGCCCATTCACCATTGCCCAAATTTTTCCATATGGTACTCTCGAGCTCGCTCAACCTAATGGACCAAATTTTAAGGTGAATGGCCAACGCGTGAAGCTGTACTTTGGTGAGGACACCTCTAAGGAGGTGATTCCATCCCTCACCACGTTCCCCATGAACTAACTTTGGGTCGAGTCAGGTTCGTGACTCGGTTATCAAAAACAAGCGCTCCTCGGGAGGCAGCCCGAGTATATATCCTTGCATGTTTTAATCCCCTAAGTGTAGGGGGGGACTTGTATATGCGTTTGTCTTTGTGGTGATGTGATTACAGGGATATGTGCACTCTTGGAATCTTTGAAGAACCGTGCTCCCGTGTTTATCCGAAATCCGGTTCTACCTCTCAACTATCGTGATTCAATTTTCTTCATACTCACATTTGAAATTGATCACTTTAGTCGTCTCTTCCTTAACTTGAGTTAACCAACGTGCACAATGTCATAAGTGTAGGGGGGACTTCTCCCACATGCTTAAACATTGAGGACAATGTTTATCTTAAGTGTAGGGGGGACTTCTATCGAAGTTTTAAGTGGACTTTTCCATGAAAATGCCTTCAATTAACCGGAAAATCCTATTTTTCAGCATTTTTCAAATTTTTTTTATTAACTTTGGCCATTTAGTCGTAATTTTTAAATTTTTATCGTTGCTTTCATATGTATATATTCCGCAATAAAGTCAAAAATATTAATAAGGTGTAGCTAGTTTAGAAGTCTTTGATCTATTAGGCCCGTTGCGTTTATTTTGACTCAACCCGAATAGACTTATCCAAGTTTATTCTAGCTAGTATCCTTAACCATGTAGACCTTAATTGGTTTATTAGGCTAAGTGTCCACGAGTCTCATTACTTGAGATTTTAAATTGTGGAGGACGAGAAATGATAGAGTCAATTATAAGTCGGTATTCTTGCGCAAGCTCACTTGGTGTAATTATTTGCCTATTCTCCCATCACTTGCTAATAATTTATCTGCAATAAGTGAGGTCGTACAATTTGAAAAGTTACTTAGCTTCTAGCCCAAGATCGTTTAAAAGTTGCTCGGTAATGATAAGAGTTCATAGCCAAGGCATAACTTATGAAGCGGGGCGCGAAGATTGGCGAGTCCGAAAAGGCCCTAACAAGGCATGAGGATTCAATTTTATTGCTGAAGATCCAAAGTGATGTGAAAAGCATTATTCCTAAAGTCAATATGAAGGATCAAGATTCACGACGAAAAGCAATCAACTCCCATAAAGATCATGGAGAAGTCTATCCGAAAAGACCCTTACAAGGTATGAGGATAAATAGATCCAAGTCCGAAAAGGAGGCGGATCGTTGTATCTCAAAATCCCAATTAGAGATTGAAGAAATAATCATGAAGTCGTGGTCAACAAAGTTGGAGTACCCCTCAAAAGTCTCCAAGTGAAGAAAACTCTATTATGATGAGAAGACCATTATCTCAAGAACGTCTCTCGAAGATATGAAGTATGAAGTACATGCCAAATATCGGCCCGAGAAAGGTCTCAAATCGTGAACCAAGTTATCCCAAGATATGAACTTTTTGATATCCCGAGAAGCAGTTTTAAGAGATTTTGTCCTTTAGCTAACTATTGATCAAATCGTCCTACTTTGCTTTCAGCCCTAATAAAATATCGAAATAAGTCCAAAGATGCATCTTCATGATCATTCTAAGACAAAAATAAAATATAAGAGATACACCTAGGAATAAGGGAGTTTAAGCATTTAATTAAGCCATGTGTGTAAGTGTTTGAATTGCTAACTTATAATAACAATGATCTCGTTTTTAAGCTTAGTTTGGGGAACGTGAAACTTGAGGGTGATAAATCTTCGCAGCAACAAAGCCCTAATGTAAGTCATCGATTTCTCTACAAGTTATTTCCATGTAGCTATTTTCAAGTGAAAATGGTTTTCTATCCTTTTGTTACCTTTGAAGTTTTATTTCTTTAATTTTTGTTTAGTAGTATTTTAAATAAGGCCAAGGTTGATTAATTATGAGAAAAGTGTAAACTTGCTTTATCACTAAGCATTGCATGAGGGCATGGCAATGGTTAAGTGTAGGGGATTTGATAGGTGTGTAAACACCCATCCTTTTACCACTTAATTCGGGCTAAAACGAGACCAAAACACGTATTTAATATCATTTGTTTGGAATTATGCGTGGTTTTTGTGTTTGTTGTGTTTTCAGAGCCAACCGGATAAATATTGAAGAAAACATGGGATTGCACGGGTTTTACTGAAGAAAAAGACTCAAGATAAAGTCTATTGTCTAAGAGATGCAAAAGATTTGAAGTCGCTGGGCCTATTCGAAGATTTATCGAAGAAAAGGACCAAAGATGGAAGATTTATATAAGTCGAAGAAACTCAAGTCTATTAAATGAAGAAATTAAAAGACGAGTTGAATTTAATCGACGACAAATCCCGAATTAGAATCGAAAACGGAAACTTTTCTGAAAAGACGAAAAGACACGAAGAACGGGAGAAAGCCCACTCACCAACCAAAGGAAACACCTATAAATAGGCCATCCCACACACATTTTAGGGAGCTAGTTTTTCTTTCTTCCTCCCTTTTCTTTCCTCCTGGTTCGTATAACACCATCACCACTAGGGTGATTGGTGATTTTTCATCTTTAGTTCTTTGATCTTGTAATTTTAATTTTTGTTTAATCTTGTCAAAACATCAATCATTCAATACCAAGTTCTTGTTTAATCTTTCATTTCATCTTGTTCATCATCATCTTTATCTTCAAGTTCTTAAGTTTTTATTTACTTGATTTGATCTTCAAAAGTTGTTTGGATTTGTGTTTTTATTAATGGGATTTGTTGCTAATATTGTCTAAATGATTTGTGTTTAATTTGGTAAAACTTTTTAAGTGTTTGATTTGATTTTGATTAATTTTGTGTTCCGTGTTCTTCGCTTTAACTGCTACTGTATCTGGGTTTCAAAATCTTCCGAACCAGCTAAAAAGTTCCGAATGAAGTAGTCATTCGGAAGGTTCCGAATCAGTTCTTAAGTTCCGCATCAAGTCACCTTCATTCGGAAGTTTCAAACTTCCGAATCAAGAAGAAGTTCCGGATCAGTTACTTCCGCCTCAGAAGTTCCGAATCAACCTATTCATCCGGAAAGTTCCGGATCAGTCATAAAGTTCCGAACCAGTGACTTCCGGACGAAGCAAAAGTTCCGGATCAAGCTCAGACTTCCGAACCAAGAACCTTCATCCGGAAGGTTCCGAATCAACCATTAAGTTCCGGATGAGTAAGTTCCGGATGGGAAAGTTCCGGATGAGTGAATAGTGTCTTCCGAATCAGTTAGTTCCGAATCAAGGTTTAAAGTTCCGAATCAATTATTTTTGAGTATTTTAATGTTATTGTTTTACTGTTGATTAATTTACAGTTTCTCTACTCATATTTCACAATTTACTTGTTAACTTTAATTTCAATTTGATTTTAATTTGAACTTTAAATTTGCAACCAAGTTTTTGTTAATCTTAATTAAAGTAATTGCCTTTGATTTAAACTTTCATTTCCATTTATTATTAGAATAGAAAACCAAACCCCTTTATTTAGTAACCAAGAACAATCATTCCACTTAAGGCCTAGATCAATTCGAGAGGATATCGAGAGACATAAAATTGAACCCATACAAAATCAGAATATCAAGCATCGCAACCTATTTGCAAATCTCCAAGATCTTAAAGCAATTCCTATCACATTGAACAAGCACAAGTCGTATTCTAAAGCAAGACCACTCAATTATTATTCAGCCAATTAATTTTCCACAAACACTTTTGAAAATCGTTTTAATGACGAAGATGATTTAATATTTTCTCCCCCTTAAACGATGACCCGTTTTCTATTTAAAGAGCTGTAGTCATTGTTTAAAGAGTCAAATATTGATGAAAGCATTTCCAATTAGTATCTTGAAAAAGATTGATTCGTGGTGTCAATAAGATTTCTCTTATTTTGACAAATTAATGCACTGAGACGTACACTAATTCGTGTTAGACCAAGTTATAAAGTAAACTTGATCCCTTTGCATGATTTGGCTTGTAAATCATGCCCGAGAAAATTAATTCCCGTTCTGAGCCAACGTTTTCCAAGGAAATACGTGACTTTAATATGAAAACCGAGTTGCAGTCTGAAATAACTACAAGCCATAGTGGGCATGTTTTAAAATTGTACAACTTTTATAAGGACTCTATTTATGGCACCGTGTCAATATTGATCGACATTTCTAAGGCCGTAAATATTACCGTACTAAAAGACATGCCCGTTTTAAAAACGAAAAATATTTTTGGTTTTTCTGGATTTTATAATTTTTATGGTTTTTCTAGGTTTTATATTTTTTATGGTTTTTGTTGGTTTTATATTTTTGTATTTTCTTTTTGTGGTTTATATAATTACGATAATATACATGATCACGAACAAAGGATACTCTGAATAGTTTACCACCACTATTCAGCTGATTCTTCTGCCAACTCTTTGAGAGTCGCTGGAGTGAATGATTTCATGCCAAGCTTGTCGATCAAAAACTCGATTCGTCCTCGATCTAAGGCTTTGGTGAACATATCTGCCAGCTGATACTCAGTAGTGACAAAATACAGCTCGATCACTCCGTTTTCCACCTGCTCTTTAATGAAATGGTAGCGAACGTCTATGTGCTTGGCCCGGGAGTGTTGAACATAGTTGCAGCAAAGGGCAATGGCGCTCTTGTTGTCACAATACATCGGGATTTTGTTGAATCCCAAACCGTAGTCAGTTAATTGTGATCTCATCCAAAGGACTTGAGCACAACAACCGGACATGGCGATGTATTCAGCCTCCGTGCTAGAAATTGCAGCGCTTTTCTGCCTTTTTGAAGACCAACTGATCAATCTATCTCCAAGGAGTTGCACAGATCCAGAAGTGCTACGCCTCGTGTCTTGACACCCAGCATGATCGGCATCTGTGTATGATATTAAAGCAATAGAGGAATCTTTCGGATACCATAGACCACGATGAAGTGTTCCTTTTAGATACCGAAAGATCCTTTTAACTACATGTAGGTGCTTTTCGGTAGGCCGAGCCTGATACCGGGCACACATGCATACAGCAAATTGCAAATCAGGCCTGCTAGCAGTCAGATACAGAAGGGTGCCGATCATCCCACGGTAAAGTTTTGGATCGACAATAATCCCATTCCTATCTTCATCTAACTTGGATTTCTCCACCATTGGAGTGTCCACGGGGTCACAATTTTCAAAGTTATATTTCTTTAAAGATTCAAGAGCATATTTGGATTGATTAATAAATATGCCTCTGGGATTCTGAGAAATCTGTAATCCTAAGAAAAATGAAATTTTTCCCATCATCGACATTTGAAAGCGTGTGGACATTATCTTCTCAAAGCGATTTGACAATTCTATGTTAGTGGAAGCAAATATTATATCATCAACATAAATTTGTACCAGAATCATTTCGTTGCCCTCCTTGAGAGTGAATAGAGTGGGGTCCACCTTGCCTTTGGAGAAGCCTTCCGAAATGAGATATGTTGAGAGGAGATCATACCACGCGCGTGGAGCTTGTTTCAACCCATAGAGAGCCTTCTTAAGCTTGTACACATGATTAGGAAACTCCGTGCTAACGAACCCATCCGGCTGACTAACATAGACTTCTTCCCTTAGTTCACCGTTCAAAAATGCCGTCTTCACATCCATTTGATAGACGATCATGTTCATATGAGCGGCATACGCAAGGAATAGTCTAATGGCCTCCAATCTTGCAACAGGAGCAAAAGATTCTTCAAAGTCTATACCCAAGGCTTGTTTATATCCTCTAGCGACCAATCTAGCCTTATTCTTCAATACTGCACCCATCTCATCAAGTTTAACCTTATAAACCCACAACAAAGTAAGGATGTTAACCTTGTCAGGGAGAGGAACTAATTCCCATACTTCAAGTCTTTGGAATTCATTTAGTTCCTCCTGCATGGCTTCAATCCAAGATGATTGAGTCATAGCCTGCTGCCAATTTTTAGGTTCAACTTCAGAGAGAAATGCATCAAAGTAGCAATAGAGTGCACTCTCTTGTAATTGATGGCGTGTAGATACTGGTCGATCTAGATCTCCAATGACATTCCTAATTGGGTGATCTTTTGTCCATTTAGTGCTATGATTTTCAATCCTAGGTGGTCTGGAGTGAACAATAGAAGGAGCTTCTTCTGAGGTAGACGCGGCTGAAGGGTTTTCAGGTATCGCTACACCAAAGAAAGGAAGCTCTTGCAGGTGAGCATATTCCAAGTCGTGATCAATAGAATCCTCTTCCACATCATTAGGCACAAGTAAGGGTGACGATTCAGGTGTAGTTTGAAAATCACTTGGTAAAGGTGCATCCGGTTCAATGTTAATTGAAGATGCATTAGATAAAGCTTCATTAGCAGGATCAACAACTTCAGGTATTGGAGCTATCACTACAGGTGCTGGAACTTCATCATTTGGGGGATCAAAGAATTCATCAAACAACGGTTGAAACAGTTTATCCCACTCGGGCCTTGTTGGTGGTAAAAATGATGTAGAGGTAGGATTATTGGGAACTAATCCGGAACTAATAGCACCGGTTCCCATCTCACGAAGCGCGGGTTCAGAGTTGTGTTGCTCAGAAGCCATCGCTGTCAGCTCATCGAAATCTGCGTCCATAGTTTCTACAATCTTACCAAGACGACGGTTGTAAATTCGGTATGCTTTCTTGGAGGGTGAGTAACCAATGAAAATACCTATATCGGCTTTCGGTTGAAGCTTACCCAAGTTCTCACTATTACTGTTTGGATAACAAAGAGCAACAAACACATGAAAAAATGAGACATCGGGTTGACGGTCATGTAGAAGCTCGTAAGGTGTTTTTCCATGGCGTTTTCGAATGATAGAACGGTTTTGGGTGAAACATGCA
Source organism: Glebionis coronaria (assembly GCA_025667525.1). NCBI lineage: Eukaryota > Viridiplantae > Streptophyta > Magnoliopsida > Asterales > Asteraceae > Glebionis > Glebionis coronaria. The sequence goes on from CM046876.1 coordinate 181,941,118, forward strand.
GTAGATATAGCTTCTGCCCACAAGAACAATGAAGCGTTCGCATAAATGAGCATAGTCCTAGCAGCTTCCATAAGCGTACGATTCCGTCTTTCAACGACACCGTTTTGTTATGGAGTGCGTGCAGCGGATGTTTCATGTGAGATACCAACTCCTTCATAGTAATCACGAAGAGTCTGGTTGACGAACTCTGTTCCATTATCTGTACGAATACGGCGGACAGTAGTATTAAACGTACCTGAATGAATTTCAGAAAAGTGATGATAGCCTTCGGTGCTTCATCCTTTGTACGTAGAAATCTAACCCATGTAAACCTGGAGAAATCATCCACAATGACAAGAATGAATTTCTTACCGCTCACACTTTCAGTTCTCATAGGCCCACAAAGATCCATATGCAAAAGATGAAGTTTTTCTTGATTGGTGTCTTCAGCTTTGGGCTTGTATGATTTCTTGGTATTTTCCCCCTTGAACACGCGGAACATAAATGATCCTTGTGAAATTTGAGCTTTGGAAGACCACGAACTAATTCGTTTTTAGCCAGATGATTAATAGCATCAAAGTTGAGATGAGATAATCTGCGATGCCATAACCAAGACTTGGTCTTAGATGCTTTAGAGAGAAGACATACTGGAGAAGCGGCCATCATGTCTTGTAGGGACAACGTATAAAGATTTGCACCACGAGAACCCTTCAACAAGTATTTTCCTTCCAAGTTGCGGATGAAACAAGTATGTTGTCGAAAAGCAACCTCTAGGTTGGAATCACAAAACTGTCCTACTGAAAATAAGTTATGACCAAGACCTTCTACATAGTATACCCTTGAAATCGTAACGTTTCCAATATGATATTCACCATACCCCATTATCTTTGCTATATGATCATTCTCGAATTTAACCGTACCAAGAAACTTGCTGACGAAATTTCGGAGCATCGAGCGATCTCCGGTCATATGCTTTGAACAACCGGAGTCCAAATACCAGAGGATGATTTGGACCACCTGAAAATATCACCACACAAAGACAATGTAGAGGTATCGGAATCTGAATGTTCCTTGTTATTAGCAGGTACAGATTTAATAATCTTAGATTTGCTAACTTTAGGTTTCTTAGATTTCCTAGCCTTCTTCTTCCTAGTTGGTGGTGTAGATTCCAGTTGGCTTAAATCCTGTGGTATATCTTCACTGATAGGCACTATAGTGGGGGCTGACCTAATTAAAGGGCGCTGTTTTCATACTTTAGTGCTAGTGTGCCTAATTAAAGGACGCTCAGACCTAACCTCAATGGATGCATTCCTAGTTAAAGGGCACATTTTTCCATCTAATGTAAAGGTCCTACCAGTGGGACGCCATTGCCAGCCAACCTGGGCACGAGTTCTACCCGTTGGCTTCCATTCAAGACCATTCCTAATGGCATTCATTTCATTCACATGATCAATAAGACACAAATCATGACGTTGGGAAAACATACATTCATTACAATTCCAACAATTCAAATTAGAATTCAAGAATGGTTTAGGCTTCTGCACAGGCGTAGAGCTTTTAGTCTTAACATGATTCTTTTTATTTAAAACTGAACTAACATTCCTATGGTGAGCTTCTACTTTCTTCTTTTTGGCACTACTAGTGGAGGGCTTGATCTTATCTTTCTTGAGTGGAAATCCTTTAGCCTTAGTAGTCTCTTTTAATCCTGTAGAAGGCAAAATGGGAACATTAGCAACAGATTTTAAAGGTGCCTTACTTGATTGTGCCAATGACGATTTTGCTCTTGGATTCTTATTGAATGGAGTTACAGCAATGGGCCTATTAGTAAGTAGTGCAGAGCCTGGTTTACCTATGTATTGCAAATATGCTAAGCAATATTGAACTCGCTTAATATATTCATGAGCCGAATAATAGTAGCTACTTGAGGGATCTAAGGCATAAAGATCGTCTAAAATATCCCTAACAAGATCTACATGCTTAATGGCATTCCTCATATAATCATCGTAGGTAACCGGGTTTCTCTTATGAAGCGGGTTCTTATAAAGCACTACTGACTTGGTTGTTGGAGCACTAGTGGACGGTGCAGAGTCGGTAGCTAAGTTATCAACAACTTCTTGTCGGGTGAGAAGAAGTGTCTCCTTTAACTCGGCCAAAACCATGTTTTTGTCTATGAGCAGGATGTTTAAGTCAGAGATTTCCTCACACTTTTGGTTCAGTTGTTCAACATAATATTGTTGCTGTGCCGCATTAAAAGCGAAGCGTTCTTCTAGTGAACCATAAAGAGCGGATAGTCCCTGTCTTGTCCGATCCATCTCCCCTAGAACAGACGAAAGTCTAATTTCTAAGACCTGGTTTTTAGACTCTGCAGCCTCTAGTTCCAATTTTAGTGTTTCATTTGATGACACATCTCTCTTCAATCTCATAATCTCTTCCTCTAATGCCTTAACAATTGCAATCATCTTGTCACTCGTCTCAACACCGTTTTCACAACTATTTGTTATCAAAAGATCCTCATTTTGAGTTTGTTGTTTTAATTCTAAAGATATACAATGTTGTTCTAGTTGATTAAAGCGTTTTGAAAGTAAATTGTAAGAATCTTGTAGCTTTAAAAACTCAGCGTTAGATTCGTGACAAGAATGATTATCTACCTCATTTACAGTATCAGCAACATTTACAGAGAGATCACAAACATCATCACATATATTCACAGCATCACAATTAATCATAGCGGATGTAAGCTCATTCGAATAATTAACATTTACAGTAGTAAGCACATCACACGAGATAACTTCGGACAAGAATCGGTCATATTCAGATAAAATCTTTTCCTTTTCAATTAGTTGTAGTTCGTAAGCGGTGTCCATTTCATAAAACACTTTTTGAACTTCTCCAATTTCAAATTCAAGATTTTCCTTAAGAGATGCAAAACTTCCTTTTAGACTTTCGACAAATGGATTGATCTCATTTTTAAACACCTCGTTCATGTGTTCGAAAGCCCATTCTCCGGCGTTTAGGCCATTTGAAGTCGTACATTCCAAAATGACCTTGTCAAATTTAGTAAAGTATTGATTAATCTCTTGCAAGTTTAACCATACAGTGCTAACAGGTGGGAGATCCTTTGGAATTTCCTTAGGACCTTCCATGTTGACAAGTGTAGGAAATGTACTAGGGTTTTCTTCATTCAACATGTAGGTTGGTGCTGTAATGAGATCTTTGTCCATATGGAAGCGAATTCTAAAATCCGTTTTAGCAAGCTCCTGATTCATTTTAAAATAATCACACTCGGGATATTTTGCAGAATTGTATGACCGATCCTCATCAACTAGATCCTTACTTGTGTGATCATCGAAAATAACAATCGGGTCTAAGACCAATCCTAATTGGGTTGCATTATAAAGTCTAGGACTATGGATCAAAGCTTGTTTTGCATACCGTGGGTTAGGGGGAAGGCCTTTTTGACGTGATAAGTTAAATTCTCTAAACGAAGCATCAAATAAGTGCACTAATTGAGAAGCAGCGTATTGTCTTAAAAGCAAATAATCTAGACTTCTAATCTTATTAGCAGCATTAATCTCCATTTCATTCTTCTTAGACTCGAGTAATTCAAAATCAGTTTGAAGTTTTTGAAAATTAGTGACCACTAACTCCTTTTCTTTAAGTTCATTAGAAAGATTTGCTCTTAAGTTTTCAATTTCTTGCAAGTGACCCATTTGTTTGTTTCGAAAGTGATCATATTGGGGATTTGTTAGAACACTAGACGAAGGCACTAATTCCAAAGTTTGAACTTTCTCGTTGCTTAAGGCAAGCTCATCAAACAAATTCTTATTCTTAGCTAGGGTTTCTAAAAGTGCAACATTCATTTGGCTAAGTAATGTAGCAGGAACCATGACCAAATCTTGTTGAGCAGGAGTATGCGTATTCGAAATGGCTCCCGGTTGTGATTCACTCAAAGTCTGGGGACTCACATTGATATTACTATCATTGATTGTCTCCTCATTTGAAAGACTCACCACCGAAGACTCATTCGAATCAGCACTCTCTTGCACAACTTGATGTGGTTGAATACTAGCATCAGTGGTATTATCAGTGGTATTAATAAGTACCTCAGATCTCTTTTCTGGCCCTAAGCTAGAGATAGTTTCCATGAGAGCAGCCTTTGCAGATTGAAATTCATCATAGTCTGAGTCATACGCATCGAGATCATCTCCTTGGTATGCTGCATTCTGTGTGGCGACAGTGTCTTGTTCAGCAATCCCTAGATCAGCAAGAAATGCAAGCTCCTCTTCATCAAGTTCCCTTCCTTGTGCCTGAGCATTCACCAGATAGATCTTCTTTGCAAACCATTGACCATCCCTTCTCCTCTTGGGTTTCTTGCAATCCCTGGACATGTGTCCTTCTTCCTTGCAGTTGTAGCATGTAACCATTCTCAACTTGCCTGTGGAATTAGCCCGTGGAGGATTGTTGACCATTAGAGCAGGATTGACCGTGCGAGCATTGGTGGTTGATGTAGTAGGTCTCCCCTGATAAGGTTGAATAGGTTGAACCATTACCCTGCCATTCTCAAAAGTAGCTTGTTGGCGAGAATTGGATGAATTCCTCAACTGATTGTTGGTAGGAGCTTGTCCTCTAAATCCTCGTTTGCTTAAAGTCCTTGTGAGATAAGCAGACATAGTGGTTAACACTTCAACTGGGTCAGTTCCTTGTTTGAACACAGGAATGGGGACTTCTTCATCATCATCACAATACATTGCTTGGTCTTGTTGAGCTGCATAATCACTAGAAGGAATACTCATTTGATTAGGGTAGCTTGTTGGATATGCTGCATTCTCTTGATAAGAAGAATATGAAGATTGAGCATAAGGTGCAATACTTGCTGGGTGATGTTGTGAAGCATAGTGTGGTGAAGGTGCATTGAACCGATATTGTTGTTGATGTGAGGTGGGTGGTTGCGGTAGAATCGAGTATTGGGGGAAGGTTGGTGTCATGTAAGGTGAAGGATGATAGGCTTGATGTCCCAAGATATAAGGAGTGTTGTTGTGTGACAAGCTTGGTTGATTCGCCATCAAAGCTAAGGAATCAGGGTACATACCTCGAGGCGAACGGTGCATGATCACATGTTTCTCATGCTGCTGAAGGAAAGCATAGAGTTGATCCAAATTTCACTTATGCAAATCCCTGGTTAACTTAACATCGGTAATATACTCACCCCATTCAGCTTGAGGTAAAGTATTCAAGAATTTGGTGTTAACCTGGAATGGAGCAATCACGAGATTGTATACATTCAGATCATTCATGAGAGTGGTGAATCTGAAGTAATAATCGTGAAGCGTTTCCCCTGGGTTGTACGTGAATCTATCAAACAGATCATACAACTGACATTCCCTTTCCTGTTTGGTAAGAGACGTACCTTGTAGCAACACCTTAAGACGTTCCCATAAATCCTTTGCCACCGTATACTGACTTACCATCCGATAGATGTCATGTGGAAGAGCTTGGAGAATGGTTTGAAGAGCCTTTTCGTCTGCATCTGCAACAAGTTGTTGAGCTGGTGTGAGTTCTTCAAATTCTCTTGGTCGAGTCACATTGTTAACCACGATGGTACCATAGTCAAGTGGACCATTTAAAATTGACTTGACCATAAGCCTCCCATATACCGGTTTTCCCTTAAGGTAAGACATCATCCGGCCTTGCCATGCTTCAAAAACTTCTTTGATGAGCATTGGCGGGCGATTATCCGTTCCCGTAATGACGGAAATATCCGTGAGTGATGTCATCTGAGGCATTACTGAATTCGGATTCATTTTGTTCACTTCAAAGAAACAAATATTATCGGTTGATCGAGTAGTGAAGTAAAGCTTGTGAATTATGTTGAGTTTTTGTTGTAAGAAACCAAGATTAAATCCTCTAAAATATCGTCGAAAAAACAAGTAAAATAACCCTTGATTCGGAACTTTTGTTGATTCGGAAGTGTTGATTCGGAAGATTTTGGCTTGGAATACCTTGATTCGGAACTTTTGGTTCGTAAGTTTTGATCCGGAGCTTTCCCTTGATCCGGAACTTTTCCTTTGATCCGGAACTTTCCTTGATCCGTAACTTTTTCCTTGATTCGGAACTTTCCTTGATCCGGAACTTTCCCTTGATCCGGAACTTTTGGTTCGGAACTTCCTTGATCCGGAAGTTTCCTTGATCCGGAACTTTTGGTTCGGAACTTCCTTGATCCGGAACTTTTGTTGATCCGGAACTTTTCGTTCGGAACTTTTGGTTCGAAACTTTTGTTGATCCGGAACTTTGGTTGATCCGGAACTTTTTGGTTCGGAACTTTTTGGTCCGGAACTTTGGTTGATCCGGAACTTTTTGGTTCGGAACTTTTCCTGGGTAATCAGAAACTTGTACGAGTATGAAAAGTCGATCAAAAAATGATGATTAAGCCCAGATTTTTACCAAATAACCCAAAAAGTTTTGTGATTTCTACAATAATAAGTAAAAACTAATACTTATCTACTAATCCCGATCTCAAAAACACCAAAAAACACCAAGAATCAAGATGGATCTTCTTAAAGAACACTAATACAATCAAAAACTAAAAAACCACACAAATCATTACCTTAAATCACCCCATAGCTCTTGATACCAAATGTAGAATATTGATAACCTATGAATCTATGAAGTGGGTTGATGTTTTTTAGAGAGAGAAACTAGAGAGAGAAAGTGAGAGAAAACTATGTGATATTTTATTAAGTGGAAACACAAAGTGAACAACAACCAACCCCTTTCCAAGGAGGAAAGGGGTATTTATACTTCCAAGCCTTATGTGGACTTGGGCCGGCCCATGACAAGCCCATGGGCCGGTTCTTACTTAACTAAATAAGTATTTGTTAACTACGAGCTATTACAACATATATAATAGTGTGGAGTGACCGATACTTCTAATATACGTAAAAACGTATTTCTAACACACACCAACCTCGTTCACACAAAATAAACACGTAAACACACAATTCAAGTAAGCACACATAAAATAACTTAAAAGTAAGACCAAGTGACAAATCCAAAACCTAGGGTTGTCACATCACTCCCTCCTAATAGAAATCTCGTCCCGAGATTTACTCCCAAACTCCAACTTATTCTCAGCAAACAAACGAGGATACATATCCCAGATAAAACCTCCACGTTCAAACGTGAACTCAGTTTATACTAAAATAATCTCAACCAACAAGACATGAGCCTTAACCGTCCGCGAGGAAACTTATCAAAACCATAAAGTTATGTAACCAACCTAACTAAATCTCGCAACTCATCAAACAAGAACTGTCTTGAAACCAAGTTAGGAGCCATCACATAACTCGACGGGTTTAAAACTGTCACCCCGATTTCAGTCTTACTCAAAAATACCATAAATCAAAACTCATCAAAAAATAACCACATATAATAAGGTCTAAAGAACTCTCAAATTCCTTCCCAACTCATCTCTATGTTAACCCTCCAAGTGTTCCTTACCGCAAATTACCCAAAACACGAGTTTAAACCATGTTGTCGGAAAATTAACCTTGAACTCAACACTTGTACAATTAATTCGACCAAGCTACTGACTTCCAGTTACGAAACTTTCTGAATATTTTAAAAGTATGTTCCGAGTACATAATTTTAGGCTTTTGAATCACCCAAAAACCTTTAAAAACGAATAAGTTATGACCAAAACGATTTTTCTCAAAATCTGCCTAGGCATTAGCGAAAGTTTCTGACAGTTAGCGACATATTTTGACAGTTTAGCGACAGTTTCTGCCTACTCCGATTTATACCAAAAAACGATTTTAAACCCTAATTTATTTTAATTCCAAAAAATTAAAACTCTCACCCATCATATGATTAAATACACGACTTTAACATATTTAATTTAAAAAAAAATTTCTAACTAAAGATCAATAACTTTAGGTGATCAAAACCAAAATATTTTAAAATAAACAAGCCATGCTTAAATGTAAAAAAAATTATATTCCACTCTATTTCAAACACGTTTTCGACACTTCACCCTTATTTTATGGACTACCAACAACTAATTTTTTTTTTTCAATTTGCAAGTTCTATTTTTTACCGTGTATAACTCGAAACAAAAGACATCGTTACCCCAAAAAGAAATCTCCACCATCTCAAAATCCTTCACGTCAAAAGTACCGTACAAACAAACACGTGAAATGAGGACCCGAGAAATGCGCTACTACAGAAGTTGAACATCTCAAAGAGAAACGAGCTAGCAACCATCCTAAGAATACAACCGATAAGTAGAAAATAATTTTACATACATAGACACAAGCGTACATACACCCAAATCCATCCAACATATACTATACAAGCATGTATTAACTCTCTTTCATGCAACCATACTTGAAAGTCCAGTGGTGTTGTGGCACATATATAATTATGTAGGCCTCCATAATTATACATGTTCCCTTTCACCTATGTACTCCCTCCTATGATGACACTTATAAGAAATTAATACTACACATAACACATAATCCAACAACTCACAAGCACATAACCACACAAGATAAGATCCAAAACCCCATGTATTAAAATAACATAGCCAATGCACGAAACACATAAACGCGTAGTCCAGCTGAACCAGCGTAGACAAAATTCAAAATGTATAAAGAACATGTAAACATAATTAAGCGAAATCCAACAATGACTAGCGTATACGACCATGGTTCCACCCGCACTAATCAAAACTCGTAAAGAAAATAACATGTAGTTAAGTATGAACCATAGTAGTTCATAACCTAACAAATACTGCGAAAATAATATTCAAACACATCAATTACTATAAAATGCACACATACTCCTATGGCGCCTATATGCAGGGACCCTTAAGCTATAGACTAGGCTACACGACTAGGCAACCTAATTCTCTATAACCATTGGCTCTGATACCATTCTGTCACACCCCACCATGGCGGAATATGGGGCACGACATATGGATATCATCACAACAATAACGTGTCTATAGAGATAACTAAATGATATAAGAAATGTCATAAAATGGTGACACAAATGTCATGACAATATCTCAACAATGCAGGAGTCTAGGTAAGTAGGTAACAGTCCTACCTCTTACCCAAGACAAACAAATAACACAAAAAAACAAACATATAGGTGCCAACAGTATCACTTATTAAAATGAACAATAAAAAAAACTAAGAAGGAAACGGGGATTCTCCTTCTATATGCATTCCTAAGCTTCTCCAATCCTAGCCACTTATGTTCTCATGTTTAACCATAGTATCACCTGAAAGAGACACTAAAACACGTCAACATAAAGTTGGTGAGAGTCATAGGTTTAGACTCCAACACAAGACAAGTCATAAGTTGTGAAAACCATAAACCAATAAACATATGGACAATGCGCTACAATCATGTACTAACAACTAGCATTCAAGTTCAATCAATCATTACAATTCTAAGGCATCACGCCTTACCAACAATCACAATTTCCATGGCATCACGCCTTACCAACAATCACAATTTCCAAGGCATCACGGCTTACCAACAATCACAATTTCCAAGGCATCACGCCTTACCAACAATCCCAATTTCCAAGGCATCACATAGCAGTTAATCACATAAATGTACACACAAGTCCATCTCAAACCTTAAAACATTCACAGCATTAATTTAGAAAATAATTCAACACAGTGTCTCTTACATCCCATCTGGAAGTCAAAAACAATAGTAAACATGGGACTATGAAACTCACCTGATAGCTTCTTCACAAGTCCTTGCACTAGCCACAAACTAACAAACCAAAAACACGCAATTAATACACGAACCAATCACTAAGATGGCTCATTAACCTATGATGGACATCTAGCCTATTCCCACATATTTACCTCATTGACAAGCTCTAATCACCCCATTACCCTTCCTTAACAAGTCCTTAACTTGGTTAAGTTTAATAACTATCCCGTTCATATTTTACACAAAACAGTCCCAGTTTTTAATTCTCAAAACATTAAGTCAAACGTCCACTTAAACATACCCATGGTTTATGTAAATAGAATATTCATACCCTTACATATGTTGGCTAACACCCCCCACTTGCCCTAACCTTAAAGCTACTGTTAAGGCCCCGATATACATATATCTACTTTTGTCATTCCAGATTTCCTGATTTTAAACGTACTAAAAGTTTGTTACCATTAAGGGGTCTTACCCTAAACCACAACCTTATCCCAAGTGCAGATACTTACTACAACATATAAACCCCATCTCTCACGTACGTGAGAAGATCCCAATGCAACCCTAAGTACCCCAAACAACCCAAAACTTAAAAAGAAATCAGGCTGAATTCAAAACTGTTTTGACCTCCGACTGTTGTAACCTGTTTTTGACCCACTTCCCGGCCTCCAATTTAGTTCTCGTTTCTTGCATTGGAAAGCAACTTCAAATACCTTTTCATGGGTACTTGGATCGTAAAATAAGAGTTTATAGAACTCCCGATATGATCAAAATAATTGACTCAAAAATCTGCCCAGTTTTTAAAAACGGGTTTATACAAATTGAACAAATTAATTACCCATAACCCCATCTAATACAAGCCCTAGATTATATGATCATCATATTATGATTATCACATCATTATTTTACTGATTTTATAAAAACCCTAACCCTAATCCATCATAAGAATGATTAATTAAACACAAACAATTAAATTAAAAAGGGTTATGAAGGTTTACCTTTGATTTATGAAAACCCCCAAAATTATGAAGAACCCTAAAAACTCTCATGAAAACCCACGAATTTTTTTAATCTTCAGGGAATAATAGTGAATTTTAATTGTGATTAAAAACAATATATAGGGTATACACAAAATCCTAGTCCAAAAATAAGCCCACTTTCCTTTTTTTTTCTCTTTTTCCCCTTTTCCCTTCTTTTCTGCGTCCAAAACTGACTATGCACCCTTAAAATTCGTTTTTTTTCCTTTTTATTATTAATATATGCATTAATAATATTACCTTAATTTTCCTTAATTTCTTTCAGCTCCTAAAGCCTCCAAAACCTCAAAACCGTAAAACTAGTCAGTTTTTACGCGATTACCGTAAAAGACGTAAAATATACACTTTTAAAAAAATCTCAAATTTTGAAATAAACTTTATAACTAAGTCCTAATGACTTAAAACCATCTCGAAAAATATTCATATGGATAATTACCTCACCCGAGACCTCTAAATGCTAAACCGTAAATCCTAAAAAAATACACTATTACGATAATACTTATACGTATACGTAAACACCAAAATATCACCATTTCATTTCATAGTCACTAATTGTGAGCTCATGAACATGAAATAACCGTTCCTCGATTTACTTATGAGTACTTCTATACTCATAAATAATAACCACACCAAACTCGTTCACACAAAATAAACACGTAAACACACAATTCAAGTAAGCACACATAAAATAACTTAAAAGTAAGACCATGTGACAAATCCAAAACCTAGGGTTGTCACATTACCCTTCTTTGACTTTGAATTGCGGGTTTGTAGTCCTCCTCCATTAAAATCTTGTGAGTACAAAATTTTGGGTCAATACCCTTAATGTCGGAAATTTTCCACGCAATCGCCCCTTTATGAGCCATAAGAACTTTCAAGAGCTCGGTTTTTTCATCATTAGCAAGACCTTTTGCAATAATAACCGGAAACTAGTCATCACCTTCCAAGAATGCGTATTCAAGGTGAGATGGAAGATCTTTCAATTCAAGGATAGGCGGTTCCTCGATTGAAGATTTTTGCTCAACACTCATAACTTCCATCGGCGGAAGAAATGGTGGAATAGAAGTATCATCACTAATAATCATCTCATCTTCATTGTCGATTTCATTTGAAGTAAAATCGCCTCCTTAGAATGGAGTGAGATTTGGTGTAGAATTAGCAAGAATCGGATCCAAAATAGTGGGATTGCCACTTGACGAGCTATCGGAAAAACCTAACACTTCTTGTGAAAACTCATCGTAAACCACATCAACTAAGTCAATGTGATTGATGGTAGCGATACATGAGAAGGTTTTGAGTTTTGAGTAGCGTTTATAACAAGTTCCTCTTCGTTGAATCTCAAAGTAATAGTTCTTGCATGAACGTCGATAAGCGATCTCGAGGTGTCTAAAAATGGACGACCTAAAATTAGAGGAACTTGAGGATCGACGGGGATGTCAACTACTATAAAATCAATGGGATAGTAGAACTTCCCCACTTTCACGAAAACATCCTCGGCTACTTGATGAGACTGCTTTTATACATAGTCTCATCGTCCAAAAAGGGCTTAAAATGCATTAAATATCATCAAAATACCCATATATATGCTTGTGTTTGTTGCTTGTGTATTTTCGGTACGGATATTGAGAAAATGGCAAAAGATCACAAGAATCATGCAAAAACGAACACGGGAAACGAAGCCGCACAATGAACCAAGCCCTAATAAAGAATTTTCCAAAGAAAACCCTTGAAGATTTGAAGAATTATGAAGAAGGGTCCTCCAATATGGAAGAATTGACACTTTATACCCATGTATCTTCATAATTACAAGTTTGGTCCCTAAAGTTTGTCAAAATTACAAAAAGGGCCCTCCACTTTGAAGAATTGACAAGTTTAGCCCCTCAATAAAGCTAAATTGTCAACCATTATCCTCCACAAAGTCAAATATATCATGAAGTCCTTCAAAGAACAAGAAATTACAAGTTTGGTCCTTTGAAAATCTCAAAATTACGAAAAGGACCCTTGACTTACAACATTTGGCAAGAATGGTCCCTCAAAAATGAAGACTTGGCAATTTTAGTCCTCTAAAATGCCAATCATACAAGTCAAGACCATAATCCTTGAAGAAAATGCCAAATCAGTCCTTCAAGAATCACAAAATGGCAAGAAATACCCCTGAAATCATTTTAGAAAACTTTTTGGGGCAAAAGTGTGAAAAATGAAAAGTTGTTACAAAGGGAATTGGCGTTGACAGCTTTCTAAATTGAAAAGACAAGAAAAGGGAAGAAGAGGGGGTGAAGCTGGCCAGACAAAATACTTACCTAGACCATTCACATCATGACACCTGTCCCAGTCACCCCTCTCCCCCAATCACATCCCACCAATCCTCCACATCAGCTATCCACTCACCAATTTAAATAACTAATCCTAACAGATTAGTTAAATCTTGGCGCTTAACACATTTTTAAACCCAAATCTGGATCAAACGTCACACTATTCACTCAAGAACAAGGATTAGGGCTTTTTGATTAAGCAAAAATTAAGCCCCAATATTATCCAGATTTATGATTATACATGTCTTAAACATAACCCAACTTTCAAAATACTTGCCACCTCACCCCCTTGTCCCACATGAGATTCCCCTGCCAACTTTCTTGAAGAAAATGCCAAAGAGGCCAGAAAGATCAACGTCCCACAAAGCTGCTTCAAACTTAAGCTTGTTAGGAGCCTTTGATCACTTCTACATGGTTGACAACTCACACAAACAGCCAAGAATCCGTCACATGATTCCAAGATATTCAAACTCCACAAGGGCATTTTTGGGACTTCAAGCATTAGGGTTTAGTGTTTTTATCTGTTCTTAGTTCACATGTAAGGCTCTATATAAAGCCATAGGGTCTCATTTGCACAACTGCTTTTGGTTTTTCCTTGTTCAGCAGCTTGTAAATCCTCTTTTCTGTTAATGAAAGTGTGTTGAGTTTTGTTGAAGAAAGACCAAGTGCCACTTAATTCTTAGCTGGTTTATGATATATGTTAACTGAAATTGAACCTTAAAACGTTTATAAACCTTGTGTAAGAAATTACACATTGGATCAAAATTCGATATTTTGCTAAGTTCTTGTTCAAATCTTGGAATTCTTGGGATATAGGGCTGATCATAGCATCCTAATTGTGATATTAAGGTGTGGTGAGGCTTATAACTTGGGGATAATCAAGTGTGGGGAAACAAGGTTGCATCAATCAAGTTTATTTTTTATAGGTGTGTAAACACCCATCCTGTTTACCACTTAATTACAATAATAACCGAGCCAAAACGTGTATTTATGTCTTTTATGTCGGAATTATGCGTGGTTTGTGTTTTTGTTGTGATTTAGGACGAAAAGGTGAAAAGTGGAGAAAACACGGGCATTTACGGGCTTTTATTGAAGAAAAAGATGAAAGACGAAGTCAAGAAGTCAAGAGTGCAAAAAGAACGGAAGTCCAAGACAAATTCTGAAGATTTATCGAAGAAAAAGTCAAAAGACGAAAGTTTAATAAAAGCCGAAGAACTCAAGTCTTATTTATTGAAGAATTAAAAGACGAGTCCAAATAAATCCCGAGCCAAAAGTCATTAAAGTCCAAGATTTGAGAAGATAAAAAGGCTTAAGGACTAATGGTGCAATTAACAAAAGATTAAGAAGAGAAGGACTAAGCATGCAATTAAGGAGAAAGGAAAGAGGGGAGGAAGCTTCCTAAGCACCCCTTAATCCTCCCTTATAAATAGTCATTAGGATTAATCTTTTCATTTTTGTTGGCTAATAGTGACAATTAGTTCTTCCACTTTTAATTACCTTGTCATTTATTTACTTGTCAAATTTAAATACTTGTCTTGCACCTTAATTACCATTTAATTTCAAGTAAGTTTTTCTTTTAATTCTTGTCAATCTTTATCTTTATTTTTCATCTCTCATTCTACCTTTCTTAATCTTTGATTTTTATTGTTTATGTTCATGTTCATGTTCTTATGTTCTTATTTTGATCAAAGTGGGTTTTGATTATCTTGATCTTTATTGTTAGTTTTATTGTTTTGGATTGATTGTTTATGCTTAATAGATGTTTATTCATTTGTTTGATTTAATCTTGTGGTTGATTTTGCTTAGATTTAATTAGATCCGTGTATTTTTATTGTTCCCTGTTCTTCGGGGTGTTTGTTACTGTTTCTGATCTTTCCCAGGTAACGCAAGCCAAGAAACATTCTGAATCAAGGTCTTGACCAAGGAACTCCATCCGGAATATTAGATATTCCGGATAGAGAGGGTATTCCGAATAGGGCTGATTATTCCGAATAGCCACATTATTCCGAATAGGCCAGGGTATTATAGGGCATTATTCCGAATAGACAGGGTATTCCGAATAGGGCATATTATTCCGAATAGGGCAACTTATTCCGAATAGGGCATTATTTCGAATAGCCAGGGTATTCCGAATAGGGCAACTTATTCCGAATAGTAAGGATTTTCCGGATAGGCAGATTATTCCGAATAGACTAATATTCCGAATAGAGAGGATTATTCCTGATAGGTGACATAAGCCGAGTAAGCCATTTATTCCGAATAAAGGTATTATTCCGGATAAGCTGATTTCCAGGTTTCTTTAATTCCAGTTTTTAATTTTCTTCTTTTAATTTCGAGCTTTATTTTTCTCGCCTTTTTCCTTACTCGCACTTTAAGTTTGATTGCCTTAGATTTATTTTAGCCTTGCCTTAGTTTTAAGCTTTAGTTGCGTTTTAAGTTTGCCTTAGTTAGATTTAAGTTTGCGTTATTTTCATTTAGTGCCCTTAAATTTTTGTCACGCTTTTAAATACTTGCCTTTTATTTTAATTAGACCTAGATTTTACTTTTAAGTCATTTATTTTAATTGTTCTGCACTTTTTATTTACTACAACGACACAACATTTGTTTCCACCAAAGACAGCTGAGTCGCAAATAGAACCTAGATCAATTCGATTAGACACACATCAACGAATCTTTTTAATTAGGCAAAAACCTAGTTATCAAATGGCGCCGCTGCCGGCTCTTTTCGTAAAATTAACGGTTTTCTGTGAGAGACGCGTTGCTTTTTGGGATCCGTTCACTTGTGAGTGTTATTTTTCTTGCCTTAAAAAATTCAAAAAAAACCATAAAAATTTAAAATTGTTAAAAATCCATAAAAATTAAAATTTTCAAAAATCCAAAAAGATTTTATCTTTATTGTGTATATATATTGTCTTTGCGTTTGGTATTGTTTTCTTTTGCCTTTCTAGGTGTATGCGTACTAGATCTTCTAATTATCAAGAGCCCGAGACTCGAGAAGATTTAAGTATGTCAGGTGTTAACAACAACAATAATCCACCGCACCTAAACAATAACAACAACAATGTTCTTCCACAGCCCGATCTTCGGACAATGGAGGAGCTTTGTCAACCTACCATGTTTGGACGAGGAGGACCGATTGCGCCGATGCAAATCACGGCTCCTGAGTTTTCGTTAAAGCACCACATGATTCAGCAAGTGCAAACTAATCCATTCGCCGGAATGCCTGATGATGATGCCAACAAACACCTCGACAAGTTCATTACAATCACCCAAAGCATGAAGTTGCCTGGTGCCACAATGGATGTTCTTCGCCTACAAATCTTCCCACATACTTTATCACATCATGCCGAGAAATGGTTTGATCGTCTCCCGAATAATTCTATTCACACTTGGGATGACATGACTCAACGCTTTTTGTCGCGCTACTTTCCACCATCCATGGTCACGAGCCTTCGCAATCAAATCAGCGGTTTCATGCAAGATCCCGATGAATCTCTTTTTGATGCTTGGGAAAGATATAATGTCTTGATTGATCATTGTCCAAACCACAACATGCTCCCTGTGACCTTAATTGATACTTTCTACAACGGATTGACTTTTCGTGATCGTGATACGATTAATGCAGGCGCCGGTGGCACATTCATGAAAAGGAGACTCGAGGAGTGTAGAGAGCTAATTGAGAACATGACTACTCATCATAAAAACTGGGATTCTTTAACACCCCCAAATTTATACGCAGCGGAATACATCTTTGGGTGCTAAACAATGATACAACAACACATAATTTATAAAGAACGACTCGAAATAGAGACGTTTTAGATTTATCGTTCCTAAAACAATTGTCAGAGTAGCGTAGTCCCAAGTAATCGTTACCAAAAGATAAGTTAAAACAACATATTAGTTTGTTTTAAAAATGGAACGATAAATAAATCCAAGAGTTTGAACAACATAGCAGTGCACAACTTCATTCTCGTGACCTCCAAGCTTCCACTTCTTGATTACCTGAAATACATGTGAGTAAAACAATCAGCAAAAATGCCGAGTGAATCTATAGGTTTATGTAACCAATTTTGAACATAAGCAAAGATTATAAGTTTGTGGCATGCTTATAAGCATCAAATAATAATTTGCATCAACAATGATAATTGTATATAGCATAAATTGCAATAAGCTCATGGAACCGAGCCCTTAGACACTCCCATATCAGTCTAATAAGACGAGAGATTTATTAATTGTCGGTTACCTCCAGATTATTGGTACATTGCCGTATACCTGACTTCTCAATACAATATGTCCAAACAGTGCGGAGGTCGGGCCTAAGCTTCTGTGACAAGACCACACAAACTGAACCGGGGCGGCTTCCCCCATAGATCTATTAATTGTACTAGCGGTTAACCCATCATAGGTTAATTAACGGTCCATAATTGAGGTTTTAACAATGGCAATCACTTAATGCAATTTAAAGGCAACCACGGGTCCATTCATAGAGGGACAAAGCATACCATAAAAATTTTGTGTTCTAAGTTTATAAAACATGTATTCCCCCTCGCGGGTTTTTAAAACAATTTAATGTGCACAAGCGAGGCTATAGACTCACCTTAGCCGATAGTGGTAATGAGACGATCGCCGACGATAGTAGATGCCCGATAATCACGATAACCGCAACCTAGCAAATAAGGTGCGTACTTCAATAATAGACTCGAGAAATAAATGATACTTAATAAAATCAAACTCGAACTCATAAAACCACAATATACTCGAGAGTAAACGATACAAGTGATACTATTACACTCTCCTATATATTCATTTTATTATTCTATGCCTTTAATAAAAATCTGCCGGAACATACCGAATGTCCAAGCTGTTTTCCCATACTTAAACATATCAACTTTTTATGATACTACTCAGAGAACTTACTTACTATATGTAGAAAGTCCTCCCAAGAGCCCATCAAAAGATTTTACTTCTAAAGTTCCCTGCCCGACTCATCTTTGAATCACAAAATCCAGACAGTTTAGCGACCTTGACTTACGAAATCATTTTGACCATTCTAAACAACTCCGTTTGTAAAACCGCCACTTGATTCTAAAAATAGACTCAAAATACTAAACTTGGAGCATGAGAACAGCCCTTGAATCATTTTGAAACTCATTTTATAGTCCCCAAGATTCGATCCAAATATCGACAACAATTTTCGGATTGTGCCGATACCCGTCTTCCGGTACACAAATACTAAAAGTAGCATAACTTTTCGCTCGTAATGAGTTAGAAGCTCATTCAAGCGGCAAAACGAGCGTCTTGAAGATTACTACAATAATATTAAATAATATAAGCCTATCTCAGAATTTAAACCCACGAAATAATCTGTTGTAAGCTGCTGTCCCGAAAATACATTTTAGAAATCATGTCAAATCAACATTTTGACCCATTTTCACCACTTCTATACTCTTAATAACAACCTACAATCATTCTAATCCAACACTTTCATTCCTAATTCACTTGTATGTACAAATAAAAGAAAACCCAATTCAAAAATCAAACATGCAACCAATTAAAACTTGAATATAATAATATTAACACTTATATACAACATAAAAATGGATCAAACACTACTAGTTCATCAAGAAAAATTAAAAAGATTAAAAAGTGAATGCATGTTGAAAAAAATCATACCAATGTGATCACAAGATCAAAACTAAGATGGGTCTTGTTTTAGATTAGCTCAAATCATCCTAAATCTTGAGTTAAATTGAAAATGGTATGGATTTGGTGGGTTGGGTGGAGTTTCGGCAAAAGCAAGGAGAGGAGAGAGAGATGATGAATTTTTAAAATGAAAAATGAGAGAGTGTGTGTGTGTTAAGTTTTTATTTAGTGGGGTAGGGACCAAATTGCAATTTAGCAAAAGTTGTGGCTAAAATTTGTAAATAGCTAGTTAAAAGTGGGAAATAATTACTAGTCAATTTTGAAAATATTTACGGGACTCGGGTTTCGTAAAAATACTTAAAAGTTTAAACGCACACGAAAAATAATAATATAACGACTCGATACGTAATTAAACGATATCGTCGAAAATATTAAATATCGAAACGATCGATAATGAAATATAAAATTGTGGGCATCCGTCGGTATCGCGATCACTAGTAGTCCTCGTTACTCGTCAAAATATTAAAATATAACATTAATATCGGTTTCAACTTAAACCGTTAAACATAATAATATTTAACGTTATAAAATACTTCAAAATAATTGAAAGTAGAATTAAATTATGACCTTATTTTTACGGGTTTTACATCCTCACCACCTTAAGGGAGTGACGTCCCGGCGCTCAACTCACCTCATACACGAGTTGATCACTACCCGGAAGGATGACGGCATTCCTTGATAAGAAGTCCTAACGTTCCCACGTGTATCTCGATCCACGATCTCCACTGGTTCTTTTACAAAACGCAAATTGTCGTCAAGTTGTATCTCACCAAAAAGGAATAAATAAATCCTTATCCACGAGTCACCCGTCAAGCTCGACACATGAAAATTTTATAAATCACACGAAGCTCATTTGATAACAAGAATAGATGACAGGATTTTCGGGTAAGTCCAGTTAAAAAGAATGTTGCAATTTAAAGGATAGCCACTGGCCGGATAGCCATGGACACACATCAAAAAGAATCAACAAGAAAAACATTTTCGTCATCGGAGGGTGCTCACACGCGGGTCCCTACTCAAAAGATACTACAAATACACCATCTCACTTTCGCCAACGCACATTAAAGTCTCAATAACATCGTTGTTGAAAGTCAAAAAGATATTACATAATATGTGTTCTACATGATCGGACGTCATCGGATGGTGCCGTCTCAAGTTCTCACAACTTACGATCATTTGACTAGATCACATACCACCTAAGTAGATAAAAATAAAAGGTCGAACAATAACATCAAGTATAGATCTCCACCGTTAATCATCGAGAAAACCTTAAACGAACCCTTGATAATAACTACTTGATCTCAAGAGTCTTTCCACTTGCGATGTCGGCTTCAACATACTCCTCGAGGTCGTAACGAATTTATTAACTCCATTCATTAAGAGATTCAGTCCTCAATCATTCCACAAGTACACACATAAATCCTGGTGACACTTATCGTTTCTTCTTATACACTGCTTCCCGAGATTCATTTTAAACTCAGAATAAAATAGAGATCTTCAATACAAGGAACAGAACGAGATAAAAATGAATTCAATAAACGCATAAACGGACAAGATGTGGTAAAATGATTTAAGGTTGACGATCGACGAGGGATCTCGACTCACGTAACCGTAAAACATAATAATTCGCAATACTAGGAAAATGAGAGCGAAGAATAAATTAAATAATAATCATTAAAATATTGTTTGTCACAATTATCCGTCCCGGATTTGGTATTACCTTAAAACTCAATTGAGATACTTTCTTGATAAAGATGATATATTAAAAATAGAAGTTAAATAGCTTCATAATTTATTTTGGTTGTCTTAAGAAACTTTGAAACAATGACATGAATTTATTAATTAAATTCTTATTGATGGTTACAATTAGAAAATCTAATTTCTAAATTAAATCATTATTAGGAATATAGATTAAACTGGTAATTTCAGTATATTAAAAGTAAAGTATGATAAATCAATTACTTCAATAGATAGAACATGATTTCATTTTAAACATTGGTTTTAGTTATACAAAATATGATGTATAAATTTGACCTTTTACTTGTGATGGTTATTTCGATAATTGAAAATCATTAGAAAATGTAGACAAGTTCCATAAAAATTTTATAATACTTTGTAGAAATACATAAAGGTGTTTATTATTTCAAAATAACATGGGATATATTCGGGTTTCGAAATGTGACAAGATAACAAATGAATACGAATGAAAATAATAGTCAACAATTAATACAAAATCAATGGTACAAAAGAGAACGAAGCAAATGTTGTATGAATTCTTAAAGAGAATAATAAAATAAAGGCGTCGATGGTAGGACGATAAGAAAGAATAGATTAAACAAGTTGTTAATTTTGTTAGTGCGGTCGATGGTTCACCAATATCAGTTTGTTAACTTAGCGGTGGTCGATACATGATCGGAAATAAGATCCATACAAAAATTTAATCAAATAAAATTCCTAATAATCACTTGTAATTAAAACAAATCAAATGAACGATGTTAATGTTTAAAGAGAGAAGTCAAAGCACGGTTCACAAAAGTAGATTTCGAGACAAACGAGAGTGACGGACGTCATCCCGGATATACGGAAATCACTCTAGTGATAATTCATTATTCACGTGCGGAGACATTCCAAAGATCTACCCAGTCGCATAAAGAAGATTGAACAAGAAGGAAGGATAAAACATCGAGACCTTCAAGTCTTATACCAACAATCAGTAATTAGACGAACAGTCAAAAGAAATCAGTTATAAGACAAAATGAAGTAACAAGTGGGAAAACAATCATCGAGTAAAAACGTACTTATAATCACGTAATTCGTTTAACAAAAGGTAAGAAAACATATGTGGATGCATAGAAATTGTGCTACTTGCATAAAATATAAAGGTTTTCAAAACTACTTTTCAATTTATTTCATTTTATTTATATTTATCATAATTACAAGTAAAAAGTTGATTATTATCAAGATTTTTAAGGTGACTACTATTCAGCCTAACATGGCTCCTTCTAAATTAGACATAGGTGATCAGGCCATGTATAATTTAGGAATAGCAATGCAGTGCTCAGTTTCGTCGAAAAGAATTACGTTTCTTATGTTAATATATAAACCATGCCGTTTGTAAAATGGAATTTATAAATAGTTTATAAATTTATAGGATACAAGTAATTTGTGAGATACTCAATAAGCAACTTTTAATATTACGAAAAGTACTAAGACCAAAGTAAAAACAATTGGCGAACATAATCGTAAAACGATATCAGATTTATTTATAAGGTGACATTATGACAACGTATAAAGTAGCCAAAGGTTTGAAAAAAGTGACAAATAGTAGTTCATAAAACAATAAATGAAATGGTTACAATTCGTTAAGGTTTCAAAAGGTTATAAGGTTAGACGGAAACGCCATGAGACACGTGATGAGAATGTCGAAGAAGAATGTGAAGACAAAACTTCAAAACTCAACCCAAGTCAGTGGAAGGTTAGAAGAAAACGAAAATAAAATAACATCGAATGACAAATGAGTCATATATATATAAAGAATAAATCAATCCATATGTGTATTCTATGTAAGATACTCGACACCATATGCTTTTAAGAAAGTATATTATTCATTTTCAAATTACACCATTAATCCGGTAATTGCTAATCCTGTAATGTTTCTAATTTTTAAACATTTTCACATGCAACTAGTATTCGTTAGTTGTAAAATAATATTTGTTAAAATTTTACGATCTCAAATGAAATCAAAACAGCTTAGAAACATTTAAAACTCATGTTCTGAATTTTCTATCAGACTTAACTTTTAATATGAGCCGATTAATTGACTCAATAAACGACATCTCCAAGACTCGGAGTCTAAAGCATATTGATGAAAAATGACGTTTCAGACGACTTTCTAGTTTTACCCGAGACCTGAATCCCAATACAAAATGACCAAAATACCCCTGCAAGTTCTGTGCAGGTTTGACTATTTTATTTTAAAAAACGCATGTTTTACTTTTATGTTTTGACTTGTTTATATTGCCCCTGCAGTTTCTCCATTAAATGTATTTTTCGACACTTCCTAACGGCTCAAAATATTTATATATACACACATGTCTTGTGGATTTTATAACAATGAAAAATAAATCTCAATATGAGCATTAAATAAAAATATAGTATAATAAATGACAAAAGATGCTTCAAGGTATCCAACACAAAATTTAGGAAGCAAAACGGTGAATGACGTTCATAATTTAAGTTTCAAGGTGCAATGTAGGCAAACCTCCTTGGTGCCACGATTCTCCAAAACACCAAAACATAACGAGAAAAGAATGGAACATTCATAGGTTGCGTTCCGAGAGCAAGAAGGTTAATGAAAAACAAATGATACAATTTTATAGAAGTAAAATCGTATTCCAATATAGCGCCATATTCTAGACGATGATTTATAAAATGACGATGACGTTACCGAGATATAAGTGAACAATACACTTCGGAGTCGATACATATAAATGTCAACGAATTAAATCTTCGCATGTCGTGTAAAACGATAATAAAAATCAACAAAATATTATGAAAAAACATGACATTATTCAACACGATTATAGGAAATGTTTCCAAAATGTGTGACTCACACGATAGAGGTTAGTCTATTCCAAAGACACATTAAGCTACACAATGGTATAGAAATTACGTTTCAAGACGTCTAAACACAAACAGTCGGAACACGATTTGGATATCTATATAGATATCTCAAAGGGTTAAGCAATAAAAGTAACGCGCGCAGATGAAGGTATGTAAGGTCATAATATAAAATTTTTGCAATAAAAGCAATTTAAATACTTCAAAAATAAATATAGAAAGATCATGAAATTCATTGTATTTATTTAAGTTAATCATTAATAAATGATAAACTTTTATCGAAAAGTTTAACGACATAAATATATATCGATAAAGGGATCCTTGATATAAATATATATCCATAAGGGATCATAGTATTTATTTATAAATACTTGACAATAAGGTATACGTAATAACGCATACTAAAATTGTAATCTCAGAAGTAGCTTGAACCTGAAGTCACGCGAAGTCCGGTGCACCGACTCTTTGAAAAATAAAAACTGACAGTTATAGTTTACGTTTTTAAAATAAAGACCTAGTTTTCTATAACTCATGGCTCTGGTACCAATCTTTAACACCCCCAAATTTATACGCAGCGGAATACATCTTTGGGTGCTAAACAATGATACAACAACACATAATTTATAAAGAACGACTCGAAATAGAGACGTTTTAGATTTATCGTTCCTAAAACAATTGTCAGAGTAGCGTAGTCCCAAGTAATCGTTACCAAAAGATAAGTTAAAACAACATATTAGTTTGTTTTAAAAATGGAACGATAAATAAATCAAAGAGTTTGAACAACATAGCAGTGCACAACTTCATTCTCGCGACCTCCAAGCTTCCACTTCTTGATTACCTGAAATACATGTGAGTAAAACAATCAGCAAAAATGCCGAGTGAATCTATAGGTTTATGTAATCAATTTTGAACACAAGCAAAGATTATAAGTTTGTGGCATGCTTATAAGCATCAAATAATAATTTGCATCTAAAATGATAATTGTATATAGCATAAATTACAATAAGCTCATGGAACCGAGCCCTTAGACACTCCCATATCAGTCTAATAAGACGAGAGATTTATTAATTGTCGGTTACCTCCAGATTATTGGTACATTGCCGTATACCTGACTTCTCAATACAATATGTCCAAACAGTGCGGAGGTCGGGCCTAAGCTTCTGTGACAAGTCCACACAAACTGAACCGGGGCGACTTCCCCCATAGATCTATTAATTGTACTAGCGGTTAACCCATCATAGGTTAATTAACGGTCCATAATTGAGGCTTTAACAATGGCAATCACTTAATGCAATTTAAAGGCAACCACGGGTCCATTCATAGAGGGACAAAGCATACCATAAAAATCTTGTGTTCTAAGTTTATAAAACATGTATTCCCCCTCGCGGGTTTTTAAAACAATTTAATGTGCACAAGCGAGGCTATCGACTCACCTTAGCCGATAGTGGTAATGAGACGATTGCCGACGATAGTAGATGCCCGATAATCATGATAACCGCAACCTAGCAAATAAGGTGCGTACTTCAATAATAGACTCGAGAAATAAATGATACTTAATAAAATCAAACTCGAACTCATAAAACCACAATATACTCGAGAGTAAACGATACAAGTGATACTATTACACTCTCCTATATATTCATTTTATTATTCTATGCCTTTAATAAAAATCTGCCGGAACATACCGAATGTCCAAGCCGTTTTCCCATACTTAAACATATCAACTTTTTATGATACTACTCAGAGAACTTACTTACTATATGTAGAAAGTCCTCCCAAGAGCCCATCAAAAGATTTTACTTCTAAAGTTCCCTGCCCGACTCATCTTTGAATCACAAAATCCGGACAGTTTAGCGACCTTGACTTACGAAATCATTTTGACCATTCTAAACAACTCCGTTTGTAAAACCGCCACTTGATTCTAAAAATAGACTCAAAATACTAAACTTGGAGCATGAGAACAGCCCTTGAATCATTTTGAAACTCATTTTATAGTCCCCGAGATTCGATCCAAATATCGACAACAATTTTCGGATTGTGCCGATACCCGTCTCCCGGTACACAAATACTAAAAGTAGCATAACTTTTCGCTCGTAATGAGTTAGAAGCTCATTCAAGCGGCAAAACGAGCGTCTTGAAGATTACTACAATAATATCAAATAATATAAGCCTATCTCAGAACTTAAACCCACGAAATAATCTGTTGTAAGCTGCTGTCCCGAAAATACATTTTAGAAATCATGTCAAATCAACATTTTGACCCATTTTCACCACTTCTATCTTAATAACAACCTACAATCATTCTAATCCAACCCTTTCATTCCTAATTCACTTGTATGTACAAATCAAAGAAAACCCAATTCAAAAATCAAACATGCAACCAATTAAAACTTGAATATAATAATATTAACACTTATATACAACATAAAAATGGATCAAACACTACTAGTTCATCCAGAAAAATTAAAAAGATTAAAAAGTGAATGCATGTTGAAGAAAATCATACCAATGTGATCACAAGATCAAAACTAAGATGGGTCTTGTTTTAGATTAGCTCAAATCATCCTAAATCTTGAGTTAAATTGAAAATGGTATGGATTTGGTGGGTTGGGTGGAGTTTCGGCAAAAGCAAGGAGAGGAGAGAGAGATGATGAATTTTTAAAATGAAAAATGAGAGAGTGTGTGTGTGTGTTAAGTTTTTATTTAGTGGGGTAGGGACCAAATTGCAATTTAGCAAAAGTTGTGGCTAAAATTTGTAAATAGCTAGTTAAAAGTGGGAAATAATTACTAGTCAATTTTGAAAATATTTACGGGACTCGGGTTTCGTAAAAATACTTAAAAGTTTAAACGCACACGAAAAATAATAATATAACGACTCGATACGTAATTAAAACGATATCGTCGAAAATATTAAATATCGAAACGATCGATAATGAAATATAAACTTGTGGGGATCCGTCGGTATCGCGATCACTAGTAGTCCTCGTTACTCGTCAAAATATTAAAATATAACATTAATATCGGTTTCAACTTAAACCGTTAAACATAATAATATTTAACGTTATAAAATACTTCAAAATAATTGAAAGTAGAATTAAATTATGACCTTATTTTTACGGGTTTTACAGATTCCTCCGCTTCTTCAAGGAACAACCCGAGAGTCAATGTTTCTTCTACTTCAGCAAACCCTGATATGACCGAACTCACCCGCATGATGACTGAAATGAGCAAAAGTATCATGCTTCTCGCTTCAAACCAACAACAACAAGTTAAAGCGGTTGCACCTTCTTGTGAAACATGCGACGGTCCTCACTCATACACCGATTGTCCTTCGACACAAGGAAATCCAGAAAATGTGTATGCAGCTTATGGTAATTATTCACCGGAAAATTACCAAGCTCGACCTCAAGGGGATAGAAATTTGCTGAGTTACCAGTCCAACAACTACCTTTCACCCGATTTTTCTCCTCAAAACCAAAACCCCGCCAACAACTACAATAGAAGCAACCAAATCCCACCAAGAGCTTCTAATTCTTATCACCCACCCGCTCAACAAACCCCACCCATTAATCCCGATGTTGAAGCCATCATGAGAACCCAAGGTGAGCAAATCAAGAACCTACAGAGCCAAATTATCAATTTGAAAGGAGATATCACCAAGCAAGGGAATGAGATAAGATCTGAGCTTCGAGATAACATTCAATCCTCCTTCAGCAATCAAACAAATGATTTGAAGAATATGCTTGCTAGTTTCTTGCCCGCCGCTCAACCTTCTACTTCGAGTTCTCTACCTTCAAACACCGTCACCGATCCGCGAGCAAATGTGAGTGCTATTACTACTCGTAGTGGAATTACCATTGTCGATCCACCTATCCCGCCCCCATCATCTACACCTCCTCCACCACCATTTATCCCTACTCCTTCTACATCTAGTATTAGTGCACCATTACCGTCTTCGCCTCGTCATGACGATGTATCTCGGAAAGACCCTTCAACATCTCAACCTTTACCTGCTACACCTTCTACACCTTCACCACCCAAACCTAATATCCCATATCCTTCTCGCTTAGGCAAGACCAAAATGCTAACCAATGATGACTCTCAAGTGTCGAGCTATGTGAAGATGATCTCTCAAATGAACTTCAACATTAGCTTTCTCGAAGCACTTGTCCACATGCCGAAATTTGTCAAAGCATTCAAGGAATTGCTTAACAAGAAGGAAAAGTTGATTGAGCTCGCCAACACACGCTTAAATGAAAACTGCTCTGCAGTTATTCTTAAAGAACTTCCAGAAAAGCTTGGAGATCCCGGTCGTTTTGTGTTGCCTTGCGTTTTCAACAAAACTGAAGAATTTACTTCCCTTGATGATCTCGGGGCTAGTATTAATTTGATGCCTTTGAGTGTTTGGAAAACACTATCATTACCCGACCTCACTCCAACAAAGATGACTCTTGAACTTGCAAATCGCACTCTCGCTTACCCCGTTGGTATTGCCGAAGACGTGTTCATTAAAGTTGGCACATTTACTTTCCCGGTCGACTTTGTCGTTGTTGATTATGAAATGGACCCTCGTATTCCTTTAATACTTGGTCGGCCATTCTTGAGAACCGGACGAGCTTTAGTTGATGTGGCCGAAGGTGAGTTAATCTTACGAGTCGGGAATGATTCACAAGTTTTCAAAATGGGGAAGCTTACAAGCAAATCCTTTGGACGAGAATCTGTGAATATGATTAATGTGCTTGATGACTTTGTTGTCTACAACATTCCTCTATTCGATTCTTGCATCAATAATCCACTTTTTCAAGATGATGTGGATGATTCTCTATCCAATTTGGAACCTTCTCCCATTTATGATTCTCCATCGATCTTTGATGCTTATGATGATAATTCTAGCTCAGATTCGGATGATTATGATTGTACTTCCGAGTATCCCGACCGGCCCACATACGATGATTTTGATGAGGTCGATACTCTTTCGAGCGATTCTTCCCATGATGAAGATCCTCCGCCATCACTTGATCCTACTTTGGACGATTACTCATTTGAGGAAGACTTCTCTACGTTCTCAACACTTACTTCCCTCATGAGAGTGATGCTCCTCCTTTAGATTTTGAAGATTATCGTCTTGATCCTACTTTGGATTTGAAGAACATTCTTTCAAAGGAGAAGAAACCGGTCGACACCAATATCCGCAGCACATATGATTTAACACCTCTTTGTCCCCCTTCTGAGGACGAGGTTGTGCTTCTTCGCGGATCTTCTTCCCATTCTGCTGAGCCTGAGTGCTATTTTCCCCTAAAGGAAAAGGTGTTCGATCCCGGTATCGATATTCTACAGCCATCTCAGTATCCACCTGATGCAATAAAAGGAAATATCTTTGGAACTTATGGAAATATGCTTGCACCACTTCACCCTTGCTTCCACCGTGCTCCATCTTTGCTTAAGGGAACCTTTCCTACTCTTATTTGGCTTGCCTTGTTCGCCTTAAGCTTGTGCTATTTGATGGACGAAAACTATGTCTTTGATCCTGGTGGATATGTTTCATGCTTCTTCCTATGATCAAGGTCGAGTCAGGCTCACGACTCGGTTAACAAAAATCAAGCGCTTCTTGGGAGGCAACCCATGCATCAATCTTTTAGTTTTCTTTATCCTAAGTGTAGGGGAGACCCGTTGGTTTGTTGTTTCCTCTCCTCTCTTAATCAGGGATTCGAGCTTCAATGATCCACTCTTGATGATTCTTGACGACCCGTGATTCCGTGTTCCCATTTTCTCGGTTCTATCCTAAACTCTTTTCGATTCACTATTTTATATTTTTAAATATTAAAATAGGAATCTCTTTAGTTGTCTCTTCCTTAGCGAGATTTAAACAACGTGCACAATGTCCTAAGTGTAGGGGAGTTTACTCCCACATGCTTAAACATTAAGGACAATGTTTATATTAAGTGTAGGGGGGACTTCTATCGAAGTTAAGTGACCTTTTCCTTATATCTGTCCTCATTTTAACCAGAAAATCAATTTTTCGACATTTTTCAAAATTTTTGATCTATTTTGGCCTATTAGTTTTTACTTTTGTATAGTTATTTCTTTCCTTATTAGAATAAATTTTAATAAAGTGGTTTTAATTTTCAAACGTTGTGAATCTTTTGACTCAACCCGAGTTTACTTATCTAAGTTACTCTAGCTAGTATCCTTAACATGTTTAAGTCGAGTTTTGCTAGGCTTTTATATAGGGAGCTATAAAACGCGAAAGTCTTAACTCTCATGGGTTAAGAACATGAACTTTTCGCAAGTTCCTATAATTGATCCTAGAGAGTCGTTTATCAAGGAAACTTTAAAACGCGATTTCTAAACTTGAAAAAGTCTAAGAGTTTGCAAGATCCTATAGGCGTCTCGAAAACCCAAAGCTTTGATTTAATAGGCTAAGCATCCACGAGTCTCATTACTTGAGATTTTAAACTGTGGAGAACGAGAGATGATAGAGTCAATTATAAGTTTGGAATTCTTTCGGGAATTTATGTGAGTTAATTATAAGCCTATTCTCCAATCGCTTGCTAATAAATTTATCTGCAATAAATAAGGTTGTACGATTTGAAAAGCTACTTAGCTTCTAGCCCAAGATCGTTTAAAAGTTGCTCGGTATGGATTAGAGTTCATAGCCAAGGCATAACTTATTGAAGCGGGATGCGAAGATTGGCGAGTCCAAAAAGGTCCTAACAAGACATGAGGGCTACATTTTGTTGCTAAAGATCCAAAAGTGATGTGAAGAATCATTTATCGAAAATCAATATGAAGGATCGAGACACACGACGAAAAGCAAAAAATCCCCAAAAGTCATGGAGAAGTCTATCCGAAAAGATCCTAGCAAGGTATGAGGATAAATGAAGCCAAGTCCAAAAAGGAGGCGGATCGTTGTATATCGAAATCCGAAAAAAATGATTGGAGATAAAGGAAGAAGTCGTGGTCCAAGTATGAATCTCTCAAAACTTCAAGTGAAGAAATTCCATTATGAAGAGAAGACCATAATTTCATTAACGTCTCTCAAGGTTTGAAGTATGAAGTCGCTGCCAAATATCGGTCCGAGAAAGGTCTCAAATCGCGAAGCGAGTTATGCCAAGATATGAACTTTATGAGGTCCCGAGAAGCAGTTTTAAAAGATTTTGTCCTTTAGCTAACTATTGATTAAATCGTTCACTTTATTTTCGGACTAAATAACTATCGAAATAAGTCAAACAATGCATCCTTGTGATCATTCAAGACAACAATAAACTATAAGAGATACACCTAGGAATAAGGGAGTCTAAGTGAATAATTGGCCCACATGAGTTCGTGTTAGT
Organism: Glebionis coronaria; assembly: GCA_025667525.1. NCBI lineage: Eukaryota > Viridiplantae > Streptophyta > Magnoliopsida > Asterales > Asteraceae > Glebionis > Glebionis coronaria. The sequence continues at coordinate 181,971,835 of CM046876.1, forward strand.
TTGCTAACTTATAATAACAATGATCTCGTTTTTAAGCTTGGTTTGGAGAAAGTGAAAACTTGAGGATGATGATTATTCATGACAATTCCAAAACCCAAGGTATGTTTTTGATTTCTTTATTTTCTTCCATTGAATGTTTATAATTTTCTATCTCTTTAATAAAGGCCAACGTGGATTGATTATGATGAAAAATGTAAACGAGCTTTGTAACTAATGCATTGCATGAGGACATTGCAATGGTCATGTGTAGGGGATTTGATAGGTGTGTAAACACCCATCCTGTTTACCACTTAATTACAATAATAACCGAGCCAAAACGTGTATTTTATGTCTTTTATGTCGGAATTATGCGTGGTTTGTGTTTTTGTTGTGATTTAGGACGAAAAGGTGAAAAGTGGAGAAAACACGGGCATTTACGGGCTTTTATTGAAGAAAAAGATGAAAGACGAAGTCAAGAAGTCAAGATTGCAAAAAGAACGGAAGTCCAAGACCAATTCTGAAGATTTATCGAAGAAAAAGTCAAAAGACGGAAGTTTACTAAAAGCCGAAGAACTCAAGTCTTATTTATTGAAGAATTAAAAGACGAGTCCGAAGAAATCCCGAGCCAAAAGTCATTAAAGTCCAAGATTTGAGAAGATTAAAAGGCTTAAGGACTAATGGTGCAACAAACAAAAGATTAAGAAGAGAAGGACTAAACATGCAATTAAGGAGAAAGGAAAGAGGGGAGGAAGCTTCCTAAGCACCCCTTAATCCTCCCCTATAAATAGTCATTAGGATTAATCTTTTCAATTTTGTTGGCTAATAGTGACAATTAGTTCTTCCACTTTTAATTACCTTGTCATTTGTTTACTTGTCAAATTTAAATACTTGTCTTGCACCTTAATTACCATTTAATTTCAAGTAAGTTTTTCTTTTAATTCTTGTCAATCTTTATCTTTATTGTTCATCTCTCATTCTACCTTTCTTAATCTTTGATTTTTATTGTTTATGTTCATGTTCATGTTCTTATGTTCTTATTTTGATCAAAGTGGGTTTTGATTATCTTGATCTTTATTGTTAGTTTTATTGTTTTGGATTGATTGTTTATGCTTAATAGATGTTTATTCATTAGTTTGATTTAATCTTGTGGTTGATTTGCTTAGATTTAATTAGATCCGTGTATTTTTATTGTTCCCTGTTCTTCGGGGTGTTTGTTTCTATTTCTAATCTTTCCCAGGTAACGCAAGCCAAGAAACATTCCGAATCAAGGTCTTGACCAAGGAACTCCATCCGGAATATTGGATATTCCGGATAGAGAGGGTATTCCGAATAGGGGTGATTATTCCGAATAGCCACATTATTCCGAATAGGCCAGGGTATTCCGAATAAGGCATTATTCCGAATAGGGCATTATTCCGAATAGACAGTGTATTCCGGAATAGGGCATATTATTCCGAATAGGGCAACTTATTCCAAATAGGGCATTATTCTGAATAGCCAGGGTATTCCGAATAGGGCAACTTATTCCGAATAGTAAGGATTTTCCGGATAGGCAGATTATTCCGAATAGACTAATATTCCGAATAGAGAGGATTATTCCGGATAAGTGACATATTCTGAGTAAGCCATTTATTCCGAATAAAGGTATTATTCCGGATAAGCTGATTTTCAGGTTTCTTTAATTCCAGTTTTTAATTTTTTGCTTTTAATTTCGAGCTTTATTTTTCCCGCCTTTTTCCTTACTCGCACTTTAAGTTTGATTGCCTTAGATTTATTTTAGCCTTGTCTTGGTTTTAAGCTTTAGTTTCGTTTTAAGTTTGCCTTAGTTAGATTTAAGTTTGCGTTATTTTCATTTAGTGCCCTTAAATTTTAGTCACGCTTTTAAATACTTGCCTTTTATTTTAATTAGACCTAGATTTTACTTTTAACTCATTTATTTTAATTGTTCTGCACTTTTTATTTACTACAACGACACAACATTTGTTTCCACCAAAGACAGCTGAGTCGCACATAGAACCTAGATCAATTCGATTAGACACACATCAACGAATCTTTTTAATTAGGCAAAAACCTAGTTATCAATTTTCCAAAAAGTCACCTTTCTGTTTTTGATTTGCTTCTGATGAGACTGCTTTTATACATAGTCTCATCGTTCAAATAAGGCTTAAAATGCATAAAATATCATTAAAACTGCCAAATATATGCTCGTGTTTGTTACTTGTGTATTTTTAGGTACGGATATTGAGGAAATGGCAAAAGATCACAAGAACCATTCAAAAACGAACACGGGAAACGAAGCCGCACAATGAACCGGGCCCAAGTTTGGATTTTACAAAAATTCCCTTGAAGAATTGAAGATTGGCAACTTTAGTCCCTTAACTTTTAAAGATTAACACTTTATACCCCTCAAATATTCAAAAATATGAATAGGGTCCCTAAAGTTTGAAGACTATACAAGATCAGCCCTTGGAAATAGAAGAAATTTCATTTGAAGCCCTTGTTTCAAGTTTATAAAGTTTTTGGGCCAAAAATGACAAAGTGGCAAACTTAAATATAAAGGGAATGAGATTATGTTGTTGTTTATACAAGTTGAACAAAGCAAAGGAGTTGAGGGGGCCATTCTGCCAAGACCACCAAACTTACCCCAACCAATCATCCCCACACGTCACCTCCTTCCACCAATATCATCCTCCCACGTCACACCCCCATCCCAGTCACCCTTCCACTTAACTTAAACTTTTCAAACGGTTTAAAAACGTGGGAAACACCAAATTAATCCCTAATCCTAATCAAATCCAACTATTTAACCACCTTCATCCAGAAAAACACTAAAAAAACCCAGTTTTAATCACCTTCATTTTTAACCTTAACCCCAATTAACCTTGGGGGTTTTACTCCTTACCCCACTCCCAACATAAAACCCCACCCAGAAAATGACCACTCCACCCCTTGTCCCCTCCCATGCTACCCTCTCACATGGTACTTGACCAAATCAATGGACCAACTTCACTCCTTGGCCCCCAAGATCATTTAGACGCTCAAGATTGAATATTCACAGCTGGTATCTTCACTAGACACCAACAGAATCACATGGGAGCAAATTTTGACCAAATTTCAAAATCGTCCAAGGGCATTTAGGGCATTAAGTTGCTAGGGTTTTATTGATTCTAGTATCTTCTTTGTAGTAGTATAAATAGAGGTGCCTGTACCTCTATTGTTTTTTTGTTCCAGTTTTTCTAGCAAAATTGTGTAATCCTTTTTTTAAATTTATAAAGTTTGGTATTTTATTGGTAAAAGTAATTCCTTTTATAAGTTGTAAAAATTTGGTGTTTGTTTTGGCTAGAATCTCTGAGTTCCATCTACATTTGTGTAACACCTTGTGTGTTACAGTTTTCAAAAAGGTTTTATATTGGCTCAAATTTCAGAAACTTAAGACTCCAAAGAAGTGAAAGTGGATTTGGAGTTTTAAATTTGTGAATTTGTTCTTGGTTCAAAACCTTCTCATTGGTTTAAAGGTTTTTCAGTTTGTGAAAAAGGTTTATAAGTCTTCAAAAATCAGAAAGTATACTTTTGCTTGTGTTCTTCATTTTTCTTAGCAGGAAATATTATAAAGCACACTTGCTTGTTGCTGTTCAAGGTTCAGCATAGGCCCCAGCCTATTGAAGGTGGTTGAGCAACCACTAAGGGACCTGGATGTAGGTCCCTTAAGGTAGTTCCCTGTTTCCCTTTTCAGTTTTCAGTTTTATGTGTTATTTGGTGATTTGTGTGAATCTGCATTTAAGTGTTTAAGTGTTGTTGTTATTGGTTTGATTCTACTGTTTAGGAGTTGTATGCATGATATTAAGTGATTAGAGTCCATTTGATTAGGTCTTGAAAAGATTTTGTTTGAAAAATTGATTTTCAGAATTTTTAAGGGGTGTTTGGATCTAGTGTCTAAATTGAGTTTGGTGAAAATTTTTAAGTTAAAACCTTTTTAGAATCATTCTTAGGTTGGTCATTAGGACATATGCTAGTTTAGGTTTCAGTTTGGTAAGTTTTAAACAAGTTTGTATGCTAGTTTAAGTAGAAACATAGCATAATCAGTAACTGCTCTTCTTTGTGCTTGATTTCATGAAAATTTGACCACCAATCCTGCTAGTTGTTAGATTATAGGTTAGTTGAAGATTGTGTATTGGTTATATGCCATGTTGTGAGCTTATTTGAAAGATTTGAGCCTTGGAAATCCATTTTTGTGCAAGTAAAAAAACTTTGCTGTTCGTTAGAAACTAGTTAGCCTTATCAGAAACATTGTGTGCTTATTTGTGTGATTTCTGGCTAAGTGATTTGTGATTTTGTGCATTTGCTTGACTCCCTATACTCAACTGAGTATAGGGGTGCCCTTTTGTCCAACAATCATCAACAAAAACCAAGAATCAAGGCCTCTTGATTCGTATCTGCACAAGTGAAGATACACATTTTGCTTTACTTTGTGTTCATCAGAAACATATCATACTTGGGGACTTGTTTTGATTGCAGTATCTTTAATTCTTGTTTGTTTGTTATAAATTTGTGTTTTTAAGTAAAGTTAAGTGACTGTATTTGTGTTTTTAAAGTAAAAAAAAAATTTAAGCAAAAAGGACGTGGCCAGGACTCGAACCTGCGCCACTCCTCCCACACACAAACGCGTTAACCATCTCTGCCCTAGGGTCTTTGACTGATAGAGTTCATTTCAATAGTTATTTAAAGGGGTTTTGTTTTGGCTTTTCTAAATTAATCCGTGGCTAAATAAGCTTATTAAAACTTATTGGTTAAGCTTTTTGGCCAGATTTCATTTTTCTTGTGTTTGTTATTGAGTTTAGGATTTTTTTAGCACTAAGTTTGAATTTTTCTCTTTCTATATTTATTTTTTATTAATTTTTATTTACCCGTTTTTATTTAAGTGAATAAAAAATAGTAAAAAGTAATTTAAAAATCCAAAAAAATAGTTTTTAGATTTTTATTCACATTCTTGAGGTTTACAGCCCAAAAAGTTTTCAAAAAGTCTTATTTTTGATTTTATAGGATTTTTGGGTTTTTAAACAACTTTAAAATTTAATATAAAATTATTAAATAGGTTTTAGAAACTTTTGATTGCATTTTTGTTTTAGTTACATTATTTAGGATTTTTGGTAATTTTTTAGAATTTTTTAGTAAACTTTGAATTTTTTTGATTATTTTATTATTATTTTATTATTAAAAATTAAAAGTTTGTTTTTTATACTTTTTTCATTTTTCCTAGATTGTAGACACATAATTAGGAACTTTGTAACTTTCCAAATATTTTTAGGGCTTTTCATTTATTTTCTAGAAAAAATTTAAGTTTTAATAGATTTTAATAGTTTTTAAGTGTTTAAAAATAGTTTAATTGGGTTTTAAAATTTTGAAAAATACTTTTTAGCTTAATTAGGTTATTTTTGAGGTTTACAAACTTTGAAATCTTGTTTAGGGCTTTTTAATAATTAATTGTGATTTTTAGGGCTTTAATTAGCATTAAAAAGTCATTATCTAATTAATTAAAAGGTTTTAGCAAGTTTGGATTTTTTTGTAAACTCTTAGAATTTTAATGTGGATTTTTAGTAATTTTTAGGATTTTTTAGGTTAAAATTTTTATTTTTGCACTATTTACGGTTTTACGTGTTCGCCTTTTTCGTCTTAGTTAAATCCGTTTTCGTAACCGTATTTTCTTTCTTATCTCTATTTTCTTTTCTTCATAACAAAATCATCAATCAAAATCAATTCATTACACAACACACTAGCCTCCTCGAGAACGAACTCACTTCATTTGGGTCATTTACACACGGTTTTCCTAAATCGTCGTGCACCCTTGCCCTATATTATTGCCTTGTTTTCCTAAACAAGTGTGATTTTACAACCATCATTTTGGCGCCGCTGCCGGGAGGCGTGTTGTGTTTTGATTGAACCATTGTTGTTTTTATACTAGCCATAATTAGTATTTGTATTAGTAGCACTCTACTAATACGTATTATCGTTTTTCGGTTTTTGTGTGAATATTATTAATATATTGTATACGTAGAACAATAAATTCACAAGTACTCCAAATACGTGAGCAATCACAACCTTGACTTGGGAGGTCATTACCCAATCATTGTATTCGAATCTCAAACCAAAGAAAAAGGCAAAAATAGATAAATACTTTCCTGAAGCTTAATCTTGAAAATACAAACTATAAGGTGGGTATAAGGCGGTTGTATTTCACGACCTAAAGGAAAAAGGCTCTTAAGTGCTTCGCGCCGCCTCGTTTCCTCCGCTTGCTTGTGCGTATTTGATTTTGAGAGTGAATCGAGGGTTTTGCCGCCCTAAGTATTATTACATATCATATATATTTTCTTGGTTTCATTTGATTAAACCCTCTTGAACGATTTGGTGTTCCACCATCGTTCTAAAGTCATCGAAGGCGTTCACTTCACGTGATCGTTTTCATTCCTCGAGGCTTCTTTAATCAAGAGATTTGATTAAGGAGGAGATTTGTAGATTTTTGTCTACTTAATACATTCACCAATTTCCATAAAAGTTAATACCATCAAAAACCAAAAAAAAAGTTGAAAGATACAAAATACCAAAAAGAATCTTCTTTGCTCGTCTCCTCGTTGTACGTGACGTTTATGCTAACTCGTAATCAAGCAAAACGTGCACGTGGACGAAAGAACAAAACTCCCACTCCAACTCATTCTAGTGAGGAGTCTCCTATTGACTAACCCATTGTACGAGAAGCACCTACCATGGCGAATCGAACTATGATGGAGTTACTTCAAGCACCCACCGAGGGTTATGGAGAAGCTATTGTGATTCCCGCAATCCTTGCGGAGAATTTTGAGGTGAAAACGGGTTTGTTGTCGATGATCCAAAACAACAAATTCCATGGTGATGAGAAGGACAATCCCCACAACCATATCCGCCAATTCAATCGTCTTACCGCCACGTGCAAATTTAAGGATGTCTCGAATGACTCGATTAAGATGATGATTTTTCCGTATTCCTTAGCGGGGCCCGCTAAAATTTGGTTAGAGAAAGAGCCACCCAATTCTATATTGACGTGGAAGGATCTCGTTTCAAAGTTTGTGAACCAATTTTTTCCGCCCTCTAAGACTACGCATTTGAAAAATGAGATTTCTAAATTTTCACAAGAATAAAATGAATTTTTCAACGGCTTGGAATAGGTTTAAGGAGATGTTACATGAATGTCCTCATCATGGTTTTTCCGACTTGCACCAAATAGACACGTTTTACAATGGACTTAATGATCATGAAAGAGATTATCTAAATGCCGCCGCGGGTGGTAATTTTTTGTGTAAAACGGTTGAAGAAGCTTTGGTCATAATTGAGAATAGGTCTAAGGTTTATAGCCCTCGTAACACACCGAGTGTTGCCAAAATGGGCTCATCCTCGTCTCGTAGTATCAATGCCTTACATGATGAAGCAAATGAAGAAAATCGATTTTTTGATAGATTTGCTAGCCTTATGTCCCATTGGAAAGCTCAAGAAGCTTCGAATTCCGCTTCGGTTAAAGCGGTTTCTAAGAGTTGTTTGTCGTGTGGTGGAGCTCATGATCTTTCCGAGTGCATTACCGCGGATGGTAACACTTCGAGTGCTTATGTAGCAACGGGAACTTACAACCAAAACGGTCAAGGTTTCGGCAAAAATCAAGCTCCACCAAATCAAAATGCTAATAATTATCGAAACAACAACCAAGGTGGAAATTACCAAGGAAATCAAAGGAATTATAACAAGGGTAATTATCAAAGTGGAAATGGGCAAATTTTAAACCAAAACCAAAACCGTGATTTTCAAACTTCTAACCAAGGTTTTCAAAATGATCACACCAAAAATCTTCAAGGAGAATTTTTGAATTATGCTAAGGCTAATGATGCTAAGTTTGACAATATGCAACGTGAAATGGTTAGCTTAAGATCCGAGTTGAAAAACGAGCTTAAAAACGAACTTGCTAATGAACTTAAAACTCATGCTAATAAAATGGAAGGAAATGTCACACGTCTCCAACAAAATCAACAAAAAATGGAGCAAGGTCAACATGAGATTAAGCAAGAATTGTTAAAAGCGGATGCTAGGCAATCTAAATTTGAGGACCGTATGGCTAAGATGTTTGAAGCTATCATGTGTAAGCCCTCTTCTTCGGGTGGTCTTCCTAGTGATACCATCGTGAACCCGAAAGGAGAGTTGAAGGTTATTACTACTCGTAGAGGTAAAACTTTCAAAGAACCCATTTCTCGTCCAAGTACTTCTATGAAGAAGGAAAAAGAGAAAGAACCCGGGGTGGTGGTAGAAAAGGAGCACATTACAAGCCCACGAAGTACCGCTCAAACCACACCTACGGTTGAACCTATACCAATCATGGAACCCGAGATTCCAAGGCCAATGCCTATGCCTACTATGCCCCAACCCACACCACCTTTACCCTACCCTTCAAGACAGACAAGGAAAAGGCACAAGAACGAAATAATTATAAATTTGAACTTTTTATGAAAATGTTTCGTGACTTGCATTTTAATATAAGTTTTGCCGACGCCTTAGTCATGATGCCTCGATTTGCCGCGAACTTCAAAAGTATGTTGAATAACAAAGAGAAATTGCAAAAATCGTCTAGTTGTTCATCGGTTTTTCTAAGCCGCATACCTCAAAAAGTCGGTGATCCTGGAAAGTTTTTAATCCCATGTGCTATACAAGACATGGAAGAATGCTACGCCTTGGCCGATCTTGGTGCTAGTATTAATTTGATGCCTCTCGAGATTTTTAAATCGCTCAATCTTCCCAATCTCACTCCTTCAAGAATGTCAATCGAGATGGCCGATCATTCTACGATTCTAGCTTGTGGAGTTGCCGAGGACGTCTTTGTGAAAGTTGGAAAGTTCTACTATCCCGTAGACTTTATTGTTGTTGATATTCCCATCGATCCTAAAGTTCCGTTAATTTTAGGTCGATCTTTTTTGGATACCTTGAGAACACTTATCGATGTGCATGCAAGGAAAATCACTCTTCGTTTCAATGAGGAAGAACTCGTCATTAATGCAACCCAAAACTCCACGCTTTCTCATGTGTATTCGATCACATCTTTGTACAATGTGAATCCCATCAAAAACATTTGCAAAAGAATTTCAAATAGAGTTTTAGGAGTTGTTGAGAAAAATGAAGTTTCGTCCCCTCCGCCGGTGGAGGTTAAGAGTGTTAAGCCTACAATTCCAATCTCGAGTGATTCTTCGGATGATGAATACATTGATCCCGATGGGGGAGTTTTCTTTGTTGACAAAAGATTTGAAAACTTACCACCACCTAAACCAAAAAGATTTCAAAATGTGAGAATTTTTAGTGTGACTAACATTGCTTTAGATACACCAAATATTTTTGACATAATTAAATCGGGTTTTCACAAGGAGAGTGTAAAAGATGAAAAAGGAAAAGATTTTAAATTGAATTTAAAAGATTTTTCTACAATTCTAACTCCGTCATCACCACGTGTTTTGAGTGCTACAAGCTCGTCTTCTCCTTTTGACGATGCTTTGTGTGGACTTAGTGTGGGGGAATCCCCTTATGTTCCATCCCCTTTCTCCACCGAGGACGAGATATTTGATCCTGGAATTGCTTATATAGGGAAATCTCGTTCTTCCACCGATGCAATAAATGGAAAATCTTTTCATTTGATTGGTGCGAGTCTACCTCGAGTAGCTCATGTTTTTAGTGACTTACCCATTGTCCCACCCTTCTATTTCTTCTCTCCTATTTTCTTTAAACTCTTTGAGTTTTTGTTGACTCATGATGAAGTGGCGTTGATTAGTTTTTCCAATGAAAACGAGAACGCCATCTTCGACCCCGGTATTTTGCACCATCAAAGGACTTAGTCCTTTATACCGGTTGTTTTTGGGCCTTGTTTATCATGTAAGCCCCACCAAAAATTGACCACACCATGATTATCCCTAAATGATCACATTTATGGGGATTCGAGTCGAGCTTTTGACTCGGTTATCAAAAACAAGGTGCCTCGTGGGGGAAACCCATGCTTATCCATGTACATATTATTGCTTTCTAATTAGTTTAACGTGTGGGGATTTGTGCCCTTCCAACCTTTGTTCTGTGGTTGTTTGTGATATGTGGTTTTTAGATCATGATCTTCACGATTGGAGCCTCTCGTGTTCGTTTAATGGGAGCACTCGATCGTTTGCTTTGGAGACATTTCTCAATATCCATGATATATCCTTTTGATGTTCTAACCTTAGGTTATTAGCACACTTCATAAACGGCTATTAATTTATTGGTTACACCCTTTCCATGCTAGATTAGGCATTCAACTACGTCTCTAGTATGGGGGTGTTTGCACCCCTAGACTCGAAACATTGAGGACAATGTTTAACTTTAGTATGGGGGGTGAATAGATACTTGCCTTGCCAAACCTTCACGCTTTCCAAAGTTTATCGTTTTGTTGCAAAATAAGGCTAAAAAGGCCAAATTTTAAAATTTTTCTCACATTTTATAAGTGTTTGAAGACATGAATGTAGATTTTCCGATGGCGAGAATAAGAGTAATTTTTGACTCGACCGTGCGTGTTGAGCACTTAGCTTTGATTCCTTAACTACACATTAGGCTAAGTCTTTTAAATGAGGACGAGAAATGATAGAGTTAATTATAAGTTACTATGCTAAACGTAGAGTACTCGTATTCTTTCAAAAACTCATGTGTTCTCGTTGTTTGCTTACTCTCCCTTCGCATGTAAATATTTTTTGCTTAATAAATATTGACTTAGCGGTTTAGTTAGGATTGTTGGGTTTCTAGTCTTTTCTAGTAGCTTCCGTGTAATTAAATTGGGAAGACATTAAGGTATCGCCAGCGTCACGGTTTTGAAGTATTGGCACCCGAATAATCGAAAGCTTCACCTAATAATAAGATTTCAAGTGCTCACCTAAATCTAGCAAACAATTTGAAGCCCCACAAGGCCTAAAATCTATGCAAAATTGAAAGTGAATCAAGCCTTAATCTTCGAAGCTTTAAAGATCCAAAATTCGCTTTTACGTGAGGATATACGTCTTTGGCTAATAAAACCACCGATGAGGCGGATAATAAAAGGCAAGGCAAGACAGAAGTCATAATAAAAGCTTCATGGCGAAGTTGAATAAAAGATGGAGGTAAACCAAAGATAATAAGGCCCTTCCGTTAGGGGGCGTATAAAAGTCTTGGTAATAAGTCTCATGTTCAAAACCGTTATAAAACCGTGTTTATCGATTCTTCTTTTCGACTTAATTTTTTAACATCGTTGTCTATTAGGAGGGGTTATTGATTTGATGGTCTTAGTTACATCGTTAGGACTCTGTTTTTAGACCTAAATCTCTATTATCGCATAAGTCAATGATGTATCCTCGTGAACATTCAAGACATAATAAAATATAAGAGATACAACTTAGGAATAATGGGAGGATAAGTACGGGATTAGGGCAGATGAGTAGTGTTAGCATTACCAACTTATAATGACAATGATCTCGTTGCACGCTTGGCATGGAATTGGGGTGAAAATCGAGGACGATGAAATTATTTCTAACGAAGCATTCACGTGTTCTTATTCGATGAACCTAAACGTCCCATTTTGCGATGAAAATCATACATTATGTCTAAAACACAAGTAGTAGTAATAGTAGTAGTGTAGCTAGTTTATCGTTCAATAAAGTGAATAAAATGAATTTTGGAGGTGCTATGATACTTTATTCTAGCATTGCGTGAGGGCACGGCAATCGTTTAGTATGGGGGAGTGATGAGACTTCTTTTATACATAGTCTCATCGTCCAAATCAGGCTTAAAATGCATAAAATATCATTAAAACTACCAAATATATGCTCGTGTTTGTTACTTGTGTATTTTTAGGTACGGATATTGAGGAAATGGCAAAAGATCACAAGAATCATTCAAAAACGAACACGGGAAACGAAGCCGCACAATGAACCGGGCCCAAGTTTGGATTTTACAAAAATGCCCTTGAAGAATTGAAGATTGGCAACTTTAGTCCCTCAACTTTTGAAGATTAACACTTTATACCCCTCAAATATTCAAAATTATGAATAGGGTCCCTAAAGTTTGAAGACTATACAAGATCAGCCCTTGGAAATAGAAGAAATTTCATTGGAAGCCCTTGTTTCAAGTTTATAAAGTTTTTGTGCCAAAAATGACAAAGTGGCAAACTTAAATATAAAGGGAATGAGATTATGTTGCTGTTTATACAAGTTGAACAAAGAAAAGGAGTTGAGGGGGCCATTCTGCCAAGACCACAAAACTTACCCCAACCAATCATCCCCACACGTCACCTCCTTCCACCAATATCATCCTCCCACGTCACACCCCCATCCCAGTCACCCTTCCACTTAACTTAAACTTTTCAAACGGTTTAAAAACGTGGGAAACACCAAATTAATCCCTAATCCTAATCAAATCCAACTATTTAACCACCTTCATCCAGAAAAACCCTAAAAAAACCCAGTTTTAATCACCTTCATTTTTAACCTTAACCCCAATTAACCTTGGGGGTTTTACTCCTTACCCCACTCCCAACATAAAACCCCACCCAGAAAACGACCACTCCACCCCTTGTCCCCTCCCCTAATACCCTCTCACATGGTACTTGACCAAATCAATGGACCTACTTCACTCCTTGGCCCCCAAGATCATTTAGACGCTCAAGATTGAATATTCACAGCTGGCATCTTCACAAGACACCAACAGAATCACATGGGAGCAAATTTTGACCAAATTTCAAAATCGTCCAAGGGCATTTAGGGCATTTTATTTGCTAGGGTTTTATTGATTCTAGTATCTTCTTTGTAGTAGTATAAATAGAGGTGCCTGTACCTCTATTGTTTTTTTGTTCCAGTTTTTCTAGCAAAATTGTGTAATCCTTTTTTTAAATTTATAAAGTTTGGTATTTTATTGGTAAAAGTAATTCCTTTTATAAGTTGTAAAAATTTGGTGTTTGTTTTGGCTAGAATCTCTGAGTTCCATCTACATTTGTGTAACACCTTGTGTGTTACAGTTTTCAAAAAGGTTTTATATTGGCTCAAATTTCGGAAACTTAAGACTCCAAAGAAGTGAAAGTGGATTTGGAGTTTTAAATTTGTGAATTTGTTCTTGGTTCAAAACCTTCTCATTGGTTTAAAGGTTTTTCAGTTTGTGAAAAAGGTTTATAAGTCTTCAAAAATCAGAAAGTATACTTTTGCTTGTGTTCTTCATTTTTCTTAGCAGGAAATATTGTTAAGCACACTTGCTTGTTGCTGTTCAAGGTTTAGCATAGGCCCCATCCTATTGGAGGTGGTTGAGCAACCACTAAGGGACCTGGATGTAGGTCCCTTAAGGTAGTTCCCTCTTTCCCTTTTCAGTTTTTAGTTTTATGTGTTATGTGGTGATTTGTGTGAATCTGCATTTAAGTGTTTAAGTGTTGTTGTTATTGGTTTGATTCTACTGTTTAGGAGTTGTATGCATGATATTAAGTGATTAGAGTCCATTTGATTAGGTCTTGAAAAGATTTTGTTTGAAAAATTGATTTTCAGAATTTTTAAGGGGTGTTTGGATCTAGTGTCTAAATTGAGTTTGGTGAAAATTTTTGAGTTAAAACCTGTTTAGAATCATTCTTAGGTTGGTCATTAGGACATATGCTAGTTTAGGTTTCAGTTTGGTAAGTTTTAAACAAGTCTGTATGCTAGTTTAAGTAGAAACATAGCATAATCAGTAACTGCTCTTCTTTGTGCTTGATTTCATGAAAATTTGACCACCAATCCTGCTAGTTGTTAGATTATAGGTTAGTTGAAGATTGTGTATTGGTTATATGCCATGTTGTGAGCTTATTTGAAAGATTTGAGCCTTGGAAATCCATTTTTGTGCAAGTAAAAACACTTTGCTGTTCATCAGAAACTAGTTAGCCTTATCAGAAACATTGTGTGCTTATTTGTGTGATTTCTGGCTAAGTGATTTGTGATTTTGTGCATTTGCTTGACTCCCTATACTCAACTGAGTATAGGGGTGCCCTTTTGTCCAACAATCATCAACAAAAACCAAGAATCAAGGCCTCTTGATTCATATCTGCACAAGTGAAGATACACATTTTGCTTTACTTTGTGTTCATCAGAAACATATCATATCTGGGGACTTGTTTTGATTGCAATATCTTTAATTCTTGTTTGTTTGTTATAAATTTGTGTTTTTAAGTAAAGTTAAGTGACTGTATTTGTGTTTTTAAAGTAAAAAAAAAAGTTTAAGCAAAAAGGACGTGGCCAGGACTCGAACCTGCGCCACTACTCCCACACACAAACGCGTTAACCATCTCTGCCCTAGGGTCTTTGACTGATAGAGTTCATTTCAATAGTTATTTAAAGGGGTTTTGTTTTGGCTTTTCTAAATTAAGCCGTGGCTAAATAAGCTTATTAAAGCTTATTGGTTAAGCTTTTTGGCCAGATTTCATTTTTCTTGTGTTTGTTATTGAGTTTAGGATTTTTAGCACTAAGTTTGAATTTTTCTCTTTCTTTATTTATTTTTTATTAATTTTTATTTACCCGTTTTTATTTAAGTGAATAAAAAATAGTAAAAAGTAATTTAAAAATCCAAAAAAATAGTTTTTAGATTTTTATTCACATTCTTGAGGTTTACAGCCCAAAAAGTTTTCAAAAAGTCTTATTTTTGATTTTATAGGATTTTAGGGTTTTTAAACAACTTTAAAATTTAATATAAAATTATTAAATAGGTTTTAGAAACTTTTGATTGCATTTTTGTTTTAGTTACATTATTTAGGATTTTTGGTAATTTTTTAGAATTTTTTAGTAAACTTTGAATTTTTTGATTATTTTATTATTATTTTATTATTATTTTATTATTAAAAATTAAAAGTTTGTTTTTTCTACTTTTTTCATTTTTCCTAGATTGTAGACACATAATTAGGAACTTTGTAACTTTCCAAATACTTTTAGGACTTTTCATTTATTTTCTAGAATTAATTTAAGTTTTAATAGATTTTAATAGTTTTTAAGTGTTTAAAAATAGTTTAATTGGGTTTTAAAATTTTGAAAAATACTTTTTAGCTTAATTAGGTTATTTTTGAGGTTTACAAACTTTGAAATCTTGTTTAGGGCTTTTTAATAATTAATTGTGATTTTTAGGGCTTTAATTAGCAATAAAAAGTCATTATCGAATTAATTAAAAGGTTTTAGCAAGTTTGGATTTTTTGTAAACTCTTATAGTTTTATTGTGGATTTTTAGTAATTTTTAGGAATTTTTAGGTTAAAATTTTTATTTTTGCACTATTTACGGTTTTACGTGTTCGCCTTTTTCGTCTTAGTTAAATCCGTTTTCGTAACCGTCTTTTCTTTCTTATCTCTATTTTCTTTTCTTCATAAAAAAATCATCAATCAAAATCAATTCATTACACAACACACTAGCCTCCTCGAGAACGAACTCACTTCATTTGGGTCATTTACACACGGTTTTCCTAAATCGTCGTGCACCCTTGCCCTATATTATTGCCTTGTTTTCCTAAACAAGTGTGATTTTACAACCATCAGCTTCTAACTTTGTTGAATCTTAGCAGTGTTGTTATTGGAAGCTTGTGCTTGTTCTTGCTAGCACATAAGCTCATAAATCTGTGGGTGTGGATGTACATCCATGAGGTTTGTCTTGAAAGCTTGAAAATCTGATAAAAATTGGATTTTTTTGTGGATTTGTGCTCTATTGGTGTTCTTGTTGATTTCTTGGCTTGAATCTTCTTAGTCTTGCATGATAATGTTGTTTATATGCTAGATTAATCATTTGGTAAACTGAATCATACTTTTACTCGTTTAAAATTTGATTTGAAAAGTTAAAAGGGTGTTTGGGTCTACCTATTTGAGTTGAAATCTTGTTATTGTGTGAAGGAAAGTTTGTGTTTGTGTTCTATATCTGACTAGCAGGGTACCCGCGCAATGCAGCGGCGGGTACTCTGTAATCATACTTTTGACGAGTTATATTTTTCGTTTATATGTTTATTTGGATAACGACTTTACGCATGACGAAAATTTAGTAAATAAATGTATCGCTAGCCATTTTGTATTAATTTTTGCACTTTAATTATAAGTGAACATGTTTTTATTAAATTAATAATGAAGATAATTATAATGACGTCATTTAATTCAAGTTTTGTAACCAACGTGCTATATTAAAGCTTGTACAATGTGCATATATATTTGTATTACTTAAATATAAATAGCTATTATAAATAGCTTGTACATGCATATGAATATGTATTACTTAAATAAATAATATTTAATAGCCGGATACCCGCGCAATACGACGGCGGGTACTTGATAAATTATTTTGTGACGAGGAAGTGTTTTTCTTTTGTACGTTTTTTCTGATGGTACGTTTACGGATCAATGACAACTTTTAGTTAAAATAACTATAAGCAATATTAATACAAATACTTCATACCTAAATAAACAATAGGCCAGAATTAAAACGAGTAACATAGATAGCATCTTCCAAACATAAATTAAAAAAATATAGTACTGAAAATATTATGCAATTTTTCATAAACACACATATTCAACTATTAATACAAATTATTAACTGCAACGTCTTTGTTTTCGAAATTTGTAGATAATGGCTATATGCAAACAATAGTTAACCTTAAAGTGCACGTATCATTACAATTTTAATAATTATGTAGTTTAAAAATTTTAAATATTTTGAGTTTAAAGTTTTACAAATTTGAAAAGTTTTTATATATCGAATTGACTGTTACTACATATAATCTTAAACCGGCCCGTTACAAGTATGGTGATTTTGAAGGAACAGTTACTATGATGATTATAAATAGAGTCAAAAGTATAGTTAAAACATCATTGTTGGTTGTTAATGGTAACTTATAATTATTTGTATGGTTAATTTTATGCTTATAAAAAATAGTAACATTCTTATCAAACATATAACATCAGTGCTTAGTGTAATATATTTATACACATGCATAATAAATCTTATATAGTCAGAGAAGTAATTTAAAGCTTTTATTATAACCCAAAAAATAATAACTGGTTGATCTATAAAGTGAAGTTTTGATAAACATAAATTCAAAATAAGAATCCCCTTAATACGCAACGCTCATCCCCGTTATTACTCAAATATTAAACTTGTCAACAACTTTAAAGCACCAGATCTTTAACCAAAAAAATAAAAAATAAAAAACTGCATTGCGGAAAATAACAGAAAAAATACATGTAAACTTATTGCAGATATATAGAGTAATCGATGCCACAAAGTTCACAAAAACCACCAAAGATTGAATCCAAATAAATACTGAAACCACCTTAGCTCGAACCCAAATAAAATCACCTTAGTTTAAACCACTATCAACCACAACCAAAACACTATTATGTATTACTATCGATAACCTGAGTACAAACCTACAAATCAATCTAAAAACATATTTAACTTTTCATATGGTCGGCTTTAGTTTAATCTTTTCACAACCAAACCGCAAGGCAAAAGAGTAAAACCACCGGATATATCACCAAAACACCCTTTATTAGCAAGAGCACCAGATCTACCCCCAAAACCACATAACAAACTTGTGATAGTTTGCTGCTGATGGTGGTGGCCGAAGTGGTGGCAGCTACAAAGGTGGAAAAGGTGATGACGGAGGCTGTAGGTTGTTGTACATCGTAAGAAAAAAGTGGTATATTTGTGTGCGTGTTATGTTGGACGTGTGTTTATATACAGGAGGTCATTAATGGACTATTATATGTTTGGTTTAAATGGGCTATATATGAGTGGGGCTGTTACATTTTTTTGTGTACGTTTCATTATGGGTGTAAAGACAAATGTAAAGAGATTTAAATTTTTAAACTCTTAAGCACAGTATAATTATATGTCTGTATTGTTAAAAACTTGGCCTTCTTTTAATAGAAATGTTTGTGGCTGAATTTTGTAAGACTTCTAAAATTAGAATTGCTTAAATGCTTTATAAATTAGTAGAGATATATGCTTGGTTGAGAGTGTTTTGCTGCAAGTTTCCGAGTTTGAAACCTTGAATCACATAATCTGCTATAACTTGTTGAGTTTGACTGTTTTTGACCTAAGAATTTGGGAAAACCTAGAGTTTATGCATGCTTAGGGTTAAAAGCTGTTAAAACATCATTATTGTAACATATGTGATAGATCTTGAGGTTTCAATCTGGTTTGTTGGTCAAATACATCAGCAAAGTGAAAACTGCATGTGTTAGTGTTCATCAGTAACATTCATCAACTTAGATCTTGCTTAATTCTTTGAATCATTGCATGAAACCTGTTTAGACTTGTTCATTTAAGTTTAATATAGCTTGTGTATGCATTTGGTTGAATTTGGCTGGCTGAATTGTGCTAAAAGTGCTTATTGAACCTAATCTGCTTATTTATTCATGTCTGTGTCATATCTGGTACTTAATTGATTAAACTGTATCAATTGGTTGTTGCTTGTTGTGATTTTTTGATTGTTATTGACTCCTTATGATCCAAAGATCATTTGGGTGCCTTTGTGTAATCTGAATCTCCAAAAAGTTCACTAAAGACAAAAAAGTCTACAAGTCAAGCAGTGGGAAAAGTTCCCACTGCTCAACACCCAAAATTAGCCCCTGCTAGTGTTATTTTGAACTCACCTTATCAATAAGCTATTTTAGCTTATCCAGACCTGCAACAACTTATTTTTGTGATAGATCTTCATTATTTGACCTATTTGTTTAGACTGGAGCTTATTGGACTTTGACTTTGACTTTTTGCTAGAAAACCAACTTATTTGACTTTTTCATAAGTGCTTATTTGCTTTTTCCAGCTTATTGAGTCAGCTTATTTGAAAACTCTTTGTTGATTTTGCTTAATTAAGTCATTTAAAAGCTTTAGAAACTTGAATCAGCTCTTGGGGTGGCCTAGAACTAAAAAAACGACTATTTTGTCGTTTTCTGTAGATTGCTTATTGCATTTTCAGGCTTATTCCTTGGGCTTATTTCAAATTTCTTTTTACAGAAGTCTTATTTGGGACAAAAGAAGCTTGTGTGTCTAATTTGAGCTTATGGCATTAGCTTGCTTAATTCACACTTTCAGCTTTTGGGCATTTGGAAAAAGTTGTTTAAAATCAAATTTTGAGTCAAGTAGTGCTTTTTGGGCTTATTTTGGACACTTTTTCATTTTGGGCCAATTTAGCCCATTTAGTGATCTGTTTTGGGTTTAGCCCATTTTCTAGGCCCATTAAGGGTATTTAGGTAATTTCACTTTCATTTCTGTGTTATTTAGGTTAAATTAAGTTAGTTTGCAACTTTTTAAAATTTATTAGGATTTTTGGTTTTTTATTAATATTTTAATATTATTTTATTATTAAAAATTAAAAGTCTGATTTTCTAAGTTTTTATATTTTTATTAGGTTCTAAACACTTAATTAGGAATTTTGCCACTTTCTAAATATTTTTAGGACTTTCCAATTATTTTCTAGAATTATTTTAAGTTTTACTAGCTTTTAATAGTTTTTAATTGTTTAAAAATAGTTTTTATTTGTTTTAAAATTTTGAAAAATACTTTTTAGCTTAATTAGGTTATCTAAAGGTTTACAAACTTTAAATAAAAGGTTTTAGCAAGTTTGGATTTTTTGTAAACCCTTAGAATATTTTTGTGGATTTTTAGTGATATTTGGTAATTTTTAGGGTAAAATTTTAATTTTGGTGCTTTTTACGGTTTTACGTGTACACCTTTTTCGTCTTAGTTTAATTCGACATCGTAACCGTCATTCTCTTCTTATCCCATTTCTATTTTGTTTTTCATATAATCACAAAGTTAATCCAAATCATTACACTCATAACACACTAGCCTCCTTGAGAACGAACTCACTTTAGGGTCATTTACACACGGTTTTCCTAAATCGTCGTGCTTGCCCTATTTTACCCTTGTTTTCCTTAACAAGTGGTATTTTTACAACCATCATTTTGGCGCCGCTTCCGGGGAGGCGTGTTATGTTTTGATTTGAAAATTGTTGTTTTTATATAGCCATAAATAGCTAATTGTATTAGTAGCACTCTACTAATACATATTATCGGTTTTCGTATTTTTGTGTGAATACTATTACTATAGTGTATACGTAGAACAATAAATTCACAAGTACTCCAAATACGTGAGAAATCACAACCTTGACTTGGGAGGTCAGTACCCAATAATTGTATTTGAATCTCAAACCAAAGAAAAAGGCAAAAATAGATAAATACTTTCGAGAAGCTCAATTTTGAAAAATACAAACTATAAGGTGGGTATAAGGCGGATATTATAAAATATATCCTAAGGAAAAAGGCTCTTAAGTGCTTCGCGCCGCCTCGTTTCCCCGCTTGCTTGTGAGTATTTGATTTTGAGAGCTAATCGAGGGTTTTGCCGCCAAAAGTATTACTAAGTATCATATATATTTTCTTGGTTTCATTTGATTAAACCCTCTTGAACGTTTGGGTGTTCCACCAACGTTCTAAAGTCATCGAAGGCGTTCACTTCACGTGATCGTTTTCATTCCTTGAGGCTTCTTTAATCATGATATTTGGTTAAGGAGGAGATTTGTAGATTTTTGTCTACTTAATACATTCACCCAAATCCAAAAAGGTTAATACAATCAAAAACCACAAAAAAATTGAAAAATACAAAACACCAAAAAGAATCTTCTTTGCTCGTCCCCTCGTTGTACGTGACGTTTATGCTAACTCGTAATCAAGCAAGACGTGCACGTAAACGAAAGAACAAAACTCCCACTCCTAATCTTTCTAGTGAGGAGTCTCCTATTGACGAACCCATTGTAAGAGAAGCACCAACCATGGCGAATCGAACTATGATGGAGTTACTTCAAGCACCCACTGAGGGTTATGGAGAAGCTATTGTGATTCCCGCTATCCCTGCGGAGAATTTTGAGGTGAAAACGGGTTTGTTGTTGATGATCCAAAACAACAAATTCCGTGGTGATGAGAAGGACAATCCACACAACCATATCCGCCAATTCAATCGTCTTACCGCCACTTGCAAGTTTAAGGATGTCTCGAATGACTCGATTAAGATGATGCTTTTTCCGTATTCCTTAGCGGGGCCCGCTAAAATTTGGTTGGAGAAAGAGCCACCCAATTCTATATTGACGTGGAAGGATCTCGTGTCTAAATTTGTGAACCAATTTTTTCCGCCCTCTAAGACTACGCATTTGAAAAACGAGATTTCAAAATTTTCACAAGAGTTTAATGAAAGTTTTTCAACGGCTTGGAATAGGTTTAAGGAAATGTTACATGAATGTCCTCATCACGGTTTTTCCGACTTGCATCAAATTGACACGTTTTTGGACTTAATGATCATGAAAGGGATTATTTAAATGCCGCCGCGGGTGGTGATTTTTTGTGAAAAACGGTTGAGAAAGCTTTGGTGATAATTGAGAATAGATCTAAGGTGTATAGTCCTCGTATCACGTCAAGTGTTCGTAAGGCTTCGTCTTCGGCTTCACCTTCTTTGTCTACTACCATCGATGCTTGCCAAATTGAGGCGAACTTGGAAAACAAGATTTTTGATAAGCTAAAAGGACTTTTGATTGAGTTTAAAGTTGGTGAACATAGTGCTCCCGCTACGGCTAAAGCGGTTGAGGTTTCGTGCATGTATTGTGGTGGAGGTCATGATTTCTCCGAGTGCATTACCAACGGTGGTAACACTTCGAGTGCCTACGCGACCACGAGAACTTACAACCAAAACGGTCAAGTTACCCGCTCTAATCAATTGACTCAACCGGGTTTTGGTTCAAATCAAAATGCTAACAACAACTATCGCAACAATCAAGTTGGTTTCAAAAACAATTACAACAAGGGAAACTATGGGAATCAAGGTGCTAATAATCAAGTTTCAAACAAAAATCAAAATGATTTTCAAAACAACAACAAAGGTTTGCAAACGTTGAAAGATCTTCCAAATGAATTTGTTGAATACGCTAATGGGAATGATGCTAGGTTTGACAATATTCAAAGAGAAATCATTAGCCTAAGGTCCGAGTTTTAGACCGACTTGAAGAAAGAGTTGAAAAATGAGTTAGCTAATGAGCTTAAAAACCACACCAACAAGATAGAAGGAAATGTAACAAGGTTACAACAAAACCAACAAAAAATGTAACAAGGACAACATGAGATTAAGCAAGAAATGATTAAAGCCGAGAAGAGGCAATCCATGTTTGAAGATAAAATCTCGTCTATGTTTGAGGCAATAATGTGTAAACCGTCTTCGAGTAGTCTTCCTAGAAACACCGTATCAAACCCTAAGGGTGAGATGAAAGTGATTACCACACGTAGTGGTAAGACACTTAAGGAACCAACTCCTCAACCAATTGCTCCTATGGAGGAAGCAATTGGGGAAGAACCCGAGGTGGTGGTCCAACAGGAGCATGTCCCAATCCCACGAAGTACCACTCATGCCACACCTACGGTTGACCCATTACCAACATTGGAACCCGAGATTCCAAAGGCTATGCCTACTATGCCTCAACCCACACCACCTTTGCCCTATCCATCGAGACTTAGAAAGGAGAAACGTCAAGAGCGCGACAATTACCAATTTGAGCTTTTTATGAAAATGTTTCGTGATTTGCACTTTAATGTGAGTTTCGCCGATGCTTTGGTCATGATGCCTCGATTTGCCGCTAACTTTAAGAGTATGTTGAACAACAAGGAGAAATTGCACCAATTGTCTAGTTGTTCATGGGTTTATCTTAATCGCATACCTCAAAAAGTCGGTGATCCCGGTAAATTTTTGATCCCTTGTGCAATCCAAGATATGGCAGAATGCTTTGCCTTGGCCGATCTTGGTGCTAGCATTAACTGGATGCCACTTGCAATCTTCAAGTCGCTCAATCTTCCTAATCTTACTCCTTCACTAATGTCTATCGAGTTGGCCGACCATTCCACGATTCCCGCATGTGGATTGGCGGAAGACGTTTTTGTGAAACTGGGGAAGTTCTACTATCCCGTAGACTTTATTGTTGTTGATATTCCCACGGATCCTCAAGTTCCTCTCATTTTAGGTCGTTCGTTTTTAGATACGTCTATGGCTTTGATCGATGTTCATGCTAGAAAGATCACCTTACGTTTCAACGAAGAGGAGCTTGTTATAAACGCAACTCAAAACTCTCAAATTTCTCATGTTTATTCAGTTGCAACCATAAACCTCGTTGATATGATTGACGTGGTTTGCGAGGAATTTTCACAAGAAGTTCTAGGTTTTGGTGATGAAGAAACTAGTGGCAATCCCACTATGTTAGATCCAATTCTTGATAATTCGACACCAACCTTCACTCCATTTGAAGGTGGTGGTTTTACGTTGGAAGAATTCGATGTTCCACGTACTTGTAACGAAGACCTCGACAACGATGAGGACTTCTCGATTATCAAGGATTTTCTTAACGATTTCCCATTTCCTCCACCCGAGGAGGTTATGAGTATCGAGCCAAAATCTTCAATTGAGGAACCACCTATCCTCGAGTTGAAGGATTTACCTCCTCATATCGAATATGTCTTTTTGGAGGAGGACGACAAGTTGCCGGTTATTATTGCGAAGGAACTTCGGATGATGAAAAAACCGCACTTGTCGATGTTCTAGAGGATCACAAAGGGGCAATTGCGTGGAAGTTATCCGACATTAAGGGGATCAATCCCAAATTTTGTACCCACAAAATCTTAATGGAGGAGGATTACAAGCCCGCAATCCAATGTCAAAGGAGGGTGAACCCCAAAATTCACGACGTCGTCAAAAAGGAAGTCCTTAAACTCCTTGACGCGTGAATGATTTACCCTATTTTCGACAGCCCTTGGGTGAGTCCTATACATTGTGTCCCTAAAAAGGGAGGAATGACCGTTGTGCCAAACGATGCCAACGAGTTAATTCCGACTAGACTCGTGACCGAATGGAGAGTGTGCATTGACTATCGAAATTTAAATGAAGCCACTCGAAAAGACCATTTTCCCTTGCCCTTCATGGACCAAATGTTGGAGCGTCTTGCGGGAAATGATTTCTATTGCTTTTTAGATGGTTTTTCCAGTTACTTCCAAATTCCCATCGATCCTCGTGATCAAGAAAAAACTACGTTTATGTGTCCATATGGAACGGTTGCCTATCGTAGAATGCCATTCGAACTTTGTAATGCACCGGGAACCTTTCAAAGGTGCATGATGGCTATTTTTCATGATATGATCAAGAAGACGATGGAAGTCTTCATGGATGACTTTTCCGTGTTTGGTAGTTCGTTCACTTCGTGTTTGTCGAATCTCGAGAGAATGTTGAAACGTTGTAAGGAAACCAACCTTGTGCTCAATTGGGAAAAATGTCCTTTTATGGTTAAAAGTGGAATCGTCTTAGGGCACAAGGTCTCGAAAGCGGGGATTGAGGTAGATCAAGCTAAGGTAGACGTCATCGCCAAATTACCTCATCCCAAAACCGTTAAGGGAGTTAGGAGTTTCTTAGGCCACGCGGGCTTTTATCGTCGATTCATCAAGGATTTTTCAAAGATCTCTCGACCTATTACACATCCTCTTGAAAAAGAGGCATGTTTTGTCTTTGACAAAGATTGTGTACGAGCCTTTGAAATCCTTAAGAGGAAACTTACCGAAGCTCCCATTCTTGTTGCTCCCAATTGGAACCTCCCCTTTGAGCTCATGTGTGATGCTAGCGACTACGCTATTGGGGCCGTATTGGGGCAACGTCATGATAAGCACTTCTTGCCTATTCACTATGCTAGCAAGACGATGATCGAGGCTCAACTAAAATACACTAAAACGGAGAAGGAATTCCTTGCCGTGGTGTATGCATTTGAGAAATTTCGACCTTATCTCGTCTTGGCTAAATGCATAGTATATACGGATCATTCGGCTATCAAGTATCTCATGGCTAAGCAAGATGCAAAGCCGAGATTACTTCGTTGGATTCTCCTCCTTCAAGAATTTGATCACAAAATCGTTGACAAAAAAGGAGCCGAGAATCTAGCGGCCGATCATCTTTCTCGTTTGGAAGATCCTCACCAAAGTATTTACGAGCCCAAGGAAATCACCGAAACATTTCCGCTCGAGACACTTGGTGTAGTGAATTCTAAGCTTGATCCTTCCACCCCATGGTTTGCGGATTTTGCAAATTACCATGCGGGTAACTTCATCATCAAGGGTATGACGCCTCAAGAAAAACGAAATTTCTTTCGTGACGTCAAGTTCTACTTTTGGAACGACCCTTACTTGTTTCGAACTTGTGCGGATCAAATCATCCGACGTTGTGTATTTGGCACCGAAGCTTCTAATATCCTTAGAGCTTGTCACGAGGGACCCACGGGTGGTCACCACGGTGCAAATCTCACGGCTAAGAAGGTGTTTAATGCCGGCTTCTTTTGGCCTACTATTTACCGAGATGCACAAGATCTTGTGAATTCGTGTGATTCATGCCAACGACAAGGAAAAGCCTCACAAAAAGATGAAATGCCATAAAACATCATCCAAGTGTGTGAGATCTTTGACGTTTGGGGTATAGACTTTATGGGGCCGTTCCCATCATCTCGTGGTAATAAGTACATTCTCGTTGCGGTTGACTACCTATCTAAGTGGGTGGAAGCTAAGGCTTTGCCCACCAATGATGCTCGTGTGGTAGTCAAGTTTTTGAAGCAATTGTTTTCTCGGTTTGGAACCCCTCGTGCGATCATAAGCGATCGTGGAACCCATTTTTGTAACGACCAATTCGAAAGGGTCCTAAGGAAATATGGGGTTACACATCGGTCTTCTACGGCTTATCACCAACAAACGAGTGGGCAAGTCGAGGTTTCAAACCGAGCGTTGAAGAGGATCTTGGAAAGATCCATTGGGGAAAACCGATAAACTTGGTCGGATAAGTTGGACGATGCTTTATGGGCCTTTAGGACCGCTCATAAGACGCCCATTGGGTGCATTCCCTATAAGCTTGTGTATGGGAAAAATTGTCATTTTCCAATTGAATTAGAACACAAGGCTTATTGGGCCCTAAAGCATTGTAATGATGATATGGAGACCGCGGGAAAACACCGGAAAATGCAATTAAATGAATTGGATGAATTAAGGGATATTGCTTATGAAAATTCATTGATTTACAAAGAAAAAACTAAAAACTTGCATGATTCTAAAATTAAAAACCGGGTTTTTAACATTGGGGATCAAGTTTTGCTTTTTAATTCTCGATTGAAAATCTTTTTCGGTAAGTTGAAATCCCGTTGGTCCGGTCCATTCACCGTGACTCGAGTTTTTCCATATGGGACCATCGAGCTAGCTCAAAATGATGGCCCCAATTTCAAGGTGAATGGACATAGGTTGAAGCACTACTTTGGCGGGGAAGTTCCATCCTTGAACTACCTCGACCAAATCACCTTCCCCAATGATAATTAGTATTGAGGGGATTGAGTCGAGCTCATGACTCGGTAATAAAAAATGAGGTGCCTCGTGGGGAAGTCCCATGGTTATCCTATGTACATATTATCGCTTTCTAATGTAGTAATGTGTGGGGATTTGTGCCCTTCCAACCTTTGTTCCGTGGTTGTTTGTGCATTGTGGACTTTAGATGATCATGATCTTCACGATTGGAACCTCTCGTGTTCGTTTTATGGAACACTTGATAGTTTGCTTTGAATACTTTCTCAATATCCATGATATATCCTTTGATGTTCTAACCTTAGGTTTTTAGCACACTTCATAAACGGCTTTAAATTTAACGGTTACACCCTTTCCATGCTAGATTATGCATTCGACTACGTCTCTAGTATGGGGGTGTTTGCACCCCTAGACTCGAAACATTGAGGACAATGTTTAACTTTAGTATGGGGGAGTGAATAGATACTTGCCTTGCCAAACCTTCACGCTTTCCAAAGTTTATCTTTTTGTTTATCGTTTTGTTGCAAAATAAGGCTAAAAAGGGCCAAATTTTAAATTTTTTCTCATATTTTATAAGTGTTTGAAGACACGAATGTAGGTTTTCCGATGGCGAGAATAAGAGTATTTTTTTACTCGACCGTGCGTGTTGAGCACTTAGCTTTGATTCCTTAACTTGACATTAGGCTAAGTCTCTTAAATGAGGACGAGAAATGATAGGGTTAATTATAATTTACTATGCTAAACGTAGAGTAATAGTATTCTTTCAAAAACTCATGTGTTCTCGTTATTTGCTTATTCTCCCTTCGCATGTAAATATTTTTTGCTTAATAAATATTGACTTAGCGGTTTAGTTGGGATTGTTGGGTTTCTAGTCTTTTCTAGTAGCTTCCGTGTAATTAAATTGGGAAGACATTAAGGTATCGCCAGCGTCACGGTTTTGAAGTATTGGCAACCCGAATAATCGAAAGCTTCACCTAATAATAAGATTTCAAGTGCTCACCTAAATCAAGCAAACAATTAGAAGCCCCACAAGGCCGAAAAATCTATGCAAAAGTGAAAGTGAATCAAGCCTTAATCTTTGAAGCTTTAAAGATCCAAAATTCGCCTTAGCGTGAGGATATACGTCTTTGGCTAATAAAACTACCGGTGAGGTGGATAATAAAAGGCAAGGCAAGGCAAGACCGAAGTCATAATAAAAGCTTCATGGCGAAGTTTAATAAAAGATGGAGGTAAACCAAAGATAATAAGGCCCTTCCGTTAGGGGGCGTATAAAAGTCTTGGTAATAAGTCTCATGTTCAAAACCGTTATAAAACCGTGTTTATCGATCCTTCTTGTTGACTTAATTTTTTGACATCGTTGTCTATTGGGAGGGGTTATTGATTTGATGATCTTGGTTACACTGTTAGGACTCTATTTTTAGACCTAAATCTCTATTATCGCATAAGTCAAACAATGTATCCTCGTGAAACATTCAAGACAAAATAAAATCTAAGAGATACAACTTAGGAAAATGGGAGGATAAGTACGTGAATAGGGCATATGAGTAGTGTTAGCATTACTAACTTATAATGACAATGATCTCGTTGCACGCTTGGCATGGAATTGGGGTAAAAATCGAGGACGATGAAATTATTTCTAACAAAGCATTCACGTGTTCTTATTCTATGAACCTAAACGTCCCATTTTGCGATGAAAATCATACATTATGTCTAAAACGCAAGTAGTAGTAATAGTAGTAGTGTAGCTAGTTTATCGTTCAATAAAGTGAATAAAAATGAATTTTGGAGGTGCTACGATACTTTATTCTAGCATTGCGTGAGGGCACGGCAATGGTTTAGTATGGGGGAGTGATGAGACTACTTTTATACATAGTCTCATCATCCAAAAAGGGCTTAAAATGCATTAAATATCATCAAAATACCCATATATATGCTTGTGTTCGTTGCTTGTGTATTTTAGGTACGGATATTGAGAAGATGACAAAAGATCACAAGAATCATGCAAAAACGAACACGGGAAACGAAGCCGCACAATGAACCAAGCCCTAATGAAGAATTTTCCAAAGAAAACCCTTGAAGATTTGAAGAATTATGAAGAAGGGTCCTCTAATATGGAAGAATTGACACTTTATACCCTTGTATCTTCATAATTACAAGTTTGGTCCCTAAAGTTTGTCAAAATTACAAAAAGGGCCCTCCACTTTGAAGAATTGACAAGTTTAGCCCCTCAACAAAGCTAAATTGTCAACCATTATCCTCCACAAAGTCAAATATATCATGAAGTCCTTCAAAGAACAAGAAATTACAAGTTTGGTCCTTTGAAAATCTCAAAATTACAAAAAGGACCCTCGACTTTCAATATTTGGCAAGAATGGTCCCACAAAAATGAAGACATGGCAATTTTAGTCCTCCAAAATGCCAATCATACAAGTCAAGACCATATTCCTTGAAGAAAATGCCAAATCAGTCCTTCAAGAATCACAAAATGGTAAGAAATACCCCTGAAATCATTTTAGAAAACTTTTTGGGGCAAAAGTGTGAAAAATGAAAAGTTGTTACAAAGGGAATTGGCGTTGACAACTTTCTAAATTGAAAAGACAAGAAAAGGGAAGAAGAGGGGGTAAAGCTGGCCAGACAAAATACTTACCTAGACCATTCACATCATGACACCTGTCCCACTCACCCCTCTCCTCCAATAACATCCCACCAATCCTCCACATCAGCTATCCACTCACCAATTTAAATAACTAATCCTAACAGATTAGTTAAATCTTGGCTCTTAACACATTTTTAAACCCAAATCTGGATCAAACGTCACACTATTCACTCAAGAACGAGGATTAGGGCTTTTTGATTAAGCAAAAATTAAACCCCAATATTATCCAGATTTATGATTATACATGTCTTAAACATAACCCAACTTTCAAAATACTTTCCACCTCACCCCTTTGTCCCACATGAGATTCCCCAACCAACTTTATTGAAGAAAATGCCAAAGAGGCCAGAAAGATCAACGTCCCACAAAGCTGCTTCAAACTTAAGCTTGTTAGGAGCCTTTGATCACTTCTACATGGTTGACAACTCACACAAACAGCCAAGAATCCGTCACATGATTCCAAGATATTCAAACTCCACAAGGGCATTTTTGGGAATTCAAGCATTAGGGTTTAGTGTTTTTATCTGTTCTTAGTTCACATGTAAGGCTCTATATAAAGCCATAGGGTTTCATTTGCACAACTACTTTTGGTTTTTCCTTGTTCAATAGCTTGTAAATCCTCTTTTCTGTTAATGAAAGTGTGTTGAGTTTTGTTGAAGAAAGACCAAGTGCCACTTAATTCTTAGCTGGTTTATGATATATGTTAACTGAAATTGAACCTTAAAACGTTTTTTAAACCTTGTGTAAGAAATTACACATTGGATCAAAATTTGATATTTTGCTAAGTTCTTGTTCAAACCTTGGAATTCTTGGGCTATAGGGCTGATCATAGCATCCTAATTGTGATATTAAGGTGTGATGAGACTTATAACTTGGGGATAATCAAGTGTGGGGTAACAAGGTTGCATCAATCAAGTTTATTTTCCAAAAAGTCACCTTTCTATTTTTGATTTTTGCTTCTAACTTTGTTGAATCTTAGCAGGGCTGTTATTGGAAGCTTGTGCTTGTTCTTGCTAGCACATAAGCTCATAAATCCGTGGGTGTGGATGTACATCCATGAGGTTTGTCTTGAAACCTTGAAAATCTGATAAAAATTGGATTTTTTGTGGATTTGTGCTCTATTGGTGTTCTTGTTGATTTATTGGCTTGAATCTGCTTAGTCTTGCATGATAATGTTGTTTATATGCTAGATTAATCATTTGGTAAACTGAATCATACTTTTACTCGTTTAAAATTTGATTTGAAAAGTTAAAAGGGTGTTTGGGTCTACCTGTTTGAGTTGAAATCTTGTTATTGTGTGAAGGAAAGTTTGTGTTTGTGTTCTATATCTGATATATGCTTGGTTGAGAGTGTTTTGCTGCAAGTTTCTGAGTTTGAAACCTTGAATCACATAATCTGCTATAACTTGTTGAGTTTGACTGTTTTTTACCTAAGAATTTGGGAAAACCTAGAGTTTATGCATGCTTAGGGTTAAAAGCTGTTAAAACATCATTATTGTAACATATGTGATAGATCTTGAGGTTTGAATCTGGCTTGTTGGTCAAATACATCAGCAAAGTGAAAACTGCATGTGTTAGTGTTCATCAGTAACATTCATCAGCTTAGATCTTGCTTAATTCTTTGAATCATTGCATGAAACCTATTTAGACTTGTTCATTTAAGTTTAATATAGCTTGTGTATGCATTTGGTTGAATTTGGCTAGCTGAATTGTGCTAAAAGTGCTTATTGAACCTAATCTGCTTATTTGTTCATGTCTGTGTCATATCTGGTACTTAATTGATTAAACTGTATTAATTGGTTGTTGCTTGTTGTGATTTTTTGATTGTTATTGACTCCTTATGATCCAAAGATCATTTGGGTGCCTTTGTGTAATCTGAATCTCCAAAAAGTTCACTAAAGACAAAAAAGTCTACAAGTCAAGCAGTGGGAAAAGTTCCCACTGCTCAACACCCAAAATTAGCCCCTGCTAGTGTTAATTTGAACTCACCTTATCAATAAGCTATTTTAGCTTATCCAGACCTGCAACAACTTATTTTTTGTGATAGATCTTCATTATTTGACCTATTTGTTTAGACTGGAGCTTATTGGACTTTGACTTTGACTTTTTGCTAGAAAACCAACTTATTTGACTTTTTCATAAGTGCTTATTTGCTTTTTCCAGCTTATTGAGTCAGCTTATTTGAAAACTCTTTGTTGATTTTGCTTAATTAAGTCATTTAAAAGCTTTAGAAACTTGAATCAGCTCTTGGGGTGGCCTAGAACTAAAAAACGACTATTTTGTCATTTTCTGTAGATTGCTTATTGCATTTTCAGGCTTATTCCTTGGGCTTATTTCAAATTTCTTTTTACAGAAGTCTTTTTTAGGACAAAAGAAGCTTGTGTGTCTAATTTGAGCTTATGGCATTAGCTTGCTTAATTCACACTTTCAGCTTTTGGGCATTTGGAAAAAGTTGTTTAAAATCAAATTTTGAGTCAAGTAGTGCTTTTTGGGCTTATTTTGGACACTTTTTCATTTTGGGCCAATTTAGCCCATTTAGTGATCTGTTTTAGGTTTAGCCCATTTTCTAGGCCCATTAAGGGTATTTAGGTAATTTCACTTTCATTTCTGTGTTATTTAGGTTAAATTAAGTTAGTTTGCAACTTTTTAAAATTTATTAGGATTTTTGGTTTTTTATTAATATTTTAATATTATTTTATTATTAAAAATTAAAAGTCTGATTTTCTAAGTTTTTATATTTTTACTAGGTTCTAAACACTTAATTAGGAATTTTGCCACTTTCTAAATATTTTTAGGACTTTCCAATTATTTTCTAGAATTATTTTAAGTTTTACTAGCTTTTAATAGTTCTTAATTGTTTAAAAATAGTTTTTATTGGTTTTAAAATTTTGAAAAATACTTTTTAGCTTAATTAGGTTATTCTAAAGGTTTACAAACTTTAAGATCTTGATTTGGACTTTTTATTAGTTAATTTTGATTTTCAGGGATTTAATTAGCATAAAAAAGTCATTATTTAATTAAATAAAACGTTTTAGCAAGTTTGGATTTTTTGCAAACCCTTAGAATATTTTTGTGGATTTTTAGTGATTTTTGGTAATTTTTAGGGTAAAATTTTAATTTTGGTGCTTTTTACGGTTTTACGTGTACACCTTTTTCGTCTTAGTTTAATTCGACATCGTAACCGTCATTCTCTTCTTATCCCATTTCTATTTTCTTTTTCATATAATCACAAAGTTAATCCAAATCATTACACTCATAACACACTAGCCTCCTTGAGAACGAACTCACTTTAGGGTCATTTACACACGGTTTTCCTAAATCGTCGTGCTTGCCCTATTTTACCCTTGTTTTCATAAACAAGTGGTATTTTTACAACCATTAATACTCCACATGCTAAAATCGTAGAATGAGCGGCCATCTCGATAGACATGTTCGAAGGAGTAAGAGCCGGAAGCGAAAGCGATTTCCAAATGGAAAATGGCATCAAATTAATGCTCGCACCAAGATCGGCCAAGGCGAGGCATTCTTTCATATCTTGTATGTCACAAGGAATGAGAAACTTTCCGGGGTCACCAACTTTCTCCGGTATGCGGTTAAGATAAACCGAAGAACAATTAGCAAGCTTTGAAAGCTTTTCCTTATCATTCATCATACTTTTAAAAGTGGAAGCGAAACGAGGCATATATAACAACGCGTCGGCTAAACTTACATCAAAATGAACTTGTTGAAACATTTTTATAAAAAGCTGGATTTGTTGTTTGTTACGTTCTTGCAATTTCTCTTTGTTTCGTCTCGAAGGGTAAGGTAAGGGTGGTGTGGGTTGGACATTAGGCAACGGCCTTGGAATCTCAGGTTCCATGATTGGTATTGGTTCAACCATAGGTGTGGTTTGAGCGGTACTTTGTGGGCTTGTGATATGCTCCTTTTCGACCATCACCTCGGGCTCTTTCTCGATTTCCTTCTCCGTAGAAGTACTTGGACGAGAGATTGGTTCCTTGAAAGCTTTACCACTACGTGTAGTAATAACCTTCATTTCTCCCTTCGGGTTTGCAATGGTATCACTAGGAAGACCACCCGAGGAAGAGGGTTTACACATGATTGCTTCAAATATTTTTGCCATACGGTCTTCAAATTTTGATTGCCTTAAATCCGCTTTTAACAATTCTTGCTTAATCTCATGTTGTCCTTGTTCCATCTTATGTTGATTTTGTTGAAGACGTTGAACGTTTCCTTCCATTTTATTTGCATGAGTCTTAAGTTCATTAGCAAGTTCGTTTTTAAGCTCGTTTTTCAACTCGGATCTTAAGCTAATCATCTCATGTTGCATATTATCAAACTTAGCATCATTTGCTTTAGCATAATCCAAAAAATCTCCTTGAAGATTTTTTGTGTGAGCATTTTGAAAACCTTGTGTAGTGTTTTGAAAATCACGGTTTTGGTTTTGATTTGCAACTTGTCCATTCCCACTTTGATAATTCCCTTTGTTGTAATTACATGAATTGCCTTGATAACCCCATTTTGATTGTTGTTTCGATAGTTATTAACATTTTGATTTGGTGGAGCTTGATTTGGGCGGGAACCTTGGCGGTTTTAGTTGTAAGTTCCTGTTGCTACGTAAGCACTCGAAGTGTTACCACCGGCGGTAATGCACTCGGAAAGATCATGAGCTCCACCACAAGACAAACAACTCTTATCAACCGTTTTAACCGATGCGGAGTTCAAAGCATCTTGTGCTTTCCAATGAGTCATAAGATTTGAAAACCTATCGAAAAACCCATTTTCCTCATTAGCTTCATCATGTAAGGCATTAATGTGACGAGACGATGACGACGATAACGAACCCATATTGGCAACACTCGGTGTGTTACGAGGGTTATAAACCTTAGATCTATTCTCGATAATCTTTAAAGCTTCATCGGTCGTTTTGCACAAAAAATTACCACCCGCAGCGGCATTCAAATAATCTCGTTCATAATCATTAAGCCCATTATAGAAAATATCTATTTGATGCAATTCCGAAAAATCATGGTGTGGACATTCGGGTAACATTTCCTTAAATCGTTCCCATGCCATTAAAAAACTCTCATTATTACGTTGTGTAAACCTTGAAATCTCATTTTTCAAATGTGTTGTTTTAGATGGTGGAAAAAATTGGTTCACAAACTTAGAAACGAGATCACCCCATGTCAAAATCGAATTTGGCGGTTCTTTCTCGACCCAAATTTTAGTGGGTCCATCTAACGAGTATGGAAACAACATCATCTTAATGGCGTCATGTGGAACATCCTTAAACTTGCTAGTTGCGGTGAGACGATTAAAATTCCTTATGTGGTAATGCGGGTTGTCTTTCTCATGACCTCTAAACTTATTTGCTTGCAACATCGACATTAAACCCGTCTTAATCTCGAAATTCTCCGCAAGGATAGCGGGAATCACAATAGCTTCTCCAAAACCCTCGGTGGGTGCTTGAAGCAACTCCATCATAGTACGATTAGCCATGACGACTTCTTGTTCTACAATAGGTTCAACAATTGGAGTTTGTTTTTCAATCAACGGCTCTTGATTTCCTTGACTTTGACGACGTTTGCGAGCTCGTTTTGCTTGATTATGAGTTTGCATAAACTTCACGAAGAATGGGAGGTGAGCAAAGAAGATTCTTTTTGGATGTTTTGTGAATTTTCAATTTTTTGTGTTTTTGATTGTTTTTAATTATTTTTTTTTGGATTTTGTGTATTTCGTAGACAACAATCTACCAAATCTCTCCTCGAATCAATCTCTTGATTAAAGAAGCCTCAAAAGAATGAAAACGATCACGTGGAGTGAAGGCCTTCGAATGACTTTAGAACTTTGGTGAAAACCAAATTGTTCAAGCGGGTTTAATCACAAAGAAAACCAAGTAAATATATATGATATGTAATAATACTTTGGGCGGCAAAACCCTCGATTAGCCTTCAATCTCAAAATACTCACAAGCAAGCGGGGAAACGAGGCGGCGCGAAGCACTTAAGAGCCTTTTTCTACTACCCTCCTTATACCCACCTTATAGTTTGTATTTTTTAAAATCGAGCTTCACGAAAGTATTTATCTATTTTTGCCTTTTTCTTTTGTTTGAGATTCGAATACAATAATTAGGTGATCAAATCCCAATTAAGGTTGTGTTTTCACACTTTTAGAGATATTTTGGATTGATTTTGATACTTAATACAATATAGGAATAATAATTTCACAAGAAAAACGAAAAAAAACCGATAATACGTATTAGTAGATTTCTACTAATACAAATACTATTTATGGTTAATATTAAAAACAACAAGACAAATTAATCACGACACACCTCCCCGGCAGCGGTGCCAAAATGATTGTAGTGTTTTACCACACCTTTAGGAAAAGGAGGTAAATAGGGAAAGTATTAAGTACGACGGTTCAGGGAAACCGTGTACTAATGACCCAATGAAGTTCGTTTCCCAAGGAGGTATATGTGTGTGAATAATTCGTAATTGATTTGAGATTAATATTTGAAAGAAGGGGATGAGAAATTAGAATGACGAAGACGTGAAATTAATTACTACGACGACTAAACGTAAAACCGTAAAAAGAGCTAAAATAAAAATTAATTCTAAAAATTCCCAAAAAATTACCAAAAATCAAATTAAATAAACTAAGAGTTTACAAATGATCAAAACTTTTTCAAACCTCTTAATTAGTTAAATATTAATTTTTTAATGCTAATTAAAGCCCTAAAAATCAAATTAATTATCACAAAGCCCAAATAAAAATTTTCACTTGGTAAACCTCCAAAATGACCTAAAAAGATTAAAAAATATTTTTATAAAATTTTAAACTATTTAAAACTATTTAAAATGATTTAAAAACTATTTAAACTTAAAATAATAATAAAATTAATCTAATGATGATAAAATTAATCTAAGAGTTGAAAAAATCCTATTTTAATGTATTAAACCTAAGAAAAATATAAAAATTGCAAAAATGTGAAATTTGAAAAATAATAATAAAATAATATTAAAATAATATTAAAATCCAAAAATTATAAAAAATATAAAAACTTGCAAACTAGTTTATTTTAACCTAAATAATCAGTAAATGAAAGAGAAAGTACCAAATTACCCCTAATGGGCCCCCAAATGGGCTAAAACCAAAAACAGTCAACCTTAATGGGCTTTTGGGCCCAAAAAGTCAAACTAGGCCCAAATGACCTGAAAAAGCCCTATCTGACTCAAAATTCAATTTTAAACACAAAAGTCTGAAGGCCCAATAGTTGGTTTTGAGCTTATCACAGCTTAAATAGCCAACAACTTATTCTTATTGGGCCAATAAGCCCATTAAGCAATAAGCCAATGCCATAAGCTCTGATTAAACACACATCCTTCTTTTGAGATGCCTAAGAGGTCTGTGAAAAGAAATTTTGAAAAAGCACACTCAATAAGCCAAAAATAAGCCAAGAAGATTTTCACTAAAAGACAAAATAGTCGACTTGGAGTTCTAGACCACCTCAGACCTTCTAATAAGTTGCAAAAGACTCTAAATGACTTAATTAAGACAAATCAACAAAGAAAAGTTCAATAAGCCAAGCCAAATAAGCACAATAAGCTGATAAGCACTTATTTAAAAGTCAAAGTGTTTGGTTTTCTAGTCAAACCTCAAAGTCAAACCCTCAAATGCTCCAGAATGAACAAATGGGTCAAATAAGTGACACCTATTACAAATTCAAAGTTGTTGCAGGTTAAAATAAGCTAGAATATCTTATTAATAAGCACCAGTTGAAATAACACTAGCAGTGGCTAGCAGCAGGGGAAAGGAGTTCCCACTGCTTTGACTATTTGACTTGCTTTTTAAGAGAGATCCAGTTGGATTCAAATGGAAACAAGGGCACCCTTGTAATCAGTGAATCACAAGGAGTCTATATCAACAAAGAAATCACAAATAGGTTCACTCAATAAGCCCAGAATAAGCAAACAGTCCACAGATATTGCACAGACCTTAAAAATAAGCAGTTGTGAACAAATAAGCAGTTTGAGCATGAATAAGCCAGCCAAATTGAACCAAATTCATACACAAGCTATAATAAAGTCCAATAAGCACATAAACTTGTTTCAATCAATGGATCAAAGTAAATAAGCAGATTCAAGCACCAAAAGTTACTGATTAGCAAAAGTGATTATCCAAAATCCTTTTGCTGATCTATTTGACCACCAATCCAAATTTAAGCCTTCAAATCTCTTTCCCTGATAAAGTTAACCAAAATTTAACACTTGTTAACCCTAGTCTACCCATAGATCTAGGTGTCCCCAAAATTTTAGCCAAAATACCCAAGTAAAACTGATTTTATAGCCTTTTGATTGATTTGGTTGTTTCAAACCACAAAACTTGCAAATAATGAAAACTTAGCACCATGTAAACAGATACCAAACCAGTAGAACCAATAAACAACAACCTAGTTGCCTTAAATCCCTTTGAATCAGTTAACTCAAACACCCCTTTGGAATCTGATTTTGCAATCTTCCAAAGGATTGTTATGATTTAACCCTTCAAACAAGATCTAATCAACCCTAACAACACTTAATCAACTTCAGAAACTCAAATCAAACCACAAAACACAGATCCACAATAAATCATGCAAAAATTAAAAATATTCAAAAAAAATCAGATAAATGAAAAAGGAAAGAGATGCAAACCTCCAAGACTCACATCCAAGCCTTGGAATGTTTGAGCTGAGGTGCTAGCAAAACAAGCACCAACTTCCTTGTACCTGCTAAGAAAAGCAAACCACAAGGATGAACAAATAACTATGAAATCTGATTTTTTTTTAAAACAAGTGTTTTATCCCATAAAACCTTTCCTCAAAAACCAACAAATGATAAATTGGAACTCAGACCTTAGCTATTCAGATACCAAACTTTTATAAATAACACAAGAGAATTAAAGATTTTCAGAAATTCAAATTTTATTTCATAAAAAGGGATTACAAATAAGATAGCTAAAATTTGGAACAAAGGGACTCTCACATGTTGAGGTCTCCTTTTATAGACGGATACAAGGCATGAACAAGCAAAACCCTAGGCTATGAAATCCCAAAAGTACCCTTGAAATCTTCTAGACGCATTTGATGTTTTAGTTGTCCACATGAATCAGGAACGTTCATTTTAGCTTGCTAGTTAAGCAGTGAGTCTTGGCTGTTGATTTGGCCACGTGTCTTTACTTGGAGATGAGGGTGTGATGTGATTAGGTAACGGGTTAGGGTGTGGGGTCCTTTGTTGAGTGGAGAAGAGGGATTTAATTGTTGGGATGAGTTATGGAGTGTGTGAATCAAACGTGTATCAAGGTAATTTTATTTTACCCTTTGGTTAAGTGGATGGTAATTCTGGGTTCATCACGTGCTACAGTAAAGATTTTGATCCGATAGTAGTGGGTGTAAAGTGTTTGGTGCGTGTTTATTGAGTTTAAACTTTGGGAAATGACAATAGGAGTCCTTGTGTTTTGGCAGAAGTTGTAAACAATGTTTTTCAGCCTTTCAACTTAATTCCCTTTGTTAATAAACTTTCAAAGTTCACACATTGGCCACAAAACTTTTGCAAAAGGTTTTCAAGGGTTGTTTTTGCCACTTTTGAATATTTGAAGGACTGATCTTGGACATTTTTTATCTTCAAAGGTCTTCATTGTATCTTTGACTTCATGAGGGACCATTATTGACAATTTAGAATTGATGAGGGACTAAACTTGTCACACTCCCAAAATATCAGAGTATAATGGCGACAAGGGAGTGGTGACGTCATGATTATCATACACACATAGTCACAAAGAACGACCTCTACATGAGACGTTCGGAAAAATAGATCACTTGTAATTAATAAAATAAGTTGTTTTAACAAAGTGCGGAAGCATAAACTGGATACAGTTACAAAACATAGTTTTCTTAAATGGTACAAATGATCGTTGTTTCAAAGAAATGACGGCAATGCATGAGACCTCATTTAGCATCTTCCTTCTTAATACCTGAGAAAAACATTGCTAAAGTGTCAACATAAAGTTGGTGAGTTCATAGGTTTAGTTAGTTTGAAAGGTTTAATGAACCACAAGATTTTCCCAAATGTGATGACAATATAACATATACAAAGTCATCCCAAAAGTATTTATTACAGTCTAAGCTCGTGACACCGAAGCGTTAACAACACCGGCAGTATAATCATATAAATGTAGCCCAAACTAGATTCCTAAACCCACGACATCCTATATCAGATTCAAATGAAACTGTGCCCGCTTGTCCCCTTGTTGGACAAGACAGACAGGGACGTCAATCCCGATAGATCTATCCATAACATTCGCGCTTACACAAAGTAATTAACGGTTCACGATTCACGGGCCAAAGCAACTGGGTTTTTAGTGGGACTTAGACTAATAGATAAATCAGTAAATGCACTTGTGTTCAAACGTTAAAATCAAGCAATGTCTCACCCCAAAAAGCAGTGAAAATAGTAAAGTATGGGGCTATAAACTCACCTCGTAAATTCAGCAAAGAGAACGAAGATAAAATAGCTCGAGAGTACGGTTACGCTAGCCGCGACCTAATTAAATTAAGAATCGAGTTACAATACGAATACTTGTATGATTAAATGACTCGACACCCTAATTGTGCTTGACGAAACCATACGTTTTATGAAAATACGATTTTACTGAAAAGTACGTTAAATAAAATCGGTTTATTAACGAGTCGGGTTTTACGGGTCAAAACATAACTTAAATTTAACCATTTTCGTTTGGGCTTTAACTAAAACCAAATAAACTCATGAGGCCCAAAATTGGGGGTCCAAAACCTTTACCCAGCAACCGGCCCAAGGGTCTTTGACCCGGCCCGGTCCACTGGCGGATTAAACAAGGAAATGAAAGGGTATACGCGTGTGTGTTTATCACACTTAACCCCATAACTGGAGTTGACTCTCTCTCTCCTCTCTCGATATTTCCTCCACCGTCCCAAACTCTCTCTCTCTCTAAACCTAGATTGGTTCTATCCCTTTCTAGGGTTATCATCAAATCGGTTTGTGTTATAAGATTAAACATGGGTGGTTTGAGGTTCTTATATCGCGTGAGATGTGGGTTAATCCCCACATCAACCGTTTGGGTTTTTCTGATGGTGTTCTTCTTGCGGTTCGTAAATCAAATACCAAAATCAAGATAAGTTTATTTTCCTTTATTCCTTTTAAAAAAAAGATTAATTGATCTTTGATTTAATGAATATCAGTGGTTTAATTTATTTGTACATATTTGTTATAAATCGTATGATTCTCGGATTGAAAGTAAACAAAATTAGGGTTTTGAAATATTTGGGGGTTTTCATCAAAATCAGTTTAAAACGTAATTAATTGATGTTTCCATTTATAAAATCAAACTAATTTTAATATAAAGTCGATTTATAAAAATTAGGGTTTCGGTTATTTGGGGGTTTTTGTAAAACTCACTTTTAATTAAATTAATTAAGGGGTTTGGGTTTAGATTAGGTTTAATTAGCATTTTAATTAATAAAAGTAAATCTAGGGTTTTCTGAAAATTGGGGGTTTTTATATTATCGAATGTTACTCGTGTTTAGATGGTGTTTCTGAAATGTCTCAATGTAAATGAAATGTTTAAAAAGATATTACATAATTAGGGTTTCGATTGGGGGTTTCCATATACACGCGGCATGGTTAAGGTTTTCTTGTAAAAGAAAGCTTGATTAAGATTTGGATTTGTTTGGTAAGAATGGTAATTAATTTGGCAGAAAATAGGACTTTGGTTGGTTTGTTTTGGTGCTCGGTTTGGTTCTTGATTGGGTCTCGGTTTGGTTAAACATGGGTCTCGGGTTGGTTCATGATTGAAGTCTTGTTTTGGTTGGACATGGTCTCGGTTTGGTTCTAAGTTGGGTCTCGGTTTGGTTTCAAAATCGAGTCTTGGTTTGGTCTCAATCGGGTCTCGGTTTGGTCTAAAATGGGTCTCGGTTTGGTTGCCAGCAAAATGATAACATAAACATGTTTGTATTTAAAAGTTTAGAAATTTACTGTTTTTGGTTAAAAGTATAAGTTCATTTCAATGACTAACCGCGGTTTCGTTTATTCGTAGGTTCGTACAAAGACAAGCACATCTAGACTTCGAAAGTAAAACGAAAGGACAAAAGACTCACAAAGGGGATGCTACGTTCGGTTTTGCAGGTTCGGACAGAATGAAGGCTCTTGGTTGTGCAGGTTCGGACGAGGCGTGTAGGTTGGCTGGAACAAACTTCTACTCAGGAGTTGTATTGTGAAGACTTGTGCAGATTTTAATGTTTGTATTTTTGGACTGTGATAACTTGTGATAACTTGTATTTGGACTTTGGACATTACTTTGGACTTGTATATAAGCTTGTATAATTAGTCTAGGGTTAGTGAAATTCTGGAAATGCTTGCTTGTGATATACCCAAAAGGGGTAAACTAGGCAAATGTGTTGTCCTTTAGTGGGGCAAATAACTATAAAGTTTATAAGTGTAATGTAGACTTGTGACTGATTTGGGACACTTGTATGACAAGCTTTGACAATAAAATTGAAGGTTTAAATAATCAGTTACATACACATGCTGTGATAGTGATAAACTCGGCTCAGGTTCAACATATTTAGGTTTAGACACGACTGACATAACACGACAGCAAAACTGTTTAGCGTACGATCCCAAAACAAAAGACAATTGTGCAAGACGTTATCAAATCTTAATAACTAGAACAAATAAAACGTACGGCACATCATAACACGCTCACAACTTGTATTGCATTCAACTAAATAGTCGCGAAACATAGAGATGTTACATATGCTCTCCCTAAAAAGGGCTTTGTCCGCAAAGCAAAGAAATTAACATGTTCATGACAACGACTAGTCGATAAGCAGTTAAAATACTCGTACTACACGAATAATTAAATGATGGAAATTTGACGAATGTCACAGTATTCCCATGTTTTAGAGATTTCGTCACGAAATCAAGACGTTGTTGTAGTAGGTTGGTTAACGAAAAGATGAGGATACTTGCTCTTGAATTGATCTTCACGTTCCCACGTGTATTCTGGACCTCTACGCGCGTTCCATCGGATTTTCACAATCGGTATACGGCTTTGCTTGAGTTGTTTAACTTGACGGTCCATGACTTCTACGGGTTCCTCTACGAAGTTGAGTTTGTCGTCGAGCTGAATCTCCTCCAAAGGGATAACGAGTGCTTCGTCGGCTAAGCATTTCTTCAGATTGCAAATGTGGAACACATTATGCACTCGGCTAAGTTCTTGGGGTAATTCCAAACGATAGGCTACGGGGCCAATCCTTTCTATGATCTTGAAGGGTCCAATGTAACGAGGGTTTAACTTTCCACGCTTTCCAAAGCGAATCACACCTTTCCAAGGTGAGACCTTCAACATGACTTTGTCACCAACTTCAAATTCAAGAGGTTTGCGTCTCATATCAGCATAACTCTTCTGTCGATCTCTTGCGGCTTGCATACGGCTCTTAATCTTGCAGATCTTCTCAGTAGTCTCGTGTATGATCTCAGGTCCAGTGAGTTGTGCTTCACCGACCTCTGCCCAACACACGGGTGAACGACACTTCCTACCATACAGTGCCTCGAATGGCGCTGCCTTATGCTAGTGTGATAACTATTGTTATATGATAATTCCACCAAAGGTAGGTGTCTATCCCATCTATTTCCAAAGTCAATCACACAGGCTCTCAGCATATCTTCTAAGGTTTGAATGGTCCGTTCACTTTGACCGTCGGTCTGGGGATGATACGCGGTGCTCATATCCAACTGCGTTCCCAATGCCTTCTGCAGTGACTTCCAAAACTGCGAAGTAAATCGGCTGTCTCGGTCGGAGATTATAGACACAGGCACACCATGCTTCGTGACTACTTCCTCCAGGTATGTCCTTGCTAACTTATCCATTCCATCAGTCTCCTTGATGGGTAGGAAATGAGCCGATTTGGTGAGTCGGTCGACGATTACCCAAATCGTGTCGAATCCGGCTGCGGTCTTTGGTAGCTTGGTAATGAAATCCATAGTGATCCTTTCCCACTTCCATTCTGGCAGTTCGGGTTGGACCAATAATCCTGATGGTTTCATATGTTCGGCTTTGACTTTGGCACAAGTCAAACACTTGCTAACGTATGTAGCAATGTCCGCCTTCATGTTCGGCCACCAATACAACATCTTCAGATCATGATACATTTTATCAGATCCCGGATGTATGGAGTACTTTGACTTATGCGACTCATGCATAATCAAGGGTCGTAGGTCGCCATGGCATGGTAACCAACTCCTATTATCAAGGCATAACGTTCCATCCGAACGTGCTTCCAACTTCTTCATCATTCCTCCAACATCTTCAGTCTTAAGCATTTCTTCCTCGACTGCTTCTTTCTGAGCCTTGAGAATTAAGGATGGAAGGTCTAAGTCAATGGTCATCACCAAAGCCTTCACCCTAAGAACTCTCTCCTTTCGACTCAAAGCGTCGGCCACGACATTTGCCTTGCCTGGGTGATAACGGATCTCGCAATCATAATCACTGAGCAACTCTAGCCAACGTCGTTGTCTCATGTTGAGTTCCTTTTGATTCAAAATATGTTGTAGACTCTTATGATCAGTGAATACAACACACTTAGTACCATA
The DNA here is from genome assembly GCA_025667525.1 of Glebionis coronaria. Lineage (NCBI taxonomy): Eukaryota > Viridiplantae > Streptophyta > Magnoliopsida > Asterales > Asteraceae > Glebionis > Glebionis coronaria. The sequence continues at coordinate 182,015,561 of CM046876.1, forward strand.
AAGGTAGTGTCTCCAAATCTTCAAGGCAAACACCACTGCTCCCAACTCTAGGTCATGAGTTGTGTAATTTTTCTCGTGCACTTTTAGTTGTCTTGATGCGTAAGCTATGACCTTAGTCCTTTGTATCAGTACTGCACCTAACCCTTTTATGGATGCATCACAATACACCACAAAGTCTTCATTACCCTCAGGTAGGGCTAGTATCGGTGCTTCACACAACATCTGCTTCAACGTCTGGAATGCCAAATCTTGCTCTTCCTTCCACTCAAACTTCTTATCCTTTTGAGTCAATTCCGTCATTGGTTTAGCTATCTTAGAGAAACCTTCAATGAATCTCCTATAGTAACCAGCAAGACCTAAGAATTGACGGATCTCCGTGGGTGTTGTTGGAGTCGCCCAATCCTTTACAGCCTCGATTTTAGCAGGATCAACGTGAATACCACTGCTGTCGATCACATGACCAAGGAATTGCACTGTGTTTATCCAAAACTCACATTTGGAAAACTTTGCATATAACTTCTCCTTCCTTAGCAGCTCTAATATGGTCTTCAAATGCTCCTTGTGCTCTTCTTCATTACGAGAATAGATAAGGATGTCATCGATAAATACAATCACAAACTTGTCCAAGTATGGTTTGCAAACTCGGTTCATGAGATCCATGAATACCGCAGGTGCGTTTGTCAAACCAAAAGGCATAACTTGGAACTCGTAGTGTCCGTACCGGGTTCTAAAAGCCGTTTTATGAACGTCTTCCTCTCTAACCCTTAGTTGATGATATCCTGACCTTAAGTCGATCTTCGAGTATATGCTAGATCCTTGCAATTGGTCGAAAAGATCGTCAATCCTCGGCAATGGGTAGCGGTTCTTTATCGTTAGCTTATTCAATTCTCGGTAATCGATACACATTCTAAAGGATCCATCTTTCTTTTTGACAAATAAGACTGGCGCTCCCCAGGGTGAGGAACTTGGTCTAATGAAACCTTTGTCAGAAAGTTCCTTTATCTGTTCAGCTAACTCTGTCATCTCGGCCGGTGCTAGGCGGTATGGGGCTCTAGCAACAGGCGCGGCTACTGGTGTAAGCTCGATGTGAAACTCCACTTGCCGTGCTGGTGGTAGTCCGGGTAAATCCTCTGGAAATACGTCCGGAAAGTCTCTAACGATCGGTACATCTTCCACCTTCTTCTCGCGATCTTCTTCTCCTTCCGTTTGTGTTACTTGAACCAAGAATACCGGACATCCCTTCTCAATGTATCTTTGGGTCCTGATACATGAGATGACTTCCAATCTTGATCCATTCTTCACACCACTTCTTTCGCCTTGTATGATGAGTACGTCGTTTCCATAAGGAACACGGACACACTTCTCATGACATACAATCTCTGCGTGATGCTTCGACATCCAATCCATTCCAATGATGACGTCAAAACTTCCCAATTCTATAGGGAGTAGGTCGATACTAAACGAACGACCTTGTAGTCTTACACTACATCCTTTCAGAGTAACGTCGGTGGTTACTGACTTCCCATCGGCTAATTCTACATTATACTTAACGTCTAACGCAGTAGGGGTAACATTTAGGCGTTCACTAAATATAGACGACACAAAACTCCTATCCGCACCAGAATCAAATAGTACTGAAGCATAGTTGTTATTGACTAGGAACGTACCAGTCACAACATTGTTGTCTTGCACAGCAGCTTCAGCACAGAGATGATACACTTTGCTAGGTGCCGTGAATCCTCCAGGAGTACTAGTTGTGGCTCGGTTATTCCCTCCTCGGTTCCCTTGATTCTGCTTCTGGTTCCCTTGGTTCTGATTTTGATTCCCTCGAATCTGGTTATTACGACCTTGGTTTCCACCGCTCGAACATTTGTTCTTGTAGTGACCTTTCTCTCCACATCCGAAGCAAGTGACATTTGCTCCTTGGCCACCTTGCGTTCCAGGTCCTCTTTGATTAGTAGCACGAGGTGGTGCTCGGCATTCCTTTGCCTTATGTCCCACCTTCCCACAATTGTAGCACGTAGGGGGACATGCTCCTTCGTGGTGTCGACCACATTTTCCGCAGAAAGGTAGTCTCCCAGCGTAGTTCCCAGTATTTCCTTGTCCAGCAGTGAACACTCTTGCTACTTCTTGACGCTTGTTCTGGTTGTAGTTGCTTGGGTGGTTGTTGTTGTTGGTATTGCTGTTGTAGTGGTTGCCAGACCACTTTCTTTTATCCCCAGTATTTTCTCCCAACTCCTGTACCACTTGGTACATCAGACTCTGAGCCATGTCGATTGCCTCGTGCAAATCAGTCGGCTTGGATGAAGTCACATTCCCTTTGATGCTCAAAGGTAGTCCTTCAATGTAGCGCTCCAACAATCGATCATCGTTGGGCACCATTTCAGGACATAACAAAATCAGCTCCTGAAAGCGCTGATTGTAAGCAGTAAGAGCAGTACCCTTGACCTTTAGGTTCCACAGCTCAACTTCCATCTGCTTGACTTCATTTCGGGGACAGTATTTCCTCACGAACATAGCTTTAAATTCACTCCAGGGCGTCGCTTGGGCAACGTCAATGGTCACTGCACGAGCATAGACGTTCCACCAAGTCAAAGCACCATCCACTAACGTGCTTGACGCAAACTTCACCTTGTCGGCTTCAGCGACATTGCTAATCCCAAATTGAGATTCTAGCTTCTCAAACCATCGGGTTAATCCTACTGCTCCTTCAGTACCTCGGAAACTTACTTGCGTAGCTGCACGAAATTCCTTGTAGGTACAAGTACGTGCAATAGCATTTGTAGCTCCTTGGTTGGTCTCCTCCTGTGTGCTAGCTGTACGGTTTGCTTCAGCGGTCGCGAGTGCCTCGGCCACTCGTTCGGCTATCATTTGGCTTAACAGGGCAGTGTCAATTCCACCGGTAGCGGCTGGCGGATTCTGCGTTTCGGATCTTCTAACTGGCGCCATAATCTAACAAGGTAATAGGATAATAAGTTTTTGCCAGACATAACATGCATGGCACACACAACACAATTATGAAATGCTCCACAATATATAATAATCTCTCAATTTGCAACTCATAATATCATTCATGAAATCGTTTGATAATACATCATAGTTTGTCATAACATAATAAAAGAAAATAAAATACCAACTAGCTAAGACAAACTTCAAAGCTTAGTGGTCATACAGGGATAGGTCGACGGTACAAAATAAATCTAACTAGTGCCCTCACGGCGCTGATGAAGCTCCTTCTCCAACTCTGCTAATCTCCTCTCAACCATTAGCTCACGAGCCTGGGAATCTCTCAACCTAACATCGGTGTCATGACAAGCGGCTCTAAACCTCTTATCCAAGTCTGCAACAGGGTCATCCACTGGTGTCTCTAGTCCGCCTGTCTCCACCAATGGCTCCACTCCCCAACGGGTCATCAGGCTCTCAATCTCCTCAAGACGAGTGTTTGGCATGGATTCCATCTGGTCAAGAACAGTAAGAAGCTGTCCTCGTAGACGGGTCACACATACTGTCAACACTGTCTCATCCCTGACTGGACTCTTCTTCGTCAGTGCCTCTAACTTATCCTGCACTTCATTATACTCTTCACCTAAAGCCTCTACAGCATCCTCCAACCTGTTCAACCGTGTCATCACACAACCATCTGCCGCCCCAAGCATCACCACCGTCGATGTAGCTCTCCTAGGAATAGGAGTCGTAGCTCTCGGTCCTGTAGAGATACCAGCGTCAGTAAGCATCTCCTGGTACACTGCAGGTACAGTCTCTGGTGGTGGTAGTAGTAATGGTGCCTCTGGGACAGAACTGGCAGGTGTGCGGGCTGCATGCCTGTCAGTGGCAGTGAAAGGTATGAGGGGTCTGTAAGGTGAAAGTGGTGGTCGAGAAGCTCTCCCCCGAAGACGTCGTCTCACATAGTAGAAAGGTAGAGTACCAGGTGCTGGAGCAGGAATAGCAGTCCTTTCTCCTTCGTCTTCAGATGAAGATGAGGAGATGTGTGCTAGGGAAACCTCAGGAGTAGCAGCATATGCAGTAGGAGGGTTCTCAGTGTCTGTGACCTCCATAGGCTCTCCTTCCCCATCTGTAAACTCCATCCCATCATCCTCTGTCTCCTCTACCGTCTCATCTCCAGTCACTGATGCCTGACCTGGTGACTGCACCACGTCAGTGTCCATGTCATCCTCTCCTCCGCCTTCTAGGCTAAGCACATCGTCAGCTGATGCGTCAGGAATACGAATCGGTGAATGACGAACTTCCTCAACTTCTCTCTCTACATCATCATCTGAAACCATCCGGTACCACGGATATCCTGACGGCGATCCTCTAGGTAGTCCTACTGATGAACTGATGGTCGACTGCGAACTACGGTTGTAGTACGCTCCTGTAGACGTGGACTCATCGGATGAAGACATCGCTGTAATCATAAACAAAATAAAGGTGTGTAAATATCTCATAAAATTAGTCCATAAAAAGGACATTAACATAACATAGCAATCATTGTTGAATCCACATGTAACCCATATAACATAATTCAGATTTTGTTGTTGCACATGTAACCCATGTAAATATACCTCGTAATTGTTAATTCACATGTATCCCATTTATTACTTATGTATCTACATATACTTAATACTTACAATCTGTATGATAATCGATTAAACATAGAGCAGTTATAGTCTAGAATTACTAATGCAACCTAGTTCTCTATAACTAGTGCTCTGATACCAATCTGTCACACTCCCAAAATATCAGAGTATAATGGCGACAAGGGAGTGGTGACGTCATGATTATCATACACACATAGTCACAAAGAACGACCTCTACATGAGACGTTCGGAAAAATAGATCACTTGTAATTAATAAAATAAGTTGTTTTAACAAAGTGCGGAAGCATAAACTGGATACAGTTACAAAACATAGTTTTCTTAAATGGTACAAATGATCGTTGTTTCAAAGAAATGACGGCAATGCATGAGACCTCATTTAGCATCTTCCTTCTTAATACCTGAGAAAAACATTGCTAAAGTGTCAACATAAAGTTGGTGAGTTCATAGGTTTAGTTAGTTTGAAAGGTTTAATGAACCACAAGATTTTCCCAAATGTGATGACAATATAACATATACAAAGTCATCCCAAAAGTATTTATTACAGTCTAAGCTCGTGACACCGAAGCGTTAACAACACCGGCAGTATAATCATATAAATGTAGCCCAAACTAGATGCCTAAACCCACGACATCCTATATCAGATTCAAATGAAACTGTGCCCGCTTGTCCCCTTGTTGGACAAGACAGACAGGGACGTCAATCCCGATAGATCTATCCATAACATTCGCGCTTACACAAAGTAATTAACGGTTCACGATTCACGGGCCAAAGCAACTGGGTTTTTAGTGGGACTTAGACTAATAGATAAATCAGTAAATGCACTTGTGTTCAAACGTTAAAATCAAGCAATGTCTCACCCCAAAAAGCAGTGAAAATAGTAAAGTATGGGGCTATAAACTCACCTCGTAAATTCAGCAAAGAGAACGAAGATAAAATAGCTCGAGAGTACGGTTACGCTAGCCGCGACCTAATTAAATTAAGAATCGAGTTACGATACGAATACTTGTATGATTAAATGACTCGACACCCTAATTGTGCTTGACGAAACCATACGTTTTATGAAAATACGATTTTACTGAAAAGTACGTTAAATAAAATCGGTTTATTAACGAGTCGGGTTTTACGGGTCAAAACATAACTTAAATTTAACCATTTTCGTTTGGGCTTTAACTAAAACCAAATAAACTCATGAGGCCCAAAATTGGGGGTCCAAAACCTTTACCCAGCAACCGGCCCAAGGGTCTTTGACCCGGCCCGGTCCACTGGCGGATTAAACAAGGAAATGAAAGGGTATACGCGTGTGTGTTTATCACACTTAACCCCATAACTGGAGTTGACTCTCTCTCTCCTCTCTCGATATTTCCTCCACCGTCCCAAACTCTCTCTCTCTCTAAACCTAGATTGGTTCTATCCCTTTCTAGGGTTATCATCAAATCGGTTTGTGTTATAAGATTAAACATGGGTGGTTTGAGGTTCTTATATCGCGTGAGATGTGGGTTAATCCCCACATCAACCGTTTGGGTTTTTCTGATGGTGTTCTTCTTGCGGTTCGTAAATCAAATACCAAAATCAAGATAAGTTTATTTTCCTTTATTCCTTTTAAAAAAAAGATTAATTGATCTTTGATTTAATGAATATCAGTGGTTTAATTTATTTGTACATATTTGTTATAAATCGTATGATTCTCGGATTGAAAGTAAACAAAATTAGGGTTTTGAAATATTTGGGGGTTTTCATCAAAATCAGTTTAAAACGTAATTAATTGATGTTTCCATTTATAAAATCAAACTAATTTTAATATAAAGTCGATTTATAAAAATTAGGGTTTCGGTTATTTGGGGGTTTTTGTAAAACTCACTTTTAATTAAATTAATTAAGGGGTTTGGGTTTAGATTAGGTTTAATTAGCATTTTAATTAATAAAAGTAAATCTAGGGTTTTCTGAAAATTGGGGGTTTTTATATTATCGAATGTTACTCGTGTTTAGATGGTGTTTCTGAAATGTCTCAATGTAAATGAAATGTTTAAAAAGATATTACATAATTAGGGTTTCGATTGGGGGTTTCCATATACACGCGGCATGGTTAAGGTTTTCTTGTAAAAGAAAGCTTGATTAAGATTTGGATTTGTTTGGTAAGAATGGTAATTAATTTGGCAGAAAATAGGACTTTGGTTGGTTTGTTTTGGTGCTCGGTTTGGTTCTTGATTGGGTCTCGGTTTGGTTAAACATGGGTCTCGGGTTGGTTCATGATTGAAGTCTTGTTTTGGTTGGACATGGTCTCGGTTTGGTTCTAAGTTGGGTCTCGGTTTGGTTTCAAAATCGAGTCTTGGTTTGGTCTCAATCGGGTCTCGGTTTGGTCTAAAATGGGTCTCGGTTTGGTTGCCAGCAAAATGATAACATAAACATGTTTGTATTTAAAAGTTTAGAAATTTACTGTTTTTGGTTAAAAGTATAAGTTCATTTCAATGACTAACCGCGGTTTCGTTTATTCGTAGGTTCGTACAAAGACAAGCACATCTAGACTTCGAAAGTAAAACGAAAGGACAAAAGACTCACAAAGGGGATGCTACGTTCGGTTTTGCAGGTTCGGACAGAATGAAGGCTCTTGGTTGTGCAGGTTCGGACGAGGCGTGTAGGTTGGCTGGAACAAACTTCTACTCAGGAGTTGTATTGTGAAGACTTGTGCAGATTTTAATGTTTGTATTTTTGGACTGTGATAACTTGTGATAACTTGTATTTGGACTTTGGACATTACTTTGGACTTGTATATAAGCTTGTATAATTAGTCTAGGGTTAGTGAAATTCTGGAAATGCTTGCTTGTGATATACCCAAAAGGGGTAAACTAGGCAAATGTGTTGTCCTTTAGTGGGGCAAATAACTATAAAGTTTATAAGTGTAATGTAGACTTGTGACTGATTTGGGACACTTGTATGACAAGCTTTGACAATAAAATTGAAGGTTTAAATAATCAGTTACATACACATGCTGTGATAGTGATAAACTCGGCTCAGGTTCAACATATTTAGGTTTAGACACGACTGACATAACACGACAGCAAAACTGTTTAGCGTACGATCCCAAAACAAAAGACAATTGTGCAAGACGTTATCAAATCTTAATAACTAGAACAAATAAAACGTACGGCACATCATAACACGCTCACAACTTGTATTGCATTCAACTAAATAGTCGCGAAACATAGAGATGTTACATATGCTCTCCCTAAAAAGGGCTTTGTCCGCAAAGCAAAGAAATTAACATGTTCATGACAACGACTAGTCGATAAGCAGTTAAAATACTCGTACTACACGAATAATTAAATGATGGAAATTTGACGAATGTCACAAAACTTGCCAATTCTTCAAAGTTGAAGGACCATTTTGTAATTTTGACAAACTTAAGGGAACAAACTTGTAATTATGAATATACAAGGGTTTTAAGTGTCATTTCTTCATATTTTGATGATCAATCTTGTACATCTTCAAGTCTTCAAGGGTTTATCTTGGATAATTCATGAACTAGGGCCCGGTTCTTTGTACGACTTCGTTTCTCGTGTCTGTTTTTCCTTGTTATTTGTGATCTTTTGTCTTTTTCATGATATCCATACCTAAAACAAACAAGTAAACAAATACAAGCATATATATGGTATAATTATGATATTTTATGCATTTAAAGCCCGAAAAGAATGATTAGATCATGTATAAAAGCCATCTCATCATACAACCTCTTTAGTGTGTCCCAGATGACTGACAACAAGAATTTTGTCCTTTTCACTGATACTGAGTGCCTGGTGTTGGGAAAGGAGTTTGTTTTACCACCAAACACTCCTATTGTGCTCAGAACACCAAGACAGAAGAACATGTACACCATTGACTTAAAATACATCATTCTTCAAGACAATGAGAACTGTTTCATTGCCAAAGCAATAGTTGATGAATGCAAGAAATGGCATAGAAGACTTGGTCATCTTAACTTCAAGAATATGAACAAGTTGGTAAAGGTCAATCTTGTTCATGGTCTTCCTTCCAAGACCTTTGCCAATGATCATACTTGTGTTGCCTGCTTAAAGGGGAATCAACACATAGCCTCTTGTAAATCTAAAGCTGTTCAGTCCACCACCAAGCTATCTGAATTACTGCATATGGACCTTTTTGGTCGCACTTCTGTGGCAATCATTGATAGGTGTGTAAACACCCATCCTTTTTACCACTTAACTACAATAATAACCAAGCCAAAACGTGTATTTTATGTCGTAAATGTCAGAATTATGCGTGGTTTGTGTTTTTGTTGTGATTTAGGACGAAAATGTGAAAAGGGGAGAAAACACGGGCTTTCACGGGCTTTTATCGAAGAAAAAGACAAAAGACAAATTCAAGAAATCAAGAATGCAAAAAGAACGGAAGCCCAAGACCAATTCTGAAGATTTATCGAAGAAAAAGTCAAAAGACGGAAGTTTACTAAAAGCCAAAGAACTCAAGTCTAATTTATTAAAGAAATTACAAGACGAGTTTATTATTCCCGAGACAAAGTCAAAAGTCGAAGAATTAAGAAGACGAGGACTAAAGGATAATTAAAGAAAGAAGAAAGAGGGGAGGAAGCTTCCACTAAGCATCTCCCTAATCCTCCTATAAATAGATCATTAGGATTTCATTTCATTTTTGTTGGCTAGTTTGACAAAATATGCTCTTCCATCTTTAATTTTTGTACCTTAATTACTTGCACCTTTAATTACCTTGTCATGTACCTTTAATTCCTTTAAATTCAAGTAAGTTACTTTTATGATTGTTGAATCTTTATCATTATTGTTAATCTCTCATCTTCCTTTCTTGTGATTGATTTAATCTTATGTTCATGTTTATGTTCTTTGATTTTTATTAACTAGATTAAGTGGGTTTTGATTATTTTTGTTCTGATTGTTTGTTTTATTGATTTGGAATGTTAGGTTATTGTTATTAGATAATTTGTGATTAGTCTTATTTAATCTTTTGTTTCATTTTGATTAGTTTTGTCTAGATTCGTGTTATTTTTGTCTCGTGTTCTTCGCTACTGTTTTCCCAGGTTTATTCCGGATCAAGGTGGTTTATTCCGGATCAACAACACATTCCGGATCAACAGTTCATTCCGAACCAAGGAATTCTCCTAATTATTCCGGATAAGTGACATATTCCGAATAAAAGGATATTCCGGATCAAGGTTTTGTTGAAATTTATTCCGAATCAAGGTTGTGTTCAGAATATTCCGAACCAGTGGAATATTCCGGATCAGTGGTTATTCCGGATCAATGTGTTTATTCGGAATAATTTATATTCCGGATCAAGCCAAACATTCCGGATCAAGGGTCTTCATTCGGAACATTCTGGATCAAGGTTGTTTATTCGGAATAATTAATTATTCCGGATTAGTGACACATTCCGAGTGAAGGATTTATTCCGCATCAAGCCTTTATTCCGAGTGAAACATTATTCCGAGTGAAGGGTTTATTCCGGATAAGTGACATATTCCGGATGAATCAATATTCTGGATGAGCTTATATTCCGGATGAAGGAGTGATTATTCCCGATGAGCCAATTGTTCCGAATGAGTGTTTTATGTTGATTATTCCGAACTAAGAAGAATTATTCTGGGTGAAGGTGACATTCCGAACGAGTAATTATTCCAAGTGAGGTATTTTTAGTTTATTTTAAGTTTTAGTTTATTTTAATTTTTAAGCTTTACTTTTCCCGCCTTTTTCCTTAGTTGCACTTTAAGTTTACTTGCCTTAGATTTATTTTAAGCTTTGCCTTAGTTTAAGTTTTAGTTGCGTTTAAAGTTTTCCATAGATAGTTTTAAGTTTGCGTTATTTACTTTTAGTGCCCTTTTAATTTTTCGTCACGTTTTAATTTCTCGTCAATTACTTTCAATTAGATTTAGATTTATTTTTCTTGCTCTTTACTTTATAGTTTGTGCACCTTTAATTTTACTACAACGACACAAAATTTGTTTACACCAAAGACGACTGAGTCGCATTTGAACCAGTAATCAATTCGATTAGACATACGACAAAGAACAACTTTTTAACTGAGTAAAACCTCGTATTAAATGGCGCCGTTGTCGGCTCTTTTCTTAAAGATTAACGGTTTTCTGTGAGAGACGCGTTGCTTTTGGGATCCGTTCATTCGTGAGCGTTATTTTTCTTGCTTGAAAAAATTTCAAAAAATTCATAAAAATTAAAAACTGTTAAAAATCCATAAAAATTAAAAAAAATTTCAAAAATCCAAAAATATTTTATTTTTATATTGTATATATATTGTCTATTTCTTTGGTATCTTTTGCTTTTGCAGGTGTATGCGTACTAGATCTTCTACTTATCCAGAGCCCGAGACTCGTGAAGATTTAGCTATGGCAGGTGTGAACAACAACAATAATTCACCGCACCTCAACAATAACAACAACAATGTTCTTCCACAGCCCGATCTTCGGACAATGGAGGAGCTTTGTCAACCAACAATGTTTGGACGAGGAGGACCGATTGCGCCGATGCAAATCACGGCTCCGGAGTTTTCGTTGAAGCATCACATGATCCATCAAGTGCAAACAAATCCATTCCGCGGAATGCCTGATGATAAGCATGAAGTTTCCCGGTGCTACTATGGATGTCCTTCGCCTTCAACTCTTTCCACATACTTTATCACACCACGCCGAGAAATGGTTTGATCGTCTCCCGAAGAATTCCATTCGTACTTGGGATGACATGACTCAACGCTTTTTGTCGCGCTACTTTCCACCATCCATGGTCACGAGCCTTTGAAATCAAATCAGCGGTTTCATGCAAGAACCCGATGAATCTCTCTTTGATGCTTGGGAAAGATATAATGTTTTGATCGATCGATGTCCAAACCACAACATGCTCCCCGTGACCTTAATTGATACTTTCTACAATGGTTTGACTTTTCGTGATCGTGATACGATTAATGTAGCCGCCGGTGGCACATTTATGAAAAGAAGACCCGAGGAGTGTAGAGAGCTTATTGAGAACATGACTACTCATCACAAAAACTGGGATTCCTCCGCTTCTTCAAGGAACAACCCGAGAGTCAATGTTTCTTCTACTACAACAAACCCCGATATGACCGAATTCACCCCCATGATGGCCGAAATGAACAAAAATCTCTTGCTCATCGCTTCAAACCAACAACAACAAGTTAAAGCGGTAGCCAATCCTTGTGAAACATGCGGTGGTCCTCACTCATACACTGATTGTCCTTCTACTCAAGGAAATCCGGAAAACGTGTATGCGGCTTATGGTAATTATTCACCGGAAAATTACCAAGCCCGACCTCAAGGGGATCGAAATTTGCTAAGTTACCGGTCCAACAACTATCTTTCACCCGGTTTTTATCCTCAGAACCAAAACCCCAACAACAACTACAATAGAAGCAACCAAATCCCACCTCGAGCTTCTAATCCTTATCACCCAAACGCTCAACAAGCCCCACCCATTAATCAAGATGTTGAAGCTTTAATGAGAACCCAAGGAGAGCAAATCAAGAATCTACAAAGCTAAAGAATCAATTTGAAAGGGGATATCACCAAGCAAGGGAATGACATTAGATCCGAGCTTCGAAATGATATTCAATCCTCCTTCAGCAATCAAACGAATGATTTGAAGAATATGCTGGCTAGTTTCTTACCAACCACTCAACCCTCTACTTCGGGATCTCTACCTTCAAACACCGTCACCAACCCGAGAGCGAATGTGAGTGCTATTACTACCCGTAGTGGAGTTACTTTAGTAGGACCATCTATCCCACCCCCAGTTACACCATCTACACCTCCTCCACCACCATTTATCCCTACTACTCCCACACCTAGTATTAGTTCACCATTACCGTCTCTGCCTCGTAATCAAGAAGTACCCAAGACGAATCCTCCACCAACCCCACCTTCCACCCATAAACCCAATATTCCTTATCCATCTCGCTTAGACAAGGCCAAACTGCATACCAAGGATGACATTCAAGTGTCGAACTATTTGAAGAAATTTTCAGAAATGACAATCACTTTTAGCCTTGTTGAAGCTCTAGCACTAATGCCTAAATTTGTTAAGATGTTTAAGGAATTTCCTAATAAGAAGGAGAAGATGACCGAGTTTCTTAATACTCGTTTGAATGAAAATTGCTCTGCAATCCTTCTTAAAGAACTTTTGGAAAAACTGGGAGATCCCGGTCGTTTTGTTCTACCTTGTACTTTTAACCAAACCGACAAATTTACTGCCTTAGCCGATCTCGGGGCAAGTATAAATTTGATGCCTTTCAGTGTTTGGAAAAAGTTACCATTGCCCGACCTTACACCCACCAAGATGACTCTTGAGCTTGCCAATCGCACTCTCGCTTACCCCGTTGGTATTGCCGAAGATGTGTTCATTAAAGTTGGCACATTCACTTTTCCGGTCGACTTCGTCGTTGTTGATTATGAAATGGACCCTCGTATTCCGTTAATACTTGGACGCCCATTTTTGAGAACCGGTAGAGCTTTAATAGATGTGGATAAGTGTGAACTCATCTTAAGAGTCGGGGATGATGCACAAGCTTTTGAAATGGGGAAGCTTACAAGCAAATCCTATGGAAGAGAGTCAGCGAATATGATTGATGTGCTTGATGATTTTGTCGTCTACAACAATCCTCTATTCGATTCTTGCAATGATAATCCACTTTTTCAAGATGATGTGGATGATTCTCTCTCCAATTTGGAACCTTCACCCATATATGATTCTCCACCGATCTATGATGCTTATGATGATGATTCTACTTCTAATGGAGATGATTATGATGATTTTACTTCCGAGTATCCCGACATGCCCACTTATAATGATTTTGATGAGGCTGATACTCTTTTGAGTGATTCTTCTCATGATGAAGATCATCCGCCAACCATGCTTAATCCTACTTTGGATGACTACTCATTTGAGGAAGACTTCTCTACTTTTCCCAATACATACTTCCCTCATGAGAGTGATGCTCCTCCTTTAGACTTGATGATTATGGTCTTGATCCTACTTCGGATTTGAAGAAAATTCTTTCAAAGGAGAAGAAACCGGACGACACCAACATCCGTAGCACGTATGTTTTAACACCTCTTTGTCCACCTTTTGAGGACAAGGTTGTGCCTTTTCTTCGCGGATCTTCTTCAAATTCTGTTGAGCCTGAGTTCTATTTTCCGCTAAAGGAAATGGTGTTCGACCCCGTTATCGAAATTTTTAAGCCATCTCAGTATCCGTCTGATGAAATAAAAGGAAAAATCTTTGTAACTATTGGAGATATGATTGCACCTATTCACCCTTGCTACCACCGTGCTCCATCTTTGCTTAAGGGAACCTTGCCTACTCTTCTCTGGCTTGCCTTGTTCGCCTTAAGCTTCTGCTACTTGATGGATGAAAACCATGTCTTTGATCCCGGTGGATGTTTTTCATGCTTATTCCTTTGCTAATCAAGGTCGAGTCAGGGTCACTGATGGTCGTAGAAATACGTCTTTTAGGAAAAAGAGCGTATAATGGGCAAGTATTAAGTTGCACGTTTTAGGAAAAACGCGAAACCGAACAAATGCGGGTTCATTCTCGAGGAGGTATGTGGATTAATGTGCCAATAAGTATAATCAAAAGTTTGGGGTAGTGTCGTTTTTAGATGAGAAAAGAAAGAAAAACTAAGACGAGCTACGATTACAATTATACTACGACGAAAGACGTAAAACGCGAACGTTAGTACGTAAAACGTGAAAATTTAAAAATTTTTAAGCTAAAAACAAATTAAAATTGAAAAAAGTAGTTCAAAATAATATAAATAAGGATAAAAATCCAATAAATATATTTTTAAAACCTTTTATTAATTAAATATTCAATTTTTAATGCTAATTAAAGCCCAAAAATTAAATATAATTAAGAAAAAGCCCAAAATATTATTTTATTGGACAAATAACTCACTTATATTATTTAAAAACTAAAAAGTATTTTTCCTAAATTTTAAATACTATTTTTCTATTTTTAAATCTCTAAAAACTATTTTTAAACTAAAATAATTATAAAAAATAATAAAATAATGCTAAAAATAATTTACCAATTTTAAAAATCCTAAATTACTCTAATGAACAGTAGAAAAATGAAAAAGTTTGAAAAATATAAAATTTTTCACTAAAAGACAAAAACAGTTTTCAATTAAACCCTAATTAAACTAAATTAATTATAAAAAATGAATAAAAGATGAACAGTAAAAACTTTTTTTACCAAAAATCTTAAAATGTTTTTCCTAATCTAAAAAAATGTTTAAACTGAAAAACAAGTATATTTGGCACTAAATGCCAAAAACAGAAACATAAAAGTTAATTAAAAATAGCAATAAACCCTAAAAAATAGCAAATGAACAGTAAATAAAAATTTAATTAAACAGAAAAATCCTAAATAAAATAAGAAAAATAATAAAACTAGTTTCAAAGTCTAATTCCCATTTTTGGTCACTAAAGACAAAAAATTATGAAAACTGACAATGACATGTGACCCCTTTTGTCTTTTTGCTTAGCAGGGGAAATGTTTACACTAGCAGTGGGAAGTGAGTTCCCACTGCCTTCACAAAAATTTGGGTCTGGGCACTTTTGTGCCTAGAACTTGAATATTGCTTGTATTTGTGGGCAAACAAAGGCACCCCCACAACCAGTTGGGTTGTGGGGAGTCAATAAAAAGATAAAAACAATAAGCTATTAAGCAAAATCAAGCAGAAAAGTCCCAAAATCAGTCACTGATATAGGAATGGGGGCTGTTGGCTTGTTTGTTGATGTGTTTGGCAATTGGGTGAGTTTTGGTTGGCCAAAACTCACTCAATCCACTCACAAACCCCCTCAAAGCACATACAAATCCTAACCTACCCTATATCCTATCAAGCACCTAAATTTGAAGGCCAAAATTCTACAAACATCATGCAGTTATAGCTAAACTAATTTTTAGACTATGTTTTCTTCAAAACTTGCACTCAAAACTTACCAAATAGTATCCAATACAACACACTAAGCAGAATAAACATGAAATTACTGAAATGAATGAATCTAAGCAGATTTAAAACCAAGTGCACCTTTACAAACTGATTTTAAAACTTAAACCCAAACACCCCTTTAAAACTGAAAAATGAAATTTAACAAGTATTTTTCATTATAACCTACACCAAATCCAGTCAATTTATTCCTAACATGTTTCAAATCATCCAGCATACAATATCTAACACTTGTCCCTATCATCCACAAACATAATCCTAAAAATCACTCTAGCTAAAAACCTTTTTCAAGCAAGTATAGAAGAGAAAGTTTTATACCTTGTGACCCTACATCCAGGGATCACCAAGGCAGCTTTGCCTTTTCCATCAAGCCCGGGCTTGAGCTGACCAAGTTCAGGGAGTGGTTGTTGGTATGAGTAGAGAGATTGATGGATTTCAAAAGAAAACAGCCACCACCTTCAATATGTAAGATTTGTTCCTGCCAAGATATCAAACAAAGAAAAGAGAGTGACCTGGGTAAACAAGCTTATAGGAGTATAAGTCTAGCTTATTGATTAAGCTAGCTTATCTCTTTAAGCTGATAAAAAAAATAGCTTTTTCAAACAATTTTTCTTGAAACTTATTTTTGATAAAAGTGAATCCTTTTTCATCCAAAAATACTTTCAAAATGATACTGAAATAAAAATAGAATTATGGGAACTCAGATTATGCAACTCAAACGTTTTTCATTTTCATTACTTAAAACTTAAAGAATACAAAATCTGGAACAAGACTAAAAAGAAAATACTATTTGCTTTATATAATAGCCTACAGAACCTACTAGAATGCATAAAACCCTAATCTCTGAAATTCCTCATTTGCCCTTTCTTTGTTGACTGAATTCTTGGTCAAAGGATTGCCATGTGATCTCTGAGGTGGAATCTTTCATCTTGAACGTTGAAATGGTCTTTGGGAGCAAGAAAGTGATGTGGGACGTTGATTTCCTGTTAATATTCGTTTTTTACCCAAAATGGAGGAGCAGGGGAGGGGTGTGGGGGCCATATTGTGAAGGTGATGGGTTGTTGGGTAGTGGGATGTGATTAGGGTGGGGTTTATTTAGGATCTGGAGAAAATTGGGGAAAACCCCTTTGATTTAGGGTAATTAGGTATTTAGGGTTTATGTTCTTGAGTGTGTGTTAGTGTGTGTGTTTTAATCGGGTTTTGGGTTTTAAAATGTGTTTAAGAGGGAAAGTAAGGGTTTGACTGGGGTTTGACCAAGTTTATAAATATAAACTGGTTAAGTGAGTTTATGGGTCGGGTTTGGGTGTTGGTTGGGCTAAGATGGTAGTTTGACTGGGCTTAGGGTGGGTGTTGACCGGGTTTGGGTTTCTTTTTAACAGCTTTGCCCCCTTATGTTTCTTCACTCCTTCAGTTTGTAAATAACAGGCAACAACTTCAAAATTACTTGTAACAACTTTTGCCAACTTGTCAAATTTGGCACAAGTATTTTATAAACTTGAATAAGGACCAAAAGTGCAATAAATGCAATCTTCAAGGGCTTTTCTTGTATATTCTTGTAAATTTAGGGACCCCAATGTAATTTATGAGTTTTACAAGGGTATAAATTGCCAAGTTTTCCAAAGTTGAGGGACTATTCTTGCTAATCTTCAAAACTTCAAGGGCAATTTTGTAAATTCCATTTTTGGGCCCGGTTCTTTGTGCTGCTTCGTTTCCCGTGTTCGTTATTGCTTCATTCTTGTGATCATTTGTTGATTTCACGATATCCGTACCTAAAATACACAAGACACAAATACAAACATATATAGAGGTATTTTGATGATATTTTAAACGTTTTAAGCCCGATTTTGATGATGAGACTATGTATAATTGTAGTCTCATCACTCCCCCATACTAAACCATTGCCGTGTCCCCACGCAATGCTAGAATAAGGTATCATAGCACTTCCAAAATTCATTTTATGATGACTTTTATTAAAGATATAAACTTAAATAAACTACTACACGTGTTTTAGACATAATGTATGATTTTTATCACGATTAAGTGACTTTTAGGATCATAGAACAAGAACACGTGAATGCTTCGTTAGAAATAATTTCGTCGTCCTCGATTTTCACTCGATTCCATGCTAAGCGTGTAACGAGATCATTGTCATTACAAGTTAGCAACACGTACACATCTCATGAGTGTTAATTACGCACCTAAACTCCCTTATTCCTACTTGGTATCTCTTATATTTTATTTTTGTCTTAATGATCACGAGGATACATCATTGACTTATGCGTGAATAGAGATTAAGTCTAAAAATAGAGTTTTAACGGTGTAACCAAAATCATTAAATTAATAATTCACCCTAATAGACAACGATGTCAAAAAATTAAGTCAACAAGAAGGATCGATAAACACGGTTTTATAACGGTTTTGAACATGAGACTTATTACCAAGACTTTTATATGCCCCCTAACGGAAGGGCCTTATTATCTTTGGTTTACCTCCATCTTTTATTCAACTTCTCTATGAAGCTTTTATTATGACTTCGGTCTTGCCTTGCCTTTTATTATCCGCCTCATCGGTGGTTTTATTAGCCAAAGACGTATATCCTCACGCTAAAGCGAATTTTGGATCTTTAAAGCTTCGAAGATTAAGGCTTGATTCACTTTCAATTTAGGCATAGATTTTTCAGCCTTGTGAGCTTCGAATTTTTTCTTAATTTAGGTGAGCACTTGAAATCTTATTATTAGGTGAAGCTTTCGATTATTTGGGTGCCAATACTTCAAAACCGTGACGCTGGCGATACCTTAATGTTTTCCCAATTTAATTACATGGAAGCTACTAAAACAAATTAGAAACCAACAATAGTGACTAAACCGCCAAATCAATATTTATTAACAATTTATTATGCAAAAGCGTGGGGAGAATAAGCTAATAATTACTACACATAAGATCATGACGATTACGAGACTTATAAATAACTCTATCATTTCTCGTCCTCATTTAAGAGACTTAGCCTAAAAAGTTAAGGAATCGAAGCTAAGTGCTCAACACGCACGGTCGAGTAAAAAATTACTCTCATTCTCACCATCGGAAAACCTACATTCGTGTCTTAAACACTTATGAAAAACAAGAAAAAGTTTAAAATTTGGCCATTTTTAGCCTTATTTGCATAAAATGATAACAAAAAGATGAAATTTTGGATTGCGTGTTGACGTAAGCAAGGTGAAGTATCTACTCACCCCCCATACTAAAACTAAACATTGTCCTCAATGTTTCGAGTCTAAGGGTTGAAAACCCCCATACTAGAGACGAAGTCGAATGCTTAATCCCGAGCATGGAAAGGGTAAAACGAATAACCTAAAAGCCGTTTATGAATTATGCTAATAAGATAAACGTTAGAACATAAAAGGATATCATCGGATATCGGAATCTCCAAAGGCAACGATCGAAGCTCGAGTGATCCGTAAAACGAACACGAGAGACTTCAATGATGTCAATGTACCTAATAAATCACAATCACAAACAACCACGGAACAAAGGTTGGAAGAGCACAAGTCCCCTCGCATTAAACTAAATTAGAAAGCAATAATATGTACATGGATAAGCATGGGTCTCCCCCACGAGGCACCTTGTTTTTGATAACCGAGTCAAAAGCTCGACTCGAATCCCCATAAATGTGATCATTTAGGGATAATCATGGTTTGGTCATTTTTTGGTGGGACTTACATGTAATCAAGGCCCAAAAGCAACTGTGTATAAAGGCAAAACCTCTATACCGGGATCAAAGATCGTGTCTTCGTTTTCGGATGATAAACGAAACAACACGACTTCAAGTAACAACGTCCCAAAGGGACACAAGAAAATAGCATAAGAAGAGAAGGGTGGGACAATGGTTGGGCATAAGAATCGAGTTACTCGAGGTAAACTCTCACTGTAAGTGTAGAAAGATTTTCTAGTGACTACTTCGGTAAAAGACCGAGATTTTATCTTAAACGTGATACCGGGGTCAAAAATCTCGTCCTCGGTGGAGAAGTGTGAGGGAACAAATGGGGCTTCCCCCATACTAGATCCACACAAAACGTTGTCAAAAGAAGTAGACGCGTTTGTAGCAAGTTCAATTAAGCGAGGTGATGACGGAGTTATCTTTGGAAAAAATTTCAAATAACTTGTAAAATCATTCCTTTTTTCATTTTTAAACTCATTGTTATGAAAGCCCGAGTTGATTAAATTGAAAATATTTGGTGTTTCTAAAACAATTCTAGGCACACTTAAAATTTCCACATTTATCTTGAAGGCGGGAGGAGGATTTAAATTTTTAAAACGTGAATCGATTAACAAAACATCCCCCTCCGGGCTAACGCAACGGTCCTCATCAAACTCGAATATCGAAGGCGGATCATCAAGAATACGTTTGATCTCGGAAAAATCACCATCGGGATCAAAAACGTCTTCTCTTCCTCGTGGAAGAGGTTGAGCAATAAAATCGTCGATAATCGAGTCGCTAGCTTCAACCGTCGTGAAACTAGGAAAAGAAGGCTCTTCGATTGAAGATTTTGCCTTTGTCGTTTCGACCTCGATATCGAAAAACGTATCGATGTGAGCAAGGCCATCGGCGGACTTCTCACATGATAAATCCAAAATCTCACTCGGTGTGGGATTAGGAGTAAAAGGCTCGTCTCGTGACGATTTTGCCTTGACGGTTTCAACTTTGTTCTTCGAAGGGATCGAACGTGGGTTTTCAAACATTTTAGCAAAACTACTAACACGTCCCTTCGGAATTAATTTACGTTCATCTTGTAAAAACGAGGGTTCAATGCTTTCCTTAAAAACCTTTTCACATTTTTCTTCTTTAAAATCATTTAATGGAATTTCTTCGTCAAAATTAAGTGTATATTGATTTAGAAAATCCTCAATAATTTCATCCTCATTAGAAAAATTAGGTTCACAAGGTATTAGATTTAAAACTCCCAAGTATCCTACGAGTTTTTCCTTTGGTTTATTTTCAAAAACATTTTTCAAAACTTCGTTGGATGACTTTTTCGTTTCCTCTACGGTTTTGCAAGACGATGAGGGTTGCACGACTCTAAAATTCGAGAGATATGGATCAATGCGAGACGTACGAGTCTTAGGAGTCGATAAAGCTTTAACCTCTCCCTCAGAATTAGGATTGGTGTTATTAGATAAAGAATTAAATTTTTCCACTAAGCCCTCGAACATTAAAAGAATTTTATCTCTATCTCTATCATAATTTTCTCTTTCAATAGCATGATTTTCCTTAATGCTATCCACATATCCTTTCCACGTCTCTTCATTTTGATCATACAAACGTTGTTGCCCTTCAATAAAGGTGTCATAATCGTTTTCCATTTTTTTGAAAGTGTCCCTTTGGGTTGCCATTCGTTTATTACAAGTTTCCTTAAGGCTAGTCATTTGTTCTTCCACCATCGTTAATTTCTCATTATTTCGTCTCACAAAATCATTAAAGGCATTATGAAAAAACTTATTATTGCAATTAAAAGACGGATCATACGACGAATAAAACGAAGACGATGGGTGACCTTGGTCGTAAGATTGAAAATTGGGACCATGATCACGTGGAGCGGAGTTATAAAGATAACCCCCTCGACCTCCAATAACCTCACAATAAAAACAATTGGCACCATCGGGCGGGCCTCCACAATTTGGACACGAATAATAACCACCATGATTCGACATGATGCAACGAGAACGGTGTTACGAGAATTAAACGTTATAGAGGGTGAAAGAAGAGAATTATGAAATTAGAGGGAATATAGAAGATTATTTTTGTGCTTTTGATTGTTTTTTAATTTTTTTGGTATTTTAAATGTATTACGTAGACAAAAATCTACAAATCTCTCCTCGAATCGATTTTCTCGATTAAAAGAGCCTCAAGGAATGAAAACGATCACGTGGAGTGAACGCCTTCGATGACTTTAGAACGTTGGTGGAACACCAAAACGTTCAGGAGGGTTTAATCTAGAAAACAAGCAAATATATATACGTAGATAATACTTTGGTTGGCAAACCCTCGATTAGCCCTTTTTCTCAAAACACGCACAAGCAAGCGGGGGAAACGAGGCGGCGCTAAGCACTTAAGAGCCTTTTTCCCTTAGGTCGTGAAATACAACCGCCTTATACCCACCTTATAGTTTGTGTTAATTGAAATTAAGCCTCACGAAAATATTTATCTATTTTGCCTTTTACTTTTGCTTTGGATTCGAATACAATGATCGAGTGATGAAATCCCGAATCAAGGTTGTGATTTCTCACGTATTTGGAGTACTTGTATTTTTATTGTTCTACGTAAATACAATATATTAATAATATTCACAATAAAAACGAAAACCAATATATCTACAATATAGTAAAATGATGTTGTGTGTTTAATTTAGGAAAACTAAACACAATTTATTTGGATACTATAATATAATAAGGAAAAAGAACAAAAATGAGTATGTACGATATTCACGCTTTTCAAAATGTGAAAAGCAAAAACGCACCACTCACAAAAACACGATACTAATAATGGCACACTAAAAACACCTCCCCGGCAGCGGCGCCAAAATGATGGTCGTAGAAATACGTCTTTTAGGAAAAAGAGCGTATAATGGGCAAGTATTAAGTTGCACGTTTTAGGAAAAACGCGAAACCGAACAAATGCGAGTTCGTTCTCGAGGAGGTATGTGGATTAATGTGCCAATAAGTATAATCAAAAGTTTGGGGTAGTGTCGTTTTTAGATGAGAAAAGAAAGAAAAACTAAGACGAGCTACGATTACAATTAAACTACGACGAAAGACGTAAAACGCGAACGTTAGTACGTAAAACGTGAAAATTTAAAAATTTTTAAACTAAAAACAAATTAAAATTGAAAAAAGTAGTTCAAAATAATATAAATAAGGATAAAAATCCAATAAATATATTTTTAAAACCTTTTATTAATTAAATATTCAATTTTTAATGCTAATTAAAGCCCAAAAATTAAATATAATTAAGAAAAAGCCCAAAATATTATTTTATTGGACAAATAACTCACTTATATTATTTAAAAACTAAAAAGTATTTTTCCTAAATTTTAAATACTATTTTTCTATTTTTAAATCTCTAAAAACTATTTTTAAACTAAAATAATTATAAAAAATAATAAAATAATGCTAAAAATAATTTACCAATTTTAAAAATCCTAAATTACTCTAATGAACAGTAGAAAAATGAAAAAGTTTGAAAAATATAAAATTTTTCACTAAAAGACAAAAACAGTTTTAAATTAAACCCTAATTAAACTAAATTAATTATAAAAAATGAATAAAAGATGAACAGTAAAAACCTTTTTTACCAAAAATCTTAAAATGTTTTTCCTAATCTAAAAAAATGTTTAAACTGAAAAACAAGTATCTTTGGCACTAAATGCCAAAAACAGAAACATAAAAGTTAATTGAAAATAGCAATAAACCCTAAAAAATAGCAAATGAACAGTAAATAAAAATTTAATTAAATAGAAAAATCCTAAATAAAATAAGAAAAATAATAAAACTAGTTTCAAAGTCTAATTCCCATTTTTGGTCACTAAAGACAAAAAATTTATGAAAACTGACAATGACATGTGACCCCTTTTGTCTTTTTGCTTAGCAGGGGAAATGTTTACACTAGCAGTGGGAAGTGAGTTCCCACTGCCTTCACAAAAATTTGGGTCTGGGCACTTTTGTGCCTAGAACTTGAATATTGCTTGGATTTGTGGGCAAACAAAGGCACCCCCACAACCAGTTGGGTTGTGGGGAGTCAATAAAAAGATAAAAACAATAAGCTATTAAGCAAAATCAAGCAGAAAAGTCCCAAAATCAGTCACTGATATAGGAATGGGGGCTGTTGGCTTGTTTGCTGATGTGTTTGGCAATTGGGTGAGTTTTGGTTGGCCAAAACTCACTCAATCCACTCACAAACCCCCTCAAAGCACATACAAATCCTAACCTACCCTATATCCTATCAAGCACCTAAATTTGAAGGCCAAAATTCTACAAACATCATGTAGTTATAGCTAAACTAATTTTTAGACTATGTTTTCTTCAAAACTTGCACTCAAAACTTACCAAATAGTATCCAATACAACACACTAAGCAGAATAAACATGAAATTACTGAAATGAATGAATCTAAGCAGATTTAAAACCAAGTGCACCTTTACAAACTGATTTTAAAATTTAAACCCAAACACCCCTTTAAAACTGAAAAATGAAATTTAACAAGTATTTTTCATTATAACCTACACCAAATCCAGTCAATTCATTCCTAACATGTTTCAAATCATCCAGCATACAATATCTAACACTTGTCCCTATCATCCACAAACATAATCCTAAAAATCACTTTAGCTAAAAACCTTTTTCAAGCAAGTATAGAAGAGAAAGTTTAATACCTTGTGACCCTACATCCAGGGATCACCAAGGCAGCTTTGCCTTTTCCATCAAGCCCGGGCTTGAGCTGACCAAGTTCAGGGAGTGGTTATTGGTATGAGTAGAGAGATTGATGGATTTCAAAAGAAAACAGCCACCACCTTCAATATGTAAGATTTGTTCCTGCCAAGATATCAAACAAAGAAAAGAGAGTGACCTGGGTAAACAAGCTTATAGGAGTATAAGTCTAGCTTATTGATTAAGCTAGCTTATCTCTTTAAGCTGATAAAAAAATAGCTTTTTCAAACAATTTTTCTTGAAACTTATTTTTGATAAAAGTGAATCCTTTTTCATCCAAAAATACTTTCAAAATGATACTGAAATAAAAATAGAATTATGGGAACTCAGATTATGCAACTCAAACCTTTTTCATTTTCATTACTTAAAACTTAAAGAATACAAAATCTGGAACAAGACTAAAAAGAAAATACTATTTGCTTTATATAATAGCCTACAAAACCTACTAGAATGCATAAAACCCTAATCTCTGAAATTACTCATTTGCCCTTTCTTTGTTGACTGAATTCTTGGTCAAAGGATTGCCATGTGATCTCTGAGGTGGAATCTTTCATCTTGAACATTGAAATGGTCTTTGGGAGCAAGAAAGTGATGTGGGACGTTGATTTCCTGTTAATATTCGTTTTTTACCCAAAATGGAGGAGCAAGGGAGGGGTGTGGGGGCCATATTGTGAAGGTGATGGGTTGTTGGGTAGTGGGATGTGATTAAGGTGGGGTTTATTTAGGATCTGAAGAAAATTGGGGAAAACCCCTTTGATTTAGGGTAATTAGGTATTTAGGGTTTATGTTCTTGAGTGTGTGTTAGTGTGTGTGTTTTAATCGGGTTTTGGGTTTTAAAATGTGTTTAAGAGGGAAAGTAAGGGTTTGACTGGGGTTTGACCAAGTTTATAAATATAAACTGGTTAAGTGAGTTTATGGGTCGGGTTTGGGTGTTGGTTGGGCTAAGATGGTAGTTTGACTGGGCTTAGGGTGGGTGTTGACCGGGTTTGGGTTTCTTTTTAACAGCTTTGCCCCCTTATGTTTCTTCACTCCTTCAGTTTGTAAATAACAGCCAACAACTTCAAAATTACTTGTAACAACTTTTGCCAACTTGTCAAATTTGGCACAAGTATTTTATAAACTTGAATAAGGACCAAAAGTGCAATAAATGCAATTTTCAAGGGCTTTTCTTGTATATTCTTGTAAATTTAGGGACCCCAATGTAATTTATGAGTTTTACAAGGGTATAAATTGCCAAGTTTTCCAAAGTTGAGGGACTATTCTTGCTAATCTTCAAAACTTCAAGGGCAATTTTGTAAATTCCATTTTTGGGCCCGGTTCTTTGTGCTGCTTCGTTTCCCGTGTTCGTTATTGCTTCATTCTTGTGATCATTTGTTGATTTCACGATATCCGTACCTAAAATACACAAGACACAAATACAAACATATATAGAGGTATTTTGATGATATTTTAAACGTTTTAAGCCCGATTTTGATGATGAGACTATGTATAATTGTAGTCTCATCAGTCACGACTCGGTGAACAAAAATCAAGCGCTTCTTGGGAGGCAACCCATGTTTCTATCTTTTAGCTATCTTTATCCTAAGTGTAGGGAGACCCGTTGGTGTTTGCTATTTCCTCTATTCTCATATTCAGGGATTCGAGCGCTAAATGATCCACTCTTGATGATTTTTAACGACCTGTGATTCCGTGTACCCGTCTTCCTGGTTCTATCCTAAACTCTTTTCGATTCACTATTTTATATTTCTCAAATATTAAAATAGGAATCTCGTTAGTTGTCTTTTCCTTAGCGAGATTTAAACAATGTGAACAATGTCCTAAGTGTAGGGGAGTTTACTCCCGCATGCTTAAACATTAAGGACAATGTTTATATTAAGTGTAGGGGGACTTCTATCGAAGTTAAGTGGTCTTTTCCTTGTATTTGTCCTCATTTTAACCGGAAAATCAATTTTTTCGACATTTTTCAAAATTTTTGATCTATTTTGGCCTAGTAGTTTTACCTTTGTATAGCTATTTTCTTTCTTTGCGAGAATAAATTTTAATAAAGTGGTTTTAATTTTCAATGTTGTGAATCTTTTGACTCAACCCGAGTTTACTTATCTAAGTTTACTCTAGCTAGTATCCTTAACGTGTTTAAGTCAAGTTTTCCTAGGCTTTTATTTAGGGAGCTTTAAAACGCGAAAGTCTTAACTCTCACGGGTTAAGAACAAGAACTTTTCGCAAGTTCCTATAATTGATCCTAGATAGTCGTTTATCAAGGTAACTTTAAAATGCGATTTCTAAACTTGAAAAAGTCTAAGAGTTTGCAAGATCCTATAGATGACTCGAAAACCCAAAACCTTGATTTAATAGGCTAAGCATTCACGAGTCTCATTCTTTGAGAGATTAAATTATGGAGAACGAGAGATGATAGAGTCAATTATAAGTTTGGTATTCTTTCGTGAATTTATGTGAGTTAATTATAAGCCTATTCTCCCATCGCTTGCTAATAAATTTATCGGCAATAAATAAGGTTGTACGATTTAAAAAGTTACTTAGCTTCTAGCCCAAGATCGTTTAAAAGTTGCTCGGTATGGATTAGAGTTCATAACCAAGGCATAACTTATTGAAGCGGGATGCGAAGATTGGCGAGTCCGAAAAGGCCC
This sequence comes from Glebionis coronaria, assembly GCA_025667525.1. Classification (NCBI taxonomy): domain Eukaryota; kingdom Viridiplantae; phylum Streptophyta; class Magnoliopsida; order Asterales; family Asteraceae; genus Glebionis; species Glebionis coronaria. The sequence continues at coordinate 182,042,294 of CM046876.1, forward strand.
TAACAAGGCATGAGGGCTACATTTTGTTGCTAAAGATCCAAAGTGATGTGAAGAATCATTTATCAAAAATCAAAATGAAGGATCGAGACACACGACGAAAAGCAAATACTCCCCTAAAGATCATGGAGAAGTCTATCCAAAAAGACCCTAACAAGGTATGAGGATAAATAGATCCAAGTCCTAAAAGGAGGCGGATCGTTGTATATCAAAGTCCAAAATAAAGAATGGAGAAAAATGAAGAAGTCGTGGTCCAAATATGAAGAATCTCTCTAAACTTCAAGTGAAGAAATTCCTATTAGGAAGAGAAGACCATTATTTTATGAACGTCTCTCAAGATTCGAAGTATGAAGTTGCTGCCAAATATCGGTCCGAGAAAGGTCTCAAATCGCGAAGCGAGTTATGCCAAGATATGAACTCTATGAGGTCCCGAGAAGCAGTTTTAAAAGATTTTGTCCTTTAGCTAACTATTGATTAAATCGTCCCACTTTATTTTCAGCCTTAATAACTATCGAAATAAGTCAACAATGCATCCTCGTGATCATTCAAGACAATAATAAAATATAAGAGATACACCTAGGAATAAGGGAGTCTAAGTGAATAATTGGCCCACATGAGTTCGTGTTAGTTTGCTAACATATAATAACAATGATCTCGTTTTTAAGCTTTGTTTGGAGAATGTGAAAACTTGAGGATGATGATCATTCATGACATTTCCAAAACCCTAAGGTAAGTTTTTGATTTCTTTACTTGTTTTGTTATTTTCTATCTCTTTAATAAAGGCCAATGTGGATTGATTATGATGCAAAAGTAATCGTGCTTTGTAACTAATGCATTGCATGAGGACATTGCAATGGTCAAGTGTAGGGGATTTGATAGGTTTGTAAACACCCATCCTTTTTACCACTTAACTACAATAATAACCAAGCTAAAACGTGTATTTTATGTCGTAAATGTCGGAATTATGCGTGGTTTGTGTTTTTGTTGTGATTTAGGACGAAAATGTGAAAAGGGGAGAAAACACGGGCTTTCACGGGCTTTTATCGAAGAAAAAGACAAAAGACGAAGTCAAGAAATCAAGATTGCAAAAAGAACGGAAGTCCAAGACCAATTCTGAAGATTTATCGAAGAAAAAGTCAAAAGACGGAAGTTTACTAAAAGCCGAAGAACTCAAGTCTAATTTATTGAAGAAATTACAAGACGAGTTTATTAATCCCGAGACAAAGTCAAAAGTCGAAGAATTAAGAAGACAAGGACTAAAGGATAATTAAAGAAAGAAGAAAGAGGGGAGGAAGCTTCCACTAAGCATCTCCCTAATCCTCCTATAAATAGATCATTAGGATTTCATTTCATTTTTGTTGGCTAGTTTGATAAACTTTGCTCTTCCATCTTTAATTATTCCACCTTAATTACTTGCACCTTTAATTACCTTGTCATGTACCTTTAATTCCTTTAAATTCAAGTAAGTTACTTTTATGATTGTTGAATCTTTATCATTATTGTTAATCTCTCATCTTCTTTTCTTATGATTGATTTAATCTTATGTTCATGTTTATGTTCTTTGATTTTTATTAATTAGATTAAGTGGGTTTTGATTATTTTGGTTATGATTGTTAGTTTTATTGATTTGGATTGTTAGGTTATTGTTATTAGATCATTTGTGATTAGTCTTGTTTAATCTTTTGTTTGATTTTGATTAGTTTTGTCTAGATTCGTGTTATTTTTGTCCCGTGTTCTTCGCTACTGTTTTCCCAGGTTTATTCCGGATAAAGGTGGTTTATTCCGGATCAACAACACATTCCGGATCAACAGTTCATTCCGAACCAAGGAATTCTTCTAATTATTCCGGATAAGTGACATATTCTGAATAAAAGGATATTCCGGATCAAGGTTTTGTTGAAATTTATTCCGAATCAAGGTTGTGTTCAGAATATTCCGAACCAGTGGAATATTCCGGATCAGTGGTTAATCCGGATCAAGGTGTTTATTCGGAATAATTTATATTCCGGATCAAGCCAAACATTCCGGATCAAGGGTCTTCATTCGGAACATTCCAGATCAAGGTTGTTTATTCGGAATAATTAATTATTCCGGATCAGTGACACATTCCGAGTGAAGGATTTATTCCGCATCAAGCCTTTATTTCGGGTGAAGCATTATTCCGAGTGAAGGGTTTATTCCGGATAAGTGACATATTCCGGATGAATCAATATTCCGGATGAGCTTATATTCCGGATGAAGGAGTGATTATTCCGGATGAGCCAATTGTTCCGAATGAGTGTTTTATGTTGATTATTCCGAACGAAGAAGAATTATTCCGGGTGAAGGTGACATTCCGAACGAGTATTTATTCCAAGTGAGGTATTTTTAGTTTATTTTAAGTTTTAGTTTATTTTAATTTTTAAGCTTTACTTTTCCCGCCTTTTTCCTTAGTTGCACTTTAAGTTTACTTGCCTTAGATTTATTTTAAGCTTTGCCTTAGTTTAAGTTTTAGTTGCGTTTTAAGTTTGCCATAGATAGTTTTAAGTTTGCGTTATTTACTTTTAGTGCCCTTTTAATTTTTCGTCACGTTTGAATTTCTCGTCAATTACTTTCAATTAGATTTAGATTTATTTTTCTTGCTCTTTACTTTATAGTTTGTGCACCTTTAATTTTACTACAACGACACAAAATTTGTTTCCACCAATGACGACTGAGTCGCATTTGAACCAGTAAACAATTCGATTAGACATACGACAAAGAACAACTTTTTAACTGAGTAAAACCTCGTATTAAGCATAAAGAAGAAATTGTACTGCCTAGTGATCACTGATGATTTTTCTAGGTTCACATGGACATTCTTTCTGTTTGAGAAGAGTGACACAGCAGGTGTACTCAAAGACTTTATTACTCAGATTGAACTTTCCAAAAGCATGAAGGTGGTGACCATTAGATCAGACAATGGTGGTGAGTTCAGAAACAAGGAGCTGGACACTTTTTGCACCAACAAAGGCATAAGGAGGAAATACAGCATAGCCAGGACTCCACAATAAAATAGAGTTGCAAAAAGAAGGAACAGAACACGGATAGAAGCTGCAAGAACTATGCTATCTGATTCTAAGCTTCCAGCGATATTCTGCGCTGAAGCTATTGCACTGCTTGTTATGTTCAAAATAGGGCATTGGTGGTAAAGGCACACAACAAGACTCTTTATCAGTTGTTCAATGGCAGGCCCCCCCTTGATTGACTTTACCATTTGGATGTCATGTGATCATTCTAAAAACTATTGACAATTTGGGTAAATTCAATGAAAAGGGGGATGATTTATGTAGGTTACTCATTGAACAACAAATGATATAGGGTCTTCAACAAGAAGACAAGCAAAGTGACATAAAATCTCCATGTATACTTCTTGAAGAGAAGCTTGAAGATGTATAAACAGGTCCTGATTGGTTCTTTGACATTGAAGTACTTTCTAAATCAATGAATTATGTGCCTGTTGCTTTGGAGATACTAACATTTCAGGTACAAAAGAACCAACTGATTTGGAGAATCCACCAATGAGGTACATGATTGTACCTTCATTGTTTCATACTGATAATGTTGTTACGTGGATGGATGAGGAAGATGTGACACCCCGGGTAGGGTCAAAATATGCGGAAATATCCACGGAGATGTCACTAGGGTGGATCGATAGCATATAGTCCATAGAGCATAAGATAAAGAGTTATTTAAATCAGTTTACATGTTCGATAACAAATAAAATAAAATTGTCTTAAACATGATAGAAGGTGATTGTTTATGTTTCCCAAATAGAACCCCTGACGAGTCCTATGATGCAGATTACTAAGATGCTGGAGACCATGCACACACCACGTACTAACTTCATATTCCCGTGCAAAACATACTAAAGGGGGTCAACATAAAGTTGGTGAATTTACAGGTTTTAACAATTAATTAGTTTGGACATACATTAATCATAGAAGTAACAATGCACAAAGCATCCTTACTAAAATTTAGATTACATTTGTTTATTATTAGAAACTGAAGCTTAACCTTCCATAGTCCTCAATAGACGAGGACGCAGTGTCTTACAAAAAGACACCCATTCTAGTTCCAACATGGTATACGTCTGTTGTCCCGGCCAAGGCACAGTGAGCATGACTCACCCAGACGGGGATGGTCAATCCCTAATAGATCTATTTATAACATTTGGGCGATTTACAACAATTTAACAATTCCAATAATAATCAATCATAGTCAAGTTTATACAATCTTGTTATGTCCATTAAGTGTTTTCATATTTTCTTTCCCAAATGGGGAAGTCTTATCAAAAGATTATATGGGGTTGTAAACTCACCTGGGAGTAGGCAATAGCTGTTTAATACGAATATCCAAATAAAGCTCACGCCAAAAGTTATGCCTAATCAAATAGTACAGTCTTAATAGATAGTACAAAGAACATATATGTATGCTTATACAGATTTTAGTCAGTTCATTTATGCTACGGTGTTTTTCTAAATAATCGTAGTTCAAGTATCAACAATATTCATTTAAACTTATTTATATAAGTTTCATTTCTAAGTAAACATAAAATGTTTAACTATTAATATCAGTTAGCATATATAATAATCATTCAACTTACAATTAAGTTTCTTATTCAAGTAGACCTAAAATGTCCTACTTAAAATATTAGTTTACGTTCTTCGTTCATGTATTATAATCATCCATTTAAACTTATTATTAAGTTTCATATTTTAAGTAAACGTAAGATGTTTTACTTACCTATTAGCATTCAATTTATCCAACGTTCATATAGTTTTTATTTTCTAAAAGTATATGAGTTTGTGTATGAATAACACATATTCATAATTGTTTATACAATTATTTCCTAAAGTAAATATAATTATTTTATTTTAAAAAATAAAATATAATATTTTATTTAACTTTAAAGTTTCCATAAATTATTTTAACATTTATAAAATAATTTATTAATTATTCACTTAAGAATCTATACCTTAATTCTTATGGTCTAGGTATTTAATTATGTTTTATTATAATTAAAAATAGATTTTAGGGTTAGGGCTTGTTAATGTTTTGGGATATGGCAAAACTAGTCCCTCTGTTTATTAAACGAGTATAACTTTCGGATTTTACATATTTGGTACCTAGGGCTTGTTAAAGTTTCAGCTTATGGGAGATTTAGTCCCCCTAGTTATATCTAGGTTTTGTAACTTTACTAAAATTACAAAAACAGCCCCTAGGGCTTCTTTAAGTTTCGACAAATTACAAGAATAGTCCTTAGGCTTATAAAATGACAAAATAACTTTTAGAAACTTCCCAAAATGGTCCCTAGGGTTTAATTTGCCACGGATAGTATTTATTAAACTCTAGACTTTTGGATATTTTACATTTTCAGTCCTTGTGTTTACTAGTTTATCAAAACAAGTTTCATAAGTTACGGTTTTAGTCCTTAAGTTTCATAAATTGTCATTTTAATCCAAAAAGTTTTTATAAGTTATATTTTATCATAAAAACTCTTGTTTTAACATTCAAACATAATATGGGCTCATTAAATGTGCTAAACATCTAATGGGCTATTTTAGTGGCCTTAAATATATCTCAAGTCCACTAATTTATTTAAATGGGCCTTTAAATCATTTATTGGGCTTAAATACATTTTTAAGTCCTTTAATTGGTTTAATGGGCCTAAGTGTAATCTTAAGTCCATTAAGTTACTAAGAGTTATCAAATGGGCTTATTGGGTCCATTAAGTTTTGAATTAGCATTTCATAGGCTTAACTAGTCCATTAACACTACTTCACATTTTTATGTAAGTTTTAACTTAGGATATTCTTATAAGCTTATTATTAGCTTATTCATATTTAGTTTTAAATCTAAATAGAAGAATAAAACTTATAATTTGTTTTATGTGATGTACCAAATTAGATCTAGGTGTGTTATAAGGTTACAAGTAAGTCACAAGACCTAATAGGAGCTTATATCTCACGGCTATAATTAGTTATAGCTTATTAAGATAAGTCAAGTCTCATTTTAAGGTTGCATGTAATTTATAAGTGTTACAAAAATAGATCTAGCTATGTAAAAATCAAGAAAACAAGTCACAAGTCCAAAATGAGATCTAAACTATGTCTAGACCTAAAAATCAATCATAGATCCATGTACACACATATATAACCCATGGCTATATCTCTAAATCTTGGTATTTCTAAGATGGACATATTAGCTAATTTTAAGTCTTGTAAATATTTACAAAAATGCATCATGATTATCTAAGTTACATGCATCTTCCCAAGGTTACTATCATTCTAAGAAAACAATATATAGCCCACGGCTATATTGTTTTCTCCTAATATTCCCATAAGATCTATTTAGCTTATTTCATGTTTATCATGTTAAGTTAACACTTATCACTAGATCTAGGTTTATATAAGCATGCATGTACATCTAACCCATTTTAAGTCATATGTAACCAACGGCTACATTTATACCCATAAGTTATATTTTGTGATTTTTAATATTCCATTTAACATGTAACATTTCATATTCCATTATTAAAACTTAGTAGACAAATCATATGGTCAATACTCATTTTAGTCGTGACCTTTAAGGTCATGTTTTTCATGATCTTTAAGTTTCACAAGTTCATTTTATGAGATCTATGGTCATTAGTTAACCAAAGTCCCATAAAACAGGATTTATAAACTCATGCAACATTTAGATTTATAAAATGTTTCATATGGTTTTCAAATCAAGTTTAAGACATATAATAAAAAGCATATGTTTCTAATTAAAAGATTTTTAAATCATGAACATGATTTGCTTAAATATGCCGTGACCTATAATGGTCATAGCTTTATCAAATCTTGGTTTCAACATGTTATTTACTTGTGGTTATAGATGTATGATGATGCATGCATGAAGAAATGAAAGAACATGTAGTGTATACCTTTCTTGCTTAAAAATACCAAGGATGATCTAGATGAACAAGGAGATTAGAGATCTAATCTAGTTGAGGAAGAAAACCCTAATACAAACTAAGTCGTGGCCTTGATGATTTTGGCTAGGGCTTGTTTATAGTGATTCCAAAAGGAATTTTACTAATAATGATTTGTAGTAAAGATGAGACAATAATCTTGGTGGATTTAATACTTGGTTTTGGATGTATATGGCTTTAAGCCGTATGACTGAGAGAGAAGAGAACGAGAGGAACAAGATTAGATTGTGTGAGAGAATGTGTGAGTATGTGTGTGCTTTTCGGCTAAAAGGAGAGAGAGAGAGAGAGAGAGAGAGAGAGAGAGAGAGAGAGAGAGAGAGAGAGAGAGAGAGAGAGAGAGAGAGAGAGAGAGAGAGAGAGAAGGGCAAAAGGCATGACTTGTCTAGGTAAGAGAATTCTTGCCAAGTGTATGCCATTATGTTTCCCATGCATCTCTTCTTCTTCCACCTAAGGTGGGGTGCCGTGTTAAGCTAACCAAAAAGGGGTAATGGGCCCTTGGCTTGGGCTTATGTTGGGCTTACACACAATAGCATCTATTCTTGGGCTAGTCCAAGAGTTTAAGTAAACTCCTAGTCCACTTACACACATAACATGGCCACAATACCTAATTGTGGTGTATTTCAAATTTTTATTAAGTGTTGAATATTCCCAATATTAAGTATACATCTTACTACTTGTTATCCCTAATTTTTAAGTACATGGTTTAAGCTATGTAGCTTATTTACAACCATTGTGAGTGTAAATGTATAAGTATATAATGGACAAGTTCACACACAACTTATTGAAGTATAGTACATGAGTATGTGTTCTAAGAGTAATGGGTGAAATTTCATTACATAAAATTATGGTAAAATCATGGATTTTACAGCACCACCCCGTTATTTTAACTTTGTCCTCAAAGCTACTAAAAACGTAGTTATCTTTTAAGTGAAAGATGTTCTAAGTATGATTCGTTTCAGACTCTCTCTCAGGTACGGATGGCGGCATGAACATGAAGTGGTCTATACCTAGGTTACTCTTATACGTCCGATTGAGCATTAATGAAAGCTTATGTTATTACGGGTGAACAGAAGAGAATGCAAAGGGATTTTTATCCGGGTTTCACTATACATTCTATTGAGCAGTAAAGGAGACTACGATTGTGGATGGATAAAAGGGAATGCAAAGAGATCTTTATCTGAATCGCACTATACATCCGATTGAGCAGTAAAGGAGACTGCTGCTGTGGATGAATAGGAAAGGAATGCAAAGAGATCTTTATCTGGATCGCACTATACATCCAATTGAGCAGTAAAGGAGACTGCTGCTTTGGATGGATATGAAAGGAATGCAAAGAGATCTTTATCCGAATCGCACTATTCATCCGATTGAGCAGTAAAGGAGACTGCTGTTGTGGATGGATAGGAAGGGAATACAAAGAGATCTTCATCTGAATCGCACTATACATACGATTAAGCAGTAAAGGAGACTGCTGATGTGGATGGATAGGAAGGGAATGCAAAGAGATCTTTATCCGAATCGCACTATACATCCGATTGAGCAGTAAAGGAGACTGCTGCTATGGATGGATAGGAAGGGAATACAAAGAGATCTTTATCTGGATCGCACTATACATCCGATTGAGCAGTAAAGGAGACTGTTGATGTGGACGAATAGGAAGGGAATACAAAGATATCTTTACCTGGATTGCACTATACATCCGATTGAGTAATAAAGGAGACTGCTGCTATGAATGGATAGGAAAGGAATGCAAAGAGATCTTTATCTGGATCGCGCTATACATCCGATTGAGCAGTAAAGGAGACTGCTGCTATGTATGGATAGGAAGGGAATGTAAAGAGATCTTTATCCAGATCGCACTATACATCCGATTGAGCAGTAAAGGAGACTGTTGCTATGGATGGATAGGAAAGGAATGCAAAGAGATCTTTATCTGATCGCACTATACATCTGATTGAGCAGTAAAGGAGACTGCTGCTGTGGATGAATAGGAAAGGAATGCAAAGAGATCTTTATCTGAATCACACTATACATCCGATTGCACAGTAGAGGAGACCGCTGCTGTGGATGAATAGGAAAGGAATGCAAAGAGATCTTTATCTGAATCGCACTATACATCCGATTGAGCAGTAAAGGAGACTGCTGCTATGGATGGATAGGAAGGGAATGTAAAGAGATCTTTATCCAGATCGCACTATATATCCGATTGAGCAATAAAGGAGACTGCTGTTATGGATGGATAGGAAAGGAATGCAAAAGAGATCTTTATCTGAATCGCACTATACATCCGATTGAGCAATAAAGGAGACTGTTGCTATGGATGGATAGGAAAGGAATGCAAAGAGATCTTTATCTGAGTCGCAGTATACATCCGATTGAGCAGTAAAGGAGACTCCTGCTGTGGATGAATAGGTGTGGGCTTCCCAACGGGGTCGCAGCTATACCCTTCCAGGATCTGGGAGAGGACCAATGGCGTTGTGGATTTGGTTAGGAGGACAAATCCATTGTAAATGGTTTCGAATATGAGGAGGTCACGCCAGCATGTTTTATATGTTGGGGAGGCTGGGATGTACTATATCTGAATCCTTTTCACTGGTGAGATACAGGTTATATCCCCACACCCGATGATGAAAATTGGGGTTTGAAGGTAAAACAAAACATTTTATCTATAACCCCTCCTATATCAACAACTTTAAGAAGAGACTTAGAATTATACCTCAAGCTTGTGGGATACAAACATCAGTTATTAGTACTAATTTTTTTAACTAACAGAGAGGTTAAGATTATTGTTGATGGCGATTGGGTAGGAAGTTCCAAAGAATCTGCTTCATTCGCCGCGGGGCTGAGCGAGAGGGGCGCAGAAAAGAAGTACCTCAAATGGTTGAAATAAAAGAAGATACCAAGAATAAAGAAGTGTGCGCCTTGCGGGGTGCCGTAACAAGGGTCATGCATTCACTATTACTGGTTCAAAATTTGTACAAATCCTGACTTCTAAAGAGAGGAAAACACATCTCCTAGAGTTTGGTGGGTGATGGTATTGTCGAACTAATTGGACCCGAAGAGGAAGGAAGAATGTCCAAAAACATGGGACATTCAACATTTCTTTACAAGGGATGTCGAACTTAGCCCTACATAATACACCCATTGCGAGTTGGATGTGTCTTTCCGGTTTAGGTAGGGGAGAAATAGGTTAGGGAAATGGAGTATCCACGGACCATGTACTCTCTGGCTTGTTGGTGGTAGAAACGACACTAAATCTAGTGTTAACTATATCGGGGTTATGGCTCCCCAGTATAATCAAGGTTTCATCTCCCCAAGGTACACGAACCAATTTTTGGTCATATAGGATGATTACATGATATTTGTTAGTCAATTCATGCTAATGACGATATCAAATCTATCAAGACTTTCTAGGATCTGACTGATGTAAAACGGGTGATTGGAAAATTTTAAGGAACAACCTCGAATGATGATGTTAACCATCATAACTTTTCCGTCGACTTTTCTACTGTATAATAGGAGTCTAGAGCTAACGGAGGGATTCCCAATATCTTACTAAATTTAGAAATTATAATGCTTTGGTCTACCCATGTGTCAAACAAGATAGATGCATATCATTGGTTTAGTAGCATCTATTCTTGGGCTAGTCCAAGAGTTTATGTAAACTCCTAATCCACTTACACACATAGCATGTCTACAATACCTAATTGTAGTATATTTCAAATTTTTATTAAGTGTTGAATATTCCTAATATTAAGTATACATCTTACTACTTGTTATCCCTAGTTTTTAAGTACAAGGTTTAAGCTATGTAGCTTATTTACAACCATTGTGAGTGTAAAGGTATAAGTATATAATAGACAAGTTCACACACAACTTATTGAAGTATAGTACATGAGTATGTGTTCTTAGAGTAAGGGGTGAAATTTTATTACATAAAATCATGGTAAAATCATGGATTTTACAACACCACCCCGTTATTTTATCTTTGTTCATCTGATTTTCATACAGCTCCTTCACTAACCAATGTTGTCTCCTTGGGAAACTATCTTGAAGATCTTATTCCAAATCAGGATAGTCCAATAGAAGCTGACATGATCAGCTTAGAGTCTAAGGTTATTGTTGACAAGCACCCAACATACAGAGTCAAGATGAATCATCCTCAATCACATATCATAGGAGATCTTGAAATTACCAGGAAAACAAGGTATCAAGCAAAATAGCACAGCTTCATTGCAAACATCACAATGAAGTACAATCATGAAAATATGCAATGCTACCTCTTTGCTACATTTTTGTCCCAAGAAGAGCCTAAGAAGATTTTTCAAGCATTGAATGATCCAAGTTGGGTTGAAGCTATGCAGGAAGAGCTCTTACAATTTGATATCCAAGAAGTGTGGATTCTGATGGACTGTCCAAAATAGGCAAGACCTATTGGGACAAAGTGGGTACTCAGGAACAAAAAGGATGAGAGGGGTATTGTGGTCAGAAACAAAGCCAGACTGGTAGCACAGGGATATACTCACGAAGAAGGTATTGATTATGATGAGGTCTTTGCTCCAGTTGCCAGAATTGAAGCCATCAGAATGTTTTTGGCCTATGCTTCATTCATGGACTTCACAGTATATCAGATGGATGTTAAGAGTACCTTTTTATATGGCACCATTGATGAGGAAGTATATGTGATGCAACCTCCAAGTTTTGAAGATCAAGAACATCCAGACAAGGTTTACAAGGTAAAGAAGGCTATGTATGGGCTTCATCAAGCTCCTAAGGCCTGGTATGGAACTCTCTCTAAATACTTGTTGGATAATGGCTTCAATAGAGGGAAATTAACCAGACTCTGTTTATCAAGAAACACAAGGGTGACTTTCTTTTGGTACAAGTGTATGCGGATGACATCATCTTTGGATCCACAAACTCTCTGCTTAGCAAAGAGTTTGCCAAGTTGATGCAGGATAAATTATAGGTGAGTGCCATGGGTGAACTAAACTTTTTCTTGGGGTTACAAGTTCGGTAGAGGAAAGATGGGATCTTCATCTCACAAGACAAATATGTTGCTAAAATTGTAAAGAAGTTTGGAATGTGTGAAGGAAAGAAAGTCTTCACTCCCATGGATAAAGATAATCCTTGAGGAAAAGATGGCACAGGAAAGCCCATTGATGTCAGAAACTATAGGTCCATGATTGGATCTCTCATGTACCTTACAGCTTTAAGACCTGACATCATGTTTGCAGTCTGCTTATGTACAAGATACCAAGTGACACCCACAGAGTATCATTTGTTTGATGCGAATGGAATATTTAGGTATCTGAAGTGTCATCCTACTTTAGGGCTTTGGTATCCCAAGGAGTCACCATTTGAGCTAGTGGCCTATTCAGATAGTGACTATGTTGGTGACAATAATGATAGGAAGTCTACTACAGGTGGATGTCAGTTTTTGAGAAGCAGGCTTATATATTGGCAGTGTAAAAAGCAAACTATTCTGGCAACTTCCACAACTGAAGCTAAATATGTGGCAGCTGCTGCTTGTTGTGGACAAGTTCTTTGGATTCAGAATCAGCTGTTTGATTATGGGTATAATTTTCTTAAAACCAAGATATTTATTGACAATAACATCACAATCTGCATCATTAAAAATAATGTTTTTCACACTAAGACTAAACATATTGAAATCAGACATCATTTTATTAGAGATTGTTTTGAAAAAGGATTAATTGTCCTAGAGGCAATTGACACGGAACTTAATGTTGTTGATCTTTTGACAAAAGCTTTTGACATAGGGAGGTTCCAGTACTTGGTTGCAAGTATTGGAATGGTCACCCCCTAAAATTAGATGTCTGAAATGTCTTGTGTGTTTAGGATTGTATTATTGCTGTTATTGTACATGTGTTAGTCACTTTTTCCATTATTCTTCATTCCACTACTTTTGAACAAAGTTTCCCTAGCTAGGGTTAATCCCCCTGCTTAGGAAATTTCCTATGCTAAGGGTTTTTCCCTTGTTTGGGTTTGTTCTTTTTATGAGTGGTTATTTGTGGTTTTAGACTAACAACGTAGAGATCCTACTGGAGCATACTATATTATGGGCAAATCAGGTATATGCTCTATATTTCAGGGGAGGTTAGGTCACACCTTTAGGATTCAGGGTATCCTTAGGATACTCATATATGATTCTAGATCATATCCACTGGTGAGTAAGGGAATGGGACAATGAAGACTTACTGCAAAGCTTGTTGGAATTCTGAAACCTTGAGGCACTGCAATATGTACTCACAATCCTTGATTGAGCAGCTCGCTGCATAAATTGACCATAGAAATGAAATGGTTGGGATGGAGTCCTGGGTATACTTATTTTAATGGGTTGACCTAGTGCAGGGTTACTTATGTGTTAACTTTTTTTGCTTAGGACTTTGCTGAATGGAGGACTCTTTAGCTTCTATGTATCTAGCTTTCTTATGCAAGTTTGTTCACTAGAACAGCGCTGTTTAGCATTATCCTATTTCAGATTAACTTAATACCCTTAGGAAAGTTTCCCCTGCTGTTGATTTTCATTCCCCTACTAGTATAACCTTCCACTGCTTTGCAAAATATTCCCCTGTTTGACCGTTGATCGACAATACCGTTAGCCTGCTTATAGCCGTTGGGCCTGTTTGCTAACTTTTTGGTTAGGGAATATTTTATTCATTTCAAAAGATATTTAAGGCGCTTTCTTCGCTGATTGGTAACCTTTTTATTGTTATTTCATATCTATTATTTTTTAAGCAAAATTTCCCTCTGATCTTTTTGCAAATTGATAATTTGGTCCAATCACAGTCCTTTAATTTGCCTATATAATCTCAATTCCCTTAACCAGCAGGCCTAACTCATTTAGTCAATCATATCCCACTACTTTTCCAAAACATGAACCTTTAAATTCTTCATATGTCTTCAATGACTCTCAAAATTACTCCTAATCATAATCAAATTGCTATTTTCTCTAAGGAGCCTGCTGAATTCGCTAATGCTGTTGCTTACCTCAAATCCAGCTATTTCAGGTTAGCTCTAGTGATCAGCCCAAGGATATACACCTCACACATCCAATAGTTTTGGTCTAATGCCACGACTGAAATAGTGGATGGAGAGGTAACAATTAAGAGCCTGGTTGATGGCCATCCCAAGGTGATTACACCTGCCTCCATTCGAGACAAACTAGTCTTGAATGATAAGGGTGGTGTGGTTACCTTACCAGAGGCTGAAATTTTTGAGGGTCTCACAAACTTGGGGTACAACATTTCTGCTAATCAAAAATGTAAGTTTGCTAAAGGTCAGTTTGCACCCTATTGGAAATATTTGATTCATACTATTTTGCAATGCTTATCACCTAAAACTACAACTTTTAATGAATTTGGGAGTCAAGTTGCTTCTGCTCTGGTTTGTTTGGCAACAGGGCGAAAATATTGTTTTTCTCAAATGATTTTTGAAGGTATGGTAAAAAATGTCACAAGCAATTCAAAATTTTGTATGTATCCAAGGTTTATAGAAGTTTTATTAGATATGAGACAACATGGTAAAATTCGTCACAAGCATTATTTTGAAGCTAACTCTCACACAACCAAATTATTCACCACACTTGTAGCACCCACCCCATAATTTTCTGGCAGGGCACTTCCCCTTACTCAAATTATGATGAACCAGACCAGAAGAGAAGCTGCTTCCCAACCAAGAGCAGCTCAACCCACTCTTACTGATGCCCCTGCTATTGATGCCCCTGCTAGCCAACTTCCCCCCGTTGACCCACAACAAGAAAGGAGAACCAAAACTAGGTTTGCTAGGTCTCCCTTTCCTAGTAAGGCTTCATACGTAGCAGAGAGGAGAGTCTCCAAAGGTTTGGAACAAACTCAGGGTTTGGTTGCCACTACTATCTCATCCCCAAGGGGTGAGCAGGATAGTGACACAATCAGTAAGTCCTCTCCCTCACTCAGTGATACCCAAAGAGAAGAGAAATCTCCTCCTAGGGTTGAGAGCAGATTGAAACCACTATCTAGAATGGAATTGACGAATATGTGCATTAGCTTGAAAGAGCAAAATTCACAACTGGTACAAACAGTCAAACAGCAGGGCCTAGTGATTATTACATTAGAATCCAGGGTTGCTAAACTTGCGGAGAGGAAAAAGCCACAGTTGGTTCTAACCACAGATGAGGATGCTTCCAAAGAGGAGGAAGTACCTAAGACATATGAATCAGTGGAATGGTATGAATTTCCTAGTGGACATGACCTAGGAAAAGAGAAGGTGGCTAGTGATGAAAAAGGTAGTGACAAGGGGAGTGCAACGAAAGATGTAGCCCAAACTTTGTTAAATATGGGTAATCAGGAAGAAGCCCCTGCTGCTACAAAAGTTTCCCCTTGCTATCGTTGATCCCCCTACTGTAAGTATTTCTCCTGCTAAACACATTTCTCAAACATTTGCTAGAAAGAAGAGCAGGCAACCAACTCAGAAGGGGATATAAATTTGGGAAGGCTGCTCCTAAAGAAACACTACTAGTGGATCCAAAAGACAAAGGAAAAGGGGAAGATGATTGAACAGCCCAAGAAAAACTACAAGCACAAAAATCTGAACAACTAAGGGCTCAAACTGAACATGATGAACTTGTAGCTCTAAGGATGCATGAAGAAGAGCTACACATGCAAGAGGAGAGAATGCAAAAGAGGATAAAGGAGGCACAACTGGATGTCTCTAAGTTAGATCTCTTAGAACAGGAACAGGTACGAATGAAGCCTAGAGAAATGCTCAAACAGGTTGAAATAATGCACAGAGAGCTGGATGACAGGGTACCTCATGTTAAGGAGTTTCTGGAACAATGTTAGAAGGAGTTAGTGAATGCTCCTTTGGAATAAAGGTATGAACTGATTCTTATGATCTTCAATTTTCAAAAGGATTACCTGGAAAGAAGAGCAGTGTAGATTCAGAAGGAAAAATACTTGAAGTCTGAAAAGGGGAGGCTGACACATTACAAGGTTATGCTTAAAAGATTTAAGAAGTGGACTAATGCTCACTTAAAGGGTATGACTTTTGATGAGATAGAGAAGGCATCCATTCTAGTACTAAGGGAGACAAATGTTGAGGATTTCAAAGGTATAGGTACTCCTGAAGATGTTGAGTATCTTATGAGGCAAGAAGAGATTGTGAAGAAAGTCATGGAGGCTAGAAAAAGAAAGGTAGAAGGAGAAGCAGGTGAATCTTCTAAAGCAGTGGAACAACACAAGCAGGTGTATCATCCCAAGCAGTTGCTTCTTCACAAGCAGGTGCAAGGTCTACACTAAACTTACAAAGAGCTGTCAAGAAGATGAAAAGAATGGAGAAAATTGGGGCAATAAGTAAGAAAGATCAGTATCCCCCCAATGAGGAAATTGAGAAGAAGTTAGTTTTGTAGGAATCTAATGAAATTCCACAAAGTGAGTTGGGAATGAAGTACTTCGTAGTAAAATATGAGGTGTTTCAGTACAGAGGCATGTCTTGGTGGAAGCTTACAAGAGCAGGTGATACAGCTCAGACATTCCAGAGTTTCGGTCTTCTCTTCCAAACTTTGGATAGAGAAGATCTGGATGACCTATGGAAGATTCTAAAATGGATTTTTGCAGCAAATCCTCCCACTATGGAAGGAACTGAAAAGGACTGGGTGATTTAGGAGAGCATGCACAGGATGTATGAGCATGAGTTAAATGACCCTCTTTTTGATGCACAGAATGGGGCAGATCTGTTGTATTAGAAGCTGTTTAGAAATTCCGGGGTCTATGAGCTGGCCATGGAAGGTGTAAGTGTCTATCTTCTTAACAATCTTTTTTATCCTCTATCTATCAGGAGACAATGATGAAGATGGTACATGCTGACTTAATTGTGGATGCCAAGGAGCATGTTGCATATGATCTGGTAAGGTTTATTCATAGTCAAATTTGGCTAAGAAGTTTGTAAGCATCCTCATCAACTAGCATTTATTCAGAAACATGTCTTTAGGCTAAAGCACAAGTTTAGGGGAGGATTGTTGGGAATAAATGCATGAGTTTTAGTTCCCCATGCTAGTTGGTCAAAGTTCCCCGTACTAGAGTAAGTTTCCCCTGCTGAATAACAAAGGCAGGGGGATTGGTCCCCCTGCTAGAAGTCAAAGACCCTGCTGCGAAGATAAACTTGGAAGAGATTTTAACGCATTTCTGTTACTACTCTAGAATAGTTTCCTAGTTTGGTAGTAGTGATCTTGTACGTGAATCCTTGTGCTATAAAAGGACTCACTAGGTTTTCATGTAACATATCTCTTTCTGTTCATTTCATTTCATACTTTAAGGTTGTAGAACCCTAATGCCATTATTGGGTATTCATATATCTTTGATATATTAAAGTTCAACGTTTGATCTAAATACTTGTTCTTGTGCTAAACACTATTTTCTGCATCTTGTTTAGTTACTTTGCGTATTGCAAAGTTTCTCTAGTGTTAGTTTGAATT
This sequence comes from Glebionis coronaria, assembly GCA_025667525.1. NCBI lineage: Eukaryota > Viridiplantae > Streptophyta > Magnoliopsida > Asterales > Asteraceae > Glebionis > Glebionis coronaria. Next base: position 182,059,765 of record CM046876.1, read on the forward strand.
CATTATTTCTATCACAATCCTTAAACAAGCTAAGGTTTAACATCTGAGTTTGGGATCAACAATCCACAATTTAGTGGGAGAAATCATGATCTTGAAGAGAGCCATATAGATACATTACCTTCTGAAAACACTAGCGAAATAATTCCTGTAGAACCAGAAAGTCTGGCGGTTCCACCGAAATTAGTTCCTCTGTGTAGATCCGAAAGGATTAAAAACGCAAATAGAAATATATGTCTTAATATAGAGGATGATGATGAAGTAGGGGATCTTGGAGAACCTGCTAATTATAAATCCGCCAAGCTTGATCCTGAGAAGAATAAGTGGATGGTTGCTATGGAGGAAATCAAATCCATGAAAGTTAATGATATTTGGATTCTTGTAGATCCACCACCCAATGCTAAAGTAGTGATACATAAGTGGATATACAAGAAGAAAACCGACATGGAAGGCAAAATACAATCCTATAAAGCTCGTTTAGTAGCTAAAGGTTTTACTCAAACTTTTGGCATAGACTACGAGGAGACATTTTCTCCTGTAGTAGACTTAAGAGCTATTAAGATTCTCATAGCTATAACAGCATACTATAACTATGAGATATGGCAAATGGATGTTAAAACTGCCTTTTTGAACGGTCGCTTAGATGAAGATACCTATATGCAACAACTAGAAGGGTATGTTGATCCTAAAAATCCAAAACATGTGTGTAAACTTCAAAGATCTATTTATGGTTTAAAGCAAGCATCACGTCAATGGAATAAACGACTTGATGAAGAAATCAAAAAGTTTGGATTGATTTAAAATAGGTATGAGCCATGTGTATATCGCAAAGCTAGTGGGAGTGATGTAGTATTTCTAGTCCTATATGTTGATGACATATTAATCATGGGAAGTAACATTCCAAGACTTAAAGCTGTTAAGGATTGTCTTAGTAAATGTTTTTCTATGAAGGATTTAGGAGAAGCTACATATATTCTGGGAATTAAGATCTATCAAGATAGGAGTAGACGTTTAATTGGTCTTAATCAAGATGCTTATATAGATAAGATATTGAAGAAGTATAATATGCATAATTCCAAGAAAGATTTTCAACCTATGGAAGTTAAGCATAATTTAAGTCATGAGATGGATGCATCAACTCCTGAAGAGGAGGCATACATGCAGAAGGTGCCATATGCTTTGACTGTAGGATCTATTATGTATGTTGTAAGATGCACAAGGCCCGATGTGACGTTTGCTCAGAAGTTGGTCAGTCGTTACCAACAGAATTCAGGGAAGCTCGACTGGACTGCTGTTAAACATATTCTAAAGTATTTGAGGAGTACGAAAGATATGTTTTTGGTATTTGGAGGGAAACCAGACACATAACTGAATGTAACAGGTTTCTGTGATGCGTCCTGGCAATATGAAAAAGACGATACGAAGTCTTAGACAGGTTACGTGTTTGTTATCAATGGAGGAGCAGTTGACTGGAAGAGCAAGAAGCAGACAATGATTACAATGCATGCTACTCAATCTGAGTACATGGCTGCTTCAGAAGCTGCAATGGAAGCTGTTTGGATTAGAAAGTTTATTGGAGATCTTGGATTGATGCCTTCAATTAAATAACCTATTGATATATATTGTGACAATTCTGCTGCAATAATTTTCGCCAATGATTCTGGAGTCATGAAAGGCGCCGGACACTTTAAGCGTAGACATCACTACGTCCGAGAACAAGTGGAAGCTCGTGAAATCAAATTAATAAAAGTTCACATAGATGATAACGTAGATGATCCTTTTACTAAGGCTTTGCCTAGACCAAAGGTTATTAAGCATGCCAATGCTATTGGGCTACAACTAGCTACTGAACTCATGCAATAAATTTGTGATTAGTATTTAGATAAGGATGTTAAGACATTATTATGTAATAAAATAAAGATTATGTTTCGTTTATTCTTATTAATTAATTTTTATCCTATTTTACATGTTTTAATCCATGAATAAATTGTTATGCTAAATGTTCGTTGTCGATCAATAATATAGGAATATTATTATATTAAGATAATTCAAAATTGCGATAGAGTATATTTGAAATTATATTGATCGATTTTGGATGATATTCGATGAATTGAATATTGGACTTTTCCCAACTATAAGATTTTACTTTTGGATCTTTGTAATCAAGTAAATCATAAATAGTTATCCTTAGACCCGAGATACCAGAAAACTGTTTTGAATCTAGTGCATTTTTGTGGAATAATCTAACGCTGAACATAACTGGTAGCTATAAAGATTATTTTTAAAGGTGTTGCAAAGTTCATAGGTTTTGCTTGTAGTCAATATGGAATTTATTTCCTCTAAGTTCGTTTTGGAGTTTAATACAGCTAGGCCCCTCGTGGGATTAGTAAGATGTTTGTGTGGCCACACCCAAATTTGTTTTGGTAATCTTGCTTAATATGTGAACGAGAAACTGAATGGTTAATGAAAGGAATGACTAAGATCCATATCCTTATTAACATTGTATTAGAAATAAAAGGATAATAATAATGATGAATCATTGAAAGGTTTTATCCAGGAGACCTTACTCGAGTTGTACTAGAGACATTGCTAGTGTAACTAGACGCTAGTCATGTAATCATGATATTCGAAATATGTCCAAGTGGGAGCTGAAACTTTATGGACTTATATTTAGTAGTCGTGTGTTAGGATCGAACTCGAGATTACGGGATTGCACACAATACGTAAAGAGTTAATTTATCTAATAAATATATTTATTATATTTATTAAATTAAATCGAGCTATAACTTAATGATCGTTAAATAATTAAGAGTTAAGTATTAACGAGCGTTGTGGAATAAATTAGAAGAAGAAAAGAAGGTTCTGGAACACCCCTAAAGGGGTGCTTCGTCGGTCGGTTATGGAGAAAAGGGGGAAGGAAAAAATTTCCTTTTATTTGTTTTACTTGGGCTACAACTTTTCTAGGCCTATATAAACAATCCCTCAACCTCATAACTCAACACACCATCTTTCTTTATCTCCTCTCCTACGATCACAACACCAAACGCCCCTAGGGGTTTTTGTTTGGTTTTTCGGTTTAGCTTATAATATTGTCCTAGCCCCTTCTAGGGTTGTTGGGCAAATTTTCCCACTAGATGTTGAAGTTCGGTTTACACGTACTAGCTTTACGGTTAGCTCGTTGTATTACGTGTGTACAAGAACGTAATATAGTCTTACTTTAGACTATATCTTGGTGATACGGTTTTATCGATATTTTGGTGCTTCGTTCTTATTTTGTGGAATCGTCATAGCTAAAAGGTATGTAACCCTAATTCAATTAATTATAATTGTGTTATTATGATCTTGTTAAATCGCTTCCGCTATATGTGTGCTTTGATCTCGTTTATGGTTTTGTATCATTGTTATGAACTTTATAAACCTTCACATATTACACATGATATAGGGCCTACTAACCGTATGGGTGCAAACCGTGGAAATCATGCTTGATACTTTAAGCTACTACTAACTCACTCTATATCTCCCAAGTGATTCAAGTATCCAAGCAATGAAGGTTTGAGAGGGTATAAGAATAGAATCGCATAACATAAACAAATGTCAAGGCAAAGATGACAAAAACAAGCACATAGTCAAGTAATGATCAAAAGAATGATCAATAGGGCGTGTGGAAGGATGAAAACGTACCTTAGCCACAAAGTGCATTCCAAGTCTTCAAAGAACCAATGCAATGCCCAAACATGACTAAAGTGACTACTAAGTCTTCAAGGACTAGTATCACTCTCGTCCATCTTGGTATCATCATTCAATGACGTTGGATATCAAAGAAGATGAGTCTTCTACAAGTTTAAGTAACTTAATCCACAATCAATTAAATGATTAATCTTCATGAGTACCTACACATAGCAAGATACAAACTAGTAGATACATTTCAAGGATAAATCTAAAATGTATAATTACTACTAATATAGATGAGATGTAATATTACCAATTAAAAGGCCTATTTTTAATAATGAAATAGTTTTGACCAAAGAGAAACTTCAGTACAACGAGACTTTCTAATTTGAGGAGAAAATGGATCGATCCAAGTTTTAAAGTACAATATACTTCAAAGATCTTGAGTCTCCATCGCTCTAGTGCCAATCGCAATCAGAGCGATCATAAGAGGCCATCGTAGGCTGGGCGATATGAACAATGAAAAACCTGTTGATCTGGATTTCAGGACTTAGGTAATGTTTTAGACAAAACTGTTAAAAGCTAAAGTTTATCTATCTCAGATTAACAAAACCCACCACTCAATTATCACTTTGATGATACTTGAGTTTTGAAGCCCTAAGTTGATTGGAACATGATGAACTGGTTTGATTGATTATTATACAACGAACAAGATGAACATTGAAGTAACCTGTTAATGATAATAATACCTAGATAATGATGTAGGTGTATCACAGAAAGATGATGGATATGAAGCACTTAACAATAACGGAAAGAGTTCAATGTATGTGTGTGAAACGATAAAGAATAAACAGGGAGGGGGGATGATATGTATTGACTTTGGTCAATGCAATTGCAATAAACTGCATCTATGTCCCCCTGATTGCAAGTTTTGCAATTTTGGCCCCGCAGTTAGAAAAGATGTTAATTCAATAACCCGTAACTTCTTATCTTGAAATGCTAACACGATCACATACACCAATCACTCAACTAACACGATCACAAGGCACACATAGCATATGATGAAGAAGATAATCGTTTTACATTTTTTCTGAAAACCCGTTTTTAAGACTTGTCAAACAAAATGATTTGATATTTGCTCCCCCTTAAACGCAGACCCTTTTTCTATTTAAAGAGATGTAGTCTTTGTTTTTAAAGAGACAAATATCCATGAAGACCTTTTCCGTTAAATGATTTTTAGAAACGATGCTGGTGGGAGTAAGATTTCTATTATTTTAACAAAATAAGTGCACTGAAGCGTACACTAATTTGTGTTAGACCAAGTTATAAAGTAAACTTGATCCCTTACAAGGTTTTGAAGTAAACCTTGCCCGAGAAAATTAATTCCCGTTGTGAGCCAATGTTTTCAAAAGAAATACATGACTTTAATGCGAAAAGTGGGTTGTAGTCAGAAATAAATACAAGCCATTTTGAACATGTTTTAATTCATTTAAACTTCTGCTCAAACTTTATTTACAACCTTGTGTCATTATTGAACGACATTTCTAGGTTCGTAAATATTATTGATTGCAGAAGACATGTTCTTTTTATCAAAACATTTTGAACACACAATTTTGAAAGATTTAGAAAAGCCTTTTGAGAAATTCTCGAAAAATTGTGTTCAAAGTTTTGAAAACCATTTACTTGAGCTTAAGATGTTGAATATCTTACAAAACGAGCTCAAGTCCGAGAAGTTGTAAGCTTCCCGTTGTGAGGATAAGTTTATCATCGGCAATAAACTTTCCTTTAAATTGAAGAACGAGTCCTAAGTTGACATTTACTTAGAAGTCGTTTTCATGAGCTTGAAGAACTTTGAATGTTTTAACGTAAAGCTCATGACCGAGAAAGATGAATTTCTCGTTGAGAAGAAAAATTCTCTTATTTAAAAGATACACTTTACTTTATGAGCTTAAAACTTGGAATGTTTTAATACAAGCACATGACCGAGAAAAATTTAATTTCCCGTTACGAGGATAAGCTATCTTTAAAGATAAGCTCTCCTAAAATTGAAGTCTGTTATAGTCTCATATTTAACTGTAAGTCATTGTGCATGAGCTTAAAAACTTCGAATGTTTTTAATATTAGCTCATGCCCGAGAAAAATTAATTTCTCGTTGTAAGGATAAGTTTATCATCGGCGATAAACTTTCCTTTCTTTGAAGTCCAGGGCATAACCTGAAATGTGATTATACGCCATATACACGAGCTTAAAACTTTTGAATAGTTTTAATGTTAGCTCGTGTCCGAGAAAATTTAATTTCTCGTTAATGAGGATAAATTTATCATCGGTGATAAACTTTCCTTTATTTGAAGAACGGGTCATTGTCTGACATTTAACAATGAACCAATATACACGATCTTAAAACCTTTGAATGGTCTTAGTGTAAGCTCGTGTCCGAGAAAAATTAATTTCTCGTTTTTGAGGATAAGTTTATCGTCGGTGATAAACTTTCCTTTATGTGAAGATCGGTCATCGTCTGACATATAACGATGAGCCTTATACACGAGCTTAAAACCGTTGAATAGTTTAAATGTAAGCTCGTGTCCGAGAAAAGTTAATTTCTCGTTTTGAGGGTAAGTTATCATTGACGAGATAAACTTCCCTTTCTTTGAAGTTCGGGTTACAGACTATGATTTGTCTATAAGCCTTTGTGCATGAGCTTAAAAACTTCGAATGTTTTTAATTTTAGCTCATGCCCGAGAGAAACTTTATTTCTCATTGTGAGGATAAGTTTATCATCGGCGATAAACTTTCCTTTCTTTGGTGAACGAGTTACAGTCTGTGATGTGACTATAAGTCCTGTACACTGTAAGCTTAACTGCAAATCCCCTGAGACACTTGTTTCTTAGATATCAGCTTCTTCAGCAACCAAACTCTGAGAGTGTCCTTAATTGAATGGTATACAACGATTGGAGCGTTGTGTTCTTGTTGAACGTGGACTTTGGTACCTGCATTCTCATTAGGAGTTTGTATGCTTTTATGTGGGTTAGTGATATCCATCTTAGAACCATTCGAGGATTCACAGTTTTCTTTTCTTGTCTTAGAGGTGACATGAGGAGATGATTCATTTATCTTAATTAGCAAACGTTTCCTTTTATAAAACACCTTAAGTTCAGGCTTAAGTGATGTGTCATCTTCTTCAATTTCCTCCCTAGTAGTCTTAGTAGAACCGGAGAGTATCCTAGTTAAAGGGCACTCGTTTCCTACAAGAGTGAAAGTTCTACTAGTGGGGTGCCACATTTTACCAACGGGTTTGATTTTAGCTACCCACTGTGATTTAAGTCTAGCACGGGAGTTCACCTCATTAAGTAATTTTTTGATACAAGAATCATGATTGGCTTTAAAGACACATTTCCTACATGTTTTACAAGTAGCATATTTAATGTCCGAGTAAGATCTAGAATTCCTAGATGATTGATTAATGCTCCTAGGATGTGACATGCTACGGTTAGCACTGTTGGGTAAACTAGAAGGCATCTGACTAGGTTTGAAATTCCTATCTCTTACTTGTGTCTTTTGCTTAGCTTCCCTTAGACCAAATGTATGGCAAACGTCATTTGAACTAGTTTGAGACGTGTTCTTTGGTTTATTTCTAGGAAGACTAGAGGCAATCATGTGATTAGGTCTTGCAAAAGCTATTTTAGTCACATTGGGCCTAGATGGTGGAGTGACTGTTCTAGAAATATGAGCCTTATCAACTTGGGAGGCAAACCGCGGTCTTGAGGATTGTGGTCGCTCGGATCTAAATGCAGTCGGTTGTCTAATGAACTGATTTGTAGGCGGTTTCCCCAAGATTGATGGTTTTTCAAGCTTAGTGTCCACACTAGTTCCTTTAGTTTTCCTCAATTCGTTTTTCAACGCAGCTATAGCAAAGACCTTTTCCTGTACTTGAGCCTTTAAAGTCTCAGTTTCTTTGAGCAATTCATCTTTGGATGCCAACTTAGCTTCAAGCAACTTAATTTGTTTCAAAAGATTATCCTTTTCAGCTTTAGAATCTGAACTGTTTGATCCAATTTTTGTTCAAGAACAATGTTTGACTTTTCAAGTTTTTCAAAATATGTTTCAAATTTCTCCTTTTTCTTCGAAAATTCAATTTTGGCATCCTCAAGCTCTTTTGATTGCTGAGCTAAAATTCTTTCAAGCTCTTCAATCCTAGAAGCAGAATTGGTTAAAGAAACAGTCATAAAGCACATATCATGATCTTTAGCATTCTGATCATTTTCTCCCTCGTTATGACTCACATCGGATGAATCATAAGTGGTATTGCTATCACTTTTTTCCATCCCATGTTTAGCATAGATAGGGTCGAAATGCTCAACATGCTGTAAATCATTGTTAGATACAGTATTCAATTGTACCCCAACTATTGGCTCTTTGTCATGCATGCTTGAATCATGTGGTCGTGATGCAATGACGCTGCTATCATTGTTAACCAAGGTGGTCTCCTTTAAATCATCCGTAAGATCATTTGTTTTCTCTGGCATTTGCATCGGATTTTATTGTATTCCACTGTCATGCTCTAGTTGAAGTTGTGAACTTTCATAAATCGAAAGTGCAATAGATTTCATGAAATCGAGCAATCTATCACTAAAGTCTTTAACCTCGATTTGTGTGTCTTCAAGGAATGACTGGCAGATCGTTGAAGCTTCAGCCTTGGCAGGATCAAATTGAAAGAAACTCGAAAAATGTTGCGCTAGAACTTGAAGTGAATGTGAGGATTCAATTTGATTAATGTCTTCTTTGTTGATTTGCTCTAGTAGTTGGTTAAATTTGAGGAGAATTCGGTGGACGAAAATGGTACGATCTTGACCGAAGAGTGTCACAAATCCACTTCCTTCTTTAAGTAGAGAAATGTTCGACAGATGGGACCGAAGTAGTCGAAATAAAGTCATTCTACTATCTCTAGCTTTAACTTTCATGTGACGCGATTCTCCCTCATGAAATGTCGAACTCAACAAATCCATTGGAGTTTGATGAAAGATAAGTGTGGTTGTTTTCGGAATTTCACCCATTCGAGAAGAAACTTAGAATTTGAAATTCACGGGATATGACAAAACCAACAAAAGATCCGTAAAAACTCTTAAAAATCCTCGATTGATGATATAACTCTTTTCTCGGCTCAATAATTTTTGTCGGCTCAAACTATGATAAAACAAACCCGATATTAATAAACTAAACAACTTGATATCCTTTCAACCCACTACCATATAAACAGCTTCGGTTAATATAGTGCTCGGCCCGTCAATTAGTGTAACTAAATTACTTTGTCACGTCCCGATTATGACCAATGTATAACTTAATATACAAATTTTTGTCTAAAATATAATCTTTGACAAAATAACAAGTTGGTACATGGCCCACATGTAAAACTCAGTCAACATGTATAAAAGATTTATGCAAGCCACTATATGTTGAGTGCTACTACTTTGCCACTAAAAGGCACTTGCAAACAAACTGCTAAAGAAACCCACGTATTCCACGTATTTGGATGAATGGTAGTTAAAAGTCACGCATTTGATGTTAGTCAACCTACGTGTCTAGGATGCCAGTCCACAATACCAACTAGTCTGTGACAATCCGTCAATTTATGGTTGATATTTTATTCTCACTATTTATTTGAAAACATTATTTTAATGTTACATTATGAACTAACTTATTTTTGGGAAGAAATTTGGATTTACGTCTTGAAGTAGCATCGACTACGTATAAACCGGAGGATTCTACGTTACGTGCTTACGTTTACATACACCGTCTTTGGTGACAGTCCGACATTTCAGAAAATAAATTTATCCGTGAATATTATTTTGGAGTTTTAAATTTGTGTTGGTTCATAAACTTACAAATTTACGAGAAGAGATTAGGACTTACGATTTTAATTTGACGTCCTTTACGACTAAACCGGAAACCTTAGGATTACGTATTTACGTTTTCGAACTCCGTTTTTGATGAGACAATTTTTATTAGATTCGTTTTGTGCCGTTGATTCATAATTTATAAAAACGTTTTTCATAAAACGACCCGAGGGCACGCAAATCAAGGAAACTCTCGATGAGTACCCGTAAATAAATGGGGATGAGACAAGTGGGACACTTGTCCCACCCCCACTCAAACCGGCCTAACTAGCCACTACACCACTTGATGTGTCAAGTGTAAGCTAAGTTGCTTACACATGGCTTAAGTCTTATAACTTAAGCTACCATTTACACAAAACCATCAACTCTTTTCCACTTCCTCATTTCTAACATGCAAAACAACCATTTTCTCTCTTCTCCTCTCTAAAGTGTCGTCCCATATCACCCCAAAAACACCCATTTTGATCTTGATTTAACCATGAAATCCCATGTTGTTCATACACATGTTGAAGCCCTTTTGAAACCCTATTGATTGGTGGTGATTATAACATCCAAGGAGGAGTTTTCATGGAGTCTTGGGGCTGATTTTCTACAAGGTGTTCATGAAGAATGGTGGTCTTGAAGATGGTCTTGGTTATTCACAAGTTTCTCCATCAAAATCCATGTCCAAATCACAACCTACATCAAATTAGTGGTATAAAGATTGTCCTCCTCATCCTCTTGTTATTTTTGATTATGTAATCTTGTATTTCTTTCACTTATGTATATGTATATGATGATGAATGATGATTAAAAATATTGTGTGGGGATTTGGTGTTGATAAACATGCTTAAAAAGATGAAAAACTATAAGAAACAAGGTTAAAATCTTGCTTAATTTAGATGGCTGTATAAAACAGTAAAGAATCATATGGTAAACTGGTAAAATGACTTGAATAGATTGATATACAGTAATCTATGAGTCTTGTACACATGTGAGAGTTGGCCATGCAATGGAATCATTGTAATGAGTGAGATATGATCAAAACAAGTTTAGAGTACCAATCTGAGTTCACTGTTTTGGACGATTTTTAGAAAATACTTAGAGGATGATTCAACAGTAGCTATAGTAGAGTTAAATGGAGCACATATCATGTAGTTTATGTCATAAAAGTTTGAGCTTCTATCTCCATATAGAACTCTAGATATGGCAGTTTTGGTGAACATGAAAATAAATATCAGATTTTGGAAATTAAAGTATAATAGTATTATATAAGCACTCAAATAAAAATAGTATAAAATGTAAATTAAAAACCCACTAACTTATATAATACATTTATATAAATATGTATAAGGATAAATAAGTGTACATTTTATAAAAATGGTAACTTGTTAAGTTTTATAAGTTATAAAAGTATAAACATGATTTTTACGACTTTTTCGGCTATTACCGTAAAATTAACGTTTTTGTTAAATAAAACTTAGACGGTTGGACCCGTCTAATGTAAACTTTTATAAACTCGTATGCTGATATATAGACATGTATAACAAGTAAAAACCGATAAAACCCCAACTATATAACATACGGACATTAACGGACTAAGTTAACATTATTGGATTAATAAAACAACAAAATGGACTAAACACTTATAAACTTATTTATTGGGCTTAACCCATTTGGGCCCAACATGTAAAGTATAAATACTGATAATACAAGTATGAAATGGATTAATACAAGTTAATAAACTTATAATAGGCTTATTGGACCTAAAACACGTAAATAGGTAAAACTAGAAAACTAGTATAAAAGTTATCGACACATAACACAAAAATGAGTAAATGAGAATATGTAAACCCACTTGATCATCATATATATATAATCATCATATGTATACATAATTGTTATTTTTATAAAGTCATTGGACATGAGTCTAAGACGAGTATTATTTGTCTAGGTTTCCGTGATTGAAGCACGTACCGTACGTCCGAGTTGCCGATAACCCGCTTTCCCACATCAACATGAGTTCATAGCCTCGCACTCTTTTAAATGTTTTTATGAAATGTTTTATAAATCCGCGAGGGAGATAACATGTTAGTTTTTATAAAATAGGACACCATTTGCCCCGATTGTTTGTTTATTTATTTGGACCCGAATGATCGTATGACCCGATTGTATGACCCTATGAATGATTAAAGGACCCGATAGATGAAATAAAATGGATTATTAAAGTTAGGTTATGTCACTAAAAGTCCCATTAGCATGAATTGTGAACTACCGGGATTTGGTAGACGCTTATGCATATAATAGTACTATTTTGGGACGATCACCCGAGTTCGCGCCTTGACGGTTGATCCCCGTCGTGCCACATTGATTGGTAAGCGAATTTATGTATGAGAAGGTTTCCATAGCGTGACCTTTGTGACGACACGCTACTTTAGATGGGAAAATTGAGTATCGGGTTAGCTACCCGTTGTTTGGTTTAGTAAGGTAACAATGTCATGCGGCTTATAATAATCCAACTAACGAAATACTACTAGACGCACCGAATTACGATGTATTACCTGACTAGCAATACGGGGTCATACTATTGATATTATGTTCGTGTTTTGGTTTTATATAACCATATTCACATAACGGTTTTTATTTAATCTATACAACGTTGCAAAACGTATTGTATGGTGATTTTAACGACAATGATTCGTATAATGGTTTTTAAGGCAAATGCCTATATTATGATTTTGATAAAGATTTGTATAAAATGATTTTGGCTATTTTACGGCCTATTACAATGATTTGCACAAAAATGATTTTTGGTAATAATTTTATACCGATGTTATATTGATGGAATTTATTAAACTCTATGAATTCACTCGGCGTTATCGCTGACCCTTTTCTTTTAACATGTTTTATCTCAGGTACTTGAAGGTAATTCTCGGGAAGACAACAAGAATTCATGGCCCGCACTTAAACAATAATTTCCATTCAAATACTTTGTAAAAGTTTGTATGAAATAATATGACTTGGGACCGATGTAACTTTGATATTTATGAATGGAAATGCTTTATTAATAAACGACGCAATTTTTATGCGTTGTCTATGATGTGAGTAATGTGCTATCCTGTAACACCAACTAGTCTTCCGCTGTATTGAGTTGTATAAATTTGGGGGTGTTACAGTTTGGTACCAGAGCTCTCGTTATAGAGAACGAAAGATTTTTACAACCAAGGTTTTGAATAAAACATTTCAAAATCTTTTAACTATAAACATTTTTCTAAAAATGTCTAAAAATCTTTTGACTATAACGGTGCCGAAGAATTCCCGAGTTACCGAAAAGGCCAGACTGAGAAGTGTTATTTTAATATATATATATAACCTGGATTATATATATATGTTGTAATTTGATTACATGATTGTTTGATGATTATTTTGATATTTATACGACGTAAATTGTCACAAGGAACCCTAAATCCCCTAGTGAATTAATCGAAGCTATTCTCGTAGGAAATTCTAGCTATCCTAGATCTAAACCAAGTTGTGGATATTTATGATCCCAACAAAATGGTTAATATTCGTAGAAATGTAGATATTAGTTGATTGCAATATTGAAGAAGAATTGGCGAGATTAAATCTGATATCGATGTCATGACGATCTTTCCATATAGAGTGGAGTTTGACAAAACGTTACCACCTAGAAAGATGTCATCTGATTCGTTGTCATCCAATTCTTAAATCGAAATCGAAAGGGTTAATGTTGCACTTGAGGCTGTAATTGGAACCATTACCCAAAAGCCTCATGCCACTAGTACCTTTCCGAGAAGTCTAGTTGAATGATCGAGTCATTTCATACTAGTGACTCATTTGATAATTGTTGTCGTACGAGATATAGGATTGGAAATTAAGTGTTGTTCATATTGAGCTTATATTTCCTTTACAAGACCAAAGAATAAGGTTGAAGTATGGGAGAATAAGGTAGGATATCGAATTGAGTATAAAATTTGTTAAAACTTGAATAAAGCGAAACTTAACCTGTATGGAATATGAGATTGTTAAGAGGAAGTCGTTAAGTTCTTTGATTGAATTATGAGGTTTTAAATGATCGTTAGTTCATGTTAAGGGTTGTTCCTAGACCATTGTCCAATGATGAGGATGTCCAGTGTCCAAGAATTAAATTGAAGAAATCTTCTTCTGAATTGAGACCGATGGATCTTCTGGGACATATGGAACACCTAATGACTCTTGTAGATTAGTATTCATTGTGGTATCTTTTAAAAATCCCTAACTTAACTGAGACATCAGTTGGTAGGATGAGTTCTGAGAATTGTATGACATAGTGACACGTAATGTGTTACGGTACAATTTTGACTTGTTTGTGATTAATGAAAAGACTACCTCTGATTGCTAAATTCTACATGTATCGATGTTATCTATCTTTTATTGCTTCATCCTAATGTTCGCATTAGTGATGCAAACATTGAACAAGTACTCATCTCGAATTGAGTTACGTTGTGGATTATTCTTTTTGAGTGCCATTAAGGTCATGAACCTCATGATTATGTGGCTAAAGCTCATTTCCTGATATATTGTAGTTAGTTCTTGGTGAACAACTCTTCATCACTCTTTTGCAGATCACTAATTGTTTTTATAAGATAAAACAGTATCCCTTGATAAAGATTGAATTTTCATCACTGAAAGGATTATTTAAAGTGAGATTTATAAGTAATCGTTATAGAAATGAAGTTGATTATAAAACACCTTGGAAAACTTAATTGTTTTCATAACAAAGAAAATCTTTGTAAATTTATTTCTGATTCTTATTTAAGAATTAAGCATGAAAATGTTTTTATTATAAACATGGTGATAAAATTTTGACGAACTGAGTATTGCATCGTTAATCTTGAAATTGTATATAGTTGCGCGCCTACATACAATTTGGAATGGACCATGCAAGGCTGATTAGTAGTCACCATAAAATTAATGAATAAACACTACATTTTCTTTGAAGATTGTGAAAGATTAAATTTTATGAGATCTGCAAGAAGTGAAAAATAGGGACATAGTGTTAGGGACACCTACATATGTGCCCGTACTATTTATTCTTCTGAGTCGAATTTACTCATCTGTGGAAATTGTCTTATTTGACAATTGACAACTCTTTCTTGTCCAATTCTCCCGTAGTGAGATTCTTAGGAAAAGTATTAGATTACCTAGTGTTGATACCCGACTGGATGTATCTATGTTCTTATAATTTCTTATTATTTGATTTCATTTGAATGACCTGGGTAACGATCCGAGGAGCTTTCGAATGCGTACTCAAATTATGAAAACATGGGATATATTCATATTCGTTAAATGTTTTCGTCTGTATCTGATTTGAAATTCTCTCGCGTAGATTATGCGTTGACCTTACTCTTTTAAGGTTAGTTATGTCTCCAGATATCCTTGAATTTGTGAAGGATTATGAGTTATTACTAGTCTTTTGGGAAGTTTACATCTTATCGACGGTAATAAAACTGGAAAGTTGATAGTGCCAGTAGAATGGATTGATTGATTATGACATGACGATATTGTCTTAATTGATGGGAACTCGAATTGAATTCCCCTAAATGATAAGATGTTGATTATCAAAAGTGATCTAATTAATTCTTGATGGATGACCATATCCTGCATTTAGACTTAAAAATATATTGTGAATGATTGTGAATTAGTCATAGATACTATAATCTAGAAAGAACCTAATATGAAACTATTTAAAGATGTTTCTGTTATCTGAAACTTTAGGAGGTATTTGCTGGTGATTTACCTAGACTTTCGCCAATAAGGCAGATTGAAATTGGTATTATTCCCGGTGTTGCACCTGTGGCTTGTGCACTGTACGTCAGCACCATCTGAATTAAAGGAATAACCGTACAAATGAGAGAGTTGTCGAAGAAAGATTTTATTCCACCGAGCTCGTCATCCTGAAAAGCTATGGTGTTATCATTCCTTATATTTATAGATTACTGCGAACTGAGTAAATTGACAATCGAAAACGATATCCATAACTCGAAATGGAATATTTGTTCGATCATTTACAAGGTTCTAGCGTTTGTTTTAAAGATTTGATCCACGGCATGGTTATCATCAACTTCGCATCTGCGGAAAAGATTATGTATTCCAATCACTACATCTGGTACTTGTAATGAACATTATGAGTTTCACGTGGTGACGTTTGGATTGACTAATACACATGTAGCATTCATAAATTTGGTGAATCACGTGTGTAGGCTGTAATTTGATAAATTCATGCTCGTGATCATTAAGGACTATATGTTTGTTTATAAGAATAAGAATGAAGTTAATAATTGATTATAGATTTCCCTGAATTGACCGAACAATTAAAAACCTGTACCTTAAATATTTAACATATGATTAAAAACTTAAAACTTTACATTATTTGACTATGTGATTAATAGAGAATGGAATCTATAATGACTCTTTAAAAATTAAGAGCCCTTTTAAGACTTTTGGTTTTACCAAAAAGAAAGTGCAAATATATTTTGACAAATGTTTTAACAAAGGATTTTTAAGGGATTATTCCCTTATACACAAACCATTTAACTAAACTTCTGTTTAGGGGTAAATGTTTGTGTATAATTCTAGACAACCTAAGAAGAATTGAGGAAACTATATAACTTATGACTTGAAATTTGAAACGACAATTTTTGCTTTTCAACTAAGAAAATTTTGACCAAAATATAACCAAAGATTTTTCAAACATTTACGAATCTTATTAATTATTTTCGATAAATCAACAAAAATCATGTTAATTAAATTCAAATTTATTTTTGAACATTTTATATAATTGGTCGAACTAAGAAATTTAAAACTTTTACGTTTACGCTTCATAAAAATTAACTAATAATTATTTAATTAATTGTAATAATTATCGACGCTTTAGACGACGGATTGAGTAAAACGGATAAAAATGATAGTTGAGAAGAAACTAAAACTCAGAAAATGTGAAGAAAGAATTTTCGAATAAATACGGTCACGATAATCATTCCATCTAGGAAAGTGAACGTAATTACTGACACATTATGTATAAAAGATAAAGAACCAATTAGGACACGTTCCTTAATAATGATTGTGCAAAATAATTTGCCGAACAATATAAAAATAAACAATGATTGTAAAAAGATAATATAGATAATAAAAAGGGGTTCGCGGCTAGTGTGAACCATTAGAATTGAGATGCCGATGGCGTTAAATGTTTTAAAGACCACTTGTGATTGTCTAAATATGGAGATTTTGAGATTTAGTTATATTGAAATCTTGTAAGTATAAGTATAAGTATTCTATTTATGTCATTTATGACTAAAAATATCTTTGTCTGAAAAAGTTGTACTGATGGCAATTATGAAGGCAGACATCGCCTCATACATTGGTAAACGTCTAGCTATTGCAAAGGTCATCATGTGAATTTGATTCGATTTGGGTCATCGTCGACAGACTGACCAAATCTGCTAATATCATTCCCGTTAATGATAAATGCAAAAGAGTTATGTAAACATAGTGTGCCTGTATCAAACATATTTATCAAGATCCTCGCTTCGCATCGAATTTCTAGAGATTTGCTCAGAAATCATTGAGAACGAACCTTGATGAGAGTACTATGTACCACCCCAATCGAAGGGACGAGGTAAAGTAACGATACAAAGTAATATAAGTGCTGTTTTATGTTTGAATGAATGACCTTTAGTAATAAACCGTATAATCGTTTTCCTTTGGAGAGATTATCATTGATAATCATCGTATTAGGATTGGGATCGAATCTTGTTAGGATCTAAATATTAGAGCATCTGTAAGCAAGAGTTGAGATGAAGACACCCGACATACACCCATTGTGAGTTGGACATGTCTTTTAGGTTTAAGGTTTCCTATGATGGCGAACCTAACCTTACAAAATATTCGACCCGCGAGATCTGAAATGATTGTTGAAATTAGGATCTGATTATTGACTGCCGGTAGTGGGCAAAAGGTTATGTGAATATGAAATGTAGATCTTGAAGTGCCAGATGGGTAGCGAAGTTATGCCAAATTTTTAACCTTGGAGAAATGAATTAATGATCTGACAAATCATGGGATATAAGTCCCCGTTGTATGGGACCATTGAGATGATGTAAAAGATTGGTTTGAAAGGCATATAAGCTGGATCTACCCTAGGACTTCAAGAGTTGCATGAATTATGTTTCGTATATCGAACATGATAAAATATCTATCAAGTGAAAATCTGAATTCTTCTTAGTAAAGTTTAGATCGGCGAAAAGTTGCATTCATCAAAAACCCGTGAACATCATGGATAGAGAAAGTAAGTCAACAATAAGCCTGATCTTATTCCCGTAGTTATCTTTGATGAAACTCGCGTATTGTAATGAATTGCACTTGTGAGAAAAGACCGAATGTGGAGGAAATACCCACATGGCTTTAACTCTATAAGCAGCGGGTAGTAAGATGATCTTTGAGGACAAAGATCCTGTTTAGGGGTAAATGCTGTGACAATCCGTCAATTTATGGTTGATATTTTATTCTCACTATTTATTTGAAAACATTATTTTAATGTTACATTATGAACTCACTTATTTTTGGGAAGAAATTTGGATTTACGTCTTGAAGTAGCATCGACTACGTCTAAACCGGAGGATTCTCGTTACGTGCTTACGTTTACATACACCGTCTTTGGTGACAGTCCGACATTTAAGAAAATTAATTTATCCGTGAATATTATTTTGGAGTTTTAAATTTGTGTTGGTTCATAAACTCACAAATTTACGAGAAGAGATTAGGACTTACGATTTTAATTTGACGTCCTTTATGACTAAACCGGAAACCTTAGGATTACGTATTTACGTTTTCGAACTCCGTTTTTGATGAGACAATTTTTATTAGATTCGTTTTGTGCCGTTGATTCATAATTTATAAAAACGTTTTTCGTAAAACGACCCGAGGGCACGCAAATCAAGGAAACTAGAATCGAGGAGTACCCGTAAATAAATGGGGGTGAGACAAGTGGGACACTTGTCCCACCCCCACTCAAACCGGCCTAACTAGCCACTACACCACTTGATGTGTCAAGTGTAAGCTTAGTTGCTTACACATGGCTTAAGTCTTACAACTTAAGCTACCATTTACACAAAACCATCAACTCTTTTCCACTTCCTCATTTCTAACATGCAAAACAACCATTTTCTCTCTTATCCTCTCTAAAGTGCAGTCCCATATCACCCCAAAAACACCCATTTTGATCTTGATTTAACCATGAAATCCCATGTTGTTCATACACATGTTGAAGCCCTTTTGAAACCCTATTGATTGGTGGTGATTATAACATCCAAGGAGGAGTTTTCATGGAGTCTTGGGGCTGATTTTATACAAGGTGTTCATGAAGAATGGTGGTCTTGAAGATGGTCTTGGTTATTCACAATTTTCTCCATCAAAATCCATGTCCAAATCACAACCTACATCAACTTGGTGGTATAAAGATTGTCCTCCTCATCCTCTTGTTATTTTTGATTATGTAATCTTGTATTTATTTCACTTATGTATATGTATATGATGATGAATGATGATTAAAAATATTGTGTGGGGATTTGGTGTTGATAAACATGCTTAAAAAGATGAAAAACTATAAGAAACAAGGTTAAAATCTTGCTTAATTTAGATGGCTGTATAAAACAGTAAAGAATCATATGGTAAACTGGTAAAATGACTTGAATAGATTGATATACAGTAAGCTATGAGTCTTGTACACATGTGAGAGTTGGCCATGCAATGGAATCATTGTAATGAGTGAGATATGACCAAAACAAGTTTAGAGTACCAATCTGAGTTCACTGTTTTGGACGATTTTTATAAAATACTTAGAGGATGATTCAACAGTAGCTATAGTAGAGTTAAATGGAGCACATATCATGTAGTTTATGTCATAAAAATTTGAGCTTCTATCTCCAAATAGAACTCTAGATATGGCAGTTTTGGTGAACATGAAAATAAAAATCAGATTATGGAAATTAAAGTATAATAGTATTATATAAGCACTCAAATAAAAATAGCATTAAATGTAAATTAAAAACCCACTAACTTATATAATACATTTATATAAATATGTATAAGGATAAATAAGTGGACATTTTATAAAAATGGTAACTTGTTAAGTTTTATAAGTTATAAAACTTTAAACATGATTTTTACGACTTTTTCGGCTATTACCGTAAAATTAACGTTTTTGTTAAATAAAACTTAGACGGTTAGACCCGTCTAATGTAAACTTTTATAAACTCATATGCTGATATATAGACATGTATAACAAGTAAAAACCGATAAAACCCGAACTATATAACATACGGACATTAACGGACTAAGTTAACATTATTGGATTAATAAAACAACAAAATGGACTAAAACACTTATAAACTTATTTATTGGGCTTAACCCATTTGGGCCCAACATGTAAAGTATTAATACTGATAATACAAGTATGAAATGGATTAATACAAGTTAATAAACTTATAATAGGCTTATTGGACCTAAAACACGTAAATAGGTAAAACTAGAAAACTAGTATAAAAGTTATCGATACATAACACAAAAATGAGTAAATGAGAATATGTAAACCCACTTGATCATCATATATATATAATCATCATATGTATACATAATTTTTATTTTTATAAAGTCGTTGGACATGAGTCTAAGACGACTATTATTTGTCTAGGTTTCCGTGATTGAAGCACGTACCGTACGTCCGAGTTGCCGATAACCCGCTTTCCCACATCAACGTGAGTTCATAGCCTCGCACTCTTTTAAATGTTTTTATGAAATGTTTTATAAACCCGCGAGGGAGATAACATGTTAGTTTTTATAAAATAGGACACCATTTGGCCCGATTGTTTGTTTATTTATTTGGACCCGAATGTTTGTATGACCCAATTGTATGACCCTATGAATGATTAAAGGACCCGATAGATGAAATAAAATGGATTATTAAAGTTAGGTTATGTCACTAAAAGTCCCATTAGCATGAATTGTGAACTACCGGGATTTGGTAGACGCTTATGCATATAATAGTACTATTTGGGGACGATCACCCCAGTTCGCGCCTTGACGGTTGATCCCCGTCGTGCCACATTGATTGGTAAGCGAATTTATGTATGAGAAGGTTTCCATAGCGTGACCTTTGTGACGACACGCTACTTTAGATGGGAAAATTGAGTATCGGGTTAGCTACCCGTTTTTTGGTTTAGTAAGGTAACAATGTCATGCGGCTTATAATAATCCAACTAACGAAATACTACTAGACGCACCGAATTACGATGTATTGCCTGACTAGCAATACGGGGTCATACTATTGATATTATGTTCGTGTTTTGGTTTTATATAACCATATTCATATAACGGTTTTTATTTAATCTATACAACCTTGCAAAACGTATTGTATGGTGTTTTTAACGACAATGATTCGTATAATGGTTTTTAAAGCAAATGCCTATATTATGATTTTGATAAAGATTTGTATAAAATGATTTTGGCTATTTTATGCCTATTACAATGATTTGTACAAAAATGATTTTTGGTAATAATTTTATACCGATGTTATATTGATGGAATTTATTAAACTCTATGAATTCACTCGGCGTTATCGCTGACCCTTTTCTTTTAACATGTTTTATCTCAGGTACTTGAAGGTAATTCTCGGGAAGACAACAAGAATTCATGGCCGCACTTAAACAATAATTTCCATTCAAATACTTTGTAAAACTTTGTATGAAATAATATGACTTGGGACCGATGTAACTTTGATATTTATGAATGGAAATGCTTTATTAATAAATGACGCGATTTTTATGCGTTGTCTATGATGTGAGTAATGTGCTATCCCGTAACACCAACTAGTCTTCCGATGTGTTGAGTTGTATAAATTTGGGGGTGTTACATAGTCAATAGTTGGTCTAATAAATATCACACCCTATGTTTACGCACCCCCTAATCACACATCTCAAATTCTAACCTAAACTCAAACACTCACTTTGAATACTCCGCCCATTTCTCTATCTGTATAGCTACCACTGCCAAAAACAAATCTCCTCACAAATCTCCTCACTTATATTGATGCAGCCACCAATCCAATCTCATTGTTAATCTCAAGCTCGTGCCCTCTTTCTCTTACCAAAACAACTCAGTCACCATTCATATTACATCAATCCCATACATGTTTATACATACACACGAATCTCATCCCACAATTTCATTTGGTCATACAAATGAATAGCCAAAAGAACTTGTTCGTATAAGCGAACAATCACTGATTAACAAGTCTTCAAGGTCTATATGAGGCCTCGGGTAGGTGTAAGTGTGGTTAATTGATCTTTTAATTTTGTTGTGTTTAACAAACCGAACCAAAAGATTTTAATTAAAGTGTGAAAAAAATTGGTCAACGATCGGTGATGAGTCGTCTTTTTCGATCTTGTCTTGAATGGGCAGACACGAGAAGGAAGAATCTGAGATCTTTTGGTTGAAATTATTATAGTCTAGATGATGAGATTTGGTATTGGAGTCTGGATTGGAGTCGGGTTAGTTGTCTAGGTATCGAGTCTATGTCTGGTTGAGTCGAGGTTCTGCTGTGAGTTCGAGAATGGTAGATTCGATTCTTTGAGTGTGTCGTTGTGATGTTTGAGTCTGTGAGGTTTGACCGAGAGTTGTTGGTCAAGAGATGAGTGATTTAATGTGTTGGACTGTTTTGAGTCATGAGTCTTGATTGGTTTCAGATGTGGAGTCGAGTTGGTTTTACGTCTGTCGAGTCTTGTTTTGGTCTTGAGTCAAAACTTTGGTCAAATCGTAATGAGAGAGTCAAGTCATCGCAATATTGAGTCCACATCCCATCGCAGTTTCAATCATACATCCATCGCAAGTCGGATCGTAACTAGGATCGTAACTGGGATCATAACTGGGATCATAACTGCGATCGTAACTGCGGTCGTGATTGCGATCATGACTGCGATCGTGACTTCGATCGAGACTGCGATCGAGACTGTGATCGAGACTTCGATCGTGACTGCGATCGTGACTGCGATCGTGACTGTGATCGTGACTTCGATCGTAAGATGGCTATCGTAGTTTATAAACCCTAGGGTTTATGCGATCGTAATGAACCAACCTGGTGCTTCCGATGGAGTGTAAATCGCAATAACTGAAAGTAATACCCAGAGACAAATTCAAAGATGATCAAAGGTAGATAAAGACAAAAAGTTGAAAGAAAATATGATTTCAGTTTGAGACACAAGTTGATGACAAAAAATTGAGGCAAAAAAGAACAATACAATAAAAGTAGTAGAATGAAAACAGTAGGAGAAAAAACAATTTTATAAATGATCAAGGTTGTTATTTTATAAAGAATTTGACCACTAAATCATTAGATTAAAAATAAGAGAGACGAGAACAAAAAATTGTGAAAGAAGAAGAGTTTTACCACCAAATCAATAGATAAAAACACGCAAATCCAAATAATCAACCAAAGCTCTTGATATCAATTGTAAGATCATATATTCTTAGGATTAAGCAAGTATTTGATTTATCTAATGAATGGAAGGAGATGGAAGAACTAGAGAGAGAAAGGTAGAGAGAGAAAATTGAGAGAATGGAAGAAAGATGGAATGAATAAAATGATTAAGTGCTCAACCCCTCCTAACATGCTAGGAGGGGGTTTATATAGCCCACCCTACATGTGGGATATATGGGCTATATGTTTATATATTGGATCACGAGCCCAATACTTGAATATATCGTTAGAGTGACCGATCCTTCCTAAATACGTAAAATCGTATTTCCAACAATCTCCCCCTTAGGGAGGTCACTCCAAGTTACAATGTCCTAAATAGGCTATAGCTCGTGATCTATGCTAACAATGATGTGACCGAGACTTTCTTTGGAAAACGTATTTCCAACACGCTTATGTATCCTGCAGCTGAGAAAACAAAGTTAATTGAACATGGACAGGTTATTTCCGAAATCTCTCATAACATCAACGCCATGAACATTGTCAAAGATAATATAAGTCTATTACATATTCCATAAAAACATGTCCTCCGAAATATTTAGGACAATATTTAGGATTATTCTCAATAAAAGTTCATCTTTGAAACTAATTGCATCATGATTGGTTCTTCTAATCTTCTGTTGAGATTGGTTCATCGGTGCTTGACTGAATAAGCCTAAAAAATACAATTAAACCATAAGATTATGTTTTGTTGTTATGCTGGTAAACAGAAAGATGCTAAGTAAATTTATCAAGACCTTCTTCTTATTTTTTTTATCCGTAGAACAGCCATGGTCATCATTGTATGCATGTTCAATTGAGTTGCCAACATACTCCGCATCTAAGTCCTCAAGATCTATTCTTAATGTAAAACCCGCATGCTTATACCATGAATAGTACCCTTAAGATCGTACGTACATGATTAGAACTTTCCTTTTATAGCACGTTTACCTTTCATGAACAAGAATTCCAAGTATTACGTACGTGTTATAACACGATAAGTATTTATTACGTATAAACACACGATAATTATTCCAATAATAATTATAATCACGAACATACGAACATGAAATCATGAACGTAAATTAATCACGATCTAATATTACGTATGTATATATATTTATTACGAACACGAATAAACATATTAGGTCACGATCGATAACTAATTAAAACACGTAAAACACGAACACAAGAATGTTGGGTCAAAAAGTTGATGTGGCAGAAACTCAAAAACGAAGAAAACATGAAGGCATTTATCTAAGCGTTGACAAGTGTAATTCAGGCGTTGTCAAGAACAAATCTGGCGTTGATAGAAGCAAGCATTGTCATGTACAATCCAAGCATTGTCATGTACAAACTAAGCATTGACAGAAACATTGACAAAGTTGTTGGAAGCTTCTATTTAGATAAGTATGCAGAAAATATTTTGTATAAATTTATTTAAATAAAAGATATGCATGTTTATTTGATATTATCTCTTGTAAACCCTATTCCTTACACTATAAAAGGAACCAAGGGTCTTAGGTTTTATTCATAACTTTCATATACAATGTAAACCTAAAGCGTGTGTCGACTAGGTGTGGGATTCAATGTACACACACCTAGTGATTGTTTGTTATTAATATAATGAACAATCCATTTGTTTTAATTCATGTTCTTTGTGCCTAAACACCTTGTTAAACGTGTTTCATTCTATTCCGCCTTGATTCAATCAAGTGAATGAGATTTGTTCCTAGTAGCTAAAAGATTCGAGGAAACTAAGGTTTCCACAAGTAGTATCAGAGCTTGTTGAGAAACTTTGATCTAAAAGAACACAAGAACCCTAAAATCACCAAAAACCCCAAAAACATCATGTCTACTCCAGAAGTAACCTCCTCCTTCTCCTCAAACCACAATATAAAGATTCCCATGCTTGATGCAGACAATTTTGAACTGTGGAAGTTTAACTTTGAGCAATATCTGCAAATCCATTACTATACTCTCTGGGAGATTATTGAATATGGAAACACATTCAATAAAGCTCAAAAGATTGCAGATGCCATTGCTACAAGATCAGCCGTTCAAGGATGCTCTGAAGCAGATAAGAAAGAAAAACCTGAAGATGGTAGAGCTGTGTCTGTTGAGGACATAGCAAAGAGAAGGGTTGATATGAAAACCCTGAGCATTTTGAAACTCTCGTTGGGACAAGAAAATCAGCACAAATACAGAGGTTATGACTCTGCAAAAGATCTTTGGGCAGCCCTTGAAGTTTCCTATGGTGGTAATGCTGATACTAAGGAAGAGAAAAAGAAGCAACTCTTGCATGAGTATGTTGTTTTTAAGGCTGTTGGAGAATGAAACTCTTTTGGATCATGGAAGTAAGTGTACCAATGGTAACATGGCCTTCTTCTCACATAGTGAAGGCCAATTTGATCAGAAGGAGTCAACATGCACCCAGTTACTAGATCAACATGTGTCAACGTTGGATCATATCCTGTCAACGCCTCACATTCAGACGCTGACACATACAAAATAGACTCTACAAGAGTTAAGCCTGTTGGTATTGATCTGGATACTGTGTGTGCATACATTGCTTCATTGCCCAATGGTTCAGTGATTACATATGAGGACCTTGAGCAAATAAGTGATGAGCATTTGGAGGAGATGGATATCAAGTGGAACATGGCTCTTGCAAGTATAAGAGCAAACAGATGGAATAGAAGATTCAAGAAGAAGATGACCTTTAATGCAAAAGACACTGCTGGATTTGATAAATCTAAAGTTGAGTGCTACAAATGTCATCGTATGGGGCACTTATGAGAGAATGCAGATCTCCAAGAAGATCTGATGCTAGAAAACCCTCAAGCTAAATTGTTAAGGCTCAGGATCCCAAGGCCATGGTGGCAATGCACGAAATTGATGGTGTTGGATTGGATTGGAGCTATTTGGCTAAGGATGAAGAAGAGGATAAAGCTTTGGTTGCTGAGATAGAAGAAGAAGAGCATGTTCAATATGCTCTCATGGCACACTCCTCATCTTCATCAGACAATGAGGTATATGATGATGCTTTTTGTAGTAAGGGTTATCGTTTAAATACTGAAAGACTTAACAAAGAGGTTTTAAGATTGTTAGGAGATGTGAGTACTGAGAGATGCAAGTTGTCTAACTATCAACTTGCTCTTACTCAAACTGAAAAGACTGTACCTGAGTATAAGAAAATGGAGTTTGACCTAAAAGATAAAATTAATATCTTAAAACATGATTTAAATGCTAATAATGATATTAGAAACATCATAGAGAGGGTCAATGCTGAACTACAGGTTAAGTTAGATGAGGCTATCAAGAACAAGGATAATGTAGACCTTAAAATTCAGAGATTTGATAAGGCCTCACAAACCCTAGGATAATGTGTTAGTAAACAAAGGGATTCTAGGGACATGACTGGGATTGGGATGAAAGAGTATTCTGGTATTCCACCACCAGCTGGGGACTTCTATGGTGTCCAAAGAAAGGACTTATCTTGGACTGGTTTACCAGGACTCCAAGAAGAGGAATTTATTCCTCCACCAAGAGTCCTTTCCCCAGTAGAAGAATATAGGCAAAAGTTGACTGATTTGGATGAATGGAAGAAAGCCAACCCTACCTTGTTTGTCAAGGGTGGCATGCTTTGTGATAGCCCAAATGAGTCTACCCATATCAAAGTAACAAACCCAATCACTGGCAAGACTGTTGACCTTGGCTCAAACGCTGTTAGAAAACCTAGCATTAAATATGCAGAAATGTATAGGAATACTAGGTCACCAAAAAGCCAAGTTAGTGATAATGGAACATGTTTCTTTTCTTCTAGGCCTAGAGTTGTGCCTAGAAAAGCCTGTTATACTTGTGGTAGCTTTTCACATTTAGCCTATAAGTGTGTCAACGCTTCCAAGGTCAACGCTGACAAAAGGTCAAACACTGTCAGACCCAAAACTTTTGTGGAGCAAAGTCCACAAGTTGTTAGACCAGTCCCATTCTTTACTAAAGGATCTAACACTCATGGACAAAGACCTTTTTAGAAGACCAATACATGGTCTAATAGGCAATGGGTTCCTGTAGCAAACCCTAGGTTCAACGCTGATAAGGGTAATTTCAGCGTTGACAAGACCAAATCAAAGGCTGACAGAAACGTTGCCAGACCAAATAATGGTAAATATTTGCAACCACAGGGAAAGGGGTCTAAAGCTTCTTCTAGCTTGACATGGAGACCAAAGCAAGATCAAAACCCTAATTCTAATGGGATTTCTATGACCTGTAACAGATTTAATTATATTTCAAAGGTCACCACAAAACCAATTGGGGTTAACTGGGTGTTCAATCCAAAAAGGGATGAACAAGGGGTTGTTATGAGGACTAAGTCTGTTCTTGTTGAACAACCAAATGAATCCAAGTCTGCTCAGGCTTGGGTTCCCAAAGAAAACTAATTTGTTTTCTTTATGTGCAGGGCATTCAAAAACAGGTGAATGATTATGGCTATTGGGATAGTGGATGCTCTAGGCACATGACTGGGAAGGAAGATTACCTCACAAACTTCACTCCCATTAAGGATGGTGATAAAGTTTACTTTGGAGGCGGATATGGAACTATCACAGGCAAAGGAACTCTTCTCACCAACAATTTGCGTTTTGAAAACGTGTTTCTGGTAAAAGAACTTGATTATAATCTTTTTAGTGTATCACAAGTTTGTGATAACAAAAATAAGGTTCTTTTCACTGATACTGAATGCTTGGTATTGAGCAAGGATTTTAAAATGACAGATGAGAATTTTATTGATTATAGGAAACCTATGCATAAGGACATTTATAATGTGAATCTTAATGGTATTAGGATGAATAATAACTTTTCATGTCTTTATGCTAAAGCTTCAGTTGATGAGAGTAATCTATGGCACAGGAGACTAGGGCACATTAACTTTAAGAATATAAACAGGCTTGTGAGACTTGGCTTGGTTGATGGTTTGCCTGAGAAGGCTTTCCACAATGACCACTCTTGTGTTGCATGCCTTAAAGGTAAACAGCACAAGGTCTCATTTAAGTCTAAACAGGTGCACTCTAGTTCTAAACCCCTTCACTTGCTGCATATGGACCTGTTTGGTCCAACTAATATAGAGAGTTTGAATGGTAAATCTTACTGCTTTGTCATCACTGATGACTTTTCTAGGTTTACTTGGACTTTCTTTTTAGCCATGAAAAGTGACACTGCTGATACTTTAATTAACTTTATTAACCAAATTGAGAAGAAAACTGGTAATGAAGTTAAGATGCTTAGAAGTGGTAATGGTGGTGAATTTAGAAATAAACTGTTGGATGATTTTTGTGCCAAGAAAGGGATTACTAGACAGTTTAGTGTTGCCAGAACCCCACAGCAAAATGGGGTTGCTGAGAGAAAGAATAGAACCCTAATTGAAGCAGCCAGGACTATGTTGGTTGATGCTCACTTTCCCATTGTATTTTGGGCTGAGGCTGTGAATACAGCTTGTTATGTTCAGAATAGAGCATTAGTCAACAAGATACATAACAAAACACCTTATGAGTTACTTTGGGGAAGGAAACCTAACATTGGTTTTCTTAAACCTTTTGGTTGTCATGTAGTTGTCCTAGATACTAGTGATGCCTTAGGTAAATTTAGTGCTAAAGGTGATGAAGGCTACTTCATGGGTTATTCAGTGCAGAGTAAAGGATATAGGGTTTACCTTAAGAAAGAAAACTGTATACTTGAAAAAGTACATGTTAGGTTTTTAGAAAGTAAACCTAGTGATCCTGAAAGTGGTCCAAACTGGTTGTTTGACTTGGAACCTCTATCTAGGACTTTGAATTAAATGCCTGTTACTAATCCAGACATTGTGAAGGTAACTTCAAATGTTGTGGAAGAACCAGTTGTTGATGTTTCAGGTACACAGGTTAATGAAGAGGTTGGATCACAAGCAGACAAGTCATCTCCCATCACTGAGTATGTCACTATTCCCATATGGACAGATACTTTTGCTGCTGTTGCTGCTGCTGGAATGGAAAATGGTGGTCCCCAAGTATCACCAGTTAACAACATGCATGGTCCTTCAGGCGCTGACAAAGGAAAATCTGGCGCTGACAAGACAAATTCAGGCGTTGATGGCTCAAACGTTGACAACTCTAGTTCAGGCGTTGATGGCCAAAACGCTGACAACTTTGGTTCAGGCGTTGACAACTCTTTTGAGCATATTTTCTCTTCCAATTTTAAACAAGGTGAACCTTCAAGCAGAAATGGAGAGGTTCATGTAGATATTGATGGAAGAGAGTCTGAAGACGATATTGGCAACTTGGATGATGAGATTGAAGACAATACACTCATTGAAGGATGAGTGCTTACTACTACAACCAAAAATTTGACAACCCTAGGTTTTGGATTTGTCACTTGGTCTTACTTTTAGGTTATTTTATGTGTGCTTACTTAATTTGTGTGATTACGTGTTTATTTTGAGTGATTAAGGTTGGTGTGGTTATCGTTTATGAGTATAGAAGTACTCATAAGTAAATCGAGGAACGGTTATTTCATGTTCATGAGCTCACAAGTTGTGACTATGAAAGGAAATGGTGATATTTTGGTGTTTACGTATACGTATATGTATTATAGAAAATCGTATTTTTTTTTTACGATTTACGGTTTAGCATTTAGAGGTCTCGGATGAGGTAATTAGTCATATGAATATTTTTCGGGATGGTTTTAAGTCATTTAGGACTTAGTTATAAAGTTTATTTCAAAATTTGAGATTTTTTATAAAAGTGTATATTTTACGTCTTTTACGGTAAAACGCGTAAAAACTGACTAGTTCTACGGTTTTGAGGTTTTGGAGGCTTAGGAGATGAAATAAATTAAGTAAAATTAAGGTAATGTTATTAATACATATATTAATAATAAATAGAAAAAAACAAATTTAAAGGGGGTTTAGGTCGGTTTGGAAAAAAAGAAAAGAAGGAAAAAAGGAAAAAAAGAGGAAAAAGAAAAGTTGGGTTTTATATTTGGACTAGGATTCTTGTTACATTATATAAGGATTTTAAAGAGAAAAAAAAACAGAAAATCCCTGGAGAAAAAGAATGGTCGATGGTTTATGGAGAACTTTTAGGGTTCTTCATCAAAATTTAGGGTTTTCATAAATCAAAGGTAAACTTTCGTAATCCCTTTTTAATTTAATTGTTTTTAATGTTTACATAATCATCTTATGATGGATTTAGGTTAGGGTTTTAATAAGAATCTGTATTTTAATGTTATTATAATGATTAGATGGTTTAGGGTTTGTAATTAATGGGGTTATGGGTAATAAATTAGGTTAAATTAATTAAACCCGTTTTTAAAAACTGGGCAGAATTTTGGGTCAATTGTTTTGATCATATCGGGAGTTCTAGGAACATTCAAGATGCGATCCAAGTATCCCTGAAAAGGTAATTGAAGTGCTTTCCAATGCAAGAAACGGGAACTAAATTGGAGTTGGGAAGTGGGTCAAAAACAGGTTACAACAGTCGGAGGTCAAAACAGTTTTGTAATCAGCCTGTTTTCTTTTTAAGTTTTGGGTTGTTTGGGGTACTTAGGGTTGCATTGGGACCTTCTCACGAACATGAGAGATGGTTTATATATTGTAGTAAGTATCTGCACTTGGATTAAGGTTTTGGTTTAGGGTAAGACCCCTTAATTTTAACAAACTTTTCATACGTTTAAAATCAGTAAATTCTGGATAGGTAGCAATATATACACATATATCGGGGCCTTAACAGTAGCTTTAAGGTTGGGGCAAGTGGAAGGTTTTAGCTAACATGTATAAAAGTGTGAATATTCCTTTTACAGAAACCATGGGTATATTTAAGTGGACGTTTGACTTAAAGTTTTGAGACCTAAAACTGGGACTGTTTTGTGTAAAATTATGAACGGGATAGCTATTAAACTTAACCAAGTTAGGGACTTGTTAAGGAAGGGTAATAGGGTGATTAGAGCTTAACAATGAGGTAATTATGCGGGAATAAACTAGATGTCCATCATAGGTTTATGAGCCATCTTAGTGATTAGTTCGTGTATTGATTTCGTATTTTTGGTTTGTTAGCTTGTTGCTAGTGCGAGGACTTGTGAAGAAGCTATCAGGTGAGTTTCATAGTCCCATGTTTAATATTGATTTTGACTTCCAGATGGGATGGAAGAGACACTGTGTTGAGTTATTTTCTAAATTTATGTTGTGAATGTGTTTGTGATTTGAGATGGACTTGTGTGTACATTATGTGATTAACTGCTATGTGATTTTTGATTGTGTATGATTTGGATCGGGGGACACGTGCCGTCTCAGTTATTGTGGTTTGACAAGGTAGTGGCCTTGTGGTTTGACAAGGTAGTGGCCTTGTGGTTTGACAAGGTAGTGGCCTTGGGATAGGTACATAGTGTGATCATCTATGGTACCATGTTGTTTGGCAAGGTAGGAGCCTTGGATTTTGGTTTGGAATGATTGATCTTGAATGCTAGTTGTTAATACATAATTATAGCACATTGTCCATATGTTATTGTGTTGATGGTTGTTATTCACAGCTTGTAATTGATTTAGCGTTGGAGTCTAAACCTATGACTCTCACCAACTTTATGTTGACGTGTTTTAGTGTCTCTTTCAGGTGATACTATGGTTAAGCATGAGAACATAAGTGGCTAGGATTGGAGAAGCTTAGGAATGCATATAGAAGGAGAATCCCCGTTTCCTTCTTAGTTTTTATTTGTTCTTTTAATAAGTGATACTGTGGCACACATATATTTGTTTGGTTATGTTATTTGTTTGTCTTGGGTAAGCGGTAGGACTGTTACCTACTTACCTTGACTCCTGATTCTGATAAGATATTGTCATGACTTTGTGTCTCCATTATATGACATTTCTTATTTCATATAGTTATCTCTATAGAGACGCCATGTTGTGATGATATCCATACGTCGCGCCCCATATTCCGCCATGGTGGGGTGTGACAAAAAAATCATCCTCCTTCTTTCGTTATTGGTGATGTGATGTCTCCTGTTTAAACTAGAAGATCTCATCAGAATCTTGGAGGATTTATTGCCAATATACACAAGAAGGTTGATACCCCTCTGGTTCAAGCATGTTTGTTTGCCTGTTTTCTGTCACAACAGGAACCCAAGAAGATTTTTGATGCTCTCAAAGAACCAAGTTGGGTGGAAGCAATGCAGGATGAGCTTCACCAATTTGCTATTCAGGATGTTTGGGAGCTGGTTGATTGTCCCAGATATGTCAGACCTATTGGGACAAGATGGGTTCTTAGAAACAAGAAAGATGAAAGAGGCATTGTGGTCAGAAACAAGTCACGTTTAGTGGCTCAAGGATATACAAAAGAGGAAGGGATAGACTATGAGGAGGTCTTTGCACCAATTGCAAGGATTGAGGCTATAAGGATATTTCTAGCCTATGCTTCCTGCATGGGCTTTACTGTCAATCAAATGGATGTGAAGAGTGTTTTCCTGTATGGCACAATTGTTGAGGAGGTGTATGTTATGAAGCCTCCTGGTTTTGAAGATCCAGAGCATCCAGACAAGGTGTATAGAGTCAAGAAAGCTATGTATGGATTTCATCAAGCCCCAAGAGCATGGTATGGCACATTGTCCACCTATCTGGTGGAAAATGGATTCAAAAGGGGCACCATAGACCAGACCTTATTTACAAAGAAGACTGGTAAGGATGTCTTACTTGTTCAGGTTTATGTTGATGATATCATCTTTGGCTCTACCAACCCAAAGATGAGTGAAGACTTTTGCAAGCTTATGACAGATAAATTCAAGATGAGTGCAATGGGGGAGATGAACTTCTTTCTAGGGTTACAAGTTCAGCAGAAAGAAGATGGTATCTTCATCTCTCAGGATAAATATGTGGCAGCAATCTTGAAGAAGTTTGGCTTTTCTCCACATGAAAAGCGGGCTAGTACTCCTATGGATAGAGAACACCCTTGGGGAAAAGTTGGAGAGGGAAAAGATGTGGATGTCAGGCACTATAGATCAATGATTGGTTCATTGATGTATCTCACAGCCTCAAGACCTGACATCATGTTTGTTGTGTGTGCATGTGCACGTCATCAAGTGACTCCCAAAGAGTGTCACCTTCATGCTGTCAAGAGAATCTTTAGGTACCTTAGATGTTATCCAGATCTTGGATTATGGTATCCAAAAGATTCACCATTGGAGCTTATTGCATATTCAAACAGTGACTATGGTGGTGATAAATTTGATAGAAAATCCACAACTGGTGGATGTCAGTTTCTTGGGAGTAGGTTAAGATCTTGCAATGCAAGAAACAAACAGTGGTGGCAAATTCTACAACTGAAGCAGAGTATGTGGATGCAGCTGCTTGTTGTGGACAAGTCTTATGGATTCAGAACCAGCTGTTGGATTATGGGTATAATTTCATGCATACCAAGATTTTTGTAGACAATAACAGCACTTTATGCATTATAAAAAATCCTGTACATCATTCTAAAACAAAACACATAGAAATTAGACATCATTTTATAAGAGATTGTTTTGAAAAAGGTTTAATTCAACAAGATAGGGTTGACACAGAGGAAAATGTGTTTGATTTATTAACTAAACCTTTTGATGCTGGAAGGTTTCAATACTTGGTAACAAGTATTGGAATGATCAATCTTACTTAATATGTGTTTTGGGGTCTTTTGTATAAATATGTACATGATATGCATTGTTATTGGTCTTTTTGAAAAGTTAGATTTTCCACTATATTTATCTAACGTTGACAAAGGTTATCTTAACGCTGATAAGTGTTATCGTGACGTTGTCAGCAACATGTTAGTTTTGTGGTTTTTTTAGCATTGTACCATCGGATACAGAGTTGCTTATGGATCCTTGGAGAATCATTTGAGCATGTTTTCATTTATGGATGATGGTTGGAATATTTATATTCCTATCTTGACATAAATTTTTATATTCATGCATATTATTGGGCAACATATGTATCACAGTTTAAGGGAGGTTTTAGGAACCTTTAGGACTTTTGGGTATTCTTATAATACTCTTATCACAATTCTAGATTGTGTCCACATGTGAGTATGAGTTAGTTTACTAAATCATGAGGTATTGTAGCATGCAAAGTTGATATACTATGCATGCTGCCAATACATTTTTGTCCTAGAATTGGATGTGGTCTGTTGGGAGACTTGGGGATGATTTTTGATGGGTTTACCTGGGAGTTACAAGGAATTTTAAGAGATAACTTAACTGTTAAGAATTATGGTTAGCAAGGGACACTAGAGGACTGTTATGTACCATGCTTGCCGCCCTATAATAATTATCAATTTATAGGTTATCTTCACTAGGATAAATTACTTTGTTAAGGTCCTTTTTCATTTTTATTACTTTTATTTTTGGACGCTGACAAATATTTTTCCAAGCGTTGTTATGACCAATTTACACGCTGACATGGCTTTGGCAAACGTTGACAAGAATATAGTCGTTGGGCGTTGATGGGTTATTTTTGACCGTTGACACTCATTGGGACCTACCCAGTTGTTATTTTTGACGAATTTTGGGGCCGTAATTTTAGGAGTAGATAACTTTTAATTAATGCACAAGATAAATTATTTTCTTTTCAAGATTTTCATCATTATATTTTGAAAATTTATTGCCTTATTTTTTACCAATCACATGTGCCTATCTCTCCTATATATTTAGCTCCTATTTTTAAACAGGGTGTCTCATATTCTTGTCTAACAATTTTCTCCTATAATTCATCTTTCTCAATAATTCACAAACAGCTTTCTTTCAACAATGGCACCAAAGTTTAAACCAAGTGACTTGGTATTGAGGTTCAGGAGTCAACACAACATGATTGCCTATTTGGACGCTGATGATACTTTGTTTCCACAATACACCCATATGGTGGCGTATTTGAATGCATCTCCTATTAGGTATGCTCTTTCTCATGCTCCTCTCATCCCTGTCACTCATATTAAACAGTTTTGGAACATTGTTAGTTCCTCAACAATTAATAATGTGACTACATTATCAGCTATTGTTCATAGGCATACTTGGGTGGTTACTGAAGCCTTGGTTCGCCAAGCTTTGCATCTTGATGATGCAGATGGTATAACCACCCTCCCTATTAATGAAATAGAACAAGGACTTCGGGCTTTGGGGTATCCTTTCCCTGATGAGGGCACTTTAAACAAATATCATAAACAAGAGTTTCCCCCAGCCTGGAAGTACCTCATACATGTCATCCTTCAATGTTTGAGTCCCAAATGTACTGCACACAATGAAATTAATAGATCAATTGCTAGTGCAATTGTGTGCATTGCAAATGGGCAAAATTTTAATTTTTCAAAACTGATTTTTGATGGCATGTATAAAAACAAAGGGAATAAGATGACTTTGGCTTATTCCAGATTTTTGCAAATGGTTTTTGATGTGCAAAATTACTGCACAAGGGATCATGATGATTTTTATGCGATCCCTGTGCAAAAGAAAGCTATTTTTACCAAGATGAACTCACCCCCTCACCGTGAATTACCTCTTACCCAAGCTATGCTTGCTGTTATTGCAGCAGCACAACCCCAACCAGACCCACAACCACCACTTGACCCAATACCAGAACCTTTGCCTTCACCTCAACACATGGAAATTGACAAAGAACCCTTCGACGCTGACACATTAAATGTTGGCGTTGACACAAGTACTCTGAAGGTTGACACCTTTCCTTCACAGACCCAAACACCCCTTAACCTTCAAACTACCACCCAATCCACATCATCCTCTACCCCACCTAAATATAGGTTGCAAAAACGCCCAAGGACTATTGGAGTGTTCTCCTCTAGTGGTCCTAACCATGTAGCAGAGAGAACCACCACCACAAGTGTGGTTGGTGCTATGGATGAGGCTGGGACTATTGGTATTGGCTTAGATGCAGGTCAAGACAGTCCTAACATCTTTAAGACCTCATCCATGCCTCATGACTCTACTTTGGGAGGTCAAATACCCATTCTAGAGGAGGGCAGATTAGAACCATACACATTGATGGAATTGACGGCTGTCTGCATTAGCTTGCAAAAGCAAAATGCAAACTTGGTACAAACAGTCAGTACACAAGGCCTTGAACTCAAGCAATTGAGGGAGACGGTTGTTATTTTGGAAACTACTGAGTCTAGGAGAAGGCAGACAAGAGTCCTTTTATCAGAGGAGGATTCTTACAAAGGGGAGGAAGCTGCTACAGAGCCTGTTAATTTGAGTGATAAAGGCTCACATGAAGCTGCTACAGAGCCATTTGATTTGAGTAGAAAAGGCTCATATGATGGAGAATCTTTGGGTGTTGCTGAAGCCCTCACTGAATTGAAGAAGCTGCTACAAATTTGAACTTGTCTTTTACAGCTATGATGGAGCAGTTCACTAGAGACGCTGAGACAAGTAAGTTGGGCATTGACAAGCAAAATTTGGACGCTGATACACCAATCGCTAACAAGAGTAATTTGGGCGCTGACACTAGGAATTTGAGCGTTGACCGACCTGCAGATATGGTTGATGTATTCCAGTCATCAGCCATCATCAAAGAAGTATCTTCACATGTATTACCATCATCCTTACCCATCATTGATCCATTAGATAAGGGTAAAGGAATCATGGTATAAGTAGAAGTTCCAAAGGATGCAGCACAAGTAGAGTTTGATTCAAAGTTGGCTGCACAACTTATGGACCAAGAAAGGAAGAAGGTTGGTGAATCACCATTTGTTGTCACTTCAGAGGAACAAGAAGGAAGTGATGAAGCAAGTTCAGATTCGAGTGTGATGATAATTGAACAACCTGAGAGACTTGAATATGGTGATGACTTGGCAAGAGAGAAGCTTAGAGAGTTAAAATTGCAAGTAGACTTTGATATGCCAGAAGTTGTTCAGATGTACCATGCTTGGGAGAATAGGTGTATGGAGAATCCAGATTTGACAATTTCAGACCAAATTTGGGGTTTGGAGATTCTTCTAAGAGTTCAAAAAGACTGCAAGGTAATTCTGAAACATAAGGCTAGCAATGTTCTCTCACTTCTGAAGAGGGATAGAAGGGAGCTTTACTACATGTTACTCAGATGTCATGGAACAGGATGAACCTATAAGAAATTGTTGGGATTATCCTTTGAAGAATTAGAGAATAAGGCTTACCCCATTTGGGCAAAAGTTCAGGAAATGAATACTATCAGACTTCTTTCAGATGAAAGGAAAGAAGAACTTGCAGAAGAGATGGAGCTTCAGAAGGCAATGATTGTTCCAAGGCCTTTGAAGAAGGGAGTTCCTCTTGAGTTTCCTAAAGATATGGATAAATTGAAGCCCAGTGAAGCTGTTCTTAGAAGAAGCATTAAGCTCTCACCCATGGAAGCTTCAGATATGGTACAAGTGTTACCTCTTGATGCCAGAAACCCTATCATTAGCTATGAGGAAGATACAAGTGGGTTTTGGAAGATTGGCAGGTATGGGAAAGAGGTACACACATTTACTACTCTTATGTCTCTCTTTGCAAGTATGGATAGGGAAGACTTGGCAGACCTTTGGAGGTTGTTGTTGTCCAAGTATGAGGCTGAAGCACCAACTTCAGTCAATGGAATAAAACTTTGCTCAACATTCAAGAGAATGTGTGGACCAGAAGAAGAAGATCCTGTTTGGAAGGATCTTGAGGATGATATCAGTGGTCTTCAATGACGTTTGTATTCAGCTGCTGGTGTGTATTATTTGAGCTCTACAAAGTTTGCTGAGTATCTACTTGTAGATGCTGAGTATCCCATGTCCAAAGAAGTTTTGGAAAAGATAAAGACAACACAGCTGGAGATTGACTATTCAAGTGACGTGGCCAAAGATTTGATTAGGCATGTTTTTACCAATATGATAAGATTTGTAAGATTCCTCCTGGTTCTTAATTTTTATTCAGAAACTTGATTGCTAGAGTAGATATCAAGTTTAGGGGATGATTGTTGGGAATAAAATGTAGCCAGTCCACTTGAACGCTGACAAGAAGAAAACAAGCGTTGATAGGAAGAAAACAAATGTTGACAGATCAAGCGTTGACAGGAAGA
This sequence comes from Glebionis coronaria, assembly GCA_025667525.1. Classification (NCBI taxonomy): domain Eukaryota; kingdom Viridiplantae; phylum Streptophyta; class Magnoliopsida; order Asterales; family Asteraceae; genus Glebionis; species Glebionis coronaria. The sequence continues at coordinate 182,097,947 of CM046876.1, forward strand.
AGTCAAGCGTTGATAGGTTGAAGACAAGCACTGATAGAAAGATATGGTCTACGCGTATTTTTTTTCTAGTTTGTTTTTAGTAAAGATAGGATCAACATTGTATTTTCTATAATTATCTTTACCTAGAATAGCTGATACGTAGACTCTTGTACAAGGCTTTTTATGTCTATAAAAGAAGACCTTTAGGTTATGTTTCATATAAGTTTTTCATACGTATAACACTTTCATTGTAAGCAAGTTCGTTATTACCAATCAAGTGAAAGTTTGTTTTACAACTGTTTGTGTGTTCTTGTTTAAGTATTAACTCCGCATAATACTTGAATTGTTTTATACACAACAAAGTTTCTCTATGTGTTATACTTGATTTAATCTCGATAACACAAAGCTAAATCGATCTAAGTTTGGGATCAACAAAGAACACACTAATATTTTAGACACGAGAAAAGTATGGGTTACCCCATGTGGGGCCCCATGCCGCGGCATACACAAGAAACATGGGCTTGGCCCATGTAATTTTTACTAATTAGGAATTAAGGGGAAAGCATGTGTCATTTATCACAAAACTAGAAAATAATTAAAACCCTAATTCTTCCTTCTTGTGCTCCTTTGGCCGCCAGGTTTTGATCACCAAAAGGAGTGTTCGGGTTGATTTTGATCTTGGAAATTTTACAAGGATCGTTGTGTGTTCGTCCTTATTCGATTCACGTATTCGGTATAACCTTTAACCTTTTCTTTTTATGTTTTGATTTATTGAATCACAAAAAATCATGATGTTTTTAATTAAACTTATTAAAAACAAGTATTTTAAACATGTTAATAATCATGGGGTAAATCAAATCAAGGGTTTAGGGGTGTTTGTGTTGTAGCCGACGCCTAACCGAGCCCCATAGGGGTCTCGGCTTGGCTTATTTAACACCACCGAGACCATATGGTCTCGGTATGGTGGTGGTGGTCCCACGGCAGCAGCAAAACCAAGGGGAAACCCGACTTAGGTCGGGGTATGGTGATGGTTACGGGTCCGGTTCATGGGTTTTAGTCACGGGTCCGGTTCATGAATCATTTTTTTCAAGGATTATGATTTTTACAAGTTAGGTTATTTTTTTAGACTTAAATTAAATTAATTAAAAGCATGACATGATTAATTTAATTTACATGACTTAGGTTATTAATTTAATTAGTAATTCATAAATTTTAACCTAAGTAATTATTATTAATTAGACTTTATAATTAATTAATTATTAAAAACCATGACTATAATTAATTAATATACATGACTTAGGTTATATTATTAATAGTTAATAATACATGTTTTAACCTAAGTATTTTACCTTTATTTAATTAAAATCATGTTATATTTAATTAAATACTTTAACCTATAGTTTATTTAATTTACATGTAATAATTAATAAACTATACTATATAATCACATGACTTAGAATAATAATCAGAAAACACTTAAGCTTACATAATTAGCTTAATTAACCAGCTTATATCTATTTATGGAAAATTTCTATTTTTAGAAACTTATTTATTTAAGGTAGCTAATCTATTTATGAAAACTTTCTATTTTTAGAAACTTATCTATTTTAAGTAGTAATTCTATTTTTGGAAACTTTCTATTTTTGGAAACTTTCTATTTTTGTAAACTTTCTATTTTCGGAAACTTTCTATTTTCGGTAACTTTCTATTTTTGGGAACTTTCTATTTTAGGAAACCTGCTATTTTTAGAAAGTTACTTATTATTACACAACAAGCATAATAATACATGAAATACAAGTAATACTTAATCAGAATAGTCAGAATATACGATTAACATAGTATAAAGCTTAAAACAGTAAAACATGACATGAACATCTAAAACAAGCTAAGACATGATATAAAAACCAGCTACGTATTCAGTAATCAGATACTTATACACGTATGTATTTATGTAGCATTAGTGATACCGAAGTAGGAGCTTCTTCCGTTCGTCTTCTTCGTTCACTGGACATAAGGTACGGATTCTCCGTCCTTTCAGTATGGACATTCTTTCCTTATTAGGATTCCCCGTATGCAGCCAACTGTTTTCCCTAGTATATGTCTTATATGTTTTTGATTGCTTATGTTTAGTTAGAATACCTAAAGCCATATACATGCATGACCAGTTTCACCTAGTTATGGAGGTACCATAACCATAACACTAGAGGCACTAGTGTTATGACTTCCCCACGGCGGAGTAATTGCTCGTGGCGTCTGATGTAGAGTTTTTGTACCCTTTAGGAAAAGGATGACAAATAGTGGTAGTATTAAGTGTCGGTTTAGGAAAACCGAGCACTAATGACCCAAATGAAGACCAAGTTCGTTTCCCAAGGAGGCTAGTGCGTTGTGTTAAGAGTTGATATATGATGTTTGTGATTATGAACAAGAAGAAAAGAAATGAGAAAGGAAAGAAAAGACGGTCACGACTACGAATTAAACTATGACGAAAAAGGCGTACACGTAAAGTCGCAAAAAGCTACAAAATTAAAAATTTCAACCTAAAAAATTAACTATAAGCTAAAACAAGTCTAAAATAATATAAATAAGGAATAAAATCCAATAAAAATATTTTAAAACCTTTTATTAATTAAATATTCAATTTTAAATGCTAATTAAAGCCCTAAAATTAAATATAATTAATCAAAATGTCCAAAATATGATTTTATTGAACAAATAACTTACTTATATTATCTAAAAACTAAAAAGTATTTTTTATAATTTTTAAATACTATTTTTCTATTTTTAAATTACTAAAAACTATTTTAAAATTAAAATAATTATAAAAAAATAATAAAATAATGCTAAAAATAATCTACCAATTTTAAAAATCCTAAATTACTCTAATGAACAGTAGAAAAATGAAAAAGCTTGAAAAATATTAAATTTTCCACTAAATGACAAAACTAGTTTAATTAAAACCCTAATTAAATTAAATTAATTCTAAAAATTAATAAAAAGATGTACAGTAAAATATTTTTATACCAAAAACCTTAAAATATTATTCTAAGTCTAGGAAAATTGATTAAACTTAAAAATATTACTTTTTGGCACTAAAAGACAAAAACAGAAACTTTAAAGTTAATTAAAAATAGCTAATTAATCTAAAAATTACTAAATGAACAGTAAATAAAAATTTAATTAATTAGAAAAATCCTAAATTGAATAAGAAAAATAATGGAACTGGTTTCAAGATCTAAATCAAATTTTTACCCACTAAAGACAAAAATATAAGAAAACTGATAGTGACATGTGGACTGGATTTGTCCTTTAGCTTAGCAGTGGTAAAAAAGATACTAGCAGTGGGAAAGGAGTTCCCACTGACAGTGTTAAACTTTGGTCTGTTTTTCAATAAGCTTAGGAAAGCTTATTTTGATAGCTTATTTGGGACAATAAGGCACCCTTATACTCTTTGGAGTATAAGGAGTCAATAATCACACAAAAAACAAGCAGTCACTTAACAAAAATAAGCACCAATTAAGCCTAAAAGTTACTGATTAAGCACTAAACAGGTCTGTGAGCGTGTTGGCCAGATTACATGCACAAAAACGATTTTCAATCCTTCCAATCTTGCATACAAGTCCACAATCTAGCATACAACTGAAACACCACCCTCAAACAACCTTGAATCTAGCAGCTTACAAAGTTTGATGGCAAAATCACTCAAAAATCAGTCACACAAGCAGTTTCTGATTTTAGCTATGTTTTACCTTTTTAAACATGCAAAAGTGCTTAAAACCTACTCAAACTGAAACCAAAGAGCATATAACACTCAAATATAACCTAGGTGATGTTTCTAGACAGGTTTTAACATAAAATTTTATCACAATTTTTTGCTAATCCCTTGTCCCAAACACTCCTTAAAAGTTGATAAACACAATTAAACCAAGCAAATCAATTTCAAACCACACCAAGCTGATTCAAGATCAATCTATCATGCATATACTAACCAAATCAACTCAAATCACACCATTAAAACAACTTGCATACAAAATCACAAATAGCACAAAATAACTTGACTTTCTGAAAATGAAAAGTGAAAACAAGGAAGTACCTTGTTGAGCCTACATCCAGGCTCAACCAAGGCTGTTTTAGCCTTCTCCTATAGACCCGGGTCTATGCAGAACTTGGGTCAAACAATGAACAGGAAGAAGAGAAATGAGTGGTGGTCACTGTTGACTCACACACCTTTAATATCTTCAAAATGAAATGGTTTTTGGATCCTGCTAAGAGAAAAGAAAAATACAAGGTTTCTGTATCACACAACAAATAAGCCTCAAACAAGCTTATCACTTAAGCTGACCTTGGCTTATTTGAGAAAAAAATGAAAACTGATATATATTTTTTTACTTAGAAACTTTTTTTTTTTCAAACCAAATCAACAAAAACTTTACTCTTCACATGAGCTTGATAATCAGTTGGATTATCAGGCTTATGATATTTAGCTTAAAGCTTTTGGACAAATTTTTAAAACTTAACAATTTTAGTAACCAACAGAACTTTAAACTTGAAATTTAAACTTGGAATTTTAAATTGCATAAATGTAAATGTGGTCCTTTTGCTTCTCATCAACAATACAATACCATTTTCATTTCCTTAGAAAAGTGGATTTACAAGATTTTGACAAAACGGAGAAGAAAGAACAAAAAACAAAGCTAAGCCTTACATGCCTTTAAATAGGCTTACAATCTTTCTAGAAAGCTGAAAACAAAAGCTAAACCCTAATGCTGAACTTCCTCTTTTGCCCTTGGATGATTCCTGGAATATGCCAATAAGATGCTCAATTTGAATTCGTCCCATGTGAATTCCTTGGAGTTTTGTGTATGCCAGCAGGTACAAGTGATCATGGACGTATATTTGGTCCTTTGGGAGCAAGTAAATGTGTTGGAGCCGTTGGATGACTGTTTTGCTTTGTCTTGGAGTAGCAGGGGAGCCACGTGGGGGACCCAGGAGTTGAAGGTGATGGGTTTTGGGATGTAGGTTTAGATGGGGAGAGGGTAAATTAGCATTCTGGAAGCTTTTGTTAAAAACCCCTTTGGTTTGGAGATAATCATGATTAGGGTTCTAGGGATTAGGGGTGGATGAACAGGTGAGTTTAATTCATTTGGGGGATAATTATGGTTTTGAAAATCTGTTTCCCCCACTTTTAATAATTAAATACGTTTAATTAAAGTGAGTGGGTTCAAAACCTTTTGTGATAGGTTAAATAATTATGGACTGGTTTGTTTTTGATGAAATGGACTGGTGGGGGTGACGTGTCAAATTTTGGTTGGGTGGTGGAGTTTGATTGTCTGGCAGAAACACCCCTTGAACTCCTTCTTTCTTGTCTCTTTGTATGAAAACTTCATCAACGCCCAAAATGCATGTGACAACTTTGGCAAAGTTGTCAAATTTGGCACAACAAGTTTTAAAACTTGTTTTAAGGACTAAACATGCAATTTCTTCATTTTCCAAGGACTGATTTTGACATGTTTTCAAATTTCAAGGCTTTGACTTGTTGGTTGACTTCTTGGAGGACCATTATTGACAATTTAGATTTGTTGAGGGACTAAATTTGCCAATTCTTCAAAGTTAAGGGTCCTTTTTGTAATTTTGACAAACTTTAGGGACCAAACTTGTAATTATGAAGATACAAGGGTATAAAGTGTCAATTCTTCAAACTTGGAGGACCAATCTTCAATATTCTTCAAATCTTCTAGGGTTTTCTTTGGAAAATTCCTCACTAGGGCTTGGTTCATCGTGCGGCTTCGTTTCCCGTGTTCGTTTTTGCATGATTCTTGTGATCTTTTGTCATTTTCTCAATATCCGTACCTAAAACACACAAGCAACAAACACAAGCATATATTTGGGTATTTTGATGATATTTAATGCATTTTAAGCCCAAAAAGAACGATGAGACCATGTATAAAAGCAGTCTCATCACTCCCCCATACTAAACCATTGCCGTGCCCTCACGCAATGCTAGAATAAAGTATCATAGCATCTCCAAAATTTAATTTTATTGACTTTATTGAAATGATAAACTAGCTACACTACTACTATTACTACTACTTGTGTTATAGACATAATGTATGATTTTCATCGCAAAATGGGACGTTTAGGTTCATAGAATAAGAACACGTGAATGCTTCGTTAGAAATAATTTCATCGTCCTCGATTTTCACTTCAATTCTATGCCAAGCGTGTAACGAGATCATTGTCATTATAAGTTAGTAATGCTAACACTACTCATATGCCCTAATCACGTACTTATCCTCCCATTATTCCTAAGTTGTATCTCTAATATTTTATTTTGTCTTAAATGTTTCACGAGGATACATTGTTTGACTTATGCGATAATAGAGATTTAGGTCTAAAAATAGAGTCCTAACGGTGTAACTAAGACCATCAAATCAATAACCCCTCCTAATAGACGACGATGTTAAAAAATTAAGTTGACAAGAAGAATCGATAAACACGGTTTTATAACGGTTTTGAACATGAGACTTATTACCAAGACTTTTATACGCCCCCTAACGGAAGGGCCTTATTATCTTTGGTTTACCTCCATCTTTTATTCAACTTCGCCATGAAGCTTTTATTATGACTTCGGTCTTGCCTTGCCTTTTATTATCCGCCTCATCGGTGGTTTTATTAGCCAAAGACGTATATCCTCACGCTAAAGCGAATTTTGGATCTTTAAAGCTTCGAAGATTAAGGCTTGATTCACTTTCAATTTTTGCATAGATTTTAGGCCTTGTGGGGCTTCAAATTGTTTGCTTGATTTAGGTGAGCACTTGAAATCTTATTATTAGGTGAAGCTTTCGATTATTAGGGTGCCAATACTTCAAAACCGTGACGCTGGCGATACCTTAATGTCTTCCCAATTTAATTACACGGAAGCTACTAGAAAAGACTAGAAACCCAACAATCCTAACTAAACCGCTAAGTCAATATTTATTAAGCAAAAAAAAATATTTACATGCGAAGGGAGAATAAGCAAACAACAAGAACACATGAGTTTTTGAAAGAATAGGAGTACTCTACGTTTAGCATAGTAACTTATAATTAACTCTATCATTTCTCGTCCTCATTTAAGAGACTTAGCCTAATGTGTAGTTAAGGAATCAAAGCTAAGTGCTCAACACACACGGTCGAGTCAAAAATTACTCTTATTCTCGCCATCGGAAAACCTACATTCGTGTCTTCAAACACTTATAAAACATGAGAAAAATTTTAAAATTTGGCCACTTTTAGCCTTATTTTACAACAAAACGATAAACAAAACGATAAACTTTGGAAAGCGTGAAGGTTTGGCAAGGCAAGTATCTATTCACCCCCCCATACTAAAGTTAAACATTGTCCTCAATGTTTCGAGTCTAGGGGTGCAAACATCCCCATACTAGAGACGTAGTCGAATGCCTAATCTAGCATGGAAAGGGTGTAACCATTAAATTTAAAGCCGTTTATGAAGTGTGCTAAAAACCTAAGGTTAGAACATCAAAAGGATATATCATGGATATTGAGAAATGTCTCCCAAGCAAACGATCGAGTGCTCCCGTAAAACGAACACGAGAGGCTCCAATCGTGAAGATCATGATCTAAAAACCACATATCACAAACAACCACGGAACAAAGGTTGGAAGGGCACGAATCCCCACACGTAAGCTACATTAGACTAAGAAAGCGATAATATGTACATAGGATAAGCATGGGACTCCCTCACGAGGCATCTCGTTTTTTATTACCGAGTCATGAGCTCGACTCGATCCCCTTAATACTAATTATCATTGGGGAAGGTGACTTGGTCGAGGTAGTTCAAGGATGGAACTTCCCCGCCAAAGTAGTGCTTCAACCTATGTCCATTCACCTTGAAGTTAGGACCATCATCTTGAGCTAGCTCGATGGTCCCATACGGAAATACTTGAGTCACGGTGAATGGACCGGACCAACGGGATTTCAATTTACCGGAAAATATTTTCAATCTTGAATTAAAAAGTAAAACTTGATCCCCAATGTTAAAAACCCGGTTTTTAATTTTTGAATCATGCAACTTTTTAGTTTTCTCTTTATAAATCAATGAATTTTCATAAGCAATATCCCTTAATTCATCCAATTCATTTAATTGCATTTTCCGGTGTTTTCCCGCGGTCTCCATATCATCATTACAATGCTTTAGGGCCCAATAAGCCTTGTGTTCTAACTCGATAGCCAAATGACAATTTTTTCCATACACAAGCTTATAGGGAGTGCACCCAATGGGTGTCTTATGAGCGGTCCTAAAGGCCCATAAAGCATCGTCCAACTTATCCGACCAAGATTGTCGGTTTTCCCCTACGGATCTCTCCAAGATCCTCTTCAATGCTTGGTTTGAAACCTCGACTTGCCCACTCGTTTGTGGGTGATAAGCCGTAGAAAGACGATGTGTAACCCCATATTTCCTTAGAACCCTTTCAAATTGGTCATTACAAAAATGGGTTCCACGATCGCTTATGATAGCACGAGGGGTTCCAAACCTAGCAAACAAACTTTTCAAGAACTTAACTACCACACGAGCATCATTGGTGGGCAAGGACATTGCCTCCACCCACTTAGAAAGGTAGTCAACCGCAACGAGAATATACTTATTACCACGAGATGATGGGAACGGCCCCATAAAGTCTATGCCCCAAACGTCAAAGATCTCACATACTTGAATGATATTTTGTGGCATTTCATCTTTTTGTGAGGCTTTTCCTTGTCGTTGGAAAGAATCACAAGACTTCACAAGATCTTGTGCATCTCGGTAAATAGTAGGCCAAAAGAAGCCGGCATCAAACACCTTTTTAGCCGTGAGATTAGCACCGTGGTGACCACCCGTGGGTCCCTCATGGCAAGCTCTAAGGATGTTAGAAGCTTCGGTGCCAAATACACAACGGCGGATGATTTGATCCGCACAAGTTCGAAACAAGTAAGGGTCGTTCCAAAAATAGAACTTGACATCACGAAAGAATTTTCGTTTTTCTTGAGTTGTCATACCCTTAATGATGAAGTTACCCGCATGGTAATTTGCAAAATCCGCAAACCATGGGGTAGAAGAATCAAGTTTGGAATTCACTACACCAAGTGTCTCGAGCGAAAATGTTTCGGTGATTTCCTTAGGCTCGTAAACACTTTGGTGAGGATCTTCCAAACGAGAGAGATGATCGGCCGCTAGATTCTCGGCTCCTTTTTTGTCAACGATTTTGTGATCAAATTCTTGAAGGAGGAGAATCCAACGAAGTAATCTCGGCTTTGCATCTTGCTTTGCCATGAGATACTTAATAGCCGAATGATCCGTATACACTATGCATTTCGTCAAGACGAGATAAGGTCGGAATTTCTCAAATGCATACACCACGACAAGGAACTCCTTTTCCGTTGTAGTGTATTTAAGTTGAGCCTCGGTCATCGTCTTGCTAGCATAGTGAATAGGCAAGAAGTGCTTATCATGACGTTGCCCCAAAACGGCCCCAATGGCGTAATCACTAGCATCACACATTAGCTCAAAGGGGAGGTTCCAATTGGGAGCAACAAGAATGGGAGCTTCGGTAAGTTTCCTCTTAAGGATCTCAAAGGCTCGTACACAATCTTCGTCAAAGACAAAACGTGCTTCTTTTTCAAGAAGATGTGTAATGGGTCGAGAAATCTTCGAGAAATCCTTGATGAATCGTCGATAAAAGCCCGCGTGGCCTAGGAAACTCCTAACTCCCTTGACGGTTTTGGGATGAGGTAATTTGGCGATGAAATCTACCTTAGCTTGGTCTACCTCAATCCCCGCTTTCGAGACCTTGTGCCCTAAGACGATTCCACTCTTAACCATAAAATGACACTTTTCCCAATTGAGCACAAGGTTGGTTTCCTCACAACGTTTTAACATCCTCTCAAGGTTCGACAAACACGAAGTAAAGGAATCACCAAACACGGAAAAGTCATCCATGAAGACTTCCATCGTCTTCTCGATCATATCATGAAAAATAGCCATCATGCATCGTTGAAAAGTTCCCGGTGCATTACAAAGTCCGAATGGCATTCTACGATAGGCAAACGTTCCATATGGACACGTAAAAGTAGTTTTTTCTTGATCACGAGGATCGATGGGAATTTGGAAGTAACCGGAAAAACCATCTAAAAAGCAATAGAAATCGTTTCCCGCAAGACGCTCCAACATTTGGTCCATGAAGGGCAAGGGAAAATGGTCTTTTCGAGTGGCTTCATTTAACTTTCGATAGTCAATGCACACTCTCCATCCGGTCACGAGTCTAGTAGGAATCAACTCGTTAGCATCGTTTGGCACAACGGTCATCCCTCCCTTTTTAGGGACACAATGAATAGGACTCACCCAAGGGCTATCGGAAATAGGGTAAATCATTCCCACGTCAAGGAGTTTAAGGACCTCCTTTTTGATGACGTCGTGAATTTTGGGGTTCACCCTCCTTTGACTTTGGATTGTTGGCTTGAAATCCTCCTCCATTAAGATTTTGTGGGTACAAAATTTGGGATCGATTCCCTTAATGTCGGATAACTTCCACGCAATCGCCCCTTTGTGATCCTTAAGAACATCGACAAGTGCGATTTTTTCATCATTCGAAAGATCCTTCGCAATAATAACCGGCAACTTGTCTTCCTCCTCCAAATAGACATACTCGAGGTGAGGAGGTAAATCTTTCAACTCAAGGATAGGTGGTTCCTCAAGTGAAGATTTGGGCTCGATACTCATAACCTCCTCGGGTGGAGGCAATGGGAAATCGTTGAGAAAATCCTTGATAATCGAGAAGTCCTCATCGTTGTCGAGGTCTTCGTCACAAGTACGTGGAACATCGAATTCTTCCAACGTAAAACCACCACCTTCGAAAGGAGTGAAGGTTGGTGTCGAATTATCAAGAATTGGATCTAACATAGTGGGATTGCCACTAGTCTCTTCATCACCAAACCCTAAAACTTCTTGTGAATATTCCTCGCAAACCACGTCGATCATATCAACGAGGTTTATGGTAGCAACGGAATAAACATGAGAAAGTTGAGAATTTTGAGTTGCGTTTATAACAAGTTCCTCGTCGTTGAAACGTAAGGTGATCTTTCTAGCATGCACATCAATCAAAACCATAGACGTATCTAAAAACGAACGACCTAAAATAAGAGGAACTTGAGGATCCGTGGGGATGTCAACAACAATAAAGTCTACGGGATAGTAGAACTTCCCCACTTTCACAAAAACGTCTTCCGCCAAACCACATGCAAGAATCGTGGAATGGTCGGCCAACTCAATAGACATTCGTGAAGGAGTAAGATTAGGAAGATTGAGCGACTTGAAGATTGCAAGTGGCATCAAGTTAATGCTAGCACCAAGATCGGCCAAGGCATAGCATTCTTCCATATCTTGAATTGCACAAGGGATCAAAAATTTGCCGGGATCACCGACTTTTTGAGGTATGCGATTAAGATAAACCGACGAACAACTAGACATTTGGTGTAATTTCTCCTTGTTGTTCAACATACTCTTAAAGTTAGCGGCAAATCGAGGCATCATGACCAAAGCATCGGCGAAACTCACATTAAAGTGCAAATCACGAAACATTTTCATAAAAAGCTCAAATTGGTAGTTGTCGCGCTCTTGTCGTTTCTCCTTCCTAAGTCTCGATGGGTAAGGCAAGGGTGGTGTGGGTTGTGGCATAGGCATAGCCTTTGGAATCTCGGGTTCCAAAATGGGTGATGGGTCAACCGTAGGTGTGGCATGAGCGGTACTTTGTGGGATTGAAATATGCTCCTTTTCGACCACCACCTCGGGTTCTTCCTTAATTTCCTCCACCGTTGGAGTAATTGGTTGAGGAGTCGGTTCTTTAAGTGTCTTACCACTTCGTGTGGTAATCACTTTCATCTCTCCCTTCGGGTTTGAAACGGTGTTACTAGGTAGACCACTCGAAGTAGAGGCTTTGTTTCCTATTACGGCTTCTAAAATTGCATTAAGCTTAGCATCAAAATTATTAAACTTCACATCTTGGCTAGCGGCTTTTTGGTCAATTCTTTGTTCAAGCCTAGCATGACTTTGCTCTATCTTGTTGTTTTGACCTCGAATTTGGTTAGCAAAATCATTTTTCAATTCATTTCTCATGGCTAGATTTTCCTTAATGAAATTAGCTAACTCCTTTGCGTTCTTAGCCGTGTCCCTAGCTTGAGTAGCCATTTGCTCTTGAATGTTTTCCAAAATCTTTTCATTTGAAGTAGCGTAATTCAAAAAGTCTATTGGAAGTTCTTTATTATTTTGAAGACCTTGACTCGTGTTTTGAAAATTACGGTTTTGATTTTGATTTTGCAATTGGCTACTACTACTCCCTTGATTCCCATAGTTGTTATTACCCTTAAAATTGTTCCTTTGATTGCTTTGGTAACCAACTTGATTGTTTTGATAATTGTTAGCATTTTGATTTGGTGAAAAACCCGGTGGAGTCAATTGATTAGTGCGAGGAACTTGACCGTTTTGGTTATAAGTTCCCGCGGCCGCGAAGGCACTCGAAGTGTTACCACCGTTGGTAATGCACTCGTAATAATCGTGAGCTCCACCACAATACATAAAAGAAACCTCAACCGCTTTAATCGTAGCGGGAGCGGGTTGTTCACCAACTTTAAACTCAACTAACAAGCCTTTCACTATATCAAAAATTTTGTTTTCCAAATTAGCCTCGACTTGGCAAGCATCAACGGTGTGTGACAAACTAGGTGAAGATGAAGACGAAGCCTTACGAACACTCGACGTGCTACGAGGACTATACACCTTAGACCTATTCTCAATGATTAACAATGCTTCCTCGACCGTTTTACACAAAACATTACCACCCGCGGCGGCATTAAGATAATCACGCTCATGATCGTTCAAGCCATTGTAAAACGTGTCTATTTGATGTAAGTCGGAAAAACCATGATGAGGACATTCGTGCAACATTTCTTTAAACCTATTCCAAGCCGTTGAAAAACTCTCATTATACTCTTGCGAAAACTTTGAAATCTCGTTTTTCAAGTGCGTAGTCTTAGAGGGCGGAAAAAATTGGTTCACGAATTTTGAAACGAGATCCTTCCACGTCAATATAGAATTGGGTGGCTCTTTCTCTAACCAAATTTTTGCGGGCCCCGCTAAAGAATACGGAAAAAGCATCATCTTAATCGAGTCGTTTGAGACGTCCTTAAACTTGCACGTGGCGGTGAGACGATTAAATTGGCGAATGTGGTTATGCGGGTTGTCCTTTTCGTCCCCTCGAAACTTGTTGTTTTGAATCATGGACAACAAACCCGTCTTAACCTCAAAATTCTCCGCAAGGATAGCGGGAATCACAATCGCTTCTTTTCCATAACCCTCGGTGGGTGCTTGAAGCAACTCCATCATAGTTCGATTAGCCATGGGTGCTTCTTTCACTACAATGGGTTCGTCAATAGGAGAGTCCTCACTAGTAGGAGTGAGTGATTTGTTTCTTCGTTTACGAGCACGTCTTGTGTTAGGACCATTGTAATAGTTATATGTAATAGGTAGACTAGGAGGTATGTAGTTCCTCCTGGTCCTAGTCGTAGTAGGAGCAAGTCCTGCTCCTGGTCCTAGTCGAAGTCAAACTTTATTATTTACTTAATATTCTGTTAGGATATGCATGAGATATGTTAGGAAAGGATATGCATATCAGTTTTACACGTTTTCATTAATGAGGTATTAGGGTTTCCTTGTAGTATAAAAGGAACCTTAGGCAGAAGGGTTAGACACACCTTCACAAAACGTAGTTCTAGTCTTTATCAATATTAGAAATCCTTAGAAAGGATCAAGTCTTTGTAGTTATTCTGTTTCTCTTGTTTATATTTATATTCTACATTCATATTATGTATAGAGTCTCTTTGTGATTTGACTTGTGATTACAGAAGTCATTCACCGGTCCTGACAGGCTGCAAGATCTACATCTAGTAGACCCAACAAGTGGTATCAGAGCCTGGGAGGGTCTCTATACAAGCAGAATCAAGTTCTCTTATTACTAACAATCTGTTTATCATGTCTGCCTCAACTTCTACTCAAACAGGAGAAGAAGGCACTCCTAAAATTGTGCAACCTCAGCAGATCCTGGCTACGGTCTCCAACACGAATGGAAAATTCCCTCTTCTGAAGAAAGGTGAATATGATAACTGGGCAATGAAGATGGAATGGTGGATCACCAACACTGATCAAGATCTTTGGAAGATCATTCTGAATAGAAACAGCAGAAAGCTTACTGGACGAGACAAGAACGGTAATATTACTCTTCTTGACCCTAAAACTCATGAGGAAATCATCTCTATTCAGAAGGAGGTAAAAGCAAAAACAATTTTGCTTCAATCTCTTCCTGAAGATCACATGGGTGACTTCTACCATTTGGATGATGCCAGAGAGATCTGGAATGGCATAAAAGCAAGGTTTGGCGGGAATGAGGAGTCAAAGAAAATGTGAAGGTCCATGCTGAGAGATGAATTCACAGAGTTCAAAATCTCAGAAACTGAAGGTCTGAATCAAGGGTATGATAGGTTCCAGAAGATATTGAGCCAGTTGAATCAACTTCGGTCCAAGCCTGATGATGGTGATGTTAATGCAAGGTTTCTTAAAGCCTTACCCTACTCTTGGAACCAGGTGGTAATCTCTCTTAAAGCCAAAGGTGGGCTTGATTATCTCAGTTTTGATGATTTGTTTCATAGGCTCAGAACCTTCGAACCTCATGTGAGAGGATATCCTAGTGACTCTTTTCCCACCCCTGCTAATTCAGCCTTTGTGAGCTCTATGGCATCTAGTCCCATGTCATATGCAAGTAGCCCGAGCAATGCTGTTTCTCCCCAGCATACTATTCAGCATACTGGTGCCATGTCATATGCTTCTAGTCCCATGTCTTCTGCTCCTGATCCTGCTGCCAAGTCTGGTAGTATGGTAGAAGCTGTTCTTCATTCTTTTGTGGCTGATGTTACTGCTGAACAACAACTTGCTTTTGATGACTTCAAACAGATCGATAAGTTTGATCTGGATGAGATCGATCTTAAATGGCAGATGGCCATGCATACTCTTAGGGTTCACAAGTTTGAGAAGAAAGCAGGAAGGAAGTTTAATTACAACCCTCGGGAGCCAGCAAGATTCGATAGAAGCAAGGTACGTTGCTATAACTGCCAGCAACAGGGTCACTTTGCAAGAGAGTGCCCTAGCAAGAATGATCAGGAGAAGAGCAGGTACTCCGCTTTCAAGGTTCAGGAGGTTAAAGATGACAAGAAGGCATTGGTATCTGTTGACTCTATGGTCAACTGGAATGATCATCAGGCTTCTACTCTGGAATCAGCGGAATCCACGACTGATGTGTTGGCAATGATTGCTGGGAACCTCTCTGATGCAGAAGAAGCAGAAGAGTTTGCTCTTATGGGCATCTCACCTCAGGTACAATATTGTCCTCTTGGTTGTCATGATAAATACACAGAACTGTTGTCCCAATTTAATGAAGTAAATGATCAAAATGATAAGTATTATTTAGAGGTACAAGCCTATAAAGCTTCATTAAACACATTGGAACAACAAAAGAAGTGGTTACAAGATACACAACGTGCGTATGAGGATAAAATCAGGATACTAAGCATTGATTTAGAAAACACTACAAATATGCTTAAATATACAGAAACTGAAAGAGATGCTAGTATCAAAGAAAAAGAGGAGATGCAAGCTAAATTAGATGCTACAATGTTAAGATTTGACAAATGGCAAAAGGCACCTAAAAATCATTCTAAATTAATTGATAGTAGCATGTCTGGCAGAACTAAAAGAGGCTTGACTTGTGATTACAGAAGTCATTCACCGGTCCTGACAGGCTGCAAGATCTACATCTAGTAGACCCAACATCTTGCTTTAGAGCGAGTTTGCATAAACGTCACGTACAACGAGAAGGCGAGCAAAGAAGATTCTTTTTGGTGTTTTTACTTTTTCAATTTTTTTGTGGTTTTTGATTGTTTTTAACTTTTTTGGATTTTTTTGGAATGTATTAAGTAGACCAAAATCTACAAATCTCCTCCTTAATCAAATCTCTCGATTAAAGAAGCCTCAAGGAATGAAAACGATCACGTGAAGTGAACGCCTTCGATGACTTTAGAACGATGGTGGAACACCAAATCGTTCAAGAGGGTTTAATCAATAGAAACCAAGAAAATATATATGATACTTAGTAATACTTTGGGCGGCAAAACCCTCGATTCACTCTCAAAATCAAATACGCACAAGCAAGCGGAGGAAACGAGGCGGCGCGAAGCACTTAAGAGCCTTTTTCCTTTAGGTCGTGAAATACAACCGCCTTATACCCACCTTATAGTTTGTATTATCAAAATCAAGCTTCACGAAAGTATTTATCTATTTTTGCCTTTTTTCTTTGGTTTGAGATTCGAATACAATGATCGAGTGATGAAATCCCGAATCAAGGTTGTGATTGCTCACGTATTTGGAGTACTTGTGAATTTATTGTTCTACGTATACAATATAGTAATAATATTTACACAAAAAAAAATCGAAAAACGATAATACGTATTAATAGAGTGCTATTAATACAAATACTTTTATGGCTATATATAAAAACAACAATGGTTCAATCAAAACACAACACGCCTCCCCGGCAGCGGCGCCAAAATGATGTAGAGTTTTTGTACCCTTTAGGAAAAGGATGACAAATAGTGGTAGTATTAAGTGTCGGTTTAGGAAAACCGAGCACTAATGACCCAAATGAAGACCAAGTTCGTTTCCCAAGGAGGCTAGTGCGTTGTGTTAAGAGTTGATATATGATGTTTGTGATTATGAACAAGAAGAAAAGAAATGAGAAAGGCAAGAAAAGACGGTCACGACTACGAATTAAACTATCACGAAAAAGGCGTACACGTAAAGTCGCAAAAAGCTACAAAATTAAAAATTTCAACCTAAAAAATTAACTATATGCTAAAACAAGTCTAAAATAATATAAATATGGAATAAAATCCAATAAAAATATTTTAAAACCTTTTATTAATTAAATATTCAATTTTAAATGCTAATTAAAGCCCTAAAATTAAATATAATTAATCAAAATGTCCAAAATATGATTTTGTTGAACAAATAACTTACTTATATTATCTAAAAACTAAAAAGTATTTTTTATAATTTTTAAATACTATTTTTCTATTTTTAAATTACTAAAAACTATTTTAAAATTAAAATAATTATAAAAAAATAATAAAATAATGCTAAAAATAATCTACCAATTTTAAAAATCCTAAATTACTCTAATGAACAGTAGAAAAATGAAAAAGCTTGAAAAATATTAAATTTTCCTCTAAATGACAAAACTAGTTTAATTAAAACCCTAATTAAATTAAATTATTTCTAAAAATTAATAAAAAGATGAACAGTAAAATATTTTTATACCAAAAACCTTAAAATATTATTCTAAGTCTAGGAAAATTGATTAAACTTAAAAATATTACTTTTTGGCACTAAAAGACAAAAACAGATACTTTAAAGTTAATTAAAAATAGCTAATTAATCTAAAAATTACTAAATGAACAGTAAATAAAAATTTAATTAGTCAGAAAAATCCTAAATTAAATAAGAAAAATAATGGAACTGGTTTCAAGATCTAAATCAAATTTTTACCCACTAAAGACAAAAATATAAGAAAACTGATAGTGACATGTGGACTGGATTTGTCCTTTAGCTTAGCAATGGTAAAAAAGACACTAGCAGTGGGAAAGGAGTTCCCACTGACAGTGTTAAACTTTGGTCTGTTTTTCAATAAGCTTAGGAAAGCTTATTTTGATAGCTTATTTGGGACAATAAGGCACCCTTATACTCTTTGGAGTATAAGGAGTCAATAATCACACAAAAAACAAGCAGTCACTTAACAAAAATAAGCACCAATTAAGCCTAAAAGTTACTGATTAAGCATTAAACAGGTCTGTGAGTGTGTTGGCCAGATTACATGCACAAAAATGATTTTCAATCCTTCCAATCTTGCATACAAGTCCACAATCTAGCATACAACTGAAACACCACCCTCAAACAACCTTGAATCTAGCAGCTTACAAAGTTTGATGGCAAAATCACTCAAAAATCAGTCACACAAGCAGTTTCTGATTTTAGCTATGTTTTACCTTTTTAAACATGCAAAAGTGCTTAAAACCTACTCAAACTGAAACCAAAGAGCATATAACACTCAAATATAACCTAGGTGATGTTTCTAGACAGGTTTTAACATAAAATTTTATCACAATTTTTTGCTAATCCCTTGTCCCAAACACTCCTTAAAAGTTGATAAACACAATTAAACCAAGCAAATCAATTTCAAACCACACCAAGCTGATTCAAGATCAATCTATCATGCATATACTAACCAAATCAACTCAAATCACACCATTAAAACAACTTGCATACAGAATCACAAATAGCACAAAATAACTTGACTTTCTGAAAATGAAAAGTGAAAACAAGGAAGTACCTTGTTGAGCCTACATCCAGGCTCAACCAAGGCTGTTTTAGCCTTCTCCTATAGACCCGGGTCTATGCAGAACTTGGGTCAAACAATGAACAGGAAGAAGAGAAATGAGTGGTGGTCACTGTTGACTCACACACCTTTAATATCTTTAAAATGAAATGGTTTTTGGATCCTGCTAAGAGAAAAGAAAAATACAAGGTTTCTGTATCACACAACAAATAAGCCTCAAACAAGCTTATCACTTAAGCTGACCTTGGCTTATTTGAGAAAAAAATGAAAACTGATATATATTTTTTTACTTAGAAACTTTTTTTTTTCAAACCAAATCAACAAAAACTTTACTCTTCACATGAGCTTGATAATCAGTTGGATTATCAGGCTTATGATATTTAGCTTAAAGCTTTTGGACAAATTTTTAAAACTTAACAATTTCAGTAACCAACAAAACTTTAAACTTGAAATTTAAACTTGGAATTTTAAATTGCATAAATGTAAATGTGGTCCTTTTGCTTCTCATCAACAATACAATACCATTTTCATTTCCTTAGAAAAGTGGATTTACAAGATTTTGACAAAACGGAGAAGAAAGAACAAAAAACAAAGCTAAGCCTTACATGCCTTTAAATAGGCTTACAATCTTTCTAGAAAGCTGAAAACAAAAGCTAAACCCTAATGCTGAACTTCCTCTTTTGCCCTTGGATGATTCCTGGAATATGCCAATAAGATGCTCAATTTGAATTCGTCCCATGTGAATTCCTTGGAGTTTTGTGTATGCCAGCAGGTACAAGTGATCATGGACGTATATTTGGTCCTTTGGGAGCAAGTAAATGTGTTGGAGCCGTTGGATGACTGTTTTGCTTTGTCTTGGAGTAGCAGGGGAGCCATGTGGGGGACCCAGGAGTTGAAGGTGATGGGTTTTGGGATGTGGGTTTAGATGGGGAGAGGGTAAATTAGCATTCTGGAAGCTTTTGTTAAAAACCCCTTTGGTTTGGAGATAATCATGATTAGGGTTCTAGGGATTAGGGGTGGATGAACAGGTGAGTTTAATTCATTTGGGGGATAATTATGGTTTTGAAAATCTGTTTCCCCCACTTTTAATAATTAAATACGTTTAATTAAAGTGAGTGGGTTCAAAACCTTTTGTGATAGGTTAAATAATTATGGACTGGTTTGTTTTTGATGAAATGGACTGGTGGGGGTGACGTGTCAAATTTTGGTTGGGTGGTGGAGTTTGATTGTCTGGCAGAAACACCCCTTGAACTCCTTCTTTCTTGTCTCTTTGTATGAAAACTTCATCAACGCCCAAAATGCATGTGACAACTTTGGCAAAGTTGTCAAATTTGGCACAACAAGTTTTAAAACTTGTTTTAAGGACTAAACATGCAATTTCTTCATTTTCCAAGGACTGATTTTGACATGTTTTCAAATTTCAAGGCTTTGACTTGTTGGTTGACTTCTTGGAGGACCATTATTGACAATTTAGATTTGTTGAGGGACTAAATTTTCCAATTCTTCAAAGTTAAGGGTCCTTTTTGTAATTTTGACAAACTTTAGGGACCAAACTTGTAATTATGAAGATACAAGGGTATAAAGTGTCAATTCTTCAAACTTGGAGGACCAATCTTCAATATTCTTCAAATCTTCTAGGGTTTTCTTTGGAAAATTCCTCACTAGGGCTTGGTTCATCGTGCGGCTTCGTTTCCCGTGTTCGTTTTTGCATGATTCTTGTGATCTTTTGTCATTTTCTCAATATCCGTACCTAAAACACACAAGCAACAAACACAAGCATATATTTGGGTATTTTGATTATATTTAATGCATTTTAAGCCCAAAAAGAACGATGAGACCATGTATAAAAGCAGTCTCATCAGCGTCCCTTCAGCTTTTGGCCATATTATTATATTTATCATGTGGGGCGTATGGGTGCATCCTATTTACATGTTTTCAGCAGATTACTCAGTGTGAATGTGGTGTGTGCCTTGCATCCTTCACAAGGAGCTGATCCCTCCTACCCAAAAACCAGTATATTAAATTAGAGGCAGCCCCTCTAATTTGCATGACGAGGTCACCCCTCCAAGTATTCATGCACGTTGATTTTCATGACCTATATTGGCTAATGGTAAAATATGTTAAACAGTTTTACAAGATAAACATAAGGCTTTTCAAACTATAAAACCAGTTTTACTAAGACTTAACCGGGTTATTCATGACTTAGTTTCTTCCACTGTTTCATGCTTATATGATTATATTATTCATGCTTTATTTGTACATCCGTGCACTGAGCGTATTGCTCAGCCGTTTTCGTTTTCATGTTCCCAAAATGGCAGGTACTCAGGGACGCTCGTAGACTTTAAGCGTACGTGCATATGGACTGGAAGCTTTCTAGCCTTCTTTACGTTATGCATTTATCTATACTTGATACTCTTTCCATGGGCATTATTTAGTCCTTTCATTTACAGTACTTATGTTTGTGTGTGATGAGCTTTACTTTTGGACTACTGATGTTTGATTCTGGTATTTCCTTTTATGGTCATGTAATGTTTAGACATTTATCCTTGTATGCTTTGATGACACGCCGTAATCACGCGTGACATTCCATTTATCAAAATGGGTGTTACAATTATGGTATCAGAGCCAAGGCTTCGACCTGTAGGCTCTCAAAACATGACCTGTGATTAGTGGGTAGTCACTATGGTCTTACTAGAACTGACAGTCGGTTTTCATGCATTCATCATTTTCATGCATACATATATATGTCATTGTCGCAGGTTTATGACTAAGTAATGGTTGGTACAGGACTGGCCCTATTTAGTCGCATGTGTTTTATCGAAACTTTTAAATTTGGGACCGACCCATAGGCGTCCCCTCGCCATGTCTTTTATTTTGGGTGAACTGACCATAGGCGTTCACTCTCGAGCATACAAAAGTTTTCATAAAACTGCATCATGCATTCATGTACTAGTTTTCTTACATAAAATTTTTCTCATGATTTATTGGTATAAATTTTTTTTCATGTGTATATTTTATGTTTTAATCAGTTTAATCATGTATTTTATGTTATACTGTCAGATGGTTCTCACACGCGAGCAGGAACAACTCCATGCAGCAATCCAAGCTGCAATCCAAGCTGCAATGCAAGCTTTGCTTCCTCAACTGAGGAACGACATCAGGGCTGAGGTTCAGGCTGCCAACAATCAGCAGCATCACCCGGCACCTCCTCCTCCTCCTCCAGTGACATATGCTACATGGCTGGAGAGATTCAACAAGCTCCGTCCTCGATCTTTCGAGAGAACAGATAGCCCCAGTGAAGCTGAAAGTTGGTTGGCTCAATCGGGAAGATCTTCGATGCTATGGGTTGTGACCCCGTTTTTAAGGCGAGGTTGGCATGTTACCGGTTCGAAGGCGATGTGTTAAATTGATGGTTAGCATTGAAGCAGTCTAAGGGAGGTGATAATTGGGTGGCTGGTTTGACATGGGCTCAGTTCAGAGATAGGGTGATGGATCAGTTCTTTCCCAAGGCTGAGCAAGACAAGTTGAAGAGGGAGTACCATGGGATCCGACAGAGAGCTGGGGAGAATAGCAACGAGTTCATGCAGCACTTTCTTCGCTTAGCTGGTTTCCTTGGTGCGGCAGCAGGTACTCCTGAAGAGCAAGCACACCACTTCAGGTGGGCTCTTCGCACATCGGTCGCAAACAACTTGGTGTGTTCTACGTTCAACACGGTAGCACAAGTGGTTGATGCAGCACGTAAGCTGGAGATGTTGCAGGAGAGAGATGAGTTCGGGGAAGCAGAGAGACCCGAGAAGAGGTAAACATTCGTATTTAAGCGGTGACCAATCCGTATTCTTTCAGTATATGTCAATATTTCATCTCTTTAAATTGTATCTTCCAGGCAAAAGACGGGGGACCGGTCTCAGCCGGCTACTCAACAGCAGCCTAATCAGCCCAAGGGAAACGGTCAGACTAACGACCGTTCTGCTACGGATAAGTGTGGCGGTAATGATAATTACCGTAACAACGCTGGACACTCCAACGGCAGCAGGTCCTTATACTTACGCATTTTCTTATGATTTCATGTTATAACTCATAATTCTGACACATTAGCAATCTTCTACCAGGAACCATGGAAACGGTAGGGACCAGAACCAGAGAGGTTCACAGCCTAGCCGTCCAGCTATCACTGGTATTAAATCTTACGATTATCCGCATTGTCCTTTGTACCCTATTATCATGTCTCATGTATAATGTCTTATCAGGTTCTCAGCCAGTCAGGACACCTGATGGAGGATATACTCATCCTTTTTTCTCTACTTGCCACCGTAGGCACCCAGGGCCATGTCGCCACGACAGTGACGCATGCTTCAAGTGTGGTCTTCCTGGCCATCGCATGAAGGACTGCCGCAAGGGCGAGATGGAGGGCACATCAGGACATGTTGATACCAATCCGCCTCCAACCACTAGACGCGTCTACACGACATCTCGCGATCAGACCAACAAGTCTACAAGTACCATCACTAGAATCTTGTATATGTATGGTCAAGCTGCATGTGTTCTTTTTTATACGGGTGCTACTCACTCGGTCATTTCTACTACCTATGCCAAGAATGTTAGGATACTCCCCATGCTGCTAGAGAATAGACTCAGTATTTCCAAGCCTTTGAGAGACTCTGTACTTATCACCCATGTGAACAAGAGTCTTCCCCTAGAGTTTGACGATAAGGTTCGTCCTGTTGACGCACTTCCGCTGGACATGAATGAGTTTGACATGATTTTGGGCATGGATTGGCTATCCAAGCATCATGCTACAATAGACTGCCATTCATATCGAGTCATCTTCGGTGATGTTAATGCGCCAGAGTACATTCATAACGGGTTCGTACCCGGCAGGTCTGTACAAATCATATCTACCCTGCAAGCACGTGTACTACTGTCACATGGCTGTGAGGGCTATATAGCTACGGTTCATGACATGCATGCTGAATCCTCATCAATTAAGGATCAGCCGATAGTGTCAGAATTTCAAGATGTATCTCCAAAAGAACTTCCGGGCATACCACCTGCACGTGAAGTAGAATTTAATATCGAGCTCATCCCAGGAGCTGAGCCAATTTCCAAGGCTCCTTATCGCATGGCTCCCAAAGAGTTAAAGGAGCTGAAGGATCAACTGCAAGAACTTCTGGAACGAGGTTTCATTCGACCGAGCGCATCTCCATGGGGCGCACCGGTCTTATTTGTTAAGAAGAAGGACGGCAGTATGCGTCTTTGCATTGACTATCGTAAGCTCAACAAAGTTACTATCAGGAATAGGTATCCGCTTCCACGTATAGACGATCTGTTTGACCAACTCCAAGGGGACAAACATTTCTCCAAGATTGATCTTAGGTCAGGCTATCATCAGCTACGGGTTAAGGAGCAGGACATCGCCAAGACTGCTTTCCGTACACGCTATGGCCATTACGAATTTGTAGTCATGCCATTCGGCCTGACCAATGCTCCAGCAGTGTTCATGGATTTGATGAACAGAATCTTCCATGATCTTCTGGACAAGTTCGTCATTGTCTTTATCTATGACATCCTGATTTTCTCAAAGTCCAAGGAAGAACACGAAGACCATCTTCGTACAGTACTACAGATCCTTCGCCAGAAGAAGTTGTATGTTAAATTCTCCAAGTGTGAGTTCTGGTTAGACAAGGTGGCATTCTTAGGTCACATTGTATCAGCAGAAGGAATCACTATGGATCCAGCAAAGGTTGAGGCTATTACTAAGTGACCGAGGCCGACATCAGCGACTGAAGTCCGTAGTTTCTTAGGCTTAGTTGGCTATTACCGTAGGTTCGTGGAGAACTTTTCCTGCCTAGCACTACCATTGACCAAACTGATGCGGAAAGGGGAGAAATTCGTCTGGACTGAAGAACGAGAGAAGAGCTTTGAAGACCTGAAGCAGAAGTTAGTATCTTCACCTATTCTTACTCTCCCATCTGGTACGGGTGGATTTCAAATCTACAGTGATGCATCGGGGAAGGGACTTGGCTGTGTTCTCATGCAACATGGGAAAGTGATCGCGTACACTTCACGGCAGCTTAAGCCTTATGAGGAAAATTACCCTACGCATGACTTGGAACTTGCTGCAGTCGTGTTTGCATTGAAGATATGGAGGCACTATTTGTATGGAGAATCATGTGATATTTTCACGGACCACAAGAGCTTGAAGTATATCTTCACTCAACATGAATTGAACATGAGACAGAGGAGATGGTTAGAGCTGTTGAAGGATTATGACATTAATCTGCAGTATCATCCTGGCAAGGCGAATGTAGTAGCAGATGCACTTAGCAGGAAGTCCGGAATGATCAACGGCATTAAGATTGAGGAGGAAATCAAAAGAGACTTTGAGCGACTAGATATAGAGATCATGGTATGTGGACAGCACGGTTACTGGGCTAATCTTAGAGTAGAACCCGAGTTACTCTCTAAGATCAAGGAAGCTCAGAAGGATGATGGAGAAATCTGGGCGATAATTCAGAATTTGGAGAAGCAGACAGAATTCAGAGAAGATGCAGATGGTATCTTATGGCAGGGCACGAGACTTTGTGTTCCTGATGATCAAGAACTCCGGGAAGCATTGTTAGCTGAAGCTCATAGCTCCCCATTCTCTATACATCCTAGTTCGACCAAGATGTACCATGACATCAAACAGTACTTTTGGTGGAGTGGTATGAAACAGGATGTTGCCACTTACGTCTGCAAATGTCTTACCTGCCAGCAGGTTAAGATCGAGCATCAGCGATCTGGCAGTCTCCTTTAACCGTTAGATATTCCAGAGTGGAAGTGGGACAAAATCACCATGCATTTTGTTATTGGTCTTCCGCCAACCAAGAGGAAGCACGATGGGTTATCGTAGATCGACTTACCAAATCAGCTCATTTCTTACCGATCCGCAAGGAAGATTCGGTCAGTAAACTCGCCGATACGTATAGAAGGGAGATCATGAGACTTCACGGTGCTCCATCCAGCATCGTCTCAGACAGGGATCCTCGATTCACTTCGTGATTTTGGAAAAGTCTGCAAAAAGATTGGGGTACACAACTTAAGGTTAGCACGACTTTTCGTCCTCAAACAGACGGGCAATCGGAGCGAACGATTCAGACATTGGAAGACACGTTGAGGTCATGTGCGTTGGAATGGACGGGTGATTGGGACGATTATATCTGTTTGGTGGAGTTTGCATACAACAACAATTGGCACGCAAGTACCAAGTGTGCTCCGTTCGAGATGTTATATGGCAGAAAGTGTCGCGCCCCAATCTGTTGGGATCAGGTTGGTGAGCGAACACTTGAAGGACTAGAGATCATAGAGTTGACTAATGAGAGGGTCGTAGTAGCTAAGGAGAAACTTCAAGAAGCACGGTTACGTCAGAAGAGTTACGCCGACAAGCATCGTTGGGACATACATTTTAACGTAGGAGATCAGGTTTTCCTTAAGGATTCGCCGGCACGTGGTGTTAGACGTTTTGGAATTAAAGGGAAGCTCAGTCCTCGTTTCATCGGACCGTTTGATATCATTGAACGAGTCGGTGAAGTATCTTATCGTTTAGCGTTACCTCCGTAGCTTTCGCATGTACACAATGTGTTTCATGTGTCCTTACTCAGAGGGTACCAGTATCATCCCCTTCACATGGTTCAGTATCCACTAGAACAGATACGTGAAGATCTCACGTTTATAGAAGAACCCGAACGAGTTCTTGACAGACAAGAACGAGTCATGAGAAGGAAGACGATTCCATTCGTCAAAATCCTTTGGAGGGATCATACCGAGCGGGAAGCTACTTAGGAAACAGAGGAGTCTATCCGGGCTTCTTACCCTCATTTCATATTTTGAATTCGGGAATGTTCTTCTTTTCCAGTTTACTTTATCTATAATTCGGGGATGAATTATTCTTTTTAGGGTGGAAGAGTTGTAAAACCCGCATGCTTTTACCATGAATAGTACCCTTAAGATCGTACGTACATGATTAGAACTTTCCTTTTATAGCACGTTTACGTTTCATGAACAAGAATTCCAAGTATTACGTACGTGTTATAACAGGATAAGTATTTATTACGTATAAACACACGATAATTATTCCAATAATAATTATAATCACGAACATACGAACACGAAATCATGAACGTAAATTAATCACGAGCTAATATTATGTATGTATATATATTTATTACGAACACGAATAAACATATTAGGTCACGATCGATAACTAATTAAAACATGTAAAACACGAACACGAGAACACACTAATATTTTAGACACGAGAAAAGTACGGGTTACCCCATGTGGGGCCCCATGCCGCGGCATACACAAGAAACATGGGCTTGGCCCATGTAATTTTTACTAATTAGGAATTAAGGGGAAAACATGTGTCATTTATCACAAAACTAGAAAATAATTAAAACTCTAATTCTTCCTTCTTGTGCTCCTTTGGTCGCCGGGTTTTGATCACCAAAAGGGGTGTTCGGGTTGATTTTGATCTTGGAAATTTTATAAGGATCGTTGTGTGTTCGTCCTTATTAGATTCACGTATTCGGTATAACCTTTAACCTTTTCTTTTTATGTTTTGATTTATTGAATCACATAAAATCATGATGTTTTTAATTAAACTAATTAAAAACAAGTATTTTAAACATGTTAATAATCAAGGGGTAAATCAAATCAAGGGTTTAGGGGTGTTTGTGTTGTAGCCGACGCCTAACCGAGCCCCATCGGGGTCTCGGCTTGGCTTATTTAACACCACCGAGACCATATGGTCTCGGTGTGGTGGTGGTGGTCCCACAGCAGCAGCAAAACCAAGGGGAAACCCGACTTAGGTCGGGGTATGGTGATGGTTACGGGTCCGGTTCATGGGTTTTAGTCACGGGTCCGGTTCATGAATCATTTTTTTCAAGGTTTATGATTTTTACAAGTTATGTTATTTTTTTTTAGACTTAAATTAAATTAATTTAAGGCATGACATGATTAATTTAATTTACATGACTTAGGTTATTAATTTAATTAGTAATTTATGAATTTTAACCTAAGTATTTATTATTAATTAGACTTTATAATTAATTAAATATTAAAAACCATGACTATAATTAATTAATATACATGACTTAGGTTATATTATTAATAGTTAATAATACATGTTTTAACCTAAGTATATTACCTTTATTTAATTAAAATCATGTTATATTTAATTTAATACTTTAACCTATAGTTTATTTAATTACATGTAATAATTAATAAACTATACTATTTAATCACATGACTTAGAATAATAATCAGAAAATACTTAAGCTTATATAATTAGCTTAATTAACCATCTTATATCTATTTATGGAAACTTTCTATTTTTAGAAACTTATTTATTTAAGGCAGCTAATCTATTTATGGAAACTTTCTATTTTTAGAAACTTATCTATTTTAAGCAGTAATTCTATTTTTGGAAACTTTCTATTTTTTGGAAACTTTCTATTTTTGGAAACTTTCTATTTTTGGAAACTTTCTGTTTTTGGAAACTTTCTTTTTTTGGTAACTTTCTAGT
The DNA here is from genome assembly GCA_025667525.1 of Glebionis coronaria. Taxonomy (NCBI): domain Eukaryota; kingdom Viridiplantae; phylum Streptophyta; class Magnoliopsida; order Asterales; family Asteraceae; genus Glebionis; species Glebionis coronaria. The sequence continues at coordinate 182,126,015 of CM046876.1, forward strand.
TTTTGGAAACTTTCTATTTTAGGAAACCTTCTATTATTAAAAAGTTAGTTATTATTACACAACAAGTATAATAATACATGAAATACAAGTAATACTTAATCAGAATAGACAGAATATACGATTAACACAGTATAAAGCTTAAAACAGTAAAACATGACATGAACATATAAAACAAACTAAGACATGATATAAAACCAGTTACGTGTTCAGTAATTAGATACTTATACACGTATGTATTTATGTAGCATTAGTGATACCGAAGTAGGACCTTCTTCCGTTCGCCTTCTTCGTTCACTGGACATAAGGTACGGATTCTCCGTCCTTTCAGTATGGACATTCTTTTCCTTATTAGGATTCCCCGTATGCAGCCAACTGTTTTCCCTAGTATATGTTTTATATGTTTTTGATTTCTTATGTTTAGTTAGAATACCTAGAGCCATATACATGCATGACCAGTTTCACCTAGTTATGGAGGTACCATAACCATAACACTAGAGGCACTGGTGTTATGACTTCCCCACGGCGAAGTGATTGCTCGTGGCGTCCCTTCGGCTTTTGGCCATATTATTATATTTATCATGTGGGGCGTATGGGTGCATCCTAGTTACATGTTTTCAGCAGATTACTCAGTGTGAATGTGGTGTGTGCCTTGTATCCTTCACAAGGAGCTGATCCCTCCTACCCAAAAACCAGTATATTAAATTAGAGGCAGCCCCTCTAATTTGCATGACGAGGTCACCCCTCCAAGTATTCATGCTCGTTGATTTTTATGACCTATATTGGCTAATGGTAAAATATGTTAAACAGTTTTTACAAGATAAACATAAGGCTTTTCAAACTATAAAATTAGTTTTACTAAGACTTAACCGGGTTATTCATGACTTAGTTTCTTCCGTTGTTTCATTCTTATATGCTTATATTATTCATGCTTTATTTGTACATCCGTGCACTGATCGTATTGCTCAGCCGTTTTCCTTTTCATGTTCCCAAAACGGCAGGTACTCAGGGATGCTCATAGACTTTAAGCGTACGTGCATATGAACTGGAAGATTTCTAGCCTTCTTTACTTTATGCATTTATCTATACTTGATACTCTTTCCATGGACATTGTTTAGTCCTTTCGTTTACAGTACTTATGTTTGTGTGTGATGAGCTTTACTTTTGGACTACCGATGTTTGATTCCGGTATTTCCTTTTATGGTCATGTAATGTTTAGATATTTATCCTTGTATGCTTTGATGACACGTCATAATCACGCGTGACATTCCATTTATCAAAATGGGGTGTTACACCTAAACAATGTGTTTGTAAACAGCAATTTAGTATTTAGAATTATAGGTGGCGCAGAAAGAGAATTATGTAAAAATGAGATGTAAACCTTATTTTTTTATTGGTTTCAACAGGCTTCAAAGGAATTGATACAGATGACTCTTTGGAAGGCCGCTTCAAGCGAGTAGGAATCTTCAAAGGAGATTGATACTCAACGATCTTTTGAGGGGATGTAATATCCACTGGCATTTTAGGAGATGCGTTTTCCGCTGAAATAGATTTGTTCTTGGACAAAACTTCCACACTATTCATGCTCCCATCAGTATCTTACGTGCCTGATCCAACACTTTACACAGATGGCTCATTATAAATGAGCCTCCAACATGTGAAACTTTCAAAAGACCCATATTCATAATAAGTGTGGGTCTTGATTTCAAAAACATAAGTATTTTTAATAAGATTCATTAGAGTTGGTGGCAAATCAAAATTCCCATCATTTTCAACATCGGCAATGGTATCAACTGCACAGCCAACTATTTCAGTAGCTACTTCATCAAATACAACAACCACAACGTACCCAGTTTCATCCGCCACACCCAATTCAAGCCTATATCTGCAAGGTAACCGTGAGGAAATAAGTTATTTGTTTTTTAATTTAAATCATTTAAATTAAGAAGAACCAATAGACCTTAACACTGGGTATTCAACTGTCTTATTACAGCCTTCGCAATAGAAACAGTCATCCTTCCTCGTTGCACCTTTCTTGCATGTAGCAGACCCACACGATGGATAATGCCAGCCTCGTCTTGTCCTTGTGTTGTCGATGTTCAACCTACAATGGAAGGTCACACAGACTGCATACACAATAATATAGATTAAATTGCAGCAAACTGACATTAGAAGAAGGAGTAATCAAAACGAAAAGAACATACATCATTTGTTCTGTTTCGAGCCCACATAAGGAGATTTTCTAAAGTTCCTTCCCTTGCTTCAGATGGATCGGCTGGCTCAACTCTTTTTTCGGATTGAACCTCACACCTGACATCATGCAAGGTATATGTAAGAATACAGCTAACTTTTCAAACTTGATTGAAATACACATATACTTTCTATCCTGTTTGCCTTTTTCATGTCCTGGATAATGGGTATTTCCATATCATCATAAATTTTGGGCGAGGTGGTGCTTGACAAATATAGTTTATTTGAAAGGTAATAAGACTACTTGATTTAACATGGGCACATACATTATTTGAATACACATAAAAGTTACTTGCACTTACTATTGTAAATCTTGGGACACGCGGATGACAAAACAATGGGGCATAAACCAACTTGTTTAGTTTTTTTCTCGATGAGAACATCACCAAGGCTTCCCCATAGAGTGACCCGCATTGACTGCCCACTGATTCAATAAAAGGAACAAATTAGAATATATCACCGAAGACAAAATAGTCATAAATAACAGTATATACCTCTCATTTGCCAGATAGAAATCTAAATTCATGGACCCTGTTTTCTTTATCTCATTTTTCCTACCAACATTTGTAACATACCATGCAGCATCTGCAGGTTTTTTACATGAATGTTAGCAGCTATTTATTATGCACCAATTAAACTATTTTATTACACATATCTTACCAATTAAATATTTTCCATCTATAGCCACAATATGGTCCCAAGGGATAAAGTTGAAGGGATGTCTGATGAAGCCATCAGGGCTGACAGAAACTTTTCTGATTGTTGTCGCTCCATCAAACTCCAACATGTAGGTATCATCTTTCTTCACTCGATACTCTACCTGATTCTGGTGCACAATAAAATTCTTGATTAAGTATATATCACCCTCTCTTACACGCATAATATTGTGAGCCACACTCCTTTTTACAGTGCAATGAATGGTATTACCCTGAGAATATGCAAGCATTAGCATAATCATAGAAAACCATATTATTTAAAACAGTATTTAATCTATTATGCAAATATACCTTTGCATCAGAGAGTACAAAATTAGTACTCAAATAAATCCCTTTTATAACATTGACATCCCAAACTCTACCAACCATAACAATTATAGAGGCAGTGGTATTCATCTTCAATTGATCTAAATACAAAGGCTCATCTACATGTGTTTCATTTGTGGCAACCTCTTACCAACATCTTTTTTTGTGATTGCTAGGGTACTGTCAAAATCTTTTTAGTTATCTTGCTGGTTGGACGTTTAGAGACAGGCTTTGCAACCCCACCAATTTATTCACCACAGGTTGTACAGAATTAGGCTCAGACGTCATAGCCAAATCTTTGTGTATAGAATTACTTGATATTTGGTATTTAATTTGATGTGCAGTTACAATACTAAGGATACTGGACCATTGCATAGCCTCTTTATAGTGAGGCAGAGATTGTAAGTACATAATGATTGAGATACCGGATCAGAAGGCTATTAACATGCCTGCAGCTCATTAATAGAGGATCTCATTAAGTTAAAAATCAATTGCAGCAACCCTTGGACGAACTTGTCAATAGCTGTTTTTTTCCCTGGCAAATCAATATTCTTCTAAACGCATTTAATGTCATATGCATTCAATTAGAGGGCTTAAAATTATAGTTTAATAGATTCCTAAATGAATCAAAAACAACAAAGAAAGTGTTTGCTTTTCATTAAAATTTCACCATTCATCTCTTATAAAGCTATAGATAACATAGTGTATAGTAAACTAATCGGCATAAAAAATTTAGCTATGTTTTGTTTGTTTTTTTTGGTGTTTTATGTTTTCTGCTTTTTCATTGAATGTCATATCTTTTATAATTTTGAAATCTCTTTCACAAACAATTATCGTGTGAATTTAGACAGTTATTATAAGAGTAATCTCATGAATTTCTATGGGCTAAAACGTAAATATGAAATGGGAAATTCTCGACTATATTTTTGTTTATAAATTTAAATCAGGACTTGTCAATAACAAGATATATCATGAATTTGGATATCCAAAATTTGCGATTATGCTTTTATGTTATACCCATTATTTTAGATATGTTTTTACATTTCAGATATGCGAAATTTCGAATAAATTTTGTGTATGCACGAGTATCCAAAATTTCGGATTAAGAAAGTATTTACGTAACACAACATTTAGGACCAGGTTCATAAATTTATATTATACAGATTATTTTAACTAAATTTTTACATTTCAGATATCTGAAACTTATGTTACGAAACAAACATCCATCAAATTCCCGTGAACCTCGTAAGTCCACCCCTGAGCTAAACCATTGCTAAACAATGTAGCCTACAAATGCCTCAGAATTCATCATAAGAGCATAAGGTATACCGAACGTCATACTCGTACCGTAGAAAAAGTTGTCACATCACAATTTTTTTTCATCACACAAGATTCACCACAACGAAAATTCTCATTGGTCAACACCATATTTCGGAAGTGTTACCCACCTAAAAAAAATAAAAAATACAGTAAATACACGAAAACACAAAGCTCGGTGGCGTCGTCATGTGCTGTTTATTCGGACCATTTGGGCCGGCCAAATAGGCTTGAGGCACGAAAACACAAGCAGAGGTGTAGTGTTGGCGCCGTGGGATGGTGTTTTCGTCAAAACCGCAAGAAGAAAACGGACTGTACCGTGCCCACTAAGAAGATTCTCCTTGCTTCAAAACATGCTCCAATATTCTCGTACACCGGAAAGGGGGTCGATTCCACTTTTAAAAAAAAATCCATAAAACTGAAACGGAAATGTTATTTTAGCCTATTTTGTCTTAATATATTTCCCGTAACGAAGACTAAAATCTGGATGTACCAGATATAAGGGGAAAAATTGCACTTTTAAGAGAACAACAGAAAAGATTGCAGAGCGTAGATAAATCATAAATTATACACATAAAAGTAGGATAAATATCTCATGATTACAGCGTTTAAATGGTAAGTTGGCATAAAATCTAGCCTCGACAGGGAGCAGGACAGAAACAGATAAACCATAACAGACGCACTATGCGTCTATACCTAATCATATTTTCATCACAATGATCTAAGAACAACCTCATTGAGCATGGACATTAATCAAAGTGCCAATGGCTCGGTAGACTTGAACACCTTAGCAATCCTTTCCATGGGCACCAACGGTAAATATGAAGAAACCTTGTATCCTTTCTCTGCTGTTTGTTGCACAGTCTGGTTATACTTTTCAGAGAAGTAAGCCGCTTTTGGTACCACCACATTAGCTACCTTAGGAAAGTATGGTAGCTGGTTTAGAGATTGCCAAGCTGACACAGCATATTGCTCTGCAACTGGCTCGTATTTTGTGTATAGTCCTTTAGCAGTTGGTTCGTACTTTGAGTAGAGTCCTTTCGCAATTGGTTCGTACTTTGAGTAGAGTCCTTTCACAGTTGGTTCGTACTTTGAGTAAAGTCCTTTAGCAGTTGGCTCTAGTTTGGTGTAGGCGGTTTTGGCGAGCCCAGAGGCGGTTTCCACCACACCAGCATTCTTGACTTCAGAGGCCATTGTAGAGAGATTTTTGGTTGTAACAGAAACCTGTTCTACCAAGGGAGACACTCGGCTGTCCAATTTGGTAAAGGACTCGTCAACCTGAAATCAGTCACAAGAAAATCAGCAAGTACACCATTTTCAGTATTAAGTCTACTCAATTGGATAAAATCTAGAAGTGCCAAGATGGATGGGTTGGGTAATCGCCAATAAAATGGTTAACACTAGTGCATTTTTTTAAAATTTCTTATATAGTGTTAATACCTTAGCGGATTAGCCATGATTAAAATTAATTATAAAACCAATTGAGAAAGGAAAAACCATTTTAGCCATTTTAGTTTTAGCTATTTACCCATCTGAAATTAAAAAAACTAAAAATTATTCCGCTTCATTATGAAGAAGAAAATCAACAGCCTCATTTGCACCTGGAATGGATGTTTCAGCGACGCTGTTTACGGTACATAAACCACAGGGGATAAACCTAGATTAACCATCAATCCCTTTGGACCCACATCCAATACGATATAACAAGAATTCTTATGTTCCATTTCTTCTAGGTGATATCTTTACAAGGCCAGACACTCTAAAACTTGCACTCTTCATGCAAAGGGGCATTTTGCATAAACCAAATGGTCATGTTGACCGGAAATTAAAAAAAAAATGTAGATTCAAGAGGATGAGTTTATTCAGGTAAATAAGCATACCTTACTGTCAACAAACTTGAGGACATCGACAGGAACATCATGGAACTTATGATAAGCAGGGGCAACAACTGTCTTGAGAGTACCTTCAATTGTTTCAACACCTGGTTTGAGTGAGCCGGAGTTTTCCTTAGCAATACCATAGACCTTTTACGCATATAGAACTGCGTGGAGTGCTGCCACTTGCACAAATTCCAGGTACTTCAACTTCTCTTGTTCAATCTCAACCTTTTGTATAAAGAACATTAATAAAGAATACAAAGTTAGTTCCCAACTCGTCTTCAAATCAAGGAACAAGTTTAAAAAATACATAAGATTCATTACGGTTATGTGTCTTAGTGTGGATATCCCCTTAACTCATGTACAGATGTACTTATACTTGTTTGGCGTATATGTAATTAGTGTTAAATATTGCATAGCGAATAAGGAGAAAGCCATAGCAAAATGTGAAAATTAGCATGTACTACCATTGTACCCGCGTAATGCGACGATCAATAAAAGTGACTATTTTTTTACAACAAATGTTACATATTGCCTACCAAGTTTGTATTTAAATTAAAGTTAAATTTGTACAAAAGTTAAAAAAACTAAAATTTGATAAAATATATAAAAATTGATGTTAAATTAAAGAGAATTTTTTTTTAGAAAATATGATGAAGTACTTAGTTTGTTACAAAAAGAAATGAATGGTTGAGATCATTTTGATAAAGAGTAATCTAATGGTTCAAATCTCACATGTTGACCTTAAATTTTGGATTGAAGTTAGGTTTGGATTTGATAGAACCAGGCTAAGGATTATATAAATGATAGGTACTTAATTAATAGGAACAGGAATGGGATAGTTTTTATTGATAGTGGCCCAGTTCGAGAGGGGCAAGGTCTCCTTTTACAAGATATCCTTTTACAGGAAATAACATATGAAAAAAAACTTATGAAAAAAACTGAAGTGATGATAACAATGACAAGAGACCTATTATTTATAGTATCCTTCTTAGACTTAAATAAGGTACACTGCTAAATAGAAATCAGGTGCAGTAATTGCTCCCTGATTTTTTGTGCATAATTGATATGAGTAAATCAGCCATCAATTATTTTGACCAAGTGGAGTGGGTCTTTATCATTACTTCCCTCCCGGTAAAACGTCTTGTCCTCAAGACGGAATGCAAGAAATTGCTCAGCCATTAAATCATAGGTCTCCCATGTTGCCTCTTCTACAGGCCGATTACACCAGGAAATCAGCAATTCTAAGTTCAGGCAGCCTGCTTCATAAACCCAACGATGCGTCATGACAGGAACTTGGTTGCAAGTCAATTTCCTTGTCTTTAGTGATGGGTAATGGTGTAGTCGGGGCTGGTATGCAGCGCAGAACTTCTGGTTTAGTGGCTAGATGTTGGAATCTGGATGATTTTTGGGGACCGGTTACAATGCCTTCTAGTTTATATCGCTTCCCATCTATTGAAAAAATCATGAACAGTTCTTTCCAGTTGGCCTGAACCGTATTTAATGTGGCTAACCATTGAATACCCAAAACTAGATCAGCCCCTCCAAGAGAAAAAGGATGAAAATCTTGAGTGATTTTGAGATCATTAATCTGTAGAGGAAGATTTTTGCAGATTTGACCACATCGAATCATATCTCTGTTACCAATTTGAACCCCGAAAGGTGCTACTGTCTGAGTAGCCAGCCTAAGTTCTTTCACCAAACCATCTGAAATGAAATTGTGTGTAGAACCCCCATCAATCAAAATTAAAACTTTAGTAGAATGAAGCTGACCGTGGACCTTCATCGTTGTAGGCTGGTTCTTCCCCAAAATAGCATGCAAACTTATTTGAGCAGCAGATTCTTCCTCGACACAATCGATGCCGATTGAATCTGTTGTAAAGGATTCATCGACATCCTTATTAGCCTCTAAAACCTTGAAGGTAGCGGTTTTGCAACGATGTCCCGGTACGTATTTATCACCACATTTGAAGCATTCCCCTTAGGTATCAGGTATCGTTCTTGTTTTTCTGCTTCGAAAGTTCGGAAAGTATTTTTTGGTTGGGTTGTTTGGGGCTTGGGTGAAAGTTGATGGTTTAGAGTCTGGTTGAGAGGGTTTCGGATTTGGGGTCCAAGAAGCATTTTTTCGGGTCCGTGGGTGGTGAGTTTAGATTCAAACTCTAGAGTGAGACTCATGGCGTTGTATACTGTACGAGGCTTGTGAATTCGTACATCTGATTTTAACTCATCTTTGAGGCCATTTAGGAACACCCCCATAAGACAATGATCGGGCCAGTTAGAAACTCGTGAGGATCTCTTAGCGAATTCCTGTCGATATTCCTGTACTGAACCAGTTTGTTTAATGCTACACAGGAACTCATCCGGGTTCTGGAATTCTGCCGGTCCAAAGTTTTTGGTAAACGCCCGGATTAATTCTTCCCAAAAAATGAATTGACCGTTAGAGAGCCATGAATAGAGGTCCAAGGCATCGCCTTCTAAGTGCATTGAAGCTATCTCTACCTTCTCTTCATCCGGTGTTTGATGATACTTGAAATATTTTTCGGCTTTCAGCAGCCAACCGCGAGGGTCTCCGCCACTAAAATTCGGGAAATCAATCTTGTTATAGGGTCTATACGACTGTCGACCCCTCCAAGAACTTCCTCCATCAAAATTCTTGCTTCCTTTGGATCTGGATCGATCTCCTTCCTTCAAAGTTGCTATATCTTCCTTCATCGTTTCAATTACCTCCAATTTCGCGGCTATTGCAGCCAATTGAGTGGCAACTGGATCGTTCTCGCTATTCCGGGTTTGCACCATGTTTCGTTTCCCGGTATCGGAACCAAATGGTTCTAAATGATAGAACCAGGATTATATAAATGATAGGTACTGAATTAATAGGAACATGAATGGGATAGTTTTTATTGATAGTGGCCCACTTCGAGAGGGACAAGGTCTCCTTTTACAAGATCTCCTTTTACAGGAAATAACATATAAAAACTTAAGTGATGATAACAATGACAAGAGACCTATTATTAATAGAAATCAAGTGGAGTAATTGCTCCCTGATTTTGTGCATAATTGATATGAGTAATTATTTTGACCAAGTGGAGTGGGTCTTTATCAGAGTTAGGAACGGATATATAGATTTAGGTTTGGGTTTAAGATTGGAGTTAGGATGGGATTATGCATCTATATATATATAGTAGTATACAAGTATAGATATAGGTAATAAGCACGGCAATAGTTATTTAACCAATTCATTGCAAATCGTAAAGAAGTGACCAAAATCTCAAATATAGCAATGCAGGAAGTTGAATTTTTCTCATTTCAGTATTTATGACGGGAGGTGTTTGGGATTGCTTATTTAAAAACAGATTATTCATTTTGAAAATAAATAATCAGATAATCATCATTTTAAAAACGTCATTTTAGAAAATAGTGTTTGGATTTGATTATTCTGTTTGAAATCGCAAAAATCAGATAATCAGTTTTTTTAGTGTTTGTCAAATTTGATTATTTGATATGTAAAATGAATAAAATAAACTCCATATTTTCAAAACTCCATTTTGAAAATGAAATAAGTAGCTCTCTACTTACTTTTTCAAAACTCCATTTTGGAAGCTTCTAAACGCAAATAATCATTTTTCTCCATTTATAATCCAAACACTCATTTTAACTTATCTCCGTTTTCAAAATGAAATAAGCAGATAATCTGATTGCAACCAGAATCCAAACACCCATAAATGGGTGTACAGGATTGTTCATTATCCGCTTATACTTCAGTTCATAAGTAGAAGCAGCTTGGATAATAAGAACATAACATTCCAAACTGCTTAAAATGAAGCTAACATATAAGCAATCCCTAACATCCTCTAAAAGCTGATTTAAAAAAAATAAAAACATAGCTATATTATAGAATTTTTATAAATTTTCAAAACATTATTTAGATAGAAATGGAAGGCAAACGAGCAACCAGGTGCGTGATTACCCTTTTTTATATTGTCAAATTAATTTGTTATCGCACAACAAATTAATTTATCTAGATATTAGTACAAACGAAAATAATAATGAAAATTAAACATTAGAAAAAAGACGAACCTCAGGTTGATTGGTAACAGGAACATTGGTTTCAGCAATGATCAAGTTATACGAAAAATTTAGAATAAGAAATGATCGGATTGTATCGTAATATAAAAGCTTATCGTTGATTTAAATTGAAATTCGAAATGTTTGTGTTCATCAATCGATTACTAATTTGTATTTATAAAAGTGTGTTTGGGTTGTAGGCCGTGTTAAGGAAAGTATGTTCTAGAAGAGCTGACTGCAAAACCAAATCTGAAGAAATGTTACAATTCAGACCTTATATTAGTTTATGTTGTTAAAACTAAACAACGTACTATCTCCGTCTCAGAATAAGTGTTTGTATTTGATTTTCGAATTATTTTTTTTTCAACTTTAACCATAAGTATTTTCTGTGTATTATATAACAATTGATGTAATATATATGAATGGAAAGAATTTTAAATATATAATCCATTAATATAACTTTTATCATATATTATATAGCACAATTAAACCTATTTGCGATCAAAGTTATAAAAAAAAGTTTAAAAGTTAAAAGTGGACACTTGTTTTAAAACGAATGAAATCTTTTTTAAAATAAAAAGCTCATATTACTGAAATATCGGTCCTTTTTATTGCGGAATCGTGTGGGTTTCAAACCGGCTAAGGAAGAATGATGGTATTTGATGTATCGACTGCAAGTAGGAATGCGACATTAAAAATCATAAGTCGAATACAAATATAATCAAATATATGAAATGTTCTAGTTATGAGCATAAGCTTGATACATAGAGATGGCAAAAGTTACATATTTTAATATACATGAGGGCTACCTGGTGGCTCACTTTTTCTAAGTAATGGGGAAGAGGACCGAAACATTTTTTGATATTTTTTCAAAATGAATGAGATATTTTTTGCATGTCTATTATTATTAATGAGATAAACGGACGTACATATAAGACATTAAATGGGTCTAATAGGCGTATGTAAAAAATGTTAGCTGTCAGATTATGGATAATTACATAGCTGCCAATTTAGTGATAGTTATTTATAGATAGTTAGCTGTAGATTTGTGATTATCTTGTATTCTAGCTGTCTATGACTTGGGCTAAGGCCTGATCCTTGTGTATATGTATGAGTCGTGTTTTGTGGAATGGTCAGGAAATCAATATACCATTGTATAACTTACATGGTATCAGCAGCTTCCAACGATCCATAACCATAATACACCATAATCGACCCCCAAATACCATCCACTGCTCCTTTCCTTTTGGTCGACCGTTGGTTGATTGTGATAACCAGTCGATCTCATCTCCCTAAGCAACGGCCGTTGGTTGATTGTGATAACCAGTCGTTGCATTTATAGTGGACCGTTGGCTTTGTTGATAGCCAGTCCCTGTGGTTATTAATATCATTTTTTTTCTCTATTGTTATTACATTAGAACACTACGCAATCCTAAACTTCATACTTACCACCAGATTCTCATAATCCACAATGACTGGTGCTACTCCCCCCATACCCACAATCTTGCTCTCGGATAAATTAATAGCGATTACAAACCTACATATCTTGGTTCCTGATAAGCTGGATATTGACGAGATGAACTACTCGTCTTGGGTGTATTTTTTTCTTAAGCTTTGTCGCAGTCATGGCTTATTGAAGCACATCTTGGGCGAGGATAAGCCCAAGGATGATGCAACCCCTAGTGACCCTACACCTCCGACTGAGGATGGGTAAAGATCGATTCCATTGTTCTTTCATGGATCTTTACAACCATATCCAAACCTCTCCAACAACGGCTTGTGGTTGAAAATCCTATGACGGCTAAGGAAGCTTGGGACATTGTTGCATTGATCTTTCATGACAATAAACGGTCTCGTTCTATTGCTTTGAAGGCAGAGTTGCGTTCGATGCGTCTTGGAGATTTAACCATTGATGCTTACTTTCGTAAGATCGAAACTATTGTTGCTACGTTATCTAGCCTTGGGTCTCGTCTAGATAATGACGATGTGGTTATAGCACTTGATGGGTTGCCGGATACTTATGTCCATGTTTCCGACATTATTATTCATCGGGATCCTTTCCCGGATCTCAAGACGGTCCGTTCCATGCTTACCACGGCGGAGATGCGCTTAAAATCGAGGGCTCATGCTTCATACGTTGACTCTTCATCATCATCACCCATGGTCTTGTTGGCTCACTCCGGTAATAATACTCGACGCCATACTCCTTCCATTGAAAAGATAAACAAACCTTGCTTTCATTTTAATAAGGGTTTGTGTCGGTATGGTGAATATTGTAAATATTTACATAACGGGGTGAAAGGTAGTTCTTCTACAAATGTGAAGACTACCACTGATATAAAAGAGGATGATATGAAAACTCTTCAAAACCTAATGACTAAACTTGGTTTTAATAATACTACACTTAGAACCTCAAATGTGTCCATCAATCCCCCTGTTGCACTCCATGCGTACACAAACAACCCATCACCAGCCCATTATTATAATCCACCACCACCACTGGCCCAAACTTCATTTTATCAACAGGCCCAGCAGATTTCACAACCTCATGCCCAAAATATGTTATATCACCCAACCCAACATCTCACATCGGCCCAATTATTTACTCAGCCCAGCCAACCGGGTCAACCCAGTCAGCCCAGTCAACCGGGTCAACCCAGTCAGCCAGGTCAGACCAGTCAACCGAGTACGTCGGGTCAGCAAACTTGCTTGGGTTCCCGAGGAGCATTTTCGGGACATGAGACGATTTTACCAAGTGCTTTTAATTCCGTGACACTTCAAGATCCTATTTCCGGAAATTAGAATATGGATACAGGTGCGAGTTCTCATCTTAATGATAATGTCTCTAGTCTTAGTGATATTTTTAATGAGTGCATTTACCCATCTGTCTTTGTTGGTGATGGTTATTCTATACCTGTTACCAACTCTGGCCATAGCATTTTGCCTACGCCATATCGACCTCTTCACCTAAATAACGTTCTCATTACTCCTAATATTGTCAAAAATCTAATTTCTGTTCGTCAGTTTGTTCGTGATAATTCTTGTACTGTTGAGTTTGACGCTTTTGGTTTTTCTGTCAAGGACTACCTAACTCGAAGGGTGCTGCTCCGTTGTGATAGCACTGGAGATCTTTACCCTGTCACAAAGCCATCTACCATTCATCATGCTTTTCTTACCAGTCATTATACGTGGCACCAGCGTCTTGGACATCTAGGAAGTGAAGTGTTGTGTCGTGTTCTTTCTAGTAATTCCATTTCATGTAATAAAGAAGAACCTCCCGTTCTTTGTCATGCTTGTTAGCTTACACGTAAGGCTTTCATTTGTTAGTTCTACTAGTTCAGTTAATTCTTGCTTTGACATTATTCACTCGGACTTGTGGACTTCGCCAATTCCGAGTCTGTCTGGTTTCAAATACTATGTCTTGTTTTTGGATCATTATTCACAGTATGTTTGGGGCTATCCAGTAGTTAACAAATCTGATGTTTTCTCCAAATTTAAATTATTTCGTAACTTAATCCACACTCAATTTAAGAGTGAGATAAAGTCATTTCAATGTGACCATGGTGGTGAATTTGACAACCATGCCTTTCACCAATTATTTGCTAACAATGGGATTCAGTTTCGCTTCTCTTGTCCACGCACCTCACAACAAAATGGAAAGTCTGAACAAATGATCCGAACCATCAACAACCTAATTCATACCTTATTGTTTCAGGCTCGTCTACCTACAAACTATTGGGAAGAAGCACTTAACATGGATGTCTACTTATTGAATATTTTACCCTCACATGCGATTGATAATCAAATTCCTTTTACCCGTCTCTTTGGAGAAACACCCGACTATACTATATTGCGTACATTCGGGTGTCTTTGTTACCCTCACCTTGATCCCTCTCACAAACTTGAACCTCGAGCTACACCGTCTATTTTTTTGGGACATGCCACAAATCACCGTGGATACCGTTGTCTTGACCTTAACACAAACACAATTATTATTTCACGCCACGTAACCTTCGATGAGACAGTTTTTCCATTTAGCTCAATGACATCAACTGCGAGCCCCTCTTATGACTTTCTGGATGAAGCACCAAATATCATTAACACCTTAATTCGCTTGTCGCCTATTGCAAACCCAAATGTCAATTCCACACATTATACCAACCCAAATAATAGCCCTACTGATCACCAAACACCTACACCGACCATAATTCCTTCTCCCCCCCCCCCCCCCCAATCTGAGCCTGCAATTGATCCTCATATTTCCAGCCCACTATCTTCCGGCGTAGTCCAACAACAAACTGATCAACCACTTACTCAATCAACTTCAACTAGTGACCCCACATCACCTACCTTTGTTTCTGAAAATCAATCCACTCCAAATGTTAACCCGAACCCCACTTCGATCCATCCCATGGTCACGCGTTTTCGTGTCGGGACTAATAATCCTAATCCTAAGTATAATTGTCATGTGTCCACTGTCTCACCTTTACCTAAGTCGTATATTGCCGCGTTTAATGATCCAAACTGGCAAAATGCTATGTCTGACGAGTACAATGCGCTTATTAAAAATGAAACTTGGACTCTTGTTCCTCGACTAGTAGATGCCAATATTGTTCGTTGTATGTGGTTATTTCCCCACAAGTATTTAGCAGATGGCACTCTTAGTCGTTACAAGGCTCGTCTTGTAGCAAATGGTAGTACGCAGATCGAGAGCATTGATGTTGATGAGACTTTTAGCCCGGTTGTTAAACCATGTACTATTCGGACGGTTCTCAGTTTGGCAATTACTCGACATTGGCCTGTTTACCAGCTTGATGTCAAGAATGCATTCTTACATGGTGATTTATCTAAGACATTGTATATGCATCAGCCTCTAGGGTTTCGAGATTCTGCACATCCTGATCATGACTGTTTATTGCAGCGGTCTCTTTATGGTCTTAAGCAAGCCCCTCGGGCTTGGTTTCAACGGTTTGCTTCTTATATTACTCGGTTTGGGTTTCATCATAGTCGTTGTGATACATATTTATTTATTTATAGACAAGGGGCTGACACTGCGTATCTACTATTGTATGTTGATGGTATTGTTCTCACAGCCTCTTCTAATACTTTGTTAAAGAAGATTATTGCATCTCTTCATCAAGAGTTTTCTATGACGGATTTGGGTTCTCTTATATATTTTTTGGGTATTTCTGTTACACGTGACTCTTCAGGGATGTTTTTGTCTCAGCGTAAGTATGCTACTGAGATTCTTGAGCGGGCTCATATGGTTGGTTGTAACTCCAGTCGGACTCCTGTTGATACTGAATCCAAACTGGGTGATGATGGGGATCTGGTTTCTGATCCAACTTTGTACCAGAGTCTTGCAGGTTCTCTCCAGTATCTTACCTTTACCCGCCCTGATATTTCTTATGCAGTGCAACAGGTTTGTCTTCATATGCATGATCCTCGGGAGCCTCATTTCTCGGCTCTTAAACGGATTTTACGATATGTTCGAGGTACTTTAGAGTATGGGTTACAGTTGTTTTCATCCTCTACTACATCCTTGGTTGCTTATTCAGACGCGGATTGGGCTGGTTGCCCTACGACTCGGAGATCGACTTCTGGCTATTGTGTGTTTCTTGGTAACAACTTACTTTCGTGGTCCTCTAAGCGTCAACCGACGCTCTCTCGCTCTAGTACAGAGGCTGAGTATCGTGGGGTTGCTAATGCTGTTGCTGAGACTTGTTGGTTGAGGAATTTACTTCGTGAGTTACATACTCCTATATCTTCCGCTACGCTTGTTTATTGTAATAATGTCAATGTTGTATACTTATCTTCGAATCCAGTTCAGCATCAGCGTACGAAACATATAGAGATTGATATCCATTTTGTTCGATATTTAGTTGCTGATGGCCAGGTTCGGGTTCTACATGTTCCGTCTCGTTATCAGTACGCAGACATATTTACTAAAGGCTTGCCATCAGCTTTATTTGAGGAATATCGTACCAGTTTGAGCATTCGGTTTCCTCCCGCTCCAACTGCGGGGGAGTGTTAGCTGTCAGATTATGGATAATTACATAGCTGCCAATTTAGTGATAGTTATTTATAGATAGTTAGTTGTAGATTTGTGATTATCTTGTATTCTAGATGTCTATGACTTGGGCTAAGGCCTGATCCTTGTGTATATGTACGAGTCGTGTTTCATGGAATGGTCAGGAAATCAATATACCATTGTATAACTTACAAAAAATATTAATTATGCTACTCGACGAAGCTTTTAAATTTAATTTTTTATCCCGCTTTTAAAACAAGTATTGTTATTTTTATATTTACATTTTTATATATATTTTTTTCGTTTTACTTTGTGCCCGTTAGCTCATCCGTTTAGCTCGCCCGTTTAACCCGCACCCGTTTATCCATTCACCCATTTGCCCATCGCCTATGCCCGCCCGCCAGTTTTACCACCTCATGCATAAACTAATACAAGGCTAACACTGCACAGTATAAAGTAAGGTGACACTGTTGAAGGTTGTTGACATGGTTAAGCCACGAAGAAACAGTTTCACATTAATCTACTCGCTTACAACCTACATGTTCAGACAGTACCGACTTTGTTCATAAAAACTGTGGGCAGAAATGTTATTTGATCAGATTTCGAGTGATTTGGTTCAAACTCTTCAATTTACAAATTGATTATTAATTTGTTATTATAATTATTTATTACGGAGTATTCACATAGCGCTAGAAAGTAAACGGAATACAAGCTTCATCATTAACCTTTCTTAATCTGCAAAGCTAATTATTATTCAATATATCCGCATATTTGATTTTTCAAATATAAGTTCGGATATAAAGTAAGCATCACCAAAGTTATCTAACAAAAATCATAATATCGATGCTATAAGCATATTATGCAATAAATCATAGTACTATATAGCATATATATTGAAGAGAATACTTCGAACCGGTACTGTTGTGAAATCCTAGGGAAGAAGACGATTCAGAAGTATTGTGGAGACATGGCTTGAGCCGATATTGTTCAGTCGGTGAGCAAAACTGAGTTGTTGGCTTAGAGGTTTAAAATATTAACAGCTCCTCTTATTTTGTTAGTAGGTTTTGTACTACTTAATTTTTACAGTTGTTTGAGTGTTTGTGCACATGTTTTTCATTATCAAATTTGAAAGTATTATATCGGCAGTTTGGGTCATGAATTGGTCGGGTGATTAAAATTTGGATTTTATCAAAAAAGTCTGGTTAAACTGCGATCCAGGGACTTGATTGGTTTAATTAAAATTTCGATTTTTAAAACATTGATATTATATATTTTAAGAAAATACACAAAATCTGCAACTAAAAGAGTGGGAACGCGCCCACTCATTGCGACATGATAATTTGTAGCTGAAGTTTTTAAAAAGAACTAAAATTCGCTTCTAGTATATAGAGAAAAGTTCCACAAAGAATATGGACAAGAAAAAGTACGATAGAATCCATGACAGTCGTTGCTTGCATTTGAATCTAAGGGTTGATAAATCAATTTCCAGTCATATATATAAACCTTTAAGAGAGAATTGCAAATATCGTCCCTAAACTTTGCACGAATTTCAGAAATCGTCCCAAATCTTCAATAAGTGCATAGATTGTCCCTGTTTCAAAATTTAAGTGCATAGATGTCCCTTGGCCCCAACGACGTTAAGATCTGTTAAATATATAAAAAAACGTGCATTAACACAGGGGCTTTATTGTCCTTTCGTCCCACCCCAAATTTAATAAACAAAACCAACCACCCACCCACTTGTTTTTTAATCTCATTCTCAGATACGCTTTGACTTTAGACAAACCCTAACCCCCAAATCAATCTTGATCCTCACAAGTTTGATTTAAACAAAATTTAATCCTTGAAGTTCATAAGCAAGAAACATTTTCCACGGTTACCGGACTAGAGGTCTGGTATTTTCGAAAAGATGGGAGTACGTTTGATCCACACAGTGTTTATGGTAAGAACATAACTTTGTAATAAAAACGTTTTTATTCAATCATGTTAATGTCATATCCTGATTAGATTGATTTTATACAGCTGATCATCCTGAAGTTTTCTCAATGAAGCTTTATCATGGTGGTACTTTCACACCAACACCAAACCGTAGGTATTTTGGGCGTAAAGTTCAATACATTGACTTGTTAAACATTGAACAATTCACTGTTGATATAATACATAGTATTGTTAAGATGTTGAAGTATGATACTCGGGACATAATGTATTATCACTTTAAGATTCCAGATAGGAATTTAGATTGGGGACTAAGGGCTTTAGCTAGTGATGATGATATAGTTAACCTTTGCCAGTATGTTAAAGATAATAAGGTTATAGATGTTTTCATTGAACATGGTGAAACCACTGTTGAAAGTTTTTACATGCCTACTGTAACACCCCATTTTGGTAAATGGAATGTCACGCGTGATTATGGCGCCTCATCAAAGCATACAAGGATAAATGTATTAAACATTACATGACCATAAAGGAAATACCGGAAACAAACATCGGTACCCCAAAGTAAAGCTCATCACACACAAACATAACTACTGTAAATGAAAAGGACTAAACAATGTCCTTGGAAATAAGTAGCACAAGTATGATGATAAGCATAAAGTAATGAAGGCTAGAAAGCTTCCAATCCATATGCACGTACGCTTAAAGTCTACGAGCGTCCCTGAGTACCTGTTGTTTTGGAAACATGGAAGGAAAACGGCTGAGCATAACGCTCAGTGCACGGATATACAAGCATAGAATGAATAACATACACATAAACAACATATAGCAGCGGAATAGATTAAGTACTGAAAAACCTGACATAACTTAGTAAAACTGGTTTTATAGTTTGAAAAGCCTTATGTTTATCTTATAAAAACTGTTTAACATGCTTACCATTAGCCAATATAGGTCATGAAATATCAACGTGCATGAATACTTGGAGGGGTGACCTCGTAATGCAATTAGAGGGGCTGCCTCTAATTAATATAAGTTTGGGTAGGAGGGATCGGCTCCTTGTGAAGGATGCAAGGCACACACCACATTCACCTGAATAATCTGTAAAAACATGTAACCTAGGATGCACCCATACGCCCCACATGATAACATAGTAATATGGCCAAAAGCTGAAAGAGACGCCACGAGCAATCACTCCGCCGTGGTGAAGTCATAACACTGGTGCCTCCAGTGTTATGGTTATGATACCTCCATAACTAGGTGAAACTGGTCATGCATGTATATGGCTTAGGCATTTTAATTAAACATAAGCAAATCAAAACATATAAAACATATACTGGGAAAACAGTTGGCTGCATACGGGGAATCCTAATAAGGGAAGAATGTACATACTGAAAGGACGGAGAATCCGTACCTTGTGTCCAGTGAACGAAGAAGACGAACGAAAGGGAGTCCTACTTCGATCTCACTAATGCTACATAAATAATATACGTGTATAAGTGTTCTAATTACTGAGTACGTAACTGGTTCTATATCATGTTTTAGCTTGTTTTATATGTTCATGTCATGTTTACTGATTTTATCGTTATGCTGTGTTTATCATGTATTATGGATATTCTGATTAAGTATTACTTGTATTTCTTGTATTATTATACTTGTTACGTAATAATAAGTAACTTTCTAAAAATAGTAGGTTTCCTAATATAGAAAGTTGCCAAAAATAGAAAGTTTCCAAAATAGAAAGTTTCCAAAAATAGAATAGCTGCCTAAAATAAATAAGTTTCGAAAAATAGAAAGTTTCTATAATTAGAAATAAGCTTGATTATTAAGCTAATAATATAAGCTCAAGTTTTACTAATTAATATGCTAAGTCATGTGATTAATAGTATAGTTTATTAATCAATACATGTAAATTAAATAAACTATATGTTATAAGATTTAATTAAACATAACATGATTTAATTAAATTAAAGTGTAAATAATACTTAGGTTAAAACATGTTTTAATATTTAATATTAATATAACCTAAGTCATGGAAAATTAATTAATTATATGTCATGTTTTAATAATTAATTAACTACTTTAGTCTAAATTAAATCATAAAATACGTAGGTTATAATCACGTATTATTACTAATAATAATTAACCTAAGTCATGTCTAAATTAAATTAATTATATAGTATGTTAAATTAATTTAATTAATCCTGTAATTATTTAACTTGTAAAAATAATTAACTTGTAAAATTAAGTCATGAACCGAACCCGTGTTTTAAATCTAAACATGTCCTGAACCGGTCCGTGAAACCCCTTGAACCGGACCAACAAACACACCCTCAACAGTGGCGAACCAACTTGGCCGGTTGCCACTGTTTGTGTAATGGTGCCACCGGCTTAAGCCGGTGCCCCTTGGTCCTTGGCTAGCCGCCGCCCATGCGGCGTTCCCCCTGCTTATTCATATTAGCCACCGGCTTATGTCGGTTGATGTAGGTTTTAGTATATATCTACTTTTAGGAAAAAGCAAATATAAACGCGGCAAGTATTAATCGACACGATTTAATGAAAAACCGTGAAGACGAATAAATTCCAAGTTCGTTCTCGAAGGAGGTGTGTGGATGAATGTGCCAATATATAAAATAACAATGTTTGGATTAGTGACGTTTTTGGTTGAGAAGAGAAAAAGTAAAGACGAGTTACACTACGATTTACACTACGACGAATTAACGTAAAACGCGAACGTAAATACGTAAAACGTGACGAAATTAAAAATTAAAACCTAAAAACTAATTAAATGATTAAACTAAGTCTTAAATAATATAAATAAGAATAAAAATCCAACAAATATATTTTAAAACCTTTTATTAATTAAATATTCAATTTTTAATGCTAATTAAAGCCCAAAAATTAAATATAATTAACAAAATGCCCAAAATATTAATTTATTGAACTAATAACTAACTTATATTATTTAATGACTAAAAAGTATTTTTCCTAAATTTTTAAAACTATTTTTCTATTTTTTAATCATTAAAAACTATTTTTAAATTAAAATAATCCTAAAAAAAATAATAAAATAATGCCAAAATTAATTTAACAATTTTAAAAATCCTAAATTACCCTAATGAACAGTAGAAAATTGAAAAAGTTTGAAAAAAGTAAAAATTTGCACTAAAAGACAAAACTATTTAATAATTAAACCCTAATTAACTTAAATTAATTATAAAAAATAATTAAAAAGGTGAACAGTAACTAATTTTTAAACTAAAAATCTTAAATTAATATTCTGAATCTAAGAAAAATTTTAAAACTAAAAAAATATAACTTTAATGCACTAAAAGACAAAATCAGAAATAAATAAAAGTAATTAAAAAGGCAATAAAACCTAAAAATTATCAGATGAACAGTAGAATAAAAATTAATTAAACTGAAAAATCAGAAATTAAAAATGAAAAATAATGGAAAAAGTCTGAAACCCTAATTCTTAAAAAAGTTCACAAAAGACAAAATATTAAGGTTGTGACAATGACCTTTGACTGTTTTTGGCAGTTAGCACAAGCAGGGGAAACTCTTGCACTAGCAGTGGGAACCTTGTTCCCACTGACTGAGCAAAAATATGGTCTGATGCTTTTTCAGCTTAGGAAAGCTGTTGCTGGTGGTTTTTACTTGGGTACAAGGGCACCCCCACACTCAGTGGAGTGTGGGGAGTCACAATGAACAAAGAAAACACACACTCACAATACAAATTTCACACAAAAAAAAACACAATTACAGTCACTGTTGAGCTAAAGGGGGCTGTGATGATTTTTGCTGGTGCAATTGACACTTGGACGAATTTCAAAAGCTCCAAACTTGCACAAATATTCACCAAATCACATACAACTAACAACAAGCCCTAGATGATGCTAAACTCTAACAGATTGCAAAGGTTGAGGGCACAAATTATGCTAAAACAAACAGAAATAAGAAGTGACTGATTTTTAGCTAATGTTTACCAAGTTATCATGCAAAGTTACTTTTTAAACCTATCCAAACTCAAACCAATTATCCTACTAACTATCACTACCCTATTGAAGTGTGTTTAAGCCGTTTTTAAGCCAAAAATTTGTCAAGATCCTAGCCTAATAAGCAGACCCAAACACCCCCTTATATTCAGAAACTTGACAATAACAAAGAAATATCCATTAATTCACTTAAACTTTAACTGATAATCAACAAATCAATCATCAAAACATCAAAGAACACAAACCAAATACTATACTAACACACAAAAGCATCTCATGAATAAGTGATTCCCACATGCTTATACTTTCTGCACTTAATATCGTAACAAGAAGGCGGCACTGCGGTATCCGAGAAGAAGTCATTCCCACATGCTTATACTTTCTGCACTTAATACTTCAACAAATTCAAGAAAGCCTAAAAGTCAAGTCGTCCGTTGTATCAAACTCTTAAGCTTTCAAGAATTCATCAAGGTATAAGTATGTGGAACATGAAGTCACGAGGAGGCGAATATCATAAGTGATGAATGCACATGGTCAAGGCAAGGAAACATGCTCAAGACTAAAGTCAAAGATCTCATCCGCATATTCATAAGAACAAGATCGAAGACTCAAGCATAGTATGCTAGGTTTAAGATTTTGTAAAATGGTGTGACCTCCGTTAGGGGGAGATTGTTGGAAATACATTTTGCCAAAGAAAGTCTCGTTCACATCATTGTTAGCATAGATCACGATCTATAGACTATTTAGGACATTGTAACTTGGAGTGACCTCCCTTAGGGGGAGATTGTTGGAAATACGTTTTTACGTATTTAGGAAGGATCGGTCAATCCAACGATATATACGTAGTATGGGCTCGTGATCTAATATGTAATAGTATAACTCGCAAAGCCCACATGTAGGGTGGGCTATATATACCCCCTTCTAGCATGTTAGGAGGGGTTGTTGGTTCTCATTTCATCAATCCATTATTTATCTTTTCTCTCATCCTCTCCTTTCTCTCTCTACTTTCTCTCTCTAAGTTCTTTATCAAAACAATTCAAAGCTTTTAAGCTCGTGTACGTGGCTCATCGTCAAAAATCAGACGATGACCCGATCTTCAAATAAAGGAAAGTTTATCGCCAATGATAAAATTATCCTCACAAACGAGAAATTAAATTTTCTCGGACACGAGCTATTATTAAAACTATTAAAAAGTTTTAAGCTCGTGTACATGGCTCATCGTTAAATATCAGACGATGACCCGATCTTCAAATAAAGGAAAGTTTATCGCTGATGATAAACTTATCCTCACAAACGAGGAATTAAATTTTCTCAGACACGAGCTATTATTAAAAATATTCAAAAGTTTTAAGCTCGTATACGTGGCTCATCATTAAATATCAGACGATGACCCGCTCTTCAAATAAAGGAAAGTTTATCTCCGATGATAAACTTATCCTAATTAACGAGAAATTAAATTTTATCGGGCACGAGCTTACATTAAAACTATTCAAAGGTTTTAAGCTCGTGTACATGGCTCATCGTTAAATATCAGACGATGACCCGTTCTTCAAATAAAGGAAAGTGTATCTTTTAAATAAGAGAACTTTTCCTCATAACGAGAAATTCATCTTTTTCGGTCATTAGCTTTCCATTAAAACATTCAAAAGTTTTCAAGCTCATGAAAACGACTTCTAAGTAAATGTCAGCTTAGAACTCTCTCTTTAGTTAAAAGGAAAGTTTATTGCTGATGGTAACTTATCCTTAACAACGGGAAGTTTACAACTTCTCGGATTTGAGCTCGTTAAGTAAGATATTCAAATTCTTAAGCTCAAGTAATTGGTTTTCAAAACGTTGAACATAATTTATCAAGAATTTTTCAAAATGTTTTTCTAAATCTTTCAATATTATGTGTTCAAAATGTTTTGATAAAAAGAGCATGTTTTCTGGAATGGATAATATTTACGATCCTAGAAGTGTCGTTCAATAATGACACGGGGTTGTAAATAAAGTTCGAGCAGAAGTTTAAATGATTTAAAACATGCTCAAAATGGCTTTCTGTTATTTCAAATAGTAACCCGCCTTTCATATTCGCATTTCACCGGAAAGCTTTGACTCAACAACGGCAATTAATTTTCTCGGGCATGGTTTATTTTATAACCATATAAAGGATTGTGTTTACGTAATAACACAATCTAACACGAATATATGTACGCATCAGTGCATTTATTTGTTAAAACAAGATAAATTTTGTCTTTTATGAAGTTATCATCTCCACAACCCGTAGCAATTTACCATTGGTATCTACATACTCGACGATGCGACTACTCAAATGGCGACTACATCTCTTTAGATAGAACACGGCTCAACAATTGAGGGGGAGAAATTGTCCAATATTCAGAATCTTTGATGCCGAAAGTGCCAAGTTCACAAATTGGTGTCAAGACAACGATATCAATCGTACACATGGTGTCAAGAGATAACTCCAGACATGACAAGGCGACCAACATTCGTGAACAAGAACCATGTGATTCTATCATATGATGTTCTCCATCATTCAGGTCCAACCTCGTAAATTGCTAATCTTGTGAATACATTATCATATATAATCTTTGCACGTGATAAATACCTTACACTTGTGTTTAAAAGGTATTTAATATACGTTTCAAGTACACCCTCATTAATTTTAGGGGGAGCTTGTGAAAATCACGAAGATAATTGGATTTGCATCTTTCTTCCCAAATTTTCTTAAAATGCTATTAAATCAATTGATATTAAAAACATCGATTGGGTTAATATATTTAATATAGGGGAGAAAATGTGATTTATTATGAGAAATGATTAATCACAAATGGTATGACTTAACATGATAGCTCATCCCGACATGTGCAAAATGTTTTCGGATATCGTGGCATATGTTAAGGGGGAGCAAAATGGATTTGGATATCAAAATGGATTTCATGATGACATACACTTACCCACAACCTACTTATTTCATGACGATGAAGATTGTGGTGACATAAGGATGGTATGATAGGTTAAAGTCCAATAATTCTTCTAGAACCGGAGGAATCTTCCCAAGGACGTTCCATAGCTAGAAATAGTAGTCCTTAGGAAAGATGGAGAAAGATTGTGAATGTAGCTGAATGCCGACCAAGTACTTAAGTTAGCACTGGAACAATTACAACAAGGTGCTAGTTATGACGTATTGGTAAGCATTGATGGGGTTGAAGATTGAAAAAGAATTATAAAGATAAATGGTGAAAAGAAAACGGCTCTCCTTACAACCTTAGGCAAAAAACCGGGTCAACACATATGCTATTGAGATCATTTTTAATGATTCTTGATATTGAAGATAAGACATCATGGACCCAGTGATGCAATGCACAACCCATCCCAGCTAACTCAGATATCTCTCAAAAGATATTTGTTTTAATCACACGGAGACAACACATTATCTATTGATTTATTCACTCCGAATATATTGGTATTGAAATGGTGGCACTCCTCTCCAGCCTCCGATCACTAAAATCCAAAATGCACGATCGAGTCTAGAGACATTTGAGATCATCAAATATCTCATTAGGACAAATTTCCATATTTCCTTGCTTCTTCACACAATGTGAAAAGTAAGAAAGATATTAAGAGTCATACGTAAAATCTTCATGATCTTGCCTGAACATTCGAGTAATACGCAAGTATTTAGGATGAAGATGGAAATCCTTCTTGAGCGAACGTTAAAAATCTCATGGTAGGTAACTTGTGTGATTCTTAATGAATCAAACTTGTGATAACTGGAAAGCAACAGTTGTTTAATTCTTAATTGAAATTTAAACACGTTCCAGGCCTCTACGTAATATCTTAGTGATCTTGCCAAGACACTCAGAGTGACACCTTAGTGTTTACAGTGATGAATGGAAATCCTTCTAGTGTTAACCTCAAACAACACTTGGTAGGTAACTTGCAAGATTCTATATGAACCAAGCTCATTACAACTAGAAAGCAACGATGGTGCGATTCTTTAATGAATCAAACTTGTTCCAGGAACATGAATTGACGGCTTCAATCATGCGGATAATTTTATCCAGATGATTCACTCTTTACGTTCGCAGTCAGCTTTGGACGGTCGAGTAAAGAGAACGGGTTTACCCACGAATTCTTGTCAAGGAGATTTTTAATTAAATCTACCTACCACAAGTACGATATTTAATATCGTCCAACGGTCTTCACCGACCGGAGGTAAAATGCTACCAAATTAGAATGAAATGTTCAAATCCATTTCGTTCGTGTCTACTTATGTTACTACATTTGAAGACGGTGGCGTTGCGGAATCCGAGAAGAAGTCGTCCCCGCATGCTTATACTTTATGCGGTTAATACTTCATCTAATTCAAGAAAACCTAAAAGTAAAGTCTTCCGCTGTATCAAACTCTAAAGATTTCAAGAATTTATAAAGGTGTAAGTATGTGTGATATGAGTGATTTTACTCATATCATTTATATCAAATTACAATAAATAAATGCTTAAAATGTTTAAATATTGCCTTGTATACGTTTGTTTGTTGTTTAATGTGTGTAGGTACCGAAGTTCGTGGAAACCGGCAAAATCGACACTGGTTTTGAAGAAAAGATCAAGGAAGCCAAATACAAGTTCGTTTTTTATAGGATTTAATCTTAATTGGGCCTAGTGGGTCCCACTTGAGTTAAATTGTCCCAAAAGCCCATAAATGGAAATCACTTTGTTACTTTTTTTACCACAAGCCCAATACAAAGCCCAATTTGCATTTTACTATGGGACGGATGAAGTATTTAAAACCAAGAGCCCAAAAGCCCAAAATAATAACAAGTAAAGAGACGTGGAAGGAGAATTTTGGATCAAAGGCCCATAGCAAACCTTGAACGATTATTTTTAACTTATAAATTGAAAAGATTAATCACTTTTGGTCAAACTTCTACCACACCACTTAGTTTCTTCGATACATCCAAAGTTTTACCACAACCTTTCTCTCTCCCGAACAACCTGTCACCCTTTAACTTTTCACCTCAAACTTTAGATCCAAAATAAATAAATTAGGAGTTTTTGATTCATGGAGCGTGTAACACACGCTTGGGAAATTAATTCCCAAGTTTATAGGAGCAGAGTGATACCCCTATCCAGGCCACGTGGCGTTCCCTTTTGTCAAAGATTGAAGGTGATTGGTTGATACACCTCATCTTTCACCAATCATCCTATAAGAGAAGGACAAGTCAGCAATCAAGAAGCACAACTAGCACACTCGGTTGCCAAGCTGGCAATCCGTGTGTTAGTAGGCTTAATATCGACCGTAGATCAAGATTAAGAAGAAAGAGAAGATTAAAGATTCTATTTGGATGGATGAGATCAAGATTTCTCCTCAACAAATCATCACCAACATGCATGGGAGTTTGCCTATAAAAGCCCCCAATTATTGTGTAAACATCATTCTATTTTTTACTTTAAAGTTATAATGCTAAATTAGATGTAATTATTGTATTTCTCTTTTTTCAGTATTGTAATAAATTTTCAGTGATTTAATAAAAGTTTTCGTGATTTAAAATTGTTCTTTTTATTTTACTGTTAAGTTTCTTAAATTTATTCTTGCAATCTAATTTTGAGATTATAATAAAAAGATATTGTTTAATTAAGCAAAAAAATAGCTTGAATTAGATGATAAAAGTAAGAATTGGAATTAGTGATTTATCCATACTGGATAAATGAAAATAAATTGATTCGAGATTTTGTCATGATTCGATTTTCGAGTAATGGTGTTCGAGAACGATGGTGTTATGGTGTTTAGTTCATATGGAGGTTAATGATGGTCTCGATCTAGTTATTTAGACGGCACAACGCCGCTTCTACTTCTCAAAGGATCTCTCCACAAGGTTCAACTCTATTTAATTTTCTATGCTTTTAGAATAATCTGTCTAAAATGCTCGATGTTTTGATTTACGCTATCTGTTTTAATTTGTATGTTTAAATTTATAGGGATCTGACTTGTTTGGCGGTTTATGATCCTGCTAGTTTAAATGTTATTGTGAAATTTGTGGATTAATGTATTTGATATCTGAATGTTTTGATTTAAAAATTCAGTTTGGGGTAGTTTGGATAGATTGTAGATCTGTTCTAGCTGTTACAATTTAGGTAAATCTGTTTTGGTTATCTTCTGTTTATGAATCTGTTTTTAATAGGGGTTTGGTTTTATCTGAATACTTGAGTTTTGGTATGCAAGACTTTTTCTGATATTGCTGGATTTTATCTGATTTTGGTGTTAAGAGGCTTAACATTTTAATTTGCTAGGTTTTTAATATCAAATATTACATTTGGGTATAATTTGATTGTTAGATCTGAGTTTTAATCTACTCTAAATCTGTCATGAATTTAATTTGTTTCATATTTTGATGATCATACAGATATAAGCTGAGTTTTTATAGATTGGTCCTTGTTTTCGTTTTGAAGCTGATTAAAATAATTAATCTCTGATTTGGTTTGCTTATCCTGTATAAGTGTAATTGTAGTTTGTGTATTTGATATAAGCGTTTGCTGGTTTCCATATCTACTGATACAATGGCAGCTTAACTGATTATTGGGTTTTAACTTGCTCATCGCTGAGTATTGGTGATAGTTTATTCTTGCTGATTTATAGCCATTGGGCTGCTTTGAATGTTCTTTGTTGTATTGTTGTTTTAGCAAAATGCAATCAGACTCAACTGAGCTGATTGCTTATGACTGATTTCCTATCAGTCCCTTTCATCTCACAAATAAGTCATCACTTTGACTTTAATTTGCTTTCATTTTGTCCAAAAATAATTTACCAAAAAAATATGTCTCTTATGAGACTCGAACCCATGACCTCCTGGTCATGGTCCAAACATGTTTACCATCTCGTCTAGCCTCTCTTTTGTGGTTTATTACAGCTTTTAATAATAATATAGTAAAATAAAGGTAGCTGTCAGCTTTAGTTTTATTTAAATTCATAGCTTTACTTTTTTTATAATTTTTAAAATAATAAATAAATAAAAACGAAAGTTAAAAAAAAAATTTATTAATTTTAGAAATTTAATTAGTTATTATAAATTAGTTTTTAAATAATTAGATTTTAATTAATTTAGATTTTAAATAAAATAGTTTCATAAATAGATTTTTAAATTGTGTAAAAATTATTTTAATTAAACAGATTAATTTTTAATAGATTTTTAAGTAGTTTAAATTTTTAAATAGCTTTAATTTTTAAATAATTGTCTTTAGATTAAATAATAGGGAAAGATTAATGCACTTAGGATTTAAAAATTGTAGGATTAATTTTAGTTTAAAAACCGAAAAACCCATTCGAATCAATTGTCCAAATCGAAACAAAACGTCTCAAATTCACTTGATCTTCGTGTATTACGAACTTGGATCGTCAACGTGTTTAATCATATCCGTCTTCGACTTATTTATGGCTTGTTACCTTTTCCTAAGGGTAATTGCCTAAATTTGTCCTATATCGTATATCATTAAAATACATCGACATTCCACGACACATCAAAAAATTTTGGCGCCGCTGCCGGGGATCTTGTGTACGATTCGTCTTGTGGAGATTTGTTGATCGTTGATTTGAAGACCCTTTCCGTCCTCGGAAAGTTTTGTTATTTTTCTAATATATATAGTATGTATAGTTTTTCGTGTTTTTTGTGATTAATATATTATATTACGCAGAACAATAAAAATACCTACTTCCAAATAAGACCTTAGTTGGGATTTCATCACCTAGCTATTGTATTCGAATCCAAAACGAAAAATAAAAGGCAAAATAGATAAATACTAATAAAAAGTTTGAACTCGATTTATACAAACTATAAGGTGGGTATAAGGCGATGTGCTATAAAAGGCCGTCTAAGGAAAAAGGTTTTTAAGTGCTTTGTGCCACCTCGTTTCCCCGCTTGCTTGTGCGTATATTGAGAGGGACGACCATTTATTGGTTTGCCAACTCAAGTAGTATTAAATCTTATTTTGTAGTTTACTTATTGAACCTCGAGACATTTAGGTTTTCACCTACCGTTTCAAAGTCGACCGAGGGTAATTTACTTCCACAGTAATTATCCTTACTCCTTGTTTTTATCAATCTTTTTGATTGAGCAATACCAAAAAAAATACCAAAAATAATCTTCTTCTTGTCTAATTTCTTTTCTTCAACCCTCTAAAATTCTCGTCACTTTGGTTTATGCAATTACGATCTTCTCGATTTTTGATTGATCAAAATAGGCTTTAAAATATTCCTCGTAGAGTTAGAAATCGTCAACAACCAATAGTGGAACCCGAGCTTCCACCTATTGTTGTAGAGATGGCCGATAACCGAACAATGGAGGAATTGCTCTGTGCACCCACCAAAGGGTATGGGTAAGCAATCGTTGTGCCGGCTATTTTGGCGGATCAATATGAGATTAAGACAGGTCTTTTATCGCTCATTCGTCGACCAATTTCGTGGAAATGAGATCGATAGCCCGCACTCTCACATTCGGAATTTTCATCGTATTACCTCGACTCTCAAGTTTAGAGATGTGCCGAATGACGCGATTAAGCTCATGATTTTTCCGTACTCGCTCGAGGGTAACGCTAAGCTTTGGTATGAGAAAGAACCACCGGGTTCGATTTTAACATGGGATGATTTAGTGTCTAAGTTTATGAATTATTTCTTTCCACCATCTAAAACAACACACTTTAAGAACGAGATCACTAGATTTGAACAAAAAGTGCATGAATCGTTTGGGGTTGCTTGAGAAAGGTTTAAAGATTTGTTAAGACAATGTCCACACCACGGTTTCTCGGAATTGCACCAAATCAATACTTTTTATAATGGGCTTAATATGGTTGAACAAGATTCTTTAAATGCCGCCGCGGGTGGTAATCTTCTAAGAAAAACTCCAAGAGATGCGTGGGATATAATTGAGAATAAGTCTAGAGTGCAATATTCACGAAACACACCGGTTGTTTCCAATGTGAATTCATCTAATACCGAGATTGCTAGATTGGACTCTAAGATCGATAATAGATTTGCTACATTGTTGAATGAGATTAGGAAGAATCCTCATGGATCGATTAATATGATTGAGAATTTTTGTGTATCGTGTGGTGGAGCACATCCAAATTATGCTTGTTCAACCACAGGGTTTATCAAGCTAGTGCTTTTGCCGCCACGAGAACTTATGGCCCTAACGGTCAAGCTCCTCGTCAAAATCATGTTGCTCCACCGGGTTTTCCACCGGTTCAAAATAGGTACAACAATGGGAATAATGGGAATAATTTTAACCGTGGTAATCAAGGGAGTTTTAATCAAGGAAATGGGTTTAATTCTAATCAAAACAATCAAGGTTTTCACAATAACCAAAATGATTTGTCAAGCTATATCAAAACGAATGAGGCAAATTTGAAAGTTTTTCAAAACAATATTCAAGGACAAATGGCAACTTTGAAAAATGAGTTTCAAAATACAATCAAAGGGCAAATAACAAGATTGAGCTTAACCAACAAAGACTTGAGCAAAACCAAAACCGTTTTAAGCAAAGATTAGAGCAAAGTCAAAATCGTATGCAACAAAGTTTGGAACAAAGCCATAATAAATTGCTTTCGATGTTTGAGGGATTTATGTCTAAACCATCCTCTTCTTCGGGTTGCTTACCTAGCAATACCATTCCAAACCCGAGGGGAGAGCTTAAGGCTATCACCGCTTATGATGATGATAATTTAGAAAGAGTGATTGAGCTTTATATTCCACCTAAAGAAAATTTTCTTGATGTTACCAAGGCTACTTTAAATGTGATTAGTACTTCGGTTTTCTTTGATTTCTTTCCCGAGAAATATAAAGATCCGGGTCAATTCTTGATACCTTACGTTTTTTATGAGCTTGGGGAATACAAAGCTCTAGCCGATTTAGGAGCTAGCATTAACGTAATGCCCTTAGCCATTTGGAAGACTCTTGACTATGAACCACTTAGTCCCACTCGAATGATCATTGAGCTTGCTAATGGTACCACCACCCATTCGGTTGGTATAGCGGAAAATATCATTGTTAAAGTGGGAGAGTTCATTTACCTTGCCGATTTTGCAATCGTTGATTATGAGACCAATCCTCGTGTGCCTATCACTTTAGGACGACCATTTTTGTGCACGGCTCATGTTATAGTTGATATGAGAGAAGAAGAGATTAAATTGTTTTATGGGGATAAACATATTATTTTCAAACAGGAAAGTTTTCCAAGATTTGTTCCTAAGAAAGAGGAAAGTGCGAAACTTGTTAAACTTATTGAAAGTAACACAAACAAGCAATCTCTCTTTTACAAAGGTGATTTGCCAACTATGGAACCCTCATTTTATGAAGAAGAAAAGTTAATTTCAAAGAAAGATGCTTGTTTTGTTGAATCGTGTTGTAATATTATCTCGTCTCCACTCACTCCACACGAGGATGATAGTTCTAAGATTTAAAAGGAAATTGATGATTACCTTAGTGCGCATTTGATGCTAGTGAGTTTAATTGTGAGAATTTTGAGCCCGAGAGAGATATTTATTTAATTGAAAAAGGACTCATTTTAACTCTCTTCGAAGGACCAAATTGATGATCCTAAGGCACAATCTTCATTTGAAGAGCCTTTGATTCCTAACTTAACACCGAGTGAGGTTAGTGACTATTGATTAGATAAGTTCGTCGATGAACTTGTTGATCCACTTCCACGGGGAAGTGAAGACGTTTCCGATCTCGAGATCGATCGTGATCCTCATGTTTTACCTACCATTCTCGAGGAGTTTTCCGATGAACTTCCTTCTAATGAGAATGATGATCTTGTATCCGAGTGTAACACACTTGATACTTTGTCGGATATTTCTTGTGATGACAAGATTGATGACACTTTTGTGACTTACTCAAATCATCCCTTTGAAGCTTCAATGAATAGTAATCAATTGTTTCAAGAGAATTTTGAGAGCATCATATCTCCTTCATCTCACAACCTTTGTGATGATGAACTTCTCTTTAAGGAGGTTGATGAGTTTCTTTATATAGACATTCCTTCAGAATTTGAGGAAGAGTCTAATGACGGTGATGAAAATCCCTGGTTTGATCACCCGATTTATGATGATGATAATGTTGACCCGGAGGGAGAAATTACCTTTACTCCAATTATCCTTCCCACTCGTTTTGATCTTAATGTGCGGGTTTTTCATGCGACTCTTTTTTAGTACCATGACCCATTTGTTCACATTCATAAGAGTGATAAGGTCAACAAAGTCATGCAAGTTGATACCACTATTGTTGAGACTTTTAACCCACCATTACCATGTGCTTTATATGATCTTGGATTAGCATGGGGGGACGACACCGTGTTGTCTATTCCTTTCTCTCCCGAGGACGAGGTATTCGACCCTAGAATCGTTGATTTAGGGAAATCTCGGACTTTCACCGATGCAATAATTGAAAGACTTTTCGATCATCTTGGTGCGAATTTATCTCGGGGAGCATGCTTTATCCGTATCGTGATTTGTGACTACTATCTCTTTTTAGAGATTTGTGTTGGGGTTTCATCTTTTCGTTTGTCATCCGACAACGAGGATGTAATCTTTGACCCCGGCATCGTGCTTTATTATGGATTTTATTCCATTATGCCGGTTTTCACCATTTTCCCTAAGGACCAATGAATGCGGGGATCGAGCCGAGCTCATGACTCGGTTAACAAAAAAGGGGTGCCTTGTGGGGGAGTCCCATACATTCTATCTTCTTTCTATTTTCTGACACTAATAAGGCTTTATCTTTCAAGCTCGTGCTCATGTTTTGTTGTGTTGTAAATCTTAGGTATGACCCTATTCATTGAAGACTCTCGTGTTCGGTTTTTGCCGGTCCACTTGATCTTCCATACTTTGATTGTCAAAAGGGGCACACTCTCTATCCTTTGATTTTTAGCAACTAACGTTTTATCTTGAAGCATAATTAATAAATGGCTTATAGATTTGCGTGCTCTTTCCATGTTAGGACTTTTGCATTAGAC
Source organism: Glebionis coronaria (assembly GCA_025667525.1). NCBI lineage: Eukaryota > Viridiplantae > Streptophyta > Magnoliopsida > Asterales > Asteraceae > Glebionis > Glebionis coronaria. Next base: position 182,160,511 of record CM046876.1, read on the forward strand.
TCTTCGTGTTTTAGCAAGGGGGTGTCACTCTTGAGCTAAGAAACATTAAGGACAATGTTGGTTTTAGCATGGGGGAGTCAATCGATATAATCGCTTGCAATTGCTTTTGTCGTGTCTAAACGTAATTGTTTTTCTCGTTTTTCATAAAAAAAAATAAATTTTTAGTGTTATTTTGTGTTTTTTAATAAAGAAAATAAGTGTTTTTAAAACAAATGTAGGCTTTCCGTTGGTGAAAATAAAAATAGTTTTTTGACTCGACTCGGTTTTTTACCTTAGCTTTTCGTTAACGTGTTTAAATCAAGTTTTGCTAGGCTTTTATATAGGGAACTTTAAAACGCGGAAGTCTTAACTCATACGGGTTTAAGAACGAGAACTTTTCGCAAGTTCCTATAAATGATCCTAGAAAGTCGTTTACCAAGGGAACTTTAAAACGCAAATTCTAACACTTGAAAAAATATAAGAAGATGCAAGATTCTATAGATGACTTGAAAACCCAAAACTTCGATTTAATAGGCTAAGTATCCATTGATTTCACATTTTTGAAATTTTACAATATGGAGAACAAGAGATGATATAGTTTAATCATAAGTTTTTAAGGTTAATTCTTCCTTGTATAAGTATTTTTGTGTTTGATTTAATCTCCTCGTATTTATTTTTCACGCTTGAATAATAATTGCTTAATAAATGAAGTTTTTAGCGTTTTAGGCTTAATATCTTAACTCGTAACTCCTTATTTTTCTTCCCTTGTAATTAAAATGAGAACACATTAAGGGTGTCAGCGTCATGGAATTTTGATCATGGTATTGTAGAAATTTGGCTACTATAAATATCATATTAATAAAGAAGAATAAATAAAAACATGTTCTCTATGAGCCTTCGGGTGGGAGTCATGTAGCACTAACCTTGTCATTTGAGCCTTAGGGTGTATGACATGGGGACGTGTTTAATAAAAATTGCTTCATCATCATGAGCCATAAGGTGGGATGGTGAACGTCAATTCCCTTGTTTTTGTCCAAAGAGCCTTCGGGTGTGGATTATAAATAAGGAGCATAATTTCATCTTAAAGAGCCACAAGGTGATATGATGTAATTGTTGCTAACTCCATTAATAAGGTCATAATTGACTTTGGAGGTTTTATTGTTGCTTTTAAGTAGTCCTATTAGCCAAATTTCGGGTCCGAGGATTTATCCCTCAAATCGTGTTAAGTTATCCTTGATGTGGGCTTTCTTTAGTGACAACGGTTTTTTAAGTCGAGGTTAGGTTTTGAGTGTTGAGTTTACACCGTTCTTGCCTTCATTTTTGGACTAATAAATATCAAATAAAGTCAAATGAGCCTTTGGGTGAATGACAAATAAAATCTAGAGATACAATTAGGAATAATAGGAGATTGAGTTTAACACAAATTACTTGCATGAGTTGTTTTAATTTTGGGGCTTATGATTGACAATGATCATGTTTTTACACTTGGCATGGAAAAGTGAAAAGTCGAGGACGATGAATCTGTTTGAGTTTTATGATCCTAAAAGTTATTTTTCTAATAATGAAAGCAATACATTATGTCTTTGCAAAATAAAGGTTTCAAAAAGTTGAATAAAAGTGTAGTTAGTGTTTTATTTTATCATTGCGTGAGGACACGGCAATTGCTTAGCAAGGGGGAGTTTGATATGAGTGATTTTACTCATATCATTTATATCAAATAACAATAAATGAATGCTTAAAATGTTTAAATATTGCCTTGTATACGTTTGTTTGTTGTTTAATATGTGTAGGTACCGAAGTTCGCGAAAACCGGCAAAATCGACACGGGTTTTGAAGCAAAGATCAAGGAAGCCAAATACAAGTTCGTTTTTAGAGGATTTAATCTTAATTGGGCGTAGTGGGTCCCACTTGAGTTAAATAGGCCCAAAAGCCCATGAACGGAAATCACTTTGTTACTTTTTAACCACAAGCCCAATACAAAGACCAATTTGCATTTTACTATGGGACGGATGAAGTATTTGTAACCAAGAGCCCAAAATCCCAAAATAATAACAAGTAAAGAGAAGTGGAAGGAGAATTTTGGATCAAAGGCCCATAGCCAACCCTTGGACGATTATTTTTAACTTATAAATTGAAAAGATTTATCACTTTTGGTCAAACTTCTACCACACCACTCAGTTTCTTCGATACATCCAAAGTTTTACCACAACCTTTCTCTCTCCCGAACAACCTGTCACCCTTTAACTTTTCACCTCAAACCCTAGATCCAAAATAAATAAATTGGGGGTTTTTGATTCATGAAGCGTGTAACACACGCTTGGGAAATTAATTCCCAAGTTTATAGGAGTAGAGTGATACCCCTATCCAGGCCACATGGCATTCCCTTTTGTCACAGATTGAAGGTGATTGGTTGATACACCTCATCTTTCACCAATCATCCTATAAGAGAAGGACAAGTCAACAATCAAGAAGCACAACTAGCATACTCGGTTGCCAAGCTCGCAATCTATGTGCTAGTAGGCTTAATATCGACCGTAGATCAAGATTAAGAAGAAAGAGAAGATTAAAGATGCTATTTGGATGGCTGAGATCAAGATTTCTCCTTAACAAATCATCACCAAGAGGCACGGGGGTTTGCCTATAAAAACCCCCAATTATTATGTAAACATCATTCCATTTTTTACTTTAAAGTTATAATGCTAAATTAGATGTAGAATTATTGTATTTCTCTTTTTTTAGTATTGTAATAATTTTTTAGTGATTTAATAAAAGTTTTCGTGATTTAAAATTGTTCTTGTTATTTTACTGTTAAGTTTCTTACATTTATTCTTGCAATCTAATTTTGAGATTATAATAAAAAGATATTGTTTAATTAAGCTAAAAAATAGCTTGAATTAGATGATAAAAGTAAGAATTGGAATTAGTCATTTATCCCTACTGGATAAATAAAAATAAATTGATTCGAGATTCTGTCATGATTCGATTAATGATGTTCGAGTAATGGTGTTCGAGAACGATGGTGTTATGGTGTTTAGTTCATGTGGAGGTTAATGGTGGTCTCGATCTAGTTATTTAGATGGTTCAGCGCCGCTTCTACTTCTCAAAGGATCTCTCCACAAGGTTCAACTCTATTTAATTTTCTATGTTTTTAGAATAATCTGTCTAAAATGCTCGATGTTTTGATTTATGCTATCTGTTTTAATTTGTATGTTTAAATTTATACGGATCTTACTTGTTTGGCAGTTTATGATTCTGCTAGTTTAAATGTTATTGTGAAATTTGTGGATTAACGTATTTGATATCTGAATGTTTTAATTTAAATGTTCAGCTTGGGATAGTTTGGATAGATTGTAGATCTGTTCTAGATGTTACAATTTAGGTAAATCTGTTTTGGTTATCTTCTGTTTATGAATCTGTTTTTAATAGGGGTTTGGTTTTATCTGAATACTTGAGTTTTGGTATGCAAGAATTTTTCTGATATTGCTGAATTTTATCTGATTTTGGTGTTAAGAGGCTGAACATTTTAATCTGCTAGGTTTTTAATATCAAATATTACATTTGGGTATAATTTGACTGTTAGATCTGAGTTTTAATCTGTTCTAAATCTGTCATGAATTTAATTTGTTTCATATTTTGATGATCATACAGATATAAGCTGAGTTTTTATAGATTGGTCCTTGTTTTAGTTTTGAAGCTGATTAGAATAATTAATCTCTGATTTGGTTTGCTTATCCTGTATAAGTGTAATTGTAGTTTGTGTATTTGATATAAGCGTTTGCTGGTTTCCATATCTGCTGATACAATGCTAGCTTAACTGATTATTGGGTTTTAACTTGCTCATCGTTGAGTATTGGTGATAGTTTATTCTTGCTGATTTATAGCCATTGGGCTGCTTTGAATGTTCTTTGCTGTATTGTTGTTTTAGCAAAATGCAATCAGACTCAACTAAGCTGATTGCTTATGACTGATTTCCTATCAGTCCCTTTCATCTCACAAATAAGTCATCACTTTGACTTTAATTTGCTTTCATTCTGTCCAAAAATAATTTACCAAAAAAATATGTCTCTTATGAGACTCGAACCCATGACCTCCTGGTCATGGGCTAAACACGTTTACCATATCGTCTAGCCTCTCTTTTGTGGTTTATTACAGCTTTAATATTAATATAGTAAAATAAAGGTAGCTGTCAGCTTTAGTTTTATATAATTCATAGCTTTACTTTTTTATAATTTTTAAAATAATAAATAAATAAAAACGAAATTTAAAAAAAAATGTTTTATTAATTTTAGAAATTTAATAAGTTATTAAAAATTAGTTCTTAAATAATTAGATTTTAATTAATTTAGATTTTAAGTAAATTAGTTTCATAAATAGATTTTTAAATAGTGTAAAAGTTATTTTAATTAAATAGATTAATTTTTAATAGATTTTTAAGTAGTTTAAATTTTTAAATAGCTTTAATTGTTAAATAATTGTCTTTAGATTAAATAATGGGGAACGATTCATGCACTTAGGATTTAAAAATTGTAGGATTAATTTTAGTTTAAAAACCGAAAAACCCATTCGAATCATTGTCCAAATCGAAACAAAACGTCTCAAATTCACTTGATCTTCGTGTATAACTAATAACTCAGATTTTACTAGTTAAAAAGTTCACGAATCTTATCGAATTGACTTCCGGTTTAAAGCGTGACTTAGTTGTTTTTGGTTAACAAAAAGAAGGTTTGGTTATCTATTTCTAAATGAAAGGTAAATGCGAAAAGAATAAAAAAAATAAGCTAAAACAAATTAACTAATGATAACTAAACAATTTAAGATAATAGAACGAGAATTAAAACTAAACAATTAATAATTAATGAAAACTAAAAGACAAAATTAACTATCGACTTAAAAGGTAAATGCGCGAAGTAATAAAAATAAGCTACAAACGATATCCAGAAAAACTGTCACTTTTTCTGCAAAATTAGAAAACTACTTGGTAAAAACAGAGATTTCGGGAAACGTGCTTTTTTGGAAAAATAAAAATTACAAATCTAATTAAAACTACTCATTCGGTAAAAACTAGCTCGTTCGGAATAAACTACTTGGTTCGGTAAAATCTACTTCGTTCGGGAAAATAACCTTCACTCGGGAAAAAGTCCTTCGTTCGGGAAAAATACCTTCACTCGGGAAACAGTCCTTCGTTCGGTTAAATACCTTCACTCGGGAAAATACCTTCGTTCGGAATATTAACCTTCGTTCGGGAAAATCAACCTTCGTTCGGAAAAATTACTTGGCTCGGAATAAAATGCTGGTTCGGTAAAAACTACTTGTTCAGGAAAGAAGAACTCGTTCGGTAAAATCTGGGAAAAATGAAACAGTGACGAAAACAAGGGAAAAACAAGGCACGAATTCAACTAAAAACAACCATAATCAATCTAAAATTTAAACCAAACTATCCACTAATAAACAACTATGAATAATAAATCAAACCAAATCAATAAAACTAACACTAATAACCAAATCAATCAAAACCCACTTAATCAAATCTATAAAAACTCAAGAACACAACCATAAACATAAGCAAAGATTAAACCATAGAAAACAAGAAAGGAAGTAGGAGATGAATAAAAAGCTTGATTAAAAGTATAAGATTCAAACATTAAAACATAAAGATTAAAGGTTCTACAAATTAATCTAGAGAGAGAAATAAACTACACCTATATAAACTACTCCTAAATTAACTAACTCCCAAATATGGGTGTGAGGTCCTCTATTTATAGGGGAGTGGTGAGGTTGGTAGGTGGTGACTTGTCTTCTTTCTTTTCTTCCGTCTCGTCTTTAAATTAAATTAAAGTCTCGACTTTGGCTCGGGATTTATCGATAAAATCTTGAACTTGTCTTAATATTTCTTCATTTATTAGACTTGGGTTCTTCGACTTGTAAATCTTCCATCTTTGGTCCTTTTCTTCAATAAATCTTCAAAATAGGCCCACTGACTTCCAATCTTTTGCACTCTTGATCTTTTGACTTCGTCTTTTGTCTTTTTCTTCGATAAAAAGCCCGTGAAAGCCCGTGTTTTCCTCTTTTTTCATCTTTTAGTCCTAAAACACAATAAAAACACAAACCACGTATAATTCCGACATTTAAGACATAAAATACACGTTTTGGCTTGGTTATTATTATAATTAAGTGGTCAAAGGATGGGTGTTTACACACCTATCAAATCCCCTACACTTGACCATTGCAATGCCCTCATGCAATGCATTAATTACAAAGCAAGATTTACATTTTCCATCATAATCAATCCACATTGGCCTTTATTAAAGAGACAAAATATTTTAAGGAAGAAAACAAGTAAAAAGATCAAAAACTTACTTTAGGGTTTTGGAATGTCATGAAAGTTTATCATCCTCAAGTTTCACGTTCCCCATACCAAGCTTAAAAACGAGATCATTGTTATTATAAGTTAGCAAACTATCACAAATTCATGTGGGCCAATTATTCACTTAGACTCCCTTATTCCTAGGTGTATCTCTTGTATTTTATTGTTGTCTCGAATGATCACGAAGATGCATTGTTGACTTATTTCGATAGTTATTTAGGCAGAAAATAAAGTAGGACGATTTAATCAATAGTTAGCTAAAGGACAAAATCTTTTAAAACTGCTTCTCGGGACCTCATAAAGTTCATATCTTGGCATAACTCGCTTCACGATTTGAGACCTTTCTCGGACCGATATTTGGAAGTGACTTCATACTTCAAATCTTGAGAGACGTTCATGAAATAATGGTCTTCTCTTCATAATAGGAATTTCTTCACTTGAACTTCTTGAGAGATTCTTCATACTTGGACCACGACTTCTTCATTTTTCTCCAATATTTATTTGGGATTTTGATATACAACGATCCGCCTCCTTTTAGGACTTGGATCTATTTATCCTCATACCTTGTCAGGGTCTTTTTGGATAGACTTCTCCATGATCTTTAGGGGAGTATTTGCTTTTCGTCGTGTGTCTCGACCCTTCGTATTGATTTTTGATAAACGATTCTTCACATCACTTTTGGATCTTTAGGAACAAAATGTAGCCCTCATGTCTTGTCAGGACCTTTTCGGACTCACCAATCTTCGCATCCCGCTTCAATAAGTTATGCCTTGGCTATGAACTCTAATCAATACCGAGCAACTTTTAAACGATCTTGGGTTAGAAGCTAAGTAACTTTTCAAATCGTACAACCTTATTTATTGCAAATATATTTATTAGCAAGCGATGGGAGAAAAAGCTTATAATTAACTCACATAAATTCATGAAAGAATGCCAAACTTATAATTGACTCTATCATCTCTTGTTCTCCACAATTTAAAATCTCAAGGAATGAGACTCGTGGATGCTTAGCCTATTAAATCAAAGTTTTGGGTTTTCAAGTCATCTATAGGATCTTGCAAATTCTTAGACTCTTTCAAGTTTAGAATTCGCATTTTAAAGTTTCCTTGATAAAAAACTTTCTAGGATCAATTATAGGAACTTGCGAAAAGTTCTTGTTCTTAACCCGTGAGAGTTAAGACTTTCGCGTTTTAAAGTTCCCTATATAAAAGCCTAGCACAACTTGACTTAAACACGTTAAGGATACTAGCTAGAGTAAACTTAGATAAGTAAACTCGGGTTGAGTCAAAATATTCACAACGTTTAAAAATTAAAACCACTTTATTCAAAATTTTATTTAAGCAAAGAAAGTAAATAACGATAAAAAGGAAAAACTACTAGGCCAAAATAGATCAAAAATTTTGAAAAATGTCGAAAAATCAATTTTCCGGTTAAAATGAGGAAACATACAAGGAAAAGCCCACTTAACTTCGATAGAAGTCCCCCTACACTTAATATAAACATTGTACTCAATGTTTATGCATGTGGAAGTAAACTCCCCTACCCTTAGGACATTGTGCACTTTGTTTAAATCTTGCTAAGGAAAGGACAACTAAAGTGATTCCTATTTTAATATTGAAGAATATAAAATAGAGAATCAAAAGAGTTTAGGATAAAACCAGGAAGACGGGAACACGGAAGCACGGGCCGTCAAAAGTCATCAAGAATGGATCTTTGAAAGCTAGAATTGTAACACCTCCAATTTCATACAACTCAATACAGCGAAAGACTCGTTGGTGTTACGGGATAGCACATTACTCACATCATAGACAATGCATATAAATCGCGTCGTTTAATAATAAAGCATTTCCATTCATAATTATCAAATTTACATAGGTCCCAAGTCATATTATTTCATACCAAGTTTTACAAAGTGTTTGAATGGAAATTATAATTTAAGTGCGGGCCATGAATTCTTGTCGTCTTCCCGAGAATTACCTTCAAGTACCTGAGATAAAACATGTTAAAAGAAAAGGTCAGCGATAACGCCGAGTGAATTCATAGAGTTTAATAAATTCCATCAATATAACTTTGGTATAAAATTATTACCAAAAATCATTTTGTACAAATCATTGTAATAGGCCATAAAATAGCCAAAGTCATTTTTATACAAATCCTTATCGAAAATCATAATATAGGCATTTGCCTTAAAAATCATTATACGAGCCAATGTCATAAAAACATCATACAATACGTCTTATGACGTTGTATAAAGTTAAATAAAAACCGTTATATGAATATGGTTATGAAAAAACAAAACACGAACATCATATCAATAGTATGACCCTGTATTGCTAGTCAGGCAATACATCGTAATTCGGTGCGTCTAGTAGTATTTCGTTAATCGGATTATTATAAGCCGCATGACATTGTTACCTTACTAAACCAACAACGGGTAGCTAGCCCGATACTCAATTTGCCCATCTAAATTAGTGTGTCGTCACAAAGGTCACGCTATGGAAATCTTCTCAAACATAAATCGCTTACCAATCAATGTGGCACGACAGGGATCAACCGTCAAGGCGCGAACTGGGGTGATCGTCCCCAAATAGTACTATTATATGCACAAGCGTCTACCAAATCCTGGTAGTTCACAATTCATGCTAATGGGACTTTTAGTGACATAACATAACTTTAATAATCCATTTAATTTCATCTATCGGGTCCTTTAATCATTTATCGGGTCATACAATCGGGTCATACAATCATTCGGGTCCAAATCAATAAACAAACAATCGGGACAAATGGGGTCCTATTTTATAAAAACTAACATGTTATCTCCCTCGCGGGTTTATAAAACATTTCATAAAAACATTTAAAAGAGTGCGAGGCTATGAACTCACGTTGATGTGGGAAGGCGGGTTATCGGCAATTCGGACGTACGGTACGTAGGGATGGCACCCATGGGTAATGGGTACGGTTATCTCAAACCCGTCACCCACCCACGTTAATATTTTCATACCCACCACCCACCCGTTACCCATTAGTGGCTATAATTTGATACCCATACCCATACCTGTGGGTATTTGTAACCCGTGGGTAAACCCATGGGTTAATGCAATAAAACAAAATCACACAATCTTATATGAAAAACAATTATGTAAGTGCGTTTCAAGAAACTGAATTAAAGATAATATCAATAAAACAACGAAACTAGAATAAGTGAATAATCATTTAGATGTGTTTGAGGACTAGAGGTGTGTCGTGTACCTTGTAGAGTGAACAAAATATGCTAGAAGTGTAAGACAGTAGTATCGTATATGTATTAGTATGGACGAATTGATGTTTGGTAGCACAAGAAGAGACGAACTAGATTATCTATGTATATATATTTGATGATCTGATATTTGATCTTCATATTTTAGTCTAACAAATCGAATAGTGTTTTTTAGTTTAATGTGTTTTCTTGACAACGGTAGCAATTATAGTTTATAATAGTCTCACAAGTCACAACTATCTAAGTACAGCTATTTAATAGGTACAATGAATTTTATCTTATTTTAAATGGAATTATAAGAACACCCATAATTATATTGATGGATACACATGTGCGTATATGAAATGGGTTTCATAGGTTTGCCTGTGATGGGTATCATGGGTTTACCCATGCCGGGTATGTCATACCCTTCACCCACCCGCCACCCATTAATGGGTTTTGATTTATACCCACGACGTACCCATGGGTGTAAAATGACGAAAATACCCACCCATTTACGTGTGGGTACCCGTGGGTTATGGGTTTTTTCTTACCCGTTGCCATCCCTAACGGTACGCGCTTCAATCACGGAAACCTAGACAAATAATACTCGTCTTAGACTCATGTCCAATGAATTTATAAAAATAACAATTATGTATACATATGATGATTTTATATATATGATGATCAAGTGGGTTTACATATTCTCATTTACTCATTTTAGTGTTATGTGTCGATAACTTTTATACTAGTTTACTAGTTTTATCTATTTACATGTTTTAAGTCCAATAACCTTATTATAAGTTCTTTAACTTGTCTTATTCCACTTTATACTTGTATTATCAGTATTTACACTTTACATGTTGGGCCCAAATGGGTTAAGCCCAATAAATAAGTTTATAAGTGTTTTAGCCCATTTTGTTGTATTATTAGTCCAATAATGTTAACTTAGTCCGTTAATGTCCGTTTGTTATATAGTTCGGGTTTTATCGGTTTTTACTTGTTATATATGTTTATATATCAGTATATGAGTTTTATAAAGTTTACATTAGACGGGTCCAACCGTTTAAGTTTTATTTAGCAAAAACGTTAATTTTACGGTAATAGCCAAAAAAGTCGTAAAAATCATGTTTATAGTTTTATAACTTATAAAACTTATCAAACTACCATTTTTATAAAATGTCCACTTATTTATCCTTATACATATTTATATAAATGCATTATATAAGTTAGTGGGTTTTAATTCACATTTTATACTAATTTTAGTTGAGTGCTTATATAATACTATTATACTTTAATTTCCAAAATCTGATTTTTATTTTCATGTTCACCAAAACTGCCATATCTAGAGTTATATATGGAGATAGAAGCTCAAATTTTTATGAAATAAACTATATGATATGTGCTCCATTTAACTCTTCTATAGCTACTGTTGAATCAGCCTCTAAGTATTTTCTAAAAATCGTCCAAAACAGTGAACTCAGATTTGTACTTTAAACTTGTTTTGATCATATCTCACTCATTACAATGATTCCATTGCATGGCCAACTCTCACATGTGTACAAGACATATAGCTTACTGTATATTAATCTATTTAAGCCATTTCATCAGTTTATCATATGAGTCTTTACTGTTTTATACAGCCAACAATCTAAACAAGATTTTAGCCTTGTTTCTTATAGTTTTTCATCTTTTTTATGCATGTTTATCAACACCAAATCCCCACACAATATTTTTAATCATCATTCATCATCATATACATATACATAAGTAAAAGAAATACAAGATTACATAATCAAAAATAACAAGAGGATGAGGAGGACAATATTTATACCACCAAGTTGATGTAGATTGTGATCAAAACATGGATTTTGATGGAGAAACTTGTGGATAACCAAGACCATCTTTAAGACCACCATTCTTCATGAACACCTTGTGGAAAATCAGCCCCAAGACACCATAGAAACTCCTCCTTGGATGTTATAATCACCTCCAATCAATATATCTTCAATGGGTTTCCATCATATGCAAGTTATACATATGATTTGTGGTAGAATTTTTTGGATGAATGGTGGTGGTGATGATTAATGGGACGGCACAAAGAAGAACCAAGGGATAGAAAGGAGTGGTTTTGCATGTGAGGGAAATGGTGGAAATGAGAAGCTAGTGGTTTTTGAGATGTTGTAAGCTTACATTGTAAGCAAAAAGGACAAGTGTTTAGCTTATTAGCTAAACTTTGACACCTAAGTGGTGTGGTGTGAAGTGTTGGACGGTTATAGTGGGGCTGAGGCAAGTGTCCCACTTGTCTCATCCCCATTTAATTACGGGTACTCCTCGATTCTAGTTTCCTCGATTTGCGTGCCCTCGGGTCGTTTTACGAAAAACGTTTTTATAAATTATGAATCAACGGCACAAAACGAATCTAATAAAAATTGTCTCATCAAAAACGGAGTTCGAAAATGTAAATACGAAATCCTAGGGTTTCCGGTTTAGTCGTAAAGTGTTAAATTAAAATCGTAAGTCCTAATCTCTTCTCGTAAATTTGTGAGTTTATGAACCAACACAAATTTAAAACTCCAAAATAATATTCACGAATAAATTTATTTTCTGAAATGTCGGACTGTCACCAAAGACGGTGTATGTAAACGTAAGCACGTAACGTTGAATCCTCCGGTTTAGACGTAGTCGACGCTACTTCAAGACGTAAATCCAAATTACTTCCCAAAAATAAGTGAGTTCATAATGTAACATTAAAATAATGTTTTTAAATAATACTTGAGAATAAAATATGAACCATAAATTGACGGATTGTCACACGAATCCCTGCAAATGATTAGAAAGAAAACAGCAAACACATACTAGGGTCTCCCCCTACACTTATTATAAAGGCAAAAGAAAAAGGATAGATATTGCGGGTTGCATCCCGATAAGCGCTTGTTTTTGTTAACCGAGTTGTGAGCCTGACTCGACCTTAATTAGCATAGGAAGAAGCTTGAAGCACATCCACCGGGATCAAATACATGGTTTTCGTCCATCAAATAGCACAAGCTTAAGGCGAACAAGGCAAGCCAAAGAAGAGTAGGCAAGGTTCCCTTAAGCAAAGATGGAGCACGGTGGTAGCAAGGGTGATGAGGTGCAAGCATATCTCCAAAAGTTCCAAAAATCTTTCCTTTTATTTCATCAGATGGATACTGAGATGGCTTAAAAATTGCAATACCGGGATCGAACACCTTTTCCTTTAGGGGAAAATAACACTCAGGCTCAGTAGTCCTTGAAGAGGATCCGCTCATAAATCGCACAATCTCATCCTCAGAAAGGGGATAGAGAGGTGTCAATACATAAGAACTGCGGATATCGGTGGCGGCCGGCTGCTTCTCCTTTGAAACAGGTTTTTTCATATCCAAAGGAGGATAAAGACCATAATCATCAAAGTCCAAAGGAGGAGCATCACTCTCATTTGGGAAGTAAGTGTTGAGAAAAGAAGCAAAGTCTTCCTCAAATGAGTAGTCATCCAAAGTAGGATCAAGCATTGTTGGTGGAGGATCTTCATCAAAAGTAGGTGCAAGGTCATCATGTGAAGAATCACTCGAGAGAGTATCAACAACATCAAAATCATCATAAGTGGGCATGTCTGGATACTCTGAAACAAAAGCAGCATAATCATCCCAATCGGAACTAGAATCATCATAGATCGGTGGAGAATCATAGATTGGTGGGGGATCCAATGTGGAGAAAGAATCATCAACATCATCCACATCGTCTTGGAAAAGTGGATTATAATGGGAAGACTCGAAAAGAGGATTATCATATACAACAAAGTCATTAAGCTTAAAACTTTCCAAAGTAGAAGTAAGCTCTTCTTGAAGCACATTAATCATTTTTGTGGATTCTTTTCCATTTGTCTTACTTGTAATCTTCCCCATCTTAAAAACTTGAGCATCATTCCCGACTCTTAAGATTAGCTCACCTTCGACAACATCGACTAATGTTTTTCCGGTTCTCAAGAATGACCGACCAAGTATTAACGGAATACGAGGGTCCATTTCATATTCAACAACAACACAATCGACCGGAAAAGTGAAGGTACCAACTTTAATAAACACATCTTCGGCAATACCAACGGGGTAAGCGAGAGTGCGATTTGCTAGCTCAAGAGTCATCTTTGTCGGTGTCAGGTCAGGTAATGATAGCTTTTTACACACACTTAATGGCATCAGATTTATACTTGCCCCGAGATCAGCTAAGGCAGTAAATTCTTCGGTTTTGTTGAAAATGCAAGGCAACACAAAACGACCGGGATCTCCAAGTTTTTCTGGAAGTTCTTTAAGAATAACTGCAGAACCAGTTTTCATTTAGGCGTGTGTTGACAAACTCAGCCATCTTTTCCTTTTTGTTAAGCAATTCCTTGAATGCTTTGACGAATTTTAGAATTTGGACAAGTGCTTCAACGAGGCTAATGTTAAAGTTCATTTGGGAGATCATCTTCAAAAAGGAAGTAACTTGAGAATCATCTTTAGTGAGCACTTTGCACTTGTCTAATCGAGAAGGATAAGGAATGTTGGGTTTAGGTGGTGTGGGTGTAGCATTTAAAGGTTGAGATGTTGAAGGGTGAGAAGTAGAAGATTTAGAGGTGGTAGGTGGGGTTGTTCGAGGGTTTGGTTTAGGTACTTCTTCCGTGAGAGGTGGAGGCGGTAATGGAGAACTAGTACTAGGCGTGGAAGTAGGAGGAATAAATGGAGGTGGAGGAGGTGTAGATGGAGTAACGGGAGGAGGGATAGAAGGTCCTACTAGAGTTGCTCCACTTCGGGTAGTAATAGCACTCACATTCGCCCTAGGGTTTGTTTCGGTGGTAGAAGGAAGAGCACCTTGGGGGCGAAGGGTTTGTAACATTTGAATGAATTTCCTATCCGTGGACTCTTGAATTTGTCTAGTAGATTCTTGCATTGCTTGCATGATTTTCTCATGTTCATCCAATTTTTGCAAAACCAAGTCCATTGGCGGATGAGGTAAATTGAACGCTTGTTGTTGAAAACCTTGGTTTGGGTATTGGTTATAAGGTGGAAAACCTTGAGGATTGAAACCTTGGTGTTAAAAACCTTGGTTTTGCATGTGATAGTTTCCCTGGTTTGCATTGGAGCCCCCCACATTGGCATTACCTTGAAAATTAGCTCTTGGCGGCCCTTGGTTGTTTTGGTTAGGTTGTGGTGGTCTTTGTTGAAAACCGGGTGGAGCCAAATAATTTGTCGAGTTGTAAGACAAGTGATTAACATCGACATTAGGCTTGAAATGAATTCTCTCGGTGTTGTTGTAAGCATACACTTCCCCGTGAGATTGATAATAAGCTTTATCACAATTAGCATAAGAGTGTGGCCCACCACAAGTTTCACAAGTTATATTAAGAGCATGGGCATGTTGAGTGGGAGGGTTATCTCGTAGAATAAGATGTTTTACTATAGAAGTAAGCTCCTTGATTTGAGTAGTGACTTCACTCTCACTGGCACTAGCCATAGTAGCCCTAACACTCTTGGTTTGAACTTTGGCTTTGTTCTCAATGATAGCCCAAGCTTCATTCATAGTTTTAACCAAAATATTACCCCCCCCCCCCCCCCCGAGGCACTATTGAGTGAATCTTGGTCATTCAAACTTAATCCATTATAAAAAGTATTAATTTGATGTACCTTTGTAAAACCGTGTTGTGGACACTTTCTTAAAAGTTCCTTAAAACGATCCCAAGATTCACAAAATGTCTCATCGTACTTTTGTTCAAAATTGATAATGTCATTCCGCAAAGCGGTAGTACGTGAGGGTGGGAAAAAGTAATTGATAAACTTGGTCTCAAGTTCCGTCCATGTTGTAATACTTTGGGGTGGTTCCTTATCAAGCCAAGTCCGGGCTTGTCCCTCGAGGGAAAAAGGAAAGAGGAGCAAACGAATTGCCTCTTGTGAGACCCCATTATATTTAACAGTATTAGATAAGTATACGAACCTCTTGATGTGATCATGAGGATCGTCATGAGTGCGGCCTAGAAAAGGTGTTGCGGAAACCATTTGAATAAACCCGGACTTGAGCTTGAAGTTATTTGCATCAATAGCCGGAACCACAATCGCATCTTCATTGCCTTCAACATGTGATTGCAAGAGCTCGATCATGGACGGTTATCCATTGTGTTAACAACAGGAGGCTCGACAACCGGAGGTTGAATGATTGTAGCTTGAATGGATTTCTTCTTGCGTGAGCGAGTACGCATACATCTACAAAAGAAGTTAGAGCAAAGAAATAAAAGGAATAAAGCAAACTTAAAATTAAAATCTTTTTGGTGCAAAACTTTGAAAAAGAAATGCTTTTTATAATTTTTTAATGTTTTTGTATTTTTGAAATTTTTTAATTTTTATGGATTTTTTTGAAAATTTTGAAAATTTTGCAAGAAAAATAACGTTCAAAAGTGAACTGATCCCAAAATCCAACGCGTCTCTCACAAAAAACCGTTAATCTTCACGAAAAGAGCCGGCACCGGCGCCATTTAATAACTCAGATTTTACTAGTTAAAAAGTTCACGAATCTTATCGAATTGACTTCCGGTTTAAAGCGTGACTCAGTCGTTTTTGGTTAACAAAAATTAGGTTTGGTTATCTATTTCTAAATGAAAGGTAAATGCGAAAAGAATAAAAAAATAAGCTAAAACCAATTAACTAATGACAACAAAAAAATTTAAAATAATAGAACGAGAATTAAAACTAAACAATTAATAATTAATGAAAACTAAAAGACAAAATTAACTATCGACTTAAAAGGTAAATGCGCGAAGTAATAAAAATAAGCTACAAACGATATCCAGAAAAATTGTCACTTTTTCTGCAAAATTAGAAAACTACTTGGTAAAAATAGAGATCTCGGGAAACGTTATTTTTGGAAAAATAAAAATTACAAATCTAATTAAAACTACTCATTCGGTAAAAACTAGCTCGTTCGGAATAAACTACTTGGTTCGGTAAAATCTACTTCGTTCGGGAAAATAACCTTCACTCGGGAAAAATTCCTTCGTTCGGGAAAAATACCTTCACTCGGGAAAAAGTCCTTCGTTCGGTAAAATACCTTCACTCGGTAAAATACCTTCGTTCGGAATATTAACCTTCGTTCGGGAAAATCAACCTTCGTTCGAAAAATTACTTGGCTCGGAATAAAATGCTGGTTCGGTAAAAACTACTTGTTCGGGAAAGAAGAACTCGTTCGGTAAAATCTGGGAAAAATGAAACAGCGATGAAAACAAGGGAAAAACAAGGCACGAATTCAACTAAAAACAACCATAATCAATCTAAAAATTAAACCAAACTATCCACTAATAAACAACTATCAATAATAAATCAAACCAAATCAATAGAACTAACACTAATAACCAAATCAATCGAAACCCACTTAATCAAATCTATAAAAACTCAAGAACGCAACCATAAACATAAGCAAAGATTAAACCATAGAAAACAAGAAAGGAAGTAGGAGATGAATAAAAAGCTTGATTAAAAGTATTAGATTCAAACATTAAAACATAAAGATTAAAGGTTCTACAAATTAATCTAGAGAGAGAAAGTAAACTAGAGAGAGAAATAAACTACACCTATATAAACTACTCCTAAATTAACTAACTCCCAAATATGGGTGTGAGGTCCTCTATTTATAGGGGAGTGGTGAGGTTGGTAGGTGGTGACTTGTCTTCTTTCTTTTCTTCCGTCTCGTCTTTAAATTAAATTAAAGTCTCGACTTTGGCTCGGAATTTGTCGATAAAATCTTGAACTTGTATTAATATTTCTTCATTTATTAGACTTGTGTTCTTCGACTTGTAAATCTTCCATCTTTGGTCCTTTTCTTCAATAAATCTTCAAAATAGGCCCATTGACTTCCAATCTTTTGCACTCTTGATCTTTTGACTTCGTCTTTTGTCTTTTTCTTCGATAAAAAGCCCGTGAAAGCCCGTGTTTTCCTCCTTTTTCATCTTTTAGTCCTAAAACACAATAAAAACACAAACCACGCATAATTCCGACATTTACGACATAAACACGTTTTGGCTTGGTTATTATTATTAAGTGGTCAAAGGATGGGTGTTTACACACCTATCAATAACGAACTTGGATAACCAACGTGTTTAATCATATCCGTCTTCGACTTATTTATGGCTTGTTACCTTTTCCTAAAGGTAATTGCCTAAATTTGTCCTATATCGTATATCATTAAAATACATCGACATTCCACGACACATCAATGTGGAACATGAAGTCACGAGGAGGCAAATTTCACAAGTGATGAATGCACAAGGTCAAGGCAAGGAAACATGGTCAAGGCTAAAGTCAAAGATCTCATCAGCATATTCACAAGAACAAGATCGAAGACTCAAGCATAGTATGCTAGGTTTAAGATTTTGCAAAATGGTGTGATCTCCCTTAGGGGGAGATTGTTGGAAATACGTTTTTCCAAAGAAAGTCTCAGTCACATCATTGTTAGCATAGATCACGAGCTATAGACTATTTAGGACTTTGTAACTTGGAGTGACCTCCCTTAGGGGGAGATTGTTGGAAATACGTTTTTACGTATTTAGGAAGGATCGGTCACTCCAACGATATATACGTAGTAGTGGCTCGTGATCTAGGTAAACATATAACCCATAAAGCCCACATGTAGGGTGGACTATATATACCCCCTTCTAGCATGTTAGGAGGGGTTGTTGGTTCTTCATTTCATGAATCTAACATTCCTTTCTCTTATTCTCTCCTTTCTTTCTCTAACTTTCTCTCTCTAAGTTCTTCATCTCTCTCCCTATCATTAGATCATTACAACACATAAACAATCCAAGGATTACGTGGACCTTCAAGGCATACATGCAGAAGGTGCCTTATGCTTCGGCTGTGGATCTATAATGTATGTCGTTAGATGCATAAGGCCTGATGTGGCGTTTGCTCAGAATTTGGTCAGTAGATAAACATATTCTAAAGTATTTGAGGAGTACGAAAGATATGTTCTTGGTATATGGAGGGAAACCAGACATAGAACTGAATGTTATAGGTTTCTGAGATGCGTCCTGGCAATGTGACAAAGACGATACGAAGTCTCAGACGGGTTACGTTTTTGTTATCAATGGAGAAGCAGTTAACTGGAAGAGCAAGAAATAGACAACGATTGCAATGCATGTTACTCAATCTGAGTACATGGCTGCTTCAGAAGCTGCAATGGAAGCTGTTTGGATTAGGAAGTTTATTGAAGATCTTGGAGTGATGCCTCAATTGAAGAACCTATTGATATGTATTGTGACAATTCTGCCGCAAAATATTTGCTAATGACCCTGGAGTCATGAAAGGCGCCAGACACTTTATGCGTAGACATCACTACGTCCGAGAACAAGTTGAAGCTCGGGAAATCAAATTAATAAAAGTTCGCACAGATGATAACGTAGCTGATCCTTTAACTAAGGCTTTGCCAATACCAAAGGTAGTTAAGCATGCCAAGGCGATTGGGCTGCAACTAGCTAGCGAACTCATGCAATAAATCTGTAATTATTATTTGGATAAAGGATGTTATGACATTATTATATAATAAAATAAAGATTGGGTTTCGTTTATTTTTATTATTTAATAAGTGTATCATATTTTACATGTTTTAATCCATGAATAAATGTTATGCTAAATGTCCGTTGTTGATAATAATATGAGAATATTATTAAACTAAGACAATCAAAATAGCGATAGAGTATACTTGAAAGTATATTGATCGATTTTGGATGATATTCGATGAATCGAATATAGGACTTATCCCAACTATATGTTATTACTTAATGGTTCTTTGTCATTAAGTAAAACATAAATAGTTATCCTTAGACTTGATATACAGGAAAGTGTTATGAATCTAGTGCATCTCTGTGGAATAATCTAACGCTAAACGTAACTGGTAGCTATAAGGATTAATTTCGGAAGTGTTTCAAAATTCAAAAGTTTTGCTCGTAGTCAATATGGAATTTATTTCCTCCAATTTCGTTTTGGAGTTTAATACAGCTGGGCCCTCATGGCATTAGTAAGATGTTTGTGTGGCCACACCCAAATTTGTTTTGGTAATCTTGTTGAATCTGTGAACGAGAAACAGAATGGTTAATGAAAGGAATGACTGAGATCCATATCCTTATTAACGTTGTATTAGAAATAAAAGGATAATAATAACGATGCAGAATCGTTAAAAGGTTTTGTCCAGGAGACCTTACTCGAGTTGTACTAGAGACATTGTTAAGTGTAACTAGACGCTAGTCAATGTAATCACGATATTCGAAATATGTCCAAGTGGGAGCTGCTAGTTTATGGACTAATATTTAATAGTCGTGTGATAGTATCGAACTCGAGATTACGGGATTGCACACAATACGTAAAAAGTTAATTTAATTAATAAATATATTTATTATATTTATTAATTTATTTAATAAATATATTTATGTATTTATTAATTAAACCGAGCAAGTAACTATATAACTTTAACGATCATTAATTAATTAATAGTTAAGTTATAACTAGCGTTAAATAAATATATAGTATGTAAAAAAAGGAAAGAATTTTACATACTACAACGATTTTGTATGTGAAAAAAGTTCGTTTTCTCGATATCGAATCGAATTGATCTCCGGTTAAATGTGCGACTCAGTCGTTCTTGGTGGATAAAAGAAAATGTCGTTGATTATCTATAGCTAATTAAAAAGTAAATACAGAAAGTAATAAAAATAAGCGAAAATCAAATAACTAATAATAAAGAAACGATATTAAAACGCATATTAAAAACAAAACAATTAATTAAAATAAAACTAAAAGAGGATATTAACTTTCGACTGAAAATAAAATTAACTTAATGAAAAAGGAAAAAATAAAACTAAGTGGCTACTTTAAAACTAAACGAGACAAAAACTAAAGCGGGTACTAAATAAAAGATAAAACTTAAAATTTTCGAAAAAATACTAATACTAAAATTCGACGAAAAATATAACTAAAAATACGTGACTTTCAGAATTAAAATCGGAAAAACTTTCAGATAAAACTAAACGATTACGGAACAATATTAATTAATAAACAAGCAAGCAAACTATCGGAATGTTTAATGCGAAATGTATCGGAAGATCTATCACAATATGAAAACCTATCACAATATGAAAAACTATCACAATATGAAAACCTATCACAATATGAAAACCTATCACAATATGAAAAACTATCACAATATGAAAACCTATCACAATATGAAAAACTATCACAATATGAAAAACTATCACAATATGAAAAACTATCACAATATGAAAAACTATCACAATATGAAAACCTATCACAATATAAAAACCATCACAATATGAAAACCATCACAATATGAAAACCATCACAATATGAAAACCATCACAATATGAAAACTATCACAATATGAAAACTATCACAATCTGAAAAACTATCACAATATGAAAACCTATCACAATATGAAAAATTATCACAATATGAAAAACTATCACAATATGAAAAACTATCACAATATGAAAAACTATCACAATATGAAAACCTATCACAATATGAAAACCTATCACAATATGAAAACCTATCACAATATGGCTGTTGAAAATTGGGCAGCGTTTCGTCGCAATATGCCTTATACCTGATCGCAATGTACGATTCCGGGGCTATCGCAATCCACGATCAGAATAAGTGATCAGAATGAGCTGTCACAATGAGGCTGTCACAATGTCAAAACCCTAATGATATTGTGATGGAAAGATGATATATTCGGATGGAGTACAATAAGCTAAAAATCAAATAAGCACTTTAACCAAAAATTTAACCAAAACAATAATAAGAAGAACAAAAATAAGCTACGAATTTAAAAACTTTCAAGATGCTAAATAAGCAAAATTTATAAATTGAACTAAAAGAAAAAGATTAAACTTTAAAAAGATAGAACTTTTAAAAACTCTTAAATGAAAATAAGCTAGACACCAATTAAGCAAAAAGCACAATAAGCTAAGATCATGAATCACACGAAAATGATAATAATAAAAAGATAAGAACTTTAATCAAATTAAACATAAAGATGAAAACTTGAAGATTAAACAAATCAAAAAAAAGATTTTAAAACAAGAAGAGAAGAATGAGATGATTATGAAAAACTTGAAATTAAAGATGAAGATTAAAGATTCAAATACAAGATTAAAGTGTAAAGCTTAAAACTTTAAAGAAAAAACTAGAGAGAGAAAATAAAAACACCTACTCCTACTCCTACTCTAATCTACTCCTAATTTTCTAACACTCCAAAATGAAGGAATGGAAGAATATTTATAGGAGGAGCGGGAGTTGTTGTTTCTTCCTTCTTTCTCTTATCTTTTCGTCTTTTAATTTCTTCGTCTTTCTTGACTTTGTCTCGGGATTTGTCGAATAATAAAATGAACTCGTCTTTTCTTCTTTTGGTAGACTTGGTTCTTCGACTTCGTTTAAACTTCCGTCTTTAGTCTTTTTCTTCGATAAATCTTCAGAATAGGCCTTTGACTTCCGTTCTTTTTTCACTCTTGACCTTTTGACTTCGTCTTTTGTCTTTTTCTTCGATAAAAGTCCGTGAAAGCCCATGTTTTCTCCCTTTTTCATATTTTTATCCTGAAACACAATAAAAACACAAACCACGCATAATTACTTTTACGACATAAAATACACGTTATGGTCTCGTTTTTATTATAATTAAGTGGTAAAAGGATGGGTGTTTTCACACCTATCAAATCCCCTAAACTTGACCATTGCAATGCCCTCATGCAATGCATTAATTACAAAGCAAGTTTTACATTTTCCATCATACTCAATCCACCTTGGCCTTTATTAAACTCAAGACATTAAAGAGATAGAAAATTACAAACTATTAAAAGGAAGAAAACAAGTACAGAGATAAAAGGCTTACATTAGGGTTCTGGAATGTCATGAATGTTTATCACCCTCAAGTTTCACGTTCCCCAAACCAAGCTTAAAAACGAGATCATTGTTATTTTAAGTTAACAAACTATCAATCACTCATGTGGCCCAATTATTCACTTAGACTCCCTTATTCCTAGGTGTATCTCTTATATTTTATTGTTGTCATGAATGATCACGAGGATGCATTGTTGACTTATTTCGATAGTTATTTAGGCTGAAAATAAAGTAGGACGATTTAATCAATAGTTAGCTAAAGGACAAAATCTTTTAAAACTGCTTCTCGGGACCTCATAAAGTTTATATCTTGGCATAACTCGCTTCACGATTTGAGACCTTTCTCGGACCGATATTTGGCAGCGACTTCATACTTCGAATCTTTGAGAGACGTTCTTGAAATTATGGTCTTCTCTTCATAATAGGAATTTCTTCACTTGAAATGTTTGAGAGATTCTTCAACTTTGGACCACGACTTCTTCATTTTTCTCCAATCTTTATTTTCGACTTTGATATACAACGATCCGCCTCCTTTTAGGACTTGGATCTATTTATCCTCATACCTTGCTAGGGTCTTTTCGGATAGACTTCTCCTTGATCTTTTGGGGAGTATTTGCTTTTCGCCGTGTGTCTCGATCCTTCATATTGATTTTTGATAAATGATTCTTCACATCACTTTTGGATCTTTAGCAACAAAATGTAGCCCCCATGACTTGTTAGGGCCTTTTCGGACTCGCCAATCTTCGCATCCCGCTTCTATAAGTTATGCCTTGGCTATGAACTCTAATTAATACCGAGCAACTTTTAAACGATCTTGGGCTAGAAGCTAAGTAACTTTTCAAATCGTACAACCTTATTTATTGCAAATAAATTTATTAGCAAGCAATGGGAGAAAAAGCTTATAATCAACTCACATAAATTCATGTAAGAATACCAAACTTATAATTGACTCTATCATCTCTCGTTCTCCACAATTTAAAATCTCAAGGAATGAGACTCGTGGATGCTTAGCCTATTAAATCAAAGTTTTAGGTTTTCAAGTCATCTATAGGATCTTGCAAATTCTTAGACTTTTTCAAGTTTAGAGTTCGCATTTTAAAGTTCCCTTGATAAACGACTTTCTAAGATCAATTATAGGAACTTGCGAAAAGTTCTTGTTCTTAACCCGTAAGAGTTAAGACTTTCGCGTTTTAAAGTTCCCTATATAAAAGCCTAGCAAAACTTGACTTAAACACGTTAAGGATACTAGCTAGAGTACACTTGGATAAGTAAACTCGGGTTGAGTCAAAATATTCACAACGTTGAAAAATTCAACCACTTTATTAAAAAAAATTTATTCTAGCAAAGAAAGTAAATAACGATAACCAAGGAAAATACTATTAAACTACTAGGCCAAAATAGATTAATAATTTTGAAAAAAGTCGAAAAATCAATTTTCCGGCTAAAATGAGGACAAATTCATTGAAAAGTCCACTTAACTTCGATAGAAGTCCCCCTACACTTAATATAAACATTGTCCTCAATGTTTAAGCATCTGGGAGTGAACTCCCCTACACTTAGGACATTGTGCACGTTTTTTAAATCTTGCTAAGGAAGAGACAACTAAAGTGATTCCTATTTTAATATTGGAAAGTATAAAATAGAGAATCACAAGAGTTTAGGATAAAACCGGGAAGACGGGTACACGGGATCACGGTTCGTCAAAAGTCATCAAGAATGGATCTTTGAAAGCCTGAATCCCTGCACATGATAAGAAAGAAAACAACAAACACATACGAGGGTCTCCCCTACACTTACTACAAAAACAGATAAAGATAGATAATCGGGTTGCCTCCCTAGAAGCGCTTGTTTTTGTTAACCAAGTCACGAGCCTGACTAGTCCCCGAATTAAATGGTCCATGGGGAAACCTCTAATGTAATACCGGGATCAAAGATCTTGTCCTCATTCCCGGAGGACATTAATAAAGGAGAGGCAAAAGGATAAGTCTTGAAGGGTAGAAAAGTCCTTTCAACATACGAAAAGTATGTGAAATCATGATCCATGAGAGGTGGGGTGGGTAAAGGAATCAATATGTCATCCCCAAAATACATATGATTATCACTGAGCGGAAAAGCCGTAAAGGTATCAATCATGGAATGGTCAATGTCACCCCCCGGGTCAAAGCACTCATCCTCGGTAATGGTTTCTAAAGGTTGGGATAAAAGGTGCTCGGGAGGGGGACTTGGGACAATATCTTCATGCAGAAAATTATCAAAAAGAATATTCCCCTCCGCATCATCATCATCAATACCTGGAGGTATTGAGAGAATGTCGATTTCCTTCATAGTTGTATCATTATTCTCAACTGAAGTAATAGACGGAGGTAAAGACTCTAAAATATGAGCAGAATTCAACGCTTCAATTTTAGCAATAAGAAGATGAACTTTTAGTAATTTGTCGTGAAGAATAACGTCTTCCACCTCATCTACAAGACCAAGTTCAGTGGTGAACTTCTCGTAAGTCGGAGAGAATAAATCAACATCGCCCTTATCGCCCGGAGGAGAAGGAGAAATTTCAAAGGTGAAATCCTCATAGCATGGAGAAAAATCATCATTAAGAGCGACCTCGTCCGTAAGCTCAGCAAAAGTAGGTGCATCACAAACCTCATCAAAGAATTCATCAAGACCAAAATCACTAATCTCACTCAATGTATCACTATCCTTAGACGCATTAGGGATATCAAGAGTAGGAGTAGTAATCTCAGAAGATGGGTTGAGATCATATATATCATCCTCATCATCATCATAATAGTAGTATGGACGCACAAGAGGAGGAGTATAATCAATAAGATTAGATACTTGCTCTTGTTGTTGTCGCTTTTCCTCCACCCATGCTTCTTTTAGTTGAACCACGGGTCTTGAAGTTGCAAAATAAGGGCGTGTGTTTCGTCTTTCGGATTCAAAGAAGGTTGATAATCGAGGGTGTATTGTGGGAGCTCAAAATTGTGAAAACCGGAATTATAGCACGGATGTTGCCCATCATAAATCATCGGTTGAAAAGAATTATAACACGGATTTGGCTCATAATAATTCATCGGCTGACAAGAAAAGGTATCGTGAGGGCCCCCACAATTGTTGCAACACGGGTATTGAGAGAAACCCGGTGCATTTTGTGAATATGGATCGTCATATATGGGAGAGGGTGAAATAATGTCATTAGAAGGGAAGAATGAATTGAAGTATGAATTGATCGAATTGCACGATAGACAACGGCCAAATTCGTAATTAAGGATATCCATTCCACACCGTTCGCATGAACACCATTGACAAGATTGACTACCAGAAGATGGTCTTCCACACCCTACACAGTCAACAAATGAATCCATTAAACACAATAGATAAGCAAGAAGAATATTTTTGGTGCAAACTTTCGAAAAAGAAATGCTTTTTATGATTTTTTCATTGTTTTTGGGATTTTTTTGAAATTTTTTATTTTTTAAGATTTTTGTAAATCTTTTTTTTTGGAAAGAAAAATAACATTCAAAAGTGAACGGATCCCAAAATCCAACGCGTCTCTCACAAAAAACCGTTAATCTTCACGAAAAGAGCCGGCAGCGGCGCCATTTAATACAATGATTTTGTATGTGAAAAAGTTAGTTTTCTCGGTATCTAATCGAATTGATCTTCGGTTAAATGTGCGACTCAGTCGTTCTTGGTGGATAAAAGAAAATGTCGTTGATTATCTATAGCTAATTAAAAAGTAAATGCAGAAAGTAATAAAAATAAGCTAAAAGCAAATAACTAATAATAAAGAAACGATATTAAAACGAATATTAAAAACAAAACAATTAATTAAAATAAAACTAAAAGAGGAAATTAACTTTCGACTGAAAAATAAAATTAACTTAATGAAAAAGGAGAAAATAAAACTAAGTGGCTACTTTAAAACTAAGCGAGACAAAAACTAAAGCGAGTACTAAATAAAAGATAAAACTTAAACTTTTCGAAAAAAAAATACTAATACTAAAATTCGATGAAAAATATAACTAAAAATACGTGACTTTCAGAATTAAAATCGGAAAAACTTTCAGATAAAACTAAACGATTACGAAACAATATTAATTAATAAACAAGCAAGCAAACTATCGGAATGTTTAATGCGAAATGTATCGGAATATATCACAATATGAAAACTTATCACAATATGAAAACCTATCACAATATGAAAACCTATCACAATATGAAAACCTATCACAATATGAAAACCTATCACAATATGAAAAACTATCACAATATGAAAACCTATCACAATATGAAAAACTATCACAATATGAAAAACTATCACAATATGAAAAACTATCACAATATGAAAAACTATCACAATATGAAAAACTATCACAATATGAAAAACTATCACAATATGAAAAACTATAACAATATGAAAACCTATCACAGTATGAAAACCTATCACAATATGAAAACCATCACAATATGAAAACCATCACAATATGAACACCATCACAATATGAAAACCATCACAATATGAAAACCATCACAATATGAAAACCTATCACAATATGAAAACCATCACAATATGAAAACTATCACAATATGAAAACTATCACAATATGAAAAACTATCACAATATGAAAAACTATCACAATATGAAAAACTATCACAATATGAAAAACTATCACAATATGAAAACCTATCACAATATGAAAACCTATCACAATATGAAACCCTATCACAATATGGCTGTTGAAAATTGGGCAGCGTTTCGTCGCAATATGCCTTATACCCGATCGCAATGTACGATGCCAGGGGCTATCGCAATCCACGATCGGAATAAGTGATCAGAATGAGCTGTCACAATAAGCTGTCACAATGAGGTTGTCACAATGTCAAAACCCTAATGATATTGTGATGGAAAGATAATATATTCGGATGGAGTACAATAAGCTAAAAATCAAATAAGCACTTTAACCAAAAATTTAACCAAAACAGTAATAAGAAGAACAAAAATAAGCTACGAATTTAAAAACTTTCAAGATGCTAAATAAGCAAAATTTATAAATTGAACTAAAAGAAAAAGACTAAACTTTAAAAAGATAGAACTTTTAAAAACACTTACATGAAAATAAGCTAGACACCAATTAAGCAAAAAACACAATAAGCTAAGACCATGAATATACACGAAAATGATAATAACAAAAAGATAAGAACTTTAATCAAATTAAGCATAAAGATGAAAACTTCAAGATTAAACAAATCAAACAAAAGATTTTAAAACAAGAAGAG
The DNA here is from genome assembly GCA_025667525.1 of Glebionis coronaria. Lineage (NCBI taxonomy): Eukaryota > Viridiplantae > Streptophyta > Magnoliopsida > Asterales > Asteraceae > Glebionis > Glebionis coronaria. The sequence continues at coordinate 182,188,316 of CM046876.1, forward strand.
AAGAATGAGATGATTATGAAAAACTTGAAATTAAAGATTAAGATTAAAGATTCAAATACAAGATTAAAGTGTAAAGCTTAAAACTTTAAATAAAAAACTAGAGAGAGAAAGTAAAAACACCTACTCCTACTCTAATCTACTCCTAATTTTCTAACACTCCAAAATGAAGGGATGGAAGACTATTTATAGGAGGAGAGGGAGTTGTTGTTGCTTCCTTCTTTCTCTTATCTTTTCGTCTTCTAATTTCTTCGTCTTTCTCGACTTTGTCTCGGGATTTGTCGAATAATAAAATGAACTCGTCTTTTCTTCTTTTGGTAGACTTGGTTCTTCGACTTCGTTTAAACTTCCGTCTTTAGTCTTTTTCTTCGATAAATCTTTAGAATAGGCCTTTGACTTCCGTTCTTTTTTCACTCTTGACCTTTTGACTTCGTCTTTTGTCTTTTTCTTCGATAAAAGTCCGTGAAAGCCCGTGTTTTCTCCCTTTTTCATATTTTTATCCTGAAACACAATAAAAACACAAACCACGCATAATTCCGACTTTTACGGCATAAAATACACGTTATGGTCTTGTTTTTATTATAATAAAGTGGTAAAAGGATGGGTGTTTTCACACATATCAGGGGTGTTTTGGTCGGTCGGTTATAGGCTCCAGGGGGGGGGGGGGAAGTTGCCTTTTATTTATCTTGGGCTACAAAGAGATTAGACCTATAAATACACATCTTAATCCCTCATAATCTACACAACATTAAATCTTTTCCCCTCTTTTCTCTTTGGTTCGATCGTAGGAACACAACCCACGAAGGGTTTCGGTTGGTTTTTCTTGGTTGATCGATTGTATACGTAATCTAGTCCAATCCCCTCTCTAGGGTTGTTGGGTAGATTAATTACAAGCGTTGTAGCTCGGTTTTCATGTGATAGAATCATGGTTAGCTCGTTGTATTACATGTGTACAAGATCGTAATATAGTCTTACTTTATACTATATCTTGGTATATTACGGTATAGACCCGAATTGGTGATTCGTTCTTCGTCTTGTGGATTTGCTTTAGCATAAAGGTATGTAACTCTAATTCAATTAATTATAATTGTGTTATTATTATGATCTTGTTAAATCGCTTCCGTTATATGTGCTTTGATCTCGTTTAGGGTTTTATATAATTGTTATGATACTTATAAACCTTCAGTGTGTTTGGATGTAACTGTTTTAGATAGAAGTTAAGTGAGTTAGTGAATGAATTCGTTTAATTTGGCCACATCATAGTGAATAAGTGTGGATTTACATGTGGAGTGTTTGGTATAAGCTGATTTAGTGTAATTCTCATAGCTGTCATCGTAGACTTTTATATGTTTTTGTTTATAGACTTAAGAATAACTCGAATATAGTTTAAAACAAGTGTCAAGTCAACTTGTAAGAAGTTAGGGTCAAAGGGGTAAATAGTACAGGAATTATTTGGGTCATTTATGGTACTGATAGGATAGGCTAGTAGGTAGATTTCTCTTTGCACAGTGGAGTTTATAACAAGTTTCTAGGTGTTTTAGAAAGATTGTGGTATAGGCTTTAAACCGCTTGTAAGAAACTTTCAAAATAGCTTAATAGATCAATGGGTGTAAGCCTTAGAAAAATCGCATCTCAGCTTGTGATAATAGAAGTAAAGTTCATTCTTGTGTTTTGAACTAAAGTCTGTTTTCATTGCTAAATTTTCAAAAGTTTGTGTATTATACACAATAGGTCCATGATTTTGTACCCTTGTCTCTCATTCACGGTCCATAGTTAGGAATCGTTACATTTGTACCTACATATTAACTCCAGTCCATTAGTCTTCGTTTGTAATAGTTTAGTGGACAGTTAAGTTTTTGTTTGACCAGTTTAAATACTTGCTGGGTTTGGATCTGAACTGATGGGCCTTTACATTCGTCTGATTTTCATTTGAAACAAATTCACCTTGCCAAAAGATTTAGTTTTTAGAACGTAAGATTTTAATAAGATTTACATTTTTAGTTTTATAAAATTTAGTCTTTCATTTCATTTGAGAATTAGTATATTTTGTATTATTACTTTTATAGATATAGATTTATATTTTGTATTTTGCATTTTAAAATTTTATTTTGCATTTTTATACTTTGTGCATTAATCGTGGTAATTGCAACTTGTTTTTAGATAGTACGTATATGTGGTATTAGAATATTTTTACAATTTTTACGTGTTTTATGTGCCAAGTAGTATAAATACCAATCAGGCCTATTATTCACCAAAAACAATACTTGAAAACGTTAAATCAATTCGAATAGATATCGAGACAAGAACGATATACTAAAAACGACTTATTGTTTGATAGCACATATTAACTAGTAAAATGACAAAGGTGACCATTATGAAAATAAATTGAATGGATAAAATAATAATTAAATACAAATGTTGAATCACGTTTTGAAAAAAAATTGAAACTTAAGGTCCAGTTGCAAAATTCCATCTACTATACCTTATATCGCAAATAATCACTTTCCCATAACCACTTGCCAAACACTGAAAAATGATTATTTGCGTTTCGAAAACGTGGTAATCAGATAATTTGTATCAAACCGCAATGCCAGACACCCCCTTAGTCTAAAAAGGTTTTTATTCTTTTCATTAAAAGTATACACTCAAATCAACAAAAACATACAGGTTTTTCACTAATATAAGCATGTAAAGATCTCTAATTTGCGGAATGTTTAATAAAATGAAAGAAACGGTGAATGCAAGCATGGAAAATGGCAACTATTTGTTGTGTGAAGTTGCTACAACATCACAGCAAAAACTCAACCATGGAATTATGATAAAATACACAATAAAAGTCGAACACATCCATTCATATATTTTTTTGTGGTGTGCCACCAAATTATGATAAAATACACAATAAAAATCAACCATGGCAACTATTTGTTGTAGTGCATGGTGTTCCACCAAATTAGTATTATGTATATATTTTCTTGTGGATATTAATTATCGATCCTCGAGAGAGATAATCTCTTCTCTTTCAAAGTCGACTGAGTGCTTCTCTCTCATTCCTCGTGTTTATTTGCACGTGTACTCGCACGCGTGTAAACATACCATTTGGTGTATTACTTCCTTCCCCGAGGAAGTGTTAAAACGTCGTTCACTTGTATATACATTCGGTCACCTTGTTACACATGGATACTCGTTCTATGTGGGAGATTTTGCAACAACAAACCGCCAACGCTAATTATTTGCCTTGTTCGAATTGTGGTGGTCTACATGATACTTATTTATGTGCTAAAAAACAATGACCATTATAGGGAGGGTTATGCATATAATGGAACTGAGAACCCTAATTTTCAACCTAACTTTCAAATAGACTACACTTGTAATGACTATATGGGATATTCCGGTTTTTCATCACAACCTTCACCATCAATTCAATAGCAAACCTTTAATGGGCCATCTCAAAACCATGAATTTTCCAATTATAGAGGCTTTCAAAATGATGAAAATTTTCAATGCTATAATCAAGATACATTTCAAAATCAAGGATTTTCACATTATGAGGGTTTTCAAAATGAAAGGAATTTTCAAGGATATAATCAAGAGACATTTCATAATCAAGACTCTTTTCAAACCAATAATCCACCTAATTATGAAAATCCACCTCCACCCTATTCTTCGACTTATTCGTGTGAGTCTTATGGTAACGAACTCCATTATGGTTATGATTGTCGACCGAGAGACCCTCCTTCCTATGCCTCTAATATTTGCAATGAGTCTCATTCTTTACTTGAGCAAATAAACAAGACGATTAATGACATTTCTAAGGAGATTGATAGTAAGAAAGAAATGAGCCTTCAGGAATGAAAGAAGAGAGGCGGGGTTAAGGGAGCAAATTAAGTCTTTTGAGGATTATGCAATGAACACGCGATTTAATAACAAGGAACTTGGTGATATGTTTAGTGAATCGTTGAACACTTTCTCTCGTCGCCTCAAGAAATATTATAATGATTTACTCTTTAAGATTGATACAAAGGAAGAAGAAGAATATCTTGCTACTCGTGCTCGTATGCCTTATCGATTCTTCTATGACGATGATGACGACTCTTTGATTCCTATGACGCTTAATGATGACACACCTTTCTCACCTTTATCTCAGATGGAACCCAACAACTCTTTAACCATAGGGGACGAGCCTCTTAGCACTACTATAAACACCGATTCGGATGACTTAATCGCCTCTAGTGTGAGAACCTTATCCCAATCCCAAGAGAGCTTGAGGGTGTTTCCAATGAACCATGTGACGAGTTTTGTCATGATACCTCTTCTCCTCATGATCACATTGAGATTTCATCACATGATGACATTCATGCTACTACTAGTGATTTTGGTGATTTTGATCTTGATGAATTGTTCAAAGAAAGGGATAATGAGATTGAGGAAGAGTTTTGGCAAAACTTGCCACAAATGGAGGATGATGAATGTGATTCTAGTGAAGCATCTTATGATATATCATCTGATGACTTTTCATGTCAAGATGATCTTCCTAATTTAGATGAAGATGTTGCTCCTATAAAAGAAGTGGAAGATGTTCATATTCGTGAGGTTTTATCAAACGTTTATCTTCTTATCTCCTCGATTAAAGCATTGAATGCAACTCCTAATGATGAGTCCATAGAAGAAGAACGTTTCATTGATATTTCTTCACCGGTTTTTGAGGTTTCACCTATTGATTTTCATGATCATATCATCCCTTTGAGTGATTCTCTTATTAATACACCTTCTTTTGAGCCTTCTATTCCCACCCTTCCACCCTTCTACCCTTGCAGTTGGTTACTGATGACGAAAATCCTATACTCTTAGAGATTGATCCTTTTTACCCTAAGGAACCTTTTGACCCCAAAACCTTTAATATGGACTCTATTATGGATATTGAAGCCATCATCGAGGCAGCTCTTGTAATACCGATTTAGAGGTTGATGATAGTGTTTCTAATTGGGAAGGGGATATTCGTCTTATTGAAAACTTGCTTTTTTGTAACATCGAGCCTACACCTCCTCCAAAAGACACTATTACTCTTGATCCTCCTTTCGCTATGCCTTTTATGGAAGATTCCCCACCTTTTGATGATGATAAGGAGCACAACATGGACATAATCGTTATGAATGTTTTAATTACTACACCTTCATAGTCTCATGATGTTTTAATATCTAAAGGGGAATCTCATATGGTTGATACGAGTTCATCTTCTTATTTTCCCATGATGAGAAATGTTTTTGATCCTGGGATCTGTATGTTTGGGAAATTTTGGTTTTCATCTACTCCACTTACGAGTGTGACTTTGATTGATATGGGCTTCTCGTATGAGCTTACTTTGTTGATGCTACCTACTTTGGAGTTGTTCACATGTAGAGATGGAAACTATGTATTTGATCCTGGTGTGATTTCCATATGAGAGCTTTCTATGTTGGAAAAACTTAAGACACGTTGGACCGGTCCATTTATCGAGGCGGATATTGTAAATCACATTGTAAATGGAAACGTGTTAAGTTTGAGTGTATCATGTGAGATTGCTTCAAAGTGGATATCCTTTATTCACCATGATGGTTTCCCCAAGGACAACCTAATTCGGGGCCGAGTCGAGCTAGAGACTTACGGCATAAAATCAAGCATTAAATAACTAGGTTAGAAAACGTAGAGTAGATCTAAATAGGTTAGGTTTAATAAGAGGATGCTATAGTAGAGTTGAAGTGGAGGGGTGTGACTTTCTTCGTCTTTTGGTGTTTGTTTCTAGGGTTGATCTCTCTCATTTCATTCATGGAGCTTATGGAGGAGGCCCGTGTGTCCGGTTCACTTTAATTAGTTTTTGCTATTGTGATATTCAAAATTTGTGCTTAAAATGAATTCACTTTAGTTGTCTCTTCCTTAACTCGAGTTAAACAAAGTACGCAATGTCCTAAGTGTAGGGGAGTTTACTCCAATACTCTTAAACATTGAGGACAATGTATATCTTAAGTGTAGGGGAGACTTCTATCGAAGTGACCTTGCCTAAACCATTGCCTTTTCTTTCATGATAATTGGGAAAATTAATTTTTCAGCATTTTTCAAATTTTTGATCTACTTTGGCCAACAAAAATATGCATTCATAATTATTGCATATCATTTTCATTTGCATACACCTTGCATTTATCTTTTATTCTTGTTTCTTCAAAAATATATAAAAAGAAAAAAATATAATAAAGGATATGGTTTTTGCTTGTTTAGACGTCTTTGACATATTAGGCTCGTCATGAATATTTTGACTCAAGCCGAGTTTGCTTATCCAAGCTTACTCTAGCTAGTATCCTTAACCATGTAGACCTTTATCGTTTATTAGGCTAAGCATCCACGAGTCTCATTATTTTGGCTTTTAAACTATAGAGAACGAGCAATGATAGAGTTTGAAGTAAGTGTAAAGGGCTAGATAAACCTCATACTAATTTTTTGTGGCCTTTATATCCCCTTTCATTACATTTACTTTCTTGTCAATGCATTTATATATTGTTAATAAATAATCAAGAACGGTTTTAATCGGTTTGTAGTCTCTTATGCATTTTTGACTAATCATTCGTGGTTGGTATAAGTACGTCTTAAAATTATAAGTTAGAACGTTTTATGCGTACTAGACTTATGTCATGCTTAAAACTTAGCGGGTGTTTTTCTTTTAATTATTTTTCTATTCTTTGTGAGGAATCAAGAAAAATACGAGCGACTTATAAAAAAATGAAATGAGTGGCTAGAAAAAAAATAAAAAAAAATAAAAATAAAAAAAATAATTATACAAGACTCCCAAGAGGGGAAGTGTGATGTTAATTATAGTAGCTATTAAATTTCAATATTACTCTCACAAGGGTGACGGGGATTTTATATTTGCTCCAATCCAATATTACCTTGACGGGTTGCGGGATTGAAGATCCAAGGTCTCAAAAAGGCGGCGGATATAAATTATTGCGTGAGTTGTATTTTTCTTTTCTTAGAAAGTGAGTAGCTACTTATTAATGCATGACATAAGGATCTTACACATAAGGCGAATGACTTATTATTTTGGATCGGACTTATATCAATTGTGGGTGGTTTTTCGAGTAATGGATAAGATGGTTACTTAGGATTAAAACCGTGCTTCCTTATTTTCGGATTTTACATTTCTTATATTTCACGCCAAATAAAGACAAATTTGCTTAAAAGAAATTTGATCAACTAAAATTAGATAGAGGCAAAATAGGTGGGGGGGTATAATGATAACACAATTATGAATAAGTCGATGCACTTTCACTTATGAATAACAATGATCTCGTTTTTAAGCTTGGTATGGGAAGTGAAACTTGAGGATGATGAGTATTCATGGTAGAAAAGCCCTAATCAAAGTCATTGATTTCTTTATGAGTTATTTCCATCAAACCATTTCAAGAAAATACAAAAATAAATAAATAGAGTTTATATTTTGCATTGCATTCCTAAAAATTTAGAATCATGCATCATGTAGCATATTATAGTATATTAAAATCATAAAATGACCAAGGTGGATTGATTATGCGAAAAGTGTACATAGAGCTTTAAAATATTGCATTGCATGAGGTCATGACAATGGTCAAGTGGAAGGGAGTTGATAAGTGTGAAAACACTCATCATTTATAACATGAAAACCACTTAAAACACAGCCAAATACATTATATTAAACTGTAAATTATCAGAGTTACGCGTGTATTTTGTGTTTGTATATTTTCAGGCAATATAGGTACATCTGAGACAACCACGAGCTTTCACGGTTTTATTCGAAGAAAAGACGAAGAAAAGGACATAACAAGACACCAAGGACCAATCTTGCCAAATTTCAGAAGATGAAGGGCTGAAAGTGTAACTTTCCAAAGTTATTAACAAAGAGGAAAAGTTGCCATAATTCTATATAACTACAAGGACTGGATTTGGAATTATGACAAAGTTATCCTAAGTGCAATCCGCGTGGACGAATTAGAAGAAAGAGAAATTAGCATCTGGATCGCCACATAAGCTGATCACCACCTTTCATTTTGGATATATAACTAACGATCCAGATTGTGATCCACATATATACACTTCAACAAATGGGAGACTACCACGTTATCACCACTATTATCCATCGATTGAGGACGTTGCAAGGGGTTTCATGACTTGGTTTCAAAAGCAAAAACATTCATTTACTTCTCCTCAACACATTGCATCTGATGAATTGCTTTCAAATCAAGAGAGGAATAAAACCCCAAATCTTTGATGAACCCTAATCCCTAATCTTAGCTTTGACCACGTGGCAGATTACAATTGGCCCGAATAGAGGTGCGAATAAATCGGATTAAACCGGATTCGGATTTTCAAAAATCCGGATTTGATAAATCCGGATTTTTGAAAATCCGGATTCGGATCGGATCGGATTTCTGAATCGGATTAAAAAGTTCGTATCGGTTTTTTTCGGATAAAAATTTTCGTTAACGGATTTTATCGGATTTTTTTTTTCGGATCGGTTTTTCGGTAAAAAATGTTCGGATCGGGTTTTCTTCGGTTAAAAATGTTCGGATCGAGTTTTTTCGGTTAAAAAGTTCGTATCGGTTTTTTTCGAATTTTATTTACAAACATTAAAGAAAAATACAAGCATAAAACATTAAAAAAAAATCCCACGTGATAAAATGAAAAGTTCCGAGTGAATTTAAACTTAAATTAATTAAGCAAAATATCTAAACATTTGTATGCATTTCAAAAAAAGCAGCAAATAACAAAAACTTGTGAAAATTTGAAAAAACCAAAACATGGAGGAACCAAAATTCACAAAAAAGAGGCAAAATCACAAAGCTTCCGAGACACGACTCAAAAAAAGGAAAAAAAACATCCAAATTCCAATCTTTCACCACACGATGGGCGGCCAAACCCAAATTTTCATCAAAAATTTCAAATCACTTTCTTTATTAGAGCCCTAAAATAAAACCAACCAACTCCCACACTATTAACATTTTTTTTTTAAATTAAATATTTTATCCGGTTTTATCCGGTTAAACCGGTAAAAAAATCCGGTAAAAATCCGAATATATTTATAAAAAAAAAATAAAAAAAATAAAAAAAAAAAAACCGGATTTATCCAGATTTTTTAAAAACCGGATAAATCCGGTAAATGATCCGGTCTTATCCGATTTTCGGAAAAAATGGAAATCCGGTTTAACCGGATCGGATTAAAAAATCCGGACCAGATTTTTAAAATCCGGTTTTTGAAAAATCCGGATCGGATTTTTTGACCGGATTTTTAAAAATCCGGTTTGGATTTGCACCTCTAGGCCCGAACACGTCATCTCAACATCCCTCACTCCAATCTCACTTCTATAAATACCCAATCCCACCCTCATTTCATATGGTTAGAGTAGGTGTTTTTACAGACAGTTAGGAGGTGTAATTTTCAGTTAGCTAGTTAGAGTAGGAGTAGAATAATTCGAGTTATCATATTGTTATAACTCTGTTTTCAGTTGAAATCTGTTAGATGTTTGTTAAATCAGTTGTAACCACTTCCATTTTCACCATTAATGAAACTCAAGTTTTTCATCTTAAACTCCCTTCTCTGTTTTTTAATGATATTCTGTTCATAAGCTTGTAATGAGCTTACCAATTGTTCAAATTCGTCCAATAAGCTATTCTTTTGGATTTACTTACTCAATCAGTTGTAGTCTGTTAGAGAATTGTTAATTCTGTTATGTTTATGTAGGGTTTATTCCCCACAACCCTGATTACTAGATGCGGAATATCGATCACGAAGAACACATACAACAGAATCGTCAGAAAAGAAATCGACGCCCACACAAGGTATTATCCCTAATCGTTCCTGATTAGTTTTATTGAAAGAATGACGTGTTCGGTTTGTTCCCCCTCACCTCCTTTTATAGAGATGAGGGGGAACCGACTATACAAGTCCTACGGGTCGGGTTGGGCTTAGACATTGCCAACCGACCTTTATTCTTAGCTATAGGAAACTAGGCTAATCGACACTCTCCCTAGACACGACTTAGGCGAATATAATGACTAAACATAACAATTTCCACCTTAGGCATATATTAGCCTATCCCAACACTCAGCAACTCCAAGCAGTGTTGTAACTTGCGTCCAGGTACCACCTTCGTCAAGGCATCCGCAGCATTGTGTTCAGTACCCACTTTCAGAACTTCAACCGTCTTTGCTTCCAAGACTTCTCTGATAAAGTGATAACGCACATTGATGTGCTTTGTCCTTTCATGAAAAACATGATTCCGCGATAAGTGAATCGCGCCCTGATTATCACAATTAACTGCAACAGTGTTGAGCTTCACGCCCAACTCTTCCAAGAGTCCCCTTAGCCAAATAGCTTCCTTAACAGCCTCCGTAAGGGCCATATACTCTGCCTCTGTAGTTGAGAGAGCCACCACGTGTTGTAGCGTTGCTTTCCAGCTTACAACACATCCTTGTACTAAAAATGCGTAACCAGTGAGAGACCTACCTTTATCCGGATCTTTAGCGTAGTCTGAATCAACAAAACCTGTTACGTCCACATGGTTGCCACGATTTGTCCCATACACCAAACCCACGTTTACAGTGCCCTGCAAATATTTCATAATCCACTTCACTGCTTTCCAATGGAGTTTACCCGGATTCGCCAAATATCTGCTAACTACACTTACTGCATACGCTATGTCTGGCCTCGTGCACACCATCAAGTACATTAAGCTCCCAACCGCATTTGCATACGGCACCCTACTCATTCTTTCAACATCACAATCCCTAACCGGGCAATCCTTCAACGACAGCTTGAAGTGCCCACCCAATGGTGTTTGAACCGACTTCCCATTGTCCATTCTAAACCTTTTTAAAACTTTAGAAACGTACCCGGATTGTGACACCCTCAGAATCTTGCGACTCCGATCTCTGAAGATCTCCATACCAAGAATCTTCTTTGCTTCCCCGAGCTCTTTCATGTCGAACTCCCTTTTAAGCAAAGACTTGGTAGCCGCGATCTCAGCCTTGCTTTTACAAGCAATCAGCATATCATCTACATATAATAATAGATAGATATACTCCCCTGGTGCATAACTCCTGTAATATACGCAGCTGTCGTAACTGCTACGCTTAAACCCGTTGCTCAACATATACTCATCGAACCTCTTGTACCATTGCCTAGGCGACTGCTTCAAACCATAAAGAGATTTCTTTAACAAACATACCTTGTTACCTTGTTCAAATCCCGGTGGTTGCCTCATGTAGATCACCTCTTCAAGATTTCCATGTAAAAACGCCGTCTTTACATCAAGCTGCTCCAGCTCATAATCTTTACACGCAGTCAATGCAAGTATAACTCGAATAGATGTGTGTCGAACTACCGGCGAAAATACTTCATTGTAATCAATACCTGCCCTTTGTGTGAATCCACGAGCCACCAACCTTGCCTTGTACCTAGGCTTTTGAACACCTTCAATCCCTTCCTTTATTTTGTACAGCCATTTGCAGCTCACCAGCTTTTGCCCAGCTGAATAATCTACTAACACCCAGGTCTTGTTCTTCTTCAGAGAATCCATCTCTTCTTTCATAGCAGCTTTCCACTTAGAACTGTCTTCACAAGCAACTGCTTCCTGGTATGTCAATGGTTCATGAGTATCTTCTTCCTCTGCTGCAGCAAACGCGTAAGCAACCATATTACTCTCATCCCGAAACCTTGCCGGTTTCGTTCTTGTCCTTGGCTCTCTATCCCGAACCAATTGATAATCTGTGAGATCCGGTGGATGATCAATCTCTTGAACCCCTGCATCTTCATCATCGCCATCTTCCTGATCTGTCTGGTCTTCCTGATCTGACTGATCTTTATGACCTGTTTGATCTTCCTGACCTGGATGGTCTTCCTCAGGCGTATGATTATTTAACCTCTGCAGTTCCACCTCAACTTGTAATTCCTCAACAGACTTATCTTTTCCTGCACCAGTATCCTTCAACGTGTCTTTGTACATGACACTTTCATTGAAGACCACGTTCCTGCTTGTGACTATTTTAGGTGATTCATTATCAAGCCTATATAGTCTATACCCCTTCACACCTTCAGGATACCCCAAAAGAACGCATTTTACCGCTCTCGGCTCGAGCTTACCTTGTTTAACGTGTGAATATGCGACACAGCCGAAAACCCTCAACATCCCATAATCACTAGGATGTCCCGACCACATCTCCATAGGTGTCTTCTTCTCAATCGCTGTCGATGGTGACCTATTTATAAGATATGCGGCCGTACATGTCGCTTCCGCCCAGAAGGTCTTGGGCAATCCAGACTGTATTAATAAACAGCGTACCTTTTCCATGAGAGTTCTGTTCATCCGTTCTGCTAACCCATTTTGCTGCGGCGTCCCGTCAACTGTCAAATGTCTAGCAATCCCACTCTCAGTGCATAGCTGATTAAACTCCCGGTTACAGAACTCAAGACCATTATCCGTCCTAAGCTTCTTAACCGTCCTCCCAGTCTGATTTTCTACTAACTGCTTCCACTCTTTGAACTTTTCAAATGCTTCGTGTTTGAACCTGAGAACATAAACCCATACCCTTCTGGAATAATCATCGACTATAGATAAGAAATACCTCTTACCTCCCAATGATTCCACCTGAGACGGACCCCATAAGTCTGAATGAACATAGTCTATCACTCCCTGAGTAGTGTACCTTCCTACACCGAAACGTACTCGATGTGACTTTCCCAGAACACAATTCTCACAAAAATCGAGCTTACCTAGACTCTTCTTGCCAAACAAACCCTGCTTTTCCAGCACGTGTAGTCCCGCCTCACTGATATGTCCCAGTCTTTTATGCCAAACCTGCACAAGACCGTCTTTCTCTTCAACACTAGCATTAAGCTCACCAGCCAATGCATGGCCATCCAAAGAGTACACACAGTTCTCCCTTCGGGTTCCAGATATAATAACCCTAGAACCATTAATCACCTTGACTTTGCCCGACTGCAATTTTACGGTATATCCCTCTTTTTCAAGAGTTCCCAGCGATATCAAGTTTCTTTTCAATTCAGGAATGTACCTGACATTGTGTAACACAAAACTTGACCCATCTTTCAGTTGTACCTTTACCTTGCCAATACCCCTGATCTTGCACTCCCTGTTGTCACCCAACAGTACGCTGCCCCCATCGCATTCCAGAAAATCAAAAAATACATCTAACCTGGGTGACATGTGATATGAACCTCCTGAATCCATGATCCAATCTTGCAGTCTTTCTGCACTCATCACCATCATCACCTCAGAATCATCGTAAATCGAACCACTGGAGCTTGGTTGATTATCTTTCTTGATGTAATCTTTTGACTTCTTGCGATTATTCTTCGGACAGTCTCTTCTCAAGTGCTCCTCAGATTGGCAAATAAAGCATTTGAGTCTTCCACCTCGAGATTTCGATCTTGACTTTCCCTTTGACTGATGCGAATTCCTGCGATCAGTTCTTCCCCTCACATATAACCCTTCACCATCATCCCCCTTCGCCTTGAACCTTTCTTTGATTTCCTTTGAATTTAGTGTGGCCATCACGTCCTCCAAAGTCAAATCTTCCCGTCCATAAAGCAAGGTATCCACAAAGTGTTCGTATGATGCTGGTAAAGACGTGAGTAACAATAAAGCAAGATCTTCATCTTCGAATTTTACCTCAATATTTGCTAAATCAAGAACGATTTTGTTGAACTCATCTATATGCTCGGAAATCTTTCGTCCAGCCGGCATGTAGAATGTATACAACTTCTTCTTCAGGTACAACTTGTTGGCCAATGACTTTGTCATGTACAAAGACTCGAGCTTTGACCAAACCCCCGCTGCAGTCGTCTCCCCGGTAACCTCTCTCAGGACCTTGTTACCTAAACACAAAATCATGGCACTGTGAGCATTCTTGTCAAGCTTAGATTTCTCTTCAGCTTCCATATTCGCGGGGAAAACCTCCAGAGCTGCTTCACATCCATTCTGGATTAACAAAGCACGCATCTTGATTCTCCATAACCCGAAATCACCAGTTCCATCGAATTTCTCGATGTCAAACTTGGCTCCCGTCATTCTTTAATCCTTTTGTTGATTTGCTAAACCTTGTGAAAACCTCACAATCAAAAACCGACAAAATCCCTTCGATAACTCGCTAAACCTTGTGATACGTTTTACCTCACAATCACGAATTATGAAGTCCCCTTGTGTAAAAATACTACAAAGTAAATCTTTTTGTTTTAATAAAAACAAAACAAAAATAAATATAATAAACCTTTATAAATCTGGCCCAATACAAGTCCAAATTTAAAAAGTCTTATATAACACCTTAGGCCCAAAAATTACACTGGCCCAATTACTAAACCCTTTGTAAGTAAACTGTGGTTGACTTTTTATAAAGAAAAAAAAACCTTCGTCTTCTTCTTTTATATCTTCTCTGTGACTCCACCACAAAGAAAAACAGCCACCACCGGCGATGAAGAACCACCACCTATTCCTTTTCAATGTCGATCGCTACTGCTACCTTGATGATCAAGACCCGATCACCAATAAACCTTCCTTCGTTGATCGATCCTAGCAACCAGCGAACCCTCGTTAACCAGGCTCTGATACCACTTGTAGGGTTTATTCCCCACAACCCTGATTACTAGATGCGGAATATCGATCACGAAGAACACATACAACAGAATCGTCAGAAAAGAAATCGACGCCCACACAAGGTATTATCCCTAATCGTTCCTGATTAGTTTTATTGAAAGAATGACGTGTTTGGTTTGTTCCCCCTCACCTCCTTTTATAGAGATGAGGGGGAACCGACTATACAAGTCCTACGGGTCGGGTTGGGCTTAGACATTGCCAACCGACCTTTATTCTTAGCTATAGGAAACTAGGCTAATCGACACTCTCCCTAGACACGACTTAGGCGAATATAATGACTAAACATAACAGTTTAAATCGTAGTTCTGCCATTAATAAGTTCTGTTTTTAAGCTTTCATAGCTTGTGTTCTACTCTGTTTTCAATCAGTTCTTGTAGAAGAGTCTTTTACAAAGATATAAGCTCATAAGCTCAAAGAGCTTATGAGAAGCTTTTAGTCATTCGAATTCTCAAATCAGCTTTTGCAAAGGTAGGAGTAGTCAAGTTCTAAGGTCTTTAGTGTAAAAAGTATAATCTTCATTGCATTCACTTTCGGTATACATTTTGAGAGTTGATCATATAAGCTGTCGTTAGCTTATGGTGTTTGATAAGCTGGATAGTTAAAAAGTTTACTCAATAGTTTGGAGTATTCAGTTATGCAAAGAAGGATTCAGTTTTGGTTTAGTTTTATTTTGAGATCTTGAATTTTGTTAAGCATTTTGTTAAGTCTGTTACAGCGAACTCAAGTTTCTGCCATAAACAAAACCTTATTTTCTTACTCAAATTTCTGTTATTACTAATCTGTTCTATAGCAGCTTGTTTTACTTTTGTGATTATTGTAGATTTCAAGTTTCATCATTCAGTGTCTGAGATCATTTTTCTCTGTTCACAAGCTTTTGGAAAAGCTGATTTAGCAAGTTCAAGTCTGTGAACTTTTGGATCAGTTAATGGTGAGAAGTAAAAGCTGTTGAGAGATTTCATTTTTGCTCAGTGAAACAAGCTCGACTACAAAGGACTAGGCCTGGACGAAAACGGTCAAGCTCTTGTTTTTACTTTACTGCACATTTTTAGCTAATAAATGTTAATAGCTGTAACTTGCTTGATTTGCTTGCCTTGTACATGATTGTATTCTATTTTTGTACGTGGATTGTTTCAGTTATCTTATCATTTGATACATTGTGTTTGGATGTAACTGTTTTAGATAGAAGTTAAGTGAGTTAGTGAATGAATTCATTTAATTTGGCCACATCATAGTGAATAAGTGTGGATTTACATATGGAGTATTTGGTATAAGCTGATTTAGTGTAATTCTTATAGCTGTGATCGTAGACTTTTATATGTTATAGTTTAGAGACTTAAGAATAACTCGAATATAGTTTAAAACATGTGTCACGCCAACTTGTAAGAAGTTAGGGTCAAAGGGGTAAATAGCACAAGAATTATGTGGGTCATTTTATGGTACTGATAGGATAGGCTAATAGGTAGATTTCTCTTTGCACAATAGAGTTTATAGCAAGTTTCTAGGTGTTTTAGAAAGGTCGTGGTATAGGCTTTAAACGTCTTGTAAGAAACTTTCAAAATAGCTTAATAGATCAGTGGGTGTAAGCCTTAGAAAAATCGCATCTCAGCTTGTTGATAATAGAAGTAAAGTTCATTCTTGTATTTTGAACTGAAGTCTGTTTTCATTGCTAAATTTTTGAAAGTTTGTGTATTATACACAATAGGTCCCTGATTTTGTACCCTTGTCTCTCACTCACGGTCCATAGTTAGGAATCGTTACATTTGTACCTGCATATTAACTCCAGCCCATTAGTCTTCGTTAGTAATTGTTTAGTGGATAGTTAACTTTTTGTTTGACCAATTTAAATACTTCTCGGGTTTGGATCTCAACTGATGGGCCTTTACATTCGTTTGATTTTCATTTGAAACAAATTAACTTTTCTAAAAGATTTAGTTTTTAAAAAGTAAGATTTTAATGAGATTTAGATTTTTAGTTTTATAAAATTTGATCTTTCATTTCATTTGAGAATTAGTAAATTTTTTATTATTACTTTTATTGATATAGATTTATATTTTGTATTTTGCATTTCAAATTTGTAGTATGAATTTGTATTTTGCCTTTTTAGACTTTGTGCATTAATTGTGGTAATTGCAACTTATTTTTTGATAGTACGTATATGTAGTATTATAATATTTTTATAATTTTGACGTGTTTTATGTGCCAAGTAGTATAAATACCAATCAAGCCTATTATTCACCAAAAACAATTAATCCTTAAATGAAAACGTTAAATCAATTTGAATAGATACCGAGACAAGAACGATATACTAAAAACGACTTATTAATTATATTGTTTTGATAGCACAAATTAACTAGTAAAATGACAAAGGTGACCATTATGAAAATAAATTGAATGGATAAAATAATAATTAAATACAAATGTTGAATCAAGTTTTGAATAAAATTTGAAACGTAAGGTCTAGTTGCAAAATTCCATTTACTATACCTTATATCACAAATAATCACTTTCCCATAACCACTTGCCAAACACTGAAAAATGATTATTTGCGTTTCGAAAACGTGATAATCAGATAATTTGTATCAAACCGCAATGCCAGACACCCCCTTAGTCTAAAAAGGTTTTTATTCTTTTTATTAAAAGTATACACTCAAATCAACAAAAACATACAAGTTTTTCAGTAACATAAGCATGTAAAGATCTCTAATTTGCGGAATGTTTAATAAAGTGAAAGAAACGGCGAATGCAAGCATGGAAAATGGCAACTATTTGTTGTGTGAAGTTGCTACAACATCACAGCAAGAACTCAACCATGGAATTATGATAAAATACACAATAAAACACGAACACATCCATTCATTCTGCAATGACATGTACTCAATTAATTATCCAGTTTCAACCAAAAGGTTGAGTTTTTTTTGTTAATTAAAATTTAATTATAGAGCTATAGAAGGAAAACGAGCAACAAGTTGCGCCGCAAGCCCTTCTTGAACTGCAAAGCTAATTCTATGAGAAAACACATATTTGGATTTAGGTGTCATAACGTTGCTATTCATAACGCGTTGAATTCTCTTTAGAAGCTCCACCGCTTTATGTGCAAGAAAACCAAAGGTATCAAATGCAAAAGGAATAAACACGTGTTGATTTTCAATGCATGATTATTCGTGTTTTGTCACTTTGCATGAGGCGGCTTTCAAAGCAGCCTGGCCTGCTGTAAAACCTCGGTTACTCAACCCCACTAGAGGAGAAACCCCAGTCAGGTCCACATACGCATGTTTCCCTCCAGCCCATCCAAAAACCAAAATGTCCGCCAGTTTGAGTGTGGATCTTCCATCTAATGGGTCAGTTAAGAAGTTCACAGGTGCTTTTTTCTTGGCGGAGATACCAACACGCCTACATATGTAAAAAAGAACGTCCATAACCATATCGTGTCGATACTTGAAGCCCGTGGGCTCTATATAATGAACCGCATGTTCCCCAAAAGAATCCAAACACGCCTTGCGACAAACAAGGCACATTGTATCAGCCCGAAATAATAGGATCAAGAGGCGATACTTAAGAATAGAACGGTATTCCACTGGTTATATGTTGACCGAGCCCATCTATAGGGATAGCTAGTAGGAAATCCTGAGCATGTGATGCACATAAACGCTCAAAAACTGCTTTCGGCCTCAAAGTCATGTCAAAGTGGACTTCCATATCCTTGGCCATTGACTAAAAAGGATAGTCGCTAATGTTTTTTGGGTTTTAGAGGGGACGGTATCCTTATTAGTGTAACAATTAAAATCAAAGCTTGGAATCATATCACGTAGGCAAGCTAAATTAGAAGCATAATCATCATCCATACCACATATACCACTGTCACGTAAAATGTGATCTTGTAACACCAAAGATTGAGCCCTCGAGGCCACAAAAGAAGCAAGTCGCCACTACAAGTCTCCAAAGAACGGCCCTCTACAAACTATTATCTTCTCGATTGACCCGCACAAACCCTTGTCAAAAAACAAGGACGCATCCTCCATGTGTGTAGGTTGGCAAGTCCTTAACCCAAAAAAGAGTTTTAAAATACCCATGCATGATCGAAGTAAAAGGAGCTCACTCTGTGGGTCATGTAACTGTGGAACAAGACTCATCAACTCAACAACATTCACGGCTCTCCTCATGGACATCCCTTTAATAAAATTGGCATCTCTACTAACAGCTCCCCCAAGAAGCTTCACACCCGAAGACGGCCTCCAAATATCCATAGGAAACAAACCACCATGAAGCTTCACACCATTGCACGAGGGCCAAATTACCTCTGCTTTTTTTATATTAAGTTCAAGACTTAAACCTGGATAACTCACCTTTATAATGTCTAACACCTTGACAACCTCTTCTGACTCTCCAATAACGGTTCCATCTGTTGGGAATAAAATTGACCAAGTCCCTAGACGCTGACAAGAGGAACTTGGACGCTCACAAGAGTAAACGAGGCGCTGACAGATGAGACGCTGATAAGAATTATCAAGGCGCTGACAAGAATAATCTTAACACAAAGACAAGGACTAAATCTGCCAATGAGGAATTCTTCAAGCTGGTGGACAAAATATGAAGATAAGAATTCAGAATATATTCCTAAATGTTTAAAAGATTTAGTCAAAAGTTATTTGAGTATGTTTATCTTGTGTCTCTTCCTAAAATAGTTGATCTTAGCTTTTTGTACAAGGCTCCTTAAACCTATAAAAGGAGGCCTTAGGGTTAGACATAAGATACATTCCTTTCTCACACCTCTTCCACATATCTCATAACACTTTCATTGTAATCATTCATTGATATTATTAATCAAAGTGAAAGTTTGGTTTACTTTGTTTTGTTCTTTGTTCTAAGTGTTAAATTCCGCATAACACTTAGATTGTTCAATACAACAAAGTTTCTCTACGTGTTAAACTTGATTTAATCTCGTTAACACAAAGCTAAATCGATCTAAGTTTGGGATCAACAAGTGGTATCAGAGCTTGTTGAGAAACTTTAATTTGAAGAACGAAATCCAATATCGTGAGGTGAACAAGGCTAGAGAAGAAGTTGAAGAAAAGTCTGATGATGTTTTCAGTTAAGGCCAAGTCTACTTCAAGTTCCACAAGTTCTAATTCTTCTTCAAGTTCTGATAATGAGGTATGTGATGAATCTTCTTGTAGGTTATATATGAAAGACTTAATAAAGAAGTTTTAAAATCGAAATCAGATGTTTTAGACGTAAAAGCTAGACTTTCAAATTATCAAGTGGCACTTATACAATCTGAAAAGACGATAGAGGAGTATAAGAAAATGGAATTTGACTTAAAAGATCAAATCAATGTTTTGTCTCATGACCTCAAAGTTAGTGTTGACCTTAGGGACATTATGGAGAGATCCAAAGGAGTCATACAAGCTAAGTTATATGAGTCCATTAAAGATAAAGAGAATGTAGGGCTTAAGATTCAAAAGTTTGATAAAGGTAGCCAAACCCTAGAAAAGTGTGTAAGTGAACAAAGAGACTCTAGGGACATGTTTGGGATTGGGTTGAAAGAATATGTGGTTGTTCCACCACCTGTTGGGAACTTCTATGGTGTCCATAGAAAGGATCTCTCTTGGACTAGTTTTACAGAACTCCAAGAAGAGGAGTTTATTCCTCCACCTAGAGTCCTTTCCCCAGTTGAGGAATATCAACAAAAGGTTATTGACCTAGAAGAGTAGAAGAAGGCCAACCCCACTTTGTTTGTTAAGGGTGGGATTCTTAGTGAGAGTCCATTTGTGCCTACACCCATTGAGAGTCCAGTAGTATCTACACCTATCACTATGACCAATCCCATCAATGGAAAAGCTCTTAATCTTGGCTCCTCAATTAAGAAACAACCTAGTGTTAAATATGTAGAAATGTATAGGAAACCTAGGTCACTCAAAACCCAAGAAAGTGTTAATGGGACAGGGTTTTATCAGTCTAAGCCTAAGTTTGTGTCCATAAAGGCTTGTTACTTATGTGGTAGCTTCTCACATTTGGCCTATAATTGTGTCAGTGGATACATTTCATTCGCTGACAATAGGTCATCCAATGTCAACCATAGACCTTTTGTCCACACTAGATCATAGGCTATTAGACCAGCTCTTTTCTTCTCTAAGGCAGCTAATACCCATGGACAAAGGCCCTTTCAAAACACCAACACGTGGTCATACAGGCAGTATGTTCCTATACCAAACCCTAATCCGGGCGCTGACAAGAACAAATTCAGCGCTGATAGGAACAAATTCAACGCTGACAGGAACAAATGCAACGCTGACAGCTCCAAGTTTGGCATGAAAACGTCACAACTAGCTATTGTCAGACCTTATGTTAGACCATATAAACAAAGATACTTGGTTACTAAGGGTCAAGGGTCTAAGGCATCATCCCACATAACTTGGAAACCTAAATAAGAGAAAAAAAATCAAAATTTAATGGTATTTCAATGACTTGTAATAGATTTAAATATCTTGAGAAGGTCATTACTAGACTCATAGGAACAAATTGGGTGATAAGGTCACAAAGGGATGAACAGGGATTTATGGTAAAGAATAAGACCACTCTAGTTGAACAACTAGACAGATCCAAGTCTGACAAGGCTTGGATCTCCAAAGGAAACTAATTTGTTTTCTTTTTGAGCAGCCTATCCAAAAGCAGGTTAATGATCAAGGATATTGGGATATTGGATGCTCAAGGAACATGCATTGTTGGTCTTTCCACTGTTACTCCTATTATTTTTCTCCACTGACATGTTATCTCTACCCATTATTGTGGGAAAGGGTAGCCTCTGTTGGTGTGTTTTTGTGGTTTTTGTCTAACTATGCAGGAAAGTAGAGCTATATTTAGATGGATACAGAGTTGCAAAATTTTATTTATGATGGTTGAAATGTGTACATTCTTATCTTGAGATAAATTTTTGCTTCTTCACATATAATAATTTGTATGCTTCTTTTAAGGGGAGGTAAACCGTTAGGTTTTTGGGTACTCTTAGAGCACTCTTGCACAATTCTAGATTGGGTCCACAGGTGAGTGTGGGTTAGAAATAACGAAGGCTCTTTCTTTATGAAATTGTTGGAACTTCTAAACCTCGAGGCACTGTAGCATGCACGTAATTTATTTTGCATGCATGCTGCCAAGACATTTTGACCTAGAATTGGGATGGTTGGTTTGGTGACTTGGGTTACATAATTTTTTGGTTTACTTTGGAGTTACAAGGATATTATATAAGTTATCTTCACTCTTAAGGACTTTGTGAGCAAGTGATACTCGAGGACACTCATATCTATCGTGTTTGTACACGTGTGTGTGATTGGACAGTCCTTGCAAAGCTTAGTCTTTTTGATGAAAAGATAATTTCCATATGATTAATTTCTTTGTTAAGGTCTTTTCATTTTATGTTATGACATCCTAACTGGTGTCATTTATAAACTTCTTTATAGACCCAGAACGTTTCATCACCCTTTCATTTTTAAGAATTTTTGGATATCTGGATGCCTAATGATCATTGAGATGTTTTTCCTAGTGATTAACATCGAGTAGCAGTAGAGATCACTTTCACAAGGGTGTATAGTGTTATGGAGATGGCTGAGACTATTGGCACTAGCTTTAATGCAGGTCAAGTCAGTCTTATCATCAGTAAGTCCAGTCCCATGTCCTATGAATCAACATTGAGGATTCATTTCCCGAATGTGGATGAGGACAGTATGAAACCTTTGACATTAATTGAATTGACGAAAAACTGTATTAGCTTGCAAAAGCAAAATACAGAACTGGTACAAATTTTCAAGGATCATTGTTTTGAATTGATAGACTTGTTGTTTTGGAAGCTGATATAAAGCCATGGAGGATATTCATGGTTCCGTCCTTTGATTCTAATCTTGGAGAGGAGTCTTAAAAGGGGAGGAGTAATTGAGTTTGAGTGACAAAAGTTATAAAAAAAGGCTCCAAAGACTTTATAGGTAACTGAAGAAGCTTGCTGTTATAAGATGTATTATAGAAGATGATTAAGATCAAGTTTGAGTGTTGACTTTTTGAGGTTTATTCATACTCAAATTCAAGGATAGAGCATGTTTGTAAGAATCCTCTCTGTATGTTTTATTTTATTCAGAAACTTGATTACTAGAGTAGATATCAAGTTTAGGGGAGGATTGTTGGAAATAAAATTGACCAAGTCCCTAGACGCTGACAAGAGGAACTTGGACGCTGACAAGAGTAAACGAGGCGCTGACAGATGAGACGCTGATAAGAATTATCAAGGCGCTGACAAGAATAATCTTAACACAAAGACAAGGACTAAATCTGCCAATGAGGAATTCTTCAAGCTGGTGGACAAATATGAAGATAAGAATTCAGAATATATTCCTAAATCTTTAAAAGATTTAGTCAATAAGTTATTTGAGTATGTTTATCTTGTGTCTCTTCCTAAAATAATTGATCTTAACTTTTTGTACA
Source organism: Glebionis coronaria (assembly GCA_025667525.1). Classification (NCBI taxonomy): domain Eukaryota; kingdom Viridiplantae; phylum Streptophyta; class Magnoliopsida; order Asterales; family Asteraceae; genus Glebionis; species Glebionis coronaria. The sequence continues at coordinate 182,211,451 of CM046876.1, forward strand.
AGGCTCCTTCAACCTATAAAAGGAGGCCTTAGGGTTAGACATAAGACACATTCCTTTCTCACACCTCTTCCACTTATCTCATAACACTTTCATTGTAATCATTCATTGATATTATTAATCAAAGTGAAAGTTTGGTTTACTTTGTTTTGTTCTTTGTTCCAAGTGTTAAATTCCGCTTAACACTTAGATTGTTCAATACAACAAAGTTTCTCTATGTGTTAAACTTGATTTAATCTCGTTAACACAAAGCTAAATCGATCTAAGTTCGTGATCAACACCATCATCAATATACCAAGCATGAAGAAGAAGCTTGCAGTTCATTTTCCAATAATGGTTCCATCATCAAGCAGCCTCTTCAGTTTGGTTCATGTTTTAACCCTAAACCATAACCGAACCAAAGTAATAGCTTTCATATTAGCAAAAACTGAACCATCGGTCTCGTTTTTGTCATTCTATAGTTACATTTAGTTTTTTACTATTTTTTGCGGGTTTAAAGCATAAAATAGCTACGTACTTTTTAAAGTGTATCGATATGGTACATATATATATATTTTTATTATCTATATGGTACGTCTACTTTATCAAATGTATCGATGTGACCACTTTTTAGAATATTGGTCAATAGCGACAACCACTTCCGTCGTAATTCCGTCAGCATTCATGGTTTCCGACAGATTCTGTGACAATATTTCTGTCGCAAAGAAGGAATTTGCAATTCGTAATAAAAAAAATATAATTTCATTAAAAGAAATTAGTTTCATAAAAAAAACTGTAATTTCTTAAAGAAATTGTAAATTCATAAAAAAAAAATTGTAATTTCATAAGAAAAAGTAATTTGATAAAAAAAATATTGTAATCTGTTAAAAAAATTGTAATTAAATAAAAAAGTCGTAATTTCATAAAAAGTGTAAATTATTTTCATAAATTTTTTGTTGAATTTTTTTTTCAAATTTAATTTAATAATTTTGTTATAGATTTTTTTCGATTTTTTTTCCAGATTTCTTTTCCAACAAATATTCATTTTTTTTACAACATAAAATTTTACTCCGAATTAAAATAGTAGCTGAAAAAAATTATGAAAAAAAAAATTGAATTTTTGTTTTGGTCCAAAATTTTCAAAAAAAATCATAATTTTTTTAGATGTTTTTGAATTTTTATTCATATTTTTTCCAAAAAAAAATCCTTTTTTTTCCAACATAAGATTTTTTTACAAATTAAAATAGTAGTTGAAAAAAAAAATATTTTATTGGAAAAAAATTGAATTTTTGCTTTGGACAAATACTTTTCAAAAGCAATCATAGGTTTTTTTCGAATTTTTTTCACAAAATTTTTTTTCATATTTTTTTTTCAGATTCTTTTTCAACAAAAATTCAATTTTTTTTAACATAAGATTTTTTTCCGAATTAAATTAGTAACTGAAAAAAAATTCGAAAAAAATTTATTTTGTTGAAAAAACAATTGAATTTTCGTCATGGATAAAAACTTATTAAAAAAAATCATAATTTTTTTTCATACTTTTTTTCGATTTTATTTTTTTCAACAAAAATTCAATTTTTTTTCAACATATTTGTTTTTCAAATATAATTAGTAGCTGCAAAAAGTATTAAAAAAATCAAAAAAAATAATATTTTGTTGGTAAAAAAATTGAATTTTTGTTTTGCACAAAGAATTAAAAAAGAAAAAGTTCGATTAAAAAAAAGTTCATAGAAAAACAATTTGAAATGTTTAAAAAACAAAAACAAACACTCGTTGGTGTAAAGGATTAACAGTGCAAATTTTTGATATAAACGCTCGTTAGTAATTTGACACGTCAGCAAACTAACATGTTAAAAAGGTAAAAAATAAGGTACACGTATCATATTATCCAATTTATTAAAGTAGACATATTATATAAATAATAAAAAAATATACGTACCATATCGATATATTTTAAAAAATACATAATTATTTTATTGTTTAAAACATTTTTTTTCTCTCCAAATAATCACGAGAAAGAAACCATATAAGTTGATAAAGTAAATCTATACAGTAGCACAGTGGTCAAATAAATGGTGTGTATCCGTGTCAACATGTGTTTTGAATGTTAGTAAAAAATAAAAGTCAGACATTTCATTGCTTCTCCTTTTATCAAACTTTATCTGAGATATGTAGACCCTTGATGTACCAGCACCATATTATACGTAACAATCCCCACTAAAACACTCAAATGGTCGCCACTCCAGATTAAAGAACAAAAGAGTTCTAAACTTTTTCTTATTAATACATGGTTGGTATTTCTACACCTTTACCTCCATGTCACTTTTTGGATTCAATTTACAAGTCAAAGATTTGGAAAAGTTTCTTGGCTTATTACATTGCATTCACTTGAATATATCACATTGCATTCACTACAACGTAACATAAGCCATATGAATATTCAAGTGGCTAAAAGAAATGCTTTCGATAATTTTGTTATTACAATTGAGTAGCTAACAGGAATTAATGGCATAAGTTTGTCGAAACTTACTTTAATAAATTTGAATGTCTACCAAGAACGTTATATAAATTAAAGATTGTCCCGTAACATAAAATGCTACGTAGCCATTTGAACATTCCCTGAATCCAGGGTACTTCTTACAAATTCACACTTTCAAAATATTACAACACAAGATAAATATACTTAGCTAATTGTCCCTCTCTAGGTGTGTTTTTCACTCATTAACATCTTACCGGTTAAGCCACAAGACATAGCCTCATTTGGTATTTTTCCTACAAGATGAACTCCTTCGGCGAAAACCACACCCATGCCCATATGCAAATGAGGCTCAATATGACAATGAAACGCCCACACACCTGGATTATCAGTAACAAATCTTAACGCTGTCCATCCGTAAGGAAATATTACCACGGTATTTCTCAATGGTGGGTTTTTTAAGTTCAGTTTCTTTTCGTCTTTCTTTGAAAACTTGCCTTCTCCATACCCCAACACCCAAAAGTCGTGTCCATGAAGATGCCATGGATGTATCTCACTCACATCCGCCTTTAGCGCATTAGCATTTTGTAGTATCACGTCAATAGTAGTGTTAAATTTTAGCATATAAACCCCATTTCCATATGTGGAGTTGGGATTTGACGGGGGTTTCATTATGTCATACGTGTTAAGGAATGTATCGGGTGGGCTCTTTTGGTCAAAGGCTTCGTTAAAACCATGTTTGATTGACGCTAAGTAAGGGGTCGGCGGTAGGGTCAATGACACATTGTTGATAGCCCACTTGGTATAACCATTGATGCGATTTTGAGTATTGAGGAGGAAGATTCGGCGATGGTAGTTAGTTGGGGGCTTTGGTGATCCTGAACGAGCGAGTATTCTTTTAGAAAATGATTTAGTATGAGCATAGTCGTTCCAAAGAGGGGTTTGCGGAGGAGCAAGTGTAGGAAGTTTTGAGGCCGTGGTAGATTGGTAGTGTAATATAGCTAAACCTTGAGGGGTTCCTGGTTCTCTTCCTCTCACACCAACTGATATCCAATAGTTATCGCTGGGGTTTTGGTCTGTACGAAATATTACTGAATATGTTTCACCAGAGTAAATGTCAAAGTCATTCACCGAAAAGGGCTGAAGGTAGTTCCCATCAGCTTCCACCATCACCATCTTGTGGTTCTATAAATGCATAAACAACAAAATAATTGAATTAGTTTCTTTTGTGTAGAGTTAACATCAGTTAAAAGAAAGGGGATCATGATTTAGGTACCACTGCCTTTGTTTCGTTCATTATTAAAGTTGAATATATGCAATAAGTATTTTTCAAAAGGCTGTAATCTAATTATAGAGATCCCCATTTGCAATGAAAGTGAGCTAAAAATGCTCTATCTTTACTTTATTCTTGATGAATATCAAAGTGTGGTTTATTATGAACATTGCACTCAAAATATGTAATCATCAGCATCTAGGCATAGTAAGAAACAATGTGACCTCATGTCACAGTCATCGTAATTACATGTGGTAAAATGGTCTTATTAGGCATGTTGGGTGTGAATCAAAACAAATAAATGTGCCGTGTTAGTTTGACTAATTACATATACACGGTTTTTCTATCTTTAAACTAATAGCATCTACAATGCATCAAGTCTTTAAGACTTGATGCATTTAATTCAATCAATGCAAACCTTATTTAATAACTAGGACGTGAAACAAAAGCTTAGAGTTTCTCAAGCTTTTCCAAAAATCTTTTCAAAAATCTTGCTATGCAATGGTAAAAACCTTATCAAAAAGCTTTTTAGAATTGTAAAAAGCTTTTCACCACTTTTTCCATTGTAGGTGCTCTAATGGAAAAAAAAAAGACAATATATAGTTTATGGACTAACCCCAATAGCAAGGTTGAGTGAGGCTAAAGCAGTAGTACTAGCCACTCGCAGCCGGTATGTCTTGTTTGGCTGGACATGTAAGATGTTTGGTGCACACTTTTCGTTTCCCCTAAACTTGCACCCAGGCTGACGACCTCCGCTATTATGTGCAGCCGCTAACGAGCAGTTATATTGCCCTCTTCCATTTATCAGCAAACTCTGTAAAAAACACAATACAGAATTTCAAACATGCCTATTATATGATGTCCAGACGTCGAGTTCTCTTAACTGAATAAAACTCCACCCTATTAGAAAGTTAAGGTAGCCACTGTAGAGATGAAGCGGTATTCTTTTGTAGGTCGTACATTATTGTTAAACAAGTACGAGTATTCCATTAGCGTTGAGTGAAATTAGCAGAATTTTTTTAACACTTTTTATATTTAATGTGGAGTATATAGTTTCAGTAGTGTTGCTGATTTGACCAATCCGACATGCAATCCATGTTGCGTCCACTTTATCCTTTAATTATGCTAAGCATAAAGCTGCACTAAAAAGAATCTAACAAGCATGGAACCAAGATTTATGTCCTATCATCTTTTCGACTAAAGTTTCCTAAATAGTACTGTATTTTTTAAATATAGGCTGCGCGATGAATAATTTTATAACCATATAAATTTAATTTAATAAAAGTATGACACCACGCTTGAATATCATAACTAAAAAGTGAGACGGGTTGAATGATTAAAAAAGTGTGTCAAACTAGTAAAATACGCTGAATTTATTCTCTAAACATAAAGTTAAGGATAAATTAAGATTAGGATATGTGTTTAACAGACCTGAGGTTCACCGATCCAGCGCATAGGATTGGCCGAAAGATCAACTTCTTGTTCATGAACACCTTTGTGCCACCAGTCACTTAGCAATAGGTTGAACTCTCCATCATATCTGAATGGTTCCTTTTTACCTTCCTCAACGTCTACTATCAGTAATCCATATAATCCTGCTGATCTTTGCATGCCATAATGTCCATGGTAGAAGTATGTACCCGCCTACGTACACCATTTCATTATTCAATACTCCGTTTCTTACAAATACAATATCCACTTTCAAATTATATTAAAATTCTATGATTTTCTAATGTTATTAATTTCCATTACCAAAATTAACATCAACATCATACGATGTAAAGGTGGCAAATCAACATCATGTGTAAATTTAAGGCGTATCGCCATCATAGAGTACTAGTTTGTATACAAAAATGGACAAAAGTGTGAATCGAGTAATAACAATTTGACCCCCACCACATATGTGTCTAGCAATAGAAAATATATAGTTGGTATACATCTATACGAAAATTTTTATTGGTGTTATAAACCTATATGATGCAATAGATTCTAGTTAGAACTTTCATATACTTACCTTATCAACTTTGAACCTGTAGACAAATGTTTCTCCAGGGTTTATGGCACATTGTGATATTGATGCAGTTCCATCAGCCCATGGTGTTCCAAGCTAATTAGAAAGAAAGAAAAAAAATACAAAAAGTATGAGTAGTTGGTGGTTACTATCAAACAATGACTAAAAGGAAGCTATTAAACTTGTGAACCGCTTAGAGACCTGTCTAATACCATGCCAATGAATAACGACTCCCTCAGTGTGTAGTTTGTTAGTAAGATGGACAACAACGGTATCGCCAGCCCGGGCCTTAATAGTCGGGCCAGGGAACTGACCGTTGATGCCCATCACTACGTTCTCTAAGCAATCTGGTGCACCATACATGTACTCGACTTCCCATTCAAAATGCCTAGCCTTTGCTCCAGAAACTGACCTCACAAGCACCCCAAAACAGCACAAATGTACAAGTAAGCATATGAGTGCAAGCCTAGTAGGAGCCATTTAGGTTTTAACAAGTGAGATATGAAAAATAATGGAACAACTACACAAGGTATATATAGTGGGTGGACGCTTGCTTTTTAAATACTTAATTTGGTAATCACTTGTCAAATTGGCTAAACACCGTCCTTCGAGTATCTTTGGCCAATTCAAAAAAAAAGATAGTTTCGATAACTAAGGCTACCCACAACGCTACTAGGTCGCGACCTAATTTTTTCGGCCTGCGACCTAGTGCGACCTATTTGCCATAACCCGGCGACCTAGTGCGACCTAATAAAATTTTTTTTTTTTTAAATCATTATTTTCTCTTTATAAATACCACATTTTCACACACAGTTTTTTCACACACAACTCAACACACAACTCTGTTTTTTCACACACACATTCAGAAATCAAAAATGGCATGCTCATTCCCGCATACCGAAGCCGAGATTAAGGCTATAATTAAGAGACAAATAATTCAACAACAACGCCGTTACCAGGAGCTTACGAAGTTAGGTGATGATTTCGATGCTGCGTCCGAAGAGAATACGGAATTGAGCTCGGCATGTAAGAAATGCCGTGATCTCTCCCCACAGGAGCGTCAGTTTGTCGACACGTATCTTAGTAAGCAAGCTGATTTGGATTTCAGCCTCCGGAGATCTTGTGTAGAAAGTCGTCAAAATTGGAGGCTAGAATTGAAGAAAATACTAAATGGTTGAATAACTTTGGTTCTTCGTCCCGATATCAAACAACTCATATCGGTCCTTCGTCGCAACAACACCGAAGCAGAAATGAGTCGCCCGATCTACCATTTCCAATTTCAAACGACTCGGATGGCAGAATGACTGACAATGAGGTGTATCAACTATACCTAGATCAAAAAGTGTTGAGACAACAAGAGGAAGAAGAAGAAAGGGAACGAAGGGAGCTGGAGACACAAATTATGGCGGAAGAAGATGAAGAAGAAACATTACGTTGGGAGTTTCCTTGTGGTCGGTTTTCGGATTCGGATCCAAGAACTGACTAATCGTATTATGTAATTTTATTTTTAGTATTGTATTGCATTTCCTATTGTATTTCAATTTCAGTATTTTCATGTTTTATTAGTATTGAATAAATTTTTAACTTTCGAATATAAGATTTTTACATTTCTTTTTACGGTATATAGTATAAATTTTATATTAAATTTTTTTTTTAAACACAAACACAAACCCCTGATTTTTTTAACACAAACACAAACACACAATTGAATTGGGTCGTGACCAGGGTCGATTTGTGTCCGACCGACACCGGCGACCGAATCGCCGCAACGCGGCGACTCGGTCACGACCGACAGGCGACCGAGAAAATCCCGGTGCGTTGCGGGTAGCCTAACTTAACAAAATATCAACTAAAATAGTCAAAACCCTAGATTCGAACATATTTATCCATAAAATATCTGACACTGTTCTGTGTTGTTTTTTTTCAAAGGTGAGTACCAAATAAGTTAAAATATTTTACTATAAAATCTCATTTTTATTTATTAAAATTTTTGCTTACTAATAAAATTTTTAATTATTTAATTTATTATAAGTTTTCCTTCCTCAAACAAAATTAATATAAAAGTAAGACTTAAGTTCATTTGAATATAAAACTTATCTAAGATATGGGGGGACTCATCCCCACTCTCTATCTTCCTACCATTTAATGATTGAGATTAAATTCCTACTTTAAATGCAGGGGTATTTCGGTCATTTCATCATATACTATATAACCCTTTCTTTCTTTTTTTCTCATAAAAATACACACACCGTTACTTTTTTATCTCTCTAGCCCGATCTCCTTTATCTCTCTAAGATGTCTCTAACATCATAGATCTATCGTTACGAATCCACGGCAAATTCAAAGGGATGATTATGAAACCATCATGAATCCATCAACATGAATCCATCACGATCCATCATCAGGTTAGAATTTTTTTATTTTTAGACTTGATTGGAATAAGCTTATTAATTTATCATCATCATAATTATAAGCTTTTGATTAGCTTATATTGAATAAAATTGTTTGAATTCATTATTCTTAATAAATAAGCTAGCTTATTAGGTGATTTATGTGGATAAGTTGATTTGTTTGAATAAGCTTTTAATTTAAATGAGAGTTATGAATAAGATTTTTAATTAGATTAGAGTTATGAATTAGCTTGTTAATTAGATGATTTGAATTATAAGCTAGATTATTAGCTTTTTTAATGAATTATCATATTATTTGAGTAAGAGAGTTGTGAATAAGCTTATGTTTGTGTGAATAAGCTGTATTACAAGGAACTTTTTATGTTGCTGATGTAGGCTAAATTAATCTTGATGTATCATATATGATACTTCATTTATCATATATATGATAGATATATGATATATGATATATGATATATGATAGGCATATCAAATATGATCCATGATGTATCATATATGATGTAAGACGCATTTTAATCAAGTTGTTGATGCAAGTTGAAATAAGCTTGATGTATCACATATGATACCATAGTTATCATACATGATAAGTATATGATACGTTATATATGATAGGTATATCATATATGATACATGAGGCATCATATATGATGTTTCTGACTAACCACAAAAAAATAGTTTGATATTGTACATGGCTTTTTATAATTTTGACCTGTTGTGCATTTTTATACTTGTTTGCTACATAATTCAGTTATCGATAAAATAATGCCTAATATGTTATTTTTTTCTCTTCTATAAATGCAGAGTATGCGAACACAACAAATAACAAGTATGGATATTACAATTGCTCGGTTGGAGCAAATCATGAAGACGTGCATGCGTATGTGTAAGGATAAAATGAAGTCGCCGTCTTGGACAAGATGATGTCTTACAAAAGAAAAGTAAATTTGGTTGAAAATGAAGAAGAATTGATTGAAGAAGAATAATAGCAGTTTCAATAATAAGATGTTTTGGTTTTAATTCTGAATTCCGTAGACTTTTTTATTTTTGTATCTTATGTGAATAAGTGGTTTTAATCATAACTGGTTATATTTTATTTGAGCAAGTGTTTTATCATTATTTGTATGGTCTTAAATAGCACTATTTTTTATTTTCTGAACAAGTGTTTAATCATTGATTCAGTAGGTTGCTTGTCTTAATCATGAATCTATTAGAACCTTTGTTTAATATGCATTACATTTTTTGGTATCATATATGATAATATGTTATCATATATGATACTCACAAAAAAGTTTTTTTTTTATTTTCTGAAAAGTGTTTAAACATGAATATAACACTCTTTGTTTAATCTGTGACATTTTTTTCTTAAGTATCATATATGATACTGCATTATCATATATGATAATGAAGTAACATATATGGCATAACTTAAGAGTTACAGGTATTGTCATATATGATATTAAAAAAAGGTAAGACGACTATGCTTCAGGAATATGATAAAAACTTTATCAAAATAACAACGTTATCCAAAAATTACATTTACATATGTTTTGTCATTTTCATATTCAACAAAAATGACAATTATTGAGTAGCATTAAAAAGTTAAACTAATACATCACCATACATAAATTACAAAGAAATTAAGTATTCAAATGTTTGAAACAATGAATGTTGATCTCAGTCATCACCATTTTTCTTGCAAACTTGGCGCTCTTCTTTCATGCACATGATCTTGTTATTTCAGTCCGGAATCCAATGTTCTACTTCTTGGTCTTGAGATGATTGAGTTCTTCAAAATGTATTGAAAAAGGCTTCCACTACATAAATAAAAAGACGTGGTTTTAGTTTCAACTAGATTATCATATATGATATATTACAGAAGCTGAATTTCAACTAGATTATCATATATGATAATATACACAAAACTAACTTTTAATTACCCACCAGGGTCACATACTTGTTTGTATTTGTTTTCAAGCACATTATCATATTATCATATATGATACATCCATATATCATATATGATATATTTATCATACATGATATATGGAGGTATCATATATGATACATCTGTTCAACGTAGCGTACAACTTCAACACAACTCTCCTAATAAACTATTAACATAACTCGCCTTATGCTTATACTACAGTTTTAACAAATTATATTTATAAGCTTATTCACATAACTCTATTCACATTTGTAAGCTTATTCATATAACTATCATAATAAGCTTATTTACATAAAGCTTCAGTATAACACATCAAATAAGCTTATTTATAACACATCAAATAAGCTAACACATTCATAATCACATCAAAATAAGCTAAAAAGAATAAATTGATACGCTTAAAAAGTTATCATCTTATTCCTACCAAATCTGAACTTGTATATAAATTCACGTCAAATAAGCTTAAAAACAAGCTTATTTACATCAAATAAGCTAAAAAAGATATAGATCATAATCATATTACCTTATGTTAATCAATTTCGAAAGAGATGATTGAATACGAAGTAAATGATGATATAATAGATCGAAGATAGATCAAATTCGTGATTTAGATCGGGGTGGTGGATTTAAAGATGTGTTAATGTGTGTTTTTTGTGTGTGTACTTTGTTTTTAAGATCTGAGAAAAAAGAAGAAAGACGGGGATTATGTATGTTGAAGGTGAGGTGCGTGGGATGTGAAAAGACCAAATTGCCCTTTCGCTTTTTTATTAATAAAAGAAGGGTTTAATCTCAGCCATTGATCTTTGGTAGATAGAAGGTGAGGATTGGTCCATTTGTATCCTAGAAATACAAGGTGTCTAAAATAACTCTTCTCTAAAAGTAATTAAAAGAAACTTACAATTTTTGTTTATTTTTTATTTTAAAAAAAGATTCGTTAAAAGTTTTACACTTTTATTTACTATTTTTGAGTAACAAGAGACTTTTAGTGCTTTCTTTATTATTTATTTTTTTTCTTAAAAAAAAAAGAAAAAAAAATACTTTTTTTCTTCAAAGTTAAAGTTGATAAAAATTAATTTTTTATAACCTTTTTTAATAAAAGTTGATAGAAAATACTTTTAGTGCCCTTTATTACTTATTTTTTTTATCACTTTTAATTTAATAAGCAAATGTTATAAAATTTTGTAATATGTCTTCTAACCACTCTTAATTCATGTTTTACATGTTATGGAAGCATTTTTGATAAGGGTCTAAGAAATATTGAGCTGGAGAAAAGGTATATACTTAGCTGTAGCCAATTAACGTAATCGAATGATTTATTTTATTTTCTTTGTCGCATCTTACTATTCCTTAATGTTTTTTCATCTTTGTTTTTTCATGCACGGGTCCATTAATTTTATGAAAACGTCTGTGTTTGTATAAGGTGTGTTTATTCTGAAAGAAGAAGATTAGGCCGCGTTTAGTTAGAAAACATTTTTTATGATTTTCTATTTTTGGTTTTGTAGAAAAAGAGAAGGGATTTCTATCTCCACAAAACACTTGAAAATTTATAAAACGCGTTTAGTTAGAGAAATATTTGTTTGTGTTTTCTATTTAGCAAAATTAGAAAACATGTTCAAGTGTTGTTGTTATAGGTTTTCGTCAGTAAATTTAAGTTTTCTTTGGTAAATTCACGTTTTCGTCATTAAATTTACGTTTCCGTCAATAATTTTACGTTTTCATCAGTAATATTACGTTTTCGTCAGCAATTTTACGTTCTTGTCAGTAAATTTACATTTTCGTCAGTAAATTCACGTTTGGGTCAGTAAATTTCGGTTTTCGTCAGTATTTTTACGTTTTCGTCAGTATTTTTATGTTTTCGTCAGTAAATTTACGTTTTTGTCAGTAAATTTACGTTTTCGTCAGTAAATTTACGTTTTCGTCAGTAAATTTACGTTTTCGTCAATAAATTCACGTTTGGGTCAGTAAATTTCGGTTTTCGTCAGTATTTTACGTTTTCGTCAGTAAATTTACGTTTTCATTATTTTAACGTTTACCTCAGTAAATTTTTCGTCAGTGAATTTACGTTTTCGTAAGTAAATTTACGTTTTCGTCAGTAAATTTTACGTTTTCGTCAGAAATTTTATGTTTTTGTCAGTAAATTTACGTTTTCGTCAGTAAATTTACGTTTTCGTCAGTAAATTTTACGTTTTCGTCAGTAAATTTACGTTTTCTTCAGTAAATTTACGTTTTCGTCAGTACTTTTACGTTTTCGTCAGTAAATTTACGTTCTCGTTAGTAAATTTACGTTTTCGTCACTAAATTTACGTTTTCATTATTTTAACGTTTACCTCAGTAAATTTACGTTTTCGTCATTAAATTTACGTTTTCGTCAGTGAATTTACGAAAACGTAAATTTACTGACGAAAACGTAAATTTACTGACGAAAACATAAATTTACTGACGTAAACGTTAAAATAATGACAAAAACGTAAATTTACTGACGAAAACGTAAATTTCCTGACAAAAACGTAAAATTTCTGACGAAAACGTAAAATTTACTGACGAAAACGTAAAATTTACTGACGAAAACTTAAATTTACTAACGAAAACGTAAATTCACTGACGAAAACTTCAAATTTAGTGGAAAAAAAACCTAAACTTGCTAACGAAATTTACTGAGGTACAATTTAAAATAATGATGAAAACGTAAATTTACCGACGAAAATGTAAAAGTACTGATGAAAACGTAAATTTACTGACGAAAACGTAAATTGCTGACGAAAACGTAAGTTTACTGATGAAAACGTAAGTTTACTGATGAAAACGTAAGTTTACTGATGAAAACGTAAATTTACGGACGGAAACGTAAATTTACTGACGAAAACTTAAATTGTTGACATAAACGTAAATTGCTGACGAAAACGTAAATTTACTGATGCAAACGTAAGTTTACTGATGAAAACGTAAGTTTACTGATGAAAACGTAAATTTTCTGACGTAAACATTAAAATAATGATGAAAACGTAAATTTACTGACAAAAACGTAAATTACCTACGAAAACATAATTTTACTAACGAAAATGTAAAATTTCTGACGGAAACGTAAATTTACTGACGAAAACGTAAAAATACTGACGAAAATGTAAAATATTTGCGAAAACGTAAAATACTGATGAAAAGGCCAAATGTCCAACACAAACGTAAAAATAAAGAGAAAATTAGTTTTTGTGTGTTAAAAGGAAAACATGGAAAACAAAAAAAAGTTGTTTTCTTGTTTTGTGTATAAAAGGGGAAAATAGGAATTTTGTGTTTTGTAGAGATATTTTCTGGAAAATGATAATTTGAACGCGTTTTCTATTTTCCTTGTTTTCTAAAAAACATTTTGTGGAAAACAAGGTGTTTTTCATCCAACTATTTTTATGGGATTAGGTAATTGTTCTTGAACCGGTTTTATCGACACTACTTGTAACACACTATCATTTTTTCAACGAATAAACAAAAAAAAATCAGGTTTATAAAAACTTTTAATCGAACAAACCCGTTATATTGATGTTAATCATATAACCTTCTCAAGATATATAAATGAACAAGAAACATAATGACCATGTACGAAGCTGTTCGACTAAGTAACATAGTGCACTGTTATCATTTGACCATGTTATCTGGTGCACTCTTATACATAGATGGAACTTGTGTGAAATTTTTGGAGAAGCGGAGTGCTATATTAGCTAATTTGAGTCAGTCAAAATGGTATTTCTTTCAAGCTAATATAAGTAGGAACTTTCAAAATTTTGGGAGGGCCGTCACTTTCGTTAGGGTCCGTCCATAATCTTATACGTATACCATAAAATGTGAGCAAACTGGGATATAGTGTTGGAAATTTTAGCACATCAAATGGACCAAAATAAACACAATAAACGGTTTGGAATGTCTAATCGAGCAAAATTCCTTCAAATCAGTTGTTTCTTTTACGTTTTGACTTAACGTATAAGGCTTATAATAATCGTAGCTAAGCAATGTTTTCAGACATATAAAACTCAATAAATTTAATAAAATAGTGTTATTATATATCCAGTATGTTACCATATTCTTAAGCCGAAGGGAGAGTGAGACCTTTTTTCACTCGTGAGTCTCCCAACTCGCGCGCTAGTCGCCATCCCCTCTACTCAGAACTCACACGCGAGTAAGTTGCAAGCAACAAAAATTCATACCACACTCAACCAGCATGAGTTACAACTAATGGGACCCGCATGTTTTTTTACCGTTTCATATTAATTTTAATTTTTTTTACCAAAGTTTACTTTTAAATATCATTATCATTTTTTCATATTTCACACACAAATTCTAAAACCTCTCATCTCCATCACCTTCAAATCATGTCTCAAGAAAACACATCCCGATCCATCAACAAACGTCGAGGTAGGCGAAATACCTAAAACTCACCACTCACACCGCACGAATCTTTCGACCTGTAAAACCCATCACCCGGCTACGTGAACACCGTACGACCACCATCATTCTTTCAACCACAACCTTACCAAAACACACCTTACTGTTGCCCGAACCCAAGCCAATACCAGTAGCCCTAAAACCCGTCACCCGGTTATTTGTCACAAACACATAGGAGTGGTTCGTCATCACAACAAATGCCACCAAACTATGTGTCACCAACACACATGGGTGGTTCCTCATCATAACCCGCCTATGAAACTGAAGAGTGCTACAACCCGTAGTATTCAGAAACGTATGAAGGGTTTGCTTCGTATCAACAAACCGGGTCTCCCGAGCAAGAAACCATTCCAGAAACACAAGAAAAAGTCCAAAGACCTAAACCGAATAAGCCACTATCTAGGGCACATTAAAAGAAGAAGGCGGTCGAAGAACCTACAAAACGACAACAACATTAGACAACAGCGGAGGAAATTGCTTTGGAAAAAGGTTGGGTTGCCGTGTCTAATGACAACGTTTGTGGAAATGAAATGACTAAGGAGGGATTTTGGACAAAAATCCTTGAGTACTTTGAGAGCAAAACAAACCAGTACATGGCTTGTACATATGATTCTTTGAACGGGGAAGTGGAAGACAATTCGACCGGCTATAGCTCGGTTTTGTGGGGTTTATGCTCAAGTGATGCAGATGGGGTCTGAAAGGTGGTGCGGCGGATGGTGATTTTTTTAACCGGCTGTTGGTGCATTATGAAGTTCAAGTTGGATTACCGTTCAAATTTTGTCATTGCTGGGAGATTGTGAAAGACAGCCAGAAATGGAAGGAGGTTGAATTGCCTAAAGAATTAACCAGGACTTCTCAAATAAGCAAGAGATATAAGTCATCTGTGTCTAGTTCGTTTAGTACAAATTCTGTGGATGCAAGTAACAGTATGGAAGTTGTTGGCACTGATAATGAAGAAGTGCAACCGATCCCACGTCCAATTGGCAGGGACAGAGCTAAGGCTAAGGTTAAAGGGAGCAGATGTTCGGTGGAGTCGAGTACAAACGACGAGGCTTTGGCTAGGTTGATGTTGTCAAGGTTTGGTGAACAACAAGAACGGGCCATTCTAATGCAGGGTGAACAACAGGCCGCATATTTTGAGATGAAGAAGAAAGAGATGAAAATTCGGGAAAAAGAACTGGAAATCGCCCGAGTCAAGCAACAAAACAATGACTTTGACTATTACTTGCAGCCATGTGACCATTTGAAGGGACGTGAACGTGCAGTCGCGGAGTGGCGCTGAGCTCAGATCAAGGCGAAATATGATTTCCCTTTTTAGTTTTTTTAAATGTTTTTTTAAATTTCATATGTATCGTCTTTTAGTTTCGTACTATGTTTTAATTTTCTATGTATCCGTGTTTTAATAAAATGTATGAATAAAAAATATTTAATAAAAGAGTGAGAGTGGTGTGTAATGAGTTGTATTGAGTTTGAGCGAGTGTCATTACCTTCAAAGAGGAGTTTGAGTGAGTTGTAATGAGTTTTTAAAAAACTGATATAACGCTGACGTGACGATAAGTAACTTTATTACCATTCCCTTTAATCTTAGTAAACGCATATGTATTTAATTTTGGTGTTGCGGTGATCGTGATCATTATCGTAACGTCACACCAGCTTTTCAACGTCACCAACATATTTCAATAGTATAAACAACTTCGCAATTCAAACAGATATCACTTATCACACATAATTAAAAATCACACACAATATTCACAAGTCGGTGGTTAATCTATCATGAAAACATGTGGGTCTATAAACCGACTCTGTTAGTTGTGCATGAAAGACCCGTGCGACAGAGGTGTGTGTTTTAGCAGCCGACGCGTTAATTGGGGGCAAACCCGTTAGTTTTCATATGTAACACCCGAGTCTTAGTTGAATTCATTTATTTATTTACTTACAAATGTGGTAAACATGTCTATTACTTTTTGGTCAAAAAGCTAGCCCTATTATGTCTTTAACATATACTGTAGCATCAAGTAAACATGGTTCAATGATTCATACTTTAGTATAAGAGAGAATTTCTTAAATAGTCTCTTTTCTGGCTTAAATACGAAACTAGTCCGCGCATAATTTTTTTTACCAAATTAGACTTTTAATAATAGCCGTAGGATTGTAGAATCTAACGAATGAAAACTACGTTGCACCATCAAAAATTGTGCGTCAAATATTGTGCGCTGATACCTACCAAAATTCAGTTTTGTGCACCTAGTGCACACACTATGCGCCTAGATGCACAACATATTTATGCACAAGAAATATGCGCCTAGATGCACAAATTCATGCGCCTAGATGCACAAAACATACGCGCCTAAATGCATCTTGTGCACTTGGTGCGCAACTTACGCTATGGTGCATAAGAAATAAAAAGTGCGCCTAAAACAAAGCTTATGCATATAAGATGCATACCATCTTGTGCGCCTAGTGCACTTAGCCAAAATGCGCCTAAAACAGTTCTTGTATATTGTGATTTAGGTGCATACCATCTTGTGCGCCTAGTGCACTTAGCCAAAATGCTCCATCAGATTATGCTGTGAGATGCACCTTGTGCGCTACATGCACACCAAATTATGTGCGCTTGCAACCAAATCACTAGATGCTGTGAGATGCACCTTGTGCAATAGATGCACATAAAAATGCACCATTATGCACAAACATATGCGCCTAGTTGCACAAGCTAATGCACTTTGGTCTATTTTGGTAAGAAGAGAAAACTTTGTCTAGTTTCGTAAAGAGAGTTGTAATATAGTCTAGTTTCGTAATTTCTTTTTAGTATAAACATGACTCTGTGTCTTATATATGAATAGTCGGAATCAACAACTATTTCTTCAATTATTTTATTCTGTATAATTAGAGGTGGCAAATGGGTTGGTTTGGTTGGGTTTGGGTCATGGGTCAAATGGGTTTTGGGTCAAATGGGTTATGGTCAAATGAGTCATCATTTAATAATGGGTCTAACGGGTTATGGGTCAAATGGTTTGGGTCTGGTCAACCCACTAACTTACAATATTTTCTTATCTTTTAAGATGTTCAAACGTTTTTACCCGTTTTCGTTCGATATTTACGTTTTGGTATGTTGTTTTAAGTTTTTCATCGATTTTTACGTTTTCATCAGTTTTTTAACGCTATCATCAGTATTTTTACATTTTCGATAGAAATTTTACGTTTTCGTCTGTAAATTTACGTTTTAATCAAAAATTTACGTTTTCGTCAAAAAATTTACATTTTCGTCTGTAAATTTACGTTTTCGTCAGTAAATTTACGTTTTCGTCAGAAAATTTACGTTTTCGTCAGTAAATTTACGTTTTCGTCAGAAAATTTGCGTTTTCGTGAGTAAATTTACGTTTTCGTCAGAAAATTTATGTTTTCGTTAGTAAATTTACGTTTTCGTCAGTAAATTTACGTTTTCGTCAAAAAGTTTACGTTTTCATCAGAAAATTTACGTTTTCGTCAGTAAATTTACGTTTTCGTCTGTAAATTTACGTTTTTGTCAATAAATTTACGTTTTCGTCAGTAAATTTACGTTTTCGTCAGAGAAAAATTTACGTTTTCGTCCGAAAATTTACGTTTTCGTCAGAAAATTTACGTTCGTCAGTGAATTTACGTTTTTGTCTTAAAATTTACGTTGTCGTCAGAAAATTTACGTTTTCGTCTGAAAATTTACGTTTTCGTCAGTAAATTTACGTTTTCGTCAGTAATTTACGTTTTCGTCAAAAAATTTACGTTTTCGTCAAAAAATTTACGTTTTCGTCAGAAAATTTACGTTTTCGTCAAAAAGTTTACGTTTTCGTCAGAAATTTACGTTTTTGTTAATAAATTTATGTTTTCGACAGAAAATTTACGTTTTCATCAGAAAATTTACGTTTTTGTCAGAAAAATTACGTTTTTGTTAGAAAAATTACGTTTTTGTCCGAAAATTTACGTTTTTGTCAGTAAATTTACGTTTTCGTAAGAAAGTTTACGTTTTCATTAGAAATTTACGTTTTCGGCAGTAAATTTACGTTTACGTCAGTAAATTTATGTATTCGACAAAAAATTTACGTTTTCATCAGAAAATTTACGTTTTTGTCAGAGAATTTACGTTTTCGTCAGTAAATTTACGTTTTCGTCATAAAGTTTACGTTTTCGTTAGAAATTTACGTTTTCGGCAGTAAATTTATGTTTTCGTCTGTAAATTTATGTTTTCGTTAGTAAATTTACGTTTTCGTCTGTAAACTTTGTTCTCGTCAGTGAATTTAGGTTTTCGTCAGTAATTTATGTTTTCGTCAGTAAATTTACTGACGAAAACGTAAATTTAAAGACGAAAACGTAAATTTACTGACAAAAACGTAAATTTACTGATGAAAACGTAAATTTAAAGACGAAAACGTAAATTTACTGACGAAAACGTAAATTTACAGATGAAAACATAAATTTACTGACGAAACCGTAAATTTACAAACGAACACGTAAATTTACTGACGAAAACGTAAATTTAAAGACAAAACCGTAAATTTACTGACGAAAACGTAAATTTACTGATGAAAACCTAAATTTAAAGACGAAAACATAAATTTACTGATGAAAACGTAAATTTACAGACGAACACGTAAATTTACTGACGAAAACGTAAATATATAGACTAAAACGTAAATTTACCGACGAAAACGTAAATTTTCTGACGAAAACGTAAATTTACTGACGAAAACATAAACTTTGTGATGAATACGTAAATTTACTGACGAAAGCGTAATTTTTCTGACGAAAACGTAAATTTAGAGACGAAAACGTAAATTTACTAACGAAAATGTAAAATTTCTGACGAAAACGTAAATTTTCTGACGAAAACGTAAATTTACTGACGAAAACGTGAATTCACTGACGAAAACGTAAATTTACAGACGAAGTCGTAAATTTACTGACGAAAACGTAAATTTTTTCACGAAAACGTACATTTACTGACGAAAACGTTTATTAATAAAAATTAACTTTTTAGACTATTGAGTTTTTGGTCCAACAATAGGAACCATTAGACTCATTCTTATACCCATTTGACCCTTTCTTAAACCCATTTGACCCATTCTTAAACCCATTTGACCCAAACTTCATTTTACACAAAGAAATGGGTGACCCATTTGACCCATCACTCTATTTTTGCTCAACCCATTTCAACCCATAAGGTTATGAAATTGAACCCAGTTGACCTACTTTTTGTTGAATGGGTTGAAATTGCCACCTCTATGTATAATAATCTTGGGTCTGCGCGTTATGGCGATAATTTTTTTTTCTATGACGAGATGAACTTTTTTTATGAATTGATATTTAATTAATACGTTCAAACATACAAAATTGTAACGATATATATATTTCATAAAAGATTAAAGTGTAACAGAAATAACGATGTATATTACGATTCTAATACAATAAAGATTAATAATATAAAGTCGAAAGTCTAGCATGTAATAAAAACCAAACTTCTAAAAACGCGTTCTAAGATGTGAGGTTGGCCTCCATGTTAAAAAATAGAACTTGACGTTGGCTTTAGGCATGACGTGGGATAAGACGTGAAAAAGACGGGCAAAAGCCGCCAAAGGCGCGAGTTTTTTTTAAAAGACATTGATTTTTTTTTTAAACTATAAGATTTTGACTTGCATTTACTAATATGTTCAATTAGGGATCATGTTTACTAATGTTTATAACTCGTATAATTATAAATATGATTTAAAATTAAAAATCTATAAATATATATTCCCGTCTTAAGTCACGCGTTAAAAGCGTCGTGCCGCTACACCTTACGCAAAAGCTCAAAGTTTAGCGATATCTTCACGTCACACCTCACGCTATCTGAAACCTATCTAAAAACTAACCACCAAAGAATGAGGAAAGTTATTTTGTATACCATATTTATATTGGATAGCAAGGGACTAATCCTCACCATCCATCTTAACCTCATCTTATGGATAAGATTAAAAGTATTTAATTACTATACTTATTTTTAGAATTTAAATATCTCTTAAACCGTTAAGCGTTAAACGAAAAAAATATATCATCGCGACGAGCATTTAATAAGCTTTCTACAGATATGCATTATGATATACTTTTAAAGAAAAAATATTCGTCTTCTTTTTTGTTTTTTTAAATTTGCATAAAATATCATATATGATAATAGTTTTTCATCATATATGATATTAATGATATGTTACAAATTATTACTGAATCATATATGATATTGGTTTATATTATATATGATAAGTTATATCATATATGATACCAGTGTTAATATAATATATGATATTTAGTATCATATATGATAGAATACGGAAGAAAACGAAAAAAAAATTTTGTCGAAAGTATATCATATAGCATATCTGTAGAAAGATAATTAAATGCCCGTCGTAATGGTATATTTTTTTTCGTATAACGATTGACGGTTTAAAAGATATTAATGTTTGAAAAAAGGGGGGAAATAGGTTTTATTTTTAATCTTATCCATTAGATTAAGATGAAGATGAGTGGTGGAGATTATTCCCTTGGTATCCAAATAAAGTTTGGTATCCAAATGAACTTAAATCCTAAAGAATAATATTGCGTATTTTAATTGAATGACCAAAATGTAAAATAAGTTAAGCTGCCCCACCTTCGACCCTCATTTCTCTCGTCACTTCGACTTGCTCTCTCCAAAAACTTGCATGCGATTTGTTTCCGCATCAACGCGGCATACACTATAAAAAACATACCCAATAAAAATACATTTTAGTTTAATTAAAATACACTCAAACATAAAACCAACTTGATCGTATGTGCGATCGAGTGAAGCCCCTCTTTCCGGCGACTATGTTTCAATAAATTTCAATACTCGTGTTACGGTAAAAACCTTGCAACATACTTTTTAAACTTACCAATCTACGTAATATTGACCAAAATATAACTTCTTTGACCGGGTATCACTTAGAAAAGTTATAGTTTGGTCCCTGTCATCCGCATGGACCTCCATCGTAAGTCCTTTGACATTTTTTAACTAGAAAAAGTTATAATAATGATAACTTGAATTTTTTATTGACTTCCACCCTTAGTCCCTTGACTTTTTCACGTTTTAATATAAAAAATTTTATACACGCTATCAAGGTTGCAAAAATCGTGAGTCGCTAGTCGGCCGATCGACCACCTTGTAACTTGTAGACGTCCTAGGAGGGATTAAGCGGTAATTAATCGGTCGATATTTTTAACAAATCTTGCGTATTTCCGGCAAGTGTTGGGTGTTTCTAACGAGTTTTAGGTATTTTCAACAATATTATTCTTAAAATTCAAGTTATCATACACTTAAATAGTTATTGTAAGTTATAAACACAAGTATAAAGTGAGTTTTCCGTATTTTTGACAAGATTTGCAGGTTTCTGGTAAGTTTGACCTCCCTGGCCGTCATCGACCGCTGTTAATCGCCTTTACGTAAATCAACAAGGTTGATGGCCTTGTAGTGATTAAGCGACGATTAATCGGACTTGTAAACTTTTCTTTACAACACTGCATGCTATTATATGCACGTTTTATACGCGTTTTCATTCACACTTTTTTATACACGTTTGTATAGACACATATTTATACACATTTGTATATGCATATTTTTATACACCCGTTTTTATACACGTTTTTATAATCTCGTTTTATACACAAGGTTAGGAATATTGTAATATACATTTATTTCTAGTATTGCAATATGAGGTATGTAGTTCCTCCTGGTCATAGTAGTAGCAGGAGTAGTTACTCCTGGTAGAAGTATTAAGTTACTCCTAGTTTATTAGAAAATCAAACCGTATTATTAGTAGTGGTTAGTTAGGATATGCATGAGATATCTTAGAAAAGGATATGCATATCACAAGTTACAGGTTTGTGTTAATGCCTATTAGGGTTTCCTTGCAGTATAAAAGGAACCAACGACTGAAGGATTAGACACCCCTTTCACCATTTCATTTCATATTAGTAATATTAGAAATCCTTAAAAATGATCATGATATTCACTTAGTTTTGTTTCTTCTTGTTACTAGTGTTTTTATTCCGCACAAATACTTATACTTTCTTAGAGTCTCTCTGTGGATAACTTGTGATTACAGAAGTTATCTACCATCCTTAACAGGCTGAAAGATATATCTCTAAAGGACCCAACAAGTGGTATCAGAGCCTATGGAGGGCCTCTGTACAAGAAGAATCATTTCATTTTTAGAAAGAAAAAATCTTAAATCATGACTGCATCTAACTCTTCAAAAGAAAGTCCTCCAAACAACACTACCTCCACCATTACACAATCACCACAACAAATTGTCACCACTGTCTCAAACATAAATGGAAAATTCCCATACCTGAAGAAAGATGAGTATGAAAGCTGGACCGTGAAGATGGAATACTGGATCACTAACACTGATCTAGCACTATAGAAGATTGTTCAGAATGGAAACTGCAAAAAGCAAACTGGAAGAGACAAGAATGGTAATGTAACCATCCTTGATCCTAAAATTGGTGAAGATATACTAGCAACACAAAAGGAAATTAAAGCAAAGACTATTTTGCTTAAGTCCCTTCTTGATGATCACATGGGTGATTTTTATCATCTAAATGATGCCAAGGAGATCTGGAATGCTATAAAGGCAAGGTTTATAGAAAATGAAGAATCCAAGAAGATGAGAAGATCAATGCTCAGAGATGAGTTTTTTGATTTTAAAATCTCTGAGGCAGAAGGACTTGGCTATGACAGGTTCTAGAAGATACCGAGTCAACTCAATTGGCTTAAGGGAAATCCAGAGAATGAGTACATCAATTCCAGGTTTCTTAAGGCATTTCCTCACTCTTGGAATTAGGTTGTTATCTCTCTGAAATCAAAAGGAGGACTTGAATATCTTTCCTTTGATGACTTGTTTTATAAACTTAAATCTCTTGAGCCTGATGTCAAAAGATATTCTTCTTATCCTAGCATTTCTCACTTTGGTCCTGCTCTTTTTGCCGTTGTTAGTACTACTAGTACTAATCAGTTAACCTATGCTAGCAGTCTAAGTTACTCATCTTCTTCCCATTATACTCATATGCATGAGTTTGTAACTAATTCAAGAATTATAATAGAGAGTGTCCTTCATTCTTTTGTTGCTGATGTTGAACCTCAACAATAGTTCGCATTTGAAGACTTTAAATAGGTTCACAAGCTAGATCTGGATGAAATGGATCTCAAATGGCTGATGGTTATAGTCTCCTTGAGAGTCAACAAGTTTGAAAGAAGGCTGGAAGGAAGTTTAGTATAACCATAAGGAGGCTGCCAAGTTTGATAGAAGCAAGATTAAAAGCTATAATTGTCATCAAAAATGTCACTTTGCCAGGGAATACACCAGCAAGAATGATCAAGATAAGAATAGGTATTCAGCTTTCAAGGTTCAGGAGCTCAAAGAGGACAAGGAAAGCTTTGGTCTCTTATGATACCATGATCAACTAGAATGAACATGAGGAACCAACAACAGTGGAACCTGGTGCTGATATTTATGCCATGATTGCTGGACATATATCTGAGACAGAGGAAGCAAGAGAATATGCTTTAATGGAAATCACTCCTCAGGTACAAAACTGTCCTTTTGGATGTGATGATAAATATTTAGACCTTAAGAAACAATGTAATGAACTAAGTGATCAAAATGATAAATATTACTTGGAAGTTCAATCATATAAGAGCTCTCTAAAAACTCTAGAACAACAAAAGAAATGGTTTCAAAATACTCAATTAGAGTATGAAGAAAAGATTAGAACTTTAAATATAGATCTGGAGAATACATCTAATTTGCTGAAATATTCTTAAAAACTCAATACTGATATAATCAAAGAAAAACAGGATTTGCAAGCTAAATTAGATGGTACTTTGGCAAGGTTTGGAAAATGGCAAAAGGCTCCCAAAAATCTTTCCAAATTAGTTAACAGCACCATGTCAGGCAGAACCAAAATAGGGTTAGGTTTTACAAATTACATTGGACCAGATGATGTTTTTGACACCTCTTTCTCTAGTGTATTTGACACCCTTCTCGAGGATGTGGAAGGAGAACCTCTTTACAATAGGTTTAAACCAGCTACATAAATGCATGCTGTTCCTCCACCTCTCATAGGAACATTTATGCCTACCCCTTTTCATAAAGACTTAGATGAATCACAGATGCTTGAGTCCTCCAAAAGTAACACTAATACTAATGACTTTGTCTCTTGTACTTTTAGTGGCAAGTCCAGTGATTTTGCATCCTATGATTCAAGTGAAAAGTCTGGTTCCCCAATCCCCAGGAAAGATGACACCTGTGTATCTACTCCTACTAATCCTAAGCTTAGTGAAGAGAGAGTTGCCCAAGCATCTACTTCCGTTTGTTTGGATTCTAGTTTTTTGTTTTCTAGGAATGTGAATTCTCCTAGACAAATGTGTAATAAGAATGAAAGGAATAAACAATGTCATTTGAATAAAAAGTCTCTATCTTTAAATGCATGTTTTGTGTGTGATAGTAAATTACATTTGATTTAGAACTATAATTTTTATGACCAAAGACTTGAAGGACAACTTCAGTATGGTTCTGCTGGTCCACCAACAGCTGCTCCTACTGGCCCTTATGTTCCTTACTAGTAGGCTAAATCCTTCTGCTCAACCTTTTCCTGCTACTAGGAGGAATTTTCCTTCAGCCTCTGATGATTGAAGATATACCAAAACCAGGTCCAGTTATCATAACAACAGACCTACAAGCTTATATTTTCAAACTTATAAGAAGTCTGCTATCAACCATAATTTATACACTACCTTTGACCACATAAATTTTAGGATGTGACATTGAGGTACTGTTGTTAAGCCCTCAGCAGGTTGTTCTTAGAAATCACATATAACACCCATGATGAACAAACAATCCCAGAACAATGGTGAATCTCATCAATCTAAATGGCACTCTTTCCATGATCCACAAGGCCGACTCAAGTCAGGAATGGCTTGGGTCCCCTTAAGACACTAACTGTTGTACATTTTTCATATTGTTGTAGATTAATCCTTACCAAGATCCAAGTCTGGCATTATTGATAGTGGCTGTTCTAGAAGTATGACTGGTAAGAAGGAACTTTTGGCTGATTTTGTGCCATTTCATGGAGAAAAGGTCTATTTTGGTGGCGGTGAAGGAAGAATCCAGGAAAAGGAACAATTCAGACTCCTAACCTAAACTTTGAGCAAGTATATTATGTGGAAGCCCTGCAACATTTAATCTGATATCTGCATCTCAGATATGTGATAAGAAGCGATATGTACTATTTACAGACAAAGAATGCATGGTGGTGTCTAAGGAATTTAAGCTTCTAGAAGAAAGTCAAATTCTTCTCAAGGTTCCTAGGAGGTAAAATCTTTATAGAATCAAACTAAATGAGGTCAATCCATCTGGTCAACTAGCCTGCTTGGTTGCCAAAGCCTCAAAAGATGAAGCTATTAAATGGCATAGAAGAATGGGCATGTGAACTTCAAAACTATAAATAAGCTAGCAAACAAGAATTTGGTTACATGTCTTCCTCTAAAAATCTTCAAGAATAAGCATAACTATGTTGCTTGCAGCAAAGGAAAACAATACAAAGCTTCTTTCAAAGCAATAACTATAGTGAGTCTAACTAGTGAACCCTTGCAACTACTTCATAGGGATCTTTTTGGTACTACATCCATTAGAAGCATTGATCACAAATACTTTTTTCTAGTGGTCACTGATGGGTTCATCGTATTTTCTTGGGTTTTTTTCTTAGTACTAAGAATGAGACATATCCAATACTCAAAGTTTTCATCACTCTGCTTGAGAATTAACTGTCAAGAAAGGTCAAGGCTATTAGATGCGATAATGGTACTGAATTCAAAAATGCTGAGTTAATCGCACTTTGTGGGTCTAATGGTATAAATAGGGACTATAGTGCTGCTAGAACCCCTCAACAGAATGGAGTTGCAGAAGGAAAGAATATGACTCTTATTGAAGCAGCAAGAACAATGCTGGCTGATTCTAAGCTTCCCACCATGTTCTGGACATAATCTGTCAACACAACATGCTATGTCTTAAATAGGATGTCTATCACAAACCCACATCACAAGACTTCTTATGAGTTTCTCACAGGCAAAGTACCAAACATCAATCATCTTAAACCTTTTGGCTGCCCTATCACTATTCTTAATACTAGTGATCACTTGAGGAAGTTAAGTGGAAAGGCATAAGAAGGCTTCATTGTTGGTTATTTTGCACATTTAAGAGCTTATAGAGTCTATCATCTTTCTAATAAGAGAGTAGTAGAAACTATAAATTCGGGGTACTTTGAAGAGAAATCCAACCTTCGGGGATCAGGTCGTAAATGGTACTTTGATCTTGATTATCTAAGTGATTCTTTGGGATATTATAGGTTCAAAGCTAACCAAAATGCAAGTCCCCTAGGTTCTTCCTCTTCTTTTGCGGGCGCTTTTGACAATTCTACGGTTTAAGAAGATGATGAAGAAGTGACTTTCATCCCTTCATATCCCTCTATTTCTCTTCATGAAGCTTCTATTGCTCCTGGTGTTACCATTAATACAAAAGATGCAAGCTATCAAGTAGAACTTGACACTTTACTCCAACAACAACATGAAGCATATGATGTAGCTAAAAAACTTGGATTTGAATTTTCTTTGGATACTAAGTAGCTGTTGAGAAAGGATGCAAATGATGCTAGTAGGAATAAGGATCCATTTTCTGGGGTCACACTTCCTTTTGGTGGACTTTATCCTCCTTCTGGTCATGGAAATCTCCCTTCTAAATCCATGAATCGCTTCTCAAGTCCTTCAGACCTTGAAAATTCTCACACAAAATCTGCTTCAAAGGTGCAGACATTCACAAACATCCAATCACTGGCATTTTCTCTTGCTCATCCTATGATGATGATTTTCTTGATGATCTAAACAATTTGGAACCAATAGTAGAAGTGGATACCAATGTCACTAAGAGAATCAATACAGTACATCCTTAATCCAAAATTATTGGTGATCCTAGCTCTACTATGAGGACCAGAAGCATGATCATGAAAGCAGCTAATGGTCATAATGCTCTTGTCAGTTATGTTGAAGATCAAAAGAGGAAGAATCATACATACTTTCTTTATAGTTTGTTTGCTTGTTTCCTCTCCCAAGTGGAACCTAGATCTATATCTCAAGCACTTAAAGACCAAAGTTGGGTAGAAGCTATGTAGGAGGAAATGCATTAGTTCTTATTTCAAGATTTATGGATCCTCGTAGACTTGCCAGATGGAAAAACTACAATTGGTACCAAATAGATTCTCAAGAATAAAATGATGCTAGAGGAATTATGGCCAGAAACAAGGCAAGGTTAGTAGCTGAAGGACACACTCAGCAGGAAGGAATTGATTATGATGAAGTTTTTTCTCCTGCTACTAGGATAGAAGCAATTAGGTTATTCTTAGCATTTGCCTCTTTCATGGGTTTCATGGTATTTCAGATGGATGTCAAGAGTGCCTTCTTGTATGGCAAGATTGAAGAAGAAGTATATGTGACTCAACCCAAGGGATTTTTGGATCCTAAGAATCATAAAAAGGTTTACAAGGTTGTCAAAGCTCTTTATGGGTTGCATTAGGCTCTGTTGGAAATTCACTTTATGTGACGACATTTAAGAATTCTCATTAGTTATCATAGTCACGCACGCGTAGACTAGACTAGGAAACCATGTATAGTTTAGGTTCGTTGTGTGACTATATATACCCCTCCAAGGCTTCCAAGGAGGGGTGTTGCTTGTGTTTCATTTTCAGCTTAATACACTTTTCTTATTTTCACACACAGCCTTCTCTCTCAACTCATCTATGGCTTCCACCACCTTCCACCAGCCACCTAGACCACCGGATTACTAAAAAGCAAATCTACAATTGGCATCAGAGCCTCGGTTCAATCCTTGGATCGTCATGTTTTATTTTCGATTTGGTGGTCTAAGTTTGCTTTCTAAAATCTGTTAACATTTTTTTTCAAATTTGTTTAACATTGTTTTGTCACAAATACATATTGTGTCATGGTTTAAATATCTTTGGTCTCAATCTGCCATATTTTTGTCACGTCTTTATGTCTAATGCCATATTTTTGGTCTCAATCTGGTTACATATCTGGGTTCACGTCTGGTTACAGTTTTCTGGTCTCATCATTTTTTCTAGTCAACATTTTCCTGGTCTAAGTCTCGCTGCCGTTATCAGATATGGTTCTACAGATATGGTTCTCACTAGTTTTGTTATGCTTTTCTGGTATTATTTTTTTGAAGATGAAGATCTGCCAGAAAATAAACCAGATCCAGAAAACATGACCCTGAAAAAACGGAAAAAAATACTATGGATATGTTTTCAGATGCATGCATTCCGATGGCCACTTTAGATCGCATGGATTGCGATGGGTTTTTTTACACATTCTGATGGGTTTGACCTATCTATTGCGATGAGACTCATTCCGATGAGTCACATTGCGATGGGTGGTTTGACCTATCGCAATGGCATTTTAAGATGTTATGCTGCCAAATTATTTTTGAAACATTCCGATGGTCAGTTAATAGAAATATTGAGATATAATGTTTTGAAAATATTGCGATGACTCATTTTTCATTGCAATGGGTTTTAATTAATTTATTGCGATGGAGAACTATAAAATCGTTGCGATGGCTTCAATTTTTGGACTTTAGGATGCTGTTTAAAAGTTTTTTGTGTGACAGTTTAACAAAAACAAACCTATGCACCGATTGTCTTGACCGAGACCAAGACTTGACCAGAACCAATATTACCAGTACCAACATATCAATCCATCCTTATAACTCCACAACACCATAACTATCCTAACCCATCGTCACCTAATTCTCTCTATACATCAAGACTCGAAACAAAATGATATATTTAATCTCAGATTCTTTAATTTTCGTGTTCATTCAATAGATTTCAAAAAAAACCCATTCACACGCAAAATTAAACATCATCACTGATCTATGTAGAGGTATAAACCCCTCATTATTTTTCGAACTTAAAGAGAGACCCATAACAATTATGTCATGATCTCCCTTTGATTCGTTTAAATTAAACACATGCATTCAACACCTACCCGAGACCCTTCTTTAGGATCTTGAAGCCTGTTTCTTTATTCTCGTTGGTTTCGCTTACCCTTTGAAGATGAAAACTCGTAGATTTATATGTTGTTGCTGTTGTTGGGATTTTTTTGACAGGAGATGGGGTGTCAAAATGAAGAGATGTTTAGATTGATGATCTAGATCTAAGATTTCTGTGATGATTGTTTAAGGGAGATTTAGATGAGAAGGGGACTAAGTAAACAAAGTCGAATGGAGTTTTAGTTTGACGGGGAGAGAAAAGGGGACGGAGGTCTCAATGTGAAAAATGGTTGCGTAAGTTTTTTTGTGTTATGTGTGATTAGGGTTTCTTGCCCTGATTTAGTGGATTGGTACCTCTTATATTGAAATGCTTGCACAGGGTATTACTTTTACCAATGGGCCACGTATTGTTTTCATCTGTGTTACATGGGGACACGTGGTCATGTCACATAATGTGATAATTTATCATTTTGACCGGGTATAGCAAACATTGCATTGGGCCTATCTAAACAAGATATGTTGTTGCTACATCATAAGATTGGATCGTAACACATACTTAAATTTGGTAGCATGGTTTATGGACCGGGATGAGTTTGTGTATTGCAAATTATGCGCCACTTTTTGATCAAATTTGTTATATCCAAATATTATTTATCATTTTATTTGATAAATGGTAATATTTTGATTAACGATTTTTGATGTGACAAAACGACGTGACAAAGTGACGAGATTTATTTGACGAGACCAAGAAAAATGGCTATATTTTTTAGTGGCTACGGATGTTTCAACGGGTATTATTATTTGACATTGAAGACGAATTTATCGAAGGCGTGAACTTATTTTATCTTTGAAGATAACTTGCTCGTGCTTAATCTTAGAATAAAGACTTGTTTATCTGGTTTCCGGGTTTGGGGTGGCTGGTTGATGACTCGGATAACTATCACTTAAAGGGGTTACATTGTTGTACTCAGTGTTACGCGCTTAGTCGACGTGGATAATTTCAAGAGGTGTTGTGCTTATAGACTTCTTCAGTGATGCATTGGGTACTTAGAGATTTCTCCACCGTTCCTCATTCAACAATTGTGCAAGCTTAAGTCACAAGATCGAAGGATTCTTATTCAGTTTCACGTTTGATGTATCCAGTTCATTCTATCAGTGGTCACTTCAAATTGCTTACAAGGGGGTTGGTAAAGATGGCCATGGAGAGTTTATGAGTAGAGAATTTCGATCAACAACTGATTCTCACAAAATATATAATTCATCTTATTTATTATTCTCACGAGATTTCAGGTATATGTGCGTACGATTTATTGCTGGTTCCTAATTTTGAAACCATCAAGGGGGAAGAAGAAGACACATTGAACGCACAACGAGTACACGTGATGAAATTCATACCTTCTTTTGATTTGAAGACATTCCGGGACGACATTTGTCATAACCGCAGAGAAAATCAGTGTTTTAACTCGTGGCGTTATCAATCTCTAAACGGTACACTACTGATTCGATGTTTAATTGTTTTGTTGTTGCAATTATTCATCATCATTATCATATATGGAGAGATATGCACTTTCGGGACTTAATTGACTCTAGTGCATCTCCGGAAGAAGATATGTGCATTTCGGGGACTTAATTGACTCTGGTGTTACGATGTCAACTTCATGAATGGGATAAAGTGTCTACTTCAGTATTTGAGCTTCATACTTGGGATTGGTTTATTTTCTTTAACTATGTGGGGGAAGAAATGTCTTGATTCTTTCTAGTATGCATAACTTGAACTCTTAGGGGGAAGAAAAATTCAGAAGAATTATTCAAGCATGAGAAGAGACGTTGTTGATCTTCTTGGTGTGCCCCTTACTTTTAATCCCTCATAGAAACATTATCATTTTATATGATGGGGTTTGCTTTTTAAATTCCGCTGTGCGCTTAATCATTCTAAGCTTTATTGAAAGCTTTGAAATTGCTTATGAGGATTGTCGGTTTAGGGGAAAGCTATTTAAAAGCTTCTACATCAAGTTTAGGTGGCATGAATTAGGGGGAAGTTAATTCAGAAGCTTCTACTTAACCAGAAGTATATGGATTACTTAGCTCGTGCCGTTACAGTATTTCTACTACAAGTTACTTTAAAGATGAGTCGTTTTGAAGTGAAGACTTGAAGTCAAAGGCCTCAGAAGACATCATCAGCATTGGACGCTTCATGAAAGCTTTTGTTCTTAATCATTATGTACTTGTTAGGAAAAATATTGTAAAGAATTCTACACGTCGTCCCATGGGGGAAGATTGTTAGAAATTAACTTTATGTGACGACATTTAAGAATTCCCATTAGTTATCATAGTCACACATACTTAGACTAGACTAGGAAACCATGTATAGTTTAGGTGCGTTGTGTGACTATATATACCCCTCCAAGGCTTCCAAAGAGGGGTGTTGCTTGTGTTTCATTTTCAGCTTAATACACTTTTCTTATTTTCACACACAACCTTCTCTCTCAACTCATCCATGGCTTTCACCACCTTCCACCACCCACCTAGACCGCCGGATTACTAAAAAGCAAATCTACAGGCTCCAAGGGCCTCGTATGAGAGGCTGTCTACTTTCTTGTTGAAACATGGGTACAAAAGAGGCACAATTGACAAAACTTTGTTTCTAAGGAGGAATTCCAAGAATATTATTCTTGTTCAGGTTTATGTAGATGTCATTATCTTTGGGTCTACCAAAGATGGAATGGTGTGACGAATTTGAGCTACTGATGAAGGGTGAGTTTCAAATGAGTCCAATGGGAGAACTCGCATTATTTCTAGGCCTTCAGGTGCAGCAGAAAGAGGATGGAATTTTATCAGTCAAGACAAATATTTTCAGGATGTCATCAAGAAATTTGTTAGAAATACGTTTTAACGTATATTAGAAGTATCGGTCACTCCACAATATTATTAATGTTGTAATAGCTCGTAGTTAATGTGTGCTTATTAAGTTAAGTAAGAAACCGACCCATGGGCTTGTCATGGGTCGGCCCAAGCCCAATAGTGGCTTGGATATAAATACACCTTTCCACCATGGAAAGGGGTTGGTTGTTGATGTTTTCCATTTTATAAAGTTAATAAAACACATACTTTCTCTCACTAGTTTCTCTCTCTAGAAATCTTCAACCCACTTCATTGATTCATAAGATTATCAATATTCTTCAATTGGTATCAAGAGCCATGGGGTGATTTAAGGTAAAGATTAGTGTTGTTTTTTAGTTCTTAAGGGTATTAGTGATTTTTTAGAAAAAATCAACCTTGAATCTTGTATTTTTTGGTGTTTTTGTTGTTGGGATTAGTAGATAAGTGTTGGGCTTAGCTTATTTTGGTAGAAATCACAAAACTTTTTGTGGTTTTTGATCAAAAATCGGGTTTAAAATCGTTCGAAGGTTGGTTTATTTTGTCTCGAAGTGCTTATTCCAGGTTTATTCCGAACAGCCAAATATTCCGAATAACCAATCATTCAGAATAGCCAAATATTCAGAATAGCCAAACATTCCGAATAGACCCAAACATTCCGAATAGATCCAAACATTCCGAATAGATCAAAACATTCCGAATAGACCCAAACATTCCGAATAGACCCAAACATTCCGAATAGGATACATTCCGAATAGGATATCATTCCGAATAGGATATCATTCCAGATAGGATATCATTCCGGATAGGAAATTTTCCGAATAGGATAGGATATTCCGGATAGGAGATATTCCGGGTAGGATATTCCGGATAGGAGATTCCGAATAGGAGATTCCGAATAGGGGATTATTTCGAATAGGGGATTATTCCGAATAGGGTATTATTCCGAATAGGGGATTATTCCGCATAAGGGATTATTTCGAATAGGGTTATTCCGGATCAGGGGTATTTTACGAGTTTTTCGACGATTTTTGAGTGGATTTAATCTTGACGATTTTTAGTGGATTTAATCTTGGCTCTTTACACACTCTTTACTTCAACAACACAACACAATTCATAACCTTACTTCACTGCTCGATCAACCGATAATCTTTGTTTCTTTAAAGTGATCAAAATGAATCCGAATTCATTAATGCCTCAAATGACATCACTTACGGATATTTCCGTTATTACGGGAACGGATAATCGCCCTCCAATGCTCATTAAAGAAGTTTTTGAAGCATGGCAAGGCCGTATGATGTCATACATTAAGGGAAAACCGACATATGGGAGGCTTATGGTCAAGTCAATTCTAAATGGTCCACTTGATTATGGTACCATTGTGGTTAACAATGTGACTCGACCACGGGAGTTTGAAGAACTTACACCAGCCCAACAACTTGTTGCCGATGCAGA
Organism: Glebionis coronaria; assembly: GCA_025667525.1. Lineage (NCBI taxonomy): Eukaryota > Viridiplantae > Streptophyta > Magnoliopsida > Asterales > Asteraceae > Glebionis > Glebionis coronaria. Next base: position 182,245,443 of record CM046876.1, read on the forward strand.
CGAAAAGGCTCTTCAAACCATTCTCCAAGCTCTTCCACATGACATCTATCGAATGGTAAGTCAATATACGGTTGCAAAGGATTTATGGGAACGTCTGAAGGTGTTGCTACAAGGTACGTCTCTTACCAAACAGGAAAGGGAATGTCAGTTATATGATCTGTTGATAGATTCACGTACAGCCCAGGGGAAACGCTTCACGACTACTACTTCAGATTCACTACTCTCATGAATGATCTGAATGTATACAATCTCGTGATTGCTCCATTCCAGGTTAACACCAAGTTTTTAAATACTTTACCTCAAGCTGAATGGGGTGAGTATATTACCGATGTTAAGTTAACCAGGGATTTGCATAAGTGCAATTTGGATCAACTCTATGCTTTTCTTCAGCAGCATGATAAACATGTGATCATGCACCGTTCGCCTCGAGGTATGTACCCTGATTCTTAAGCTTTGATGGCGAATCAACCAAGCTTGTCATACAACAACACTCCTTATATCATGGGACACCAAGCCTATCATCCATCACCGTACATGACTCCAAGCTTCCCCCAATATTCGATTCTACCGCAACCACCCACCTCACATCAGCAACAATATCGGTTTAATGCACCTTCATCTCAGAGAGAACCACAAGCATCACAATATGCTTCACAACCTCACCCATATTCACCAGCAAGCATTGCACCTTATGCTCAGTCATCATATTCTTCTTATCAAGAAAATGCAGCATATCCATCAAGCTACTCTGACCACATGAGTATTCCTTCTAGTGCTTATGCAGCTCAACAAGACCAAGCAATGTATTGTGATAATGATGAAGTCCCCATTCCTGAATTCAAACAAGGAACTGACCTAGTTGAAGTGTTAGCCACTATGTCTGCTTATCTCACAAGGACTTTAAGCAAACGAGGATTTAGAGGACCAGCTCCTACTAACAATCAGCTGATGAATTCATCCAATTCTCGCCAACAAGCTACCATTGAGAATGGCAGGGTAATGGTTCAACCTATTCAACCTTATCAGGGGAGACCTACTACATCAACCACCAATGCACGCACGGTCAATCCTGCTCCAATGGTCAACACTCCTCCACGGGCTAATTCCACAGGCAAGTTGAGAATGATTACATGCTACAACTGTAAGGAAGAAGGTCACATGTCCAGGGATTGCAAAAAACCCAAGAGGAGAAGGGATGGTCAATGGTTTGCAGAGAAGATTTATCTGGTGAACGCTCAGGCACAAGGAAGGGAACTTGATGAAGAGGAGCTTGCATTTCTTGCTGATCCAGGGATTGCTGAACAAGACGTTGTCACCACACAGAATGCAGCATACCAAGCAGATGATCTTGATACCTACGATTCAGACTGTGATGAACTTCAATCTGCACACGCAGCTCTTATGGCAACTATCTCTAGACTTGGGCCAAAAAAAATATCCGAGGTACTTACTAATACTACTGATAATACCACTGATACTAGTATTCAACCACATCAAGTTGGGCAAGAGGGTGCTGATCCGAATGAGTCTTCGGTGGTGAGTCTTTCAAATGAGGAGACAATCAATGATAGTAATATCAATGTGAGTCCCCAGACTTTGAGTGAATCACAACCGGGAGCCATTTCGCATACGCATATTCCTACTCAACAAGATTTGGTCATGGTTCTTGCTACATTACTTAGCCAAATGAATACTGCACTCTTAGAAACCCTTGCTAAGAATAAGAATTTGTCTGCTGAGCTTGCTTTGTGCAACGACAAGGTTAAAACTTTGGAATTAGTTCCTTCGTCCACTGTTCTAACAAATCCCGAATATGATCATTTTCGAAGAAAACAAATGAGTCATTTGCAAGAAATTGAAACCTTAAGAGCATATCTTTCTAACGAACTTAAAGAAAAAGAGTTAGTGGTTACTAATTTTCACAAACTTCAAACGGATTTTGAGTTACTCGAGTCTAAAAAGAATGAAATGGAAATTAATGCGGCTAATAAGATTAGAAGTTTAGATTATTTGCTTTTAAGACAATACGCTGCCTCTCAACTAGTGCACTTATTTGATGCTTCGTTTAGAGAATTTAACTTATCACGTCAAAAAGGCCTTCCCCCTAACCCACGGTATGCAAAACAAGCTTTTATCCATAGTCCAAGACTTTATAATGCAACCCAATTAGGATTGGTCTTAGACCCGATTGTTATTTTCGATGATCGCACAAATAAGGATCTAGTTGATGAGAATCGGTCATACAACTTTGCAAAATATCCCGAGTGTGATTATTTTAAAATGAATCAGGAGATTGCAAAAACGGATTTTTGAATTCGCTTCCATATGGATAAAGATCTCATCACAGCACCAACCTACATGTTAAATGAAGAAAACCCTAGTACACTTCCTACACTTGTCAAAATGGAAGGACCTAAGGAAATTCCAAAGGATCTTCCACCTGTTAGCACTGTATGGTTAAACTTGCAAGAGATTAATCAATACTTTGCTAGTTTTGACAAGGTCATTTTGGAATGTACGACTTCAAATGGCCTAAACGCCAGAGAATGGGCTTTCGAACACATGAACGAGGTGTTTAAGAATGAGATCAATCCGTTTGTTGAAAGTCTAAAAGGAAGTTTTGCATCTCTTTAGGAAAATCTTGAGTTTGAAATTGCAGAAGTTCAAAAAGTGTTTTATGAAATGGACACCGCTTACGAACTACAATTAATTGAAAAGGAAAAGATTTTATCCGAATATGACCGATTCTTGTCCCAAGTAATTTCGTGTGATGTGCTTACTACTGTTAATGTTAATTATTCGAATGAGCTTACATCCGCTATGATTAAATGTGATGCTGTGAATATATGTGATGATGTGTGTGATCTCTCTGTAAATGCTGCTGATACTGTAAATGAGGTAGATAATCATTCTTGTCACGAATCTAACGCTGAATTTTTAAAGCTTCAAGATTCTTACAATTTACTTTCAAAACGCTTTAATCAACTTGAACAACATTGTATATCTTTAGAATTAACACAACAAACTCAAAATGAGGATCTTTTGATAACAAATGGTTGTGAAAACAGTGTTGAGACGAGTGACAAGATGATTGCAATAGTTAAGGCATTAGAGGAAGAGATTATGAGATTAAAGAGAGATGTGTCATCAAATGAAACACTAAAATTGGAACTAGAGGCTGCAGAGTCTAAAAACCAGGACTTAGAAATTAGAATTTCGTCTATTCTAGGGGAGATGGATCGTGCAAGACAGGGAATGTCCAAACTTTATGGTTCACTAGAAGAACGCTTCGCTTTTAATGCGACACATCAACAATCTTATGTTGAACAATTGAACCAAAAATGTGAGGAAATCTCTGACTTAAATATCCAGCTCATTGACAAAAACATGGTTTTGGCCGAGTTAAAGGAGACACTTCTTCTCACCCGACAAGAAGCTGTTAATAACTTAGCTACCAACTATGCACCGTCCTCTAGTGCTCCAACAACCAAGTCAGTAGTGCTTTATAAGAACCCGCTCCATAAGAAAAACCCGGTTACCTACGATGATTATATGAGGAATGCAATTAAGCATGTAGATCTTGTTAGGGATATTTTAGATGATTTATATGCGTTAGATCCCTCAAGCAGTTACTTTTATTCAGCTCATGAATATATTAAGCGAGTTCAATATTGCTTAGCATATTTGCAATACATAGGTAAACCGGGTTCTGCACTACTCACTAATCGACCCATTGCTGTAACTCCATTCAATAAGACCACAGGAGCAAAACCGTCATTGGAACCATCAAGTAAGGCACCTTTAAAATCTGTTGCTAATGTTCCCACTTTGCCTTCTACAGGATTAAAAGAGTCTACTAAGGCTAAAGGATCGCCACTCAAGAAAGATAAGATCAAGCCCTTCACTAGTAGTACCATCAAGAAGAAAGTAGAAGCTCATACTAGGAATATCAGTTCAGATTTAAATAAAAAGAATCATGTTAAGACTAAAAGCTCTGCGCCTGTGCAGAAGCCTAAACCATTTGTGAATTCTAATTTGAAATGTTGGAATTGTAATGAATGCATGTTTTCCCAACGTCATGATTTGTGTCTTATTGATCATATGAATGAAATGAATGCTATTAGGAATGATCTTGAATGGAAACCAACTGGGAGAACTCGTACCCAAGTTGGATGGCAATGGCATCCCACTGGTAGGACCTTTACATTAGATGGAAAAATGTGCCCTTTAACTAGGAATGCATCCATTGAGGTTAGGTCTCAGCGTCCTTTAGTTAGGCACACTAGCACTAAAGTATGGAAACAGCGCCCTTTAATTAGGCCAACCCCCACTATAGTGCCTATCAGTGAAGAAATACCTCAGGATTTAAGCCAACTAGAATCTACACCACCAACTAGGAAGAAGGCTAGGAAATCTAAGAAACCTAAAGTTAGCAAATATAAGATTATTAAATCTGTACCTGCTAATAACAAGGAACATTCAGATTCCGAAACCTATACATTGTCCTCGTCTGGTGATATTTTCAGGTGGTCCAAATCATCCTCTGGTATTTGGACTCCGGTTGTTCAAAGCATATGACCGGAGATCGCTCGATGCTCCGAAATTTCGTCAGCAAGTTTCTTGGAACGGTTAAATTCGGTAATGATCATATTGCAAAGATAATGGGGTATGGTGAATATCAGATTAAACGTTACGATTTCAAGGGTATACTATGTAGAAGGTCTTGGTCATAATTTATTTTCAGTAGGACAGTTTTGTGATTCCAACCTAGAGGTTGCTTTTCGACAACATACTTGTTTCATCCGCAACTTGGAAGGAAAAGATTTGTTGAAGGGGTCTCGTGGTGCAAATCTTTATACTTTGTCCTTACAAGACATGATGCCGCCTCTCCAGTATGTCTTCTCTCTAAAGCATCTAAGACCAAGTCATGGTTATGGCATCGCAGATTATCTCATCTCAACTTTGATGCTATTAATCATCTGGCTAAAAACGAATTAGTTCGTGGTCTTCCAAAGCTATAATTTCACAAGGACCATTTATGTTCCGCGTGTTCAAGGGGGAAAAGTACCAATAAATCATACAAGCCCAAAGCTGAAGACACCAATCAAGAAAAACTTCATCTTTTGCATATGGATCTTTGTGGGCCAATGCGAACAGAAAGTGTGAGCGGTAAGAAATTCATCCTTGTTATTGTGGATGATTTCTCCAGGTTTACATGGGTTAGATTTCTACGTACAAAGGATGAAGCACCGAAGGCTATCATCACTTTTCTGAAATTCATTCAGGTACGTTTAAATACTACTGTCCACCGTATTCGTACAGATAATGGAACAGAGTTCGTCAACCAGACTCTTCGTGATTACCATGAAGAAGTTGGTATCTCACATGAAACATCCGCTGCACGTACTCCACAACAAAACGGTGTCGTTGAAATACGGAATCGTACGCTTATGGAAGCTGCTAGGACTATGCTGATTTATGCGAACGCTCCATTGTTCTTGTGGGCAGAAGCTGTATCTACTGCATGTTTCACCCAAAACCGCTCTATCATTCGGAAACGCCATGGAAAAACACCTTACGAGCTTCTACATGATCGTAAACCCGATGTTTCATTTTTTCATGTGTTTGGGGCTCTTTGTTATCCAAACATTAATAGTGAGAACTTGGGCAAACTTCAACCAAAAGCCGATATAGGTATTTTCATTGGTTACTCACCTTCCAAGAAAGCATACCGAGTTTACAACCGTCGTCTTGGTAAGATAGTAGAAACTATGGACGCAGATTTCGATGAGCTGACAGCGATGGCTTCTGAGCAACGCAGCTCTGAACCCGCGCTTCACGAGATGGGAACCGGTGCTATTAGTTCCGGATTAGTTCCCAATAATCCTACTTCTACATCATTTTTACCACCTACAAGGCCTGAGTGGGATAAACTGTTTCAACCGTTGTTTGATGAATTCTTTGATCCCCCAAATGATGAAGTTCCAGCACCTGTAGTGATAGCTCTAATCCCTGAAGTTGTTGCTCAAGCTAATGAGGCTTTATCAAATGCATCTTCAATTAACATTGAACCGGATGCACCTTTACCAAGTGATTCTCAAACTACACCTGAATCGTCACCCTTACTTGTGCCTAATAATGTTGAAGAGGATTCTATTGACCACGATTTGGAATATGCTCACCTACAAGAGCTTCCTTTCTTTGGTGTACCGATACCTGAAAACCCTTCAGCCGCGTCTACCTCAGAAGAAGCTCCTTCAATTGTTCATTCCAGACCACCACGGATTGAAAAACATAGCACCAAATGGACAAAAGATCACCCAATTAGGAATGTCATTGGAAGTCACGATCGACCAGTCTCTACACGCCTGCAATTACAAGAGAATGCACTCTATTGCTATTTTGATGCATTTCTCTCCGAAGTTGAACCTAAAAATTGGCAACAGGCTATGACTCAATCATCTTGGATTGAAGCCATGCAAGAGGAACTAAATGAATTCCAAAGACTTGAAGTATGGGAATTAGTTCCTCTCCCTGACAAGGTTAACATCCTTACTTTGTTATGGGTTTATAAGGTTAAACTCGATGAGATGGGTGGAGTCTTGAAGAATAAGGCTAGATTGGTTGCTAGAGGATATAAACAAGCCTTGGGTATAGACTTTGAAGAATCTTTTGCTCCTGTTGCAAGATTGGAGGCTATTAGACTATTCCTTGCGTATGCTGCTCATATGAACATGATCGTCTATCAAATGGATGTGAAGACGTCATTTTTGAACGGTGAACTAAGGGAAGAAGTCTATGTTAGTCAGCCGGATGGGTTCGTTAGCACGGAGTTTCCTAATCATGTGTACAAGCTTAAGAAGGATCTCTATGGGTTGAAACAAGCTCCACGCGCGTGGTATGATCTCCTTTCAACATATCTCATTTCAGAAGGCTTCTCCAAAGGCAAGGTGGACCCACTCTATTCACTCTCAAGGAGGACAACGACATGATTCTGGTACAATCTTATGTTGATGATATAATATTTGCTGCCTCTAACATAGAATTGTCCAAACGCTTTGAGAAGATAATGTCCACACGCTTTCAGATGTCAATGATGGGAAAAATTTCTTTTTTCTTAGGATTACAAATTTCTCAGAATCCTAGAGGCATCTTTATTAATCAATCCAAATATGCTCTAGAATCTTTAAAGAAATATAACTTTGAAAATTGTGACCCCGTGGACACTCCAATGGTGGAGAAATCCAAGTTAGATGAAGATAGGAATGGGACTATTGTCGATCCAAAACTTTACCGTGGGATGATCGGCACCCTTCTCTATCTGACTGCTAGCAGGCCTGATTTGCAATTTGCCGTATGCATGTGTGCAAGGTATCAGGCTCGGCCTACCTAAAAGCACCTACATGTTGTTAAAAGGATCTTTCGGTATCTCAAAGGAACACTTCATCGTGGTCTATGGTATCCGAAAGATTCCTCCATTGCTTTAATATCATACACAGATGCCGATCATGCTGGGTGTCAAGACACGAGGCGTAGCACTTCTGGGTCTGTGCAACTCCTTGGAGACAGATTGATTAGTTGGTCTTCAAAAAGGCAGAAAAGCGCTGCAATTTCTAGCACGGAGGCTGAATACATCGCCATGTCCAGTTGCTGTGCTCAAGTCCTTTGGATGAGATCACAACTAACTAACTACGGTTTGGGATTCAACAAAATCCCGATGTATTGTGACAACAAGAGCGCCATTGCCCTTTGCTGCAACTACGTTCAACACTACCGGGCAAAGCACATAGACATTCGCTACCATTTCATTAAAGAGCAGGTAGAGAACGGAGTGATCGAGCTGTATTTTGTCACCACTGAGTATCAGCTGGCAGATATGTTCACCAAAGCCTTAGATCGAGGACGAATCGAGTTTTTGATCGACAAGCTTGGCATGAAATCATTCTCTCCAGCGACTCTCAAAGAATTGGCAGAAGAATCAGCTGAATAGTGGTGGTAAACTATTCATGCGTATCCTTTGTTCGTGATCATGTATAATATCGTATATATATAAAACATAAAAAGAAAAATACAAAAATATAAAACCAAGAAAAACCATAAAAAATATAAAATCTAGAAAAACCACAAAAAATTATAAAATCAAGAAAATCCAAAAATATTTTTCGTTTTTTAAATCGGGCATGTCTTTTAGTACGGTAATATTTACGGCTTTAGAAATGTCGATCAATATTGACACGGCGCCATAAATAGAGTCCGTATAAAAGTTGTACATTTTTTAAAACATGCCCATTATGGCTTGTAGTTATTTCAGACTGCAACCCGTTTTTTGCATTAAAGTCACGTATTTCCTTGGAAAACGTTGGCTCACAACGGGAATTAATTTTCTCGGGCATGATTTACAAGCCAAATCATGCAAAGGGATCAAGTTTACTTTACAACTTGGTCTAACACGAGTTAGTGTACGTTTCAGTGCATTAATTTGTTTAAATAAGAGAAATCTTATTGCCACCACGAATCAATCTTTTCAAGACATTAATTGGAAATGTTTTTATCAATATTTGACTCTTTAAACAATGACTACAGCTCTTTAAATAGAAAACGGGTCATCGTTTAAGGGGGAGAAAAATATTAAATCATCTTCGTCATCAAAACGATTTTCAAAAGTGTTTAAGGAAAATTAATTGGCTAAATGGTTAATGAGTGGTCTTGCTTTAGAATACGACTTGTGCTCGCTCAATGAGATAGGACTTGCTTTAGATCTTGGAAATCCGCTAATTAGGATACAGTGTGTAAGTTGTGTGCGGGCTAGAATAGTTATTACATTGAGATAGGATTAACGATTGTTAAGTAACTTAACGAATGTTAGCCTAAAAGAAGTTATCAACTAAAAAGGAAAAGAAAAGAAAAGTATAGGGGACTTAAAATGATTATGTGTGAAATTTGTTAAAATATGACCTAAGTCAAAACTAAACCCCCCCCCCCCCCCCCCCGTGCTTACTGTTCTTTCTTCTTCACTGTTTTCATAACCGCCATTGTTACACACACACAAGCTTTTACAAAATCGTGGTTTAATCATTCAATCCATTTCAATCCGTCTCTCTCATCTCTAAGGTACATACCCGCGTGTTATTTTGTCTAAATTCGTTACTCATCAACTTAATTAACTCATTTGAATTAAGTTAATCAAGATTAGGGTTTCTGCCTTAATTTAGGGTTAATTAATTAGGGGTTTTTGTTGGGTTGTATGCGGATTAGCATTAGAATGTGTTTAGTTGCCTTAGATTGCCTTAAAACTCACAATCCCGCTTAGCATAATCATTAATAGGGTACGTTTAGGACTTCCGGATGAACAAGGCTAGTGAACTTCTGAATGAAGTTCCGAACAAACTTCCGAATGAAGTTCCGAACGAACTTCTGAATGAAGGAGTTCCGAACGAACTTCCGAATGAAGGAGTTCCGGATGAACTTCCGAATGAAGAAGTTCCGGATGAACTTCCGAATGAAGGAGTTCCGGATGAACTTCCGAATGAATGAGTTCCGGATGAACTTCCGAATGAAGGAGTTCCGGATGAACTTCCGAATGAATGAGTTCCGGATGAACTTCCGAATGAAGAAGTTCCGAAAGAACTTCCGAATGAAGAGTTCCGAACGAACTTCCGAATGAAGAGTTCCGAACGAACTTCCGAATGAAGGAGTTCCGGATGAACTTCCGAATGAAGGAGTTCCGGATGAACTTTCGAATGAAGGAGTTCCGGATGAACTTCTGAATGAAGGAGTTCCGGATGAACTTCCGAATGAAGGAGTTCCGGATGAACTTCCGAATGAAGAAGTTCCGAACGAACTTCCGAATGAAGAGTTTCGGACGAACTTCCGAATGAAGAGTTCCGAATGAAGGAGTTCCGGATGAAAAGTTCCGAATGAAGAGTTCAGGATGAAGAGTTCCGAATGAAGAGTTCCGAATGAAGGGTTGTTGGATTGATAGTTCTTTGCTTGTTACTTTATCACCCCCAACAAATGCTATGCGCAGCGGAACTACAACATTTGGGTGCTAATTAGTTATCATCACACATAAGTTATATTAAACGACTCAAAGAGACGTAAGAGTTTAAACATAAATTTAAACATTATTAAAATCATACAAGTCTACAGTTTTCCAAATCCCAAGATAATACTAAACAAAGTTTGCGTTAGGTCCCCACTGAATCTCAACCCAAAAGTAAATTTTTTTTTGTTCACATGACAGAATAATAAAAGAGTTTTAAGTTAAATAAGGGTGGAAAAACAAGTAGACCGCCAAGCCACAACAACTTCCATCCTCGCATGCTCCGCTGCTATCAATCCTGGTTACCTGAAACACATGCTTAAAACTGTCAACACAAAGGTTGAGCGAATCTATAGGTTTATCAAATCATAAGTTGAACATAAGTACTAAAAACCAATCATGACCGTTCAATAGCATTGTCGTACTCACAATCTATTATTCAAGGATATGACAATTGTGTTTAAGCTCATGACACTAATCCGTTAACTCAATCACCCGCGTAATAATTACCGGCGTGATTCAAATGAAACCAGTGACCCTACTAAAGGCATCAGTTGCAATTATACCTTATCTCTTATCACAAATTATCCGTCCGCAGGGGGTATCAACGTACTAGCCCTCGTCTCGGATACGGTAGTCAACCCCATAGTACTATCACTTTGTATAAGCGGCTATTTCCCCCTTCGCAAGGGCAAGACAATAGTTAATAGTTCATGAAATTAGGGCCTTTTGCAACTAGGTACTCAACACAATTTCAAGGCAACATTCGGGTCCAACAATCATTCATGACTTATGTTCATTTTCATTTAAATAGCATGTATCCCCCTCGCGGGTAAAAACATTTGAAATAAGTAAAGAGCGAGGCTATAGACTCACCTTGCGTAATAGTAGTGGTTCTAGCGAAGACGTAACGAGAAATGTCACCGACGACGTGGATGCCCGGGAAAATCAAACACTTGACCTAAAAGTCAAAGTACGAAAACCAAATCAATACGCCGTGTACATAATTGTACTAAACACACGCATATGAAAACACACTCAATGCTTATGAAAACTCACGCCAAACCCAAACAAGTAGTTGTTACTAGACTTATACCATTTATCAATGTTATTAAAGTTACTATCTATTTTACGGTTTCGCCGATACTTACCAAAAGTATGGGCTGTTTTACTAGACTTATACCCTTTTATAAAATTTGGGAAAATTCTCAAAAATACCTTAAGACCTGTAGAAAATCCATTTTTAATCCCATTAAAAGTTTTTGCTTTTACGACCCGTTACTCAACACATTACTAACCTACATTTTTCGGACTGAAATTGCACTTTGACCAAGTCGGACTCATTTGACTCATTTAAAATATACCATTGACCTCTACAACACCTAAGTCTAATAATAGACTCAAATACACAGGTTTGAGACCAAAAACCAACCTTTGACCATTTACCAAACTAAACCTATGGTCCCCGGGATTTGACCCAAACCAAACACAAATTCGGATTGTGTTGATTCTCATCTCCCGGTACACGTATTTTCAAAATAACATAACTTTTGACTCGTTTGGAGTTAAAGGCTCTATCTTATACCGAAACGAGCGTCTCGACGACCACTACAACTATATCCTACAATCACAACCTGGACCGAAAATTAAAACCACAAAAATAGCCCTAAACAATCTGTTTGAAAACGACTCATTCAAAATCATTCCAAAACTTGTTTTCAATCCATTTTAACACTACCTAGGCTAATTTTTATCAATCATAACTACACCCATCCATTACTTACAGCCCTAACTACCTTAAACATCAAATCTTCCTAAAACCCAAATCCTAAAACAAACATGCAATGTGTTTAACCCATTCAAACACACCCAAAACATCATTATGAACACAACCCATGACACATTTCATCAAACACCTTGAACACACCCAAAACCCCCCCACATTTCGTGGCTTTAGGGGCTGTGGAACACACAAATCATAAACCCCATTATGTTTAATTAATTATCTAACATTATCAATACACTAATTAAACGAATTCATAATTTAATTAGACCAAAACGTATTTTTGAAAAACCATTGATTCTTGGAAAAATCAAGTTGTTGCATGTGTGTTTTTAATGGATTAAAAGGCTTACCAAGATGATAGAAGAGGTGGTCTTTGATTAGTTTCTTCCAAAACCCAAAAAAAAAATGGTGGTGGAGGTGGTTTTGTGGTGGTGGCCGTCGGCCATGGGAGAGAAAGGGAGAGAGTGTTTGTTTTTTTTTGTAAAATGAAATGTGTGTGTTTAGTTTGTCCCTTTTTAATTTTTGGGAGGTCCTTGGGTGCAATTTTGGTATTCTTTTGGCCTTAAGTGAAAACGACCTCAAATGTTTGCGGGAATGACTAGTAGTCGGTTTAAAAACTTTACGGAAGTCGGGGGTCGTCCCGAACACTCGAAAATACTTTTAAATGGTTCAAACGCACACAAAACGAATATTCATATGGTTCCGACTCGACTTAACACGTAATAAAAATAAAATCTCGAAAAACTCAAATATCGATTAATCGATAATAAAATGTAAGTTTTGGGCATCCGTCGGTATCGTAGTCGTTATCGGTTCTTCTTAAATCGTCAAATGTTAAATTACGACCGTAAACGTTGGTTTCAACTTAAACCGTCAAATAATTCCACGATAAAAATTCTTAAAAATTTCAAAAATATACGTAAAATAGGATTAAATAAATGACGTTGGGCTCGGGATATCACATCCACAAGTGAGTCGCAACTTAAGAGAGATGCTCATACTGAACAACTCTTGAGACAATAACTTAGCATCATACGGCACTTTCACGGGTCTTACATCCTCCCCTCCTTAAGGGAGCGACGTCCCGGCGCTCTCTGGTTCTTATACTCGCATTTCGTACTACTAGAAAGATGGGGGTACTTCTTACTATAGAGGTATTCACGTTCCAATATGGACTTCGGTTCACATCTCGGGTTCCATCACACCTTCACAATGAGTGTTATACCTTGCTTAAATCTCTTAACATCTCGATCCATGATCTCCACTTCAATTTCCCAATTTCTTCCTACGGTTATCGACACGTTTCTTCTCACAGCTTCTCGCGGTTAGCAAGTGATTCTTAATCTACACCATCTCTTCCGTAGCCTCTCGAATCATTTCAAGTCCATTCAACTGACTTTTCCTTACTTCATTCTATCCAACTGGCGATCTACATTTTCATCCACAAGATGCTTCCACTGGTGCAGCTTCCACACTAACACGGTAAATGTTGTTGTACAAGAATTTTATCAAGGACACATGTCGATCTCAACTATTACCAAAATCAATCACACACGTTCGGAGCATGTCTTCCAACTTTCGAATCGCCCTTTCACTTGGTTCATCGTCTCATAAAAACAACTACTCACAAAATAAAATCGCACGGGTCACACATAACCCCATCGAAAACGTTCAGAATATACAAGACGAAGTAATTATTACTAGTCGTACAAAATCACCTTGTCGCAATATTAGGTACATACAAACCTATTTCATCAAGAACGAATCCATCGATACGGAAATCATTCGACGTGTACATAACTCTCTCGAAAACATTCACAATCCAATCAAACACAAAAGCCATTATGAAGCACATAAAGCCGTATCACGACATGTTTGCGAAATAGCCAAACCATGCCAAGTAAAATAAGTTCAATCAAGTTAACCCATGCTTGCTAATCAGCCAAGCCATGATAAAATAAGAATCTTTGACATGATTCTCGGATGAGTCTAGTCGAAAGAAAATTGCAAGTTTAAGAAGGTTCACAGCTTGCCAGCTATGGATGCATATCCAAAAGAAATAAAATACAAACATATGCCATCGCAGAGTGTTCACACACGGATCCATACCCAAAATATATATATATATATTACAAGAACACCATCTTACTTTCGTCCCAAACGTGGTCAAAATCCCAATATATATCATCGTTCATAGTAAAAAAAAATATATTACATGGCATGTGTTCTCCCTGATCGGACTTCATTGGACAATGTCGTCTCAAGTTCTCACAACTTACGTTCACTTGACCAGATCACATACAACATAAACACATAAAAGACAAGGGTTCACCATAAAAACATCAACTATGGCTATCTATCGTTTAACCATCGATAATCAAGGATGGTTAAGTCAAACAAAGAGGATTCCTTACTTAAATAAACGAAGACGGCAATGGAACTGTCTTTCAACTACCGATGCACAGTTGGTAAACTGCAACAGTTTATCACGTGTCGTTAAACATGTCAAAAGAACGAGGAAGAAAATAAATAAGGTACGATACGTTTGATGTAGGAGAAGTCTTCGTCATTCCCCTCAGAGTCCCTTGAACTCTGATTTCCTCTACTTTGGCAGTCTTCTATTCTTGTTTAAATTTCTTCTCAGTGTCGGTATGAACCCCTTTGGTATAACATCAACACCCTAGCAGTTCCAATAAACTTCACACATTACACACAACACATAAAAACATTTTTCCAAAATTACTCGGTCACAGTGACTTACTAAGTCAACGCCAAACAAAAAGAAAAGATTTCAAGGAACACAAGAAAATTCAAAAATTTATTTAGGAATAAAAGAGAATACGATTACTTGCATAAAGATCCACCATTTTTTTTAAAGCGTTTTCATCCAAATCTTTATCAAAAACACTGCCGGTTTTAAAGATGACCAATTGACTTGAAACTACATTGCCCTTCCAAAACTATGCATAACTAGCTAGATCATGCATACTTGAGGACCAAGCAACGACAATTAACAAAACAGGACTCTTCCCGAATTATGCCTAGTTAGCTAAGCTGTGCATAATTGAGGATCGAGTGACGACACAAACATTATTATTACATACCAAATGTGTCTATAAAAGTTTTCGACCTAATCTTCAAAATAATTAAACCATTTGAAATGAAATTTGAAATGGGAAATTATTGTTACCATCGTTTTAAGAAACACATCAAACATCTTTCATACACTTTGAAAACATATTTTTGCTTTGCCTTTTTATGAGAAAATAAATAAATAATTAAATAAAGAAATCGACACCCTTTGCATTTGGTTAAACGAAACATTTCACACTCATACATATTTTCAAAATAGACTACTCACAAAATAACGGTAAGGTGGTTCATGATTAAAGATCATTGCAAGCACAACAAGTAATAAAATCAAAAATCAATGAGATCGAACGAGGTAAACGAGTAATATAATTTCCAACTATAATTAACTATATTAGAAATGAAAATACTTCAAACATATGACAAAAGTCTCGGGATAACAACAGCGATCTACGAATACATAGAAAAAAAAAATGGAATATCTACACAAGCGTCAAAAATAAAACAACGATCATAATTCCCATTGTCTCGAGTTGCACACACATTCCGCCAAGGGTATACGGGGAGAAGGGAATAATCACTTGGTCGAATAGAAACAATCTCACCAGGAAGATCGAGTTCCTTCACCTCTACTATTCGGTAAAGCGGCTTCGCCTCCTCGCTTTTGTTCAATATAAATGAATAACCAATTTAATGAAGATTTATAGCATCATTCGAGTAAATACAAAATTTTAGGTTCCATTAACCGTAAGAAGAAAAGTCACAACGTCCATGAACAGGACAAAATATACACCGGGTAACATACCCTTATTAACATGTACTAGCGACGTAGCAATTCAAAAAGGAATATAATAATAATAATGGTTTCATACCATAGACAATATTAAAATAAACAATTACATGACTACTCAAGCTCAGATATAGACTCGCAAAGTCGAAGAAGAGATGTCGTACGATCGAACCATCGTGACTCAAAACATTATACATACATCTTTATAAAATATTATACAAGTAGGCGTGTGTTGTATAATCCAGTTGCGTATAATAATTAGTGTTACCTTGTACATTGTAAAACCGAACATTTACACATTTTTAATTTGTGTTACACTATTAAAGAATTTATACCTTTCATTTTCCAATCTTTACAACGTTTTCATTTCTGGAAAAAAAATTTCAATCTCTCGGTTATCATAATTGACAAATCATTAGGTTTGAAAATCTCCATACTTGTGTCAAAATCTCGTTAATGTTCATATCTTAAGTACCAAAACGTGCGTAGTAAGAATTTTCAAAGTTTTACGTTATTATTACTATGACTTACCTTATCACATATATACAAGTAACCAACACAACTCAAATTAGTCCAATTGACTCTTAAAATTAACCTTGACTTTTTATTACACACATGTTTTCCTTAAAACTGTTTTGTTAACTCATATTCACGCGATTCGATTCAAATGCTAAAGAAGTTTCACGTAGTATTATTTCGGATAATTACTGATTTTAGTCGAGACTTGAATCTCAAAAATAATAATAATATAATAATTAATCAGAAATGCTTATTTCAATAATTCAAAAATGTAGAAAATTCGACTTTTAATCCTTAGCCCATTATCAAACGGTTTTTTTTTTTTTTTTTTTTTTTTTTTTTTTTTTTTTAACATTAACACATCTCGCAGTAGAGTAAAATGACGTTCCATCAACATTTAAAAATTTGTTTCAAGCGTTAGAATTTCTCACTTAAAGTGTATATTCCGATTTTATCCCATTTTATTCACTACAACAAGTAACGTGTTCTAGTTTACACCAATGCATACGTAAACATAACCTTATGTTTAAAATAAAACCAATTTTACAAAGTTTTTAGCTCCAAAATACATGACCAGTTCTTCTACTCATGTTTTATATTACAAGATACGCCAAAAGTTTGCTATATTGACCCAAAAATTAATTCATACTAAATCCAAAGTTACATATACTCAATAGTCATATTGTAAATTTTATTATAAACTCCTTTTTCAAATTATATTAAACAAATTCTTGATAAATCCATCACTAGCTTCTAGTATCAAATTATTAATATATAAAACAAGGATTTTACGAGTAATATAATTCACTTATCATGATCTACCAACCAAAATTAAAAGAAAGATAATTTCACATTGTCCATTTATTCTCAACATGAATTTTTCTTGTTACAAGACACATCATACGTCATTTTTATCCAAAAATTTCATTCACCATTTATTTAATATGTAAAACACTTTATGTTTAACTCATTCAATCAACAAAGTTTAGTGCTTACTTAACTCACACAAATGCCGGACCTCGTCATGTATACTATCAAATTTAAAATAATAAGACAACAAGGACAAAATTAAAATAAACGAAGCGAGAATACGTATGTCAACTAAATGTTGTTATCGGCCTCGGATGAGTCTCGAAATCGTACTCCACAAAATTAACACAAAAACAAACCAAATTCCAAGTTATCGCGATTGATCACAACGCTAGTCTATTTTAAAACGCATCTTAAAATTCAAGTAGAATAGTAAACAACGATTAAATGGCAACACGCCTCAACCACGTTTTATAACACACACATGTGATTCGTCGCTACGATGTACACATCATTGATTATACCTCGTCTATATTATAGTTACGCCAATTAACATATCAAACCCATAAGGAATAAAGGAAAATAAAGTAATACGTAAGTAAATTACGTTTCAAAAGAAAATGTCCAAAATGACACATCACGGTGCGATAACGACAATCGAGATCAATCTGGTCAGTATACAATATGTTACGAAGCGTTATTTACGTATCTAGAGTATCAAACGAGGTTCATATTCGGTTATCCGAACAATAAATTAATTATCAAGATTGATAATTAGCGGTAAGGCCGAATTCTCAACAAAACCGAATTTTAATGTACGATAATCACTCAAGGACCATTGCTTCGCGTGCAATGCCTTTAAATACCATAGTATATACATATTTATACATAAAATTATTCCTACATACATGTAGGATTACAACGCGGTGTTGCCATGTAATGCAATGTAGCCCGTTATGCCAAATACATGCAACATATACGATAATCTTTACAGGAATTTGCAAATTACGATGATAAGTACTCAACGTACAAAACAATATATCTCAATATATATATCAAAGTATTTACTTACTAAATACTAGGGAATTCATATCAATTTTGAGGGATACATCTAAAATATAAGGCAATGCTAAAGAATTCTTACCGGAGCCATGCAGGATAGTTGTGTGCTTGGACAATTTCTTACGACACCAAAAGTTATAGTTTAGGATTTTTCAAAATGACCTAGTTCTCTATAACTCATGGCTCTGATTACCAATCTTTAACACCCCCAACAAATGCTATGCGCAGCGGAACTACAACATTTGGGTGCTAATTAGTTATCATCACACATAAGTTATATTAAACGACTCAAAGAGACGTAAGTTTAAACATAAATTTAAACATTATTAAAATCATACAAGTCTACAGTTTTCCAAATCCCAAGATAATACTAAACAAAGTTTGCGTTAGGTCCCCACTGAATCTCAACCCAAAAGTACATTTTTTTTGTTCACATGACAGAATAATAAAAGAGTTTTAAGTTAAATAAGGGTGGAAAAACAAGTAGACCGCCAAGCCACAACAACTTCCATCCTCGCATGCTCCGCTCCTATCAATCCTGGTTACCTGAAACACATGCTTAAAACTGTTAACACAAAGGTTGAGCGAATCTATAGGTTTATCAAATCATAAGTTGAACATAAGTACTAAAAACCAATCATGACCGTTCAATAGCATTGTCGTACTCACAATCTATTATTCAAGGATATGATAATTGTGTTTAAGCTCATGACTCTAATCCGTTAACTCAATCACCCGCGTAATAATTACCGGCGTGATTCAAATGAAACCAGTGCCCCTACTAAAGGCATCAGTTGCAATTATACCTTATCTCTTATCACAAATTATCCGTCCGCAGGGGGTATCAACGTACTAGCCCTCGTCTCGGATAGGGTAGTCAACCCCATAGTACTATCACTTTGTATAAGCGGCTATTTCCCCCTTCGCAAGGGCAAGACAATAGTTAATAGTTCATGAAATTAGGGCCTTTTGCAACTAGGTACTCAACACAATTTCAAGGCAACATTCGGGTCCAACAATCATTCATGACTAATGTTCATTTTCATTTAAATAGCATGTATCCCCCTCGCGGGTAAAAACATTTGAAATAAGTAAAGAGCGAGGCTATAGACTCACCTTGCGTAATAGTAGTGGATCTAGCGAAGACGTAACGAGAAATGTCACCGACGACGTGGATGCCCGGGAAAATCAAACACTTGACCTAAAAGTCAAAGTACGAAAACCAAATCAATACGCCGTGTACATAATTGTACTAAACACACGCATATGAAAACACACTCAATGCTTATGAAAACTCACGCCAAACCCAAACAAGTAGTTGTTACTAGACTTATACTATTTATCAATGTTATTAAAGTTACTATCTATTTTACGGTTTCGCCGATACTCACCAAAAGTATGGGCTGTTTTACTAGACTTATACCCTTTTATAAAATTTGGGAAAATTCTCAAAAATACCTTAAGACCTGTAGAAAATCCATTTTTAATCCCATTAAAAGTTTTTGCTTTTACGACCCGTTACTCAACACATTACTAAACCTACATTTTTCGGACTGAAATTGCACTTTGACCAAGTCGGACTCATTTGACTCATTTAAAATATACCATTGACCTCTACGACACCTAAGTCTAATAATAGACTCAAATACACAGGTTTGAGACCAAAAATCAACCTTTGACCATTTACCAAACTAAACCTATGGTCCCCGGGATTTGACCCAAACCAAACACAAATTCGGATTGTGTTGATTCTCATCTCCCGGTACACGTATTTTCAAAATAACATAACTTTTGACTCGTTTGGAGTTAAAGGCTCTATTTTTATACCGAAACGAGCGTCTCGACGACCACTACAACTATATCCTACAATCACAACCTGGACCGAAAATTAAAACCACGAAAATAGCCCTAAACAATCTGTTTGAAAACGACTCATTCAAAATCATTCCAAAACTTGTTTTCAATCCATTTTAACACTACCTAGGCTAATTTTTATCAATCATAACTACACCCATCCATTAATTACAGCCCTAACTACCTTAAACATCAAATCTTCCTAAAACCCAAATCCTAAAACAAACATGCAATGTGTTTAACCTATTCAAACACACCCAAAACATCATTATGAACACAACCCATGACACATTTCATCAAACACCTTGAACACACCCAAAACCCCCCCACATTTAGTGGCTTTAGGGGCTGTGGAACACACAAATCATAAACCCCATTATGTTTAATTAATTATCTAACATTATCAATACACTAATTAAACGAATTCATGATTTAATTAGACCAAAACGTATTTTTGAAAAACCATTGATTCTTGGAAAAATCAAGTTGTTGCATGTGTGTTTTTAATGGATTAAAAGGCTTACCAAGATGATAGAAGAGGTGGTCTTTGATTAGTTTCTTCCAAAACCCAAAAAAATGGTGGTGGAGGTGGTTTTGTGGTGGTGGCCGTCGGCCATGGGAGAGAAAGGGAGAGAGTGTTTGTTTTTTTTTGTAAAATGAAATGTGTGTGTTTAGTTTGTCCCTTTTTAATTTTTGGGAGGTCCTTGGGTGCAATTTTGGTATTCTTTTGGCCTTAAGTGAAAACGACCTCAAATGTTTGCGGGAATGACTAGTAGTCGGTTTAAAAACTTTACGGAAGTCGGGGGTCGTCCCGAACACTCGAAAATACTTTTAAATGGTTCAAACGCACACAAAACGAATATTCATATGGTTCCGACTCGACTTAACACGTAATAAAAATAAAATCTCGAAAAACTCAAATATCGATCAATCGATAATAAAATGTAAGTTTTGGGCATCCGTCGGTATCGTAGTCGTTATCGGTTCTTCTTAAATCGTCAAACGTTAAATTACGACCGTAAACGTTGGTTTCAACTTAAACCGTCAAATAATTCCACGATAAAAATTCTTAAAAATTTCAAAAATATACGTAAAATAGGATTAAATAAATGACGTTGGGCTCGGGATATCACATCCACAAGTGAGTCGCAACTTAAGAGAGATGCTCATACTGAACAACTCTTGAGACAATAACTTAGCATCATACGGCACTTTCACGGGTCTTACAGTTACAATTACTTGTTAAAATGTGTTATGCTTAGAAGTCATAATGATATATATCTATATATTTTTGTGCATCAACCTTTTATGTCTTATCTTAAGAAGACACGATGACTAATCCAACAGTACAAGCACTCCAAGATGCTAGAGCAGCCGCAATCACCGAAGCAAGAGCCCTCAAGTTTATACCAAACAATTACCGGCTGAAGCAAGTTTCAAAATCCACTCACCATGGATTAAAGTCGCCATAGCAATCCTTGATCACTCTCACTTCAAGAATGCGTTAAGGAGTACTGCTTCAGTGCCATATGATTACATGTATGAATTCTGGGCTACCAAGGAAAGTGCTTCAAACAAGATCACCTTCTCTCTTGACAACAAGCAACAGACACTTACTGTTTCAGACTTCCGCAAGATATTTGGAATTCGGGATACACCCAAAGGTATGTCATTTTCCAGGGATCCTACTAAAGATGAACTCATGGAGATGTTCCATGCTCTTGGATGTCCTGACCTACGAGTTGTGTCCGATTTTACCACCGCTAAAGTAGGTCAACCTTGGAGAGCAATCTTGGGTATTCTCAGTAGATGTCTTACACCTAAAATATCTGGGCATGATGCTGTGCGTGGTCCAATCATGAACATATTCTATGGAATGTACAAAGGCTGAAATGCAGATTATGTATTATTGTTGTGGGAAGAATTTAACTTTCAACTCTTCCAAAACAAGAAGCTGAAGACTCATTTCTTTCCTTACCCTTAGTTTATCAAGCTTATAATTAATTATTTTATGAAGAATGATGTCTCTATTGATAAGCGTGCAGCAAGTCGTCATCACACTAAAGAGGCTGATCACATTGTGGATCTAAGACATGAAGGACCATCTACTGTTGTTAATCCTGGTCCTATTCCCGATTATCTTCTGACTGATAAAATTAAAGCTTCTGCTGAATACAAGCTACTGCTACTACAAATCAAGAAACAAAAAGCAAGCCTTCAGACAGGAGAAGACTCGTCTACTACGGTCAAGAGTAAAGGTAAACGCAAGCAAGCAGTTGCTTTATCTGAACCCGAAACCAAGAAGAAGAAGACTGAGGCTAAGAAGGGAAAGAGCACGGCTGATGAGTTCGTTCTACACGACGAAGAAGATGTTGAGGTCGATCCTACTCTTGACAAGACTGAGAAACAATTAATGAAGATAGCTATTGAAAAGAGTAGGAGAGACACGGGCGGTAGTGGTTCGGGTGCACAGATGAATATTGAAGAAGAGTACGAGGAGCCAGATGATATTGATGAGTTTGGATCACCTGAACGGTATTCTACTTCGAAGGAGACATCCATTGCTGTTTTAGCAAGTGTTGAAAAGGAGTCCGGTGCTCCCACAATCATGGTACCTACCCAGCCTTTAGTAACTCAACCTCCACCAATCCAGCCCTTACCAACCCGACCGGTGCCAACACCATTCCTTCCACCTCCAATAACTTCCATCCTTAGTACTGTAGTCACAACCGAGCCTCTTCAACCAACCCAGAGTAGCTCTGCATCATCTTCAATGGCTGCATTTGTAATGGCAGAACTCTTGGATAAACACACGGATAATCAAAGAAAAGAGATGGATAATCTTCGCCAAGAGCTACTTAGACGAGTTCAAAGTGAAGAAGCATCCAAGAAAGCCCAAGAAGAGATGCTAGCTAAGTTCGCTGCAGAGATGGAGTTGACACGTAAAGCTCATGCAGAAGAACTAGCTCAGGTCAAGCAGGCTGAAGCTGATAAGTATGCAACACGAATCATGAGACTTCAAGCTATGAAGGATAAATACAAGGAGCAGAAAGAAACACTTGAAGCTTCTATTGAAGAGAGAGTGAAAGAATCCGTTGAGTCCCTTATGCCAAAACTGCGTGATGAGATGAAGAAACTCGCGACTGATAATTTGATGATTAAGTCGTCCAATCCTTCCGAATCCGCCTACAAAATTGCATATGACTTGACGGATTTTGAATTAAAGAAGATCCTCAAAGCTCACATGAGGGAAGTTGGATCTTTTGATAAGTCTAAAGTTCAACGGAAACTCTACAAATCACTGAATGAAGCTATCATGGAGGATGATCGGTTGTTTAAAATGTTTGGAAGTGTGGTACCTTACCACATTCTGCCTGAAGAGGAAAAGGAAGATAGTGAACAAGAAGAGGGTGACGGGGAAGAAGAAGAAGAAGAAGAAGAAGAAGAAGAAGAAGGAGATGATGATGATGGTGATGATGATGAGGATGATGATGATGATGATGGTGGTGATGGTGGTGATCGAAATGAGGAAAGTGCTAAGGGAAGCAACGAGGATGACGATGAGGACGATGATGGTAAACAGCCTGAAACGGGGGACAAGGTTGCCAGCACAAAGAAACCATCTAAGTCTGGTACCAAGTCTCAGAAAGATGCTGCGCAAAAGAAAAAATCAACCTCAACGGAGTCAAGACGATCCAAGTGGCGCCATGATGTGAATGCTACTACGGCATCATCGATTCCTGGTACATCTATTGCTGTTTCTATACCTGTTACCACTAATCCTGTTAGTTCTTTTGTTGCTCCTGTGATTGCAGAATCAGTAACTGAACCTGAATCTGCACAACACTCGCCTGTTCATGACACTGCCGAGATGACTGAATCAGAACCAACAGATGTTCGTGTTTCTACTCCTCTGCCACAATCTACTGTTCCCGAGTCAAGCACACGGGACTGGGCGGACACATTGGAGATTGATGAAACTGCACCGCCACAAGCTTGGATCACGGCAGCTGCTAAATATGATCCAATCACAGACGCTGACAGAGATGTTCTATATCTCCGTATCCGTAGTCCGATAGACTTGTGTGCATTTCTGGCTCGTAAGTATAAATCTTCGGTCACTCCGTCTTTGGTGAAGAGAGCGCTAAAAGATAAGAGAATTCACGCAAAACCAGGTTAAGCCGCATGGAATACAAGTATTATGCTGATGAGGTCCTGAAAGCTCTTAATACCGTTCAAAGACCAGGTCTTCATGAATCAGAAAGAGCTCCTCCTCCACTTGATCCTTCTCAAGATAATCAAATTTCTCTCGACTTCTTTGTCACCTATGATCTTGAATATCTCCTCAAGGGTTCATCAAAGTACGCAACCTCCCTGACCTTGCTGAAAGCTGCTAACTGGGGGACAATACCCTGGATCGAGGAAAAGGTAAACCGACTCTGGGTCCCAAAGGTAACTCATAATTATGATATGTATGCTGTTATAGGTGCATCACATTGGGACGAACGAGTCCGAAGGCGTACAGAGGTTGCTGCTTAGCCAATTCAGGAAGCAACTTTAGATCCGATATTCGCATCTCCAGCATTTTGGGACTGAAAACTGAAGCCAAGAACGGCTATCATCATGTGACGGAGATTCGTCTAAAAAGGGAGGATGACAGAGAATACATAATATAGCAGGGAGATTTTTCTATCATTCGCCTTGAAGATATCGAAGACATGTTGCTTATGATGACCCGTGATCAACTCACCCATCTTACTCGTGAAGAAATCATTGCCTTGAATACGGCACTTCGTATGTTCACACGAAGCGTTGTTATCAAGAAACGAGTTGAAGATCTTCAATTGGGAGTTGAAAGCTACCAAAGGAAGCTTAACCTAACCCGTCCAATGAATCAAGTTCTACCTCAACATGTCACAAGATGCCCCTATACCGGCATTACTTTTCCGAGTTACGGGATTTTCTACTTGAACAGTCGAGGGATAATGAAGTTTATGAGGGTAGGTGAGCATTATAAGTACAGTGATGGGACTCTCATATACGTCAGAGGAAAATTGGAGCATCTTAATTCAGGTGGGTCTTTACCAGAGATGACCGAGGACTGGCATCAGGGTTATCAGCAAATGGCGAAATATGTGATCAAGAAGATTGATCAAAAGCTCCGTGAACGAAGATTGATGAGGAGCTTAGAAAGATTCGTTGGTGGTAGACCATATGGAGTGCACCACAAGTTACTGCAACGATCCATCTAATGGATCATACATTTCAGGTCTACTCTATATTGGTTTTTAATTGTGAATATGTAAATTTGTGAATATTGTGCTTTTACGGCTTGATGTAGTGTTAAGGTATGATAATTTTTCAAGAATTTCTCACGAGATTCTAAATCTTTCAAAATATATCATACTAAAACACTACAACTATCCCTTATTAATTTAAGGGGAGCATTAACATGTTCTATGGACAAACATCAATTTCATTTTTACCCAAAGACCGGTTAATCCATTCAATATCCCAAATATTAATGGTTAACATTTTGGAAAAGGGGAGAAAATGGGATTAAGGAGACTTTAATGATACTTGAATGATACTTGGCTAAAAGATGAAAATGACTTAACGATAATCCAACTTAATATGTGTAAAGCACGTGTTAAGGGGGAGCGTTTTTGATGAACAAAACACCTAAGGTACAAAACATTTGATTTCAATATCACAAGTACCTTAAGTGATTTTCAAGGATTTTTCATGGTGGCTATACTTTCCCAAAACACGCTTAATTCACGACGAATGTGGTGACAAAAGGGTGGTAGGAATAGGTTTAGTCCAATGATTCATCAGAGCCGATGGAATCTTCCCAAGGACAATTCCCTAGATAGAATTAAAAGTCCTAGGAAAGTTAGAGAAAGATTGTGAACGTAGCTGAATGCCGACCAAGTACTTAAGCTAGCACTGGAACAATCACAACAAGGTGCTAGTTATGACGTATTGATAAGCATTGAAGGGGTTGAAGAATGAAAAAGAATTGTAAAGATAAAGGGTGTAAAGAAAGAAGCCCTCCTTACAACTTTAGGCAGAAACCGGGTCAATACATATGCTATTGAGATCATTGATTAATGATTCTCGATATTGAAGAAAGACATCATGGACCCAGTGATGCAATGCACAACCCTTCCCAGCTAACTCAAATATCTCTCAAAAGGTATTTGTTTTAATCACACGGAGATCAACACGTTATCTATTGGTTTATTCACTCCGAATAGACTGATATTGAAAAGGTGGCACTCCTCTCCAGCCATCGCTCACTAAATCAAAACGCACTATCGAGTCTAGAGCCACGAGATCATCAAAAGTCTCATTAGGACACTTTCCATTTATTCCTTGCTTTCTCACACACTGTGAAAAGTAAGAGATTTTTATGAGTCCTACGTAGTATTCTTGTAATATTGCCAGAACATCCGAGTAATACGCAAGTATTACAATGAAGATGGAAATCCTGCTTGAGCCAACATCAACCAAGCTCATGGTAGGTTACACATGCGGTTCTTTAAGAACCAATCTTGTGAAAAACTGGAAAGAAACAGTAGTTTAATTCTTAATTGAACTTAAACTCGTTCCAGGCCTCTACGCATTATCATATGATCTTGCCAGAACACTCAGAGTGACTCTTTATTGATCACAGTGACGAGTGGAAATCCTTCTAGTGTTAACATCAAACAGCACTTGGTAGGTGACGTGCAAGATTCTTTATGAATTAAGCTCGTGATAACTGGAAAGCAACGATGGTGAAAATCTTAACCGAAATTCACTTGTTCCAGGTTTCATGAATTGACGGCTTCAATCACAAGGATAATTTATCCAAGTGATTCACTCTTTATGTTCGCAGTCAAGCTTAGTGATCGTCGAATAAAGAGAACGGGTTTACCCGCGAAATCCTGTCAGGAAGTTACTTAATTGAAACTATCCGTCACAGGTACGATATCTAATATCGTCCAACGGTCTTCACCGACTGGAGGTAAAACGCTACCGATTTAGAATGAAATGTTCTAAGCCATTTCATTCGTGTCTTATCATGTTGCTGCGAAGAGGTGGCGTTGCGGTGTACCAGCTGAAGTCGTTCCCACATGCTTATGTTTTTCTGCATCAAAGTTCAGCAAAATTCAAGAAAGTGCAAAATGAAGTCTTCTGCTGTACCAAACTCTGAAGCTTTCGAGAATTCAACAAAAAGACATAAGTGTGTGGAACATGGAGTCACGAGGAGGCAAGATTCACAAGAAGGCAAAGATCGCACGTGATTGGTCAAAAGAACAATGCTCTCAAGCCAAAGCCTAAAAGATCAAATAAACATATTCACAACAAAAAGAAAGAAGAAAAGACTACGAGCTGAAGAACGAAGACTTAGTATAGTATGCTAGGTTTAGAACTTTGTAACATGGAGTGACCTCCCTTAGGGGGAGATTGTTAGAAATACGTTTTAACGTATATTAGAAGTATCGGTCACTCCACAATATTATTAATGTTGTAATAGCTCGTAGTTAATGTGTGCTTATTAAGTTAAGTAAGAAACCGACCCATGGGATTGTCATGGGTCGGCCCAAGCCCAATAGTGGCTTGGATATAAATACCCCTTTCCACCATGGAAAGGGGTTGGTTATTGATTGTTTCCATTTTATAAAGTTAATAAAACACATACTTTCTCTCACTAGTTTCTCTCTCTAGAAATCTTCAACCCACTTCATTGATTCATAAGATTATCAATATTCTTCAAAATTTAACTTGGAACCTCTAAGACCATCAACTACTCCCTATGAAGTTTCCAAGTTGAAACTAAAGAATGAACCTGAACCTCCTGTGAATGTTCACATATACAGGTCCATGATTGGTTCTCTAATGTATTTGACTGCTTCTAGACCTGACATTATGTTTGCAGTCAGTGCTTGTTCCAAGCATCAAGTTGCTCCCGTCACTTCAAATTTAAATGCAGTTAAGAAG
This sequence comes from Glebionis coronaria, assembly GCA_025667525.1. Classification (NCBI taxonomy): domain Eukaryota; kingdom Viridiplantae; phylum Streptophyta; class Magnoliopsida; order Asterales; family Asteraceae; genus Glebionis; species Glebionis coronaria. The sequence goes on from CM046876.1 coordinate 182,273,385, forward strand.
ATCTTTAAATATCTCAAAGCCCAACCTAAATGAGGCTTATGGTATCCTAGGGAATCTCCTTTTTCCTAGAATCATATAGTGACAGTGATATGCTGGTAAAAATAATGACAGAAGGTCAACTATTGGTCGTTTCCAATTTTTGTGTAGAAGATTAATATTATGGCAATGCAAGAAACAAACTATAGTGCCCACCTCCTCTACTAAATCTGAGTATGTAGCTGCTGCTAGCTGTTGTGGACAAATACTTTTGATTCATAATCAAATGTTGGATTATGGTTTCAACTTTATGAATACCAAAATCTTTATTGATAATCAAAGTACCATCTCTATTGTTAAGAACCCTAGTTTTTCATCAAAGAATCAAGCATATTGAAATTCACCATCATTTTATAAGAGATGCAAATGGAAAGAAGCTAATTTAGGTTCTCAAAGTACACACTGATTATAATCTGGATGTTTTCGTGACTAAAGCCTTTAATAGGACCAAATTTAATTACTTGGTGGTCCATACTGGTATGCTCAATCCTTAAGTTCTAGGATTGAGGGGAGGTTTGGCCTAAGGGGAGTCTAACTGTATATATTTTTGTATATTCTTGTGTATTTCTAATCTTTTTAGGTTACTCCTGGTTGCCTACTAGTTGCTCCTGGTGCAAAAGTTCAACTTCTGGTGGTTAGTTTGGACTTGCTTGATGATTTATTGGTTCCTCTGCAAAGGTCTTTCATGGATACTATTGACCTTGTTGACTTTTGATTACTCAACGTTGCTCCTGGTGAATGTTTTGTTGATCATTTGTGTTGTACCTATATATTATCACTTCACTATGATTGATTTGTAAGAAATTAGATGAAATATAGATAGAAAGGAGTACGAAAAGAGATGAAGTTTAGAGAGAGAAAGTAGAGAGAAAGTAGAGAGAAGTTAGAGAGAAGGAGGAGAGAAGTGTGTGAAATTGAAGAAAGATTAGATTAAGAAAAATGAACAACCAACCCCTCCTAACATGCTAGGAGGGTGTTTATATAGTCCACCCACATGTGGGCTTTTATGGGCGAAAGTCCCAAAATATGCCTATTGTAATACTATAACTTGAATAAAAGGATAACACTTGATGATTTACTTTTCAAATGCGTAATGCTTTATTAACTTATAAACAAAATATTACAAAGTGTTATGGATTACACTTGTTGAATGACAATAAAGAAATTACCCTTTAAACAAGTAAACTTGATTGGAGACTCAAGTTTACAAGTGAACCTTAGAGTCGCTGGTAGACAGTAAGAGACTCCATAGGTTCAACAGGGAGAAAAACAGAGATTCTAACAATAACTACATGTGTTATGTTTTTCTTCTTTTCTATCTCTATTTATAGTGGTACGAGGTTGCTTCGTTAGTGGGAGTAGTTGGCACGTGTCAACTTCTGAGTGGAAGCAGTACACTTGATTACATGCATGTCCATTCTTGGACATGCCTTTAACCAACTTTCTATGAACAGTTCTGCCAACTGTTCACCTTTCCCACTAGGTCGTACTAGGCTCCTTTGTCTCGAATCTTTCACTTTGTCCCACCCAAAGTATTTTGATCTTCAAAGGGTTATGAGTGACCTCTGAGCATTGACATCTCAGAGGTCCTTGGACACCATCACATTCCTTCTACATATCAGCTTATCCATAAGAGCTGGGGAGTATGACTTCATATAATCTTCGAATTTTCTGACGTTGTCTTTGACTTGAATGTTTTAAGTGTGCCAGCTGAGGCTTTGACTTCTGCTGGTCTAGTCTCTGTCGCTGGTCTTATCAGCGACTATAATACTTAGTCTAATTTAAATCAAATCTATACTGGGCCATAGTTAGAACTTTCATTGGCCCAACAATCTCCCCCTATTGTTGGGAATAAATGTATGTTTATTAGTTCCCCCTGCTGGTTGGTCAAAGTTCCCCCTGCTAGAGTAAGTTTCCCCTGCTGAATAACAAAGACAGGAGGATTGGTCCCCCTGCTAGAAGTCAAAGACTCTACTACATGGATAAACTAGGAAGAGATATTGACGTGTTTCTGTTACTACTCCAGAATAGTTTCCTAGTTTGTTAGTAGTGATCTTGTACATGGGTCCTTATGCTATAAAAGGACTCATTAGGTTTGCATGTTTGATATATCTTTCTGTCATTTCATTTCATAGCACTAAGGTTGTAAAACCCTAATACCATCATTGCGTATTCGTATATCTTCAATATATTAAAGCTAAACGTTTGGTTCATTATTTGTTCTTGTGCTAAACATTATTTTCCGCGTCTTGTTTAGTTACTTTGTGTATTGCAAAGTTTATCTCATAGTATTTTGAATTCTTTCTCACTACTATAACCCTTAAACAAGCTAAGGTTTAAGATCTAAGTTTGGGATCAACAAGTGGTATCAGAGCTTGTTGAGAAACTTTGATTAAACCAAGAAAAACACAAACCTCACATCCATCCACAATCATGTCTACTAACTTTATTTCATCCACAAATAACAATGCACTCAAACTTCCAATATTGGATCCTGAAAACTTTGAAATATAGGAATTCAAGATTCAACAGTTTCTCAAGATGGAACAATATGTCCTCTGGGAGGTCATAGAACTTGTGATCAATTCACCAAAACAATAGCAGTTGAAGATAAGAATAAGGAAAATGTAGATGGTGGTGAAAGCTCCAAAGGTGATGGAAAAAAAAATTCTGCTGCTGTTTATGAGAAAGAGATCCAATTGAGAAGGCATGATATCAGAGCTCACAGTTCTTTGCTGTTGGATCTACCTGATAGACATCAGCTAAGGTTTAGGAATCATAAGACTGTTAAGGATCTTTGGGAAGCCATTGGTAACACATTTGGAGGAAATGAAGCTACCAAGAAGAAGAAGATTTAGATGATAGACCAATTTGCTTATTTTAAAGCAAAAGGTGATGAAGCAATTGGTTCCATCTATAATATGCTTCAAGATCTAGTTACTCAACTGGAATTCTTTGACATAGATGTGTCAAGAGAACAGGTCAATGCAAGATTTCTCAACAGTCTTCAGAAAGAATGGTTTGTTTACAAAGCCATTTGGCAAAATAGAAATGACATTGATGATAAAAACATTGATGATATATACAACAACCTGAAGGTTTTTGAGCCTGTGGTCACTGAAATGAAGGGCTTAGGGACTATTCCTTCAAACTCAAGTGGAACTACTGATCCCCCTGCTAACATGGCTTTCATTTCTCAAAGCAGTTGTTGAAGCATAGTTTGGCTGGTCCGGTTTGACGACTCACCTGGGCCGTTCGTCGTCTTCCCGGGTCCTGAGTAATGCTGCAAACAAAGGTAAACCGGTTAGACGTAGACCCAAGGCCGGAGCCCCGGGGTCCACCTCCGACGGTCAAGTTAGTATCGGGATGATAAAGTAAAAGAGAGGTGTAGTTGTGAGAGAGAACCTGATTATAATGAGACCCTACCCCTGTTTATATAGTGCTAGGGTTTATTGAAGGATAAGTTAGGTATGTGTGGGCCGCGGGCCTATTGGGCCGGGCCGAATACTGACTATACGTCGACATGTCCCCCAGTCTAGTATGATATGGTTCATGATCATGTTATGTTAGACTGATGAGATGGCATTTATACATGATCTCATCGTTCTTTTCAGGCTTTAAATGCATAAAAATGTCATAATATACCATATATATGCTTGTGTTTGTTTACTTGTGTATTTTAGGTATGGATATCGTGAAAAAGACAAAAGATCACAAGTTACAAGGAAAAACGGACACGAGAAACGAAGCCGTACAAAGAACCGGGCCCTAATCATGGAAATCTCAACAAATACCCTTGAAGACTTGAAGACAAACAAGATTGATCCTCATTTATTGAAGAAATGACACTTAAAACCCTTGTATATTAATAATTACAAGTTTGGTCCCTTAAGTTTGTCAAAATTACACAAAAGGTCCCTCAACTTTTAAGAAATGGCAAGATTAGTCCCTTAACAAATCAAAATTGCCAATAATGGTCCCTCATGAAGTCAAAGATACAATGAAGACCTTTGAAGATAAAAAATGTCCAAGATCAGTCCTTCAAATATGCAAAAGTTCCAAAATCAACCCTTGATACACCTTTTGGAAAGTTTTGTGCATAAAATGACAAGTTGGGAAAAGTTGTTACAAAGGATTTGGACGCTGATGGGTTTTTAAACACAAAAGACAAGAGAAAGAAAGAACAAGGACCAAAGTTGCATGCTGAAACTTTCAAACTCCAAAAATGCGCCAAACACTTCCCTAATCCTACAAAAACGGATCAAAACTTTTTACTGTAGCAGTCAAGAACCCAGACTTTACTCCACTTAAAACAAAGGGTAAAATGAAATTACCCTTACCCACACTTGATTCACACGCCTAAAATCCAATCCCAACCTTAAAACCCTCACTCCCACTCACCAAAAGGACCCACCACCAAAACCGTTTCACCATCATGTGACAACTTCCTCACCAAGGCTTGCCACGTGTCAAGATCAACAACCCACATCATTTGCTTCACCCCAAAGCTATTATAAACGGTTTGGATGTATTTGGACAGCTCATTCCATCAAATGATCTAGAAGAACTCAAGGGCATTTTAGAGAAATCACATCTAGGGTTTGTGAATAGTGTTTAGCCAGGCATTTGCCTATAAAAGGAGACCTCAACATGTGAGAGTCCCTTTGTTCCAGTTTTAGGCTATCAATCTTTGTAATTCCTTTTTAAGTTAAATAAAATTTGAATTTCTGAATTTTGAAATCTCTTTTTGATTTAGTTAAAAGTTTGGTGTTTGAGTAGCCTAATTCTGAGTTCCATTTGTTTGATTAGACCTTCCTTAACCTTGTGGTTAAGGCACGTCTAGGTTTGAAAGGTTTTCAAGGTTCAAAAGCCTTGAAGTCCTTGTTTCTGAATTTGGCTATTATTTGTGTACTAACCCTTAGCCTTAAGCCTTGAGTTCTTTCAAGCTTGTTGACACCAAGCCTGAGAAGGATTCTAAGCCTTTGGTTGAGTTTGTTTGTTGATTGTGTTGAAGAAATATCATAATCAAAGCCTTGTTCTGCTTTGAACATCAGCAGGCTTTGATCATCTTTGTTGAAGTACCTTGGTCTTGTTCTAGTTGTTGAACAAGGTCCAAGGAGCATTGCTGGCCTCCCTAGGATGTTGTGGAAGGCAGGTATAATCTCTTGGTTAAGATTCCCCTAAAAATTTCATGTTTATGGTTGTTTTGAATTTGGTGCTTTGATTTTGAGTATTGGTGTTTGTGCTGGTGATTTTTGAGTTTGATTATGTTAGTTGCTATTGTTTAAGTGTTTTTGATCATTAAAATCAGTAGGTTATTAGTTAAAATCACAAGTTCCTTTGTTAAGTGTTAGATTAAGGAGTGTTTGGGTCTACTGTGTACTTTCGATTTGTGGTTTGATAAGTGTTTGTTTTGTGTAAGCAAGTATTGGTATCTGTTATTTAGGTGCTTGTGTTCATCTGTTTGCAGGTTTTGTGGGTTTGATCACATAGATTCTTGATTTGGCTATAAAATCTTAAATACTTGGTAAAATTGGCTAGGATTTTGAGGACACCTAGATCTAAGCATAGGCTAGGGCTAACAAGTGCTAAATCATAGTTAATCACACCAGGGAAGAAGGATTTGAGGCTTGAAATTTGATCAAGTGTCAAGTATATCAGCAAACTTGTTTCTACATATGTTCATTGTTCATCAGTAACTTCTAGTGCTTTGATCTTGTTATTTACTTTGATTCAGTGTTTGATTCTTGTTGCTTTGTGTTTGTTCTTAGTTTATATAGCTTGTGTATGCATCCTGTTAAGTTTGGTTGGCTTATTTTGCTTAAATCTGCTTATTAAGTGCTTAACTGCTTATTTCCATATCTGGTGCATATCTGGTAACTGTTTGGCTTATTGTGGCTTATTGTGTGAACCATTTTGTGATTTTATTGTTGCTATTGACTCCTTGTGATTCACTGATCACAAGGGTGCCTTTGTTTCCAATTGAATCAAACCAGAACTCTCATATAAGCTTGGTCAAATAGTCAAAGCAGTGGGAACTCCTTTCCCCTGCTATTTACCACTGCTAGTGTTAAATAGGTGTCAGCTTATCAATAAGCTATAATAGCTTATTCCAACCTACAACAACTTTGTTTTTGTAATAGGTGCTCATATTTTGACCCATTTGTTCATACTAGAGCATTTGGGTGGTTGACTTTAAGGTTTGACTAGAAAACCAACTCCTTTGACTTTTACATAAGTTCATTTGTGCTTATTCTGGCTTACTGGTTGTGCTTATTGTATATTGCTTATTGAGTCCATTTGAAAGCTTTTGCAAGTTGAATCAAGTCCTGAGGTGCATTATTTCTCAAAAACGACTATTTTGTCGTTTTGTGGATTTTTGCTTTTCTATTTTCTGGCTTATTGAGTGTGCTTTTTGGAAATTTCTTTTGACAGATCTCTTAAGCATCCTAAAAGAGGGTTGTGTGTCAAATTAGAGCTTATGGCATTAGCTTATGGCTTAATGGGCTGAAAAGCCCAATAAGAATAAGCTTTGTGTTTAATAAGCTGTGATAAGCTCATATTCAGCTTTTGGGCCTTTAGAGTTTTGTTCTTAGAATTGAATTTTAAGTCAGATAGGGCTTTTCCAAGTCAATTAGGCCAAGTTTGACTTTTTGGGCCCAAAAACCCATTTAGGTTGACTGTTTTTGGATTTGGCCCATTTGAGGGCCCATTAGGGGTATTTTGGTAATTTCACTTTGATTTTCTGATTATTTAGGTTAAAATAAACAAGTTTGCAAGTTTTTAGAATTTTTTATAATTTTTGGATTTTTAATATTATTTTATTATTATTTTATTATTATTTTATTATTATTTTTAAAATTTCATATTTTCCAACTTTTTACATTTTTCTTAGGTTAATTACATTAAAATAGGAATTTAACAACTTTTAGAATAATTTTATCACTTATAGATTAATTTTTATAATTATTTTAAGTTTTAATAGTTTTTAAATCATTTTAAATAGTTTTTATTAGTTTTAAAATTTCTAAAAATAGTTTTTAATCTTTTTAGGTCATTTTAGAGTTTTACCAATTGAAAAATCTTTATTTGGGCTTTTTGATAATTTATTTGATTTTTAGGGCTTTAATTAGCATTTAAAAATTGAACATTTAATTATTAAAAGGTTTGAAAAAGTTTTGATCATTGGTAAACTCTTAGTTTATTATTTTTGATTTTTGGTGAATTTTTGGTAATTTTTAGAATTTATTTTTATTTTTGTGGTTTTTGAGGTTCTACGTTTTAACTTTCTAGTAGTGATTTTTTGTTAATTTTTATTTTTACGTCTTCGTCATCTTCTTTTCTAATCCCCTTCTAAACCAATCATTAATCACAAACATTTAACAAATTTCTCACACACATATACCTCCTTGGGAAACGAACTTTCATCACCTTAAGGGTCATTAGTGTTGATTTTCCTAAATCATCACTCGATACTTACCGCTTTTACGCCTTTTCCCTAAAAGGTCGTATTTTACCACAATCACTTTGGCGCCGCTGCCGGGGAGGTGCGTGGTGATTAATTTGCATTGTTGTTTTTAATATTAACCAAATAGTATTTGTATTAGTAGAACTCTACTAATACGTATTATCGGTTTTCTTGGTTTTTCTTGTACAAATATTATTACTATATTGTATTAAGTATCACAATAAATTTACAATATCTCCAAAAGTGTGAAAACACAACCTTAATTGGGATTTCATCACTCAATTATTGTATTCGAATCTCAAACAAAAAGAAAAAGGCAAAAATAGATAAATACTTTCGTGAAGCTCGATTTTGAAAAATACAAACTATAAGGTGGGTATAAGGCGGGTATTATAAAATATACCCTAAGGAAAAAGGCTCTTAAGTGCTTCGCGCCGCCTCGTTTTCCCGCTTGCTTGTGAGTATTTTGAGATTGAAGGCTAATCGAGGGTTTTGCCGCCCAAAGTATTATTACGTATAGTATATTTGCTTGGTTTCTTTGTGATTAAACCCTCTTGAACAATTTGGTTTTCACCAAAGTTCTAAAGTCATTCGAAGGCGTTCACTCCACGTGATCGTTTTCATTCCTTTGAGGCTTCTTTAATCAAGAGTTTGATTCGAGGAGAGATTTTGTAGATTGTTGTCTACGAAGATACACCAAAATCCAAAAAAAATTAAATATCATCAAAAACACAAAAAAAATAAAATTGAAAATTCACAAAACACCAAAAAAAGAATCTTCTTTGCTCACCTCCCATTCTTCGTGAAGTTTATGATCACTCGTAATCAAGCAAAACGAGCTCGTAAACGACTTCAAAAGCAAGCCAATCAAGAGACGTTGATTGTTGAAGAACCTCCAATTTTTGAACCTATTGCAGAACAAGAAGTCGTCATGGCTAATCGTACTACGATGGAGTTGCTACAAGCACCCACCGAGGGTTTTGGAGAGGCTATTGTGATTCCCGTAATCCTTGCGGAGAATTTCGAGATTAAGACGGGTTTAATGTCGATGTTGCAAGCAAATAAGTTTAGAGGTCACGAGAAAGACAACCCGCATTACCATATTAGGAATTTTAACCGTCTCACCGCCACTAGCAAGTTTAAGGATGTTCCACATGACGCCATTAAGATGATGTTGTTTCCATACTCGTTAGATGGACCCGCAAAAATTTGGCTTGAGAAAGAACCGCCAATTTCAATTTTGACATGGGCCGATCTCGTTTCTAAGTTTGTGAACAAGTTTTTTCCACCATCTAAAACAACACACTTGAAAAATGAGATTTCACGATTTGTGCAAAGAAATAATGAAAGTTTTTCAATGGCATGGGAACGCTTTAAAGAAACGTTACATGAATGTCCACACCATGATTTTACGGAATTGCATCAAGTGGATACTTTTTATAATGGGCTTAATGATCATGAACGAGATTATTTGAATGCCGTCACGGGTGGTAATTTTTTGTGCAAGACGACAAATGAGGCTTTACAAATCATTGAAAATAGATCTAAGGTTTATAACCCTCGTAACACACCGAGTGTTGCCAATATGGGTTCGTCATCTTCGTCACAATCGTCTCGTAGCATTAACGCCTTACATGATGAAGCTAATGAGGAAAATCGGTTTTTTGATAGATTTGCTAATCTTATGTCCCATTGGAAGGCTCAAGAAGCTTCCAATTCCGCTTCGGTTAAAGCGGTTGCTAAGAGTTGTTTGTCTTGTGGTGGAGCTCATGATCTTTCCGAGTGCATTACCGCGGATGGTAACACTTCGAGTGCTTATGTAGCAACGGAAACTTACAACCAAAACGGCCAAAGTTCCCGCCCAAATCAAGCTCCACCAAACCAAAATGTTAACAATTATCGAAACAACAACCAAGGTAATTACCAAGGCAACACACGTAACTACAACAAGGGGAATTATCAAAGTGGGAATGGACAAATTTCTAATCAAAATCAAAACCGTGATTTTCAAAACACTACACAAGGTTTTCAAAATGCTCACACTAAAAATTTGCAAGGATAATTTTTGGATTATGCTAAAGCAAATGATGCTAAATTTGATAACATGCAACGTGAGATGATTAGCTTAAGATCCGAGTTGAAAAACGAGCTAAAAAATGAACTTGCTAATGAACTTAAAACTCATGCAAACAAAATGGAAGGAAATGTCCAACGTCTTCAACAAAATCAACAAAAGATGGAATTAGGACAACATGAGATTAAGCAAGAGTTATTAAAAGCGGATGCTAGGCAATCAAAATTTGAGGACCGAATGGCTAAGATGTTTGAAGCAATCATGTGTAAACCCTCTTCCTCGGGTGGTCTTCCTAGTGATACCATTGCAAACCCGAAGGGAGAAATGAAGGTTATTACTACACGAAGTGGTAAAACTTTCAAGGAACCAATCTCTCGTCCAAGTACTTCTACGGAGAAGGAAATCGAGAAAGAACCCGAGGTGATGGTCGAAAAGGAGCACATTACAATCCCACGAAGTACCGCTCAAACCTCACCTACGGTTGAACCAATACCAATTGTGGAACCCGAGTTTCCAAGGACGTTGCCTAATGACCAACCCACACCACCTTTACCCTACCCTTCGAGACGTAACAAGGAGAAGGCACAAGAACGGAACAATTATCAATTTGAGCTATTTATGAAAATGTTTCGTGATATGCATTTTAACATAAGTTTTGCCGACGCTCTTATCATGATGCCTCGATTCGCCGCAAACTTCAAAAGTATGCTAAACAACAAAGAGAAGTTACAACAATCGTCTAGTTGTTCATCGGTTTTTCTTAGCCGCATACCACAAAAAGTCGGTGATCCCGGTAAATTTTTGATTCCGTGTGCCATTCAAGATATGGAGGAATGCTACGCCTTGGCCGATCTTGGTGCTAGTATTAATTTAATGCCTCTTGAGATCTTCAAATCGCTTTCGCTTCCGGCTCTTACTCCTTCGAACATGTCTATCGAGATGGCCGATCATTCTACGATTTTAGCATGTGGAGTAGCCGAGGACGTTTTCGTTAAAGTCGGAAAGTTTTACTATCCCGTTGACTTTATCGTTGTAGACATTCCCATCGATCGAAAAGTTCCTCTCATTTTGGGTCGTTCATTTTTGGATACATCAAGAGCACTTATCGATGTTCATGCTCAAAAAATCACCCTTCGTTTCAATGAGGAAGAACTTGTCATCAATGCAACACAAAACTCCAATCTTTCTCATGTCTATTCTATTGCAACTTTAAACCATGGTGATTCAACCAATGTCGTTTGCAAAGACTTTTCACCAAGAGTTTTAGGAAATGTCGCCAAAAACAATTTACCATTTCCTCCGCCGGTGGAGGTTATGAGTGTAAAGCCTACAAAGAAGAAACCGTCAATACTTGAATCGAAAAATCCTTCACCTCACCTAGAACATTCATTCTTGAAAAGTGTTGATAAGTTGCCGGTTTCTACGGAAGATCTTTCGGATGATGAATATGTAGACCCCGATGGGGAGGTTTTCTTCGTCGACAAACGTTTTGAGAACTTGCCACCACCAAAACCAAAACGGTTTACAAATGTGAGAATTTTTAGTGTGACTAACATCGTCTTAGAAACACCGAATATCTTCGACATAATCAAAAAGGGTTTTCATAAGGAGAGTTTAAAAGATAAAAAAGGAAAAGATCTTAAATGTTATTTAATTAATTTTTCTACAAATCTAACTCCGTCATCACCACGTGTTTTGAGTGCTACAAGCTCGTCTACTCCTTTTGACGATGCTTTGTGTGGTTCTAGTATGGGGGAAGCCCCTTGTGTTCCCTCATCCTTGTCCACCGAGGACGAGATATTCGATCCCGGAATTTCATGTAAAGGGAAATCTCGGTCTTCCACCGATGCAATAAATGGAAAATCTTTCTATTTGCTTGGTGCGAGTCTACCTCGAGTAGCTCAAAAGTTTGTCATACCCATTGTCCCACCCTTCTACTCCTCATCTCTTTTCTTCAAACTCTTTGAGTTTATGGCCATTGATGAAGTGGCGTTGATTTGTTTTCCCAATGAAAACGAGAACGCCATTTTCGATCCCGGTATTTTGCACCATCAAAGGACTTAGTCCTTCATACCGGTTGCTTTTTGGGCCTTGTTAATCATGTAAGACCCATCAAAAATTGACCATACCATGATTTTCCCTAAATGTTCACATTTTGAGGGGATCGAGTCGAGCTCATGACTCGGTAATCAAAAACGAGGTGCCTCGTGGGGGAGATCCCATGCTTATCTTTTATGCTCACTATTCACTAATAAGGGGACTTGTACCCTTTCAACTCGTTGTCTCGTGGTTGTTTGTGATTGTGTTATCTAGATCATCATCATCATCTACGATTGAAGACTCTCGTGTTCGTTTACGTGAGCCTCCATCGTTCGTTTGAAGAAGTTTTTCACGATTCCATGACATATCCTTTATTGTTCTAACAATTATCTTTTAGCATACTTAATAAACGGCTTTAGATATATTGTTGATCACCCTTTCCATGCTAGATCCTAAGCATTTGACTCTTCGTCTCTAGTATGGGGGTGCTCCACCTTTAGACTCGAAACATTGAGGACAATGTTTACTTTTAGTATGGGGGGGGGGGGGGGGGGGGGGGGGGGGTGAATAGGTACTTGCTTTGCTACGCCCTCACGCTTTCCAACTTTCAATGTTATGTTTTGCTAATAAGGCTAAAAATGGCCAAATTTTGAAATTTTTCGTAGTTTTCATAAGTGTTTTTAAGACACGAATGTATATTTTCCGATGGGTAGAATAAGAGTTAATTTTTGACTTGATGGGCGTTTGGAGCCATTTACATTCCTTAACCCGCTCAATTCAAGTTTTGCTAGACTTTTATATAGGGAGCTTTAAAACGCGAAAGTCTTAATTCATACGGGTTAAGAACAAGAACTTTTCGCAAGTTCCTATAATTGATTCTAGAAAGTCACTTATCAAGGGAACTATAAAACACATTCTCTAAACTTGAAAAAGTCCAAGAAAGTGCAAGATCCTATAGGTGGCTTGAAAACCCAAAACTTTGATTTGATATAGTCTTAATGATAGCTAATCCATATTTGGCTTAATTTTGACTTGCATGGCTAAGTATTCACGAGTCTCTTTAATTAGAGGTCTTTATATAGTGAAGAACGAGAAATGATAGAGTTAGACAAGTGATCATGCTAAACGTAGAACACGAAAGTGTTCTTTCAAAAACTCATATGTTTTTAATTGTGGCTTTTTCTTCCCATAAGATCAATGCATTAGGAATAAATCATAATTGCAATAAGTAAGGTCGTACGATTTGAAAGGTTACTTAGCCTCTAGCGTAAGATCGTTTAAAAGTTGCTCGGGGTTGAATAGAGTTCACAGCCAAGGCATAACTTATTGAAGCGGGACGCGAAGATTGGCGATTATCCAAAAAGGCCCTAACAAGGCATGAGGAGCTCTATTCTTGCTAAAGATCCAAAGATGATGTGAAGTATCATTATTCCTAAATCAATATGAAGGATCGAGACACACGACGAAAAGCAATTACTCCCCTAAAGATCATGGAGAATGTCTATCCAAAAAGACCCTAACAAGGTATGAGGATAAATATATCCAAGTCCGAAAAGGAGGCGGATCGTTGTATATCAAAATCCAAAGTAAAGATTGAAGAAAAATGATGAAGTCGTGGTCCAATATGAAGAATCTCTCAAAAACGTCAAGTGAAGAAACACCAATATGAAGAGAAGACCATAATTTCGAGAACGTCTTCCCAAGATTTGAAGTATGAAGTACATGCCAAATATCGCTCCGAGAAAGGTCTCAAATCGTGAAACGAGTTATGCCAAGATATGAACTTAAGGAGATACACGAGAAGCCGTTTTAAAAGATTTTGTCCTTCGGCTAACTATTGATCAAATCGTGCTACTTTGCTTTCGGACTAATAACTACTCAAATAAGTCAATATGAATCACTTGTGATCCATGACAAATAGATAAAAAATGCTAGTAACCCATTTCCTTTTATAATAACTAGGATTGCGGGGAGAAAAAGTATTACATAATTTGGACGTATGAGTAGTGTTAGCATTGTGACTTGTACCAACAATGATCTCGTTTTTGAACTTAGCATGGAATGTATGACAATCAAGGATGACGAAGTTTACTCTAAGGGACATTTACTTGTTTCTATTCTTTGACCCTAAAAGTCACTATTTGTGATGAAAATCATACATTATGTCTTTACACATCATCATAGTATGTTGCAAGTCTTCTACTCTTCAATAAAGGTTAATAAAATTGAACTTTGGTGATGCTTAGATACTTTATTCTAGCATTGCGTGAGGGCACGGCAATGGCTTAGTATGGGGGAGTGATGAGATGGCATTTATACATGATCTCATCGTTCTTTTCAGGCTTTAAATGCATAAAAATATCATAATATACAATATATATGCTTGTGTTTGTTTACTTGTGTATTTTAGGTATGGATATCATGAAAAAGACAAAAGATCACAAGTTACAAGGAAAAACGGACACGAGAAACAAAGCCGTACAAAGAACCGGGCCCTAATCATGGAAATCTCAACAAATACCCTTGAAGACTTGAAGACAAACAAGATTGATCCTCATTTATTGAAGAAATGACACTTAAAACCCTTGTATATTAATAATTACAAGTTTGGTTCCTTAAGTTTGTCAAAATTACACAAAAGGTCCCCCAACTTTGAAGAAATGGCAAGATTAGTCCCTCAACAAATCAAAATTGCCAATAATGGTCCCTCATGAAGTCAAAGATACAATGAAGACCTTTGAAGATCAAAAATGTCCAAGATCAGTCCTTCAAATATGCAAAAGTTCCAAAATCAACCCTTGATACACCTTTTGGAAAGTTTTGTGCATAAAATGACAAGTTGGTAAAAGTTGTTACAAAGGATTTGGACGCTGATGGGTTTTTAAACACAAAAGACAAGAGAAAGAAAGAACAAGGACCAAAGTTGCATGCTGAAACTTTCAAACTCCAAAAATGCGCCAAACACTTCCCTAATCCTACAAAAACGGATCAAAACTTGTTACTGTAGCAGTCAAGAACCCAGATTTTACTCCACTTAAAACAAAGGGTAAAATGAAATTACCCTTACCCACACTTGATTCACACGCCTAAAATCCCATCCCAACCTTAAAACCCTCACTCCCACTCACCAAAAGGACCCACCACCAAAACCGTTTCACCATCATGTGACAACTTCCTCACCAAGGCTTGCCACGTGTCAAGATCAACAGCCAACATCATTTGCTTCACCCCAAAGCTATTATAAACGGTTTGGATGCATTTGGACAGCTCATTCCATCAAATGATCTAGAAGAACTCAAGGGCATTTTAGAGAAATCACATCTAGGGTTTGTGAATAGTGTTTAGCCAAGCATTTGCCTATAAAAGGAGACCTCAACATGTGAGAGTCCCTTTGTTCCAGTTTTAGGCTATCAATCTTTGTAATTCCTTTTTAAGTTAAATAAAATTTGAATTTCTGAATTTTGAAATCTCTTTTTGATTTAGTTAAAAGTTTGGTGTTTGAGTAGCCTAATTCTGAGTTCCATTTGTTTGATTAGACCTTCCTTAACCTTGTGGTTAAGGCACGTCTAGGTTTGAAAGGTTTTCAAGGTTCAAAAGCCTTGAAGTCCTTGTTTCTGAATTTGGCTATTATTTATGTACTAACCCTTAGCCTTAAGCCTTGAGTTCTTTCAAGCTTGTTGACACCAAGCCTGAGAAGGATTCTAAGCCTTTGGTTGAGTTTGTTTGTTGATTGTGTTGAAGAAATATCATAATCAAAGCCTTGTTCTGCTTTGAACATCAGCAGGCTTTGATCATCTTTGTTGAAGTACCTTGGTCTTGTTCTAGTTGTTGAACAAGGTCCAAGGAGCATTGCTGGCCTCCCTAGGATGTTGTGGAAGGCAGGTATAATCTCTTGGTTAAGATTCCCCTAAAAATTTCATGTTTATGGCTGTTTGGAATTTGGTGCTTTGATTTTGAGTATTGGTGTTTGTGCTGGTGATTTTTGAGTTTGATTATGTTAGTTGCTATTGTTTAAGTGTTTTTGATCATTAAAATCAGTAGGTTATTAGTTAAAATCACAAGTTCCTTTGTTAAGTGTTAGATTAAGGAGTGTTTGGGTCTACTGTGTACTTTGGATTTGTGGTTTGATAAGTGTTTGTTTTGTGTAAGCAAGTATTGGTATCTGTTATTTAGGTGATTGTGTTCATCTGTTTGCAGGTTTTGTGGGTTTGATCACATAGATTCTTGATTTGGCTATAAAATCTTAAATACTTGGTAAAATTGGCTAGGATTTTGAGGACACCTAGATCTAAGCATAGGCTAGGGCTAACAAGTGCTAAATCATAGTTAATCACACCAGGGAAGAAGGATTTGAGGCTTGAAATTGGATCAAGTGTCAAGTATATCAGCAAACTTGTTTCTGCATATGTTCATTGTTCATCAGTAACTTCTAGTGCTTTGATCTTGTTATTTACTTTGATTCATTGTTTGATTCTTGTTGCTTTGTGTTTGTTCTTAGTTTATATAGCTTGTGTATGCATCCTGTTAAGTTTGGTTGGCTTATTTTGCTTAAATCTGCTTATTAAGTGCTTAACTGCTTATTTCCATATCTGGTGCATATCTGGTAACTGTTTGGCTTATTGTGGCTTATTGTGTGAACCATTTTGTGATTTTATTGTTGCTATTGACTCCTTGTGATTCACTGATCACAAGGGTGCCTTTGTTTCCAATTGAATCAAACCAGAACTCTCATATAAGCTTGGTCAAATAGTCAAAGCAGTGGGAACTCCTTTCCCCTGCTAGTTACCACTGCTAGTGTTAAATAGGTGTCAGCTTATCAATAAGCTATAATAGCTTATTCCAACCTACAACAACTTTGTTTTTGTAATAGGTGCTCATATTTTGACCCATTTGTTCATACTAGAGCATTTGGGTGGTTGACTTTAAGGTTTGACTAGAAAACCAACTCCTTTGACTTTTACATAAGTTCATTTGTGCTTATTCTGGCTTACTGGTTGTGCTTATTGTATATTGCTTATTGAGTCCATTTGAAAGCTTTTGCAAGTTGAATCAAGTCCTGAGGTGCATTATTTCTCAAAAACGACTATTTTGTCGTTTTGTGGATTTTTGCTTTTCTATTTTCTGGCTTATTGAGTGTGCTTTTTGGAAATTTCTTTTGACAGATCTCTTAAGCATCCTAAAAGAGGGTTGTGTGTCAAATTAGAGCTTATGGCATTAGCTTATGGCTTAATGGGCTGAAAAGCCCAATAAGAATAAGCTTTGTGTTTAATAAGCTGTGATAAGCTCATATTCAACTTTTGGGCCTTTAGAGTTTTGTTCTTAGAATTGAATTTTAAGTCAGATAGGGCTTTTCCAAGTCAATTGGGCCAAGTTTGACTTTTTGGGCCCAAAAACCCATTTAGGTTGACTGTTTTTGGATTTGGCCCATTTGAGGGCCCATTAGGGGTATTTTGGTAATTTCACTTTGATTTTCTGATTACTTAGGTTAAAATAAACTAGTTTGCAAGTTTTTAGAATTTTTTATAATTTTTGGATTTTTAATATTATTTTATTATTATTTTATTATTATTTTTAAAATTTCACATTTTCCAACTTTTTACATTTTTCTTAGGTTAATTACATTAAAATAGTAATTTAGCAACTTTTAGAATAATTTTATCACTTATAGATTAATTTTTATAATTATTTTAAGTTTTAATAGTTTTTAAATCATTTTAAATAGTTTTTATTAGTTTTAAAATTTCTAAAAATAGTTTTTAATCTTTTTAGGTCATTTTAGAGTTTTACCAATTGAAAAATCTTTATTTGGGCTTTTTGATAATTTATTTGATTTTTAGGGCTTTAATTAGCATTTAAAAATTGAATATTTAATTATTTAAAAGGTTTGAAAAAGTTTTGATCATTGGTAAACTCTTAGTTTCTTATTTTTGATTTTTGGTGAATTTTTGGTAATTTTTAGAATTTATTTTTATTTTTGTGGTTTTTGAGGTTCTACGTTTTAACTTTCTAGTAGTGATTTTTTGTTATTTTTTATTTTTACGTCTTCGTCATCTTCTTTTCTAATCCCCTTCTAAACCAATCATTAATCACAAACATTTAACAAATTTCTCACACACATATACCTCCTTGGGAAACGACCTTTCATCACCTTAAGGGTCATTAGTGTTGATTTTCCTAAATAATCACTCGATACTTACCGCTTTTACGCCTTTTCCCTAAAAGGTCATATTTTACCACAATCATAGACTCATTCATGTATCACGCTTACTAAACAACCGCATGCGGCTTGATGCTAGGACATCCTCGTGGGTCGTTCGTAACATATGGCTCCACTCGTAATGGGCTACTGTTAGCGAAAAGATAATGGGATGGGGTTACGAATAGTGAGCGTAGCCACTATACGTCATCATGTCCCCCCATTCTAGTATGCGAGGTCATCACCAAGGTTACTAGACTTTACACCATATCCGTTACCTGTAAGCGTATCTATGTCGAAAGAAATGGGGAACCCGTGTACGTAAGACGGGTGGGTGTGCTCGAATGCTTGGTTTCCCGTGATTAGACAGTAAAGACCCCGTAAGAAGAAAACTTGCTCTATAGCCGGGGTAACACTGGCATTGGCAAGGTATCATTCTTATTCATCTCTAACGTGAGGACGATAAGAAGGTTTTGTGAAGGTGGAGGTGGAACCCGTATGCTGCATCGTGAACATTTTGAAGGCATACTTCTTATACCCACTAATGATGCAACATAATGCGAATGTGTCATTCGTCTTAAGGCCAACAGAATACATACCTCTGTGGAAAAGTGACGCGGCTATTACATCCATCTTACAGCCACGACATCCGATAATGACTTCCAAAATCTAGTTACGGTTTTCCCTGAAGTAAACGCAGTTGATCAAGCTCCATCTGATTAAGGTCAAACAATATAAGTTTTGGAAACACTCCGTGGTCGGGCAAGGTAATTCGCCGCGGAAGGCGTACTTCCGTAGCAAAGATATGAGCCAATGGAAGACGTACTTTTGAGGCAAAAGAGAATGAATAAACGGAAGGAGTACTTCCGCGGCGAAAACAATGCGCTAGTGGAAGGAATCCTTCCACGGCGAAAACAACACGCCAGTGGAAGGAATACTTCCACGACGAAGGAAAATGAGCACGTGGAAGAGTACTTCCACGGCGAAAGATAATGAGCACGTGGAAGAATACTTCCACGGCGAAAGATAATGAGCCCGTGGAAGAATACTTCCACAACGAAAGGTAATGAGCACGTGGAAGAATACTTCCACGGCGAAAGATAATGAGCCCGTGGAAGAATACTTCCATGAAGAAAGATAATGAGCTCGTGGAAGAATACTTCCACGGCGAAAGATAATGAGCCTGTGGAAGAATACTTCCACGACGAAAGATAATGAGCTCGTGGAAGAACACTTCCATGGCGAAAGATATGTCCCACGGATGGCGCCAACTTGTTGGAGCATAGTTTGGCTGGGCCAGTTTGACGACTCTCCTGGGCCGTTCGTCGTCTTCCCAGGTCCTGAGTAATGCTGCAAACAAAGGTAAACCGGTTAGACGTGGACCCGAGGCCGGAGCCCCGGGGTCCACCTCCGCCGATCAAGTTAGTATCGGGATGATAAAGTAAAAGAGAGGTGTAGTTGTGAGAGAGAACCTGATTATAATGAGACCCTACCCCTGTTTATATAGTGCTAGGGTTTCTTGAAGGATAAGTTAGGTATGTGTGGGCCGCGGGCCTATTGGGCCAGGCCGAATACTGACTATACGTCGACAGCAGTGGAATTGCAGCCTCAGACACAAGCAGTGCGATTGAAGTTTCCCCTGCTACATACTCAAATGGTTCAAAAGGAGAAGAAAGGCCTGTAACATTTAGCCTTGACACTGCTTATGCCTTTATTGCATCACAAGGATCTCATGGTTCCACTGTGCTACATGAAGATATTACTCAAATTAGTAAGCAAGGTCTGGAGGAAATGGACATCAAGTAGAATATGGCTCGACTTAGCATGAGAGCCAACAAATTCTATAAGAAATATGGGAAAAAGATTTCCATTAATCCTTCTGATGTGGCTGGATTTGATAAGTTAAAGGTGGATTGCTACAACTGTGGCAAGAAAGGTCACTTTGCTAGGGAGTGCAGAGGTCCAAAGAATGGAAGCAGCTATAGGAAGGAAAGCAGGGATGAGGATACAGAGGCTAAGGCTATGGTAGCCATGCAAGGAATAGATGGAGTAGTTGGATGGGACTGGAGCTCTATGACAAAAGGTATTGAAAGGAACCAAGCTCTAGTTGCTGAGGATAAAGAGGAAGAATTTGCTCTCATGGCTATGTCAACATCTAGTTCAGAAAATGAGGTATATGATGACTCCTATTGTACCAAAGCATGTAGGAAAAATACTGAGTCATTAAATGACCAGATAAGAAAACTAAATGTTGATTACATAAATTGTGATAATGATTTAGACAACTACAAACGTGATTTAGAACAACTAGAGTCTAGAATTAGAGAATATAAGCAAAGAGAAAACCAATATAGAGATCACATTGGAATTCTAGAAAGAGATGCTAGAGAAAAAGATGATTCCATTAAGGAATTAACTGATAAAGTTGAAATCTTTAGAGCTAATAAAAAGGTAGATTAACAAACTGTTGAAAAGTTTGGAGAAGCTTCTAAAGATCTAACTAAGGTTGTTGAAATAGGACAATCTCCAAGAGATAAAACTGGTTTTGGTGTTAAAAATGAACATGCTACTTTCCACCACCACCTGCTAACATACATAGAGCCACTTATTAAAGATCTTTCTTGGACTGGTCTTCCTTGTTTTACCAAGCAGGCAGACATTGAATTTAGCTTAAATGATTATATAAAAACCAGTGAGGTTAGGGACTTTGAAAAAGAACAAGCTGCTTTAAAGCAGTGGAAAATAGATAACCCTGTCCTTTTCTCTAGAGAAGGTTTGTTTGGTAGTGACACTAGTTCCAAAAGTACTTCATCTAGGACTAGTAGCTCTTCAGAAGATAAAATAAGGATCACTAGCCCAAAATCATACAAAACCACTACTAGATATGCAGAAATGTATAGGCCTAGACACAATAGAAATGTGGTTAGAGGAAATCAAAGGAACTGGAATAATCAAAAGTCCATTCAACTAGGAAAAGACTTTGTGAAAAATACCAAGCCTTGTTTCACATGTGGCAGTTTTGATCACTTAAACCAAGACTGTAAAGCAACCAAGGAAATGGTGGCTGCAAATCCTTTAAAGGAAATGCAACCACAAGCTATTTTATTAAATGCAGGGGCAAAACCTTTTTCCCCTACCAAGTATATTCCCCCTCCTTTGAGAAATAGGGTAACTGATAAGTATGTTGTACCTGCCTTGAAAAAGAAAAGTGAAGCATACCCCCAACCTAGCTCTAATGCGACCAGACCAACTTCTCATAATGCATTTGCATCTGGACATAGACCTTACCAACGCACCTATAAAGGCCAAAACAAGCAACCCTCTGCTAAGCATAGGGATTCCCCTGCTGGCAAATTTATGGCCTCTAGAAACAAAGGCAGATGGGGAAAAGTTGTGAAAGCCTCAGCTCGTTAGGTTAGGCCCCCAAAAAGGGTACTCAATCCAATGGTGTATATTTAGCCTTTGACAAATTGTCTTATATTGATACACGAGGTAGATCTAAGTCAGTAATGGCTTGGGTCCCCAAGAAGAACTAATTTGTTCTTCTTTTTGCAGGTAACAAAGCAGACCAAGAATGACAAAGCTTACTGGGATAGTGGATGTTCAAGGAGTGTGACTGGTCATAAAGCATACCTGTTAAACTTTGTTCCCCTGCATGATAATGATGGTGTCTCATTTGGATACGGACATGGGACAATCACTAGGAAAGGGACCATTGTGACTAATGGCATGACATTTGATAATGTCTATCTAGTGAAAGAACTGAAGTACAACCTCTTTAGTGTGTCTCAAATGACTGATAACAAGAACTTTGTTCTTTTCACTGATACCGAGTGTCTGGTGTTGGGAAAGGAGTTTATTTTACCACCAAATACTCCTATTGTACTAAGAACACCAAGGCAGAAGAACAAGTACACCATTGACTTAAAAGACATTTCTCTTCAAGACAATGAGAACTGTTTTATTGCCAAAGCCTCAGTAGATTAATGCAAGAAATGGCATAGAAGACTTGGTTATTTAAACTTTAAAAATATAAACAAATTGGTTAAGTTCAATCTTGTTCATGGTCTGCCTTCTAAGACCTTCAATAATGATCATACTTGTGTTGCTTGTTTGAAGGAAAGAAACATAGAGCTTCTTGCAAATCAAAAGTTGCCCTCTCCACTACCAAGCCATTGGAGTTACTTTACGTGGACCTTTTTGGTCCTATATCTGTGGCAAGCATGAACAAGAAGTGGTACTGACTAGTGGTCACTGATGACTACTCAAGATTCACATGGACCTTCTTTTTTTTTGAAAAGAAGGATACAATAGGAGTACTCAAAGACTTCGTAACTCAAATTGAGCTTCAAAAGAGTATGAAGGTATTGACAATAAGGTCTGATAATGATGGAGAGTTTAGGAACAAAGAACTGGACACTTTTTTGCACCAGCAAAGGGATCAAGAGGGAATACATCATAGCTAGGACACCTCAACAAAATGGAGCTACAGAGAGGAGAAACAGAACACTCATTGAAGCTACAAGGACCATGCTATATGATTCCAAGCTTCCAGTTATCTTTTAGGCTGGAGCTATAGCCACTGCTTGTTATGTTCAGAACAGGGCCTTGGTGGTAAAGGCTCACAACAAGACCCCTTATCAGCTCTTCAATGGAAGACCTCCTTTGATTGACTTTTTCAGACCTTTTGATTGACTTTGTTGGTTACTCACTGACAAGTAAGGGATATAGGGTCTTCAACAAGAAGACAAGCAAGGTGATAGATAACTTACATGTGGATTTTCTTGAAGACAAGCCTAAAGATGCACAAACAGGTCCCAAATGGTTCTTTGTTATTGAAGTGCTTTCTAAGTCTATGAATTATGTGCCTGTTGTTTTGGGAAATACTAACATTTCAGGTACAAAAGAACCAACTGTTGTGGAGAGTTCACCATTGAGGTACATGACTGTACCTTCATTATTCCCTGTTGATGAGGCCACCAAAGGAATCTATGAAGAAGAAGACCTCTCTCAAAAGTATGGACAACTAGTCTCTTCCCCTGCTAAGCCAAATCATGAAAGCAGTGGAATGTCTGAAAGCAGTGGAATCATGGATTCCCCTGCTGGACCAAATGTTTCCCCTGCCGTTGTAGAACCAGTTGTGAATGTTGTTAATGATGCATAAATAGAATCTCCACTCATTTCTACATCTTCACCAATCACTTTATCAAGCAGTGGAAGTAGAATCATTAGGCATGGAGGTCCAAGCTATTCTAAGCTACACTCAGCTCAACATCTATCTCTCAGCCATGCAGTATCCTTTGGGAACTCATTTGAAGAGTTCTTTCCCAATCAAGATAGTCCCATAGAACCTGATTTGGGAAATGAGGAAACTGAAGTCATCATGAATATGCAGCCTACCTACAGGAGCAATAAAGATCACCCCCAATCTCATATCATTGGTGATCTTGATACTCCCAGACAAACAAGGTATTCAGCAAAGGAACACAGCAAAGGAACACAACTTCATTGCCAACATCACAATGAAATTCAGTCATGACAATATGCAATGTTTCCTATTTACTGCCTTTTTGTCACAAGAAGAGCCATAGAAGATCTTTCAAGCTCTAAATGATCCAAGCTGGGTAGAAGCTATGTAAGAAGAGTTATTGCAGTTTGATATTCAAGAGGTTTGGATTTTGGTTGATTGTCCAAAATAGGCAAGACCCATTAGGACCAAATGGGTGCTCAGAAACAAGAAGGATGAGAGGGGCATAGTGGTCAGAAACAAAGCCAGGCTAGTAGCACAAGGATACACACAAGAGGAGGGAATTGATTATGATGAAGTCTTTGCCCGTGTTGCAATTGAAGCCATCAGATTGTTTCTGGCATATGCTTCTTACATGGACTTTATTGTGTACCGGATGGATGTTAAGATTGCTTTTTTATATGGCACCATTGATGAGGAGGTGTATGTGATGCAACCTCCAGGTTTTGAAGATCCAGATCATCCAAATAAGGTCTACAAGGTAAAGAAGGCAATGTATGGACTTCATCAAGCTCCTAGGGCCTGGTATGGGACTCTATCCAAGTATCTCTTGGATAATGGATTCAACAGGGGAAAGATTGATCAAACCCTGTTTATCAAGAAACAAAAATGAGACTTTCTTTTAGTTCAAGTATATGTAGATGATATCATTTTTGGATCCACAAACTCCATGCTTGCAAGGAGTTTGCCAAACTAATGCAAGACAAATTCAAAATGAGTGCAATGAGAGAGCTCAACTTTTTCTTGGGGCTACAAGTTCAGCATAGGAAAGATGTGATTTTTATTTCCCAAGACAAATATGTTGCTGAGATTGTGAAAAAGTTTGGAATGTGTGAAGGAAAGAAAGTCTCCACTCCTTTGGACAAACAACATCCTTGGGGAAAAGAGGGCCCATGGAAACCTTTTGATGTCAGAACCTATAGATCCATGATTGGATCTCTCTTGTATCTTACAGCTTCAAGTCCTGACATCATGTTTGTTGTATGTGTGTGGGCAAGATACCAAGTGACACCAATGGAGTGCCACCTGTTTGCTGTGAAGAGAATCTTTAGATATCTCAAGTGTCACCCTACTTTAGGACTTTGGTATCCAAAAGAGTCACCCTTTGAGTTGGTAGCTTATTCAGATAGAGACTATGGAGGTGATAACAATGATAGGAAGTCCACAACAAGTGGATGTCAATTTTTGGGGAGCAGACTTATATCTTGGCAGTGTAAAAAGCAGACTATTCTAGAAACTTCCACTACTGAAGCTGAATATGTGGCTGCTGCTGCATGCTGTGGACAAGTTCTTTGGATTCAGAATCAATTGCTTGATTATGGGTACAATTTTCTTAAAACCAAGATATTTATTGACAATAACAACACCATTTGCATAATTAAAAATCTTGTTTTTCACACCAAAACCAAACATATTGAAATCAGATATCATTTTATTAGAGATTGTTTTGAAAAAGGGTTGATTGTCCCTGAGACAATTGATACAGAACTTAATGTGGCTGATCTTTTGACAAACCTTTTGATATAGGGAGATTCTAGTTCTTGGTTGCAAGTATTGGGATGGTCAATCCCTGAACAGATGTCTGTAGATTTGTGTGTATATTCAGGATTATATTAGTGCTTGTTGTTGTAAAATTGTTAGTCACTTTTTTCCATGATTTTTAATGTCACTACTTTTGAACAAAGTTTCCCCTCCTTAGGTTAATTCCCCTGCTATGGTACTTTCCCCTGCTTAGGGTTTGTTCTTTTTAAGTGGTTACATATGGTTTTTTGACTAACAATGCAGAGTTCAATATGGAGTATGGTATACCCTATGACAGATCTGGTATGTACTCTATATTTCAGGGGAGGTTAGGTCACACCTTTAGGATTTAGGGTATCCTTAGGATACTCATGTATGATTCTAGATCATACCCACTGGTGAGTAAGGGCTTGGGACAATGACAACTTGCTGCAAAGCCTGTTGGAGTTCTAAGACCTTGAGGCACTGTAATATGTATTCAAAACTCTTGATTGAGCAGCTTCCTGCATAAAATGGGGATTTTGAATGCACGTTGTCAAGACTACTTGAGCATAAGAAGGAGATGGTAGGGTTGGAGTCCTAGGTATGCTTATTTTAATGGGTTGACCTGGTGTAGGGTTGCTTATGTGTTAGATTTTTCTTGTTTAGGACTTTTCTTAATGGTGGACTCTTGAGATTCTGTGTATCTACCTTGCTTATGCAAGTCCGTGCATTAGGACAGAGCTATTTAGCATTGACCTATTCAAGTTAGTCTAATACCCTTAGGAAAGTTTGCTATGCTTTTGATTTTCATTCCCCTACTAGTATAACTTTCCCTGCTTTGCAAAACATTCCCCTATTTGACCGTTGACTGACAATACCATTACCCTGCTTATAACCGTTGGGCCTGCTTGCTAACTGTTAGGAACATTGTAATAGTTAAGTGTAATAGGTAGACTAGGAGGTATGTAGTTCCTCCTGGTCCTAGTAGTAGTAGGAGCAAGTCGTGCTCCTGGTCCTGGTCAAAGTCAAACTTTATTATTTGTTTATTATTCTGTTAGTATATGCATGAGATATGTTAGGAAAGGATATGCATATCAGTTTTACACGTTTTGTTTAATGCTGTATTAGGGTTTCCTTGTAGTATAAAAGGAACCTTAGGCAGAAGGGTTATACACACCTTTACCATACGTAGTTCTAGTCATTATCAATATTAGAAATCCTTAGAAAGGATCAAGTCTTTATAGTTATTCTGTTCTTCTTTATTATATTTGTATTCTACATTCATATTGTGTATAGAGTCTCTCTGTGGATTGACTTGTGATTACAGAAGTCATTCACCGTTCTTGACAGGCTGCAAGATCTACATCTAGTAGACCTAACAAGTGGTATCAGAGCCTGGGAGGGTCTCTATACAAGAAGAATTAAGTTTTCTTATTACTGACAATTTTGTTTTATCATGTCTGCCTCAACTTCTACTCAAACAGGAGAAGATAGCACTCCTAAAATTGTGCAACCTCAGCAGATCGTTGCTACGGTTTCCAACACAAATGGTAAATTCCCTCTCTTGAAAAAGGATGAATATGATAACTGGGCAATGAAGATGGAATGGTGGATCACCAATACTGATCAAGATCTTTGGAAGATCATTCTGAATGGGAACAACATGAAGCTAACTGGAAGAGACAAGAATGGTAACATTACTCTTCTTGACCCTAAATCTCATGAAGAAATCATAGCTATTCAGAAGGAGGTCAAAGCAAAAACGATTTTGCTTCAATCTCTTCCTGAAGATCACATGGGTGACTTCTACCATTTGGATGATGCCAGAGAGATTTGGAATGGTATAAAAGCAAGGTTTGGTGGGAATGAGGAGTCAAAGAAAATGCGAAGATCCATGCTGAGAGATCAATTCACAGAATTCAAAATCTCAGAAACTGAAGGTTTACATCAAGGGTATGACAGGTTTCAGAAGATATTGAGCCAATTGAATCAACTTCGGTCAAAGCCTGATGATGGTGATATTAATGCAAGGTTTCTTAAAGCCTTACCCTACTCATGGAATCAGGTGGTGATCTCTCTCAAAGCCAAAGGTGGGCTTGACTATCTCAACTTTGATGATCTGTTTCATAAGCTCAGAACTTTTGAACCTCATGTGAGAGGATTTTCAAGTGACTCTTTTCCCACTCCTGCTAATTCTACCTTTGTGAGTTCTATGGCATCCAGTCCCATGTCATATGCTAGTAGCCCAAGCAATACTGTGTCCTCTCAACATACTTTTCAGCATACTTCTGCTCCTGATCCTACTGCCAAGTCTGGTAGTATGGTAGAAGCTGTTCTCCATTCTTTTGTGGATGATGTTGATGCTCAACAACAACTTGCTTTTGATGACTTCAAACAGGTCGATAAACTTGACCTGGATGAAATGGATCTTAAATGGCAGATGGCCATGCTCACTCTTAGGGTTCACAAGTTTGAGAAGAAAGCAGGACAAAAATTTAATTACAACCCTCGGGAGCCTGCAAGATTCGACAGAAGCAAAGTTCGATGCTATAACTGCCAGCAACAAGGTCACTTTGCAAGGGAATGCCCTAGCAAGAATGACCAAGAGAAGAGCAGGTACTCCGCTTTTAAGGTTCAGGAGATAAAAGATGACAAGAAGGCATTGGTATCTGTTGACTCTATGGTCAACTGGAATGATCATCAGGCTTCTACTCTGGAATCAGCTGAGTCCTCGACTGACGTGTTTGTAATGATTGCTGGGAATCTCTCTGATGCAGAAGATGCAGACGAGTTTGCTATTATGGGCATCTCACCTCAGGTACAACATTGCAGATGGGATAAACAACCAGTAGATGGGATTTTCAACACTGCTTCATATGATGCTGACTTTGTTGGTGATCTCAATAACTTGGCACCAGAAGTGGAGGTCTCTTCCAATGCAGTCTTGGAATCACACAAAGATCATCCTACCACTCAAATCATTGGAGATCCTGGTTCTACTGTCAAGACACGCAGAATGCAGCAGAAGGCCTCGTCTGATCATCATGCTCTTGTGAGCTATATTGAAGATCAAAAGCGTAATAATCATACGGACTTTCAACACTGTTTGTTTGCTTGTTTTCTTTCACAGGTGGAACCTAGGTCAGTTTCTCATGCTCTTGAGGATCAAAGTTGGGTGGAGGCTATGCAGGAGGAAATGCAGCAATTCTTGTTTCAGAATGTTTGGGTTCTGGTTGACTTACCAGATGGAAAGACAGCAATCAATACCAAATGGATTCTCAAGAACAAGAAGGATGCACGGGGTATTGTCGTAAGGAATAAAGCAAGGCTTGTCGCACAGGGCCACACTCAAATTGAGGGCATTGACTACACTGAGGTTTTTGCTCCAGTTGCAAGGATTGAGGCCATTCGTCTGTTTTTGGCTTTTGCTTCTTATGTGGGCTTTACGGTGTTTCAGATGGATGTCAAGAGTGCATTTCTCTATGGAAAAACTGATGAGGAGGTGTATGTCACTCAACCTAAGGGCTTTGTAGATCCACTTCATCCCAAGAAATTTTACAAGGTGGTCAAGGCTCTTTATGGATTACATCAGGCTCCTAGAGCTTGGTATGAGTGTCTTTCAACTTTCTTGTTACAGAATGGCTATAGAAGGGGTACTATTGACAAAACACTATTTATTCGGAAGAATACCAAGGACATTATCCTTGTTCAGGTTTATGTGGACGACATTATCTTTGGTTCTACTAGGAAGGAATGGTGTGATGAGTTTGAACACTTGATGAAAGGCGAATTTCAGATGAGTGCAATGGGAGAGCTTTCTTTCTTCCTTAGTCTTCAAGTCAAGCAACAATCGGATGGGATTTTCATCAGTCAAGATAAATATGTTCATGAGATTCTTCAGAAGTTTGACATGGATCCTCTTAGACCAGCAGCAACTCCTTATGAAGTTGCTAAAGTCAAACTTAAGAATGAGCCAGACCCCCCAGTCAATGTTCACATGTACATGTCTATGATTGGCTCCCTCATGTATTTGATTACATCACGTCCGGATATCATGTTTGCAGTAAGTGCTTGTTCTAGACACCAGGTGACTCCAACGGTTTCAAACTTAAATGCAGTAAAGAAGATTTTCAAGTATATCAAGGCTCAACCTAAACTGGGCTTATGGTATCCTAGAGAATCACCTTTTATTCTAGAAGCCTATAGTGATAGTGACTATGCAGGTGCTAATAATGATAGGAAGTATACTACTGGTGGTTGTCAATTTTTGGGTCGTCGACTTATTTCATGGCAATGCAAGAAACAGACAATCGTAGCTACTTCTTCAACAGAAGCTGATACGTTGCTGCTGCTAGTTGTTGTGGACAGGTTTTGTGGATCCAAAATCAGATGTTGGATTATGGTTTCAATTTTATGAACACCAAAATTTTTATTGACAATCAAAGCACTATCTGCATTGTGAAGAATCCTGTTTTTCATCAGCGAACAAAGCATATTGAAATTCGGCATCATTTTATACGAGATGCCAATGAGAAGAAGCTGATACAGGTTCTTAAAGTTCATACGGATGATAATGTTGCTGATTTGCTGACTAAAGCATTTGATGGTCCTCGGTTTAACCACTTGGTGGTTCACATTGGAATGGTCAATCCTTGAGGTCTAGGATTGAGGGGCGGCTAAGCCTAAGGGGAGGCTTTGTGTACATACTCTTAGGACAGACTAACGTATTGGTAGATTTTAACAATTTATTACATTGGTTCTGGTGGTGTGTGATACTTCTGGTGGGGGATTTTGTTCACTTCTGGTGGTTATGGTCTTACATGACTGGCTTCTGGTCCTCATTGGTCAGCTTCTAGTCATATTTGGTTGGCTTCTGGTGGTTCAAAATTCTTCTTTGTCAAGTGGTGATTGGCTTTTGCTACTGGTCTGGGACACTGTTCATTCCTTTTGTCCTTTGTTGACCACATTTTGCTTCTGGTCTGACCATTGTGTGTTTTTGACTTTTGGTCAACGCTCCCAATTCTGGTATTTACATTTTTAATTAACTATGGTAAATTGGGAGTTGGGAATTATGTTAAAAGGGGCAAGTGGTTACTATGCAATTATGCCTAATTTGAAAGGGCAACCCCCCATTAATAGGGGTCAATGAACAGTTACTCTTTTCCTTATTAATGGTCAACTTAACCCCCTTGACTCAATCATTCCATTCATCACACACACAAAACCGATTCTACTCTCTCAACCCTAACCAAAATCCTTCTTCCATCAATTACTCAAGATCCATGGCTGCCCTAGTTTACCAACCTGCTCACAACAAAGTTGCCTATCTGGGTGATGGTCCACATCGTGAACATTTTGCTGACATTCTGGAATTCATTGAAGCTTCCAACCTAAGGTATGCGTTTACTGTATGTCCCACTATTTATGATAGTGTTATTCGTCAATTTTGGGCATCTGCTCGTCTTGTGGATGTGGTTGGTCGTCCACGTGAACTCCTTGCTACCACAGATGGACGTTCATACGTGGTGACTGAGGCTTCTATTCGATCTTCCCTTCATCTTCAAGATGAGGGTGGTGTTGAGTCCATCCCTAATTCAGAGGTATTGGAGGGGATGTCTGCTATAGGGTACAATCATAGGGGGAAGTTTAACTTCCAGAAAAATAGGTTTCCCCCCCCCCCCCCCAATGGAAGCTTATGGTGCATTTTCTAATTCATTGTATGAGTCCCAAGTCTGGGAGTTGGGATGCTTTCCCTACTCCCTTGGCTACTGGTCTTATTTGCTTAGCCCAGGAGAGACTTTTTATTTTCTCTCATTATCTGTTTGAGGGAATGGTTAGTAATCTATCTACTGCTGGTTCTAGAAAGAAGTTTCTTATGTATCCTAGGTTTTTACAACAAATACTGGTTTGCATTCCTCGTGATAGGACTGAACATGTGCCTTCTAAGCTTACTGCAAAAGTGTATTATAATATGGTCCATGGGTTTACCGGGGAGTGGAGGCCCCTTACTGAGGCCATGTTGGGACTGGCTCAGGGTCCTATGGGTGAGGAGGAGGAGGCTCCTGAGTTTGTTGTGATTGATGATGACCCTATGGAGGAGGAGGCTCCTACTGGTGGTGCTTCTCATGTGGTTGAGGAGGAACTGGTTGAGGAGGTGGTGGTTGAAAAACCATCCCCTTCCAAGGCTGGTCCTTCTTCAGTACCACAAAAGTCTCCATTTGTGGAGACTCCACCTCCTAGTCCTGCTCCACACTCTGCTGATAAACCTTTTGGTGCTAGTACTCCACATGTTGACCCATCTGTTGCTTCGGGCTCCAATGACGCCTTCCCTGACCCAAGTTCTCTTGGTGGGCAGGCGGAGGAGCCTACTACACTTATGTCGTTACTTGATCTTATGCACAGGTATCATGAGCGGATTATTTCATTGGAAGCTGATTTGAACCAACACCGGAGACTTACTAGGGAGTTTGTTCTTCCTCTGGCCGATCGCATCAAAGCTTTGGAAACTCAGCAACGACGCCGAAAGAAGCATGTGATCCATTCTGATTCTGATGAGGAGGGTACGGAGCGTGTTGAGGATGGTTTGACATTGTTGGCAAAGGCTGCCTTTGCTGATAAAGTGTATGATGATTTGCCGGTTCCTCCGACATCCTCCAGTGTTCCTTCTCCTGCTGCTATTCCCACTCCTATGGATGGTGATTCTGGTCCTGCTGCTGGTTCCAATGCTGGTCCATCCCATGATTCAAAGGGGAATGCCCCAATGACTGATGCTCCCTCACCACCTCGTAAACGTACCCGCAGACAGCTTGAAGAGGATAGGCTAGGTGAGGAGGCTGCTCAACGGATTCAAGCCGAGATTGATGAAGCTGATAGGGCTGTGGAAGAGGCGCTTCAACAGCGGAGGCGTGAACAAGTTCAGCACGATGCCATGCATTGGAGTGATAGTGATTGGATGCAGGTATTGACTATTCTTACCAGGGATTATGCCCAGTTCACTGATCTTTTGGGTGACGATGTGGATGAGCATAACTGTATTCCAAGAGCCATGGTGTTGATGCGCAAGCAACAGTTGGCCCTTGCTGCACAGCTTCGTGAGAAGAGAAAGAACAGACCTTTATCAAGAACTGAGGAGCGCAAGCAGATGCATCGATATGTGAAGTATTAGTCCGCTGCTTATTTTAATGCTCCTTGGAAGTGGGACAGGGTTCGAGCTTTATCTTTTGATGAGCTCAAGGCACTTTATGAGCGTATGGTTAAGCGTCAGAGTCAACCAATTCCGGAACGATTTATCTACCATCCTCTTGTGGTGACCTCTTCTTCGCCTCCTGTTACTAGTGGTCCTTCATCTACTCCTACTCCTGGTTCTGCTGCTAGTCCATCGGTTTTTGTTGCTACTTCAGTTGGTACCACTACTTCTTCTTTGGTTGCTCCTTTGGGTTCTTCTTCAGGTCCTGCTACTACCACTACACCTGCTACCACCACCACACATGCTACCACCACCACCTTTGCTACCACAACAACTACAACTGCTACACCTGATATGCCATCCCCATCACCACCGGTTCCTGGAACTCAACCTATTCCTACTTCTAGTGCAGCTCCTATTGATCCCTTGGGTGGGCAAACTAATGAGTCTACTTCTCCTGCTCCCACTGCTGTTGATGAGGTAAAGGTAAAGGTTGAACCCACACCTAGTGATCCCACACCTCGACGTTCGCTTCGCCAGAAATCAGCTCGACGTGTTAGACGTGGCAAGACGATCCCTTATGAGAAGCGTGATCCTGAAAATTTGATCGATGCAGCTTCTGACAGTGATTCTGATTTGCCTTTGGGTAATGGAAATATTACTGGTTGGACTGTTGAGCGTTCCACAACTCTTCCTGGTATGGTATCCCATAGAATTACTTTGAGTGATGGGTCTGTACGATTAGCTTCGGGTTTGCAGGGTGTGTTGTCTTGGGCTGATCGTAAAGATCTTATGGCTTTATATGGATTTGTGTATTCTGGCATGCCTTTTGATCCCATGGCTGTGTCTTCCTGGCCTGGTCTGCGCATATGGGCTGATCTTAAGCTGATGCTTGATGCACCTCCTCATGCTCCTGTTTCTGGTATATGGAAGGATCAGATGCAATGGGTGATTCAGCGCTGGAAGTTATATGCGGGATGTGGTGTGCATATGTTGGAGTTGGAATCTGGTCATATGGTTTTCATGCTCACAGATGTGGAGTATCCTTTGACGATTTCTTCGATGGAGGCTATGTTGGCTAGTCACTTGCAAATTTCTAATGCTCCATCAGGAAATGAGTCCTCTATGGCCACAACATTGGTGGAAGGCATTCAGGCACGTTTGAAGGCTGATAAGAAGGCTGCTTCTGGTTTGTGATTTGGTTGGGTTGTAAGTGTTTTTGTTTTGTATTTTTTTGTTCATTTATTCTTATTATCATTCTTTTCACCAATATGTAAAGTGATTGGTGAATTTCATTCTTTATAGTTAAAAAAAAGCAAAAGAAAAAAAAAGAAAAAAAAATAACTTTTTATATAATATCTGCTTATACTTTTAACACATCTTGGATTTTATACTTGTAAATATGATACCATTTACTGCTTCACATTATGGGTTCTGGTTACTGGATTGTGCTTGTGCTGGTTACTGGTTTCACTTGGTCTTGGACTTGGTCCTCACAACAAATGGTCCTCAACTCACCATGTCTAATCGACAAGAAAGAGTTGATTCACCTTGAGGGTACGGATCCTGGTGCGATTCTCAAATCCGTTGATGGTTGCCAGGTTACCCAAAACTGGATGGTTTTCACTTGCCATGGTCCTAGACTGAAAAGTGGCTAATCCAAGGGGGTACGGCTCTTGGTAAAGATTTTCTCATATCCGTTGATAGCTGTAATAGCTTGCTTAAAGCTATAGGGTTTTCAACTCACCGATGCTTCATTGCTGAGAATTGGCGAGTCCAGAGGGGTACGGCTTCTGGTAAAGACATATCAAATCCGTTGACGGCTGTGATGGTTTGCCTAAAATCATCAGGGTACTCCCACTCACCATTGATTCACGTTCAAAGAGTTGGGCTGGGTTCTAGTCTCCTAGGGTGATGTTTATTCCACCAGAAAGACTTGCTAGCCCAAGAGCGAGCAGCTACTTGGTAAAGGCTCATCATATCTGCTCATGTTGCTGAAAAGATTCAACACGATGCTGATTTGTTCCAAGCTTTGGAGAAGCTTCTAGTGTAACCTGTTGCGGTGGTTACTCTGATTCTTATCTTGCTGATGCTGCTATTAGTTTTGCTGATTCAATCCTTGGGCTTTATTTGCACGTTTTCCTGGAAACTTGAACTCAACAGGTCAAATTCAAGTTTAGGGGAGGATTGTTAGGACCATTGTAATAGTTAAATGTAATAGGTAGACTAGGAGGTATGTAGTTCCTCCTGGTCCTAGTAGTAGTAGGAGCAAGTCGTGCTCCTGGTCCTGGTCAAAGTCAAACTTTATGATTTGTTTATTATTCTGTTAGGATATGCATGAGATATGTTAGGAAAGGATATGCATATCAGTTTTACACGTTTTGTTTAATGTTGTATTAGGGTTTCCTTGTAGTATAAAAGGAACCTTAGGCAGAAGGGTTATACACACCTTTACCATACGTAGTTCTAGTCATTATCAATATTAGAAATCCTTAGAAAGGATCAAGTCTTTATAGTTATTCTGTTCTTCTTTATTATATTTGTATTCTACATTCATATTGTGTATAGAGTCTCTCTGTGGATTGACTTGTGATTACAGAAGTCATTCACCGTTCCTGATAGGCTGCAAGATCTACATCTAGTAGACCCAACACTAACTTTTTGGTTAAGGAATATTTTATTAATTTCAAAAGATATTTAAGGCACTTTCTCCGCTGATCAGTAACTTTTTTATTATTATTTCAAATAAATTACTTTCTTAACAAGATTTATTTCTGATCTTTTTGCAAATTGATAATTTGGTCCAATCATAGTCCTTCAATTCGCCTATATAAACTCAATTCCCTGAACCAGCAGGCCTAACTCATTTAGTCGATCATATCCCACTACTTTTTGCAAATTATAAACCTTTAAATTCTTCAAACATTTTCAATGTCTCTCAAAATCTCTCCTAACCATAACCAAATTGCTATTTTTTCTAAAGAGACTGCTGAATTCATTGATACTGTTGCTTACCTAAAATCTAGTTAATTCAGGTTAGCTCTTGTGATCAGTCCAAGGATTTAAACCTCACACATCCAACAGTTTTGGTTTAATGTCACGACTGAAACAGTGGATGGAGAGGTGACACTTAAGAGCCTGGTTGATGGCCACCCCAAGGTGATTACACTTGCCTCCATTCGAGACAAATTAGTCTTGAATGATGAGGGTGGAGTGGTTACCCTGCCAGAGGCTGAACTTTTTGAGGGTCTCACAAACTTGGGGTACAACATTTCTACTAATAAAAAATGTAAGTTTGCTAAAGGTCAGTTTGCACCCCATTGGAAGTATTTGATTCATACTATTTTGCAATGCTTATCATCTAAAACTATAGCTTTTAATGAATTTGGGAGTCAAGTTGCTTCTGCCCTGATTTGTTTGGCAACAGGGCGAAAATATTGATTTTCTCAAATGATTTTTGAAGGTATGGTCAAAAAAGTCAAAAGCAATTTAAAATTCTATATGTATCTAAGGTTTATAGAGATTTATTGGATATGAGTCAACATGGTCAAATTCGACACAAAGATCACTTCACAGCTAACCCCCGCACTACCAAACTATTCGCTACTCTTGCAGCACCTACCCCATAATTTTCTGGCAGGGCAGTTCCTCTCACTTAAACTATGATGAACCAGATCCGAAGAGAAGCTGCTTCATAACCAAGAGCAGCCTAAACCACTCTTACTGATCCCCCTGCTTTCTGCTGATGCCCCTGCTAGTCAACTACCCCCTGCCAACCCACAACAAGAAAGGAGAACCAAAACCAGGTTTTCTAGGTCTCCCTTGCCTAGTGATCCTCAACAAGTAGAGGAGAGTTTCCAAGGGTTTAGAGCAAACTGGGGGTTTGGCTTCCACTACTGTCTCATCCTCAAGGGGTGATCAGGATAGTAACACCATAAGTAAGTCCACTCCCTCACTTAGTGATACCCAAGTAGGAGACCAATCTCTTTCTAGGGTTGAGAGTAGCCTGAAACCACTATCCTTATTGGAATTGCCGACTATGTGTATGAGCTTGAAAAAGAAAAATACACAACTGGTACAAACTGTCAAAAAACAAGGTCTGGTCATTACTCACTAGGAGACCAGACTTTCTACACTTGAGGGGAGTAGAAGACCAAAGCTGATCATTTCCACAGATGAGGATGCTTCCAACGGAGAGGAAGTACCTCAAACAGATGAGTCTACTCAGTGGTATGCTTTTCCAAGTGACCAGGAACTTGGTAAAGAGAAAATAGTTAGTGAGGAGAAAGGGAGTGACAAGGGGAGTGCAACAAAGGATGTAGCCCAGACATTGTTAAATTTAGGTCATCAAGAAGAAGCCCCTGCTACAACAAAAGTTCCCCCTACTAGCAATGCTCCCCCTACTGTAAGTAATCCCCCTGCTATTACTATGACACCATCAAAAGCAACATTCTCTCAAACCTTTGCAAGGAAAAGGAGATAGCCAGCTCAGAAGGGGATAAAGATTGGAGAGACTTCCCCCAAAGCTAAACCAGCAGTAGATCCAAAAGAAAAAGGTAAGGGAAAGATTATTGAACAGCCCAAGAGGAAGTACAAGCACACAACACCTGAACAACTAAGGGCTCAGTCTGAACATGATGAACTTGTAGATCTAAGAGTGCATGAAAAAGAGCTACACATGCAAGATGAGAGAATGCAAAAAGAGGAGAAAGGAGGCACAACTGGATGTCTCCAAGTTAGATCTCTCAGAACAAGAACAAGTACGAATGAAAAATAGAGAAATGCTCAAACAGGTTGAAATAATGCATAGAGAGCTGGATGACAGGGTACCTAATGTTAAAGAATTTCTGGAACAATGGGAGAAGGAATTAGTGAATGCTCCTTTGGAAGAAAGGTATGAACTGACTTTTCTGATCTTCAACTTTCAAAAAGAATACTTGGAAAGAAGAGCAATGCAGATTCAAAAGGGCAAATACTTGAATTCTGAAATGGGAAGGCTGGCACATTACAAGGTTATTATTAAAAGGTTTAAAAAGTGGACTGATCAACCTTTCAGAAATATGACCTTTGATGAAATAGAGAAGGCAACCATTCCAGTAATGAGGGCCATAAGTGTTGAGAACTTTATGGGTATAGGTACTCCTAAAGAAGCTGAGTACATAAGAAAACAAAGTGAAATGATGAAGAAGGCTAGGGAGGATAGAAAAAGGAAAGCAGAAGGACAAGCAGGTGAAACTATTAAAGCAGTGGAATCTTCACAAGCAGGTGCATCTTCCCAAGCAGGTGCATCATCCCAAGCATGTGGATCTTACTTAGTAGGTGAAAGATATGCTTTTAACTCAAAAAGAGCAGCTAAGAGAATGAAGAGAATGGAGAAGATTGGAACACTAAGGAAAGTTAGCATCCTTCCAACAAAGAAATTGATCAACATTTAATCTTGGAGGAAAATGATGAAATTGCACCAAGTGAGTTTGGGAAGAAGTATACTATAGTGGAATATGTAGTGCATCAGTATAAAGGTATGTCCTGGTGGAAACTTAGTAGGGCTGACAACACAGCACAAACATTCCAATGACTAGATCTTCTGTTTCAAATACTCGATATAGAAGACCTAGATGATCTATGGAAGATTCTAAAAGGGGCATTTGCTGCAAATCCTCCTACTATGGATGGTGTTGAGAAGGACGAGGTGATTTGGGATAGCATGCACAGGATGTATGATCATGAGTTGAATGACCCTATTTTTGATGCACAGAATGGAGCAAAGATGTTATATTGGAAGCTGTTCACAAATTCTGGGGTCTATGAGCTGGCCATGGAAGGTGTAAGTGTCTATCTGCTGAATAATCGTTATTATCCTTTCTCCCAAGAGACCTTGAAGAAGATGGCACAGACTGACTTGATTGTGGATGCTAAGGAGCCTGTTCCTTATGATCTGGTTAGGTTTATTCACAGTCAACTTTGGCCAAGAAGTTTGTAAGCATCCTCATCAACCAACATTTATTCAGAAACTTGTCATTTGGATGAAAGCACAAGTTTAGGGGAGGATTGTTGGGAATAAATGTATGTGTATTAGTTCCCCCTGCTGGTTGGTCAAAGTCCCCCCTGCTAGAGTAAGTTGCGCCTGCTGACTAACAAAGGCAGGGGGATTGGTCCCCCTGCTAGAAGTCAAAGACCCTGTGTGACACCCCGGGTAGGGTCAAAATACGCGAAAATATCCACGGAGATGTCACTAGGGTGGATCGATAGCATATAGTCCATAGAGCATAAGATAAAAAGTTAGTCAAATCAGATTACATGTTTATTTAAACAAATCAATAAAATTTTTCTTAAACATGGTGAAGAGTGATTGTTTGAGTTTCCCAAATAGAACCCCTGACGAGTCCTACAATGCAGATTACTAAGATGCTGGAGACCATGCACACACCACGTACTAACTTCATATTCCTGTGCAAAACATACTAACGGGGGTCAAGATTAAGTTGGTGAATTTATAGATTTTAACAATTAATTAATTTGGACATACAATAATCATAGAAGTAATAATGCACAAAGCATTCTTACTAAAATGTAGAAAACATTTGTTTATTATTAGAAACTGAAGCTTAACCTCCGTAGTCCTCAACAAATGAGGACGTAGTGTCTTACAAAAAGACACCCATTCCAGTTCCAACATGGTATATGTATGTTGTCCCGGCCAAGGCACAGTGAGCATGACTTACCCAAACGGGGATGGTCAATCCCTAATAGATCTATTTATAACATTCGGGCGATTTACAACAATTTAATAGTTTCAATAATAATTAATCATAGTCAAGTT
The DNA here is from genome assembly GCA_025667525.1 of Glebionis coronaria. NCBI lineage: Eukaryota > Viridiplantae > Streptophyta > Magnoliopsida > Asterales > Asteraceae > Glebionis > Glebionis coronaria. Next base: position 182,312,235 of record CM046876.1, read on the forward strand.
TATACAATCCAGTTATGTCCATTATATGTTTGCACATTATCTTCCCAAATGGGAAAGTTTTATTAAAAGTTTATATGGGGCTGTAAACTCACCTGGGAGTAGGCAATAGCTGTTTAATATGAATATCCAATTAAAGCTCAAGCCAAAGTTATGCCTAACCAGATAGTACAGTCTTAATAGATATTACAAAGAACATATATGTATGCTTATACAGATTTTAGTCAGTTCCTTTCATGCTACGGTATTTATCTAAATAACCGTAGTTCAAGTATCATCAATATTCATTTAACTTATCTATACAAGTTTCATTTCTAAGTGAACACAAAATGTCTTTCTTAGAATACCAGTCTATGTTTATAACACATTTATTAGCATGTAGTTCATCTAACGTTCATACAACAACTTGTATATAATCTCATAATTAAGTAAACAAATGATGTATCACTTAAATATCCGTTTACGTTCTATGACCGATATATTAGTATATATCTCATTTTCATACGATTTTTATTTTCCTAAAAATCTAGGAATATATATATATATATACATCTTTATACATTTTATTCCCAAAAGCAACGATATAAATATTTCATATAAATACTTATTAAGTTTTTGATATTTCCATAAACTATTTGATATTCATAAAATAATTTATAATTTACAAGTTTAATAATTTATACATTTGGTCCTTAGGGTTTCGTGTTTATTTAAGTTTTACTAAATATAAAAAAAAATGTAATTAGGGTTAGTGCTAGTTTATGTTTCGGATTATTGCATAAATGGTCCCTAGGGTTTCAAAATGACAAAGTAACTTTTAGGAATTTCCCAAAATGGTCCCTAAAGTTTAATTTGCCACGGATGGTATTTAATAAACCCTATACTTTTGGATATTTACATTTTCAGTCCTTGTGTTTACTAGTTTATCAAAACAAGTTTCATAAATTACGGTTTTAGTCCTTAAGTTTCATAATTTGTCTTTTTAATCCAAAAAGTTTTTATAAGCTATATTTTATTATAAAAATTTTTATTTAACATTCAAAATAGTATTTGGGCTCATTAAATGGGCTAGATAATTAATGGGCTAATTTAGTGGGCCTAAATATATCTCAAGTCTACTAATTTATTTAAATGGGCTTTTAAATCAATTATTGGATTTTAATACATTTTTAAAGTCCTTTAATTAGTTAAATGGGCCTAAGTGAAATCTTAAGTCCATTAAATCTTGGATTAATATTTCATGGGCTTAAATAGTCCATTAACACTACTTCACATTTTATGTAAGTTTTAACTTAGGATATTCTTATAAGCTTGTCTTTAGTTTATTCATATTTAGTTTTGAATCTAAAATAGAAGAATAAAAAATTATAGTTTGTTTTATGTGATGTACCAATTTAGATCTAGGTATGTTTCAAGGTTTTATACAAGTCATAAGTTCTAATCATGAGCTTAAAACCCACGGCTATGATTACCATAGCTTATTAAGGTATGTCGAGTCTTGTTTTAAGATTGCATGTACTTGTAAGTGTTTTAATATTAAGATCTAGCTATGTACATAATAAGAAAACAAGTCAAAGTTCATGTACACCATATATAGCCTACGGCTAGTCATTTAATCTTGGTATTTCCAAGATATGGTTTTTAGCTAGTTTCATATTTACCATTTAACCACAAATCTAGGTTTTACATTTACATGCATGTACACTAAAAGACCATCTAAGTACACATATAACATTTTAGTGATTTTTAAGAGTCCATTTAACATGTAATGATACATATCCCATCATTTAAACTTAGCACATAACTCACATATACATTATTCATGTATGGGGTGACCTTCAAGGTTATGGTTTTCCATGTATTTTGAGTTACACAAGCTTACTCTATGAGATCCATGATTATTAGTTAACCAAGATTCCAGAAAGTGAGATTTGTAACTTATGTTATATTTAAAACTATAAAATGGTTCATATGATTTTTAGTCATGCTACAACATAGGGTACAAGCCTTAGGGTTCCTTTATTAAAAAGTTTTAACCATGGCTATGGTGGTCTAAAATTTGCCGTGACCTAGAATGGTCATGGCTTTACCAATCTTGATTTTTAACAAGCTATATAAACATGTGTTTATAGATGTATGATGATACATGCAAGTAAAAATGAAGTAACATAAGGAGTATAACTTTCTTGCCTAAATGTTACCAAGGAAGATCTATATAAATAAGGAGATTAGAGATCTAGTAAAGATGGTGAAGAAAACCCTAAAGATAACTAAGCCGTGGCCTTTATAGATTCGGCTAGGGCTTGTTACAATACTTCCAATGATGATGATGATGATGATGTTACCAAATGATTGGTGATTACTATGGGACAAGGATCTAGTAGATTGGATGAACAACCTTGGATTTTTGGTGGCTTATAGCCGAATTGTTTGAGAGAGAAAGGGAAGGGAGAGTGAGATCTAGTTGAGAGGGAATGTGAAGAGTGAGAGAGAGAGAGTTTTCGGCTAAATGGGGGAAAGAGAATGCAAGGCAAGAGTGTGATTACCTTGGTAAGAACATTTGTTCCAAGTGTTGACACTTGTGTTTCCAAGGCATGGCACTTGTGTTTCCAAGGCATCCCTTCATCTTTCACATAAGGGGGTGCATGTCATTCTTAGCCAAAAAGGGAAATGGGCTCATGTTGTGGGCTTGTGTTGGGCTAGCACCAAAAGGTAAAGGATTTTGGGCTAGTCCAAGGTGTGCATGAATGGCTAAGATGTACACATATACATAAATGGCATATATACTTATCACAACATATTTCCATGTTTTGTTAAATGTTGCATTCATAGATTTGTTTCATATATATGAATGGTTTATTATTTGATCTCTCACTCTTATATACTATGTAATCTATCACAAAAACAAATGATTGTAGATGTAAAAGTACATAATGATAAGTTCACACACACATCTTATAGGATTATAACACATGACTGATTGTTCTTAAGATCTTTAGATAAAACATCATTACATAAAATCATGGTAAAATCATGGATTTTACAGCACCACCCCGTTATTTTAGCTTTGTCCTCAAAGATACTAAAAACGTAGTTATCTTTTAATTGAAAAGATGAGGGTACTTGGTTTGGAAGATGTCTTCACGTTCCCAGGTGTACTCGAGGCCTCTCTTCGAGTCCTATCGTACTTTGATTAACGGGATGCGGATACGTTTCAACTTCTTGGTTATTCTCTCCATGATTTCCACTGGTGTCTCCGTGTATTGGAGTTGGTCATCGATATGGACCCCTTCTAAGGGTATAACCAAAGGTTCCTCTGCGTAGCACTTCTTCAAATTTGACACATGGAAGGTCGGGTGTATCCGACTTAACTGTGGCAGCAGTTCTAAACGGTAAGCCACTTCCCCGATCTTGGCTATCACTATGAAAGGACCCACATATCGTAGATTCAACTTTCCCCGCTTTCCAAATCGTATAACTCCCTTCCATGGTGATACTTTTAGCATGACGCGATCTCCTACTTTGAACTGCACGGGTCTATGTTTCTGATCCGCGTAGCTCTTTTGTCGATCATGTGCAACTTGTAGTCTCTACTTTATAAGGACAATTCGATCTGTAGTCTCCTGAATCAACTCAGGCCCAATGAGTTGGAACTCACCTACCTCTGCCCAACATATAGGAGAGCGACATTTCCTTCCATAAAGGGATTCAAAAGAGGCGGCCTTGATACTACCGTGGTAGCTATTGTTGTAGGAGAACTCAACCAAAGGTATATGCTCGACCCAACTATTTCCAAAATCAATTACACATGCCCTTAGCATATCCTCTAGAGTTTGGATGGTTCGCTCACTCTGACCATCCGTTTGTGGATGATAGGCGGTGCTCATATCCAATTGGGTACCCAGGGGCCATTGGAGAGCCCTCCAGAAGTTGGAGGTGAATCTGCTGTCCTTGTCGCAGATTATTGAGACTGGTACTCCATGTTTGGTTACAATTTCCTTAAGGTAGGTCCTTGCCAACTTGGATAGGGAGTCGGATTCCTTGATGGGTATGAAATGAGCAGACTTGGTGAGTCGGTCGACTATCACCCAAATGGAATCATATCTACGTGATGATTTTGGGAGTTTGATCACAAAATCCATGGTGATATTTTCCCATTTCCATTCAGGTATCTCAGGCTGTACTAGTAAACCGGATGGCCTCTGGTGTTCTGTGTTGACACGTGCGCATGTCAAACATTTCTGGACATAAGTGGCGATGTCAGCCTTCATGTTTCGCCACCAATACAATTTCCTCATATCTTGATACATCTTTTCTGATCCCGGATGTATTGAATATTTGGATTTGTGTGACTCGTGCATGATTATGTCCCTCAACTTCCCATAACGGGGTAACCAACTCCTCCCGTGTAAGCACAATGTTCTGTCTGCCCTTGGTTCTAGTTTCTCTTTAGAGAGATCGGTTCGAAGCATTCCTCCTATGTCTTATTTCCAGAGGTTTTCGGGTTTCTGTGCTTGGGTTTGTGCTTCAAGGATTTGCTTGGGCAGATCCAGATTGATGGTCATGGTTAAGGCTCGAACCCTCATGGGTGGGTCTTTATCTTTACGGCTAAGTGCATCAGCAACTACGTTTGCTTTACCTGGATGGTATTTGATTTCACAATCGTAATCGCTTAACAGTTCAATCCAACGGTGCTGCCTCATGTTAAGATCTTTTTGATCTAATATATGTTGCAGACTCTTGTGGTCGGTGTACACTGTACATTTTGTTCCGTAAAGGTAATGCCTCCAAATTTTTAAGGCAAAGACTACCGCTCCAAGTTCTAAGTCGTGGGTAGTGTGGTTTTTCTCATGCTTCTTTAATTGCCTAGAAGCGTAGGCAATCACTTTCTTTCTTTGCATCAATACTGCTCACAATCCTTTATATGATGCGTCATAATATACCTCAAAGTCATCATTGCCCTCGGGCAAGGATAAGAGAGGCGCACTACACAACTTCTTTTTTATCAGTTGGAAAGCTGATTCCTCCTTTTCTCCCCAATTAAATTTTACTCCTTTCTGAGTGAGTTTTGTCATTGGTTTGGCTATCTTGGAGAAGTTTTCAATGAATCAACGATAGTATCCGGCGAGGCCTAGGAATTGGCGGATCTCCGTTGGTGATTTGGGAGATGCCCAACTCTTAACGGATTCAACCTTTGAAGGATCTACATGAATACCATCACTGTCAATGACATGTCCTAGGAAATGGACTCTGGGTATCCAGAACTCACATTTGGAAAATTTCGCATATAGGTGCTCTTCTTTGAGTACTTTCAGTACTTGGGCCAGATGCTTAGCATGGTCTTGTTTGTCCTTGGAGTAAACAAGTATGTCGTCGATGAAGACTATCACGAATTTATCCAAATACGGTTTACACACTCGGTTCATGAGATCCATGAATATTGTCGGTGCGTTTGTCAACTCAAAAGGCATAACTCTAAATTCAAAATGACCATAACGAGTTCTGAAAGATGTCTTAGGAATATCTTCTTCCCGGACTCTCAGTTGATGGTATCCAGACCTCAGATCAATCTTAGAATACATACTTGATCCCTGGAGTTGATCAAATAAGTCGTCGATACGAGGTAATGAATAACGATTATTTATCGTTAGTTTATTCAATTCTCGGTAATCGATGCACATACGAAAAGATCCGTCTTTCTTCTTGACAAACAGAACAGGGGCTCCCCATGGAGAAGAGCTAGGTCTAATGAATCCTTTTTCTGATAGTTCCTAGAGTTGTTTGGCTAGTTCCTTCAATTCTGATGGTGCTAGCCGGTAGGGAGCCTTAGCTACAGGTGCAGTCCCAGGAATCAAATCAATTTGGAATTCTATCTGTCGCACAGGGGCATACCCGGCAGTTCCTCAGGAAATACCTCGGGTAAATCTCGGACAATCGGCACGTCCTCAATTCGTGTCTCCTCGGGTTTGTCTTCTTCCTCGATTTTGGAGATGTGCGCTAGGAAGATAGGGCATCCTCTCGTCAATTACCTTTGTGCTTTGGTGCAAGAAATGACACTAAGTCTAGTGTGGATTATATCAGGGTTACCATCCCCTCGTATAATCAAGGTTTCGTTTCCCCAAGGTATACGTACCAATTTTTGATCACATAAGATGACTGCATGGTACTACGACAGCCAATCCATGCCAATGATGACATCAAAGCTACCAAGACTTACTGGGATCAAATCGATGCTGAACGGGTGGTTGGAGAGGTTTAGAGTACAACCTCGAATGATGGTGTCAACTGTCATAATTTTTCCGTCAGCTTGTTCTACCGTATAGTAGGAGTCTAAGACTGATGGAGTAATTTCCAATACTCTACTAAATTCCGTTGATATAAAGCTTCGATCTGCCCCGGTGTCAAATAGGACAGATGCATATCGTTGGTTTAGTAGAAATGTACCGGTGACGATGTTGGAATTTGGATTGGCTTGGGCATCGCCAACCATGTATGCTTGTGATGGGGTTCCTTTGTTGTCCTCCTTCCAGTTCGCCAAGTTGGGACAATCAAGTCTCACATGTCCAGGGGTCCCACATTCGTAACATACTACAACTTTCTTTGGCCCATGATTACTTTCGCTTGCAGGGTTTTGGTTTCCCTTACATTGTTTTTCAGCATCATGATGGTAGTCGCATTTTGAACACTTAGGTTTGGATCCTAAGTAGTTCTTGTTGCGGGTTGTGGGAGTAGTGTCATTAGTTTGCTCAATGTTTTGTCTTTTGAAAGACTGCCGGTGCTGGCTACGAGTAGTTCTACCCGACTTCCGCTTGTTGTCCGTTTGTCTTTCAGACAGGTTGTGAGCTCGCTTGTTGATTAGCTCTGTCGCAAATTCCATTGCACCTTCCACGATAGTGGGTCGTGAAGCTATCACACTATCATGAATGTTATCAGGGAGTCCGCTGACATACTTCTCAATCTTGTCACTCCTTAGAGGGAACATTCTGGGGCACATCAAGCTTAACTCTTGAAATCTTTGGTTGTACCAAAGGATATCATTGTTCTCACACATTAGATCCCACAGCTCGACTTCCAACTTATTCATTTCTCCTCTGGGACAATACTTCTCAGTCATTCTCTCTTTGAGGTTGGCCCAAGTGAGAGAATAGGCAGTGTCATGTCCAAGGGTGGCGACCACAGAGTTCCACCAAGTAAGGGCGCTCTCAAGCAGAGTGCATGTAGCGAAGTTAACTCTGTTCTCGTCAGCACAACCGCTGATGCAAAAACTGTCTCTAGTCTTTCAAACCATTGCATTAATTCAACAACTCCTTCTTTTCCTCGGTAGTATGAGGGTTTGCATTTCTAGAAGTCGGGGTAAGAATAACCCGTGTTGAAGTCGTTTCTGTGCATGTTGTGGTTCGATTCGTTGCTCACATTAGCTTCTCTGGCTGCCATAGCTGCCGTAATGCCTTCACCAATCATCTCTCTGAGTTGAGCAGTGGTAACATTATGAGTAGCTTCGGGAACTTTGGTGTTAGTGGTGTTGGAAGTGGTTGCATTATTGGGGTTTAATCGCGTAATCACCATTTCTCTATAATCATACACAAAATGAGATTATTAGTTCAAATGTTTGTATAGTTTTTATATTATTTGCAAGAGATGATTTCATGCGTAAAATTCATAACAAATTTGGATAACCTGTCAAGATTTCATAATATAATACTTTGCACAATATATATAACCTAAGAGAATGATTATATGCAAATTTCCATAAGGAATTAAACATTCATCGAGCATATCAAATCCGGGACAGAGACTTAGCTAGCCTTGTCCTGGGTAGTGGTACACATTGTCTTAAGTACATCAAATCCAAAAATAAATGCCAGAAAAAGAGAGGTACAACACAAGGATAAATCACCAAAAGCTTAAAAAAGAAATAAAAGTACGAAGGTATTATATCATGATAGCCGGGATACAACTCGTAAGCTTGTCATGATGTACAAGAAGTCCGGTACATCTATACTTGTTCTGCCTAGATGGTTCACTAGATAAGGCTGGTGCTGATGGTGCTGATGGAGCTGTAGATGCTCTTCGGGAACCCTGCAATGTCCGAATCGTCGCTCGGGTCTCCTTGAGCACATGAAATGCTGTCAACAAATGGGTCTGGAGTCTATTGGTAGCTCCTCGGAGATGAGTCATCTCTGTAGTAATCCCGTCATGTCGGACGGTGGCAAGATCACAAAAGATAGACAACGATTGCTCTTGAGCAGATAGGGCAATATGGGTCTGATGCTGAGGAACCTCCATGACCTGAATACGTTGGTGAAGACGACGGTTCTCCTCTATGAGCCACTTCAATGCTTTATCAGTCTTGGCCTGGACATTCTTAGTGGCGTGGGCTTCTCTCCTCATGGTGCGGGAGAGAGTGTCAATACGATCATGGATGATGGTGTGGCCTTGTCGACCAGCTATCACTAGGTTGCGGAGGTCCGATATATCCTTCTCCTGGCGTGCAACTAGTGCGGCAATCTGAGCCTGAACGGAATCGACACGTCTCGCTCCGGAGCCTTCCCCGGTCTCATAAGTGGAGACATGTACGGACCCGGAGAAATAGCCCGATGATAAGAATGGAGGCACGAAAGGTGTTAGGCTAGGAAGAACCTGGTCCTCCTCCATAGAGGTCGGGGCCAGTATAGCTGACGCGGAGATAGGAAATGGGTCCTCTGGGAGTACAACTTCGATAGTTGGGTCATCCTCTAAATCCGAGGCTAACAACCATCCATATTGCGTCGATCGTGGAGATGAACAAACAACTGGAGTAGGAGCTACTACGGGTAGAAGGTCGAGGATGCAATAGGCGGAGTCATGATGCTCTGAAATAGTATTATTTTAAGTTTGAAGTGAGTATAAGCTTACAATAAAAAAATACTATTTTAGATTACATGCTTTATGAAATATATCCCTTTTAAACAATTATTATAATGCTTTAAGGTTACAAAGATTAATAATTATATATACATATATGTATTATCATTTAAGTAGTTCATTCAACAATTTGTAAGTGCAAGGTTTGGTTTAATATTTCCTATATTCTCATTTCAGTATTTTACTATGTAGTGTAAAATTTTCAAGTTTAGCCCGTCTAACATTTTCCATAGCAATATCTCAATAAACATTATCAATAATCAAGTTTAGTAATCAATATATATACCCTTAGTTCACATAGCATAATATGCCCTAAGATCTATATGCTTAACTAATACGGTCCCAAAATAAAATCCCAAAAAGATTTTTATAAGTTATAGTCCAGTTTTAAATAAAAGAAAAATCATTTTATTTTTATTTTATTTAAAAATTTATCTGGTTCTCTATAACTAAGGCTCTAATACCATTCTATGTGACACCCCGGGTAGGGTCAAAATACGCGGAAATATCTACGGAGATGTCACTAAGGTGGATCGATAGCATATAGTCCATAGAGCATAAGATAAAAAGTTAGTCAAATCAGATTACATGTTTATTTAAACAAATAAATAAAAATTTTCTTAAACATGGTGAAGAGTGATTGTTTGAGTTTCCCAAATAGAACCCTGACGAGTCCTACAATGAAGATTACTAAGATGCTGGAGACCATGCACACACCACGTACTTACTTCATATTCCTGTGCAAAACATACTAACAGGGGTTAACATTAAGTTGGTGAATTTACAGATTTTAACAATTAATTAGTTTGGACATACAATAATCATAGAAGTAATAATGCACAAAGCATTCTTACTAAAATGTAGATAACATTTGTTTATTATTAGAAACTGAAGCTTAACCTCCGTAGTCCTCAACAGATGAGGACGTAGTGTCTTACAAAAAGACACCCATTCCAGTTCCAACATGGTATACGTCTGTTGTCCCGGCCAAGGTACATTGAGCATGACTCACCCAGACGGGGATGGTCAATCCCTAATAGATCTATTTATAACATTCGGGCGATTTACAACAATTTTAACAGTTTCAATAATAATCAATCATAGTCAAGTTTATACAATCCAGTTATGTCCATTATATGTTTGCACATTATCTTCCCCAAATGGGAAAGTTTTATCAAAAGTTTATACGGGGCTGTAAACTCACCTGGGAGTAGGCAATAGTTGTTTAATATGAACATAAAATTAAAGCTCACGCCAAAGTTATGCCTAATCAGATAGTACAGTCTTAATAGATATTACAAAGAACATATATGTATGCTTATACAGATTTTAGTCAGTTCCTCTCATGCTACGATATTTATCTAAATAACCGTAGTTCAAGTATCATCAATATTCATTTAACTTATCTATACAAGTTTCATTTCTAAGTGAACACAAAATGTCTTACTTAGAATATCAGTCTATGTTTATAACACATTTATTAGCATGTAGTTCATCTAACGTTCATACAACAACTTGTATATAATCTCATAATTAAGTAAACAAAGGATGTATCACTTAAATATCCGTTTACGTTCTATGACATATATATTAGTATATATCTCATTTTCATACGATTTTTATTTTCCCAAAAATCTAGGAATATATATATATATATATATATATATATATATATATATATATATATATATATATATATATATATATATATATATATATATATATATATATATATATATATATATATATATATATATACCTTTATACATTTTATTCCCTAAAGCAACGATATAAATATTTCATATAAATACTTATTAAGTTTTTGATATTTTCATAAACTATTTGATATTCATAAAATAATTTATGATTTACAAGTTTAATAATTTATACATTTGGTCCTTAGGGTTTCGTGTTTACTTAAGTTTTACTAAATATATCAAAAAAATGTAATTAGGGTTAGGGATAGTTTATGTTTCGGATTATTGCATAAATGGTCCCTAGGGTTTCAAAATGACAAAGTAACTTTTAGGAATTTCCCAAAATGGTCCCTAGGGTTTAATTTGCCACGGATGGTATTTATTAAACCCTAGACTTTTGGATATTTACATTTTCAGTCCTTGTGTTTACTAGTTTATCAAAACAAGTTTCATAAATTACGGTTTTAGTCCTTAAGTTTCATAATTTGTCTTTTTAATCCGAAAAGTTTTTATAAGCTATATTTTATTATAAAACTTCTATTTAACATTCAAAATAGTATTTGGGCTCATTAAATGGGCTATACATTTAATGGGCTAATTTAGTGGGCCTAAATATATCTCAAGTCCACTAATTTATTTAAATGGGCTTTTAAATCAATTATTGGATTTTAATACATTTTTAAAGTCCTTTAGTTAGTTAAATGGGCCTAAGTGAAATCTTAAGTCCATTAAATCTTGGATTAATATTTCATGGGCTTAATAGTCCTTTAACACTACTTCACATTTTATGTAAGTTTTAACTTATGATATTCTTATAAGCTTGTCTTTAGTTTATTCATATTTAGTTTTGAATCTAAAATAGAAGAATAAAAACTTATAGTTTGTTTTATGTGATGTACCAATTTAGATCTAGGTATGTTTCAAGGTTTTATACAAGTCATAAGTTCTAATCATGAGCTTAAAACCCACGGCTATGATTACCATAGCTTATTAAGGTATGTCGAGTCTTGTTTTAAGATTGCATGTACTTGTAAGTGTTTTAATATTAAGATCTAGCTATGTACATAATAAGAAAACAAGTCAAAGTTCATGTACACCATATATAGCCTACGGCTAGTCATTTAATCTTGGTATTTCCAAGATATGGTTTTTAGCTAGTTTCATATTTACCATTTAACCACAAATTTAGGTTTTACATTTACATGCATGTACACTAAAAGACCATCTAAGTACACATATAACATTTTAGTGATTTTTAAGAGTCCATTTAACATGTAATGATACATATCCCATCATTTAAACTTAGCACATAACTCACATATACATTATTCATGTATGACCTTCAAGGTCATGGTTTTCCATTTCTTATGAGTTACACAAGCTTACTTTATGAGATCCATGATTATTAGTTAACCAAGATTCCAAAAAGTGAGTTTTGTAACTTATGTTATATTTAAAACTATAAAATGGTTCATATGATTTTTAGTCATGTTACAACATAGAGTACAAGCCTTAGGGTTCCTTTATTAAAAAGTTTTAACCATGGCTATGGTGGTCTAAAATTTTCCGTGACCTAGAATGGTCAAGGCTTTACCAATCTTGATTTTTAACAAGCTATATAAACATGTGTTTATAGATGTATGATGATGCATGCAAGTAAAAATGAAGTAACATAAGGAGTATACCTTTCTTGCCTAAATGTACCAAGGAAGATCTATATGAACAAGGAGACTAGAGATCTAGTCAAGATGGTGAAGAAAACCCTAAAGATAACTAAGCCGTGGCCTTTATAGATTCGGCTAGGGCTTGTTACAATACTTCCAAAGATGATGATGATGATGTTACCAAATGATTGGTGATTACTATGGGACAAGGATCTAGTAGATTGGATGAACAACCTTGGACTTTTGGTGGCTTATAGCCGAATTGTTTGAGAGAGAAAGGGAAGGAGAGTGAGATCTAGTTGAGAGGGAATGTGAAGAGTGAGAGAGAGAGAATTTTCGGCTAAATGGGGGAAAGAGAATGCAAGGAAAGAGTGTGATTACCTTGGTAAGAACATTTGTGCCAAGTGTTGACACTTGTGTTTCTAAGGCATGACACTTGTGTTTCCAAGGCATCCCTTCACCTTGCACATAAGGGGGTGCGTGTCATTCTTAGCCAAAAAGGGAAATGGGCTCATGTTGTGAGCTTGTGTTGGGCTAGCACCAAAAGGTAAAGGATTTTGGGCTAGTCCAAGGTGTGCATGAATGCCTAAGATGTACAAATATACATAAATGGCATATATGCTTATCACAACATATTTCCATGTTTTGTTAAATGTTGCATTCATAGATTTGTTTCATATATATGAATGGTTTATTATTTGATCTCTCACTCTTATATACTATGTAATCTATCACAAAAACAAATGATTGTAGATGTAAAAGTACATAATGATAAGTTCACACACACATCTTATATGATTATAACACATGAGTGATTGTTCTTAAGAACTTTAGATAAAACATCATTACATAAATTCATGGTAAAATCATGGATTTTACACCCTGCTGCATGGATAAACTAGGAAGAGATATTGACGCGTTTCTGTTACTACTCCAGAATAGTTTCCTAGTTTGTTAGAAGTGATCTTGTACATGGGTCCTTATGATATAAAAGGACTCATTAGGTTTACATGCTTGATATATCTTTCTGTCATTTCATTTCATAGCTTTAAGGTTGTAAAACCCTAATACCATCAATGGGTATTCGTATATCTTCAATATTAAAGCTAAACGTTTGGTTCATTATTTGTTCTTGTGCAAAAGATTATTTCCCCGGTCTTGTTTAGTTACTTCGTGTATTGCAAAGTTTCTCTCATAGTAGTTTGAATTCTTTATCACTACTATAACCCTTAAACAAGCTAAGGTTTATGATTTGAGTTTGGGATCAACACCTATTTGAGCATAAATTATAATAAGTCTAAAATTATTGTAACTGAGTACACAGCTTCTTCTTACACATAATTTAACAAACATTCTTGAACTTTTATCGAAAGACCTAATTTATTATAGAGTCACCAAATGGTGATTACAAGATAAAACATAAAGGTCTTCAATTGTCAAGGTTGAGCTCACAGATCTTCTCAGCCTCTGCCCTATCCGCTCAGGAATTGATCTCCACTTCAAACTCATTGTCTAGAGCCTTTGCATACTCAGAGTTTATTATGAGTATGTGTCTGAGTCTCATTAATTGTATTGTGGAGGCAATGTACAACTCAAGCTCCCTCTGAAACCTATAGTCTCAGTTTCTATTCATGAATACCATACCTTTCTCTGGTTTCGTGTAAGCTTGACCATTGACTGACCTGGTAATCACTTTGGGGAGCACCAGATTTCTATACATCCCATCAACCACTACATCCTATATGACCAATCTTTCAAAGATCTGACCTATTGGTGTTTTGTGTTTCCTTGTGTTCTTAGGTCGTTTATCTGAAAGCTGCTGAGGAAGAGTGAGTTTGAGATTATGAGCAGTTTCTTTTACCCAGCTAATTTTGGTTTGAGTGTTCTGAGCTGCACCAGGCCCAGACTTTTTCCCTTATAGAGCAAGGAGTTCCAACCATTCAGAGAGTCCTAAAATCTTGAGCTTAAAGTCACTATCGAATTTGTAGTTGCTTTTTTGATTTCCTCTAAAGATAGTCATGACCACCATTTTGTTCTTGTCTAAGAAATAGTTGTACTTTGTGATAGGATCATGGTTGGTTCTTTCATTGAATGTCCTTCGGTACTCCTCCTTTAGTTTTTTATTTTGGCCTGAATATTTGCAAGCTTCCTTTACTGTGCTTCCTTGGCAGCTGGAGTGAGTTGTTTTAGAGCCTCTTTGCTTTTCAATTCGGCCTGTTTAAGATCAGCCAGTCTTTTGTGCTCCTCCATTTGTGCTTGTGCTTCTTCAATGGTCATTGCTTTCTCACCAACTCTTCTGAATTTGTGAGCTCTGTGAGTTTGATAGAGGATCCTCCTTCCTCTTGAAGAGAACTTAGCTTCTTGACATGGTCATCTTCATTCATAATGGACTTACCTTTGTCTTTTGGTTCATCATGAGGAGATGGTGAAAATGGGGTTTTGTAACCTTTGATAAGGTTAGCTGCAAATGTTTCAAACTCCTTATCAGATAATGACCTCAGGGGAATGGGTGTTAGAATATTGGTAGGTTTTAGCCTCTTAGCAGGCTTTTCATTCCTTTTGTCTGAGTCAGATGAGACACCATGTGTGACAATCTAACATTTTTAGGTAGTGAAATATTTTCTCGTATAATATTTTGAAACTTATTTTTGTGTTGGTTGACGAACTCACAGTTTACGGATTTAAATTTGGGCTTACGTGCATAATTTGGCGTCTTTTACGACTAAACCGGAAACCTTAGGATTACGTATTTACGTTTTTGAACTCCGTTTTTGATGAGACAATTTTTATTGGATTCGTTTTGTGACGTTGATTCATAATTTATAAAAACGTTTTTCGTAAAACGACCTGAGGGCACGCAAATCGAGAAAACTAGAATCGAGAAATACCCGTAAACTAGTGAGATGGGACAAAATACATTGTCCCACCCCACTAGCTAGCTTGGACGGCACACATGACACCACATCTTAGGATGTGGCATCATGTTAGCTAGTTTATTACAAGTGTAATACAAAGCTTACACTTTAAGCTTTGTTTAGTCAAAACCACTAGCAACTCTCACACTACCATTTCCATACATGCAAAACTCTCTCAAATCCTCTCAAAACCCTCCCCTTTGCCGTCCACTTTGAAGCAACAAACACCCCTTTTGATCTTTTCTAGCCATGAAATACATGTTTACTAGCTCTATCATGGAGTTATCTTGAAGCCTTGATCATTTGGTGGCCATATTAACAACATTGGAGGTGATTTGCTTGTGTCCTAGGGCTGATTTCCCAACTTATGTTCTTGATGTTTGATGATCTTGGAGTTACTTCTGGTGTTCATCAAGTTCTTGTCTTCCAAAAACAAGAAACACACTTGGTTGGTAAAGAAGATCATCCTCTCCATTTTCTCTTGTTATTTTTGTAAAGAACATATGTATTTTTCTTTCATTTTGTATATGTATATGATGTATATATGATGATAAAAATGTTTTGTGAGGATCAAGTGTTGATAGATATGCTTAAAAAGGTTAATAACTATAAGAAATGAGGCTAAAATCTTGATTATTTAGTTGGCTGTATAAAAACAGTATATAACTAAAACTTGAACTGATAAAATTGCATGGTATGATCCATTTACAGTAAGTAAAAGATGTTATACACATGTGAGAGTTGGCCATGCAATGGAATCAATATAATGAGTGAGATATGATCAAAACAAGTTAGGTGTTCTAATCTGAATAAGCAGTTTTGTAGGGACTGTTAAGGCAAGATGAACTTAAAATGACCAGTAGCTATAACTAAGTTAAATGTAGCACATAATATGAAGAACATGTCACCCAAAAATGAGCTTCTAATTCATTATAGAATTCTAGATATGGTAAAAATGGTGAACATGAAGATAAAAATCAGATTTTAAGAATTAATGTTTATTATTATTATATAAGCACTCACATTTTATTGTATAAAATGTAAAATAAAAACCCACTAACTTATAAAACTTATTTATATAAATATATAAGAGGTTAATTAAATGGACAAATTATATAAATGGTAGTGAAATAATATATATAAGTAATAAAAACTATAAACTTGATTTTTACGACTTTTTCGGCTATTACCGTAAAATTAACGTTTTTCGCCAAATAAAACTTAGACGACCAAACCCGTATAATGTAAAGTTTTTAAAAGTCATACACTGATATATAAGTAACTAATACAAGTAAAAACCGATAAAACCCGAACTATAGGACATACGGACATTAACGAGTTAACTAAGCATATTGGACTAATAATTGGACTAAATAAGTTAAATACTTGTAAAAAGAACTTATTGGGCTTAACCCATTTGGGACCAACATGAAAAGTATATATACTGATAATATAAGTATAAAATGGATTAAGACAAGTTAAAGAACTTATAATACGCTTATTGGACTTAAAACGTGTAAATAGTTAAAACTAGTAAACTAGTAAAACGTTACCAAAACGTAAACACTAAAATGAGTAAACAAGGATGTATAAACCCACTTGATCATCATCATATGTACAAAATCATCATATGTATATTGTTATTTTGATAAAAGTCATTGGACAAAGTCTAAGACCGATTATTATTTATATAGGTTTCCGTGACCGAAGCACGGCCGTAGCCAATAATCCGCCTTTCATTATCAACGTGAGTTCATAGCCCCGCACTCTTTTAAATGTTTTATAAAATGATTTGTAAACCCGCGAGGGAGATAACATGCTAGATTTTATAAAAATAGAACACAAGTAGTCCCGATGGTATGCTTAATGATATGGACCCGAATGATGCTATGACCCTATAAACGAGACTAAAAGGATTATTAGTAGTTAGGTTATGTCACTTAAAGTCCCATTAGCATGAATTGTAAACTACCGGGATTTGGTAGACGCTTATGCATTTGATAGTACTATTTGGGGACGATCACCCCAGTTCGCGCCTTGACGGTTGATCCCCGTCGTACCACATTGATTGGTAATCGAATTTATGTATGAGAAGATTCCATAGCGTGATTTTTGTGACGACACGCTAACTTAGATGGGCAAATTGTTTGTCGAGTTCGCGGCCCGCTGTTTTCATAGTAAGGTAACAATGTCATGCGGCTAATAATAATCCTACAACCTATAAAATCTAAATACAAAACGATAACGACGCTAATAACGATGAATATATTACCTATCATGGTAATATAGAGACTACGGTCTCATGGACGGTTTAAGATGTATGCTTGATTTATATATTGCCTGACTAGCAATATGAGGACTTACTTCTGATATTATACTTGTGTTCTGATTTTAAATGATTGTTTTATATAACGGTTTTTATTAAACTCTATGAATTCACTTGGCATTCGCTGATATGATTTTTGCATGTTTTTATCTCAGGTGCTTGAAGGTAATCCGGATGGAGATCGACTCTGATGGCCCACATAATATTAAAAATGTTCATTCGATCTATGTTTTGTAAACTAAATGACCTGTATAACTTGGGACCTGTTGTACACTTTAAAACTTTTTATCGAATGAATGTATGTTGAACCTTGTACAACCATTTTTATGTGTTGTCTATGATTGGAGTTATTGTGCTATCCCGTAACACTCTAAAAGACCCTTCCGCTGTACCGATACGAAAATTGAGAGTGTTACAGTTTGGTACCAGAGCTCTCGTTATAGAGAACAAAAGATTTTAAAAAAAAACCAAGGTTTTGAACAAAACTTTTCAAAATCTTTTGACAACGAACATTTGAGAAAATATTTGAAAAATCTTTTGACTATAACGGTGCCAGAGATCTCCGACGTTACCAACAAGCCCTATTGAGAAGATATATATTTTGATATATATAATTTAATTTATATATATGTATATATCGTGATTTCATTATGTAACTGTTTAACTAGTATGTTATCCTAATACGAGATATATATATAAATGCAGATTGTCATGGCTGACCCTAATATTCCTGTAGAAAACCATGCTATTCCCGAACCTAATGTAGAATATGATCCTTATTTAGATTTAGTAGATTATGATATGGATGACGAGGAGGAACCATTTGAGGATCCCAAGCCCGAGTTAGGACTAGGAGATCAGATTGCCCCTCAGGTTGATATGGTAGAGAATGAGATTGAGAATGTTGATATAGAGAATGATGATGAGATTGGGTTAGATAATTTAGATGATGAGATTGACGACGAGGATGTCGAGGAGGATGTAGGTATAGATGTTGAGGTCGATGATGATGAGGAAGCTGAGCTTATTTATCCTTATGATGTTCCAGAGGGCGAGCCTTTACCCCCACCAGTTTATTTGTCTGATTCTGAGGTTGAGTTACCTAGGGATGAAATGTTTGAATCATCTGAATCTGATTCTGAGTCAGAGGAGGATGAGGATGATGATGCACCTGACGGTACTGATGGTATTGCTACTCATAGACGTGAGATAGGAGAGTCGTCTAGTACTCGAGAGGCTACTCACATTGATGGTCTTGCACCATGGGCCTTGAGACGTGATCTAGATGCTTCCCGTGTTAAGAGTTGTATGACAGAGGTCGGATTAGGTGTTGTTCAGACTCAGGTAGCTTATTTGGAGTCGAAGACTAAGGTTGGCGAGAAAGAGCGATAATTGCTTAGTTTGGATTTGACTGATGTAGAGCGTGGTTTGAATGAGGCTTTTAGGAGGTTATCGGTGTTGGAAAGTGGTGAGTTTGCTGAAATGAAGAAAAACGTGAATTCTATGGAAATTCAGTTGAGTGTAGCTCGTGCGATGCGTGAGAAAGCTGAAAAGGAGTTGAATATATCTGTGGGTTGGAACAGTAGATTTTATGCTGACATGGTTGAAAGAGGAGTAATCCGTAAGCGCCCAGCTGAAGATGTGTCTAGTGATCGTCCGACGAAGATTCAGAAGACGATGGATGATGGACCATCTGGCGGTTCTCAGTAGACCAGTCTGTATTTAGTAGTGACCTTTATATCTTTTGTGCTTTTGTAGCTTTGACTGAACCGACTTGTTAGTAGTAGACTTGGCACGAATTTTGAGTGTATATAGTGCTAGAACTTTGATATGGGATGTAACTAAGACAATGCTTTTGTTTCAAATCGAATGAAATATGTATCTTGTCTTGAATTCCATATTGTGCCTTATTTGTACCTTGATTATGAATTCAATCCATATTATATGAATCCTTGTTGGGTGAATGCTTAATACTTTGAAATTGTGAAATTATAGAACTATGCCGCCCAAGAAGGCTGTGACTGAGGATGATGTACGTAGGATTATTACGGAGCAAGTTACTGCATCTATGACTGAATTTATGGCAAATGCTAGAAATGAAGCTGGCGGTAGTGGAGGTGGCGGTAGTGGAGGTGGCGGTAGTGGAGGTGGCGGTAGTGGAGGTGGCGGTAGTGGAGGTGGCGGTAGTGGAGGTGGCGGTAGTGGAGCTGGCGGTAGTGGAATTGGCGGTACTAATGTGAATGTGAATGCTAATAATGTGAATGCTAATGCTGGAGGAAATATAGGAGGACTTGGAACTAATGCACCTGAAGTTGGTGGCTGTACTTATGTGACGTTCATGAAGTGTGAACCTCTACCTTATAATGGAACTGAAGGTGCTGTAGGATTAAGCCAGTGGATTGAGAAGATTGAGTCGGTGTTTCGGATTAGTAAGTGTAAGGAGGAAGATAAGGTGACTTTTGCTATGGCTACTCTTATAGGTCGTGCGTTGACTTAGTGGAACGGGAGAATTGCTTTCATGGGTCTTGATGCTGCTAATGCTACTCCTTGGGCTGAAATTAAGAAGTGGATGACTTTGGAGTTTTGTCCCCGTAGTGTGATCATTAGGTTCGAACAAGAGTTGATTCATTTGAGAATGAAAGGTGTGGACATTGATAGTTACACAAACCGATTCCATGAGTTGGCCTTGCTATGTCCTCGATTGGTTAAACCCGAAGAGATCCGAATTGAGCAATATATTAAAGGGTTGACCAAGAATATTCGGGGGGACGTGACATCATCTAAACCACTGACCATTGATGATGCTGTTCGAATGGCCTACCAACTCATTGGACAGATTATTCAGGATAGGGAAGATGAAGCCCGTGTTGGTGAGAAAAGAAAGGGAGACGGTGATCGTGTAGATAGAGGTGATAATAGGAAGAATTTCAATCGCTGTCAGAACCAGAGAAAAGGGAATGCAAATGATCTTACCAACAACACACCGCGCAACGATGATAGATGTCCTAAGTGTGGCAACAAGAGGCATGCTGGCGACTGCTGGAAGTGCCGAAGTTGCGGAAAGCTTGGACACAAGGTTGAAAGGTGTAAGAAGGGAACCATTTGCTTCAACTGTAATAAAGAAGGTCATAGGAAATCAGAATGCCCCAAGTTGAAAGCGATTGTACCTGGAAGAAACCCCCAGGGTGGTATCTATCAACATGGAACAATTGAGGTGAAGAAAGAGGATCCAAATGTCGTTACCGGTACGTTTTTACTCAACAATCATTATGCTGTTGCTTTATTTGATTCGGGTGCTGATAGGAGCTTTGTATCCACTAAATTTAGTGCCCTTATTGACATTGAACCTGTTGATATAAGTACCAGTTACGAGGTGGAATTGGCTAATGGTAAATTAGTGAAAACTAATAAGCTATTAGAAGGATGCTCTCTAAATCTCTTGAACCATTCCTTTCCGATTGATTTGATGTTGATAGAATTAGGTAGTTTTGATATTATTATTGGTATGGATTGGTTGTCATTAAATAATGCTACTATTTTATGTGGAGAGAAGAAGGTTAAGATTCCTCTTAGGAATAGGACGTTAGTAATTGATGGTAATCGAGGTGAATCCCGTTTGAAAATCGTTTCATGTATTAGAGTCCAAAAGTACATCAGGAACGGTTGTGAGTTATTCTTAGCTCAAGTGACCGGGAATGAGTCTAGGGATAAACGATTGGAAGATGTACCTATTATTTGTGAATTTCCTGAGGTATTTCCTAAAGATTTACCTGGACTTCCACCGATAAGGCAAGTAGAGTTTCGAATCGATTTAATTCCTGGTGTTGCACCGGTGGCACGTGCGCCTTACCGATTAGCCCCTTCGGAATTAAAGGAGTTATCTGAGCAACTTAAGAGTTGTCTGATAAAGGTTTTATTCGACCGAGATCGTCGCCTTGGGGAGCTCCAGTCTTGTTCGTTAAGAAGAAGGATGGATCTTTCCGTATGTGCATTGATTATAGGGAACTGAACAAGTTGACAATTAAAAATCGATATCCTTTACCTAGGATTGATGATTTGTTTTATCAACTACAAGGATCTAGTGTGTATTCTAAGATAGATTTGAGGTCAGGATATCACCAACTTCGCGTCCGTGAAGAAGATATTCCTATAACTGCATTTAGAACTCGTTATGGACACTATGAATTTCAAGTAATGCCATTTGGGTTAACTAGCGCACCTGCGGTTTTCATGGATTTAATGAATCGAGGGTGCAAGCCCTACTTGGATAAATTTGTGATTGTGTTCATTGACGATATTCTAATCTATTCTAAGAATGAAGATGAACATAGAGAACATTTAAGGATTGTTTTGAATTTGTTGAAGGATGAAAGGTTGTATGTTAAGTTTTCGAAATGTGATTTCTGGTTAGATTCTGTGCAATTTATTGGTCATGTGATTAACAAAGATGGAATTCATGTTGATCCTGAAAAGGTTGAAGCTATTAAGAATTGGTCTGCACCGACAACGCCAACGGAAATGCGACAGTTCTTAGGATTGGCTGGCTATTATAGGCGATTCATTAAAGAATTTTCTTTGATAGCTAAACCCTTGACTAAGCTTACCCAGAAGAATAAACCTTTTGTTTGGGGAAGTGATGAAGATGGAGCATTCCAGACACTGAAGCAAAATTTATGTAGTGCGCCAATCTTATCATTACCCGACGGGAGTGAAGATTTTGTAGTATATTGTGATGCATCTCTTAGAGGCTATGGAGCTGTTTTGATGCAGCGAGAGAAAGTGATAGCTTATGCTTCTAGGCAATTAAGGAAGAATGAGGAGAATTATACTACTCATGATCTTGAGTTAGGAGCTGTAGTCTTTGCTCTTAGGTTGTGGAGACATTATCTGTATGGCACCAAGTGTACGGTATTCACCGATCACAAAAGCCTACAGTATATTCTCGACCAGAAGGAATTGAACATGAGGCAACGAAGATGGATAGAGTTGTTAAGTGATTATGATTGTGATATAAAATATCACCCAGGAAAAGCCAATGTTGTTGCCGATGCGTTAAGTAGGAAAGATACAGAGCCTATCAGGGTACGTTCTCTAGTCTTGACCGTGCACAATAATTTGCCTGAGCAAATTAGAAATGCGCAAATAGAAGCTTGTAAGAAGGAGAATTTTGTTAATGAAGGGTTCCGAGGAGAAGGAGATCCTTTAGAGGTTAGAGCTGATGGAGTGAAATGCTTAAGAGGTCGTATGTGGATACCTAAGTTTGGAGGCTTAAGAGACTTGATTATGTTAGAATCCCATAAATCTAAGTATTCCATTCATCCGGGATCTGATAAGATGTACCATGATTTGAAGAAGTTGTACTGGTGGCCGAATATGAAAGCTGACATAGCTATGTATGTTCTTCAATGCTTGACTTGTGCTAGAGTCAAATCTGAACATCAAAAGCCATCAGGACTACTTCAACAGCCAAAGATTCCTGAATGGAAGTGGGAGCGAATTACGATGGACTTTATCACCAAGCTTCAACATCATCTGGAAACAACTCGATTTGGGTTATTGTCGACAGACTGACCAAATCAGCACACTTCATTCTGGTTAAAGAGCAGTTCTCACTGGAGATGCTGACTCGTATATACCTTGATAATGTTGTATGCAAGCATGGAGTGCCTGTATCGATCATTTCAGATCGAGATCCTAGATTCGCATCGAATTTTTAGAAATCTCTCCAAAGATCTTTGGGAACAAATATCGACATGAGCACTGCTTATCACCCCTAGACGAATGGGCAGAGTGAAAGGACGATACAAACACTGGAAGATATGTTGAGAGCTTGTGTGTTAGACTTTGGTAAGAATTGGGATAAACTTTTGCCGTTAGCAGAGTTTTTGTATAATAATAGTTACCATTCTAGTATTAAGGCTGCACCGTTTGAAGCTTTGTATGGTAGGAAGTGTAGATCTCCTGTATGTTGGAGTGAAGTTGGGGATACCCAGCTCATGAGACCGGAATTGATCCGGGAGACTACGGAGATGATAGTTCAGATTAAGAATATGTTGTTGACTGCCCGTAGTAGACAGAAAAGTTACGCGGATGTGCGGCGGAAGCCAATGGAGTTTAAAGTGGGTGACGGAGTAATGTTGAAAGTATCGCCATGGAAAGGCGTTATCAGATTTGGAAAGCGAGGGAAATTGAATCCCCGTTATATTGGACCCTTTAAGATTTTATCTAGAGTAGGTTCGGTGGCTTAAAAACTAGAGTTACCCCCAGAACTTCATGGTGTTCACAACACATTCCATGTATCTAATCTGAAGAAATGTCTAGCAGTGAGTGATGAGAAAATTCCGTTAGGTAAGGTTCGAATAGATGGGAAGTTGTATTTTATCGAAGAGCCCGTAGAAGTAATGGACCGTGATGTAAAGCAACTGAAACAAAGTCGGATACCTATTGTCAAGATCCGATGGAATTCAAAGCATGGACCGGAGTATACATGGGAACGAGAGGATGAAATGTGGAATAAATATCCGCACCTCTTCGATTTCAATAAGAAACGGACATCCAAATGAAATGGATCATGAGGACGTTGATCCCTTTTAGGAGGAAAAGCTGTGACAATCTAACATTTTCAGGTAGTGAAATATTTTCTCGTATAATATTTTGAAACTTATTTTTGTGTTGGTTGACGAACTCACAATTTACGGATTTAAATTTGGGCTTGCGTGCATAATTTGGCGTCTTTTACGACTAAACCGGAAACCTTAGGATTATGTATTTACGTTTTTGAACTCCGTTTTTGATGAGACAATTTTTATTGGATTCGTTTTGTGACGTTGATTCATAATTTATAAAAACGTTTTTCGTAAAACGACCCGAGGGCACGCAAATCGAGAAAACTAGAATCGAAAAATACCCGTAAACTAGTGAGATGGGACAAAATACATTGTCCCACCCCACTAGCTAGCTTGGACGGCACACATGACACCATATCTTAGGATGTGGCATCATGTTAGCTAGTTTATTACAAGTGTAATACAAAGCTTACACTTTAAGCTTTGTTTAGTCAAAACCACTAGCAACTCTCACACCACCATTTCCATACATGCAAAACTCTCTCAAATCCTCTCAAAACCCTCCCCTTTGCCGTCCACTTTGAAGCAACAAACACCCCATTTGATCTTTTCTAGCCATGAAATACATGTTTACTAGCTCTATCATGGAGTTATCTTGAAGCCTTGATCATTTGGTGGCCATATTAACAACATTGGAGGTAATTTGCTTGTGTCCTAGGGCTGATTTCCCAACTTATGTTCTTGGTGTTTGATGATCTTGGAGTTACTTGTGGTGTTCATCAAGTTCTTGTCTTCCAAAAACAAGAAATACACTTGGTTGGTAAAGAAGATCATCCTCTCCATTTTCTCTTGTTATTTTTGTAAAGACAAATGTATTTTCTTTCATTTTGTATATGTATATGATGTATATATGATGATAAAAATGTTGTGTGGGGATCAAGTGTTGATAGATATGCTTAAAAAGGTTAATAACTATAAGAAATGAGGCTAAAATCTTGATTATTTAGTTGGCTGTATAAAAACAGTATATAACTAAAACTTGAACTGATAAAATTGCATGGTATGATCCATTTACAGTAAGTACAAGATGTTATACACATGTGAGAGTTGGCCATGCAATGGAATCAATATAATGAGTGAGATATGATCAAAACAAGTTAGGTGTTCTAATCTGAATAAGCAGTTTTGTAGGGACTGTTAAGGCAAGATGAACTTAAAATGAGCAGTAGCTATAGCTAAGTTAAATGTAGCACCTAATATGAAGAACATGTCACCCAAAAATGAGCTTCTAATTCATTATAGAACTCTAGATATGGTAAAAATGGTGATCATGAAGATAAAAAACAGATTTTAAGAATTAATGTTTATTATTATTATATAAGCACTCACATTTTATTGTATAAAATGTAAAATAAAAACCCACTAACTTATAAAACTTATTTATATAAATATATAAGAGGTTAATTAAATGGAAAAATTATATAAATGGTAGTGAAATAATATTTATAAGTAATAAAAATTATAAACTTGATTTTTACGACTTTTTCGGCTATTACCGTAAAATTAACGTTTTTCGCCAAATATAACTTAGACGACCAAACCCGTCTAATGTAATGTTTTTAAAAGTCATATACTGATATATAAGTAACTAATACAAGTAAAAACCGATAAAACCCGAACTATAGGACATACGGACATTAACGAGTTAACTAAGCATATTAGACTAATAATTGGACTAAATAAGTTAAATACTTGTAAAAAGAACTTATTGGGCTTAACCCATTTGGGCCCAACATGGAAAGTATATATACTGATAATATAAGTATAAAATGGATTAAGACAAGTTAAAGAACTTATAATACGCTTATTGGACTTAAAACGTGTAAATAGTTAAAACTAGTAAACTAGTAAAACGTTACCAAAACGTAAACACTAAAATGAGTAAACAAGGATGTATAAACCCACTTGATCATCATCATATATACAAAATCATCATATGTATATTGTTATTTTGATAAAAGTCATTGGACAAAGTCTAAGACCGATTATTATTTATATAGGTTTCCGTGACCGAAGCACGCCCGTAGCCGATAATCCGCCTTTCATTATCAACGTGAGTTCATAGCCTCGCACTCTTTTAAATGTTTTATAAAATGATTTGTGAACCCGCGAGGGAGATAACATGCTAGATTTTATAAAAATAGAACACAAGTAGTCCGGATTGTATGCTTAATGATATGGACCCGAATGATGCTATGACCCTATAAACGAGACTAAAAGGATTATTAGTAGTTAGGTTATGTCACTTAAAGTCCCATTAGCATGAATTGTGAACTACCGGGATTTGGTAGACGCTTATGCATTTGAAAGTACTATTTGGGGACGATCACCCCAGTTCGCGCCTTGACGGTTGATCCCCGTCGTACCACATTGATTGGTAAGCGAATTTATGTATGAGAAGATTCCATAGCGTGATTTTTGTGACGACACGCTAACTTAGATGGGCAAATTGTTTGTCGGGTTCGCGGCCCGCTGTTTTCATAGTAAGGTAACATTGTCATGCGGCTAATAATAATCCTACAACCTATAAAATCTAAATACAAAACGATAACGACGCTAATAACGATGAATATATTACCTATCATGGTAATATAGAGACTACGGTATCATGGACGGTTTAAGATGTATGCTTGATTTATATATTGCCTGACTAGCAATATGAGGACTTACTTCCGATATTATACTTGTGTTCTGATTTTAAATGATTGTTTTATATAACGGTTTTTATTAAACTCTATGAATTCACTCGGCATTCGCTGATATGATTTTTGCATGTTTTTATCTCAGGTGCTTGAAGGTAATCCGGATGGAAATCGACTCTGATGGCCCACATAATATTAAAAATGTTCATTCGATCTATGTTTTGTAAACTAAATGAACTGTATAATTTGGGACCTGTTGTACACTTTAAAACTTTTTATCGAATGAATGTATGTTGAACCTTGTACAACCATTTTTATGTGTTGTCTATGATTGGAGTTATTGTGCTATCCCGTAACACTCTAAAAGACCCTTTCGCTGTACCGATACGAAAATTGAGAGTGTTACAACATGTGTCTTTGGTTATGTGTTGGAGTGCTTATGTGTTTTGGAGTCTCTGTATCTGATGTGTCCTTGGGAGGTGTAGAGGTTTTGGCAGACTTCTCCCCCTCAGTTGTAGCACTAGAGAGGGCTATAATTGATTCCAGCATGCCAACAAACTTGGAGATAATTTCCACAAGTTCATTTAAGTGCTTTGACATACTGGTGAGGGTTTTAGAGAGATGACTCATAGGTCCAATCGCTAGAAACTTGAGATTTACAATTTTCTCCAGCATCTCTAAGCTTTTCATCACGTGCTTGGTGCAATCAGAGTATCGTTCTGTGACCTTGGAGAGTTCAGCTTTAAACAAGCATGTGAGGTTTTAGTTGAGAGAATTTTGAAGCACATCGAATCTCTTAGGTTCGGCTTTGTTGAATTTTACAAATTCAGAATGCACGAAAATGTATATTTCTTTTAATTCTCCTTAAAGAAGTTTCTTCAAGCGAGACTTGGCTGGTTTGGTGGCTTGGGCCAAGACTTGTACATTTTTTCACAGCTGCCTCCAGCGCAGAGGATAGGTGCTGATCCAAGATGGTATTAAGAACTAGTAGAAGATTTGTCTTGAGGGCGTCACCAAGATCCGAGGGAGTAGTGTCTTGAGAGTAGACTCAAGAGACTTGGTCATTGAACTCCCCAGATTGTTTGTGAGATCCAGTGCAACATTTGATAATGTCTAGAGCTGAGACATTATTGTTGTATGTTTGGCATCTGGCTTGGTGAAGCTGATGTCGCCTCTTCTAACCCAGAGTTCCTCAGCTCCCACGGCTTAAACAGATGGCATTATAGGGAAGTGAAGGGGTTTGCGTAGTTGTTTGTCTTCCTAAAGCCTCATGGTACCCAACTCTATATCATTTGGTATCAAAGGAAATGGAACTAGGGTTGGTGTTGTTTGCCTCTTGGACCATACTTGCTTTGCTGTAAGTTCTTGGACATTTGGTAAAGATGTGATTTTAGAGTTTGTGACAACGGAATTAACTTGGGCATCAACATCTTCCACATCCTCTAACCTAGAGATGTTAGCATCATCCTAAACTTCAAATACTTCATCTTCTGGCGTAGATTCCAGATCAGAGTCTGCATGTTCAATGAGTGTGGAGACCCCTGCAATGTCATCCTCTGTGATAGTATATGGCTCTTCATTCATCTGTTCATCGTTAATTTTAATCCCTTTGAATAGATCTATATCTTGTTAAGGAGTGCACAATAGCTTGTAAACAAACTAGAGCTCTTGAGAGACTCTTACTAAACTCTAATAAGTTTTGCGAAATCTAACTTATAAAAGCAAAAAAGAACAATAGTATACTCTAACTATTCGATTCTCTATTAATCAACTTTGGCAAAGTTACATATAAACTCATCGTACCTATGTTCCTTTTATAGTGGAAGGAACTCTAGAAGAATCTATTTAATAAATATATCATATACGATATATTCTTAGTATTATACTATGATAAGTATATCACACACGATATACTCTCTATATACTATGAACATATCTTTACTAAAGATATATTCATACTTATCCAATTAGCAGTACTTACATTAATACTAATGGAACTTAGCATGTACCACATTAACACTAACAGTACTAACTATAACTAACAGTACTTACACTTGTACTAACGTTACTTGGTACTTTACAATAATTCCCAACAATCCTCCCCTAAACAAGAATGACAACTTGTTTTCTTCTTGTTATTCTGTGTGTTGAATGTATAGAAATACATGTCTTCAAACTTCACTTCAAATTTGGATTGAACTTGGTAATCTTGATCTTGTGTACCAACTGAATGTATCCAAACACTTCTTGTAGATCTTCTTCTGATATAATGAACTTCAAGTCTTCATTTGTCTTAAAAATATGATCTTCTATGTCCTTGAACATTCTTTGCAACAACTATGTTGTCTTCATATCTTAGTCTTTGTCATCTTTAAGCTTTTATCCCAATAGTCTTTCCCTATTTGATAATGACAAAACTCTTCTGCATAAACTCCTTGATAAGCATGAGTCTCTTTGAACATGTCATCAATGTTTATTGTATAAAACAACAGTCCTGCTTGTGTCTTCTCACTTGAAATAAAACAGTTAACAACAAACCAGTCTATATTGGCATCATAATTTTTAGCAAAGCATCAACTATCAATGGATTTGATTTATTCTTTACCAGTTAGCTGTACACTCTAGAATAGCCAATACTTTATTCATCAAGAATAAGGTATACTGATAACCCTACAATATTTGGTAAACTATCAACCATTTAATGGATTTGATAGAGTTTTTGCCTAGAACCGTTTGCGCTAGGACTAGCTAACTCTTTGCATTTAAGCATGTTGAGTTAATGACCATGTAGTTTTTAGCAAACTACCAGCTATCAATGGATTTGAGAAGTCTTTACCACAAACCGTTTGCTTATGGACTAGCCAGTTCTTATGTTTGTTAAACATGGTGAATTGCGAACCATTTGTGAAGTGTGACTGAAAGTCAACCACTTACGGCTCTTTTTCAGCTTCCTCCTTTTCCTCCAAATCCTTAATTTGCTGTTTAGTCATTTTGATCAACTCTAAAGCACCATTAGATTCTTCTAAAACTTCTAGTTAGATATCCAACATTCTTTCTAGCAATCTACTTCCAAAAGGATATCTCTTCTCTTGAAGCATGTAGTAGATAACATCATCTATATCCAGTGTATGTTTTCCACATGATCTATATTATCTCCAGTAAGTAGGAACTTGATTCTCTAAGTCCTTTAATATTCCTTGATCACAGTTTTGTGGCTCATACATAAACTTAAACTCATGAAGTAATAGTGAGACATCATCTCTTCCTTCACTGCCTCCTTGGACATACGTGTGAAGATCTTGAATATCTTGTCCATCAAGTATATGAAGAAAGTATTCAATAACCCAAACATCTTGAATGTTCCATCTGACCTGGTTATTCCATGAGCTTCCGGTCCTTGATTTATAGCACATGTCCATCTTATTATTGATGACTTCTTTCCTAAGATCTCTGTATCTATGCATTGATCTTTAAATTTAACTATCTTCAAGTACTTTCTGTAGCTCTCTTCACTATGACTATCCTCATTAGTTTTAACTGTAGATTTTACCCTTTTCTTTTCTATTTTCTTTTTCCTAGTTGATCTTCAAATTTACCCTCCAAATCAGGATGTACCGTTGACTGTGTATGTACCATTGGTACATCTTCAGTCTTTTCAACACTTTGAGCTTTATTACCTTCATCCAATTCTTAAATCTTTGCTTCCTCTAGAGTCTCCTTAGCCTTCTTGTTCTTCCTAGCATAGGTGGTCTTGATTGGTAGAGAAGCTCTTTCTGGTCTAGCAGTACTTGCATCATCAAGCCTGGGGGTACTTCCAAATTTTCTTTGTTGTTTCAAATGTTTCTTGGATTTTTCAATAGCTTCTTATCTGCCTCAGATCCAATCTAAACAAAGTTTAACTTGCTCCTTTTGTGTTATTCATACATAGCCTTGATTTCATCAAAATTGTAACACTCTCATTTTTCATATCGGTACAGCGGAAGGGTCTTTCAGAGTGTTACGGGATAGCACAATAACTCCAATCATAGACAACACATAAAAATGGTTGTACAAGGTTTAACAAACATTCATTCGATAAAAAGGTTTAAAAGTGTACAACAGGTCCCAAATTATACAGGTCATTAAGTTTACAAAACACAGATCGAATGAACATTTTTAATATTAAGTGTGGGCCATCAGAGTCGATCTCCATCCGAATTACCTTCAAGCACCTGAGATAGAAAACATGCAAAAATCATATCAGCGAACGCCGAGTGAATTCATAGAGTTTAATGAAAACCGTTATATAAAACAATCATTTACATTCATTTAAAATCAGAACACAAGTATAATATCGGAAGTAAGTCCACATATTGCTAGTCAGGCAATATATAAATCAAGCATACATCTGAAACCGTCCATGAGACCGTAGTCTCTGTATTACCAGGATAGGTAATATATTCATCGTTAATAGCGTCGTATCATATCGTTTATTTAGATTATACATGTCGTATAGATTGTAGGATTATTATTAGCCGCATGACATTGTTACCTTACTGTGAAAACAGCGGGCCGCGAACCCGACAAACAATTTGCCCATCTAAGTTAGCGTGTCGTCACAAAAATCACGCTATGGAATCTTCTCATACATAAATTCGCTTACCAATCAATGTGGTACGACGGGGATCAACCGTCAAGGCGCGAACTGGGGTGATCGTCCCCAAATAGTACTATCAAATGCATAAGCGTCTACCAAAACCCGGTAGTTCACAATTCATGCTAATGGGACTTTAAGTGACATAACCTAACTACTAATAATCCTTTTAGTCTCGAATATAGGGTCATAGCATCATTCGGGTCCATATCATTAAGCATACAATCGGGACTACTTGTGTTCTATTTTTATCAAAATCTAGCATGTTATCTCCCTCGCGGGTTTACAAATCATTTTATAAAACATTTAAAAGAGTTCGAGGCTATGAACTCACGTTGTTAATGAAAGGCGGATTATCGGCTACGGGCGTGCTTCGGTCACGGAAACCTATATAAATAATAATCGGTCTTAGACTCGGTCCAATGACTTTTATCAAAATAACAATATACATATATATGATTATTGTACATATGATGATGATCAAGTGGGTTTATACATCCTTGTTTACTCATTTTAGTGTTTACGTTTTAGTATCGTCTTACTAGTTCACTAGTTTTACCGATTTTACCTATTTTAAGTTCATTAAGTCTTTTATAACTTCTTTAACTTGTTTTTACTCATTTTATACCTATATGATCAGTATATATATCTTTCATGTTGGGCCCAAATGGGTTAAGCCCAAATAATTCTTTTTACAAGTATTTATCTTATTAAGTCCAATTATTAGTCTAATAGGTTTAGTTAGCTCGTAAATGTCCGTAATTCTTATAGTTCGGGTTTTATCGGTTTTTACTTGTCTTAGTTACTTATACATCAGTATATAACTTTTATAAACTTTACATTAGACGGGTTTGGTCGTCTAAGTTTTATTTGGCGAAAAACGTTAATTTCACGGCGATAGCCGAAAAAGTCGTAAAAATCAAGTTTATAGTTTTTATTATTTATAAATATTATTTTTACCACCATTTATATAATTTACCCATTTAATTAACCTTTTATACATTTATATAAATAAGTTTTATAAGTTAGTGGGTTTATATTTTACATTTTATAAATTATAAAGTGAGTGCTTATATAATAATAATAAACATTATTTCCAAAATCTGATTTTTAACTTCGTATTCACCATTTTTATCATATCTAGAGTTCTACAATGACTTAGAAGCTCATTTTTGGATGACAACTTCTTCATAATATGTGCTACATATAACTTAGTTATAGCTACTACCCATTTTGAGTCTAAGTTGCCTTAACAGTCCCTATAAAACTGCTTATTCAGATTGTACCACCTAACTTGTTTTGATCATATCTCACTCATTATTTTGATTCCATTGCATGGCCAACTCTCACATGTGTATAACATCATCTACTTACTGTAAATAGATCAAACCATGCAATTTTATCAGTTCATCATTTAGTTATCTACTGTTTTTATACAGCCAACTAATTAGTCATGATTTTAGCTTCATTTCTTATGGTTATCATCATTTTTAAGCATGTTTATCAACACTTGATCCCCACACAACATTTTTATCATCATATATACATCATATACATATACAAAATGAAAGAAAATACATTTGTTCTTTACAAAATAATAAGAGAATAATGTAGAGGATGATCTTCTTTACCAATCCAAGTGGATTTCTTGGTTTAGGAAGGCAAGAACTTGATGAACACAACAAGTATCTCCAAGACCATCAAATATCAAGATCATATGTTGGAAAATCAGCCCTAGGACACAAGCAAATCACCTCCAAAGTTGTTTATATGGCCACCAAATGATCAAGGCTTCAAGGAAACACCTTAATAGGACTAGTAAACATGTGGTTTGTAGCTAGAAAAGATCAATGATGGGGTTTGTTAGCTTATAGTGGACGGCAAGGAGGGGTAAGTTGAGAGAGTTTTAGAGTGGATTGCATGGAAGGAAATGGTAGAAATGAAACCATTTGCTAGTTTTGTGTTAAAGTGGAAATGGTTAGCTTAAAGTGTAAGCACAAGCTTACACTTGTGTAACTAGCTAAGACTTGATGCCACCTATGTGTGGTGGTGTCATCTTGCCGTCCCATATAAGCTAGTGGGGTGGGGCAAAGTGTTTTGTCCCATCTCACTAGTTTACGGGTATTTCTCGATTCTAGTTTTCTCGATTTGCGTGCCCTCGGGTTGTTTTACGAAAAACGTTTTTATAAATTATGAATCACCGTCACAAAACGAATCCGATAAAAATTGTCTCATCAAAAACGGAGTTCAAAAACGTAAATTCGTAATCCTAAGGTTTCCGGTTTAGTCGTAAAAGACGCCAAATTATGCACGTAAGCCCAAATTTAAATCCGTAAATTGTGAGTTCGTCAACCAACACAAAAATAAGTTTCAAAATATTATACGAGAAAATATTTCACTACCTGAAAATGTTAGATTTGTCACAGCTTTTCCTCCTAAAAGGGATCAACGTCCTCGTGATCCATTTCATTTGGATGTCCGTTTCTTATTGAAATCGAAGAGGTGCGGATATTTCTTCCACATTTCATCCTCTCGTTCCCAAGTATACTCCGGTCCATGCTTTGAATTCCATCGGATCTTGACAATAGGTATCCGACTTTGTTTCAGTTGCTTTACCTCACGGTCCATAACTTCTATGGGCTCTTCGATAAAATGCAACTTCCCATCTATTCGAACCTTACCTAACGTAATTTTCTCATCACTCACTGCTAGACATTTCTTCAGATTAGATACATGGAATGTGTTGTGAACACCATGAATTACTGGGGGTAACTCTAGTTTGTAAGCCACCGGACCTACTCTAGATAAACTCTTAAAGGGTCCAATATAACGGGGATTCAATTTTCCTCGCTTTCCAAATCTGATAACGCCTTTCCATGGCGATACTTTCAACATTACTCGGTCACCCACTTCAAACTCCATTGGCTTCCGCCGCACATCCGCGTAACTTTTCTGTCTACTACGGGCAGTCAACAACCTCTTCTTAATCTGAACTATCATCTCCGTAGTCTCCCGGATCAATTCCGGTCCCGTGATCTGGGTATCCCCAACTTCACTCCAACATACAGGAGATCTACACTTCCTACCATACAAAGCTTCAAACGGTGCAGCCTTAATACTAGAATGGTAACTATTGTTATATGAAAACTCTGCTAACGACAAATGTTTATCCCAATTCTTACCAAAGTCTAACACACAAGCTCTCAACATATCTTCCAGTGTTTGTATCGTCCTTTCATTCTGCCCATCAGTCTGGGGGTAATAAGCAGTGCTCATGTCGAGATTCGTTCCCAAAGATCTTTGGAGAGATTTCCAAAAATTCGATGCGAATCTAGGATCTCGATCTGAAATGATCGATACAGGCACTCCATGCTTGCATACAACATTATCAAGGTATATTCGAGTCAGCTTCTCCAGTGAGAACTGTTCCTTAACCGGAATGAAGTGTGCTGATTTGGTCAGTCTATCGACAATAACCCAAATCGAATTGTTTCCAGATGATGTTCTAGGAAGCTTGGTGATAAAGTCCATTGTAATTCGCTCCCACTTCCATTCAGGAATCTTTGGTTTTTGAAGTAGTCCTGATGGCTTTTGATGTTCGGCTTTAACTCTAGCACAAGTCAAGCATTGAAGAACATACATAGCTATGTCAGCTTTCATATTCGGCCACCAATACAACTTCTTCAAATCATGGTACATCTTATCAGATCCCGGATGAATGGAATACTTAGATTTATGGGATTCTAACATAACCAAATCTCTTAAGCCTCCAAACTTAGGTATCCACATACGACCTCTTAAACATTTCACTCCATCAGCTCTAACCTCTAAAGGATCTCCTTCTCCTCGGAACCCTTTATTAACAAAATTCTCCTTCTTACAAGCTTCTATTTGTGCATTTCTAATTTGCTTAGGCAAATTATTGTGCACGGTCAAGACTAGAGAACGCACCCTGATAGGCTCTCTATCTTTCCTACTCAACGCATCAGCAACAACATTGGCTTTTCCTGGGTGATACTTTATATCACAATCATAATCACTTAACAACTCTATCCATCTTCGTTGCCTCATGTTCAATTCCTTCTGGTCGAGAATATACTGTAGGCTTTTGTGATCGGTGAATACCGTACACTTGGTGCCATACAGATAATGTCTCCACAACCTAAGAGCAAAGACCACAGCTCCTAATTCAAGATCATGAGTAGTATAATTCTCCTCATTCTTCCTTAATTGCCTAGAAGCATAAGCTATCACCTTCTCTCTCTGCATCAAAACAGCTCCATAACCTCTAAGAGATGCATCACAATACACTACAAAATCTTCACTCCCTTCGGGTAATGATAAGATTGGCGCACTACATAATTTTTGCTTCAATGTCTGAAATGCTCCATCTTCATCACTTCCCCAAACGAAAGATTTATTCTTCTGAGTAAGCTTAGTCAAGGGTTTAGCTATCAAAGAAAATTCTTTAATGAATCGTCTATAATAGCCAGCCAATCCTAAGAACTGTCGCACTTCCGTTGGCGTTGTCGGTGCAGACCAATTCTTAATAGCTTCAACCTTTGCAGGATCAACATGAATTCCATCTCTGTTAATCACATGACCAAGAAATTGCACAGAATCCAACCAGAAATCACACTTCGAAAACTTAGCATACAACTTTTCATCCTTCAACAACTTCAAAACAATCCTCAAATGTTCTCTATGCTCATCTTCATTCTTAGAATAGATTAGAATATCGTCAATAAACACAATCACAAATTTATCCAAGTAGGGCTTGCACACTCGATTCATTAAATCCATGAAAACCGCAGGTGCGTTAGTTAACCCAAATGGCATTACTTGAAATTCATAGTGTCCATAACGAGTTCTAAATGCAGTTATAGGAATATCTTCTTCACGGACGCGAAGTTGGTGATATCCTGACCGCAAATCTATCTTAGAGTACACACTAGATCCTTGCAGTTGATCAAACAAATCATCAATCCTAGGTAAAGGATATCGATTTTTAATTGTCAACTTATTCAGTTCCCTATAATCAATGCACATACGAAAAGATCCATCCTTCTTCTTAACGAACAAGACTGGAGCTCCCCAAGGCGACGAGCTCGGTCGAATAAAACCTTTATCAGACAACTCCTTAAGTTGCTCAGATAACTCCTTTAATTCAGAAGGGGCTAATCGGTAAGGCGCACGTGCCACCGGTGCAGCACCAGGAATTAAATCGATTCGAAACTCTACTTGCCTTATCGGTGGAAGTCCTGGTAAATCTTTAGGAAATACCTCAGGAAATTCACAAATAATAGGTACATCTTCCAATCGTTTCTCCCTAGACTCATTCCCGGTCACTTGAGCTAAGAATAACTCACAACCGTTCCTGATGTACTTTTGGACTTTAATACATGAAACGATTTTCAAACGGGATTCACCTCGACTACCATCAATTACTAACGTCCTATTCCTAAGAGGAATCTTAACCTTCTTCTCTCCACATAAAATAGTAGCATTATTCAATGACAACCAATCCATACCAATAATAATATCGAAACTACCTAATTCTATCAACATCAAATCAATCGGAAAGGAATGGTTCAAGAGATTTAGAGAGCATCCTTCTAATAGCTTATTAGTTTTCACTAATTTACCATCAGCCAATTCCACCTCGTAACTGGTACTTATCTCAACAGGTTCAATATCAATAAGGGCACTAAATTTAGTGGATACAAAGCTCCTATCGGCACCCGAATCGAATAAAGCAACAGCATAATGATTGTTGAGTAAAAACGTACCGGTAACGACATTCGGATCCTCTTTCTTCACCTCAATTGTTCCAAGTTGGTAGATACCACCCTGGGGGTTTCTTCCAGGTACAATCGCTTTCAACTTGGGGCATTCCGATTTCCTATGACCTTCTTCATTACAGTTGAAGCAAATCGTTCCCTTCTTACACCTTTCAACCTTGTGTCCAAGCTTTCCGCAATTTCGGCATTTCCAGCAGTCGCCAGGATGCCTCTTGTTGCCACACTTAGGACATCTATCATCGTTGCGCGGTGTATTGTTGGTAAGAGCATTTGCATTCCCCTTTCTCTTGTTCTGACGGCGATTGAAATTCTTCCAATTATCACCTCTATCTACACGATCACCGTCTCCCTTTCTTTTCTCACCTACACGGGCTTCATCTTCCTTATCCTGAATTATCTGTCCAATGAGTTGGTAAGCCATTCGAACAGCATCATCAATGGTCAGTGGTTTCGATGATGTCACGTCCCCCCGGATATTCCTGGTCAACCCTTTAATATATTGCTCAATTCGGATCTCTTCGGGTTCAACCAATCGAGGACATAGCAAGGCCAACTCATGGAATCGATTCGTGTAACTATCAATGTCCACACCTTTCATTCTCAAATGAATCAACTCTTGTTCTAACCTAATAATCACACTACAAGGACAAAACTCCAAAGTCATCGACTTCTTAATTTCAGCCCAAGGAGTAGCATTAACAGCATCAAGACCCATGAAAGCAATTCTCCCGTTCCACCAAGTCAACGCACGACCTTTAAGAGTAGCCATAGCAAAAGTCACCTTATCTTCCTCCTTACACTTACTAATCCTAAACACCGATTCAATCTTCTCGATCCACTGGCTTAGTCCTACAGCACCTTCAGTTCCATTAAAAGGTAGAGGTTCACACTTCATGAACGTCACATAAGTACAGCCACCAACTTCAGGTGCATTCGTTCCAAGTCCTCCTACATTTCCTCCAGCATTAGCATTCACATTATTAGCATTCACATTCACATTAGTACCGCCAATTCCACTACCACCAGCTCCACTACCGCCAGCTCTACTACCGCCAGCTCCACTACCGCCAGCTCCACTACCGCCAGCTTCATTTCTAGCATTTGCCATAAATTCAGTCATAGATGCAGTAACTTGCTCCGTAATAATCCTACGTACATCATCCTCAGTCACAGCCTTCTTGGGCGGCATAGTTCTATAATTCCACAATTTCAAAGTATTAAGCATTCATCCAACAAAGGATTCATATAATATAGATCGAATTCATAATCAAGATACAAATAAGGCACAATATGGAATTCAAGACAAGATACATATTTCATTCGATCTGAAACAAAAGTATTGTCTTAGTACATCCATATCAAAGTTCTAACACTATATATACTCAAAATTCGTGCCAAGTCTACTAACAAGTCGGTTCAGTCAAAGCTACAAGCACAAAAGATATAAAGGTCACTACTAAATACAGACTGGTCTACTGAGAACCGCCAGATGGTCCATCATCCATCGTCTTCTGGATCTTCGCCAGACGATCACTAGACACATCTTCAGCTGGGCGCTTACGGATTACTCCTCTTTCAACCATGTCGGCATAAAATCTATTGTTCCAACCCACAGATATATTCAGCTCCTTTTCAGCTTTCTCACGCATCGCACGAGCCACACTCAACTGAATCTCCATAGAATTCACCTTTCTCTTCATGGCATCATACTCACCACTTTCCAACACTGATAACCTCCTAAAAGCCTCATTCAAACCACATTCTACATCACTCAAATCCAAACTAAGCAATTCTCGCTCTTTCTCGCCAATCTTAGCCTTCGACTCCAAATAAGCAACCTGAGTCTGAACAACACCTAATCCAACCTCTGTCACACAATTCTTAACACGGGAAGCATCTAGATCACGTCTCAAGGCCCATGGTGCAAGACCATCAATATGTGTAGCCTCTCGAGTACTAGACGACTCTCCTATCTCACGTCTACGAGTAGCAATACCATCCGTACCGTCAGGTGCATCGTCATCCTCATCCTCCTCTGATTCAGAATTAGATTCAGACGATTCAGACATTTCGTCCCTAGGTAACTCATCCTCAGAATCAGACAAATAAACTGGTGGGGGCAAAGGCTCACCCTCTGGAACATCATACGGATAAATAAGCTCAGCTTCCTCATCGTCATCAACCTCAACATCTATACCTACGTCTTCCTCGACATCCTCGTCGTCAATCTCATCATCTAACTCATCTAACCCAATCTCATCATTGTTCTCAATATCAGCATTCTCAATATCCACGTTCTCATTACCCACATTCTCAATATCCACATTCTCATTACCCACATTCTCAATATCCACATTCTCATTACCCAAATTCTCAATCTCATTCTCTACTAAGTCTTCCTGAGGGGCAATCTGATCTCCTAGTCCTAACTCGGGCTCGGGATCCTCAAATGGTTCCTCCTCGTCATCAATATCAAAATCTACTAAGTCTAAATAAGGATCATCTTCTATATTAGGTTCGGGAATATCATGGTTTTCTACAGGAATATTAAGGTCAGCCATGACAATCTGCATTTATATATATTTATCTCGTATTAGGATAACATACTAGTTAAACAATTACATAATGAAATCATGATATATACATATATATAAATTAAATTATATATATATTAAAATATATAGCTTCTCAATAGGGCTTGTTGGTAACGTCGGAGATCTCTGGCACCGTTATAGTCAAAAGATTTTTCAAATATTTTCTCAAATGTTCATTGTCAAAAGATTTTGAAAAGTTTTGTTCAAAACCTTGGTTTTTAAAATCTTTTGTTCTCTACAATGAGAGCTCTGGTACCAAACTGTAACACTCTCATTTTTCATATCGGTACAGCGGAAGGGTCTTTCAGAGTGTTACGGGATAGCACAATAACTCCAATCATAGACAACACATAAAAATGGTTGTACAAGGTTTAACAAAAATTCATTCGATAAAAAGGTTTAAAAGTGTACAACAGGTCCCAAATTATACAAGTCATTAAGTTTACAAAACACAGATCGAATGAACATTTTTAATATTAAGTGTGGGCCATTAGAGTCGATCTCCATCCGAATTACCTTCAAGCACCTGAGATAGAAAACATGAAAAAATCATATCAGCGAATGCCGAGTGAATTCATAGAGTTTAATGAAAACCGTTATATAAAACAATCATTTACATTCATTTAAAATCAGAACACAAGTATAATATCGGAAGTAAGTCCACATATTGCTAGTTAGGCAATATATAAATCAAGCATACATCTGAAACCGTCCATGAGACCGTAGTCTCTATATTACCAGGATAGGTAATATATTCATCGTTAATAGCGTCGTATCATATCGTTTATTTAGATTATACATGTCGTATAGATTGTAGGATTATTTTTAGCCGCATGACATTGTTACCTTACTGTGAAAACAGCGGGCCGCGAACCCGACAAACAATTTGCCCATCTAAGTTAGCGTGTCGTCACAAAAATCACGCTATGGAATCTTCTCATACATAAATTCTCTTACCAATCAATGTGGTACGACGGGGATCAACCGTCAAGGCGCGAACTGGGGTGATCGTCCCCAAATAGTACTATCAAATGCATAAGCGTCTACCAAAACCCGGTAGTTCACAATTCATGCTAATGGGACTTTAAGTGACATAACCTAACTACTAATAATCCTTTTAGTCTCGAATATAGGGTCATAGCATCATTCGGGTCCATATCATTAAGCATACAATCGGGACTACTTGTGTTCTATTTTTATCAAAATCTAGCATGTTATCTCCCTCGCGGGTTTACAAATCATTTTATAAAACATTTAAAAGAGTGCGAGGCTATGAACTCACGTTGTTAATGAAAGGCGGATTATCGGCTACGGGCGTGCTTCGGTCACGGAAACCTATATAAATAATAATCGGTCTTAGACTCGGTCCAATGACTTTTATCAAAATAACAATATACATATATATGATTATTGTACATATGATGATGATCAAGTGGGTTTATACATCCTTGTTTACTCATTTTAGTGTTTACGTTTTAGTATCGTCTTACTAGTTCACTAGTTTTACCGAT
The DNA here is from genome assembly GCA_025667525.1 of Glebionis coronaria. NCBI lineage: Eukaryota > Viridiplantae > Streptophyta > Magnoliopsida > Asterales > Asteraceae > Glebionis > Glebionis coronaria. The sequence continues at coordinate 182,353,545 of CM046876.1, forward strand.
TTTACCTATTTTAAGTTCATTAAGTCTTTTATAACTTCTTTAACTTGTATTTACTCATTTTATACCTATATGATCAGTATATATATCTTTCATGTTGGGCCCAAATGGGTTAAGCCCAAATAATTCTTTTTACAAGTATTTATCTTATTAAGTCCAATTATTAGTCTAATAGGTTTAGTTAGCTCGTAAATGTCCGTAATTTTTATAGTTCGGGTTTTATCGGTTTTTACTTGTCTTAGTTACTTATACATCAGTATATAACTTTTATAAACTTTACATTAGACGGGTTTGGTCGTCTAAGTTTTATTTGGCGAAAAACGTTAATTTCACGGCGATAGCCGAAAAAGTCGTAAAAATCAAGTTTATAGTTTTTATTATTTATAAATATTATTTTTACCACCATTTATATAATTTACCCATTTAATTAACCTTTTATACATTTATATAAATAAGTTTTATAAGTTAGTGGGTTTATATTTTACATTTTATAAATTATAAAGTGAGTGCTTATATAATAATAATAAACATTATTTCCAAAATCTGATTTTTAACTTCATATTCACCATTTTTATCATATCTAGAGTTCTACAATGACTTAGAAGCTCATTTTTTGATGACAACTTCTTCATAATATGTGCTACATATAACTTAGTTATAGCTACTGCCCATTTTGAGTCTAAGTTGCCTTAACAGTCCCTACAAAACTGCTTATTCAGATTGTACCACCTAACTTGTTTTGATCATATCTCACTCATCATTTTGATTCCATTGCATGGCCAACTCTCACATGTGTATAACATCATCTACTTACTGTAAATAGATCAAACCATGCAATTTTATCAGTTCATCATTTAGTTATCTACTGTTTTTATACAGCCAACTAATTAGTCATGATTTTAGCTTCATTTCTTATGGTTATCATCATTTTTAAGCATGTTTATCAACACTTGATCCCCACACAACATTTTTATCATCATATATACATCATATACATATAAAAAATGAAAGAAAATACATTTGTTCTTTACAAAATAATAAGAGAATAATGTAGAGGATGATCTTCTTTACCAATCCAAGTGGATTTCTTGGTTTAGGAAGGCAAGAACTTGATGAACACAACAAGTATCTCCAAGACCATCAAATATCAAGATCATATGTTGGAAAATCAGCCCTAGGACACAAGCAAATCACCTCCAAAGTTGTTTATATGGCCACCAAATGATCAAGGCTTCAAGGAAACACCTTAATAGGACTAGTAAACATGTGGTTTGTAGCTAGAAAAGATCAATGATGGGGTTTGTTAGCTTATAGTGGACGGCAAGGAGGGGTAAGTTGAGAGAGTTTTAGAGTGGATTGCATGGAAGGAAATGGTAGAAATGAAACCATTTTCTAGTTTTGTGTTAAAGTGGAAATGGTTAGCTTAAAGTGTAAGCACACGCTTACACTTGTGTAACTAGCTAAGACTTGATGCCACCTATGTGTGGTGGTGTCATCTTGCCGTCCCATATAAGCTAGTGGGGTGGGGCAAAGTTTTTTGTCCCATCTCACTAGTTTAAGGGTATTTCTCGATTCTAGTTTTCTCGATTTGCGTGCCCTCGGGTCGTTTTACGAAAAACGTTTTTATAAATTATGAATCACCGTCACAAAACGAATCCGATAAAAATTGTCTCATCAAAAACGGAGTTCAAAAACGTAAATACGTAATCCTAAGGTTTCTGGTTTAGTCGTAAAAGACGCCAAATTATGCACGTAAGCCCAAATTTAAATCCGTAAATTGTGAGTTCGTCAACCAACACAAAAATAAGTTTCAAAATATTATACGAGAAAATATTTCACTACCTGAAAATGTTAGATTTGTCACAAAAATTCTTCCTGACTAGCTGTGAATAAGTAAAATGCTTCAATTTCTTAAGGTAGGCGATCATCTGATTCCTTATTTGATTAGTTGTTGGAGGCTTTACTCTTTCTCTTCTTCTTTTCTCAGCAAAGAATCTTTGTTTCTTGCTGACAAGATCATCAAGCAATTTATCTTTCTCTTCCCCATCATAAGCATCTCTTTCTTCAACTATCATTGACTCAGCTAGAAGTTCACTTGCCTTGAGTTTAGGTTGGATCCTCTCATATTCTTCAATATTCCATTCTTGCTGTATTCTTTGTGCTTCAAGCAGTGCTTGCTTAGCTGCAAGTTCTTCTTGTTTCTGTTCTTCATGGAGTATTTATTGTAGTCTATAAGCTACTTCTTCATCTTGCTCAATTTGATGAAACTTTTTCATGGGTGTATTGATATCATCTGAATCACTTTCATCTTCTTCTTCTGATTCAGATTGCAACTTCTTTTTGCCTTTGTCCTTTGGGTCAATCTTAGGTTGTTTCTTTGTAAACCCTAAAGATCTTCTATCTTCTTCCTCACTTGGTTGTTGACATGGTATAATGATACCTTTTGTAACAAGCTTTAAAGTTTGCACCTCTTGCCTTTATCTTGAACTTTACTGGCAAGATTTGGTTGTTCCACATATTGATCTTCTTGTACTTGTGGATCATAAATTTTCTTTTGTTGTGGCTCTGTTGTTGAAGTCTCTAGAGTTATCACAACTTTTTCTTTTTGTGCCTTCTTTTTCACTTTTGCTAGTCTAGCTTTTTCAGTTGAACTATTCTCCTTGGGACTAAGCAAAATATTTGCTAAGGTCTCATCCTCTCCAAATGATGGAGTAGAACTCTCCTCAAAAGATGGTAGTGAAGATCTTTTACCAGCAGTACCTGCACTTGAAGCGGTACTTGCACTTGGCTTGACGGTACTTAGGTCTTCAGCTGTACTTGGATCACCAGCAGTACTTACTTCACCAATAGTAGACAGATTTCTATCATCAATCACCAAAGTGTTTTCTGACACCTTATCTTCTTCTGAAGCACTCCTTGCAATCTCTAACTCTTCTGTCTTGTCAGACCCATCATCCTTCTTTGAAGTTGGCAGCAATACTTGGGTTGACTGTTTCTTTTGTAGTTTTGGAGTTGTAGTAGCAAGAAATGTTTGATCTATATCCTCAAGCTTCTCATAGAATTTATTCCAATTGGCTTCTTGGAACTCTTATGGTGGTGGTGATTGTGACTGTGGCTGCACTGTAGCCACATCTTCTTCAGAAGTTAATGGATTAGTGGTTGATCCTCTTGTTGATCCTCCATGTTGATATCGTCCATATAATGTTCAAAACCATCATTAGCATCAAAATTCTGTTCCCCAGCTGGAATATCAGAAGAAGGTCCTCCTTCCTCTAAATTCCTCTCTTGTTTGGGTGTATTCAATTGTTTTCTCCTGAAGGCTATTTGCTTATACTTTTGCTTCTTTATTTGAGCCTTTTGAATTTCCTTGTGGTGCCTGATCCAAGGAGTTGTCCCGTTTCTTAACTTTTTAAGCTTGGCTTCCAGGTCTGCTATTCTTTGATCTTTTACAAGTTTTGCCTCTTGCAAATCCTTAACCTGTTTAGATTAGACTGTACACAAAACAGTTAAATTTGAAACATCCAACACCTCTGTTTCTCTTGCTTGTGGAGAACTACTAGTAGTAGGTGTGTGGATCATCTCATCAGAGATGGGTTCATCATCATTATGATGATAAGAAGAAGTTTAAACTTATGTAGCGGGTTGGGGACTGTGATGAGAGGGAGTTTGCTGAGGTTCACTAGTTTGACTAGGATCCTCACCCTCTATGTTAGCTTCTTCTGCTAACATGTGGGCAAACAATGGTGTTACAATCCCTGTGAATGTACTACCTTTCTTTGACAAGAAAGAAAAGGTTCCCTGAGAGAAAGTAGGGACATCCCATGTGTTTGTAAAGGTAGGTAGGTTTGGGATTTGGTCTTGAATTAGTGCCTATATAAATCTAGGATTCATCAAAAATTTCTTAGAGGTATCTAAATTCCTATTCATACCTTCAAAAATCAATTTTGAAAAGTTAAAAATGCTGTTATAGCCAAACAAATACCAGCTAATTTTAAAGCAACAAGAATTTGATCAAATTATGTGCTTTTAGAGCTTAAACAGTGAATAATGGTATAAAAAAGAAATCTCCATTGTGGTGAAATAAACGTTTAAAGAAAGTAAGACTCTCCCTACCACCCTCATACCCCATGGCTGCAAGGCCATCATGTATTTCTGTGTTAGTCAACATACTAGTCCCATTAACATCATTAGGCCGTAAAGATGCTCTAAACAGTACTTCTGTCACATATATATATTTCTATCATTAACCCTAGCTCTAATACAAGGTTGATTATGACGTGTACCAAGTATTCCAAAATTGTTCAACAAGAGGAATATAGAGAGTAGGACTTACAGTAAGTGCATATTGTATGCGACTTCAAAATAAAAAGTCAAGAATCTCATGGAAACCATGTGAATTAGTATTCTTAATAAGCTTAGCAACCTGATTATGTTTTGAGATCACTTGAAGAGCAGCCATTGTTGTTTTTTATGAACGAAGATGAGGATTAAAGTTATAGAATTGAGGTGAAAAAATAAAAATATTAGGTGAATCAATTATGTAATATATGGGAAGCAAACCAAAGCGCAAAGAAACCGCCAATTTTGCAAAAGAGACCCTCAACGGTACAACGGTTATATAGAGGTACATGGAACATAAACAGTCCTTCAATTTATCCTAACGGTACTTGGTTTCCAAAACAGTACCTCAAAGATAAGACCGGTACATGTACTCCACTATAATTGTAACCTCTTTTACCTTGATTAAACAACCTGTAATCACACCAAAAATATATACAAACACTATACAATAAAAATAGCATAAGAATTGTAAAGTTTTACCTCCCCTTAACATATGCAGCAGTTATTGGTTAAGCATACCAATATGTGTTACCAAGAACTCAAATATCTTAGTTTCAAACACCTTGGTCAATAAATCAACTATATTGTTATCTGTATGGATCTTCAAAATCTAAATAAGCCTCTTGTCATAAGCATCCATTATAATGTGATGTCTTATTTCAAGTTTTGGAGTGAACGACTGGATTTTTGACAATGCAGATAGTACTTTGATTATCAATGTAGATTTTGGTATTCATGCATTTGAAACCATAGTCTAACAGTTGATTCTGAATACAAAGTACTTGTCCACATCAATGAGCAACATCTATATATTCAGCTTCAGTTGTAGAAGTAGCAACAATAGTTTTCTTTTTACACTGCCATGATATGAGTCTTCTGCCTAGGAATTGACAACCTCCTATTGTGGATTTCCTATCATGATTAGCTCCAGCATAGTCACTATCTGAGTAAGCTTCCAAATCAAATGTAGAGTCTCTAGGATACCATAAACCTAAGTTAGGATGTCCTTTGAGATATTTGAAAAATCCTTTTCAAAACATGTAGATGTGAAACCTTTGGATTGACTTGAAACCTTGAACAAGCACACACATCAAACATGATATCTGGCCTTGAAGCAGTAAGATACATTAATGAACCAATCATTAACCTGTATAGATGAAGATCAATATTTTTACCATGTCCATCTTTTGACAGAGACTTCTTGGCTTCAAAAGGTGTACTTGTACTTCTTGTATCCATACTTGAAAATTGCTTCAAGATTTCAGCAACATACTAATCTTGGCTGATAAATATTCCATCTTTCCTTTATTTGAATTGAATTCCTAAAAAGAAAGTAAGTTCTCCCATAGAACTCATCTGAAACCTTCCTTTCATTAAAGCTTCAAACTCTTCACACCATGACTTCTTGGTTGAACCAAAAATAATGTCATCTACGTATACTTGGACTAAGATAATGTCCTTAACACTCTTCTTGATGAAAAGAGTCTTATCAATGGTTACTCTCCTATATCCATGTTCTAAAATAAAATTGGAAAGAGTTGCATACCAAGTCCTGGGAGCTTGATGAAGACCATAAAGAGCTTTAATAACTTTGTAGACTCTGTTAGGGAACTTAGGACCTACAAAACCTAGCGGTTGTGAAAACTATTCCTCCTCAGAAATAGTGTCATAGAGAAAAGCACTTTTCATATCCATTTGATAGACTATAAAACCTATATATGATGAAAAGGCCAAAAATAACATAATGGCTTCTATCCTTGCCACTAGTGTAAAAACCTCATCATAGTCTATCCCGTTTTCCTGTCTATAGCCTTCAACAACAAGTCTAGCTTTGTTCCTCACAACAACACCTCTTTCATCCTTTTTGTTCCTGAAAACCCACCTAGTACCAATTACTCTTTTTCCAGAAGGGAGATCCACAAGAATCCAAACCTTTTGTAGTTCAAATTTCATAAGTTCTTCTTTCATTGCATCCACCCAACTTTCTTCATCAAGAGCTTGAGAAATATTCTTAGGCTCTACTTGTGATAAGAAACAGGCAAACAAACAGTATTGAGTATCTTTATGATTTGTTCTCTGTTGTTACTGGACATAACTCACAAGTGCATGAGTTTCAGCACTATCTTTAACTTGTCTCCTAGTTTGCACATTAGACTTTGGGTGTCCAATGATTTGAGCTATAGGATGATTGTTGTTGACTCTATGAGTGGGAATAGGACTGACATGGTATCTTAGTTTCCAAAATATTGAAATCAGTCACTACACCCTGCTCATCATAGGAAGCATTTGAGAAGATTCCTTCCTTAGGACTATTATAAGCATCTTCATTATCCATATCCTGAAGGATGTCTTCTAATAAATCAACAGTCTTTGCAGAATTTGTGTCAGCAGTACATGTAGATGAAGTACTGTGGTTTGCAAATATACTGCTGAGCTTTGTGATTCCAAGGGTTCTTCTCTTGAGTGCTTAGCATTTGCTGTTGCATTCTTTTCTTGATCCATAAGCCTCTAAAGTTCATCATGTGAGGCTTGATCATCATTTAGTATCACTAGTTGCTTCTGTTATGGACTTAAAAATGTAGGTGAGAGAGTACGCAAATATGGTACATAGATATGAGCATCATCATCATCAACTTGAGTGCTTGATGAATAAGGACTCTCCTTATGAGTACTGTACTTGTTGTACTTGTCTATTTACCTGCATTGTTAGTTTGATAGTCTTGTTGCACATAATAGTAATTCATGAAGTTAGTTAGATAATCCAAATCAAACATCCAAGCATAACCTATTCCTGGGACATTGGGCTTATTCTCTAAGAAGTTGACATGAGAATTTTCCTCAACGCTACTTGATGTTAAATTAAAGACTCTATATGCCCTACTTTGCAAAGAATATCCTACTAGATATCCTGGATCAGACTTTTCATCAAACTTGCCCAACTGATCCAGAGTGTTTAGTATAGAAACATGACACCCAAAAGGTCTTAAGTGCCTTATGGTTGGCTTAAGGCCAGTCAAAAGTTCATAAGGTGTTTTGTTATGAGGCTTAGTTACCAAAACTCTATTAAGCACATAACATGCAGTATTGATTGCTTCTGCCCAAAAGGTATTTGGCAAAAGGGAATCGGCCGACATAGTTCTAGCAGCCTCAATTAGTGTCCTATTTTTCCTTTCAGCCACTCCATTTTGTTGTGGAGTCCTAGGATTACTAAATTGTCTCTTGATCCCTTTAGACCTACAGAATTCATTAAACTCAGCATTCTTAATTTCTGTCCCATTATATGTCCTAATGATTAAGAATTGTTTAGTGAATTGCTTCTCAACTAAGATGACAAAGTCTTTAAGTAATCCATTGGTTTCATTCTTATGTAACAAAAAGAAAACCCAACTGAATATACTATAATCATTAGTTATAACTAGGCAAAAGGTCTTGTGACTACTCCTAATAGAAACTGGACCAAACAAATCCATATGTAAGATTTGCAAAGGCTTAGTCACTGAATTGATAATCTTAGTCTTACAAGAGGTTCTATATTGTTTACCTTTTTGACAAGCAGTACATGTGAGATCATTTTGAAAAGATTTGGTAGGTAACCCTCTAACCAAATATCCATTAAGAAGTTTGTTTAGGTTCTTAAAGTTCACATGACCTAACCTCCTATGCCATAAATTAGACTCATCATTAGAAGCTTTAGCTAACAAACATGTAATAACACATGTTGGAGTAACAATATGAAGATTAAAGGTATACATATTTTCTTGCCTAGGTACTTTAAGCAGTACTTGAGATTCCTTAGGCATCTCAAAATCTTTGGAGAGCACGAAGCAGTCTATATCTATGAAGAATACCTTGTTCTTTTTTATCACAAATTAGTGCTACTAAGAAAGGATAGAATTCATTCAATTCTTTAACAAAGAAAACATCTTCAAACTCTAACCTTCCTGTGTTAATTTTTCCTTTGCCAGTAATCCTACCTTTACTTCCACCAAAGTCTACTAGTCCACCTCTGTATTCTTCAAATTCAACAAGGAAATCTTTATTCCCTGTCATGTGCATTGAGCATCCACTATCTACTATACTGTTGTCTTTCAATTCATTAATCAGATGCTCCTACACATACAAAAAATACATTAGTTTTTAACAAGGACCCAAGCCACATTTGGCTCAGATCTTGTGGGACCTACATACTTTAGTTTTTATATTCAAACTAATTTTAAAACCTATGAATTCACTCAACTTTTGTGTTGACTTTAAGAATATATTTTAGGTATTGAAATTGATAGCATGGATAAGCATACTAATGACGTGGAGAGATGTAATCTTGGAAGATTTTGTCATTCAAACCTATTTTCTAGACCTTGGGAACCTGTCATGTACATTGTATGTACTGTTGATTTATTGAAAATATCTGATTTTGAATGATAATTTTTTAAAGAATAAATGATGTTTATTTAAACACTCTTGTGAGTTTTTTTCTATTACTTTGCTTGCATATCATGAAGTAATAACCCTACAAAATTTATTCCGCTGCGTCAAGGTAAAAATGGGGGTGTTACATTAAGCGAGACTGCAAGAAGGGCACTACTGTTGGTACATCTGGACATGCTCCCTAGAAGCCAGTTGCATCCGGCCGTGTGTTTACCACTACACAGGACCAGACTACCAAGACTTTAGGTACCATTATTGACATATTATTCATGTTTGGACATGTTGCATGCGTCTTGTTTGATACGGGTGTGATCCACTCAGTAATATCTGCCACGTTTGCTTCACATATTGATATGACACCTACCTTACTTGATAATTTGTTATGTATATCCACGCCTATGAAATACTTTGTTCGTATTAACCATGTTTATAGAGATCATCCTCTACAAGTTGATGACAAGATTCGTCCTGTTAACGCACTTCCTTTGGACATGTGCGAGTTCGATATGATTCTGGGTATGAACTGGTTAGCGGCATATCGCGCTACGATTGATTGCTATTCATATCGGGTCATATTCAGAGATATTCAGGCTCCTGTATACATTCATCATGGTTTCCTACCAGGAAAATTTGTGCAAATTATTTCTGCTTTACAAGCACGTGCTTTACTATCCCATGGCTGCGAAGGTTTTCTAGCTACCATTCATGACAAGACTACTGATGTTCCTTCAATTCATGATCAGCCGATTGTCTCTGAGTTTCCAGATGTATTTCTAGAAGAGCTTCCAAGTATGCCTCTTATCCGCGAGGTGGAGTTTGGCATTAAGCTTGTTCCGGGAGCTGAACTTGTCTCCCAAGCTCCTTATCGCATGGCTCCCATTGAGTTAATAATGTGTTGAAGGATCAGTTACAAGAGCTGCTGGAACGAGGTTTTATTAGCTTGAGTGTATCACCATGAGGTTTTCTTTGCTTGAGTGTATCATCATTCGTAATCGTTATCCTCTTCCACGTATTGATGACTTGTTCGATCAACTACAGGGTGCTAACCAGTTTTCTAAGATCGATTTACGATCAGGCTACCATCAGTTGCGAGTGAAAGAGCAGGACATTTCCAAGATTGCTTTTCGCACACGTTATGGTTATTATGAATTCCTGGTTATGCCGTTTGGTCTCACGAATGCTCCAGCTGTATTTATGGACTTGATGAATCGAGTTTTTCATAAATTCTTTGACATGTTCGTTATTGTTTTCATCGATGACATCCTGATCTTCTCTAAGTCTAGAGAAGAGCATGAGGATCATCTTCATACGGTACTACAGATTCTTTGACATGAGAAATTGTATGCTAAGTTTTCCAAGTGTGAGTTCTGGTTGAGTAAAGTGGCATTTGTCGGCCACATTATTTCAGCAGAAGAAATTACCATGGATCCGGCGAAGGTTGAGGCTATCACCAAATGGCCAAGACCGACGTCTGCGACTGAAGTACGTATTTTAATAGGATTACCTGGTTATTACCGTAGGTTTGTTGAAGGTTTCTCATGGTTGGATGGTGAGAAATTTGTTTGGAACGATGAGCGAGATAAGAGCTTCGAAGAGCTTAAGCAACATTTAGTTTCCGCGCCTATTCTTACTCTCCCATCTGGTACAGGTGGATTTCAGATTTACAGTGATGCTTCGGGAAATGGTCTTGGCTGTGTAGTCATGCAGCATGGGAAGGTAATTGCCTATGCCTCACGATAACTAAAGCCCTACGAAGTAAATTACCCTATTCATGATCTGGAGTTAGGAGCAGTAGTATTTGCACTCAAGATTTGGAGGCACTATCTTTATGGCGAGTCGTGTGACATCTTCACCAACCATTAGAGCATCTAATAAATCTTCACTCAACGAGAGTTAAACATGAGGCAGAAACGTTGGTTGAAGTTGTTGAAGGATTATGACACCAATATCAAGTACCATCCAGGTAAAGCCAATGTGGTAGCCGACGCTTTAGCAGAAAATCAGGCATGATAGCTGGTATCAAGGTAGAGGAGGAAATTATTCCAGATATTGAGTGTTTAGAGATTGAGATTTTTGTATGTGAGTAGAATGGTTCCTGGGCTAATATGAGAGTTGAGCCAGACTTAATTTCTCGGATTAAGGAAACTCAGAAGGAGAACAGCAAAATATGGGCAATAACATTGATCAACAGACTGAATTCCGTGTTGACGACGACGACATCGTATGGCAGGGTACTACGTTATGTGTTCTAGAGGATCCTACACTAAGAGAGGCCTTGTTGATAGAGGCTCATAGTTCTCTATTTTCTATTCATCCGGGTTCTACAAAAATGTACCATGATCTCAAACAACATTTTTGGTGGAGTGTTATGAAACAAGATGTCGCTACTTTCGTTTCTAAATGTCTTACCTACCATCAGGTTAAGATAGAACACCAGCGTGCTAGTGGTTTATTACAGCCATTACAAATTCCTAAATGGAAGTGGGACAAGATATCCATGGATTTTTTTACCGGACTACCATAGACTTAGAGGAAGCATGATGCTATCTGGGTCGTTGTCGATCGTTTCACCAAGTCTCCACATTTTCTTCCTATCTGCAAGGATTATGCAGTTAGCAGATTGGCAGAAATATTCCAACAGGAGATAGTACGATTACACGGTACTCCATCAGACATCATCTTAGATAGAGATCCACGTTTCTCGTCTTGTTTCTAGGAAGGCTTGAAGAAAGCTTGGGGAACCAGGCTTAAGCTTAGCACAACTTTCCATCCTCAGATAGACGGTTAGTCTGAGCGTACGATTTAGATTTTGGAAGACATGTTACGCTCTTGTGCGTTAGAGTGGACAGGAAATTGGGACGATTACATATGTTTGGTTGAGTTTGGGTACAAAAATAGTTTGCATGCAAGTATCAAGTGTGCTCCTTTCGAGATGTTATACGGTAGGAAGTGTCGTGCTCTGATTTGTTGAGATCAAGTTGGTGAGCGTATCATTTTGGGTCTAGAGATGATTGAGGTGACCAATGAGAAGGTCGCATCGCCAAGGAGAAGATTAAGGAAGCTTAATAAATAGATTTTACTTAGTTATAAAAGAGTTATCGTCCGATCTTTTCGAATTGATTACTAGTTAAAAGTGCGACTCAGTCGTTCTTGGTGGAAAATAAAAAGGTTTGATTATCTATTTTAAGCTAAGAGTGAAAATGTCGTTGAGTAAATAAGTAAATTTGGAGGCTTGAAAATTTAACTAAAAATAAAGACTTTAAAAATGAAAACTTATAAAAATGAAAACTTTAAAGATTAAATTAAAACAAGACAAGTTAGAACAATGCTAAGTAAAAAGGCGGGAAAAATTAAAGTTTCAAAAACAATTCAGAAAACTCAGAAATTAAACTAAGTCTAGGAACAAGAAAATGCCTCTTATCCGGAATGTTATCCGGAATCCGTAAAAAGTGCAACTATCCGGAATATGGAAAAAGGGGCTTATCCGGAATCCTTATACAAATGCTTATGCGGAATTCGCAAAAGAAGCTTATCCGGAATCAACTTACACACACTATCCGGAATATATTCTACCCTATATTCGTAATGTTTATCTTCTCATTATCCGGAATCTGAAACTTGGGAGATATCAGGAATCCTAGTTTTGCAGCTTATCTGGAGTGTGTGTTTTAACCGTTATCCGGAATATTACTTTTGAAGCTTTATCCGAAATACAAATTTCTGAGGCTTATCCGGAATTGGTGTTGGAGGTGTTATCCGGAATGCTTGAAATGGACAATATCCAGAATCTATGATCTGAAGTTTATACGGAATGTGACATGAGGATGCTATCCAGAATAATTCCTTGGAAGGCTTATCCGGAATTCGTAGTAAAGCTTATACGGGAAAACAGGGTTTTAAATAACCCGGACAAGAACTAAATTAAGCAAATAAGTAAATCCAAAATAAGCACTTACCAAAACTTAAACCAAAAAGATTTTTTAAGAAAAACTAATAAGCCACAATTTAAAAACTATTAAAACACTAAATAATCTAAATATTGAAAATCAGCTTTTTATGAAAATATTAAACTTATCAAAATCAACTTATTTAGAATAAGCCAAACACACCAAAATCAACAAAATCAAATCCACTACATGATTAACAAAGCAAAACCATAGATTATTAAGAAAGGTAGAATGAGAATTATGAAAGAAACTTGATTAGATTAAAGATTAAGATCAAAAGATTACAAAATTAAAGTTTGATAAGCTTGAAAAACTAGAGAAAAGAAAATTAAAAACACACTTAAAGTTAAATACTAAAATTGACTAAAAACTAACTAACAAATTAACACCCTCCTAATGACATATTAGGAGGGTATTTATAGGAGGCGGGGAGGTTAAGTGTTTATGCTTCCTTCTTTCTTTCTTCTCGTCTCGACTCGATTTAATTTCTTTGTCTTTCTCGACGTCGTCTCGGGATTTGTCGATATAAGTTGAACTTGTCTTATAATTTTCTTCTATAAATAAACTTCCGTCTTTAGACTTTTTCTTTGATAAATATTCAGAATAGCTCTTGGACTTCCGTTCTTTTTGCACTCTTGATCTTTTGACTTCGTCTTTGTCTTTTTCTTCGATAAAAGCCCGTGATAGCCCGTATTTTCTTCCTTTTTCATATTTTTATCCTGAAACACAATAAAAACACAAACCACGCATAATTCCGACTTTTACGGCATAAGATACACGTTTTGGTCTTGTTATTATTGGAAATAAGTGGTAAAAGGATAAGTGTTTCCACACTTATTAAATCCCCTACACTTGACCATTGCAATGCCCTCATGCAATGCATTAATTTCAAAGCACAGATTACATTTCTCATCATAAATAACCCACCTTTGCCTTTATTAAATACTAAACTTTAAGGAAAGTAAAAGAGTAAATTACATGGATGGTCCATGTGGTTTGCATTGACTTTCACTTTTCGTCCCTTGACCTTTTTTGTTGCACAGATAGTCCCTAACTCAGAAACTAGTAACACATATGATCCCTTGATCAAACGGATGTCTAATTTGACCGTTAAAGCTTCCCATGTGCAAGGCACATGAGGGTAGTATGGACATTTTACCTGTACTTTATCTTCTCCCATTTTAATTTTAAATATTTTTCTTGCTTTATTTATTTATTTCTTTTTTTCACACATAATTTTTCTAGATAAACTTTTCAAAATCCAAAATAATTATTTTTTTATAAAACCTTATCACATCATCACCCCAATACCATCTACCACCGTCTTCAATCATTACCATTTCACCATTAATATACCTCTTTTAAAAACAAAACAACAACTTTAAAATTAATCATCTTCTTCCATAATTACAAAAAACCTAAAAATCTAAATCAAATCTTCATCCACTCAATATACTTTTTCACTAAACGAGTGTCTTTTGCTTGATTTCATTAAAAACTCATCAGTAAGTTTAATCCTAATCACACAAATACATCCACCATCACCTGCGGGCTACCACCAGTAACCTCCGGCCACCACTATCAACCGTTGTTCGCCACTACCACTTACAGCCGCCCACTGCCTCCTCCATCAACAACCCTCATTTATTAAAACTAATATCCATAAACTCAAATCAAAATGATAAACCTCCTAAATAATACATTCAAAGAATGTAAACCTTCAACCAATTCCTCGAATTTAATAGAACTAAAGAACGACCAACCACCAATTATTGGATTTGTGGTTGCTTGTGACGGAGGTTTCATGGTGGGAGTGGGAGTTGGTGATGGGTTTGATGAGTTGGTGATGGGATCTGAATAAAATTTTTGGCAGCGATGGTTGGGATCTGTTGATGACGATGGTGAGCAGGCGAGGGTGACAGAGGTTTTATGGTAGGAGTGGGGAGTTGGTGATGGATTTGATGAATATGCTTGCTTATTTTGGTTTGAAGTGTTTAGGTTTATGTTCACTTTTATGAAAATCGTTGAAAAAGGTGAGGTGGACGAGGTGAGTTCTTGGTAGAGATGATTGAGATTTGTTGATGACGATGGCGAGCGTCATGGTATCACCAGAAATCTTGGTAACGATGGTCGAGATGTGTCTCTAAATAAAAGAGATGGATACTAATGAAGATGTTGATGAGATTTTGCTGCTACAGTAGATGGATTTTTGATGATGTATTCTGAATGATGGCAGAGAATATAAAGGATTCATGTTTTTGATGATGTACAGTAAAAATGATGTAGATACGTATTTGTTGTGGGTAGGGTATGTGTAGGATGGGTGGGTTGTATTTAATACAATGTTTTGTCGTTTTATATTTTTGTGTGATGGATTTGGATAAAAAGACAATACTACCCTCGTGTGCAAGTCACATGATGGCTGTCTAACGGTCAAAATCAACGTCGTTTGGTCAAAGGACTATCGGTGTTACTTTTTGCAAAGTTAGGGACTGTCGGTGCAACTTTAAAACTCAAGGGACGAAAGTTGCAATTTTGGTCAAACCACAGGGACCATTTATGTAATTTTGTCAAAGTAAAAAGACAGAAATTAAAGACTTACATTGAGGTTTTGGCTGTCATGAATGTTCATCATCCTCAAGTTTCACGTTCCCCAAACCAAGCTTATATACGAGATTATTGTTATTATAAGTTAGCAAACTAACACGAACTCATGTGGCCCAATTATTTACTTAGACTCCTTTATTCCTAGGTGTATCTCTTATATTTTAATTTTGTCTTGAATGATCATGAGGATGCATTGTTTGACTTATTTCGATAGTTTATTTAGGCTGAAAATAAAGTGGGACGATTTAATAAATAGTTAGCTAAAGGACAAAATCTTTTAAAACTGCTTCTCAGGACCTCTTAAAGTTCATATCTTGGCATAACTCGCTTCATGATTTGAGACCTTTCTCAGACTGATATTTGGCAGCGACTTCATACTTCAAATCTTGAGAGACGTTCTTGAAATTATGGTCTTCTCTTCATAATAGGAATTTCTTCACTTGATGTTTTTGAGAGATTCTGCATATTTGGACCACGACTTCTTCATTTTTTCTCCAATCTTTATTTTGGACTTTGATATACAACGATCCGCCTCCTTTTAGGACTTGGATCTATTTATCCTCATACCTTCTTAGGGCCTTTTTGGATAGACTTCTCCATGATCTTTAGGGGAGTATTTGCTTTTCGTCGTGTGTCTCGATACTTCATATTGATTTTTGATAAATGATTCTTCACGTCACTTTTGGATATGTAGCAACAAAATGTAGCCCTCATGTCTTGTTAGGACCTTTTCGGACTCGCCAATCTTCGCATCCCGCTTCAATAAGTTATGCCTTGGCTATGAACTCTAGTTAATACCGAGCAACTTTTAAATGATCTTGGGCTAGAAGCTAAGTAACTTTTCAAATCGTACAACCTTATTTATTGCAATTAAATTTAATAACAAGCGATGGGAGAAAAAGCTTATAATCAACTCACATAAATTCATGAAACGATACCAAACTTATAATTGACTCTATCATCTCTCGTTCTCCACAGTTTAAAATCTCAAAGAATGAGACTCGTAGATGCCTAGCCAATTAAATCAAAGTTTTGGGTTTTCAAGTCATCTATAGGATCTTGCAAATTCTTAGACTCTTTCAAGTTTAGAATTTGCGGTTTAAAGTTTCCTTGATAAACGACTTTCTAGGATCAATTATAGGAACTTGCGAAAAGTTCTTGTTCTTAACCCGTAAGAGTCAAGTCTTTCGCGTTTTAAAGTTCCCTATATAAAAGCCTAGCAAAACTTGACTTAAACACGTTAAGGATACTAGCTAGAGTAAACTTGGATAAGTAAACTCGGGTTGAGTCAAAAGATTCATAACGTTGAAAAATTTAAAACCACTTTATTAAAAATTTATTCTAGAAAAGAAAGTAAATAACGATAACAAAGGAAAATACTACTATACAACTAGGCCAAAATAGATTAAAATTTTTGAAAAAGGTCAAAAATCAAATTTTCGGTTAAAATGAGGACAAATACAAGGAAAAGCCCACTTAACTTCGATAGAATTCCCCCTACACTTAATATAAACATTGTCCTCAATGTTTAAGCATGTGGGAGTAAACTTCACTACACTTAAGACACCGTACACGTTGTTTAAATCTTGCTAAGGAAGAGACAACTAAAGTGATTCCTATTTTAATATTGAAGAATATAAAATAGTGAATCAAAAGAGTTTAGGATAGAACCGGGAAGACAAGTACACGGAATCACGGGTCGTCAAAAGTCATCGAGAATGGATCTTTGAAGCTTTAATCCCTGCACATGATAAGAAACAAGACAACAAACACATACGGGGCTCCCCTACACTTATTATGAAAACGGTAAAGGATAGATCAACGGGTTGCCTCCCGAGAAGCGCTTGTTTTTGTTAACCGAGTCACGAGCCTGACTCGACCCAGAACTAATTCAAGGGAAACGTGGTGAGGGATGGAATCATCTCATGAGAGATGTCCTCACCAAAGTACAGCTTCACACGCTGTCCATTCACTTTAAAATTAGGCCCATTTGCCTGAGAAAGCTCAATGGTGCCATAGGGGAAGACTTTGGCGACAGTGAATGGACCAGACCAACGACTCTTCAGCTTGCCCGAGAAGATCTTCAACCGAGAGTTAAAGAGTAAAACTTGATCACCAACGTGAAACTATCGGTTCTTAATCCTTGAATCATGAATGATCTTGGTCTCCTCCTTGTAGATCAAAGAATTTTCATAAGCTTCATTCCTCAGTTAATTTAGCTCGTTGAGTTGAATCTTCCAAAGATCACCGGCTTTGTTGATGTCAAAATTGGCCCACTTCAAGGCCCAGTACGCCTTATGTTCCAGCTCAATAGGGAGGTGGCATGCTTTCCCGTACACAAGACGATATGGAGTGCAACCAATCGGCGTCTTATATGCGGTACAGAAAGCCCACAAAGCATCGTCTAACTTATCGGCCCACGAGGCACGATGCTCTCTCACAGTACGCTCAAGAATTCACTTCAATCCACGGTTAGATATCTCGGCTTGACCATTTGTTTGAGGATGATAAGCGGTGGAAAGACGGTGATTGACACCGTACTTAGCCATGACTCGAGTTAATTGATCAATGCAAAAATGAGTCCCACGGTCACTGATGATAGCACGAGGAACACCAAATCGAGCAAAAAGCTGCTTCAAAAAGTTCACAACCACCCTCGCATCGTTCGTAGGGAGATCCTTAGCTTCAACCCATTTGGATACGTGTCAACGGCTATGAGGATGTATTTGTTCCCTTTGGAGGATGGAAATGGCCCCATGAAGTCGATGCCCCATACATCAAAGATTTCACATTCTTGTATGAAATTTTGAGGCATCTCATCTTTATGTGTGATCTTTCCTTGTCTCTGGCAAGCATCACAATGTTTAACCATTTCATGAGCATCGTGATAAATGGTGGGCCAATAAAATCCAGAGTTGAAAACTTTCTTCGTGGTGTAATTGGGACCAAAGTGACCACCGGTGGGTCCTTTATGGCAAGCTTCAAGGATTAGTAACGCTGTCGGCCCATCAACACATCGACGAATGACAAGATCCGCACATTGTTTGAAAAGGTAAGGGTCGTCCCAAAAATAGTGTTCAATGTATTTAAAGAACTTTTTCTTTTGTTGGGACGTTAACCCTTCCTTGAGAATACCACCCGCTAAGTAGTTTGCAATGTCCGCAAACCACGGGGTGTCATCAAGATTGGAATTGATAGACATTAAGGCCTCAAGGGGAAAAGAGTCATTGATCTCTTGATTCGTATGATCCCCTTGATAAGGATCCTCAAGTCTACTTAGATGATCCGCGGCTAGGTTTTTGGCTCTCTTCTTGTCACGAATTTCAATTTTAAATTCTTGAAGGAGCAAAACCTAACGAAGAAGTCTTGGCTCAGAGTCTTGCTTTGTTAACAAGTACTTCAACACGGAATGGTCGGTATACACGATTGTGGTGGAAAGGACAAGATAGGGGCATAATTTCTCAAAAGCATACACTACAGCTAAAAGCTCTTTTTCGGTAGTGGTATAATGCAATTGAGCCCCCGTCATTGTCTTGCTAGCATAATGGATTGGTTGGAAGTGTTTGTTCACTCTTTGGCCTAAAACCGCTCCAATAGCAAATTCGTTAGCATCACTCATCAATTCAAAAGGTAGCTCCCAATTAGGGGTAACCAAGACCGGTGCCTTGGTTAGCTTGTCCTTAAGAAGATTGAAGGATTCAATACACTCTTTAGAAAAGATAAAGGGAGTACCTTTTTCCAAGAGGTGGGTCATCAGGCGAGCGATTTTAGAAAATCTTGAATGAATCGACGATAGAAGCCCGCATGACCAAGGAAACTTCTCACACCCTTCACGGTTGAAGGTGGATGTAATTTGGCTATGACATCAACTTTAACACGGTCTACTTCTAGACCGGCTTTTGAGATTTTATGTCCAAGCACAATGCCCTCTTTTACCATGAAATGGCATTTTTCCCAATTTAGAACAAGACGAGTGTCTTCACACCGTTTCAGCATACGTTCTAAATTGGCAAGACATGTAGAGAAGGAGTCACCATAGACCGAGAAATCATCCATGAAGACTTCCATAGTTTCTTCAACCATGTCATGGAAGATAGCCATCATACACATTTGGAAAGTCCCGGGAGCATTGCATAAGCCGAAAGGCATTCTTTTGTAAGCAAATGTTCTATAAGGACAAGTGAATGTGGTTTTCTCTTGGTCTTTAGGATCGATGGGAATTTGAAAATACCCGGAGAAACCGTCTAAGAAGCAATAATAATCATTACCCGCTAGACGTTCAAGCATTTGGTCCATAAAAGGAAGGGGAAAATGATCCTTTCTCGTAGCATCATTGAGTTTGCGATAGTCTATACAAACTCTCCACCCTGTAACGAGACGAGTAGGAATCAACTCGTTGTTTTCATTGGGCACAGCGGTGATTCTACCTTTCTTAGGCACACAATGGACCAGACTTACCCATGGTGAATCTGAGATAGGGTAGATCATTCCCGCATCAAGAAGTTTGATAACCTCTTTTTTGATAACGTCATGGATCTTGGGATTCACCCTTCTTTGGTTTTGAATAGTGGGTTTAAAACCGTCCTCCATGAGAATTTTATGTGTGCAAAAGTGTGGATTAATTCCACGAATATCAGAGATTTTCCAAGCAATCGCTTTCTTATGATTCTTCAGCACGACGATAAGTCGAGATTTTTCGTCTTCTTTCAAATCCTCTGCGATGATGACGGGTAACGTCTTATCGTATTCAAGGAAAACGTACTCGAGATGAGACGGAAGATCCTTAAGCTCTAAATCCGGAGGATTTTCGATGGAAGGCGTAGTCAAATTCGGATCATCGATAGAGATTTCCTTAGGAGATGGTGGAGAAATATGGTCCTCATTGAGAAGTTTCTCAATGGTACGAATGTATTCATCCCAATTGGAGGGAGAATCATCATATTGTAAGTCCACATCCCCCAAAGTTGCTTCAAATTCTTTCAAAAGTAAATCACTTTCTCCAAATGGAGTCAGTGATGGAGCAATGAGGCAACGGTCTCAAGAATGGGTAGAGAAGAAGAACCACTTTTACAAGCGTCTTTGAAATGCTCTTCACAAGCCTCATAAAGAACGTCAATGAAATTAACACTCTCGTTTTCAGAAGGCTGCTTAGAAAGTTTACCCATGTTGAAGACGACTTTATCTTCACCAACTCTCATGATTAATTCGTCCGCGGCTACATCAATGAGAGTGCGACCGGTCCTCAAGAATGGACGTCCAAAGATTAATGGAACCCGGGGATCCATCTCGTAGTCAACGACAACAAAATCCGCCGGAAAGGTGAGTTTGTCGACACCGACGAAGACATCTTCGGCTATCCCCAACGGATAAGCAACCGTACAGATAGCTAATTCCAAAGTCATTCGTGTAGGGACTAGCTCGGGTAGAGATAATTGTTTCCAAACACTTAATGGCATTAAGTTTATACTAGCACCTAGATCGGCTAGGGCCATACAATTCTCTACCCCGGGGAAGTTACAAGGAATGAGAAAACGACCCGGATCACCAAGTTTGGTTGGTAATTTTCTTAAGAGCACTGCAGAGCAATTCTCGTTAAGTTGGGTCTGAGCGATATCAAGAAGTTTCTCCTTATCACTGAGAAGATCTTTAAACATTTTAGCATATTTCAGCATGTGAGCAAGAGCCTCGGCAAAGGAGATGTTGAAATTCAATTGTTTAAACATTTTAGGAAAGTTAGAAACCTGAATATCATCCTTGTTCTTCAACTTCTCTTTCCTCAACCTTGAGGGAAAAGGTATATTGGGTTGAGATGAAGGCTTTGGAATAGAATACTCACTCACATCCTTGGGTGGTGGAGGGGTGGAAGTAGGAGGTGGTGGAATTCGTGAAATAGAAGGTGGAGGAATTGGAGAAGGGGACTCGTTTTCCTTTGTCACAATCACTGGTGTAGGTGTAGGAAGCTCGGGTTCCTTTAAACCTTTTCCACTTCGAGTGGTGATTGCTTTCATCTCCCCTCTTGGATTAGCAATGGTGTTACTCGGAAGAGAACCCGAACCGGAGGCTTGATTACTTTGGAAGAAACTAGCCATCATATCCCATAAGTCATTCGTTTGACTGCTCAAAGAGTTTCGCATATCGGCTCGAAGATTATTCCCTTGTTTCACCATATCTCCTTTCAAGTTGATGAGTTGCCGCTGAAGATTCTGCACTGTCGCATCATTAATTCTCATGTAAGTGTCAACCTCTTGATTAAATGCGGTGGGTTGGGTGGGAGGAAGAGCATGGTAGGAAGGTGGTTGATAAGCGGGTTGTTGGTGAAGTTGATTGTTTGCTTGAGGCGGATATGGGTTTCTTTGGGTTTCATATTGTTTTAGAGCTCGTGGTTGGTTTTGATTGTTGCGATTGAGGTTTTTTGGGTTTTATGGGGGAAAACCGGGTGGTGAAAGGAAGTTGTTTGAACGATAACTGAGCAAATTGTGGTCACCTTGAGGACGTGCTTGATAGCCTCCCGTAGAAAAGTTACCGTTGGCGGCATACACATTTTCCGGATTGTCATGAGTCGAAGGACAATCGGTGTATGAATGAGATCCCCCGCATATTTCACATGACTGAGTCATAGCATTAACTTGCGCATTGATGGCTTTGGTATTGTTAGCGGTTTGTAGAGCAAGTGTTTCAACAAGCGAAGTAAGCTTATCAATTCTCTTGTCGCTCTCACTAGTACTAGCACTAGCCACATTAGTCCGAACACTCTTGGTTTGCACTCTAGACTTACTCTCAATAATATCCCATGCGACATTAGAAGACTTAACCAAAATGTTACCCCCCGAGGCACTATTTAGTGAATCTTGGTCATTCATGCTTAAACCATTGTAAAAAGTATTTATTTGATGTACTTTTGTGAAACCATGTTGTGGACACTTTCTTAAAAGTTCCTTAAAACGGTCCCAAGATTCACTAAATGTCTCATCGTACATTTGTTCAAAATTAATGATTTCATTCCGCAAAGCGGTAGTACGTGAGGGTGGGAAAAAGTAATAGATGAATTTGGTCTCTAAATCCGTCCACGTAAAAATACTTTGTGGCGGTTCCTTATCAAGCCATTGGCGGGCTTGTCCCTCTAAGGAGAAAGGAAAAAGTTGCAAGCGAATCACCTCTTGTGAAACCCCATTATACTTAACCGTATTAGTGAGTTGAAGAAACCTTTTGATATGGTCATGAGGATCATCAAGTGTACGCCCCAAGAATGGTTGAGCAGAGACCATTTGAATGAAACCGGATTTGAGCTCAAAGTTGTTGGCTCCAATCTCGGGTATGACAATAGCATCGGTGTTGCCCTCTACCTGCGATTGCAAAAGCTCGATCATTGTTCGATTGTCCATGGTGACAATAGGTGGAGTTTCGAATTCAGCTTGAATTGCTTTCTTCTTACAAGCACGGGTACGCATACACACCTACAAAAAGAAAAGAAAGATATACAAGAAATAATTTTTGTTTTTTTATGATTTTCTATTTTTTTTTGAATTTTTGTAAGTTTTTTTATTTTTAGGATTTTTGAAAATTTAAGCAAGAAAAATAACGTTCAAGAACGAACGGATCCCAAAATCCAACGCGTCTCTCACAAAAAACCGTTAATCTTAACGAAAAGAGCCGGCAGCGGCGCCATTTAATAACTAGATTTTACTTTGTTATAAAAGAGTTATCGTCCGATCTTTTCGAATTGATTACTAGTTAAAAGTGCGACTCAGTCGTTCTTGGTGGAAAATAAAAAGGTTTGATTATCTATTTTAAGCTAAGAGTGAAAATGTCGTTGAGTAAATAAGTAAATTTAGAAGCTTGAAAATTTTAACTAAAAATAAAGACTTTAAAAATGAAAACTTATAAAAATGTAAACTTTAAAGATTAAATTAAAACAAGACAAGTTAGAACAATGCTAAGTAAAAAGGCGGGAAAAATTAAAGTTTGAAAAACAATTCAGAAAACTCAGAAATTAAACTAAGTCTGGGAACAAGAAAATGCCTCTTATCCGGAATGTTATCCGGAATCCGTAAGAAGTGCAGCTATCCCGTATATGGAAAAAGGGGCTTATCCGGAATCCTTATACAAATGCTTATCCGGAATTCGCAAAAGAAGCTTATCCGGAATCAACTTACACACACTATCCGGAATATATTCTACCCTATATTCGGAATGTTTATCTTCTCATTATCCGGAATCTGAAACTTAGGAGATATCCGGAATCCTAGTTTTGCGGCTTATCCGGAATATGTGTTTTAACCGTTAACCGGGATATTACTTTTGAAGCTTTATCCGGAATACAAAATTCTGAGGCTTATCCGAAATTGGTGTTGGAGGTGATATCCGGAATACTTGAAATGGATAATATCCTGAATCTATGATCTGACGCTTATACGGAATGTGACATGAGGATGCTATCCGGAATAGTTCCTTGGAAGGCTTATCCGGAATTTGTAGTAAAGCTTATACGGGAAAACAGGGTTTTAAATAACCCGGATAAGAACTAAATTAAGCAAATAAGCAAATGCAAAATAAGCACTTACCAAAACTTAAACCAAAAAGATTTTTTAAGAAAAACTAATAAGCCACAAACTAAAAACTATTAAAACACTAAATAATCTAAATATTGAAAATCAACTTTTTATGAAAATATTAAACTTATCAAAATCAACTTATTTAGAATAAGCCAAACACACCAAAATCAACAAAATCAAATCCACTACATGATTAACAAAGCAAAACCATAGATTATTAAGAAAGGTAGAATGAGAATTATGAAAGAAACTTGATTAGAATAAAGATTAAGATCAAATGATTACAAGATTAAAGTTTGATAAGCTTGAAAAACTAGAGAAAAGAACATAAAAAAAAGTTAAAATTAAAAACTAAAAATTGACTAAAAACTAACTAACAAATTAACACCTTCCTAATTACATATTAGGAGGATATTTATAGGAGCTGGGGAGGTTAAGTGATTATGCTTCCTTCTTTCTTTCTTCTCGTCTCGACTCGATTTAATTTCTTTGTCTTTCTCGACGTCGTCTCGAGATTTGTCGATATAAGTTGAACTTGTCTTATAATTTTCTTCTATAATTAAACTTCCGTCTTAAGACTTTTTCTTCGATAAATTTTTAGAATAGGTTTTGGACTTCCGTTCTTTTTGCACTCTTGATCTTTTGACTTCGTCTTTTGTCTTTTTCTTCGATAAAAGCCCATGATAGCCCGTGTTTTCTTCCTTTTTCATATTTTTATCCTGAAACAAAATAAAAAAAACAAACCACGCATAATTCCGACTTTTACGACATAAAATACATGTTTTGGTCTTGTTATTATTGGAAATAAGTGGTAAAAGGATAAGTGTTTCCACACTTATTAAAGCTCGTACTCGTTACAAAAGCTATGCTGACAAACACCACAGATCATTATAATTTCAGCCTGGTGATCATGTTTTCTTGAAAGTATCACCCGCACGTGGAGTCAGACGTTTTGGTAAACAAGACAAGTTTAGTCCTCGTTGCATCAGACCGTTCGATATCCTCGATCGTGTCAGTGAGGTTTTGTCTCATTTGGCATTATCTCCTCAGCTATCCTATGTTCACAACGTGTTTCACGTATCGTTACTCAGAAGTTACAATTATCATCATTTGCACGTTGTTTCGTATCCACTCGATCAGATTCGTGAGGATCTATCTTACTTTGAGGAACCTGAAGCCATTTTAGATCATCAAGATCGGGCCATGAGTAAAAAGACTATCCCTTTCGTCAAGATCCTTTGCAGGAACCATCCCGAGCGGGAAGCCACTTGGGAAACGAAGGATTCTATCCAGACTTCTTATCCTCATTTCCTCCGATTATCCGGGTATGTTCTTTTCAGCCATATCATGTATCTTATTCAACGACGAATTAATCTTTTAGAGGGGAAGAGTTGTAAAACCCGCTTAAAAATACCGTTATGTTGATCCCAAACTTAGATCAATTTAGCTTTGTGTTAACGAGATTAAATTGTAAGAACTCGTACTTTCCCAGTATTATTTTATTCTTTTATTCGTGTTGCTTGAATTTTCCAACGTATTACATTTTCTTGTATTCTTATATGTAAATCCTGGGATTATTATAATTTTAATAATTTATACTTTTTTAGTATTTTCTGATCATTGATAATAATTTACATGGAATTATAAAGTTTTTATTTTATTTTTCCATATTTATTTAAATCAAAGTTTTTGATTTAAAATCACCTGCGCACATTTTACAACGAGTTTACTCAAAATCAATGAACAACGAGAACTTCTAATGATCGCGATACCGACAGATGCTGGATTTTTTAGATTTTATTATCGATTGCTTCGATAATTAATATTTTCGACAATTTCGTTTTAATTACGTGTTAAGTCGTGTCGGGAAATCTTATTATCACATTTATGATGCGTTTTAACTTTTGAAAAGTATTTTTACGAAACCCGAGCACCGTAAATATTTTCAAGAATTACTAATAGTCATTTTTTACCCTTTAAACTATTAAATTGCTTTTAGGTCCAAAACTATTCAATATTTGCAATTTCTACCCTAAACCTACTATATAATAATTTCCACTTATTTTCTTCTCATTTTCCACCACAAAAAATAAATTAATATTATGACATAATACACATAATACACTTATTGTGACCGAGACCTTCCACATAATGCACTCGTGAAATTATAACATTCCCAATATGATATTCACCGTAACCCATTATTTTTGCAATGTGATCATTTCCAAATCGAACCGTGCCAAGAAACTTGCTGATGAAATTTTTGATTTGAGAGCGATCTCCGGTCATATGCTTGGAGCAACCAGAGTCCAAATACCAGAGAACAATTTGGACTACCTGTTTTCATCAACAACAGTAGACAATGCATTGGAAACTATGGTTTCGGATTGTTAGCAGATACAGATATAATATTATCAGAATTGCTAACATTTGTGTTATCCTTAGATTTCCAGCTTTTTCTAATGTGAGTTTTACCAATAACAGGTTTTATTGTTCCAACTTTCTGAGGTTTTGGAGTATTAGCGGGCACTACAGTGGGAGTAGACCTATTTAAAGGGCACTTGGTTCCTACACTAGTGTCTGTGTTGCTAATTAAAGGAAACACTTGTGTTTTGGTAGCCTTGGTACTCCTAGTTAAAGGGCACGCTTTCTTCGCTTTAGTGGGAGTGATCCTAGTTAAATGGCACGCATTTCCTACTATAGTGAAAGTTCTACCAGTGGGGTACCAGATCCAACCAACTTGGGTTAACACCTTCCCAGTCGATTTCCATTCTAAACCATTTTTCCGGGCATTCATATCATTCACATGGTCAATAAGGCAAGAATCAAGACGACTAGAAGACATACATTCATTGTAATTCCAACATTTCAAATTAGAATTCACAGTAGGCTTAGAACGCTGCACAACCGCAGAGCCTTTAGGTTTAGCTACATGATTCTTTTTATTTAAAACATAAATAACATTCCTATGATGGGCTTCTACTTTCTTCTTCACTTGACTACTAGATGGGGGCAAGATCCTATCATTCTTCTTGTTTCTTTTAAGCTTAGATCTTTGAGCCTTAGTAGTGGTTCTTACTCCTGTATAAGGCAACACGGGAATATTAGAAGTTGGTTTTGATTTTCCTTATCTTTAGTGACCAATGTTTGAGATGGTTTAGTCCTAGGGCCATTGTTAAGTGGTGTGACGACGATGAGGTTCTTTTTGATTGCACTAGAGGACGATGTTGTGACAGTGGTTCCGTTATCCACAACATTCTTACCTTTTAGGGTACGAAGTGTTTCCTTTAACTCAGCCAAAGCCAGATTTTTATCACAAATTTGTTCCCTCAAATCAGATATTTCCACTGACTTTCGATTCAATCGTTCAATCAATGGTTGATTCTATGCAGTGGTACTAGCACATGTGGACTTTACTGAATCGAAGAGTTGTGTATTTTTCTATTTTAAGTTATCAACTTTGGACAAAATCTTGGAAACTCGATTATCTAGATCTAGTTTAAAATTCTCAGCGGCCTCAAGTACGTTCACAAAGTTAATCTCCTTAGATTTCTCAATGTCTATCGACAAAGATTTAGCAACCTTGTCACTTGGCTGACACTGTTTTGACTGTAAAGTCAGTCGAAAATCCTTTTGAAAGTTTGGATCATCTATATTAACACCTTCGAATGACGTTTCAAAGATCTCTTGAATAAATTGTTGCTTACATTCAAGCAAAATACAATGTTTTTGAATCTCATCAAAATGTTTTGAAAGCGAAGTATAAG
Source organism: Glebionis coronaria (assembly GCA_025667525.1). NCBI lineage: Eukaryota > Viridiplantae > Streptophyta > Magnoliopsida > Asterales > Asteraceae > Glebionis > Glebionis coronaria. The sequence goes on from CM046876.1 coordinate 182,381,184, forward strand.
AATCTTGAAGCTTTAAAGTGTTAACCCAAGTTACTTTCACTATAGTAGGAAATGCGTGCCCTTTAACTAGGATCACTCCTACTAAAGCGAAGAAAGTGTGCCCTTTAACTACGAGTACCAAGGCTACCAAAACATAAGCGTGTCGTTTAACTAGGAACACCGACACTACTGTAGGAACCAAGTTCCCTTTAAATAGGTCTACTCCCACTGTAGTGCCCGCTAATAATCTAAAACCTCAGATAGTTGGAACAATAAAACCTGTTATTGGTAAAACACACATTAGAAAACGCCAAAAATCTAAGGATAACACAAATGTTAGCAATTCTGATAATATTATATCTGTATCTGCTAACAATCCGGATCCAATAGTTTCCAATGCATTGTCTACTGTTGTTGATGAAAACAGGTGGTCCAATTCGTTCTCTGGTATTTGGACTCTTGTTGCTCCAATCATATGACCGGAGATCGCTCTCAGCTCATATATGTTGGGTCGAATTATTGAGTTGATAAGTCAAAACACAACAAAATAAGAAGACAAGGACTACTTTTGCCAAAGTTAAATACAACAAGCCGTTGGAGTCTTTTTATTACTTTAGCTTTCTTTGTAAGCTATGTTTTCTAGTATATAAAGAAAACATAGGACGTAGGTTTAATATATCTTTTCATTCACAATGTAAACCTAAAGTGTGTGTCGCACTAGACGTGGGATTCAATGTATACACGTCTAGTGATTGTTTGTTATTAATATAATGAACAATCCAATTTGTTTTAATTCATGTTATTTGTGTCTAAACACCTTGTTATGATCATTGTTCTTTTCCGCTATGTTATCATATGAATGATGATCAACCTAGATATAATGGTTCATAACCATTGAGTCGAACGATCATAGGACTCATCAATTGGTATCAGAGCCTAAGGCTCATGATATCTAGGTCCGACGAGGTGTTCGTGTATGGTGAAGAAGAAAAATCCGTCTAGGGTTTTTCTGGACGTTTTTGTGTGCGCAGCAGTATTCAGAAGGTCATAACTTTTGATTGAACCGTTGGATCGTCACGAAATTTTATATGTGTGTTCTACATACATAGATCTAAACATCCACCGGAGGGATTGTCAAGTTTTATCCCCAGGCAAAAGTTATTAAGCGTCAAAGTCAGCAGCAGGGTATATGCAGTTTTCTGTGGACAGCCATGTTCAAAACACGATCTCTCCTTCGTTAACCGTTGGATCTTCGTGATTTTTGAACTGTAGAGTCTTGGCACATGTGTCTAGAATCTCACCGAAGCGATCTTTGATCTGAGCCCTAATGAAGAAGTTATTCATGGTCGAAGTTCGCTGCAGTAAAGTTATTAGTGTTTTTGCTTTCACATAAAATCATGAACTAGGGTTTCTCAAACCCTAGATCTACATGAAAAGCAGAATATTATGTAGCTTGTGGCTGTTATAATGAAGGAATCAAGCTAGGATTATTAACAAACCCTAAGTTAGGGTTACAATGCATAAGCTTGAAACCCTAGATCGAGAATTGAAGGATACTACGTTGCTGTTACAATACTTGGTTTTGATTCAAAGGCATATGATTGGTTCTTCAAACGTGTGTTCACACGGTGCTAGAGTTCTGATTGGCTAATGAAGGTTAAGCGCTTCAAGCAACAAAGCAAGTCACGTTCTCTTTTGCATTCACACGACGCAAATGTTTTTATTGGTGGAATTAATTTTTATTCCATGGTATTCACATTTGACGAACATGTTACTGATTTCCAATATGTCGAATATTATTGGTTAAGAAGTTTGTGTTCACACGATTGAAAGCATCATATGATGCTTGCTGCTAATTGGTGGAAGAAAAGTGCATTCACACGATTTGGTGAATATCTCATGTGTTCACACGGTACAAAGCTTATCATTGGTGGAAAGTTATTTGCATTCACACGGTTTAAATGCAAATAAGGTCTCTGTGTTCACACGGTATAAGAAGTGTGATTGGATGATACGTTTTGTTACTTAATGAAGCTTTATGTTCACACGATCTATATTATCTTGCTACGGGAATTAAGGAAGCCTCAAAAGGAAAGTAGATAATGACGTTGTAAGTCAACCACTGACAAGTTTGAGAATGGACGCTGACAAGGATTTTAGGTTGGCGCTGATGTTTGTAATTGAGGCGCTGACAGAAGGAAATTCGACGCTGACAGGAATAAGTCAACGCTGACAGCGTTGACAGTGTTGTCCGAGATATGTGCTTCAAACGCTGATACGTGTCGTCCGATATCGGGCAATACACATGAAAGGTTATTGGACAAAGAAAGATCTCGGGTAACACACTGATTGCTGCTGTTTGAGAAAACTGGTACGTTTTAAGCACACAAAAAGGAGGAAAATACACACAAAGGTACATGGAATCTCCGTTTTAATATAGAATATCAAGTTGATATTTATGGCTCGGATATTTTGAAAGGGATTAATGATTTTAATGCGAGTTAGCAACAATTCGTGAGGTAATTTATTGGATTTGATTATGTAATCGGGGTAGCCTTGTAAAAGAGTTATCCGTCTTATCTCTTTTACATATGATATGAAGATTAAGTTTCTTCATGAAGAGGTGTTGACTTAAGGGGAAGAATTCTTATGGTAAGTTTTGATGATTGAAGAAGATTTTCACGAGTTTGTGTTCTATCATATCTTAAAGCCGTGGACTTCCAGCCACTGACTTTTAAGGTAACTTGTTCGTGCTTACATGGTTGGTGATGAAGACTTGTCATAAACACTTGAAGGAGTTACATTATCGTGCTCAGTGTCTCACAAAGGATGAGAATATTGACAAGGGATCGAGGTCTACTTATACTTTATAGCATGAGTATAAGTTCTTCATCACATGGATAAACAAGACACGGAACATAAGATTGGGTTATTTTACTTCTACATCAAGACTACTTTATTTATTTTTCTTCAGGATCATTACATAGAGCTACTTTTGGAGAATCTTCAAGATTGCATACTTTCACATATTCCCTATTGATGTGTCAAAAAGGGGAAGAATATGTGCTATACTTAAGGGGGAAGCTTCTTGGAGATCATGTACTACATACAAAGGATTCATGCTTAAGAAGAGTGTTTTGACATCATCAACTAGGGGAAGATTGTTGGGTCGAATTATTGAGTTGATAAGTCAAAACACAACAAAATAAGAAGACAAGGACTACTTTTGCAAAAGTTAAATACAACAAGCCGTTGGAGTCTTTTTATTACTTTAGCTTTCTTTGTAAGCTATGTTTTCTAGTATATAAAGAAAACATAGGACGTAGGTTTAATATATCTTTTCATTCACAATGTAAACCTAAAGTGTGTGTCGCACTAGACGTGGGATTCAATGTATACACGTCTAGTGATTGTTTGTTATTAATATAATGAACAATCCAATTTGTTTTAATTCATGTTATTTGTGTCTAAACACCTTGTTATGATCATTGTTCTTTTCCGCTATGTTATCATATGAATGATGATCAACCTAGATATAATGGTTCATAACCATTGAGTCGAACGATCATAGGACTCATCAATATATTTCGTAAGCAAGTTTCTTGGTATGGTTCGATCGAAATGATCATATTGAAAAGATAATGGGTTACGGTGAATTTAATATTGGGAATGTTATAATTTCAAGAGTGTATTATGTGGAAGTTCTCGGTCACAATTTATTTTCTGTGGGACAATTTTGTGATGCAAACCTAGAAGTTGCTTTTCGAGAGCATACCTGCATCATTCGTAATTTGGAAGTGGTTGAATTATTGAAAGGTGTTAGCCCTATATTTTATATGGTCGAACTAGAATGTAATAGGTCATCTTAGTCTTTAATAGTCTTGTATTGTAATAGGTTAGTCGGGAAAACCGGGGGGCTTGGACTTTAAGCTAATATTGTATAAGTTAGGGGCGTAAGCCCAAAACAAAGCCAAGCCTGACCCAAGGATTCTAAACCCACGACCCATATGCCAAGGGTATATATACCCTCTTCCATGTGTGGAAGAGGGTGTTGGTTCATTTTACTTTCTCTCTCTAGTAAACATAAACCTTCCAAAATCTCTCTTGTTTCTCTCTCTACTTTTCTTCTCTTTCTCTCTCTAAATATCTCTTCTAAATCTTGTGTTATGGATTGAATGGGATTAACATTTGGTATCAGAGCGCCTATAGTGGATAGGTGATTGAAGATTCGTGTGTGGTGTTCTTGATTTTTCGTGGCTTTTTTGATCTATATCTCACGTCCCAATTTTTTTTTGTGTGTTTTTTATGGTCTATTCTTGATAAAAAGCATCTACATATTAGTAGTAGTGATTTGGGTATCTTGGTTTTGGCTAAAACACAAGTCTTTTGGATCAAAAGTTACGAAATCTCTTGTTTTTCTTCATTCCGAATTTCCAGCAAGTATCACCATCGGAAAGTACAAAGGGAGTGAGGCCAGATCGAAATAACCACAAGGTTCTACTTTGCGATCTAAGGATTCCGATACCTTATTCCGACGAGTTATTCCGATCGTACATTGCGATCGTGGATTCCGACGGAATTTAAGGCATATTGCGACGTTACTCTGCCAAAATTGCTACAACCACATTCCGACAGAACATTCCGACGGAACATTCCGACAGAACATTTCGACAGCCACATTCCGACAGAACATTCCGACGGAACATTCCGACGGAACATTCCGACAGTTATTCCGATAGGTATTCCGATGAAAATTTTGTTCGAGTATTTTTCAGACTTAGCCACTATCTAGACTAGTTTCGGAACATAGTTTACACAAAGATTAAAAAAAAAAAACAATTGTTTTCGGAACAGAGTTTTTTTGGCGGGAAAACCATAGAAAAATTTATTTTTTCCTAGACCATTTTTAGGCCATTTAAGCTTCGATTTTAAATTTTGGCGATGCGAAAAAATTTTTAGGCCAAATTTCAAATTTTTCAGGTTTTATTTTTCTTTAAAATTTTCATCTTTCAAAATTTTTTCCCTACTAGTTATTGGCTATTTCTAACTCGATTTCAAATTTTGGTGATTCAAACTTTTTGGGTTTGTCGTTTTGTCGGACTGAGGAATTTATTGTCGGACTGAGAAAAAATCAGATTTTTCGGAATTTCAACCACAATCAAATCACAACACATCCACTAAGATCCGTAATCCATACACATCATATCCTCTTCGAGACATCCGTTCAATGGACATTTTCGTGGATTCAACACCAACAACGTCCATGACTGAGATGAATAAAGAGAAGATGGAGAATCCAGAGGTTCAGACAAATACTAAGACTCCAATCAGTAAACCTTCTAACAAGGATTCTACCACCAAAACCGTTCATGCAATCAAATACAAGATGTCAAAAGCAAAAGAAAGATGCATGGAACACATAAAGTTGCTTCAGTCACACCTTCAGGTTCTTTCAAGAGAAGACCTAAAAGGTACTCGTCTTGAAATTGGATTCAAACGGGTATTCTTTCTACTATTTGGTCAAGATGTTGACACATTCATCAGAACGATGCTACTTAATGTGGACCATCTTCAACAAGAACTTGACAGAGACAATTTTCACGAGAATATATCCATGGAGGTCCTTTTAGCTCTCAACAATCAGTTCCAGCAATTCATTGACTCAAGTGGCTTATCCAAAAATGATCGAGAGTTCACAAGCACATACTTTACCAAATATACTCTCGTAGATCTTCAAGCGTTCAAAGTGACACTTCTTCAACATATGAGCAATATAAAGAAGTCAATTGCTGAAAGAACACGCCATCAAAGGCACTTTCAAAGAAGGGTGAATCAAAGACTGATGCAGACGAAAGAGAGCACTGTCGATATAGATCAAGCATTGGATGCTTCTTCGGTTGATACATAGAGCAGCGGGACAGAATCAGAAACGCAGCATATCAGTACCAGCTCAGGGAATGATCAAACAACCAATGATGCGGATATCAGACCCATTTATGATGATCATCCAATGGCTATGGTACATTTAAATGCTGAATACGATGTTCCTCAACATACTGAGCAATCTTAACCCATTCTTGACACGTATCTAGTGGAAAAGGTTGATAGCAATACCACACCTGATTCATCAGATACGAGTACTAATGGAGGAGAGACTTCTCAGGATGTTAATTCTAAGATTCACGAGCTTGAAAGTCTGTTAGCTCAGAAGACTAAAGATTTTGAGGATGCCAAACTTGATTTTTCAAAGAAAAATAACAAATTTGAGGCTTACTTTGAAAAACTTGAGAAAGCAAATGTTGTTCTTGAACAAAAATTAGATCGTAAGATTCAAGATTTTAACGCGAAAAAAGAACATTTTGTGAAACAAATAAATTTGTTAGAATCAAAGTTGGCTTCTCAAAATCCAAGTCCTCCGCCTGCTTCATTAACTGAATTATCTGTGCAACCTATCGACACTATAGACAGTAATGACGTGACTTCTGAGAACGAAATATTTGTCAATATGAATATTAAGTTAGAACAACGTGTCGCTCAATTACTTCTACAAAATGAGCAATTAAAGGCTCAGATTCAGGAAAAGGTTTTTACACTGACAGCGGTGAAAAATGACTTAAGGAAACTAAAAAGAAATAATATGGATACTAAGTTAGCAAAACAGTCAGTCTTGGGGAAACCTCCTTCTCAACCAGTTAGAAACCGCTCAGTTGCTAGACAACCGAATGCGTTTAAATCTGAACGACTCAAAATGTCGAATCTGAGGTTCGCATCCCAATTTGACGTGCGTAGCAATTTTCCTAAACCACGCACTCCACAATCTAGACCCTCCTTAAGAAAATCCGCTTTTGCAAAGCCCGATCACATGAATGCTTCAACCAACTCTAGAAATAGCTCCAAGAACATGCCTTGGCGTAGTTCAAATGACACGGGTCACAAAAGCTATCTAGAGGATGCTAAAAACAAGACACAAGCAAGAGACATGACCAAACCACAACCTAGGAGCGTTGTTCACACATCTAGAAATTCTAGACCCTTCTATGATGTGCACAATTCTGCTAACCCTAGGAACTCTAGAGCCTTCTCAGATGCTAAGCACTTTGTTTGCACGAAATGTAACAAATGCGTGTTTAACGCCATTCATGATGATTGTATCACTAAAGTCCTGAACAAGGTGAACCAAAAAGCTAGAGCACCTCAAAGACGGAACCCTAAAGGAAATAGGTTTTCTCCAACTAAGTCTTCCGCTGTGCATGAGAAAACTATGTCTCCTCGACCTTGTCTTAGGTGGATACCAACGGGTAGAACCTTCAAAACAATAGGTCTTAGGTGGGTTTCTACTGGAAAGATATTTCCCTCTAGCTCGACAAAGGTTCAAGGTGAACCCCCACACGGTTCTCATAAAGATATCACTAACCCACATGCAAGCATACAAACTACTGATAAAAGTGCAGGTAATAAAGTAAAGATTCAACAAGAACACAAAGATTTTCCATATTCATACCGTTCAACAAAAGACACTCTCAGAGTTTGGTTGTTGAAGAAGCAGATATCAGAGAAATACGTGTCTCAAGGGTTTCACAAGTAAGATTCAAGATGACTTACAGTCACATTTCAGGCTGTAACTCGAACGTCAAAGAAAGAGAACTTTATCTCTTCAACGATAAGTTACCCTTAAAACGAGAAATTCATATTTCTCGGTCACGAGCTTCAATTAAAACTATTCAAAAGTTTTATGCTCGTGTACATGGCTTATACTCAAATTACAGACTGTAACCCGGGCTCACAAGACAGGAAAGTTCATCCCGATGATGACTTATCCTTAGAACGAGAAATTAAGTTTTCTCGTACATGAGCTATCTGTAAAAATATTCAACATTTTTAAGCTCAAGTACAAAGACATACAGTCACATGTCAGACTGTACTTAAAAATAGGAAAGTTCATCCCGATTATGACTTATCCACAAAACGAAAAATTCGATTTTCTCGGACACGAGCTTACCATAAAACTATTCGAAAGTTTTCACCTCGTGTAAATGACTTCTAAGCGCATCACAGCTTAGGACTCGGACCTCAACTAAGGAAAGTTTATCTCGGACGATAACTTATCCTTATCAACGAGAAATTCATATTTCTCGGTCATGAGCTTCTCATAAAAACATTCAAAGTTTTTAAGTTCATGAAAAACGATTTCTAAGTAAATGTTAGCTTAGAACTCGAACTTCAACTTAAGGAAAGTTTATCACGGATGATAACTTATCCTTCACAACGGGAAATTTATTTTTCTCGGTCATGAGCTAGTCACAAAACAATCAAAGTTTTGAGCTCATGAAAAACGGACCCGAAAAGGGAGTGTACGTTTAAGTGCGCTTTCCCTAAGCAATAAAAGAGAAGTCTTCTATCCTGATTATTTTAAAACCGTTGAACACAATTTTTCAAGACTTTCTCAAAAGGTTTTTTTAGATCTTTCAAAATTGTGTGTTCAACACTCCCTTCCTCATAATAGCCTTTTATATCTCAAAATTTCATATGTTATTTTGATCAATATTTGAGGGGGAGCGTTTTAAAATCAAGCCTTTTAATGTTGTTGGGTACATCTCTTAGATTGTAATATTTTATGTATCCAACACATTCCGAAAATGATAATAAATCTGTCATATATATTATCTGTAAAGGCATCTCATCTCCGTACCTCAACATATTTTGTGGTGTCCTTTCTCCAAAATTTTGTCAAATTTTGACTCAAGACACACATATATTGTTGAGGGGGAGCATCCCGACTGAAAACGTTTCATGATTCATGCGTGCACACATGTTTCTCTCCCGTCGATCATTAGAAAATTGTCATATTTTAATCAATTGGTATCTCTAATATTATATTTTTATATTAGAGATAGGGGGAGAAAATATGATTAAAATGTAATATATCGCAACAAGTGATATTAAAGACTCAAGTGCAACTCTTTCCTTCACATGCCAAACTATTTCGTATATCGATGCATGTGTGTAGGGGGAGCTTTTTGGAAATGTAAAACTTTCAAAGTGTTAAAAAGTTTTGATTTTTATCAAGCATTTTGAATGGTTTTCAATGATTTAACGGTTTCGATCTATACCCAAAACAACCTACTATCCACGAAGAAATGTTGGAGTCAAAAGGTGGTTTAGGATAGGAAACTAAGTCCTATGATTCAACCAGAACCGGAGGGATCTACCCAAGGACATTCCATAGCTAGAAATAGTTGTCCTTAGGAAAGATGGAGTTGAATGAAGCTGAATGCGGACCAATTACTTAAGTTAGCACTAGAACAATCACAACAAGGTGCTAATGAGGACGTATTGGTAAGCATTGAAGGAGTTGAATACTCTATGCAACTTAGGCAGAAACCGGGTCAATACATCTATTGAAGACAAGTCATCATGGACCCAATGATGTAATGAACAACCCTTCCCAGCCATTCGAGTTTCTCTCAAAAGAAACTTGTCTCATTGTCACGTAGATCAACACGTATCTATTGACTTTCTTACTCCGAGTTAGTTAATATTAAAAAGGTGGCAGTCTGCTCCAGCCTCCGATTACCAAAATGCACTTATTGAGTCTAGAGCCAAAAGAGATCAATCTATCATCTCATTAGGACACAGTCGAGTCCTACGCATTATCCTTATGATATTGCCAGAACATCTGAGTGATACGATCACAATGAAGATGGAAATCCTACTTGAGCCAGCATTAAACAAGCTCATGGTAGGTAACTTGTGCGATTCTACACGAATCAAACTTGTGAGAACTAGAAAGCAACTAAGTTTAGATTCTTAATTGATTCAAACTTGATTCCAGGTTTCTTCGCAAAATCCGTGTGATCTTGCCAGAACATTCAGAGTGACACTCTTTAGTGTTCCTTCCAGTGTCAACATCAAACAGCACTGCGGTAGGTAACATGCAAGATTCTTATGAATCGAGCTTGTGGCAAACTGGAAAGCAACAATGGTGCGATTCTTTTAGAATCAAACTTGTTCCAGGAATTCTGAATTGATGACTCTAATCAAACGGATAACCGTATCCTTTTTGATTCACTCTTTACATTCGCAGTCTGCTTTGAGATGGTCGCGTAAAGAGAACTGGCTACTACCGCCGGGAAACCCTGTCAAGTAGGTTCTTAATCGAATCTACCCGATCACAGGTACGGTATCTAATACCGTCTAAACGGTCTTCACCGACCGGAGGTAAAACGCTACCGAGTTAGGATGAAATGTTCAAAGCCATTTTATCCGTGTCTATATATGTTGCTGCATATCAAGAAGGTGGCGTAGCTGTGTAACAGAAGTCGATTCAGAAGTCACAAGAGCACAAGATGGTGATATTCAAGATACCTAAGAATGTAAGAATGTAATAGTCATCTTAGTCACAAGGAGCACAGATGAAGATCTCAAGCACTCAAAGTCAAATGACAAAGGCTCAAGATAAAGATCACGAAAGAATGAAGGAACAAAGCTGTTACAAACAAGATCAAGACCAAGATACAAGACCAAACCAGGAAGATATCCTCTACAAGAATGTATTCACTCAACCATCTTATGGTTTTTAAGCTTTTTAAGATGACCGATACATTGGGGGAGATTGTTAGCCCTATGTTTTATATGGTCGAACAAGAATGTAATAGGTCATCTTAGTCGTTAATAGTCTTGTATTGTAATAGGTTAGTCGGGAAAACCGGGCTTGGACTTTAAGCTAATATTGTATAAGTTAGGGGCGTAAGCCCAAAACAAAGCCAAGCCCGACCCAAGGATTCTAAACCCATGGCCCATATGCCAAGGGTATATATACCCTCTTCCATGTGTGGAAGAGGGTGTTGGTTCATTTTACTTTCTCTCTCTAGTAAACATAAACCTTCCAAAATCTCTCTTGTTTCTCTCTCTACTTTTCTTCTCTTTCTCTCTCTAAATATCTCTTCTAAATCTTGTGTTATGGATTGAATAGGATTTGTAGAACAATGATAATCTTTATGAATTAAGAGGGTTGTTGTTTTTCTAGAGAGAGAAAGTTAGAGAGAGAAGTGAAAGAAACTTGTATTATGTAAAGTGAGAAATAAACAACCAACACCTCTTTCCATGGTGGAAAGAGGTTTAAATACCCCAAGTCCTTAAAGGACTTGGGCTTCCGGCCCATGAACATGCTCATGGGTCGGGCTATGTAATGAATGACACTTAACTTAACTACGAGCCTATCACTACATTGTTGGAGTGACCGAGACTTTCTAAATGCGTAAAACGTATTTCCAACAATCTCCCCCAAAGGGAGGTCACTCCAAATTTACAAAGTCCTAGTCTAGCATGTTAGATCTTGTTCTTGAGCTCGTAGTCTTCTTTTCTTTCTTTTTCTTTTCTTTTGTGAATATGTGTTGAATGATATCAGCCTTTTTGCTTGGAACATGTTCTTTTGGCCTTTCACGTACCTCCTTTACTTTTCTTGTGAGGTTCGCCTCTTTGTGACTTCATGTCCCACACACTTATCCTTTGTTGAATTCTTGAAAGTTTCAGAGTCGATACAGCGGAAGACTTTTAGGTCATACTTTCTTAAATTTTCAGGAGTATTTGATGCTAAAGGAATAAGCATGTGAGGACGTCTTCAACAGGTACACCGCAACGCCACCGTCTTTGACTGGTACACAACAACGCCACCGTCTTCAACAGGTACACAGCAACGCCACCGTCTTTAACAGGTACACAGCAACGGCACGAATAAAATGGCTTTGACATTTTATTCTAATTCGGTAGCATTTTACCTCCGGTCGGTGAAGACCGTTGGACGATATTAGATATCGTACCTGTGACGGATAGTTTCAGTTAAGTAACTTCCTGACAGGATTTCACGGGTAAACCTGTTCTCTTTATTCGACCGTCGAAAGCTGACTGCGAACATAAAGAGTGAATCATTTGGATTAAAAATCCTTATGATTGAAGCCGTCAATTCATGAAACCTGGAACAAGTGAATTTCAATTAAGATATTCACCATCGTTGCTTTCCAGTTGTCACAAACTTGATTCAAATTGAATCTTGCTTGTTACCTACCAAGTGCTGTTTGATGTTAACACTAGAAGGATTTCCACTCGTCACTGTGAACACTAAAGAGTGTCACTCTGAGTGTTCTGGCAAGATCATACGATAATGCGTAGAGGCCTGGAACGAGTTTAAGTTCAATTAAGAATTAAACTACTGTTTCTTTCCAGTTTTTCACAAGATTGGTTCTAAGAGAACCGCACGTGTAACCTACCATGAGCTTGTTTGATGTTGGCTCAAGCAGGATTTCCATCTTCATTGTAATACTTGCGTATTACTCGGATGTTCTGGCAATATTAAAGGAATACTACGTAGGACTCATGAAAATCTCTTACTTTTCACAGTGTGTGAGAAAGCAAGGAATAATTGGAAAGTGTCCTAATGAGACTTTTGATGATCTCGTGGCTTTAGACTCGATAGTGCGTTTTGATTTAGTAAGCGATGGCTGGAGAGGAGTGCCACCTTTTCAATATCAGTCTATTCGGAGTGAATAAACCAATAGATAGCGTGTTGATCTCCGTGTGATTAAAACAACTACCTTTTGAGAGATATTTGAGTTAGCTGGGAAGGGTTGTGCATTGCATCACTGGGTCCATGATGTCTTTCTTCAATATCGAGAATCATTAACAAAAATGATCTCAATAGCAGATGTATTGACCCGGTTTCTGCCTTAAGTTGTAAGGAGGGCTTCTTTCTTTACACCCTTTATCTTTACAATTCTTTTTCATTCTTCAACCCTTTCAATGCTTACCAATACGTCATCACTAGCACCTTGTTGTGATTGTTCCAGTGCTAGCTTAAGTACTTGGTCGGCATTCAGCTACGTTCACATTCATTCTCCATCTTTCCTAGGACTTATAGTTCTATCTAGGGAGTTGTCCTTGGGAAGATTGCATCGGTTCTGATGAATCATTGGACTAATACCTATACCTACCACCCTTTTGTCACCACATCGTCGTGAGATAAGTGTGTTTTAGGTTGATATAGTCACCATGAAAAATCCTTGAAAAATCACTTAAAGCACTTGTGATATTAAAATCAATGATTTTGAAAAATCACTTAAAGCACTTAAGATTTTGTGATATTAAAAACGCTCCCCCTTAACTTGTGCATGACACATGTTAAGTTGGTTTATCTTTTAAGTCTTTTCCATTGTTTTAGCCAAATATCATAAAGTCTCCTTAATCCCATTTTCTCCCCTTTCCAAAATGTTAACCATCAATATTTTGGATATTAATGGATTAACCGGTCTTTGGGTAATAAAATGAAATTATATGTTAGCCAAAGAACATATTAATGCTCCCCCTCAAATTAATGAGGGTTAGTTGTAGTGCTTGAGTATGATTTGTTTGAAAGATTTAGAATCTTGTGAGAAATTCTTGAAAAAATATCATACTTTTACACTACAACAAGCCACAAAAATCTGATAAAATAAAAAGATAACATATTCACAATAATGTACATATGGAGTTGACCTGTAATGAGACGAACCAAAATTAATTGGTTCGTTCCGTGAGCCGATGGTGAGCTCCATATGGTCGTCCACCGACGAATCGTTCTATGCTTTGTAGCAACCGGCGCTTCCTTAGCACTTCCTCAGTCTTCCTGATTGCATACGAAGATCCCTTTCTGCACTGGGTTGTCCAGGTGTATGTGACTGCCGGAAGAGGTAAGTTGGCATTGAGAACCGACAAATCATCTCGAACATTCTTTAGCGTTCCATCACTGAATTTGTGCAGTTCTGAGAATCGCATATATTGCATGACGCCAGTCGCGTTCGGATAGAAAATGCCTGCTTCCGGCTTGGTAGTCCCCATGTAAACCTTCTTGTTCTTATGGAAATTACTGAGTGGAGTCGTATGGGGACGTTCCAGGTTTAGCTTTTTCTGATAGCTTTCTACTCCAAGTTGAAAGTCTTCCACCCGGTTTTGAATGACTATTTTCCTAGCATATTGACGAAAGTTTGAACTCAAGGCTATGATAATGTCGGGTGATAGATGGTCAACTTTTTCTTGAGCCAAGAGCAACAAAAGATCTTCTATGTCTTCAAGTTGAAGGTACTGGAGATCACTTTCGTCAATGCGGTATTCTTTCTCATCGGTACGTTTGAGCAGGATTACATTTAAGTAATCATAACCGAAAACAGTTTGAGTGGTTGCTCCTAGGATGCTTTTGATTCTGTGAGATGAGACAATTGAAGCACCTCTCTTGGGACGATGGAAGTGATTATAGGCTAACTTCTTCTTTTTGTCCCAGTGAGATATGCCAAGTGAAGCGTATGTATCATAAAACTTGAGCTGCTTCTTTCTCCATATTGACTCAGGCACTTTGTCCTCTATCCATGGAACATTCTCCAAGTTAACGGCCTTGAGCATTGTGAGAGACGTGGCATACTTCTTTGCTCCATTTTCAAGGTATTCAAGATCGTGAGAGACAAAATGCTCTATTGAGATAGTGGCAGAACCGGTGATGACGGTTGGTGTAAGAGGTCGCAATACGGGAGTCTGAATTCCTGTAGTTGTCGCTCTCATTGCTTTTGTAAGCTCATTCAGGTGATATTCTGCTTCATTATGGCTGATCTTTAACGTGTCAAAGAAGTCCACATCTGCAGCTGCCATTTTAATCAGATCCGGGGTCATCGTCGGTTTCCCATGAGAATACCTTAGAAAGGCCGAGAAGTCGATAGGGTTGTTGAGGAATTGAGTCATCTCCATTTCAGTTGCAGTGTCAAATGGATGATGTGGTGTTGCGTTTGTTAGCCAAAGTTGCTCTTGTACCGTATCATCAATGATAAGGGATTCAGCAATTGTCAGTTCTGGAACATTTAAATCTTCAACTTCCATGTCATCGTCATGTTGAACTGTAGATGATGTTGAAGGTTGAGTTTGCGTCACCGGTATATCATCATGAGGTTCTTCTTCAAGCATTGTTTCTGTCGGTTCTTCTGCTTGCATGTATTCTACAGATTCAATATGAGAATCAGTAGTGAATTCTGGTGCAGTAGATATACCTGAAGCAACCTGCTGAGTTTCTGATACTGTTGCCTCTATTGGCTTTTCTGTGGTGTCAGCAGCCTTTTCTGCAGTGTCCTCTAGACCTTTCTCGGTGGTCGTCTCATTGTCATCCTTGTTTGTCTCTTTGGTATTTGTACCGGTGTCGTCATTCATATCACCCTTGTTGACTTCATTACCCTTGTCATTATCGTCATCGTCATCCTGATCATCATCTGTATCCTCGTCCTCGTCCTCATCGTCATCTACATTCTTATCCTTTCCTTGTTCATCCTCTTCATCCTCCGCATCTACTTCCTTATCCTTATCCTCATTATCATCATCCTTTTCACCATGTTCCTCGTCATCTTCCTCTTCTAACTCATTCTCATCATCAGACTCAGAGTCGGTAGTGTTTGCAGGATTCTCTTCATCAATTGCTTTTTTGAGATATTGCAGAACTTTGCGTTTGTATTTTGATTTATGAGCTCCCAAATCTAGCAGACGTGTCTGAAGCAATGTCATGATTTGAAGGGTAGATAGACCATTACCGACAAGATGTGGTAGTTTTTGATCAAGATAAGACTTGACTTCGCGTCGAATGATCGCGGTCATCTGCTCGTCAATTGACCCGAGAAAAGCAGCATTTTCTTTATCCCGAGTTTTCTTCTCTTTACGAAATGCTTTATGTCGTTCTTTGAGCTTTGACACTTTGTCTGTTAGTTTTTGAAGAATGGGCTCATCAGGATGTGGTTCCTTTGGAGGAGTAGCAAACCTTTTAGTCAACGTAGCTATTTGTGTAGCTTGAGCCTCTAGCTGTTGTTGAAGAGACTGGATCAACGGATCATTGACTGTGAGAAAAGGATTTGATGTAGATGATGCTTGTGGTTCTGTTGGTGGAGGTGTAACCAAAACCGTTAAGGTGGTCGTGGATGATACTGGTTGTACCGGGATAGGTGTTGATGTAGATACAGTGGTTAGGACGGTGGTTGATACAGGTTGTTCAACTGTAGATGACGGTGTAGATTCCGTGGTAATGGTGGTGGTTGATACTTGTTGTTCAACAGTTGCGGGTGTGATGGTGGTGGTTGGGACCTCACTGATGATTGGGGTTGATAGTAGAGAAGTGGTGGTCGATGTAATAGTGGTTATAGGGACATCCACCATTTGTTCATTTGTTGACGGATCAGTGTTGGTGACCTCAACACCCTCCCCTTCTAAATTGAGATATTTCAAAACATCATCAGAGTTTGAAGTAGACTTACTTTGAAGTTGTGTGTCTGGAATGAAAGTTGCATGAGCATCTTCATTTAGTACCATGTGAGTCGGTTCAGGCAAAGATGTGGTGATATTTTCATCTCGATACATCATACTTGTATCTGTGTCAGCACTGCTCTCACGTTCTTCACTTGGTTCCCGACTTTCAAGTTGAAAGGTAGCAGCATCTTCATACTCATCTTCATAAGTATCTTCTTCGTCGAAGAATTCCGTATCACCATCAGGATTACCAAAATCTGCTAAGTCTTCAAATACCCTTGAGCCTGATCCACCAAAGGCTTCCTGTCGACTTTGTTGAAGAATAATACGAAGTCTTTTGTCTTCAGAAAGTTGTTGTTGAGCAGGATCATTTGGAGCAACACTTGCCTCTTTGCCTTTAGCTTTCCTTGCTTTCTTAGGCCTGCGGAGTGGTACTTCTTCTTGTTCTTCTTCAGTGTGGATCAGCTCATCTTCATCATCTTCATCAACAATTTGCATTTTTCCTGAGCGTTTATCTTTAGGAGCAGCTGGTTGACGCTGTGAAACTCGTTTCTTGCGTTTACCTTTTTGCTTCTCTGAGGGTGGTAAATTTTCCCGCTTGAATTGTGCGTCAATGTCTTTAAGCATTTCTTGGTATTTATCACTCTCCTTGATTCCATCATTAATCATCGTGTCAAGTACTAGTGCAGGAAGTAATGCATACTTTGTGGAATTTGTGTCTGCATTCATTGAGAGAATCACATAATCATCATCTTTGGTGTGATAATAGAACTTCCCGCGAGTGTCAATGGTTGGGTCATTCTTCATAAAATGGTGGATAATGAGCTTGGTGAATCTCGGGAATGGAAGATGCACGGATTTCTTCTTCGTTCCAGTAATCAGATAACAAAATTCTTGCCAGAGAAGAAGTGCATAGTCGACTTTTGATGCAGTGTACAATCCCCAAAATAAGTGAGCCTGTGGTGGTCTCATTGCATCGGTGCCCCTAGTTTTACCAGTGAGACACTTGACGATGATGGTGATAATTGCTTTCCAGGGTTGCCCTATGTGTGAGGTGTTAAATTGTGATGGGTTGTTAATTTCACCCTCATAATTCATGGCACGAATGACTCAAAGCACTTCATCATTCTTTGGGTTAGCCACAAATTGTTCTCATTGTGCCAACCTAGGGAGCTTAAACAATTTCCGAAAAATGCTCAAGTTGAGTACCCTTGGTGTTTTGTTCAGTTCGAAAGATATAGTCTTGTTAGAGAAAGATGCAGTGTTCCAGAATTCATGCATGTAGACTTCGGGAACAGATGCAGTACGTCTGAGTGTGTCTCTGATGGGTGATATGTCTACGATATCCGTGGCTATTTTAAAATCAGGTAAAACCGGATCAAAATCATCTTGTAATCTAGAGTTGTTCTCAGCATATGGAAGCCTATTACTGAGCGAGACAAGTTCAAGATCACGGAGTCGTTGTTCTTCCTCGGTGATTGACATTTTCCTGCTTTGATGACATATTCACAAATGATATACAGAACATATGTAGATATATCAAATCTATGCCAATTTTAAACACAGGAAAAATATCATTACACAACATTCACACATACATCAGATGAACAAGGTCCTTACATATAGCAATACACTTAGGGACATGGCATGACTGCCAGTGATAATTTTATTCTATGGAGGTCATGACGAACACCTTAGTAGGTTTAGGTTTGATTTCTACTAACACCTCACTAGGTCTTGGTTTGATTTCAACCAAAACTTCAGTGGGTTTTGATTTAGTTTCAACCACTACGTCAGGAATTGTAGGATTACCCTCAACCCAAAAGATAGTGGGCTTGAACAACGATAAAGCTTTGTCTGCCATGGCCTGGAAACACAAGACATTGATTAAGTAATTTGTATCTCTTTTGTTTACATAGGAATCAACTTATTAAATAAGATGAACTTCTGTAATAAGAAACCGTTCAAGTATTCTTATGAGATAAAAATTAACTTGTTTCAATAACACTTGGTTTTGTTTAAATGGCCCTAAAGAACTTAAACCTAAAGAAGAATTAGTGCAAGCTAGGCCAAACTCATGGTATATCCTAATGCAATAGCATAAACGTAAGAGACCTAATTCCATCAAAATGTAGCAAACCATCGGAATCCTAACCATACCATCGCAATGAAACAATCATCGGAATCCTAGTGAAATAACATCCTATCGCAATATCTAAAGCCATCGCAATCAGTGCATTTCCATCGGAATAACTGGGAAGTCATCTCAATATTACCCATCGCAATACATAGTGCGAAGCCATCGCAATGACACATCGGAATGTGCTATCGCAACATGCCATCGCAATGATCCATCGTAATGGCCATCGCAATGAGCCTATCGCAACGAGCCATCAGAATGACTCATCGCAACGACCCATCGCAATGAACCATCACAATGACTCATCGCAAAGAGCATCGCAATGAGCCATAGTAATGACTCATCGCAATAGCCCATCGCAAAGAGTCATCGGAATGACTCATCGCAATGACAGCATCGCAATGATGTATCGTAATGTACATCGAAATCCATGAAAGGGATTCGATCTCAACTTTGACTTCACGATCTGGAATTTTAGGCAATGTTTTAATCGATTCTGAGCAAAACCAATGTGTAATTATGTATCCTTAACAAATCCCAGCACTTAAAATACATATTCATGGCCAAAACCAAGAAACCCTAAAGCAAAAAACGTGATCTAACGTTCCTGTGTTGATACATGAAGAAGTAACAGTTTTAACGAGATTAAACAAGCCATAGATATATTACCTAGATATTAAGCAGCAAGAAATAAGTTACAACACTCGGGTCAAAATGGAGCTTGAGGTCTTTGACAATGGCGGAAAAAGAGTGTGTTTGTGTGTTTTTTCAATAAAGACGAGAAGGAGGGGGGGGGTTGTTTTTGACTTGGTCAAAATTGATTCAAGCCCCTACCATTATTGCAAAAGTGCAAAACTGGTCCCCCTATTTAAATTGTTAGTTAAAGTTAAAGTTAAATTTAACTTAACATACAATAAACTTGTTCCCAAACACTAACACAACTACTAGACACCAAAGTGTTAATGACCTATGCAAGAGATACTTAAATCACACAAGGCACACATAGCGTAACTGAAGATGACGGGTAGCTAATATTTTCTGACAATCCTTTTTAATGACCATATTTGTTATCACGAAGAATTAATATTTGCTCCCCCTTAATCCCTGACCCGTTTTCTATTTAAAGAGCAGTAGTCAAAGATATTAAGGACACAACTATTAAATAGGACATTTGCCGGTTAAGTGATTATATAGAACGATTCTGGTGGAAATAAGATTTCTCTTATTTTAAACAAGATAAGTGCACTGAAACGTACACGAATTTGTGTTAGACCAAGTTATTAAGTAAACTTGGCCCCTTACAAGGTTTTAAAGTAAAACCTTGCCCGAGAAACTTAATTCCCGTTGTGAGACAACGTTTTCAAAAGAAATACGTGACTTTAATACGAAAAGCGGGTTGCAGTAAGAAATAACTACAAGCCATAATGGGCATGTTTTAAAACTTGTACAACTTTTATACGGACTCTATTTATGGCGCCGTGTCAATAGTAATCGACATTTCTAAAGCCGTAAATATTACCATACTAAAAGACATGCCCGAGTTGAAAAGAAAAATATTTTTGGGTTTTCTTGGTTTTATATTTTTTATGGTTTTTTTTTCTTGGTTTTATATTTTTATGGTTTTTTCTTGGTTTTATCTTTTTGTATTTTGCTTTTGATGGTTTAAGTATGTACGATAATATAAAAGATCACGATCAAAGGATACTCGAGAATAGTTTACCAGTACTATTCTTCAGACTCTTCTGCCAACTCCTTAAGTGTAGCTGGTGAAAATGATTTCATGCCTCAAAAACTCGATGCGTCCTCGATCTAAGGCCTTTGTGAATATATCTGCCAGCTGATACTCAGTGTTGACGAAGTATAGTTCGATCACTCCATTTTCCACTTGCTCCTTGATGAAATGGTAGCGGATGTCAATGTGCTTTGCCCGAGAGTGTTGAACATAGTTGCAGCATAGAGCGATTGCACTTTTGTTATCACAGTACATCAGGATTTTGTTGAATCCAAGACCGTAGTCAGTCAATTGTGATCTCATCCAAAGAACTTGAGCACAACAACCGGACATAGCTATGTATTCAGCCTCAGTACTTGATATCGCAGCGCTTTTCTGTCTTTTTGATGCCCAACTGATGAGTCTATCTCCAAGGAGTTGCACACTGCCAGAAGTGCTACGTCTGGTATCTTGACACCCGGCATAATCTGCATCTGCATATGAAATTAATGCAATAGAGGAATCCTTCGGATACCACAGACCACGATTAAGTGTTCCTTTTAGATACCGAAAGATCCTTTTCACAACATGTAAGTGCTTTTCGGTAGGCCGAGCCGGATACCGGGCACACATGCCTATAGCAAACTGCAAATCAGGCCTGCTAGCAATCAGATAGAGAAGGGTGCCGATCATTCCACGGTAAAGTTTAGGATCGACAGCTATCCCTTCCTTATCTTCATCTAACTTGGATCTCTCCACCATTGGAGTATCCACGGGGTCACAGTTTTCAAAGTGATATTTCTTTAAGGATTCAAGAGCAAATTTGGATTGATTAATAAAGATGCCTCTGGGATTCTGAGAAATTTGCAACCCTAAGAAAAATGAAAATTTTCCCATCATCGACATCTTAAAACGTGTGGACATAATTTTCTCAAAACGGTCAGACAAACGTTGATTAGTAGCAGCAAATATTATATCATCAACATAAATTTGTACCAGTATCATGTTGATGTCCTCCTTGAGAATGAATAATGTGGGGTCCACTTTGCCTTTGGAGAAGCCTTTGGAGGTGAGATACGTCGATAAGAGATCATACCACGCGCGTGGTGTCTGTTTCAACCCGTAAAGAGCCTTCTTGAGCTTGTACACATGATTAGGATACTCTGAATTGACGAATCCATTCGGCTGGCTTACATAGACATCTTCCCTTAATTCACCATTAAGAAATGCCGTCTTAACATCCATTTGGTAGACGATCATATTCATGTGAGCAGCATAAGCAAGGAATAGTCTAATTACCTCCAATCGTGTAACAGGAGCAAAGGATTCTTCAAAATCGATACCCAAAGCTTGTTTGTAACCTCTAGCGACCAATCTAGCTTTGTTTTTCAGCACACTACCTAACTCATCGAGCTTAACCTTGTATACCCACAACACTGTCAGGATTTCAACGTTGCTGGGTAATGGAACTAATTCCCACACTTCAAGACGTTGGAATTCATTAAGTTCCTCTTGCATGGCTTTAATCCATGATGATTTGGTCATGGCTTGTTGCCAGTTTTTAGGTTCAGTGTCTGAAAGAAATGCATCAAAATAGCAATATAATGCATGTTCTTGGAGTTGATGGCGTGTTAAGACTGGTCGATCGATGTCACCAATAATATTGCGGATTGGGTGATCCTTTGTCCATTTAGTGTTGTGAGTTTCAATCCGTGGTGGTCGGGAGTGAACGATTGCAGGAGCTTCCTCTGAGGTAGACGCACCCGTAGGGTCATCAGGTATATGTGAACCAAAGAAGGGAAGCTCTTGTAAGTGAGCATATTCCAGATCGTGATCATATAGTTCCTCTTCAACATCATTTGGAACGAGTGGGGGTGATGATTCAGGTGTTGTTTGAGAATTGGTGGGAGATGGGACATCATGTTCAAGAGTAATAGTAGATGCCTCGGATAGATTTCCATTATCTTGAGCAACAACTACGGGAATCGGAGCTACTGCTGCAGTTGCTGGAGAATCATTACTCTGTGGATCGAAGAATTCATCAAACATAGGTTGAAATAATTTATCCCACTCGGACCTTGTTGGTGGTAAAAATGATGGAGAAGTAGGATTGTTGGGAATTAATCCGGAACTGATTGTACCGGTTCCCATCTCGTGTAATGCGGGTTCAGAGCTGTGTTGCTCAGAAGCCATCGCTGTCAGCTCATCAAAATCGACATCCAAAGTTTCTACAATCTTGCCAAGTCGACAGTTATAAATCCGGTAAGCTTTCTTTGCAGGCGAGTATCCAATGAAAATTCCAATATCAGCCTTCGGTTGAAGTTTTCCCAGATTCTCACTATTTGTATTCGGATAGCAAAGTGCACCAAACACATGAAGATATGATATATCGGGTTTGTGTCCATGAAGAAGCTCATATGGAGTTTTACCATGACGTTTGTGAATGATGGAGCGGTTTTGGGTATAACATGCGGTTGCCACTGCTTCTGCCCATAAGAATAAAGGAGCATTCGCATAAATCAACATAGTCCGAGCATCTTCCATAAGTGTACGGTTACGTCTTTCAACGACACCATTTTGTTGTGGAGTGCGAGCCACAGATGTTTCATGAGAAATACCAACCTTTTCATAATAAGTTCGAAGAGTCTGATTAACGAACTCAGTGCCGTTATTAGTCCGAATGCGGAGAACAGTAGCATTACGACGTACTTGGATCATCTTTACGAAAGTAATAATATACTCTGGTGCTTGATCCTTAGATGCTAAAAACTTTACCCATGTAAACCTTGAGAAATCATCCACTATGACGAGGATGTATTTTCTACCACTCACACTAGCTGTACGCATTGGCCCGTAAAGATCCATGTGCAAAAGATACAGTGGTTCTTGGTTGGTGTCTTCTGCTTTAGGTTTGTAAGATTTCTTGGTGCTTTTCCCCAATGAACACGCGGAACATAAATGATCCTTGTCGAACTTAAGTTTCGGAAGACCACGAACAAGTTCGTTTCTAGCCAAATGGTTAATAGCATCAAAGTTAAGATGAGATAACCGTCGATGTCACAACCATGACTTGGTCTTAGATGCTTTGGAGAGTAGGCAAACAGGAGAGGCGACCATCATGTTTTGAATAGACAAAGTATAGAGATTATCCCATCGAGAACCCTTTAACAAATCATTTCCCGCAAGATCGCGAATGAAGCAAGTATGTTGTCGAAAGGCCACTTCAAGGTCAGAATCGCAGAATTGTCCTACTGAGAATAGATTGTGACCAAGTCCCTCCACATAGTAAACCCTTGAAATCGTGACATTCCCAATTTGGTATTCACCATAACCCATGATCTTTGCAATATGATCGTTGCCGAATTTTACCGTTCCTAGAAACTTGCTGACGAAATTTTTGAGCATCGAGCGGTCTCCAGTCATATGTTTGGAGCACCCCGAGTCCAAATACCAAAGAATAATTTGGACGACCTGAAAATTTTACCAAACACAGACGATGTATCGGATTCTAATTGTTCTTCTGAGTTAGCAGGTACAAATACAGTTATCTTAGATTTGCTATCAGATGAAACTTTAGGTTTCCAGATTTTCTTACTAGTTGTTGGCTTAGATTCTAGTTGTCTAGTATTCTTAGGTACTTTTTGATTGGGGACATTACCACTGGTAGGCACATTAGTGGGGGCAGACCTAGTTAAAGGGCGCTTTTTCCATTTCTTAGTGCTAGTGTTCCTATTTAAAGGACGCTTAGACCTAACTTCCGTGGATGTGATCCTAGTTAAAGGGCACGTAGTTCCATTTGCAGTAAAGGTCCTACCAGTGGGTTTCCATTGCCACCCAACTTGGGTAAATTTCTTCCCTGTTGGAGTCCATTCAAGATTGTTCTTAATAGCATGCATTTCATTCACGTGATCAACAAGGCATAAATCATGATGCTGAGAAAACATGCATTCATTACAATTCCAACATTTCGCATTAGAATTCACATTTTGCTTAGGTTTCCACTCATAAAGAGGACCTTTTGTCTTAGCTACATGATTCTTTTTATTTAAAACTGAAATAACATTCCTAGGGTGCACTTCTACTTTCTTCTTCTCAGTCCTATTAGTGGAAGGCTTGATCCTATCTTTCTTTCCTCGAGATCCTTTAGCCTTAGTGGACACAGTTACTCCTGTAGAAGCCAAGGGAACATTAGTTACAGATTTTAAAGGTGCCTTACTTGTTGGTGCTAGTGATGGTTTTGCTCCTGGGGTCTTATTGAATGGAGTTACAGCAATGGGTCGATTAGTGAGTAGTGCAGAACCCGGTTTTCCTATGTATTGCAAATATGCTAAGCAATATTGAACACGCTTAATGTATTCATGAGCTGAATAGTAGTAAATGCTTGAGGGATCTAACGCATACAAATCATCTAAAATATCCCTAACCAGATCTACGTGCTTAGTTGCATTCCTCATATAATCATCGTAGGTAACCGGGTTTTTCTTATGGAGCGGGTTCTATAAAGCACTACTGACTTGGTTGTTGGAGCACTAGAGGACGGTGCAGAGTTGCTAGCTAAGTTATTAACAACTTCTTGTCGGGTGAGAAGAAGTGTCTCCTTTAACTCGGGCAAAACCATGTTTTTGTCTATGAGCTGAATTTTTAGGTCAGAGGTTTCCTCACATTTCTTGTTCAGTTTGTCAATTAAAGACTTTCGCTCTGTCGCATTAAACGCGAGGTGTTCTTCTATTGAACCAGAAATTTGTGAGTCTCCCTGCCTTACTTGTTCACGCTCTCCTAGTATAGAATTAATTCTATTTTCTAGGACATGATTCTTAGCCTCTACAGCCTCTAGTTCCGTTTTTGTTTCTACTAATTCTCTCTTAAGTCTCATCATCTCTTCTTTTAAATTTTGAACCATCTGAATCATCTTGTCACTTGTCTCAACGGAGTTTCCACCATCATTTAGTTTTGAAAGAGTTTCATTTTTAGATTGATTCTCAATTTCAAGAGATATAGAATGTTGTTGAAGCTCGTTAAAACTTTTTGAGAGTGTATTATACGAATCTTGAAGCTTTAAAAATTCAGTGTTGGATTCATGACAAGAATGATTTTCTACAGTATTCACATTTTCAACAGTATTCACAGATTCATGCACATCATCACAAATATTCACAGTAGATGAGATTTCATGAGTATATTGAATAGTAATAACTTGCATCACTTCGAGAGACACCATATGTTCTAAAAGCAGTCATATTCTGATAAGATCTTTTCCTTTTCAATTAAGTGTTGTTCATAAGCATCATCCATTTTATTGAAAACTTTTTGAACTTCACCAATTTCAAAACTTAAATTACACGCTAGATCATAGACTCCTTGTTTAATATGGTCCACAAACGGAACGATCGCTTCTTCAAACACCGTTTTCATGTGTTCGAACGCCCATTCTCCAGCGGTTTGAGCCGTTGAAGTCGTACATTCCAAGATGACCTTGTCAAAATCGGTAAGGTATTGCCCAATCTCTTCAATGCTGAGCTTTACCGTACTAACCGGGGGAAGATTCTTAGGAATTTCCTTTGGTTTGTCCGAGTTGACAAGTGTAGGAATTATACTAAGGCATTCTCTAGTACGCATGAAAGTGGATGTTTGGAGAGTCCTCTTTTTCATATTAAAACGAATTCTAAGATCTATTGTGGCATTTTTTGCATTCATTGAAGCATAATCATATTCAGGATATGTCGAAAGTAATTTTAACTGCTTTTCATCATATGGTGTCATGGAATCACTTGAGAACACTATCGGATCTAATACCAAACCTAACTTTGTTGCATCATACAGTCGTGGGTTGTGGTTAAGTGCTTGCTTTGCATAACCTGGGTTAGGTGGTAAGTCTATGAGACGCGATAGGTTGAACTCTTTAAATGATGCATGAAACAAGTGTACTAGATGTGAAGCAGCATATTGTTTTAAAAGTTTAAGTTCCGTTTCTTTTATTCTGTTAGACGTCTTAATTTCCATTTCAAGCTATTTGGACTCAATAATTTCAAAATCCGTTTGAAGTTGTTGAAAATTAGTAACGACTGACTCTTTTTCTTTAAGCTCATTCGAAAGATTTGCTCTTAAACTTTCAATTTCAAGCAGATTGTCCATTTGAACTTTCCTAAACCTATCAAATTCAGGATTGGTTAAGGTGGTGGACACAGGAGTCATTTCCAAGGTTTTAACCTTGTCCTTATGCAAAGCAAGCTCAGCAGATAAAGTCTGATTAGCCTTAAGGGTTTCAAGGACCGCATTATTCATTTGGCTAAGCAAAGATGCAGGGACCATAACCAAATCAGGTTGAGCAGATGAATTAATAGTCGTAGGAGCTCCCGGTTGTGGTTCACTCAAAATCTGAGGACTTGCAATGTTATTGCTATCATTGTTTGTCTCATCGATTAAATTACTAACCACCGGAGGCTGTTCCGAATACTCAGACATTTGCTCAACTTGATAAGGTACAATGCTAGTATTTGTAGCAGTATTTGGTACCTCAGCAATGGTATCAGTCCCATAGAGTGAAAGATTTGCCATAAGAGCTGCTTTGGCGGTGTTAAAGTCATCACAATCCGAGTCATATGCATCCAAATCATCACATTGATATGCAGCATTGTTGGTGATGACTGTTGTGAGACCATCAGTTTCAGCTACTCCCAGATCTGCAAGGAATGCCAATTCTTCGTCATCAAGCTCACGACCTTGGGCTTGAGCATTCACCAGGTAAATCTTCTCCTTAAACCATGTGTCATCCCTTCTCCTCTTAGGCTGCTTGCATTCTCGGGCCATGTGCCCTTCCCCTTTGCAGTTGTAGCAAATAACCACCTTCATTTTACCAGTGCTGTTAGCCCTTGTAGCAGTAGAATTCGATGAACGTGCACCAGCAGTAGACGAATTTGATATCCCTTGAAGTGGTTGCACCATGACCCTTCCGTCCTGAATTGCATGTTGTCGAGAGTTAGACGAGTTCCTTAACTGATTGTTAGTTGGTGCTGAACCTCGGTAACCTCTTTTGTTCAAAGTTTGACTTAAAAATGCAGACATCAGAGCTAGGATTTCAGTAGGGCTATCTCCTTGTCTAAATTCAGGGACAGGGATGTCATCTTCACAGTATAATGCTGATGCTGGTTGAGCAACAAACTGATTGGTTGGAATACTTACTTGATGTGAGTAATGATGTTGAGGAGCCTCGAGTTGTGGATAGGTACTAGCAGGGTTGGTGGGAGGTTGATATGGTGAATACTGGTGTGAAGCATAAGGTGATGGGTGTGAATCTCCTTGTGATGATGATGTTGCTGGTTGGTGATAAGATGTTGGCGGCGGTGGCAGAATCGAGTATTGTGGAAAGCTTGGTGTTTGATACACAGGTTGATATGAAGATTTGTGTCCTAAAGCAAGCTGAGAGTTGTGATATGACAGTGTAGGATGATTTGCCAATAATGCCATTGGTTCATGATAAGGTCCTTGAGAGATTCGGTTTTGGATCACATGCTTCTCATGTTGTTGTAAGAAAGCATAGAGTTGATCTAAATTGGACTTGTGTAGATCACGAATCATTTTGACATCAGTCACATATTGACTCCATTCAGGGGGTAGTGTGTTCAAAAACTTGGTGTTTAACTGAAATTGTTCAATCCTTAGATTATAGACATTCATGTCATTCATCAGAGTAGTAAAACGCTAGTAAAAATCATGAAGAGTCTCCCCTGTAATGTATTGGAATCTATCAAACAAATCATATAATTGACATTCTCGTTCTTGCTTAGTGAGAGATGTCCCTTGTAGCAAAACCGCAAGTCGATCCCAAAGATTCTTGGCCACTTTATGTTCACTCACCATTCTGAAGATATTAGGTGGAAGGGCTTGAAGAATTGTCTGAACAGCCCTTTCATCGGCATCTGCAATGAGTTTGTTGGCATCGGTTAACTCATGATACTGCCTTGGCCTTGTCACATTGTTGACTGTAACCTCTCCCCAATCTAATGGACCTTTGTCAATTGATTCTAGCATAAGTCGACCACTTTGTTTACCCATGATGTACGTTCTCATGCGACTTTGCCATGATTCAAATAAATCTTTGATGAGCAAAGGCGGGCGAGTATCGGTACCTGAAATGATCGATAAATCGGTGAGTGAAGTCATAGTTGGCATAAATAAATGTGAATTCATTTTGTGATCCCTTGAAAACAAAGATTATCAAAGATGATCGAACAATGAAATAAGGTTAAGTGTTTTAATGTTGTTGAAATAAAGATGTTGCGTGTTTTTGTGACAGATTACAAACTTGAAACGAAATCCTCTAAGTTGAAAATACTATCTCAATACCCAAACTTCTTAGTCTCAATGTGAAAATCTCAAAGTGTCGTAAGTCTCAAAATTAATCCGTCGAAATGCTAAAAGTAACCAATCGGAATGTTATCTAAAGCCCTGATCGGAATATTGTCTAATCGGAAACCTAGTCGGAATGTTTTCCAATCGGAATGACAACTGAACCCTGATCGGAATACTTACCAATCGGAATGATATAGAATGCCTGGTCGGAATACTTACCAATCGGAATACGTAACTAAGCCTCCTATCGGAATACTTGCCAATCGAAAACCCCTGTCGGAATACTTACCAATCGGAAACCGTGTCGGAATACTTACCAATCGGAATGATATAGAATACCTGGTCGGAATACTTACCAATCGGAATGGTATAGAATACCTGGTCGGAATACTTACCAATCGGAATACTTGACTAATCCTCCTATCGGAATACTTGCCAATCGGAAACCCCTGTCAGAATACTTACCAATCGGAAAACAGATTGGAATATGTAAACCCTTTTCCGATTTGACTGATTGGAACCCCTAAACCCTTTTCCGATTGTACTGATCGGAATAACGGTACTGTTACGAAATTTTGAAGCTAAAAAATGAGATTTTCGACAAGAAAAACGTGATTTGAAGCAAACCAAAACACCCAAAACACTACTAAAGGTATTTAGAAGATATATGGAGCACTTGGAGAGTCAAAAACACGAAAAAATTGAAACTTGGGTAAAGATCAATCAAAAACACATGAACACACCAAAGTGAACATGAACAACACAAAACCAACCTTTATTTCATCCCATGCTCTTGATACCAAATGTAGAACAATGATAATCTTTATGAATCAAGAGGGTTGATGTTTTTCTAGAGAGAGAAAGTTAGAGAGAGAAGTGAAAGAAACTTGTATTATGTAAAGTGAGAAATAAACAACCAACACCTCTTTCCATGGTGGAAAGAGGTTTAAATACCCCAAGTCCTTAAAGGACTTGGGCTTCCGGCCCATGAACATGCTCATGGGTCGGGCTATGTAATGAATGACACTTAACTTAACTACGAGCCTATAACTACATTGTTGGAGTGACCGAGACTTTCTAAATGCGTAAAACGTATTTCCAACAGGATTAACAAAAGGTACTCGAGGGAATAATTTGTACACTTTGTCTCTACAAGATATGATGACCGCTTCTCCCATATGTCTTCTCTCCAAATCATCAAAGACTAAGTCATGGTTATGGCATCGACAGTCATCTCATCTTAACTTTGAGGCTATTAATCATTTGGCGAAAAACGAACTTGTACTTATATTTCACAAGGACCATTTATGTTCCGCGTGTATAATGGAGAAAAGCACTGAGAAATCATACAAACCCAAGACTGAAGACACCAACCAAGAGAAACTGTATTTGTTGCATATGGATCTTTGTGGGCCAATGCGTGTTGAAAGTCTTAGTGGTAAAAAGTACATCCTCGTCATTGTGGATGATTACTCTCGGTTTACATGGGTGAAATTTCTTACAACAAAAAATGAGGCACCTAAATTCATCATCGGATTTCTCAAGATGATTCAAGTGCATCTCAACACTATTGTCCGACGCATTCACACAAATAATGGAACCGAATTTATGAATCAAATCTTACGTGATTATTATGAAGAAGTTGGTATATCTCATGAAACATCTGTTGCTCGCACTCGACAACAATACGATATCATTGAAAGGCGAAATCGCACACTTATGGAAGCTGCTCGAACGATGTTAATTTACGCAAAGGCTCCATTGTTTTTATGGGCAGAAGCAGTATCTACAACAGTTTACACCCAAAACCGGTCACTAATTCGAAAACGCCATGGCAAAACACCTTATGAGCTCCTACATGGAAAAGTACCAGATTTATCATATCTTCATGTATTTGGCTCTCTTTGCTATCCAAATAATGATGGTGACGATTTGAGAAAACTTGAACCCACGGCTGATATTGGCATTTTCATTGGTTATGCACCCACAAAGAAGGCATACCGAATCTACAATCGTAATTTTCGTAAGATCCTCGAAACTATGAATGTTGATTTTGATGAGCTCAACAATGGCTTCTGAGCAAAGCAGCTCTGAACCCGTACTTCATGAAATGGGACCCAGTAACATTAGTTTTGGTCTTGTCCCAAACAACCCTTCTTCATCATCATTTACACCACCTTCTAGGAATGAATGGGATATGTTGTTCCAACCGTTCTTTGATGAATTCTTTACTCCTTCAAATATTGTTGCTCCAGAACCTGAAGTAATAGCTCCGATTACCGAAGTTGTTGCTCCAGCAACCGAAGCACAATCAGATACGTCTACACCAACAATTGGGCAAGAGGCATCTTCAACGAGTAATTCTTAACCAACACATGTATCAACTACCCATGTCATGCCTATTGATGATGAAGAGGATGATGATGATCACAATTTGGAATTCGCTCAAATGCGTGAACTTCCATTCTTTGGTGTACTAATTCCCGACCATAATCAAGCCGGGTCGTCCACCTCAGAGGAAGCTCCTACTACGGTCTACTACTATAATCCACATATTCGTGAACATGACATCAAGTGGACAAAGGATCATCTTATAGATTCTATTATTGGTGACCCTAATCGTCCGGTATCCACACGAAGTCAGTTACAAGAAAGTGCAATGTTTTGTCATTTTGATGCTTTTCTAAGTGAAGTTGAACCTAAGACGTGGCAATAAACATTTACCCAATCTTGTTGGATAGAAGCTATGCAAGAAGAACTTAATGAATTTGTACGTCTTGATGTATGGGAACTTGGCCCATGCCCGGATCAAGTGAAGTTACTCACTTTGAAATGTTTACAAGGTGAAATTCGATGAGTTAGGCGGAATATTGAAGAACAAGGCTCGACTAGTAGCTCGTGGATACAAGCAATTATTGGGCATCGATTTTATGGAATCCTTTGCACCGGTTGCCTATTTGGAAGCTATTAGACTATTCCTCGCTTATGCAGCCCACATGAATATGATCGTCTATCAAATGGATCTGAAGACGGCATTTCTCAATGGTAAAATCAAGGAAGAGGTCTATGTTCAACAGCCGGATGGTTTTGTGAACTCTAAATATCCTAATCACGTGTACAAGCTTAAGAAGGCTCTTTATGGGTTGAAGCAAGCTCTACGCGCGTGGTATGATGTATTATCACAATTCCTCATTACACAAGGCTTCGCTAAAGGCAAGGTACATCCTACGCTGTTCATTCAGAAACGAGGTAAAGATATGATTATGGTACAAATATATGTTGATGATATTATATTTGCTGCCTCAACCCAAACCTTATCGGATGAGTTTGGGGCACTCATGTCTTCCAAGTTTAAGATGTCAATGATGGGCAAGGTATCATTTTTCTTAGGACTTCAGATACCTTAGAGTCCCAGAGGCATCTTTATTGATTAATCCAAGTATGCCCTTGAATCGCATAAGAAATATAAGATGGAATCTTGCGACCCCGTGGATACTCCAATGGTGGAACGAACTAAGCTAGATGCAGATCCACATGGGGATTGCCGATGATCCGACACTTTATTGTGGAATGATCGGCACCCTTCTGTATATCACAGCTAGTCGACCTGATCTCCAATTTTCTATATGTATGTGTGATCGGTATCAAACTCGGCCTACTGAGTTACACTTAGCTACTGTTAAATGGATCTTTCGGTATCTTAAAGGAACCATTAATCGGGGACTTTGGTATTCGAAGGACTCGTCGATTGCACTAATGGCATATGTAGATGCGGATCACGCGGGTTGTCAAGATACAAGGCGTAGCACGAGTGGAACTTTGCAACTACTAGGAGATCGACTAATCAGTTGGGCATCAAAAAGGCAGAAAAGCGCTACAATTTCAAGTACGGAGGCAGAATACATAGCTATGTCCGGTTGCTGTGCTCAAATTGTTTGGATGAGATAGAAATTAACCGACTCTGGTCTAGGTTTCAACAAAATTCCGATGTACTGCGACAACGAAAGTGCAATTGCCTTATGCTGCAAAAACGTTCAATTCTCCCGGTCGAAGCATATTGACATTCGCTACCACTTTATCAAGGAGCAAGTGAAAAATGGAGTGATCGAGCTTTACTTTGTCTGATCTGAGTAAAAATTAGCAGATATATTCACGAAGACTTTAGATCGCGCTCGAATTGAATTTTTGGCCGACAAGCTAGGATTGAGAACTTTCTCGCCGGAGACTCTAAAGGAATTGGCAGATGAAGCGAAAGAATAGTGGTGGTAAACTATTCTCCATATCCTTGGTGATCATCTGTATATATATTGTTTATATTTTTATCCACAAAAGCAAAATACAAAAATATATAACCATATAAAAACCATAAAAATTGAAAAATTAAGAAAAATCCAAAAATATTTTTACTTTATTTTTCAAAGGCATGTCTTTTGGGACGATAATATTTACGGCCTTAGAAATGTTGATTAATATTGACACGGCGCCATAAATAGAGTTCGTACAAAGTTGTAAATATTTCATAAAACATGCCTATATGGCTTGTAGTTATTTCAGACTGCAACCCGCTTTTCATATTAAAGTCAAGTATTTCTTATGAAAGCCTTGGTTCAAAACAGGAATTAATTTTCTCGGGCATGGTTTACTTTATAACCATGTAAGGGATTGTGTTTACGCTATAACACAATCTAACACGAATAAATGTACGCATCAGTGCTTTTATTTGTTAAAACGAGAGAAATCTTGTTTTTATGAAGTTATCATCTCTACAACCATATCAATCTACAATTGGTATCTATATACTCGACAATGTGACTACTCAAACGACGACTACATCTCTTTCAATAGAACACGGGTCAACAATTGAGGGGGACCAATTGTCAAGCATTCAGAATCTTCGATGCTGAACGTGCCAAGTTCACAAATTGGTGACAAGACAACAATACCAATCGTACATGTGGTCACAAGAGATAGATTCAGATGTGACGAGGCGACCAACATTTGCCGATAAGAACCATGTGGTCGTATCATATGATGTTCTCATCAATCAGGTCCAACCTTGTCAATTTATTCTTCTATGGTGAATATGTGATTATTTTACAAATCGGTATCATATCTCACACATTGATATCATGAAGATAATTGGATTTGCATTTTTCTTCCCAATTTTTTTCTTAAAATGTTATTAAATCAATTGATATAAAACACATCGATTGGGTTAATATTTTTAATATGGGGGAGAAAATGTGATTTAATATGGGAAATGATTAATCAAAAATGGTTTGACCTAACGTGATAGCTCATCCCAGCATGTGCAAAATGTTTTCGAATATCGTGGCATATGTTAAGGGGGGGCAAAACGGATTTGCACATCAAAATGGATTTTCATGGTGAAATATACTTACCCTAAACCCATTTATTTCACGACGATGAAGATTGTTGGTAGAATAGGTTAAGTCCAATGATTCTTCCAAAACCGGAGGAATCTTCCCAAGGACATTACATAGCTATAAATAGTAATCCTTAGAAAAGATGGAGAAAGATTGTGAATGTAGCTGAATGCCAACCAAGTACTTAAGTTAGCACTGGAACAATCACAACAAGGTGCTAGTTATAACGTATTGGTAAGCATTGAAGGGGTGGAAGAATGAAAAAGTATTGCAAAGATAAAGGGTCTAAAGAAAGAAGTCATCCTTACAACCTTAGGCAGAAACCGGTTCAACACATATGCTATTGAGATCATTTTAATGATGCTCGATATTGAAGATAGACATCATGGACCCAGTGATGCAGTGCACAACCCATCCCAGCTAACTTAGATATCTCTCAAAAGGTATTTGTTTTAATCACACGGAGACAATGCATTATCTATCGATTTATTCACTCCGAATATATTGATATTGAAATGGTGGCACTCCTCTCCAGCCTCCGATCACTAGAATCCAAAGTGCACGATCGAGTCTGGAGCCATTTGAGATTGTCAAATATCTCATTAGGACACATTTCCATATTCCCTTGCTTCTTCACACACTATGAAAAGTAAGAAAGATAATAAGAGTCCTACATAAAATCTTCATAATCTTGCCTGAACATCCGAGTAATACGCAAGTATTTACAATGAAGATGGAAATCCTTCTTGAGCGAACATTAAAAAGCTCATGGTAGGTGACTTGTGAGATTCTATAAGAATCAAACTTGTGATAACTGGAGAGCAACAATGGTTTAATTCTTAACTGAATTTAAACACGTGCCAGGCCTCTACGCAATATCTTAGTGATCTTGCCAGAACACTCAGAGTGATACCTTAGTGTTCACAGTGATGAGTGGAAATCCTTCAAGTGTTAACCTCAAACAACACTTGGTAGGTAACGTGCAAGATTCCATAAGAATCAAGCTCGTGACAACTGGAAAGCAACGATGGTGCGATTCTTTAATGAATCTAACTTGTTCCAGGAATCAGAATTGATGGCTTCAATCATGCGGATAATTTATCCAAATGATTCACTCTTTACGTTCGCAGTCAGCTTTGGACGATCGATTAAAGAGAACGGGTCTACCCGCAAAATCTTGACACGGAGATTTTTAATTAAATCTACCTACCACAAGTACGATATTTTATATCGTCCAACGGTCTTCACCGACCGGAGGTAAAATGCTATCGAATTAGAAGGAAATATTCAAAGCCATTTCGTTCGTGTCTACTTATGTTGCGGTAGTTGAGGACGGTGGCGTTGCGGTGTCCGAGAAGACGTCATCCCCGCATGCTTATACTTCATGCACTTAATACTTAATCTAATTCAAGAAATCCTAAAAGTTAAGTCTTCCGCTGTATCGAACTTTAAAGCTTTCAAGAATATTGAAGGTATAAGTATGTGGGACATAAAGTCACGAAGAGGCGGATATTACAAGTGATGGATGAACAAGAACAAGGCAAGAGATTAATATTCAAGATTGATATCAAAGATCTCATCAACATGTTCACTAGAAAAGAAAAAGAAAAGAAAGACGAAGACTACGAGCTCAAGACAAGCATAGTATGGTAGGTTTATTTTAATATTGTAACTTGGATAATGCCCTTGTTTGGAGTGACCTCCCTTCGGGGGAGATTGTTGGAAATACGTTTTACGTATTTAGAAAGGTTCGGTCACTCCAACAATATATAAGTTTGTATCTCGTAGTCTAGCATCGTAATATTAAACAAACAAGGCCAAGCCAAGCCTACAACATGTTCAGGACGGCGGCCCATTGTATGCCTAAGCCCATCTCATGGGCTTGGGTATATAAACCCTCTCCTTAGTTGGAGAGGGTGTGGTTCACTTCATAATTACACATAGTAAAGTGTGTTTATTCATACTTTCTCTCTCTAAGTGTGTGTGTTCTCACCATCTTTCTATCTCTTTCTCTCTCTAGAATAAAAGCAAGATTTACAATATCCTACAAAAACACACACTAAACATTTTTTTTCTCTCCCCCTTTTTCTTTCCTCTTGAACCGTGACCTAAAACACCCCTCTTACACAATTTTTTCTTGGTTTCTAGTTTGATCCATCCAAAACTAAAACAAGTCCCATGTTCCAAATTTAATGGTGATTCCATTGATACAAAAATCCTATACATGCATCAAGATTTTATGTTCTTATGATTTTCATGGTGGGGATGAGTCTTGATCATCATGCATGTAATGATCTTGGTAAGATCATCATGTTTTGATGTTAAAAAGTTTAAGTTTTTGGATTTTGATTTTGTTTATGTTGCATGCAAGTGTTTTAGGAGTGTTTGGTTGATGGGTATGATAGTAGAGTAATTTTAGAGGTATGGAATTGTTTAGAATAAGTTGAAAAATTGATTTGGTATGATTATTAAAGAGGTGGTTTTGGACAGTAGGTTTACAGCAGATTTTCGCGCGTTCAAGTTTGGATATAAGTTGAGATTATTTTATTTTGTTTTAGTGGTTGTCGAGAAACTTGTTTTGATATAAGATAGAAATTCTAACTCATTACGGATCAAAAGTTATGCTAGTTTTAGTATTCGTGTACCGGGAGAAGCAAATCGGTACAATCCAAAATTGTGGCTGATTTTGGGTCGACTCTCGGGGACTTTAGGCATGCTTAGATAATGGATACTACTGGTTTTCAAAGTTCACAAACTTAATATGATGAGTCTAGTAGTGGGTTTAAAAGGCGAAATGTCAAGATAGTACTTTTAAAGTGGTATAAACGGTTTTATAAAACAAGTATACATTTTGCCCCAAAATTTAGAGTCGAGTAAAGTGTCGAGATGATGGGTTTTAAAGTGTGAACTTTGGCTCAAATTTTGGCAGGGTCTTATACAGGTTATAAGTGACCTTGACACCAAGTTTCATCAAAATCGGACAAGTCTAGGCAGTGTAGATCGGTGTGTACATTTGGAGTGTACTTGTTGATTTGTAGCTTGGACACATAGTTCAATGCTCGTGTGGCGTGAGTTTGAGTATTCACTATTGAACATGGTGACTTACTCAAGTGTTAAGTCATTATATAAATGACTTATTTACTGGTCCGAGTAATGTAAAGTGATAGTTTGACTTGCGTTGACTTGGCGTCTTATGACGGGTCAATTTCAAGAGTGCAAGTGTTTAAACGAGTAGTGTTGGATTAATGGAATAGTATGGCTTCACTTGGTTCGTGTCATTAGTCATGATGTATGAATACTTTGAAAATATTTGTGTCATATTATACTTGGTATATATCGATATTTGAGTTTGAGTCTTAACGCGCGCCTTATTTTGATAGGTTGCGGCTTCGTGTTTTCCCGGGCATCCATATCGTCGGTGATCATCTTACTACTTATGTTTCTACTCAGCTTCTGAGTATCGTGATTCACTTACCTTGTAAAACCCGCATTAAAATACCATGAAAACTAAACATGAACAGTAAATAAACGAAAATACGATAAAATTAAAACTTTCCATTTATAATATATTACACGTGTCACGACATTAAATAACAAGTATTTACGTATATTATAAATGTGACATGAACACGACCTTAAATTCACGACAATTAAACACGCACTACGCGAATAGTAGTTAAATTAGAAAAACATATGATTTGCCTTACGGACTTATGTTGGTCGCGGCATAGCAAGCAAAACGAAAGAAAAGGGCCTTTGGCCCATTAGCCCAAGTTTAATCCTAAACTAAATAAAACTAAAGGGGATTTAACTTAACATTATTTTTAGAAATCAAGAAACCCTAACTCTCTCTCTCCTCTCTTGCCGCCGGTCGAACAAGAACATAAGGGTGTTCGGGTGGTTTTTGATCTTTAATTTTGGTGTGTACGTGTTCGTGTTCATCAATCTTTTTCATCTACGCATTTGGTAACATCATAGATCTTTTCTTTTTATTCTTTTATTTGATTTATGATGAGCATAATTATCGAATCTTAAAAAAGTATTAAAACATGTTAGATAATCAAGAAAATCAAGAAAATCAAAAAAGGTTTGGTTTGGGTTCGATTTTGGTTCGGCCGACACACAACCGAGAGCACAAGGCTCTCGGCTTGTTTTGTTCGCACCAACATCGAGACCTTAAGGTCTTGGCTTGGTTGGTTTTGGTCGATCGCACACGAAGGGAACCCTAAATCAAATTTGGGGTGTGTTTTGGTTTGATTTGCGTGTCAACCGAGAACACTAAGGTCTCGGTGGGACTTAGTTTCGAACTGTAGGAACCCCGGCTTAAGCCAGGGTGTACTTTGGCTCGACAGTGGGTAGCCGACATCGAGCAAGGGGAACGATGGCCAGGCAGTGGCAACCGGCGAGCCGGGTAGCCACTAGCCGTGGGTTTGCCGCCGGCAGACACCACTAGCCGCCAGCTGTGTGGCGTCGGCTAGGCACTTTTCGGGCTCGAGATTTATTTTAGAACACGGGTTCGGGCTCGGGAATTAATAAAATCAGTTTATTTTATTTATTTGACAAGACTTAGGTTTTAAATATTAAAATTAATATTTCATGATTTAACCTAAGTATTTAGTTAGCCTAATTTAATTAAACATGTTATTTCAATTAAATTCATATATAATCTATAGTTTAATAAATCAACCATGGTAATTATTTAATAAACTATAATATTTAATTCATGACATGCATTTTTACTTATAAGCTTAACTTATATTTTTAGCTTAATAATTCAGCTTATTTCTAATTAGGGAAACTTACTATTTTTAGAACTTTCTATTTTTGGAAACTTACTATTTTAGGAAACCTGCTATTTTTAGAAAGTTACTTAGTATTACAATACAAGTATTATAATACCTTATTACATGAATAATAAACAACAGAACACAAGAATAACTACAGATAATACCACTAAATGGTAAAACATGACAGAACATGAATAATAAGTTAAGAACACACAAGACCAGTAAAATACTCGTATCTCAGACAACTCATATACGTTCCTCATCTTATGTAGTATTATCCGTCAAGGCGGAGTAGGTTCTTCAGCATTTTCGTTAGCTTCTACTGGACACAAGGTACGGATTTCCCGTCCTTCAGTAAGGATAATCTCTTCCTTTATTAGGATTTCCCGTATGCAGCCAACTGTTTTCCCAGTAGTTATAGATTTAAATGCTTATGTTTTATAAGTTACTATAGAAACTAGAAGGGGGGGGGGGGGGGGGGTTGAACAGTTTCTCTTCGGTTTATCTCCTAAATAAAATTCCTTTCAATTAGGAGAGTGTCAAAACCATCTTTTACTTGAAAGCTAGTTGCATAATGATTAGGTTCAATTCTAATGCATTAACAATGACAAGTAGTAAGTGTAATGATGATGAAGGTATGTAAAGAGTAAGGAAAGAAACAACCTAGTAGGAAGACACAAAGATTTATAGTGGTTCGGCAACGAGGCTCTATCCTCTTTCCTACTCCACTCCTTGATTACACCTACTCGAGATTTCTAATATATCCACAAGCTCCGTTCTTGGTGGAGAAAACCTTACAACGTCACTTACATTATTTTCCGACACTAAGGTAAATGTCGAGACCTAATCTTAGCTAGGACCTCCACACAACGTCGCCCACTTCACCATTTTACGACACAAGGCTAGATGTCGAGTTCTAATCTAAAAATAGAACCAATCTTCACAACGTTGCCTACTTCACCAGTTTCTGACACAAGGCTAGATGTCGAGTTCTAATCTAAAGCTAGAACCAATGTTCACGACTCTTCACTTTGAAGCTAAATGAGAACTTCACACAACACAACTACACATCACTTTATAGTTTAGTGAGAACTCACAAGACACAACCACATCACTTTATAGTGTAGTGAGAACTTACACAACTTATTACAACTCAATTAAATATATCCAAGTACACACATGTAACTTGGATCTACACAATACAAATCCAAGCACACACATATACAAAGGATTTACACAACTCTAATCCAAGTATACACAAATAGCTTGGATGAACACAACTAGTCCAAGTATTCACAAATACATTGGATCTACACAAGATGATACAAGTGATTTTGTATGGTTCGGATTAAGATCTCGGTATCTCCTCGAATTGATCTCGGCTCTAAGTGGAATGATTTGTTCTTGGTTAATAAAAAGTTGTTGGTTTGTTTATCGATTTTAAACTAATGACAAATAAGTAAGTGTCGAAGAGTAAACTTAAAGCTTTAAAAGATTAAACTAAAAAGACGAGTTTAAAAATAAATGCTTGAAAACTTAAAGGTAAGATTAGAAAAATACTTGGACAATGAATAAAACTAACACTTGAAAGCTTTGCAAAAACAAGAAATTAAACAAACAATTTAACCCAAATCGGAGTATCACTAAAAAAGGTGATCGGAATATATTCCGATCTACTGATCGGAATGTAGGCAATGATGGTGATCGGAATACATGAAATGGGACCAATAGGAATGTTAGAAACTTGCACAGTCGGAATAAGCAAAAATTAAGCTGATCGGAATAATCAATAAAGGGCAGATCGGAATAACTAAAAACCTTAAATGATCGGAATGTTTGAAAAAGGTCCAGATCAGAATGATGAGAGAAATGCAAATCGGAATAATCAAAAATTTAGTCCAATCAGAATATGGGAAAAATGACTCACCGTCGGAATACTCAAAACCCTTTTCCGATCGGGTGATCGGAATAAGGGATGCTGCTGGTCGGAATACACAGATCGGAAAAGGGTTTATAACCCTTTCCGATGCCTTTTTGATCCGAGATATAAGCAAGGGAATAAGCTATTGAATAAGCTAATACCCAAACTAAAATGAATCCAATAAGAAACAGATTAAATAAGCACTAAAAACAACTTTTCTAACTTTAAATAAGCAAACTTTTAAATCAAATAATAAAAAGATAAACTTTTTATGAAAACTTTAAAAGGTAAATAAGCTAAACCAACAAATAAGCCAATAAGCACAAAGATCTTAAAGCTTATTCGTGTAGAAACTTAAGGAAACATAAAAAGATCAACTTTTTAAGCACGAAAACATAGATGAACAACACGGATCATAAGTAATTCGTACCAAAAGTGAATCAAAATCAAAGAAAGGAAGAATGAGATTAAAGATTAAAAGCTTGAAACTAAACTTGATTAATGAAAAACAATACAAAGGTTTGATCTTGAAAGAAATAAAGATGAAAACTAGTGAGAGAAAGTTTAGAACTTTCTCTCTCTAAAACTAGAGAGAATGAAAAACTAAAAACTAACTAAGACTAACTAACTCCCAATTTTGTGAAGTAAAGTCCTATTTATAGGCGTGTGATGGTGGGCTTGTGAATGGGATTTTGTTTGGGCTTCTTTTCTTCTTTCTTCTTTAGACTTTACGTTTCTTTTAAATAAACGTTTCCAACTTTGGATTTTGAGAAGTGTCGGTGAATAATTCCAACTCGCCTTATAATCTTTTGTTTAATAGACTCGAGTTCTTCGACATATATGAATCTTCCATCTTTGGCTCTATTCTTCGATAAATCTTCAAATAGGCATAATGACTTCAAATCTTTTGCATATCTTGGACAATAGACTTTGTCTTGAGTCTTTTTCTTCGATAAACCCTGTGCAATCCCATGTTTTCTTCAATATTCATCAGATTGACTCTGAAAACACAATAAACACAAAAACCACGCATTCCAAACAAATGATATTAAATACGTGTTTTGGTCTCGTTTTAGCCAGAAATAAGTGGTAAAGGGATGTGTGTTTTCACACCTATCAAATCCCCTACACTTAACCATTGCCATGCCCTCATGCAATGCTTAGCGATAAAGCAAATTTACACTTTCCTCATAATCAATCAACCTTGGCCTTATTAAAATACTGCTAAACAAAAATTAAAGTACTAAGAGAAATTAACTTTAAAGTAAACAAAAGGATAGAAATAACTTGCAAAGAGATCAAGGACTTACATTAGGGCTTTGGTGCTGCGAAGATTTATCACCCTCAAGTTTCACGTTCCCCAAACTAAGCTTAAAAACGAGATCATTGTTATTATAAGTTAGCATATCAAACACTTACACACATGGCTTAATTAAATGCTTAAACTCCCTTATTCCTAGGTGTATCTCTTATATTTTATTTTTGTCTTAGAATGATCATGAAGATGCATTTTTGGACTTATTTCGATAGTTTATTTAGGCTGAAAGCAAAGTAGGACGATTTGATCAATAGTTAGCTAAAGGACAAAATCTCATAAAACTGCTTCTCGGGATATCAAAAAGTTCATATCTTGGCATAACTTGGTTCACGATTTGAGACCTTTTTCGGGCCGATATTTGGCATGTACTTCATACTTCATATCTTGAGAGACGTTCTTGAGATAATGGTCTTCTCATCGTTAATAGAGTTTCTTCACTTGGAGACTTTT
Organism: Glebionis coronaria; assembly: GCA_025667525.1. Taxonomy (NCBI): domain Eukaryota; kingdom Viridiplantae; phylum Streptophyta; class Magnoliopsida; order Asterales; family Asteraceae; genus Glebionis; species Glebionis coronaria. The sequence goes on from CM046876.1 coordinate 182,423,525, forward strand.
GAGGGCTACTCCAACTTTGTTGACCACGACTTCATGATTATTTCTTCAATCTCTAATTGGGATTTTGAGATACAACGATCCGCCTCCTTTTCGGACTTGGATCTATTTATCCTAATACCTTGTTAGGGTCTTTTCGGATAGACTTCTCCATGATCTTTATGGGAGTTGATTGCTTTTCGTCGTGAGTCTTGATCCTTCATATCGATTTTGGGAAAAATGCTTTTCACATCACTTTGGATCTTCAACAATAAAATGGAATCCTCATGCCTTGTTTGGGCCTTTTCGGACTCGCCAATCTTCGCGCCCCGCTTCATAAGTTATGCCTTGGCTATGAACTCTTATCATTACCGAGCAACTTTTAAACTATCTTGGGCTAGAAGCTAAGTAACTTTTCAAATCATACGACCTTACTTATTGCAGATAAATTATTAGCAAGTGATGGGAGAATAGGCAAATAATTATACCAAGTGAGCTTGTGCAAGAATACCGACTTATAATTTACTCTGTCATTTCTTGTTCTCCACAATATAAAATCTCAAGTAATGAGACTCGTGGATGCTTAGCCTAATAAACCAATTAAGGTCTACATGGTTAAGGATACTAGCTAGAATAAACTTGGATAAGTCTATTCGGGTTGAGTCAAAATAATCGCAACGGGCCTAATATGTCAAAGACTTCTAAACTAGCTACACCACTTTATTAATATTTTTGACTTTATATACATATGAAAGTAGCGATAAAAATTTAAAAATTACGACTAAATGGCCAAAGTTAATTAAAAATTTGAAAAATGTTGAAAAAGATGATTTTTCGGTTAAATGAAGGCATTTTAATGGAAAAGTCCACTTAAAACTTCGATAGAAGTCCCCCCTACACTTAAGATAAACATTGTCCTCAATGTTTAAGCATGTGGGAAAAGTCTCCCCTACAGTTAGGACATTGTGCACGTTGGTTAACTCAAGTTAAGGAAGAGACGACTAACGTGATCAATTTCAAATGTGAGTATGAAGAAAATTGAATCACGATAGTTGAGAGATAGAACCGGATTTCGGATAACACGGGAGCACGATACTTTAAAGGTTCCAAAAGTGCATTCATCCCTGTAATCACATCACCACACAAAGACAAACACCTATAGAGGTCCCCCTACACTTAGGAGGTTAAAACGTAAAAGGATAGATACTCGGGCTGCCTCCCGAGGAGCACTTGTTTTTTATAACCGAGTCACGAGCCTGACTCGACCCTAAATTAGTTCATGAGGAACGTGGTGAGGGATGGAATCATCTCCTGAGAGATGTCCTCACCAAAGTACAACTTCACTCGTTGGCCATTCACCTTAAAATTAGGTCCATTAGGTTGAGCGAGCTCGAGAGTACCATATGGAAAAATTTGGGCAATGGTGAATGGGCCGGACCAACGAGATTTCAGCTTGCCCGAAAAGATTTTCAACCGAGAGTTAAAGAGTAAAACTTTGTCTCCGACTTGGAACTCTCGGTTCTTAATCTTGGAGTCGTGAATGAGCTTAGTCTTTTCCTTATAGATCAAAGAATTTTCATAAGCCTCATTACGGAGTTCATTCAGCTCATTGAGTTGGATCTTGCGTAGGTCACCGGCTTTGTTGATATCGAAGTTAGCCCACTTCAAGGCCCAGTAAGCCTTGTGCTCCAACTCAATGGGGAGGTGGCATGCTTTCCCGTACACGAGACGATATGGTGTACAACCAATCGGAGTCTTGTATGCGGTACGGAAAGCCCACAGAGCATCATCAAGTTTATCGGCCCATGAGGTACGATGCTCTCCCACAGTTCGGCGAATAATCAAATCAGCACATTGTTTGAATAGATACGGGTCATCCCAAAAATAAGTCTTAATATCTTTGAAGAACTTCTTCTTTTGTTGGGATGTTAACCCGTCAACGAGAATTCCACCCGCCAAGTAGTTTGCAATGTCCGCAAACCACGGGGTTTCATCAGAAGTCAAGTTGATAGACATTAAGGTCTCCAAGGGAAAAGAATCATTGATTTCTTTGTTCGGATGATCCCCTTGGTAAGGATCCTCAAGTCTACTGAGATGGTCCGCTGCTAGGTTTTCAGCTCCTTTCTTATCGCGAATTTCTATTTTAAATTCTTGGAGTAGCAAAACCCAGCGAAGAAGTCTTGGTTTGGAATCTTGGTTAGTCAACAAGTACTTCAACGCGGAATGATTGGTGTAAACGATTGTGGTAGAAAGGACAAGATAGGGGCAGAACTTCTCAAAGGCATAGACAACAGCTAAAAGCTCTTTTTCGGTTATTGTGTAATGCAATTGAGCCCCCGTCATTGTCTTGCTAGCGTAATGGATTGGTTGGAAGTGTTTTTTCACTCTTTGGCCCAGAACCGCTCCAATAGCAAAGTCACTAGCATCGCACATCAACTCAAAGGGAAGCTCCCAATTAGGGGTAACCAAGACGGGTGCCTTAGTTAGCTTATCCTTAAGCAAGTTGAAGGCTTCAAGACACTCGTTGGAAAAGATAAAAGGAGTATCTTTTTCCAAGAGGTGGGTCATCGGGCGAGCGATTTGAGAAAAATCTTTGATAAAGCGACGGTAGAAGCCCGCATGACCGAGGAAACTTCTCACACCCTTCACGGTTGAAGGTGGAGGCAACTTAGCGATAACATCGACTTTAGCACGGTCCACTTCAAGACCGGCTTTGGAGATCTTGTGTCCTAGCACGATGCCCTCTTTTACCATGAAATGGCATTTTTCCCAATTAAGAACGAGGCGAGTGTCTTCACACCGCTTAAGCATACGTTCTAAATTAGCAAGGCAAGCAGAGAATGAATTGCCATAAAACGAGAAATCATCCATAAATACTTCCATAGTGTCTTCCACCATGTCATGGAAGATAGCCATCATACACCTTTGGAATGTCCTAGGAGCATTACATAAACCAAAAGGCATGCGTTTGTAAGCAAATGTTCCATAGGAACAAGTGAATGTGGTCTTTTCTTGGTCCTTGGGATCGATGGGAATTTGAACATACCCGGAGAAACCGTCTAAAAAGCAGTAATAGTCATTACCCGCAAGACGCTCGAGTGGCAAAGGTACCAAGGAACCCGAGCATCGATAGCAATAACCGTGGGAGATGGTGGAGAAAGATTGTCTTCTTTAAGAATGTTTTCAAAGAGGCGAAGATCTTCATCCCAATTGGTGGTAGAATCGTCATTAGCTAAGTTCACATCGCCCATGGTGGCTTCCAAATCTTTCCAAAGGAGATGAAAGCAATCACCACTCGCAGTGGCAAAGGTACCAAGGAACCCGAGCTTCCTATACCTTCACCGGTGATTGTGACTAAGGTAAACGAGTCACCTGCTCCTATTCCTCATCTTTCTCCTTCCCCAATTTCCCCACCTCTTACTTCTACCCCTCCTCCACCCAAGGATGTGAGTGATCCTATTCTCCCAAAGTCTTCCTCAACCTTGATGGATAAGGTATATCGGAAGAAGAGGAAGGCTTTGGGAGAATAGGATCACTCACATCCTTGGGTGGAGGAGGGGTAGAAGTAAGAGGTGGGGAAATTGGGGAAGGAGAAAGATGAGGAATAGGAGCAGGTGACTCGTTTACCTTAGTCACAATCACCGGTGAAGGTATAGGAAGCTCGGGTTCCTTGGTACCTTTGCCACTGCGAGTGGTGATTGCTTTCATCTCCCCTCTTGGATTCGCAACCGTGTTACTCGGAAGAGTACCCGAAGAAGAGGGTTGATTACCTTGGAAGAAACTAGCCATCATGTTCTTTAAGTCATTCGTTTGACTATCCAAAGTGTTTCTCATATCAGCTCTCAGATCATTCCCTTGTTTCACCAGGTCTGCTTTCAAGTTACGCACTTCCTGTTAGAGATTGTCCACGATCACATCGTTAGTCCTCATGTAGGTCCCAATGTGTTGGTGTAATGCGGTAGGTTGGTTGGGAGGAGCATTGTATGCGGGTGGTTGATAAGCAGGTTGCTGGTAAACTTGGTTGTTTCTTTGAGGTGGATGTTGTTGTTTGTGAGGTGGTATGTATGGTCCACGAGATTGTTGTTGTTGTTGAGGAGGGAGGTTGAGGTTTTGTTGTTGGTTTGGGCTGTTAGGAGTAAAACCGGGTGGTGAGAGATAGTTGTTGGAGCGGTAGCTAAGCAGGTTGCGGTCACCTTGAGGACGAGCTTGATAAGCGGGTTGAGGATAGGTACCGTATGCTGCATTCACATTCTCAGAAGGGTAGTCTTGGGTGGCGGTACAAGTGGTGTAAGAGTGAGGACCCCCGCATATTTCACATGGTTGGCTGACAGCATTGACTTGAGCGTTTTTAGCATTGATGTTGTTGGTGTTGCTGGCGGTTTGGGTAGCAAGCGATTCAAGAAGCGCAGTGATTTTGTCAAGTCGCTTGTCGTTGTCACTAGTACTAGCACTAGCGACATTAGTCCGCACACTCTTGGTTTGCACACGAGACTTATTCTCAATGATATCCCAAGCGGCATTAAAAGTCTTAGCCAAAAGATTACCACCCGAGGCACTGTTTAGTGAATCTTGGTCATTCATGCTTAAACCATTATAAAAAGTGTTAACTTGGTGTACTTTGGTAAAACCATGTTGTGGGCATTTTCTCAAAAGGTCTTTGAAACGGTCCCAAGATTCACTAAAATATTCATCGTACTTTTGTTCAAAATTGATAATTTCATTCCGCAAAGCGGTAGTACGAGAGGGTGGGAAAAAGTAGTTGATAAACTTGGTCTCCAAATCCGTCCACGTAAGAATACTCTGTGGCGGTTCCATAGCAAGCCAATGCCGGGCTTGTCCCTCTAAAGAAAAGGGAAAAAGTTGCAAACGGATTACCTCTTGTGGAACACCATTGAATTTGACCATATTCGTTAGTTGCAAGAATCTCTTGATGTGGTCATGTGGATCATCAATGGTACGCCCCAAGAATGGTTGAGCAGAGACCATCTGGATAAAGCCGGATTTGAGCTCAAAGTTGTTGGCTGCAATCGCGGTTATGCCAATTGGATCATCGTTACCATCTACATGTGCTTGCATAAGTTCAATCATCGGGCGATTATCCGGTAGAGGCTCATTGTTGTTGTTATTATTGTTGTTGAAAGGTGGGTTGTTATTATTATTGTTTTGAGGTGGGTTATTGTTGTTGTTTTGTACACCGGCCATGTCTAATTCTTCAAGAGGCTCGGGCTCTTGATAAGACGTTGATCGTGTACGCATGCACCTGCAAAAGAACTAACAAGGCAAAAACAAAGCAAAAATATTTTTTGGTTTTTATGGTTTTTAATTTTAATTTTTTTTTGTATTTTTGAAAATTTTATATTTTTTAGGATTTTTGAAATTTTTTATGAAAAAGTAACGTTCACGGTGAACGGATCCCAAAATCCAAGTTCTCACAAAAAACTGTTGATCTTAACGAGAAGATCCGGCAGCGGCGCCATTTGATACAAGTGATTTTGTATGGTTCGGATTAAGATCTCGGTATCTCCTCGAATTGATCTCGGCTCTAAGTGGAATGATTTGTTCTTGGTTAATAAAAAGTTGTTGGTTTGTTTATCGATTTTAAACTAATGACAAATAAGTAAGTGTCGAAGAGTAAACTTAAAGCTTTAAAAGATTAAACTAAAAAGACGAGTTTAAAAATAAATGCTTGAAAACTTAAAGGTAAGATTAGAAAAATACTTGGACAATGAATAAAACTAACACTTGAAAGCTTTGCAAAAACAAGAAATTAAACAAACAATTTAACCCAAATCGGAATATCACTAAAAAGGTGATCGGAATATATTCCGATCTACTGATCGGAATGTAGGCAATGATGGTGATCGGAATACAGGAAATGGGACCAATCGGAATGTTATAAACTTGGACAGTCGAAATAAGCAAAAATTAAGCTGATCGGAATAATCAATAAAGGGCAGATCAGAATAACTAAAAACCTTAAATAATCGGAATGTTTGAAAAAGGTCCAGATCGGAATGATGAGAGAAATGCAAATCGGAATAATAAAAAATTTAGTCCAATCGGAATATGGGAAAAATGACTCACCGTTGGAATACTCAAAACCCTTTTCCGATCGGGTGATCGGAATAAGGGATGCTGCTGGTCGGAATACACAAATCGGAAAAGGGTTTATAACCCTTTCCGATGCCTTTTTGATCCGAGATATAAGCAAGGGAATAAGCTATTGAATAAGCTAATACCCAAACTAAACCGAATCCAATAAGAAACAGATTAAATAAGCACTAAAAACAACTTTTCTAACTTTAAATAAGCAAACTTTTAAATCAAATAATAAAAAGATAAACTTTTTATGAAAACTTTAAAAGGTAAATAAGCTAAACCAACAAATAAGCCAATAAGCACAAAGATCTTAAAGCTTATTCGTGTAGAAACTTAAGGAAACATAAAAAGATCAACTTTTTAAGCACGAAAACATAGATGAACAACACGGATCATAAGTAATTCGTACCAAAAGTGAATCAAAATCAAAGAAAGGAAGAATGAGATTAAAGATTAAAAGCTTGAAACTAAACTTGATTAATGAAAAACAATACAAAGGTTTGATCTTGAAAGAAATAAAGATGAAAACTAGTGAGAGAAAGTTTAGAACTTTCTCTCTCTAAAACTAGAGAGAATGAAAAACTAAAAACTAACTAAGACTAACTAACTCCCAATTTTGTGAAGTAAAGTCCTATTTATAGGCGTGTGATGGTGGGCTTGTGAATGGGCTTTTGTTTGGGCTTCTTTTCTTCTTTCTTCTTTAGACTTTACGTTTCTTTTAAATAAACGTTTCCAACTTTGGATTTTGAGAAGTGTCGGTGAATAATTCCAACTCGCCTTATAATCTTTTGTTTAATAGACTCGAGTTCTTCGACATATATGAATCTTCCATCTTTGGCTCTATTCTTCGATAAATCTTCAAATAGGCACAATGACTTCAAATCTTTTGCATCTCTTGGACAATAGACTTTGTCTTGAGTCTTTTTCTTCGATACACCCCGTGCAATCCCATGTTTTCTTCAATATTCATCAGGTTGACTCTAAAAACACAATGAACACAAAAACCACGCATAATTCCAAACAAATGATATTAAATACGTGTTTTGGTATCGTTTTAGCCAGAAATAAGTGGTAAAAGGATGGGTGTTTTCACACCTATCACAAGACACAAATAAACAAATGATGAACATGACAAGATCTTTAGGAGAGGATGATCTTCATCAATGCTTCATCTTTAATCACATCACAAGTGTGTGAGTGATATTCTCTTTGGACTTGGTAAAGAAGGAGATCAAGAGGATAATCATAAGTAAACATACATAACACATTAAGTGATCATTTACAAATGATTATGGTTAGAAAGAAGAAAGAAGGTTGAAAGAGATGTCCAAAAAAGGTTATTGAAAATGTAGATTTGATCCACTATTTACAGAAGACAAAACCCAACGGCTAGCCGAGGGCGGTTCCTTATCTACCTAGGAGGTTCCTTATCGATAGAGAACCGCGTAGGAAATTAAGGAACCACGGAGGTAGACTCCGCTCCTTTTTGTCTTTTAGTGGATTTGAAATATCTGAGGCTGTTTAAACCTTGAAAGGATATTCTTATGGCATTTAGAATATGCCATATTCAAATTTACATTTTCATTTTAATAAAACATTTTCTTAAAAAAACTTTATTAAAAATCTTTTGTCACATTTGACAAAAGTGTGTTTTAAGGCTAATCACTTTTATGATCACTAAATATGATTAAGATATGTTAGTGTAATGATTATTACCTTGATGATAGTGTTTGGTAGATAATTCATTTTATGATTGTGTTTGACAATAATTGTCTTTGTAATTTGTCGTGATCAAAACTAAGAAATATTAGTTAGCACTAACAATGTTTTTAGGCATTGCTTTCCATTAACAATCTCCCCTTTTTTGATTACGACAAACTATAAACTCATTTACGTAAAATACAAATTGTTCGAGTTATTAACGAGTTTATCACTATCATTTCTCCCACTTCGTCGAAGCAAAAAGGTTAGCACAAGTCTTTGAAGAAGAGAAGAACCAAACTTTGCTAGTTGCTCCCCCTTGGTGCTTACTCCCCCTTGCTTCGGGCACCAAGTGAATGAGCTAAGGTGACATGCTACACAAAGATTAGAAGATAAAAAAGAAACACCAATGTATATATGTGCACTACCTACTAACTAACTTGAGAGGAAGGAAGAAAAGAAATCTCAAATTAGAAGTACGTATTTGCTAAGTATGTCCAAAGAGTGTGTGTTGGCAACATCAAGGTTCAATTGGTGGAAAAAAGAAAGAAAAGAAACATCCAAACCAATAAGAATGATTCAAATGTCAAGGGGTTAAAGATTTTGAATTAATGGAATCACCCATAATTAATTGTAAATTTAAACCATGATCAACTCCTTAACAAATATGTGAAAAAGAATTAGCGGGGAAAAGATAACACACATAACATTCATATTACACAAATATGAAAGAACATACAAGAGAAATATTCATACACACAATATGAATATTTAAAGCAAAAAATATGGAAAATAAACCACAAAGCATAAACTACTCTAATAGTGATAATCTTCTAAGATTGCTTAAGTTTTATTGACTCAAACAACTAAAGTACAAAATGTGCCTTAGTTGGAAAAGAAAGACGCCGAAGCATCATTCGAAGTTTTGTTCACGGGAACGAAAACTTTGAGAGGAGGTCGAGTGAGGAGGAATTCAAGGAAATTTAGCTTGTCATAAATATGAGCAAGTTCAATTTGTTGAAATCGAAAACAAGCACACGAGGAACCATGATGCAAAACAAAGTCGTTAGATGGGGGAGGTCCATCAAAATGAGAGTTTGGTGGAGAGAGAGATAATTGATAAGAGATGTTTTCACAATGCCTAGTGAGATTTGGGAAAGAAGATAGGTTATTGAGTTGTGGATAGTTGAAAGGTTTAGGTGGTGGTGGAAGAATTTCCTTTTCTCCGGTAATTGGATTTATAGAGTAAGTCTCATTCCAATATTTAATCGGAGAGAAAGAGGAATTCTTGGAGGATTTGGCAGGAGAGGAATCATGAGAATTCTTGTTCTTCTTGATCCAAACGGGTCGAACCGAGATTTTCGGTTTCTTTGAAAGCTTAGAAGAAGAAGCTTTAGGTTGAGAAGATTGTGACAAAGATATGACAAGGTTAGGAATGGAAGAGTTAGGCATTATGAGGGATGAAGAGAAGAACTCCCAAAAGAGAAGAATTTAAAGAAAGTAGACAAGGAAAAGATTTGAAATGAAAACAAAAGGTTTTAGGGAATGTTTAGCCAAATTGGGTAAACAAAGAATCTTAACCAAGACAGTGGTCAAAGAAGAAAGACTAAAAGTAAGCCAAAAGTAGCTTTGCTGTCCGCGGTTCCTTAAAGGAACCCGTGGTTCCATATCGATATGGAGCCGCCGACTAGCTAAGGAGCTGCGTACAATGGACGTTAAACCATAATTTTCAAAGGTTTTGAAGAAAAATATGACTCATTCAAAAATTTTCAAATCTTGGAATTTTACCTCTTTTAGCACTAGAGTATGATAGGGTTGCATAAAAGCAACACATTCACAAAGAATGTCTTGACAAAGGGTGACAAAATATTTAGATAACATTTTGATCCAATTTTAAGTCAAGTTTTTAGAGGTTGTTATAGATTTAGGTTCAATTTTTAATAAATTGAAGTTGATTAATGTGACCACATAGGTTAAAACACATAAAACTAAATCCATATAACATCTTCATGAAAAACTCATGAAGGAAAGAAAATACAAGAAAAGAAATAACAACTAACTAATACAAAGTTAGCTTAAACTAGTTCTTGGTAGCATAGTCTTCTTTGGCTTGACCTTCTTTAAAGACATTTGATTTTGAAAATCACCATTCATCTCCTAGGAGGAGGTGGCATGGAGAACAAGGTAAGAAAGAAATCATGCAAACTCCTATGAAGACCAAGCATCTCCCACCTTAGGTTTTGAATAATGTAGCTGTTATAGAGATAACATGGGAAATTAGCACCATGAGCTTCTAGAAAAACAAAGAAGTAAGGATCACCCATGAAGTGAGAAATAGGAATGCCTAAAATAGGAGCATTAGTGTTTGAAGGAAGAGGAGGTGGTGGAGGCATAGTGTCTAAGGGTGATATGGGTGAGATGGGTGAATTTGGTGGAGTGAAAGGAGAGGTAACCAAAGGCTCAAGGACAAAGGGAATGCTTTGTAAAGTTTGAGGTTGAGTATTTCCATCCAAGGGAGGACTAGAAGTAAAGGGTGAGGACAACTCATTCATTCTTGATTGGAATGAGGAAGAGGTAGAACCATGTGAATGGTTAGTACCATGAGTTGAGTTGGTCTTGCATGGAGCAAGGGGTGGTGAAGGTGATGAGGAAATGAGTGGACACCGTGGTTGTGTGTTTAGGTTTAGAGAAAAGTTGAAGGGATGGAGAACACAATCAACAAGAGAGGGTTTAAGAAGAGAAAGGAATGATCCAAACTAGTAATGGGTTAAAAACATTTTATGTGAATAATGAAATTAGGTAGCCTAGTTTAGGAAAGTGCAGGTTTTTGCAAATTTTTTATCAACGTTTACACAGATTAAGGATAACAGTGTAAAGCAAAGATTCTGTCGAAACAGTTGCTGGCAGTTCCTTATTTAGGGTCGTGGTTCGTTATCGATTAAGAACCGCGGGGAAGATAAAGAACCGCCACCAAGAGGTTCGAAAAACTGCACTTCCGGAAATATTTCCTAGCCCAGATTTTATACCAAGGTTTACCAAACCAAAGTGAACTATAAATCAAAATCTAGGAAGCTAACTAACACATAATATGCACAAAGCTATGTAAATCGAAAGATCGATTACATAGGCAATTAGGATAAAAATACTAAGTAATCCAAACACAAAGTATTAGTTAACAAACACAACATCCTAGAAATAAAAAGAGAATAAGGAAATAATGTTCAACAATTTAAACATGTTCACAAACATGTCAACCATGATAAACCAATGCTTCACTTCTTCTTTTTTCCAAGTCCCTTGATCAATTTGGTTATGGTCTTGAACGATCCTCTTGACTCCACTCGATGATCATACAACTCACCTTGGGTTTTAAGATTAGCACGGTAGACATCCTCAACTCCAAAGTTCTCCGGAAGTCAACTAGTGGCATAGTGAGGAGGAGGGATGATTTCGTCTAACCCGTCCATGAAAGTGTCTATGGATGGGTGGGAGTCACTTGAAGAGCCAACATGAGCACTAGTGCCTGCGCCACCACCATCATTGGTGACATATCAAAGTTCTCATCATCGGACTCTTGTGGATTGGACTTTCTCGAACCTCGATCACTTCTAGGTTTTCGTGGTTGTACCCTTTGAATGAGTAGCATAACTCGTTCGACCGAACGAAAGCGAGAAATGTTGATGTCGGGATAGTCTTCACCACCCTTCTTAAGAAGGCGAGTAAGGAGCATGGCATAGGGAATATTTGTTTTGGGTTTGGAAAGAGCATAAGTGATTCGTCGAGCGATATAGTATGCGAGATTGTACTTGGCGTTGGTAGCGATGCAACATAACATGTGCGCCATACACGCCGAAATATGATCCCGATTTCCACCAAGACATAACACATTCTCCCTAAGGATGAAGCCCCAACGGACCATACAATCATTATGGTCGCTTAACCTACATCATAGCGTTTTACCACACGCTTGTTAGAGTGGAGGCTTCTTACAACGTTTCCTCTACGCTCTTTACAAATGACATCAAGGATGAAGTCAAGGTCAATCTTTTAATTTTCATCTGGAGCACAGTCGAAGGGTTCAAGGAGATAATCAAGTTTCTATTTATCCATAAATCGACAAGTGCCCCTAAATGGAACACGAAGAGCTTGACCAAAGTCTTCAAGAGAGAGTTTAATGAGTCGACCTTCAAGGATGAACCTAACATATACTCTACTGTTATCATAAACGATAGAATATGTGCTAAAGAACTCCAAAAGAAATTCGGGAAATATATCCTCCTTGATGTGCAACAAACAATCAAACCTGATTTGTCCGAACATCGACCGAGTATATATATATATATATATATATATATATATATATATATATATATATATATATATATATATATATATATATATATATATATATATATATATATATATATATATATATATATATATATATATATATATATATATATATATATATATATATATATATATATATATATATATATATATATATATATATATATATATATATATATATATATATATATATATAGCCCTCAATATCCTCTTGGACAACTCTACCCTCGTAAAAGCAACGGTTTTGGAGTGAGGAGTAGGTGTTTGCAAGTTAAGGGGAAGGACACATTTCAGAGAGATTTGGCATATATTGTTTAGTGTGTTGGTGATCTTGTTGATATTCCGAAGGCATGATTAGTACCTAAACAAGCACAGACATATTTCCCCAATCACTCATTTGTTATATATATACCAAAAAATCAAAAAGATGAGAATGTGTTTCATCAATCTCTTGAAAAACAAAGGATTAATCCTTATCATTCACATGTTCATAATGTACCCAATTCATCATTGACAATAGCATATTAACTATGTAAAATCAACAATGAACTTGAACATTGGTTTTTCAAAACAAGGTTTTTAGGTAGGCATTTAACAATGCTGTTAATGAAATAATGCCTAAAAACGTTACTTGCATTTTTCGGTCTCACTTAGTTTTGATTACGACAATATGTAAAAACAAGCATTTACGAAAACAACGAAAAATGAATTCTTGAGTTCAAGTATTTTTCATTTTACCCATTTTCACTTAAGGTATGAATAAACAAGTACTAACCTTAATCAAGTGATCAAGTGATTTAATATTTTCATAAAACTCACCTTTTATTAAGTGTGACAAGTTTTTTATTAAACTTTCTTTTTAAGAAAATGTTTTATTAAATTAAATATTTTAAAATTTGAAAATGACATATTCTTTTTTGATTTGGAATATTCTTTCATGATATTTTAAAATCAGATAAGACCTCCACCACTAAAGGACAAAAAGGGAGCGGAGTCTACTCTAGCGGTTCCCTAGTGCCTAGGCGCTTCCTTATCGATAAGGTACCGTCGGCTGAGATAAGGAACCGCGGGCAGATATAGCCATTGGCCCTTTGTCCTATAAATAGTGGACCTTTCTCAGATTTTCTCTTCACCTCTTTTGCACATAAATTTCCAGATTCAAACATACTTCTTAAATCACTCAAATCCTTGATCATTTGATTGATTACTACTTGTTTATAAGTGAATCTATCCCATCCATCCCTTCCTCTTCAAGTGAAAAGAGAAGAACACTATCCTTGTAAAGTGTTGAGTCCACCACCAAAGATTATTTGAAGATCAAATCTTATACATTTGTTGTTGTGTCATAGTTGTGAAGATCCAAGTAGTTGTGTCTATTTGGAAGTTGTGTATGTACTAAGTATAGTTGTGTAGATTGGTCCTAGCTACGATTAGGGCTCGACTTTTAGCTTAGAGTCAGAAATTGGTTAAGCAACGTGTACGGTTTTCTCCACCATAAGGAGCTTGTTGTGTAGTGAACTCTCGAGTAAGGAGTACTCGAGGAGTGGAGTAGGAACGAGGAGTGAGCTTCGTTGTCGAACCACTATAAATCCTTGGTGTTTGGTTTGATCTTTCTTTACGCTTAACTCTTTACATTCTTTATTCTTTGTGCATATACATTAGTTAGTATTAGTTTAGTTACACTATCATTGTTCATATTGTGCATAAGAAGATTTCACATATTTCCTTAAGTCTAAGCTTTTGAGAAAAAGGATTTTTGAAAACCATCTTTTAACAAGTAAATATAAGAAACTATTCAACCCTCCCTTCTAGTTTCTACAATTGGTATCAGAGCCTGGTTGCTCAAGTATTTTTAAAGTATATTGTATTTTAAAACTTGAATCGATCTATGGATTCCAACAAGTACCTAGAAGGGCAATCTATGCAAAGACTACCACTTTTTGAAACCGATAGTTTTATTTATTGGAAAAATAGATTTGAGACTTATGTGAAATCAAAAGATTTAGATCTTTGGCATGTTATTACCAATGGTGATTTTTTACCTTATCAATTTAATGAAGTTTCTAAAACAAAGGAATTGGTCACTTTTGACAAAGCTAATGACGATACTAAAAAGAAACTTTCGAAAAATAATGAGGCTAAAATGGTGATTTATAATGCTTTACCTAAGAATGAGGATGAAAGGATTTTTATGTGTGAAACCGCTAAAGATATTTGGAACACTCTTTTAGTAACCCACCAAGGTAATAGCCAAGTCAAAGAAAGCAAAATCGATCTTCTTGTCCAACAATATGAACAATTTGTCATCTTAGAAGATCAAACTATTGATAGTGCTTTTGCTAGATTTAACACTATTATTACTAGTCTAAAAGCACTTGATGAAGGTTTTTCTAGCAAGAACAATTAGGAAGTTTCTAAGGGCCTTACATCCGAAGTGGAGAGAAAAAGTCACGGCGATCGAAGAATCAAAAGATCTCTCAACTTTATCACTCGATGAACTCATAGGCAACTTGAAGGTTCATGAGATGATAATTTTGAAGGACTCGGAATTGGTGAAAACCAAGAGTGAAAGGAATTCTCTTGCACTCAAAGCCAAGAAGGCACAAAGCGATCATGATAGTTCCTTGGATAGTGACGAAGAGGTTCTTCAAAAGACGAGGTCAACACGTGATGCAACCCAACAATGATAAGAAACCATTCTCAAAGAATCAGTTTGCCAAGAATGAAAAAGGTGATAGGAATTGCTTTAGATGTGGTGATCCAAATCATTTCATTAGTGAGTGTCCAAAGCCCTCACGCGATAAGAATCACACGACATTCGTTAGTGGTTCTTGGAGCGATAGCGGTGAAGATTTTGATGACAACCCAAAGAGGAGAAATGTCTTATGGCTCACACTTCTAAAGAGGTACATTCCGAAACCGAATATTATAGCAATGATATCTCCACCTTAGATGATATTGAATTAGATGGCCAATATGATAATTTACACAAACTTAGCCTTAAATTCATAGAAAAGAACAAAACCTTAAAATCAACCAAAACTAAGCTTGAAAATGAGATCAATGAACTTAGGGAAAAATTAGCCAAGCTTGAGAAAAATAAAGAAGTTGATTTAGGTTGCGTAAGTTGTGAGAAACTTAGATTAGAGAATGAAGATCTCAAGAGCACCTCCATTAAACTGGAAAAGTTCATGAAAGGTACTAGTTCTCTTGATGATATGTTAAACAAACAAATTCATTCTAAGGAAAGACTTGGTGTAGGTTTTAACTCAAATGAAGCATCAACCAGCAAACCTAAGCAAGTCAGATTATCAGAAAAACTGTCTGCTGTACGTGGTCCCAGATTGTATGGGGCGGTTCCTTATCACTATGGAACCGCCGCCCTAGATAAGGAACCGCGGCCAAAAAGAGTTTTTGCTGAAAATCCTGAATTTTCTGAAAAGTTAAATTTAGGTGAACAACCAAAGCATCTTATTGTTAACAAGGTCAAATTACCCATACTTGACGTCAATGCCGTCGATAAGTTCTATAAGCCCTTGAGTAAACCTCTAATGGGAAATAGAAGTTTATCAAGACCATCGTCTACTCCACCAAGAGTACAGAATGAGTCTAGGCCTAGAAGTAGAACGACAACACCTAGAAGAGATAGTCAAAACAATTCACGACCTAGAAGTAAAACTCCAACACCTAGAAGGAATGACCACAACTCTAAACCAAGATCAAATACACCTAGGAGAAATAATGAACAACAAAATGGTTATATGAATTATTATCCTCCTCTTTTTTGTTCCCCATGGGAAACCTCTCCTCTATTCATGCATCCCAACCAAATTCAAAGGATGTTTAGAACTAACAATTTTGGACCCGTGAGATATTGGGGACCAAATGTTTGATCGTGTGTGTTGTTACCTAGATATGCTTGGGAACTGATTTGCAACCCGACGAGTGGATTAAGGATAGTGGTTGTTCTAAACACATGACGGGTAATCGAAGTTTGTTCTCGCGCTACAAAGCATATGATGGAGGTAACGTCACATTCACTAGTAGTCTACGTGGTAATATCATTGACAAAAGTACGGTTTCTCTTGACTCCATGACCATTGAAAATGTTGAGCACGTAGATAATTTAGGGTTTAATATTTTAAGTATAGGTAAAATTTGTGACAATAAGTGTAAGGTCATCTTTTCAGAACATGACCGTGAAATCGTAAAAGATGGAAAGGTCATTGGAAAAGGTGTTAGAAAGCATGGGCTTTATGTCATGAAGGTCAATAAGAAGTCAAAAGACAACATATGTCTTGCGACTATAGATGATAGTTCTACTCTTTGGCATAGGAGATTAGGTCACGCTAATATGCGTTTAATTCCATCTTTAGTCTCTAAGGAGTTGGTAAGACACCTCCCCAAGATGAAGTTTGATAGTCACTTTTGTGATGCTTGCAAAGTTGGAAAGCAAGTTCACTCAAGTCACAAATCCAAGAATTTGGTTTCAACCTCTCGGTGATTAGAACTCCTACATATGGATCTCTTTGGACCTTCGATCATTTCGGAATCTTTAGTCGAAGAATTCAAATCAACTAGGATGTCCAATTTTCTCTATTAGGATGGATCATGGCAGGGAATTTGATAATGAAGTGCAATTTGGTGCCTTTTGTGAAGCTCATGGTATTACCCATAAATTCTCGGCTCCTCACACACCACAATCAAATGGGGTAGTTGAAAGGAAGAATAGGACCATCCAAGAGATGAGTAGGACGATGTTAAACAAGCAATCTTTGCCTCAAAAGTTTTGGTGCAATGCCGTGGACACATCGACTTATATTCTCAACCGAATTCTTATTCGACCTTTCCTAGGAAAGACCCCCTATGAGATTCTTAAAGGTATGAAACCCTCATTGGAATACTTTAGGGTGTTTGGAAGCAAGTGCTTTATCCTCAACACCAAAGACTACCTTACCAAGTTTGACCCAAAGTCTTACGAAGGTATCTTTTTAGGTTATTCCCAAACTAGCAAAGCCTACATAGTCCTCAATAGAACCTTGGGCGTAATTGAAGAATCACTTAACGTGACTTTTGATGAAACCCCTCCTTTACCCAAGACACCACCATTGGTTGATGATGACTTGGATGAAGTAGAAGTAGTTAAAGCCAAAGAGGTTAGAAAAATAGGAGTTGAAGACCTTAGTGTTGAAAAGGAAGTAAACATTAAGGAGTCTAAGGATCATACTCTCAATACTATCATTGGTGACTTAAATCAAAGGACCCTAAGATCTAAAGTCCAAAACCAAAGCAACTTCTTTTGTTTCGTCTCCTTGATTGAATCAAAGAATGTTAAAGAAGCTTTGATGGATGAGAGTTGGTTCATTGCGATGCAAGAAGAATTGAATCATGTCGCTGCTAATGATGTTTGGGAAATTGTTCCTCCACCTAGAAGTTCTACCATTATAGGAACCAAATGGGTCTATAGTAATAAGCTAGATGAGAATGATGTTGTGTCTCGTAACAAAGCTAGACTTGTAGCTCAAGGCTATAATCAACAAGAAGGGATTGATTATGACGAGACATATGCACCGGTAGCAAAATTAGAATCCATTAGAATCCTTTTAGCCTACGCTTGTGCCTTAGACTTTAAGCTTCAAAAAATGGATGTAAAGAGTGCGTTTCTTAACGGTTTGATCAATGAGGAGGTATATGTGGCTCAACCTCCCGGTTTCATTGATTTTAAGAAACCGGATCATGTTTACAAGCTTAAGAAGGCACTTTATGGTCTTAAACAAGAACCCAAAGCTTGGTATGATAGACTTAAAGCGTTTCTTATTACACATGAGTATACCATGGGGATGGTAGACAACACGCTCTTTACAAAGAAGAAAGGTTCTCACCTCATAATCGTGCAAATATATGTTGATGACATTATATTTGGCTCAACTTGTCTAGAATTGTGTGATGACTTTGCCAAAAACATGCATGATGAGTTTGAAATGAGTATGATGGGAGAACTTAACTTCTTTTTAGGACTCCAAATTAAACAAATGGATGATGGTATTTTCTTTAGTCAAACTAAGTATGCTAAAGAAATGCTAAAGAAATTTGGATTAGAAGAATCTAGACCAATGAAGACCCCAATGGCCTCTGATACTAAACTCACTGTAGATGATGATTTTGAGTCGGTAGACAACACCAAATATAGAGGTATGATTGGTAGTTTGTTGTACCTAACGGCAAGTCGACCAGATATCATGTTTAGTGTTTGCCTTTGTGCTCGCTTCCAAGAGGCTCCCAAAACATCTCACTTTGAAGCGGTTAAGCATATTTTTGGATACATTAAGGGCACTATACATTTAGGATTATGGTATCCTAAAGGGACGGCATAGAAACCATTGTCTACGCGGACACGGATCATGCGGGAGACTATGTGGACCGGAAAAGCACTAGTGGTGTTTGTACCTTCATGGGTTGTTGTTTAACTTTTTGGTTCTCCAAGAAACAAACCGCTCTTGCGATATCCACCACGGAAGCCGAGTATGTGAGTGCCGGAAAAACATGCCAACAAGCTCTATGGATGAAGCAAGCGCTTGTTGATTACGGGATTTCTCTTTATGTTCCCATCATGTGCGACAATAAAGGTGTTATAGACCTTAGCAAGAATCCCGTGCAACATTCGTGAACCAAGCACATAGAAATTCGCCACCATTTCCTTAGGGATAATGTTCAAAAGGGGAAAATTTCAATTGAGAAGGTACCCTCCGAGGATAACTTAGCCGGCATCTTCACTAAGCCACTTAAGAGGGAACCTTTTAATTACTTGCGTCTAGGTCTAGGATTAATGGAACATATTCCTTAATTTCTTTCCTTTTATTGAGTCTCTTATTTTCTTTTGAGTCTTTTATCACTTTGAATCATTGAGTCTCCTAAACTCTTCTTGAAAATCTTCCCTTCTCCTTTTCAAAATCCTCAAAGTCTCTTTCGAACATGGTCAAGAAATGTTTTGACATTGTTAATTCAATCTAAAACCGTTTTTTTATTCTTGCTATTAATCTCGAGCTTACATAATTAATATGTATGATTCTCTCAAACATAGCAAGAACAAGATAGAATCATGGAGGATCATTGTGTCATGATTTAAGGTCTTGTCTTACACACCTTCAACATCGATTTTATTTTAAAATCCATGTATTTTGGTCAAATCCCTATTTGGTGAGTTAGTATGTGTTCTCTTTGTCTATCTTTGCTTTTAAGCATATCCCTATGATCAGTTAGACTAGAAAAATAAGATTTGCTAAAAAATCTTCCTTCACCACCAAAACACAGCCTCTATAGGCGGTTCCATATATGAACCGCGATCCCTTATCAATAAGGAACCGCCAGAAGCAATAAGGAACCGCGTACAGTGCTTCCTTTTTCGGGTATTACTGAAATTCCAAATTTGTTCCAACACTTTTGGGAATCTTTGTTTCAACCCTTTGAACACCCTAAAAATTCCTTGAGCCTTCCCTATTTAACCATAAGCATTTTGCCATACTTCACATCCCAAAATGTCTTATTCTCCTAATGAAAGCCTTGATTCTCCTCTATTTTCCGCAATTGCTTTCAATCCAAATTCACCCAAGAACACTCTAAATCACATCTCTCCTACCAAGAATGTTGATTGTGGAACAACTTTTCTTCCACTACCACCCTTTAGTGTTCTTCCTCCTTCTCATGATAATGTCATGCACCATGGGACATATTTTCATTGTTGTCAATATCAACATCTTGCTATGGCACACATCTATGAGGAGTTGAGCTACATCAAGAGTCTCTTAATCAAGCCTCCTCTTCACTTTGATTATGAGATCTCCACCAAGCCACCACCACCACCTTCCGCCACTACCTTGTCTTTCATATAAGCATTGGTTGCTTATCCACAAGACACCTTATTCAAGCAAATCTTAGTATTCTAGATTAACTAGGATTAGATTTATGCTTTTGGCTTGTTTCCTCTTTCATACATCTTTGTATGACTCCTTTTATTTTATATGACTTCACTTGGATCTTAGTCTTTGTGTTTTCTTCTCTTTTTATTTTTTTTGTTGTGATCTATAGCTATCTCTTGTTGGTTGTCTCTTTTGTTCAACTAACCCTTCTATGTAGCTTGTTACCATATCTCGATTCCTCGGTGCCCCAAGCAAGGGGGAGTAAGCACCAAGGGGGAGTCTTTGCAAAGTCCGTCTCTTCAACACCTAATTGTGCAACCTTTTTGCTTCGACAAAGGGGGAGAAATGAATAAACTCGTCTTCGAAAATCTTGTTTTTGTGTGATTTAATTTATGTGTTGTCGGAATCAAAAAGGGGGAGATTGTTAATGCAATAATGCCTAAAAACGTTACTTGCATTTTTCGGTCTCGCTTAGTTTTGATTACGACAATATGTAAAAACAAGCATTTACGAAAACAACAAAAAACAAATTCTTGAGTTCAAGTATTTTTCATTTTACCCATTTTCACTTAAGGTATGAATAAACAAGTACTAACCTTAATCAAGTGATCAAGTGATTTAATCTTTTCTTAAAACTCACCTTTTATTAAGTGTGACAAGTTTTTTATTAAAATTTCTTTTTAAGAAAATGTTTTATTAAATTAAATATTTGAAAATTTGAAAATGGCATATTCTTTTTTGATTTGGAATATTCTTTTAGGATATTTTAATATCAGATAAGACCTCCACCACTAAAGGACAAAAAGGGAGCGGAGTCTACTCTGACGGTTCCCTAGTGCCTAGGCGGTTCCTTATCGACAAGATACCGCCGATTGAGATAAGGAACCGCGGACAGATATAGCCGCTGGCCCTTTGTCCTATAAATAGTGGACCTTTCTCAGATTTTCTCTTCACCTCTTTTGCACATAAATTTCCAGATTCAAACATACTTCTTAAATCACTCAAATCCTTTATCATTTGATTGATTACTACTTATTTAGAAGTGAATCTATCGCATCCATCCCTTCCTCTTTAAGTGCAAAGAGAAGAACACTATCCCTGTGAAGTGTTGAGTCCACCACCAAAGATCCTTTGAAGATAAAATCTTATACATTTGTTGTTGTGTCATAGTTGTGAAGATCCAAGTAGTTGTGTCTATTTGGAAGTTGTGTATATACTAAGTATAGTTGTGTAGATTGGTCCTAGCTACGATTAGGGCTCGACTTTTAGCCTAGAGTCGAAAATTGGTTAAGCAACGTGTATAGTTTTCTACACCATAAGGAGCTTGTTGTGTAGTGAACTCTCGAGTAAGGAGCAATCGAGGAGTGGAGTAGGAACGAGGAGTTAGCTTCGTTGCCGAAACACTATAAACCCTTGGTGTTTGGTTTGATCTTTCTTTACCCTTAACTCTTTACATTCTTTATTCTTTGTGCATATACATTAGTTAGTATTAGTTTAGTTACACTATCATTGTTTATATTGTGCATGTAACATCCCGCCTACTCAGACTACAATATTGTCCGCTTTGCCTGCAGGCTCGTGACTTTGCTTTGTGGCCTTCTTGTAAGTACTTCTCGGTTGGTCACCCAGCCTAGTACTACTCTGACATGAGCACGCTTAACTGCTAGTTCCTAAGAACCCCACTTGCAGTAGACCACAAAACGCGTTGTGTCATGAGAAGGCGACTGTTATCTTATGAACCATGAATCTCTCTTGGCCACAGTCGATGTAGGATTTGCCTAGGGTGTCACAATCACCCCCTTTGGGACTCATCGTCCTCGATGAGGTTTGCCCCACCATCCCGAACGGCTCAAGAGTGTCTCTGATACCACTTGTAACATCCCGCCTACTTAGACTTCAATATTGTCCGCTTTGCCTGCAGGCTCACGACTTTGCTTTGTGGCCTTCTTGTAAGTACTTCTCGGCTGGTCACCCAACCTAGTACTACTCTGACATGAGCAGGCTTAACTGCCAGTTCCTAAGAACCCCACTTGCAGTAGACCATAAAACGCGTTGTGTCATGAGAAGGCGACTGTTATCTTTTGAACCATCAATCTCTCCTGGCCACAGCCGATGTGGGATTTTCCTAGGGTGTCACAGTGCATAAGAAGATTTCATATATTTCCGTAAGTCTAAGTTTTTGTGAAAAAGGATTTTTGAAAACCATCTTTTAACAAGTAAATATAAGAAACTATTTAACCCCCCCCCCCCTAATAGTTTCTTCAAATGCCATTACCAAGCAATTTTGATACATAGAATAAGATTTTCAAAAATAGTCTTACTCTACTTCAAAATATGAGCAAAGTATAGATGGACTTTCTCTTCTACATGATCGGAAAATTATTGCTAGGATTTACAATAACAATACCTTCGAATATTTCAATTCCAAATGTTTAAAATCCAACTACAACTTAATGAAGTGGTTTGGTATCTCAGGGGATTCATCAATCATCTTAGAAATGAGCTTAATTGCACAAGTTACACATGATATTGGGCCTACTAACCGTAAGGGTGCAACCCATGGAAATCATGCTTGATACTTTAATCTTCTACTAACTCACTCTACATCTCCATAGTGAGTCAAGTATCCAAGCAATGAAGGTTTGAGAGGAAAAAGGAAAGAATCACAAACCACAAACAAATGTCAAGGAAAGGATGCCAAGAAAAAGCATATAGTCAACTAATGATCAAAAGAATGATCAATAGGGCGTGTGGAAGAACGAAAACATACCTTAGCCATAAATTTCATTCCAAGATTTCAAGGAACCAATGCAAAGTCCAACCATGACTAAAGTGACTACTAAGTCTTCAAGGACTAGTATCACTCCCATCCATCTTGATATCATCATTCAGTGATGTTGGAAATCAAAGAAGATTCTTCTAAAAGTGTAAGTAACTCAATCCACAATCAATTAAATGATTGATCTTCATGAGTACCTACACATAACAAGATGCATATTAGTAGATACATTTCAAGAGTAAATCTGAAATGCATAAATACTACTAATCTAAATGAGATGCAATATTACCAATTAAAAGGCCTATTTTCAGTAAAAGATAGTTTTGACCAAAGAAAAACGTTAGTACAACTTAACCTTCTAATTTGAGGAGACAATGGATCGATCCAAGTTTTAAAGTACAATATACTTCAAAGATCTTGTGTCACCATCGCTCTGATACTAATTGTAGAAACTAGAAGGGGGGGTGGTTGAATAGTTTCTCTTCGGTTTATCTCCTAATTAAAATTTCTTTTAATTAGGTGAGTGCCAAAACCATCTTTTACTTAAAAGCTAGTTGCATAATGATTAGGTTCAATTCTAATGCATTAAAATGACAAGTAGTAAGTGTAATGATGATGAGGGTAAGTAAAGAGTAAGGAAAGAAACAACCTAGTAGGAAGACCTCAAGATTTATTGTGGTTCAGCAACTAGGCTCTATCCTCGTTCCTACTCCACTCCTCGAGTACACCTACTCGAGATTTCCACTATATCCATAAGCTCCCTTATTGGCGGAGAAAACCTTACAACATCGCTACCATTATTTTCTGACACTAAGCTAAATGTTGACACCTAATCTTAGCTAGGACCAATCTACACAACGTCGCCCACTTCACCATTTTACGACACAAGGCTAGAAGTCAAGTTCTAATCTAAAGATAGAACCAATCTTCACAACATTTCCTACTTCACCATTTTCTGACACAAGGCTAGATGACGAGTTCTAATCCTAAGCTATAACCAATCTTCACGACTCTTCACTTTGAAGCTAAGTGAGAACTTCACACAACACAACTACACATCACTTTATTGTTTAGTGAGAACTCACAAGACACAACCACATCACTTTATAGTTTAGTAAGAACTTACACAACTTATTACAAGTCAACTAAACATATCCAAGTACACACATGTAACTTGGATCTACACAACACAAATCCAAGCACAGACATATGAAAATGATTTACACAACTCTAATCCAAGTATTAACAAATAGCTTGGATGAACACAACTAGTCCAAGTATTCACAAATACATTGGATCTACACAAGACACAAATAAACAAATGATAAACATGACTAGATCTTTAGGAGGGGATTATCTTCATTAAGGCTTCATCTTTAATTACATCATAAGTGTGTGAGTGATCTTCTCTTTGGACAAGGTAATGAAGCAGATCAAGAGGATAATCATAAGTAAACATACTTAACACATTAAGTGATCATTTACAAATGATTATGGTTAGAAAGGAGAAAGAAGGCTGAAAGAGATGTCCAAAAAGGGTTATTGAAAATGCAGATTTGATCCACTATTTATAGAAGACAAAACCTAACGGCTAGCTGAGGGCGGTTCCTTATCTACCTAGGCGGTTCCTTATTGATAGAGAACCGCGTAGGCACTTAAGGAACCGGGGAGGCAGATTCTGCTCCTTTTTGTCTTTTAGTGGATTTGAAATATCTGAGGCTGTTTAAACCTTCAAAGGATATTCTTATGGCATTTGGATTATGCCATATTAAAAGTTACATTTTCATTTTAATAAAACATTTTCTTAAAAATAAATTTTATTAAAAATCTTTTGTCACATTTGACAAAAGTGATTTTTAAGGCTAATCACTTTTATGATCACTAAACATGATTAAGATATGTTAGTGTAATGATTATTACCTTGATAATATAGTTTGTTAGATAATTCGTTTTATGATTGTGTTTGATAATAAATGTCTTTGTAATTAGTCGTGATCAAAACTAAGAAAGATTAGTTAGCACTAACAATGTTTTTAGGCATTGCTTTGCATTAACAGTTACCTTAGCCATATACATTGATGAGACTACTTTTATACATAGTCTCATCGTCCAAAACGGGCTTAAAACGGTTAAAATATCATAAAAGTGCCATATATATTCTTGTGTTTGTTTAATGTGTATTTTAGGTACGGATATCGAGAAAATGACAAAAGATCACAAGAAACAAGGAAAAACAAACACGGGAAACGAAGCCGCACAAAGAACCGGGCCCTAGAGTTGATTTTCCAAGAAAAGTCCTTGAAGAATTGAAGATTGTACAAGAAGGGTCCTCCATTATTGAAGAATTGACACTTTAAACCCTTGTATATTCATAATTAATAGTTTGGCCCTTAAATGTCACACCCCACCATGGCGGAATATAGGGCGCGACGTATGGATATCATCACAACATGGCGTGTCTATAGAGATAACTATATGAAATAAGAAATGTCATAAAATGGTGACACAAAAGTCATGACAATATATCAACAATGCAGGAGTCTAGGTAAGTAGGTAACAGTCCTACCTCTTACCTAAGACAAACAAATAACATAACCAAAACAAACATATAGGTGCCAACATTATCACTTATTAAATAATCAAAAGAAACTAAGAAGGAACGAGGATCTCCTTCTAAATGCATTTCCTACGCTCTCTAAATCCTAGCCACTTATGTTCTCATGCTTAACCATAGTATCACCTGAAAGAGACACTAAAACACGTCAACATAAAGTTGGTGAGAGTCATAGGTTTAGACTCAAACGCCAAAATCATACCAAAAGCTGTGAGTAACAACCAAAAGTTAAAAACATATGGACAATGTGATACTAACATGTATTAACAACTAACATTCAAGATTTAACAAAACAACCCAAATCTAAGGCTCTCAGCCTTACCAAACACCATATTCCCATAGGCATCCAAACCCCTATGAACCAAACCCAAGGCCTCGCCTTGCCAATATCCCATTGGTACCAAGTCAAAACATAAACAATCAAGAATCAACTAGCAGTTAATCACATAAGTATGCACACACAAGTCCATTACCAACGCAAAACATACACATCATAATTTATAAATAACAAAACAGTTTCTCTTCCATCCCATCTGGAAGTTAAAATCATTAGTAGATATGGGACTATGAAACTCACCTGATTGAGCTTCTCCAAAAGTCCTCGCACTAGCAAAAAGCTAACAAACCAAAAACACATAATCAAAACATGAACCAACCACTAAAACGGCTCATCAACCTATGATGGACATCTATCCTTCTCCCATATATGACCCTCATTTATATGCTCTAAATACCCCATTACCCTTCCCTAACAAGTCCTTAACTTGGTTAAGTTTGATAACTATCCTGTTCATATTTTACATAAAACAGTCCCAACTTTTAGGTCTCCAAACTATAAGTCAAACGCCCACCTAAACATACCCATGATCTCTGTAAAGGTAATACTTATGCTCTTACATATATTAGCTAACACCTCCCATTTACCCCAACCTTAAAGCTACGGTTAAGGCCCCGATTATATATATATATACTTTTGTCTATCCAGATTTACTGATTTTTAACATACAAAAAGTTTGCTATGATTAGGGGGTCTTACCCTAACCCAAAATCTTAGCCCCAATTCGATACTTATTATAATATATAAACCATCTCCCACGTTCGTTTGAATGTCCCAATGCAATCCTAAGTACCCCAAACAACCCAAAACTTAAAAAGATAACAGGCTGATTTCAAAACTGTTTTGACCTCCGACTGTTGTAACCTGTTTTTGAACCACATCCCTACCTCCAATTTAGTTCTCGTTTCTTGAATTGGAAAGCCACTTCAATTACCTTTTCATGGATACTTGGATCGCAAAATAAGAGTTTGTAGAACTCCCGATATGATCAAAACAATTGACTCAAAATTCTGCCCAGTTTTTAAAAACGGGTTTAATTAATTAAACCTAATTAATTACCCATAACCCCACTAATTACAAGCCCTAAACCATCTAATCATTATGAAATCATTAAAATATAGATTTTTATTAAAACCTTAACCTAAATCCATCATAAGATGATTATATAAACATTAAAAACAATTAAATTAAAAAGGAATTATGAAGGTTTTACCTTAAGATTTATGGAAGATGAAAAAAAATACTGAAACCCTAAAAACTCTGTGAAACCATCGGCTATAGAACTCCAGGAGAAAAAAATATGACTTTTGATTTTGATAAAAACATTATATAGTGGATGGGTGAATCCTAGTCCAACCCAAAGCCCACTTTCCTTTTTCCTTTTTTTTCTTTTGTTTTAGTCGGCCAAACCGACCCCTTTATGTATATTTTTTTATTTTTTTCTTTTTATTGTTTAATAATACACTACTAATATTACCTTAATTTACCTTAATTTATTGCAACTCCTAAAACCTCCAAAACCTCAAAACCGTAAAACTAGTCAAATTTACGCGTTTACCGTAAAAGACGTAAAATATACACTTTTATAAAAAATCTCAAATTTTGAAATAAACTTTATAACTAAGTCCTAAATGACTTAAAACCATCCCGAAAAATATTCATATGAATAATTACCTCATCCGAGACCTCTAAATGCTAAACCGTAAATCCTATAAAAATACAACTTACTATAATACTTATACGTATACGTAAACACCAAAATAACACCATCTCATTTCATAGTCACTACCATGTGAGCTCATGAACATGAAATAATCACACATCGTTTCACTCACAAGGTACCCCGTACCGGAAATGATATCCAAACCACAATCTATACACACCAATTAGCACATAAACACGTAAAGACACGTAACTAGCACAAAATAAAACTAAGTGACGAACCTCAAAACCGCGGTTGTCACATCACTCTCTCCTAATAGAAATCTCGTCCCGAGATTTACTCCTTAGGATCAAACATACCATTAGCAAACAACTGGGGATACTTTTTCTAAATGAACTCCTCTCATTTCCACGTGAACTTTAGTTCAAGTCTCAAATTACCACATATAGTAACCAACAATATTTAAATTCATTGCCAAACTCTTGACCTCATTGTGAATAAATCTCACAAATGACTCTATGATAAAACAAAATATCTTATTATCACAAATCCCGAATAACCGCACATGCAAATATGCATTCTCAAACTACATTTACCAATCTTAATACACGTAATATAACATGTATACCTCTCATTTCCCCCAGGTAATTCTATGCCCATAAGCTACTGGTCCGATCTTTCCAAAGATCATAAATGGACCTACAAAACTCTACATCAACTCTTCCGTTTTACCAAAACATACCACCCGTTACTATGGGTGAAACTTTCTACATAACTTTGTCACTAACTCTAGTGGTTTCCTCCTTTTCTACATAGCATCCCTTGTTGCTCTCATCCTTTCCACAAACACCATTACCACATTAGTAGCCTCTTTTACCAATTCTAGTCCACAATGGGGACAACTCAACCTATCCTTTCATATAGTGCCTCAAATGGCATTTATCAACTTCTAGTATGATAACCATCATTATATGAAAACTCAGCCATCGCTAATGAGTTTCCTAACTCCCTCTAAATCAATCACTCATGCCCTCAGTGTAACTCCTAAGGTTGTATAAATATCTCACTTGCCTATCCTTTTCGAGTTAGCCGGATATACTCATATCCAATCATGTTCATCAACTCCCTTTAGTCCGTACTCCAAACTACTTAAAAATTCCAATTTCCTTACAAAGTGACCTATGACGGTCTATCACATATCCATTAGTTCTTCCAATCCAAATCATCTTATGATCTATACACATCATCAAAAGGACGGTTATCTCAGTTAGTCTATCAACTGCCATCCAAACCCATGCTACAACTACTTCCATTAAATTTGGATAGCTTATAGTAGCACCTATACACTTCTTTCTCACTTTTCTTCATGATTTTTTTTATACTCAACACTTCCTTTATACCTACACAATGTCTTACCTTCAAGGTCATATTGCTCCTCATCTTGTCTCGGTTAGACCAAGCCCTTCGTCCCTATGGCACATTACACCTATAACTCCTCATCCATTCGATTATCGAGACTAAGCCTCCCAAACAATCAGTATAGGTCAGTGCCATTTCCTTTTCCACACTACGACAGTATTAGCCTACGTTGTGCTTTATTCTACTCATTAAGCTCTACCAAAGTTTTTACCTTCGGTTCCTATCTCGACCTATTTTATTCATGCTCCGCTTATATACACACTTCCTTCTTCTTCCTCAACTCCTACCATACATCACGATGTGATGCTTCCCATCATTTCTTCCTTTGCCATGATCCTTCATATGGCATTCCATACATATTAGGCTAACTTTTACGCAAAGCCCTCTATCCCATCACATCCGTACGCACTCCTTCCAACTTCTCAACTACGTGACTACTCATTCCTCTTGAAATATGAGATGAATTAGTCAGTCTATCGACTATCACCCAACTCTCGTCACTTTCACCAATTTCGTCCTTACATCGCCCTTTCTAAGCTACTCCTATCTATGTAGGAAGTATAGTCTACGTCCCTTTTCTCCATATGATTGTCCAAGCCACGCAACATACATGTTGACGCGTTCTCTGCTTTAGACAACTCAACTCGTGAAACCTACATCCTTTATCCAAAACACCCTAATACGTCATCCATATAGTTCAAGTTCGTCTCAGCTTCACTTCATTCTTCTTATTCCATGTCTCATCAACTATGCTTGCCTTTCCCAGATGGTACTTGGCCTTGCAATTTTCTTTCATCACTTAACTCCACCCATCACCTTTTCCAAATGTTCAATCAAGATGATTAAATATATGTTGGAGACATTCATGATCTGTATAGATCATTCTCTATGTCTCGTACCCCAAATGCCTCTAGCATTCTAGGTATATATAATAATCCAGCTCCACTAACTAAGTCTATCTAGTCATCTATACGCCAAAATTTTCCAAGTAGCTTCACTTGTTTTTCTCACAACCAGTTCTCCTACTCCCTCCTAATAGGGACAGACTGGAGTTTCATGTGATTCCATGCGGATCACACTCTCATCTTATACCCACATTAGTTTTCATTTGTCTACTAAGCCATATTTTGAATTCTTATTCAAATCTCATACTTCTACTTTGATCTGGCACCCAACATGAGGTACTTTCAATCATCATCCTCTAGGAATACTTGGTTCTCTCCTTCCATGGTTCTCCCTTATTGCTACACTATCCCGTCCAACAGAAATTTCATACTTCATTCATCACATCTATGGAAATCACTAGTTCATTGGGTAATGCATAGTTGTCACTTCTAAAGATCTTTCATAACACCTTCACAAAACCGACTTTCTAATCACTTCTCCACGAAACTTATTCAGCTCTTTGTAGCTCCACTCCGATACTCGATCTGCCCTTCTTCGTCACGAACCATACGTAAATTTCCGATCATAGTGCTTGTCACCTTTCTAGTCCTCGCAACTTTTGTGACTCCTTCGAAATCTCTTGCATCCTTCTTGCAGCCGACACGTAGTCCTTTCAGTTCCTTGCTTCGCGATATAGCTCTTTACGCACTCCTTCTCATCTCCATGATGTTACCTAGGAACTTCACACTACGTAGTAGCTTCTAACTTCAACTCATCAACCACAATATTTCTAAAAGTACTTCAACCAACTTCTCATAGCATGACATCTCGTTCCCATGACCACTCAACTAACTTTACTTACTCCCTTATTCCCGTAACTAATCTAAGTTTCAAAACTTCACAACTCTTAATCATTCATTCAACACAACCATTAAAACAAAACACATCTCTCCATTATAGTATCTAACCATAAGTAATACTACCCAACTCTATCCTCTCATCCTAACGTTCCCACAACCGTATAAATAAATCAACCATGACTTGTAACCAAAAAATTCCAAACAATCGTGTCCCAAAATAAAATATAGGGTAAAACAAACCCTAGCCAAAACAACTGAAAACAAAACAATGTAATCCGAAAGATCAATGGAGTGTGCCAACAACAAAAAATTAGACTCGTCACGATTAGTATTACCAAATTTCGATACATTAGAAAATTTTAAACTTTCGCCCCATTTAGTTACTCCTCATAAGAACCAAACTTCAATACTACCAAAATCAATCATACTCATTTTTAATCAGTAACTCATCCGTTTATCTTCATCATTTTATCCAGATATCAACTAGTTAGTATACTACAATCTTATTCTAACCATTATCTTATTTACCCGTATTAAACTTATTTCACTTGTTATTATGAAACCAATACATGTTTATAAAATACAGTGTTTTATTTTCGTTTTATTATATATTATTATTATTATTTTATAAAATCCATTTAGGCTGGTTATAACTAAACTACTACACGTTTAAAAGGTGAGGTGTTATTATTATCATTACTATAATAAAATCTCCCTTTTACTCTTGTCGTCTAGTTAAATACCTCTAAAATTTTAATTACACTTAAGAAATTTTTTGTAAAATTTCTTTACCCCTTTAAAATGTATTATCACATGTTACATAGAAAACTAATCCAATTATTTTCAAGACAAAATTTTTTTTATAGCTTACTACCACAAACTTAAAAAAATATGTAAGTCACGATATCATACCATACACTTACAAATTATTTTCAAAGTCGTTTTCCTATAATTAGCCAGACTTATTTGCAAGAAAATTTAGTAGTTCTCATTAATTAAAATACATACCCGAATGTAGACACACATCAAAAGACTCAAAACGTCGTTGGAACTCCATCAAACTCCAGCACCATAAAACACGAACAAACACAAGGTACGTTCAAGTTATAATAACAAGTGAACGACCATATACCATCACTTAACACATAGTAGTATATATACATCCGCGTATATATACCTATTAAATCCCCCAAAACATACTCGTTTTTTTTCTACGAGTAACCACCATCTTACCACAAGGCATAAAACCCATCACTAAAACCAGTCCATATCGTGTGATCCCATAATCACACAACATGACTATAACCCAACACAATAACACACTAAAAAATATCCATATCGTAGGCAACCGTTACATAAACCCATATACTATACATATACCAATAATCCACATCTCATCATATACAAGCATGTACTAACCCTCTTTCATGCAATCATACTTAGGAACCCATTGAAGTTGTGGTACTTGTATAACTATGTCGGCCACCATACTTATACAATTACCATTTCCCCAATGCACTCCCTCCTATGATGACACTTATAAGAATTAATACAACATATAACACATAAATCCATCAACTCACCTAAGCACATAACCACATAAACAATAAGGTCTAAAACTCCAACTATTTAAATAACATAGTCAAACTCTTGAAATACTAAATCCATAGTCTAGCTAAAACAGCATAGACTAAATCCAAAACGAAAACGTAATAAGTTATAAGTCATATCGCCCATAAGAGTAGAAATAGCTAAAAATCCTTCATACCCACCTACTCCTAATAACTCGAACCACCACATGATTCTTAGGGAACATGACTTAAACATCAAAAGAAAAAAATACTATACCCCAGGTACATAAAATAACCCAACAACAGATAGAAACTACCATGTACCAAATTATGTACTATAACGTACAATTTAAGCAAAATACAAAAATGACTAGCGTGGATAATTATGGTTCAACCAGCACTAGTCATATCCTGAAAAGAAAAATAACATGTGGCTAAGTATGAACTTACTATGGTTCAATTCATACTAGTCAAAACATCACAATAAATAACATCCAAACACATCAATTATTATAAAATGCACACATACTCCTATGACGCCTATATGCAGGGACCCTTAAGCTATAGACTAGGCTATGCGACTAGGTAACCTAATTCTCTATAACCATTGTCTCTGATACCATTCTGTCACACCCCACCATGGCGGAATATAGAGCGCGACGTATGGATATCATCACAACATGGCGTGTCTATAGAGATAACTATATGAAATAAGCAATGTCATAAAATGGTGACACAAAAGTCATGATGTAAAACCCGCATGCTTTTACCATGATTAGTACCCTTAAGATCGTACGTACTAGATTTAAACTTTCCTAATATAGCATGATTACGATTACGTGTTAGGATTTTACGTATTACGTACGTGTTAGAACACGATAAGTATTTACTACGCACGAGCACGTAATAATTACTTAACAATAATTAATCACGAACATGCGATCATGAAATCATGAACGTAATTAAATCACGGGCTAATATTAGTTACGTATATATATTTATTACGAACACGAATAAATATATTAAGTCACGATCGATAACTAATTAAAACACGTAAAACACGAACACGAGAACACACGAGAACACACCAATATTTTAGACACGGAAAAACATTCGGGTTACCCCTTGTGGGCCCCATTACCACGAAATAGGGAGGGAGGATGGGCTTAGCCCATCAAATTTTACTAAAAGGGGTTTAAGGGATTTTCACTACTAATTTACAACTTACAGAAGATTTTTAGCAAAAACCTAAAAACCCTCCTCTCCTTCTCCTTTGTGCCGCCACCATCAAAACACAAAAAGGGAGTGTTTGTTGATCTTGGATCTTGGAATTCTTGTTGGTGTTCGTGTTTGTTCTTCGTTCTCTTGATCCATGTATTCGGTAAATCCTTTTAAACCTTTTCTTTTAATTTAATCTTTTTATTAATTATGAACATGTGATGTTTTTATAAAAACATAATAATTAATCATAGATCTAACATGTTTTGGGGTTAAATTAAATCAAAGGGTTGTTTTTAAGGGGTGTTTGTTTTGGCCGCAGGCTGCAACCGAACCCGAAGGGGTTTCGGTTTGCCAAGTCGACCACCACCAAGACCATATGGTCTTGGTTGGTGTGTGTGGGTCCCACGGCAGCAAGGGGAAACACGGGCTACCCCAAGTTGGTTCGGGGTACGGTGTCGATTCATGTCCGGTTCATGTTTTTAGCCTAGATCCGGTTCATGGTGTATGTTAGTTTTTTTTATGTTTATGAACTTATTTTAAAATTAAATTAATAAAATGATGTGATTAATTTAATAACATGACTTAGGTTATTTAATTATTAACGATCATGAAATTATTTTAACCTAAGTATTTATATATTTAAGACTTATAATTAATTAATTATTTTAAAAGCATGGATATAATTAATTAATTAACATGACTTAGGTTATATTATTAATATATAATAATACATATTTTAACCTAAGTATTTAACTTATTTAATTAAAAACATGTTATACTTTAATTAAATATTATAACCTATAGTTTAATTAAATTACATGAAATAATTATTAAACTATACATTATATCATATGACTTAGAAAATAATCATGAAAAACACTTAGGCTTATATACTTAGCTTATTTAACCAGCTTATTTCTAATTATGGAAAATTTCTATTTTTAGAAACTTAATTAAATAAGGCAGCTAATCTATTGATGGAAACCA
Source organism: Glebionis coronaria (assembly GCA_025667525.1). NCBI lineage: Eukaryota > Viridiplantae > Streptophyta > Magnoliopsida > Asterales > Asteraceae > Glebionis > Glebionis coronaria. The sequence continues at coordinate 182,457,903 of CM046876.1, forward strand.
GCTATTTTTAGAAACTTAATTAAATAAGGCAGCTAATCTACTTATGGAAACCAACTATTTTTAGAAACTTATTTATTTAAGGCAGCTAATCTGTTTATGGAAACTTATTTAATTAAGGCAGCAAATCTATTTATGGAAACTTTCTATTTTTAGAAACTTATCTATTTTAGGCAGTAAATCTATTTTTGGAAACTTTCTATTTTTGGAAACTTTCTATTTTTGGAAACTTTCTATTTTTGGAAACTTTCTATTTTTGGTAACTTTCTATTTTTGGAAACTTTTTATTTTTGGAAACTTTCTATTTTAGGAAACCTGCTATTTTTGGAAAGTTACTTATTATTACACAGTAAGTATAATAACACTTGAAATACCAGAAATACTTTATCAGATTAAACAGAATATAAGATAAAACATAATTTAAGGCTTTAAAACAGTAAAACATGGTAAGAACACATAAAATAAGCTAAGACATGATATAAAACCAGCTACGTATTTAGTAAGCAGATACTTATTCATGTACGTATTTATGTAGCACTAGTGATTCGGAAGTAGGATTCCTCGCAGTTCATCTTCTTCGTTCACTGGACATAAGGTACGGATTCCCGTCCTTTCAGTATGGACATTTTTTCCTTATTAGGATTCCCCGTATGCAGCCAACTGTTTTCCCGTAGTATAAGTTATGTATTTGATTGCTCATGTTTAATTAAGACTACCTATAGCCATATACATGCATGACCAGTTTCACCTAGTTATGGAGGTACCATAACCATAACATTAGAGGCACTGATGTTATGACTTCACCACGGCAGAGTGATTGCTCGTGGCGTCCCTTCAGCTTTTGGCCATTTATTATATTTATCATATGGGGCGTATGGGTGCATCCTAGTTCATGTTTTTATTCAGGATTACATGGTGAATGTGGTGTGTGCCTTGCATCCTTCACAAGGAGCTGATCCCTCCTACCCACAACTAGTATATTAAATTAGAGGCAGCCCCTCTAATTTGCATGATGAGGTCACCCCGCCAAGTATTCATGCACGGTGGATATTCATGACCTATATTGGCTAATGGTAAAATATGTTAAACAGTTTTCATAAGATAAACATAAGGCTTTTCAAAATATAAAACCAGTTTTTTGAACATGTTCCAGGTTTTCCAGGACTTATACATTTCCGCTGCTATTAAGTCTCTTTTATGTTTTAGTCACTTATACTGTGTCTATATCCGTGCATTGAGCGTTTTGCTCAACCGTTACTTTCCTTTCCATGTCCCAAAACGGCAGGTACCCTAGGAAAGACTCGAGCATTTGGAGGACGTGCATCGGATGGAAGCTGCTAGAGACTTCTTTTCTTTTTGCCTTCATATATTTATGCTTGTGTAGTCTTTCATTCATTTCTTTTGCTTTATTATGTTTTGGGCTTATGTTTGGGAACCGATGTTTGCTTCGGTTATCCCTATGGTCATGTAATGTTTTATACATTTATCCTTGTATGCTTTGATGACACGTCATAATTACGCGTGACATTTCCATTATCAAAATGGGGTGTTACAATTATGGTATCAGAGCCAAGGCTTCGACCTGTAGGCTCTAAAACTCGACCTGTGACTGGGGGTAGTCACCAGGAGCTTCCTAAGCCAACGTCTGTTATTCTACGTATTGATGTTTTCAGCGCATTGTTGTTTTAACCATGATGTTTTCAGCACCTTGAGGTTTTAACCTTGATGTTTTCATCGATATTGTTTTACTAATATGGATGGACAACCGTCATTCATATTTAGTTATGTGTCATTGTTTCATGCATAAGGTTCCTCGTGAACTGTGACTATGTGGACTGAACCCTAGTAGTTCATAATTAGTCACATAAAAAATTTTCTGATAAGTTTTGACAAACGAGTTTCATTCATTTACGTTTCATGTATCATTGTTGCAGGGATTATGACTAAGTAATGGTTGGTACATGACTGGCCCTATTTAGTCGCATGTGCTTTTATCGAAACTTTTAACTTTGGGACCGACCCATAGGCGTCCCCTCGCCATGTCTTTTGTTTTGGAACCGACCCATAGGCGTTCCCTCGCACATATAAAGGTTTTATAAACTACATTACGCATTCATGCACTGTTTTTTTATGCATAAAATTTTTCTCATGATTTAAATTGGCATAAATTTTTTTCATGTCCCCTCATAAGTTATTATGTTCTTATGTCAAGTATGTTTTCATACTGTCATGGTTAACTTCAGTTTCATGCTGATTATGTTATACACTTCTTCGCAACAGATGGTTTCATGTTTCTTCATGATAATTCCGTCTTCATGTTGATTATGTTTTACGTCTCTTTTGTTATTTACGTTGTCCTGCAAGACATTGTTGGATTTCATTAAATTCTGCTTTCATGATAGTCATGGTTGGTTTTCATTGATCATGCTATCAGGCAAATCATCGTTGAATTTGGTGTAACCACACTTTAGCGTTTCTCTATGCAACCAGAATGAGGTATATACTGGCATTGCCAGGTTATCATGATGGTTTTCCTAACCATTTAACTGATATACTTTCTTTAGATCATGATAAATGATCGACTCCATACCGATCATTTCATGTGCATTCTAGGTGTACTCCACGTACCGTATTTCATGTGTATCACATGTACCTTAATCCATGTGTATTCCACTTGCAATACTTCACGAGTATTCGCTAGTCGATTCTGAATCACCTCAAGCGTATTTTCAATTGCTGATGTTCTACAAGATTGCTGATGTCGCTCATAACTTGGAGATGTTACTAAAGGTTGATGCTGCTGACGTGCGGAGACGCTACGAGATGCGGATGCTGTTCACAACTTGGAGATCCTACAAGACGAAGACAAAGGCATCGGAGCAAAGCAATTGGACGAGAAGATGCTTCACCATCAGACGATTCCCATCAATCATTGTCCCTAATTCTTAGTTACATGTCACACGTCATTCGGCTATCATTTCAGCCATATGAGTGCAAACCGGTACCATCCGGCCACTCACCTGAAGAGTTACATGAATCACGGTCATGAGAATGACCATCATGGAACTGAAAGACATGACGGTAGAAATCACTACTATGACATCAACTAACCTAGAAATAGCAACCGAAACTCTGGCCACGGACGTGATCAGAAATACAAGGATTAGTAGTCCAACAGATCCGCCAATTCTGGCATAATAACCTTATATTGTGGTTATATTTGTTTCACATCTCGAGACACATGTCAAGACATCAGTCAAGACACATGTCTCACGTATACTTTCTGAAGACACATGTCAATACATCAGTCAAGACACATGTCTCACGTATACCTCCTGAAGACACATGTCAAGACACCAGTCAAGACATATGTCATGCTTATAGTTCCAAGAAACGAGTCAAGACACATGACTCACGTCCAACTATGGAACATTTCTAAGAAATTCAGGGTACCCTCCAAGGGTATATCCATTTTGTTGTGCCATGTATTAATCAGGCCACAAGAATTTCACTACCATTATCGGCGTATCAATGAGAACTGTCACGTTGCCGATGTCACTTTTATTCTTGTAACCATAAATCATTGATTCATGACCATGAAGGACGCCTTTCGTATTCCCACGTATACGAAGGTTTTCCTTCAGCTTAGTGATGAGATCCAAGCTGCTAACGCATTTCCTCGGACAGACACGAGAGGAATTTTATTCTAATTATGTACTATGAACAACACACCATGCTACGATTCATAATTATGTACAGTAATGTTCAGGCTCCTGAATACATTCAGCTTGATTTTCCATCGTGAAAATCTGTACAAATTATCTATGCTTACAAGCATGTGCGTTGTTGGCCATGGTCGCTAAAATTTTCTAGCTGTCAGTAAGACACGACCACTTAAGTCCTTTTACGCATAACCAGTTGATTATTCCAAAGTCTTCCCATACATTCCAGAAGAATCTACAAGGAGAAGGATGGTACCATGAGATTATGTGTCGACTACCGTCGACTTAAACAAATCACCATTCATGACCGTTATTCTCCTCCACGTATTGACGACATGTCCAATCAACCGTATAGTGTTAATCACTTTCCCAAGATCGAACTCATGATCATGCTGCCAAAAGTGACGAGTGAAAAAGCAGGACATGTCCGTGACTGCTATTCGTGCACGACTCGGTCATGCTAGATTTATGATTTTGATTTAGTCTCATCAATGCTCCAACAGCATTATGGACTTAATAAATTGAGTTTCCATGAACTCCTAAACAAATTCATCAGCGTTTTCATTGAGGATAACCTGATTTCCTCTAAGCCTAACTCTATGACAAGAGAAATTCTACCCTGGAAAATTTTCAAATATCAATTCTGTTTGATTACAATAACACACTGAATCACATGGATTTTATGGTTAGTCTTACCATGACTCAGCTTATGCATAAAGGAGAGAAACCTACACTACATTAGGTGTTCTAGGAAATCCTACGCTGGGAGAAGTCTAGATTTAGAGACTCAGGGTTTCGCAAACTCCTATGTATCAAGTTTGATGAAGCAAGATACAGTTACGTTCATATCTTTATACCTGTCATACAAACAGGCTAAGATTATCACACCAACAGACTGGGATGTTTTCATCATCTGAAATTGTGAATTGAAATGGGACAAGATCTCCACGGATTTTGGTTACCAGATTAAAGCAAGCTCAGAAAAAGCAAGATGTTATCGGTGTTATTGCCAACAGTTTGATCAAGTCTGCAAAATCCTTACATCCGTACGGATTTCAGAATCAACGGATTGATCGGACACATTCCACGCCAAGGCTCATCCGATCACTTGGTAATCCCTCGGCTATCGGGTCAGACAAAGATTCGCAATTGTACTCCTAAAATTACTTCACGTCTTCATACTGATTCCACGACTTGCTTTCGCGCTCGCGTTCATGACACTATTCACGTTCATGATCGTATTTTGGATTACGATTTTACGTTCATTTTCTTCTCATTCTAGGAAGTTTGCAAGAACTTGAGAGACCAGACCCAAGTTTAGTATAACTGCCTATCCTCAGATAGACGTTTCTCGTCATAATCTATGTCTCACCTTCTAGCGTTTGTCGTTACCGTCATTATATGCTATGATCACGATATGTTTCACATGTCATGTTCATTCCACGTTCCTCATATCATGATCAAGATATGTTACACGTATCAGGGATCACGATATGTTTACTCATACTACACTCGCCATATCTCCACGTAGCACGTTCAAATTTTTTCACGTATCACGTTCAAAATTTTTCACGTACTACGTTTCTTTATGTCTCGCGCATCGTTTTTAACTAACAGTTAAGTTGGATTGTTTTGCACCATAATGTTTCAGTTACTCTTACACATAAATTCTTATTCCCTCGATCAAATTTAGGGGATCTACCTTACGTTGATAACCAAGAACTTCTTCGTATTCCAAGTCAAGGTCAGGAGGACCAAGACTTATCATTCGTGTCAAGATCTTATAAAGGAACCGTTCCAAGAGGGAAGCCACTTGGAAACAGACAAGTTCATCCGGACTTCTTATCCGTTTTCTCTTATCAATTAGATATGTCCTTTCAGCCACGTCACGTTCCATGTCCTTTTTAGACATGTCACGTTCCACGTTCTTTCTGCCAGGTCACCTGCACATTAATTTATCTTACATAGCCTCTCAGTTTGATTCGGGTATGTTTCTCTTTCAGTTACGTTATCTATAATTCGGGGACGAATTATTCTTTTTAGGGGGGAAGAGTTGTAAAACCCGCATGCTTTTACCATGAATAGTACCTTTAAGATCATACGTACTAGATTTAAACTTTCCTAATATAGCATGATTACGATTACGTGTTAGGATTTTACGTATTACGTACGTGTTAGAACATGATAAGTATTTACTACGCACGAGCACGTAATAATTATTTAACAATAATTAATCACGAACATGCAATCATGAAATCATGAACGTAATTAAATCACGGGCTAATATTAGTTACGTATATAAATTTATTACGATTTTCACTACTCATTTACAACTTACAGAAGATTTTTAGCAAAAACCTAAAAACCCTCCTCTCCTTCTCCTTTGTGCCGCCACCATCAAAACACAAAAAGGGAGTGTTTGTTGATCTTGGATCTTGGAATTCTTGTTGGTGTTCGTGTTTGTTCTTCGTTCTCTTGATCCATGTATTCGGTAAATCTTTTTAAACCTTTTCTTTTAATTTAATCTTTTTATTAATTATGAACATGTGATGTTTTTATAAAAACATAATAATTAATCATAGATCTAACATGTTTTGGGGTTAAATTAAATCAAAGGGTTGTTTTTAAGGGGTGTTTATTTTGGCCGCAGGCTGCAACCGAACCCGAAGGGGTTTCGGTTTGCCAAGCCGACCACCACCAAGACCATATGGTCTTGGTTGGTGCGTGTGGGTCCCACGGCAGCAAGGGGAAACACGGGGTACCCCGAGTTGGTTCGGGGACGGTGTCGATTCATGTCTGGTTCATGTTTTTAGCCTAGATCCGGTTCATGGTGTATGTTAGTTTTTTTTATGTTTATGAACTTATGTTAAAATTAAATTAATAAAATGATGTGATTAATTTAATAACATGACTTAGGTTATTTAATTATTAATGATCATGAAATTATTTTAACCTAAGTATTTATATATTTAAGACTTATAATTAATTAATTATTTTAAAACCATAGATATAATTAATTAATTAACATGACTTAGGTTATATTATTAATATATAATAATACATATTTTAACCTAAGTATTTAACTTATTTAATTAAAAACATGTTATACTTTAATTAAATATTATAACCTATAGTTTAATTAAATTACATGAAATAATTATTAAACTATACATTATATCATATGACTTAGAAAATAATCATGAAAAACACTTAGGCTTATATAATTAGCTTATTTAACCAGCTTATTTCTAATTATGGAAACTTTCTATTTTTAGAAACTTAAGTAAATAAGGCAGCTAATCTATTTATGGAAACCAGCTATTTTTAGAAACTTAATTAAATAAGGCAGCTAATCTATTTATGGAAACCAGCTATTTTTAGAAACTTATTTATTTAAGGCAGCTAATCTATTTATGGAAACTTATTTAATTAAGGCAGCAAATCTATTTATGGAAACTTTCTATTTTTAGAAACTTATCTATTTTAGGCAGTAAATCTATTTTTGGAAACTTTCTATTTTTGGAAACTTTCTATTTTTGGAAACTTTCTATTTTTGGTAACTTTCTATTTTTGGAAACTTTCTATTTTTGGAAACTTTCTATTTTAGGAAACCTGCTATTTTTGGAAAGTTACTTATTATTACACAGTAAGTATAATAACACTTGAAATACCAGAAATACTTAATCAGATTAAACAAAATATAAGATAAAACACAGTTTAAGGCTTTAAAACAGTAAAACATGGTAAGAACACATAAAATAAGCTAAGACATGATATAAAACCAGCTACGTATTTAGTAAGCAGATACTTATTCATGTACGTATTTATGTAGCACTAGTGATTCAGAAGTAGGATTCCTCGCAGTTCATCTTCTTCGTTCACTGGACATAAGGTACAGATTCCCGTCCTTTCAGTATGGACATTCTTTCCTTATTAGGATTCCCCGTATGCAGCCAACTGTTTTCCCGTAGTATAAGTTATGCGTTTGATTGCTCATGTTTAATTAAGATTACATATAGCCATATATATGCATGACCAGTTTCACCTAGTAATGGAGGTACCATAACCATAACATTAGAGGCACTGATGTTATGACTTCACCACGGCGGAGTGATTGCTCGTGGCGTCCCTTCAGCTTTTCGCCATTTATTATATTTATCATGTGGGGCGTATGGGTGCATCCTAGTTCATGTTTTTATTCAGGATTACATGGTGAATGCGGTGTGTGCTTTGCATCCTTCACAAGGAGCTGATCCCTCCTACCCACAACCAGTATATTAAATTAGAGGCAGCCCTTCTAATTTGCATGATGAGGTCACCCCTCCAAGTATTCATGCACGATGGATATTCATGACCTATATCGGCTAATGGTAAAATATGTTAAACAGTTTTCATAAGATAAACATAAGGCTTTTCAAACTATAAAACCAGTTTTATGAACATGTTCCAGGTTTTCCAGGACTTATACATTTCCACTGCTATTAAGTCTCTCTTATGTTTTAGTCACTTATACTATGTCTATATCCGTGCACTGAGCGTTTTGCTCAGCCGTTACTTTCTTTTCCATGTCCCAAAACGGCAGGTACCCTAGGAAAGACTCGAGCATTTGGAGGACGTGCATCGGATGGAAGCTGCTAGAGACTTCTTTTCCTTTTGCCTATATATATTTATGCTTGTGTAGTCTTTCATTCATTTCTTTTGCTTTATTATGTTTTGGGCTTATGTTTGGGAACCGATGTTTGATTCCAGTTATCCCTATGGTCATGTAATGTTTTATACATTTATCCTTGTATGCTTTGATGACACGCCATAATTACGCGTGACATTTCCATTATCAAAATGGGGTGTTACACATGACAATATCTCAACAATGCAGGAGTCTAGGTAAGTAGGTAACAGTCCTACCTCTTACCCAAGACAAACAAATAACATAACCAAAACAAACATATAGGTGCCAACAGTATCATTTATTAAATAATCAAAAGAAACTAAGAAGGAACGGGGATCTCCTTCGAAATGCATTTCCTACGCTCTCCAAATCCTAGCCACTTATGTTCTCATGCTTAAACATAGTATCACCTGAAAGAGACACTAAAACACGTCAACATAAAGTTGGTGAGAGTCATAGGTTTAGACTCAAACGCCAAAATCATACCAAAAGCTGTGAGTAACAACCAAAAGTTAAAAACATATGGACAATGTGATACTAACATGTATTAACAACTAACATTCAAGATTTAACAAAACAACCCAAATCCAAGGCTCCCAGCCTTACCAAACACCATACTCAATAGGCATCCAAACACCTATGAACCAAACCCAAGGCCCCGCCTTGCCAATATCCCCTTGGAGTACCAAGTCAAAACATAAACAATCAAGAATCAACTAGCAGTTAATCACATAAGTATGCACACACAAGTCCATTACCAACGCAATTCACAGCATAATTTATAAATAACAAAACAGTGTCTCTTCCATCCCATCTGGAAGTCAAAATCATTAGTAGATATGGGACAATGAAACTCACCTGATTGAGCTTCTCCAAAAGTCCTCACACTAGCAAAAAGCTAACAAACCAAAAATACATAATCAAAACATGAACCAACCACTAAAACGGCTCATCAACTTATGATGGACATCTAGCCTTCTCCCATATATGACCCTCATTTATATGCTCTAAACACCCCATTACCCTTCCCTAACAAGTCCTTAACTTGGTTAAGTTTGATAAGTATCCCGTTTATATTTTACACAAAACAGTCCCAACTTTTAGGTCTCCAAACTATAAGTCAAATGCCCACCTAAACATACCCATGATCTCTGTAAAGGTAATACTTATTCCCTTACATATATTAGCTAACAACTCCCATTTTCTCCAACCTTAAAGCTACTGTTAATGCCCCGATATATATATATATATACTTTTGTCTATCCAGATTTATTGATTTTAAACATACAAAAAGTTTGCTATGATTAGGGGTCTTACTCTAACCCACAATCTTAGCCCCAATTCAGATACTTACTATAATATATAAACCATCTCCCATGTTCGTTTGAAAGTACCAATGCAACCCTAAGTACCCTAAACAACCCAAAACTTAAAAAGATAACAGGCTGATTTCAAAACTGTTTTAACCTCCGACTGTTGTAACCTGTTTCTGATCCACTTCTCAACCTCCAATTTAGTTCTCTTTTCTTGAAATGGAAATCCACTTCAATTACCTTTTCAGGGATACTTGGATCGCAAAATAAGAGTTTGTAGAACTCCCAATATGATCAAAACAATTAACTCAAAATTCTGCTCAGTTTTTAAAAACGGGTTTATTTAATTCAACCTAATTAATTACACATAACCCCACTATTACAAGCCCTAAACCATCTAATCATTATGAAATCATTAAAATACATATTTTTATTAAAACCCTAACCTAAATCCATCATAAGATGATTATATAAACATTAAAAACAATTAAATTAAAAAGGGATTATGAAGGTTTTATCTTAAGATTTATGGAAGATGAAAAAAAAATACTGAAACCCCAAAAACTCTGTGAAACCGTCGGCTATAGAACTCCAGGAGAAAAAATATGACTTTTGATTTTGATAAAAACATTATATAGTGGATGGGTGAATCCTAGTCCAACCCAAAGCCCACTTTCCTTTTTCCTTTTTTTTCTTTTGTTTTAGTCGGCCAAACCGACCCCTTTATGTATATTTTTTTATTTTTTTTTCTTTTTATTGTTTAATAATACACTACTAATATTACCTTAATTTATTACAACTCCTAAAACCTCCAAAACCTCAAAACCGTAAAACTAGTCAAATTTACGCGTTTACCGTAAAAGACGTAAAATACACACTTTTATAAAAAATCTCAAATTTTGAAATAAACTTTATAACTAAGTCCTAAATAACTTAAAACCATCCCGAAAAATATTCATATGACTAATTACCTCATCCGAGACCTCTAAATGCTAAACCGTAAATCCTATAAAAATACAACTTACTATAATACTTATACGTATACGTAAACACCAAAATAACACCATCTCATTTCATAGTCACTACCATGTGAGCTCATGAACATGAAATCATCTCACATCATTTCACTCACAAGGTACCCTGTACCGGAAACGATATTCAAACCACAATCTATACACACCAATTAGCATATAAACACGTAAAGACACGTAACTAGCACAAAATAAAACTAAGTGACGAACCTCAAAACCGCGGTTGTCACATTAAAGTTTGTAAAATTTACAAAAAGGACCCTCTACTTTGAAGAATTTGCAAGATTGGTCCCTCAAAATTGAAGACTTGTCATTTTTAGTCCTCCACAAAGTCAATCATACAAATAAATACCTTGAAGAAAGAAGACATGTCAAAAAGAACCCTTGAAGAATTATGAAATTACATGAAAAACCCTTGAAAATACTTTTGGAAAATAGTTGTGGCAAAAGTATGAGTTCTGAAACTATATTAACAAAGGGATATTCAAGTTGTGGCTGCCAAACTTAAAATGAACAAGACATGGGAATTAAGGGACCTAATTTGTCCAGACATCAAACTCATCACCACTAACCAGACTTGGACACGTCACCCCACCCACCACTATCACCCAATCACCATTCCCTATTTAACCACATCACATTTCCACTTAAGTTTTTAATAACAGATTTTTCCTAATCTGATTATTAAACTAAATTGGGAGGTAAACATGTTTTTTAAACTCAAAACCAATGTTTATCTCTTTCACCTCCCCAATAACCCTAACCTAATTATCACCCTAAAACAAAGGGGTTTTACTTGTAACTTACCAGAATGAAGATTAACCTTATTCTCACTCAAACCCCACTCAAGTTTACCCAACCTCGTGACTATGGACCCCCATACGAACCTCCCCTACCACAAGAAAACAAAGTTTGGCAGAAAATGAATGAACAAGATCACTTGACGTGTTCCCCACATCAAAACAATGGCTTGGATCATTCCTCACAACTGGCAGCATCACAAGATTACAAAAATCCTCACATGGCATCAATTCAAAAGCAGCATCTTTTTGAAGATTCGAATTTCTCAAGGGCAAAGAAGGAAGTCGTATACATTAGGGTTTTATTCCTTCTTTTTTATTCTAGAACAAATGTAAGCCTATATAAGTCACATTAGGACTAAGCATAAGTTTCTGTTCTTGTTTTTATTCTCCTTGGTCAAAACATTGTAAACCCCCTTTTTTCCAGTTAATGAAATTAGTTGGTGAATGTTTGTGACGAGAAAGACAAGTCCCATTTACTTTTTGTGTTTAGTTATTTGTGATTCAGTGTTTGAAATCAAAGGTCGTGCTTCTGAAAACGTTTTTTTAGTCTTTGTGAGGTTTAAGTTTGTTTCAGTTGGGAAAGAAAGTTGAGAAAGCCCCAATAGCTTTTCATTTAAGTTTATATGTGACCATAGACCCCTGATATTAAGTGATATCAAGGGTCAGTGGACATATAACATTTAGGTGAAAGAAAATTGTGAGGCATCACTTTCTTTGGTGTTTCTGTTAGGGATCCAAGAGGTTCTTAAATTTTTTTTTTTTATTATTTTGAAAGAATGGCAGCTTGTCTTATACTTGTTTCATGTTAAGTGGTCATAGGATTTCTTAAATAATCCTTATGCTCCTAGCAAGAACATAAAGGTTGGAAATCAGTTAGAGTTATACCGTTATCACATTGTGGTTTTCTTTTCTTAGCAGGGGAGTTAGGAAGCTAGTGCACTCCTTTGTACTTAAGCTCAAACACTCCAAGGAGTGGATGTGCACCTTGGAGGTAAGTTTCTTACCTTCTTTTATTTCAGTCAAGTACTTGTGGGATTTTTGAAGTTTGGTTGAATGTTTAGTGTTTAATTGAATAGGATTTCTTGATTTCTATTCATTCATGGTTTGATGTATGATTTATGTGCATTTCATATGATTTGAGTTTGATTCACATGATTTTAGTTTTCAAAAAATATTAAGGGGTGTTTGGTAGTACTGATTAAAAGGTTTGGGGAGTCACATAAACTCTAACTTTGGTTAAACAAATCTTAATTCAGTTTATTGTACTAGTTTGTGCCATGGTTTATTTTTGGAAACAAGTTGCAGGATTTTGCTTGCTTGAAAATTGGACAAAATAGCTTAATTCATTAAATCTGCTAAACCAGCTTGTTTTTGTACTTTTGGAATCTGAAAATCTTTGTTACTGTTAGAATCTATGGCAATTTAGGGTTGCTTTCTGTTAATTTGTTGTTTGGTAACATATTGATCAAGTTTGACTGTTTAAATCTCACTTGTTGACCATTTAAACTAGCAAAGTTGTTCAGACCCTTGTTTATACATTCAGTGGCTGTTTTTGCTTGATTGTGTGATATTCTTGTATTGGATCTTGTGATTTTATTGTTTGCTTGACTCCCCACAACCCAACTGGTTGTGGGGGTGACTTTGGTTCCAAGAAAATCCCAAAAACCAAGCTTTCCTAAGTTGAAAAAGCACCAGACACGTTTTTTGACTAATCAGTGGGAAAAAACATCCCACTGTTAGAACAAGTGTAGCCACTGCTACACTACCAGACAAACCTATCTGACCTGTCACTATCTGATCTTTTAGTTTTTTTGTCTTTAGTGGGTTAAATTAAGGATTTTCCATACTTTCTATTTTTCCTAGACTTGTTGAGTTATTTTAATATTTTTAGTGAAGATAAACTTTAATTTACCGTTCATTTGGTATTTTTTAGAATAAACTCAGTTAAAATTAGATTTTTATTAATTTGCTTTTGTCATTTAGTGGTAAGAAGTGTTGAAATTCTGTTTTGTCACTTTTCTTGTTTTAAGTTAAGTATTTTAAGATTTTTATAGAAGAAATTTCAATTTTAACTTTATTTAATCATTTTCTAGAATTATTTTAAGTTAAATTTGTTTTAAATAATCTGATTTTTGTCCTTTATTGCAAAAAATTAACATTTTTCAGTTTTTCAAATTTTCCTAGTTTTAGAATATTGAATTAAGATTTTTAGTTAAAAAAGATCACTGTTCACTATTCTTTAATTATTTTATTAGAATTAATTTGAGTTTAATTAGATTTGTACTTAAGCTATTTTGTCTTTTAGTGGTAAAAATAATTTTTTTCAAACTTTTTCATTTTTCTACTGTTTAGTATCATCAAATAGGATTTTTAGAAAAGTTAAATTAATTTTTGCATTATTTAATTATTTTTAATCATTATTTTGAATTAAAAAGTGTTTTTAGTCGTAAAAATAGAAAAATAGTTTCAAAAAATCAAGAAAAATTCTTTTTAGTCTTTATATAATAAAAGTAAGATTCTCATTTGATAAAATCATATTTTGGATTTATTTTTAACTTTATTAAATTTTAAGGCTTTAAATAGCTTTTAAAATTGAATATTAAATTGGAAATAAGTTTTAAAATATTTTTGTCAAATTTTATTCTTATTTATATTATTTTAGATTTGTTTTTGATTTTTAATTAATTTTTAGATTAAATTTTAAATTTCGTCACGTTTTACCGTTTTTACGTTTACGTCTTTCGTCGTAGTTTAATTTAGAATCGTAACCGTCATCCTTCTCTCTTTTCTTTCTTCATAATTATAATCACAAACATTTAATCATTTCTAACACAATACACAAGCCTCCTTGAGAACGAACTCACTTTTGGGTCTTTTGTGCACGGTTTTCCTAAACCGTCGTACTTACCCTAATTACGCTCTTTTTCCTAAAAGATGTAAGCTACTCTTATCATTTTGGCGCCGCTTCCGGGGAGGCGTGTTGTGTTTTGATTTGAAAAAAATTTGTTTTTATATTAGCCATAATAACTATTTGTGTGATTAGCACTCTAATCATACGTATTATCGGTTTTTTGTATTTTGTGTGAATATTATTACTATATTGTATACGTAAATCAATAAATTCACAAGTACTCCAAAAGTGTGAAAACACAACCTTGATTTGGGATTTCATCACTCAATCATTGTATTCAAATCTCAAACAAAGAAAAAAAGGCAAAATAGATAATTACTTTCGTGAAGCTTAATTTCGAAAACACAAATTATAAGGTGGGTATAAGGCGGGTGTTATAAAATACACCCTAAAGAAAAAGCCTCTTAAGTGCTTCGCGCCGTCTTGTTTCTCCGCTTGCTTGTGCGTGTTTAGATAAAAAGGTCTAATCGAGGGTTTGCCAACCAAAGTATTATCTACGTATCTATATTTTCTTGGTTTCAAAAGATTAAACCCTCTTGAACGTTTTGGTGTTCCACCAACGTTCTAAAGTCATCGAAGGCGTTCACTTCACGTGATCGTTTTCATTCCTTGAGGCTCCTTTAATCGAGAGATTTGATTTGAGGAGAGATTTGTAGATTTTTGTCTACGTAATACATCACAAAATAAAAAAAAGTAAAACAATCAAAAACACAAAAAAATTGAAAAACATAAAAACACTAAAAAGAATCTTCTTTGCTCATCCCCACGTTGTACGTGACGTTTATGCAAACTCGTAACCAAGCTAGACATGCACGTAAACGTAGAAACCGAAAGGAAACCACACCTAACCTTTCAAGTGAAGAATCTCCTATTGACGAACCTATCGTAGAACAAGAAGCAACCATGGCTAATCGTACTACGATGGAGTTACTTCAAGCACCCACCGAGGGTTATGGAGAAGCGATTGTGATTCCCGCCATCCTTGCGGAGAATTTTGAAGTTAAGACGGGTTTGTTGTCGATGATCCAAAACAACAAATTCCGTGGTGATGAAAAGGACAACCCTCACAACCATATCCGCCAATTCAATCGTCTTACCGCCACTTGCAAGTTTAAGGACGTCTCTAACGACTCGATTAAGATGATGCTTTTTCCGTATTCCTTAGCGGGGCCCGTTATAATTTGGTTAGAGAAAGAGCCACCCAATTCTATATTGACGTGGAAGGAACTCGTTTCGAAGTTCGTGAACCAATTTTTCCCGCCCTCTAAGACTACGCATTTGAAAAACGAGATTTCAAAATTTTCACAAGAGTTTAATGAGAGTTTTTCTACAGCTTGGAATCAGTTTAAGGAAATTTTGATTAAGTGTCCTCATCATGGTTTTCCGACTTGCATCAAATTGACACGTTTTACAATGGATTGAACGATCATGAGCGTGATTATCTTAATGCCGCCGCGGGTGGTAATTTTTTGTGTATAACGGTCGAGGAAGCATTGTTGATTATTGAGAATAGGTCTAAGGTCTATAGCCCTCGTAGCACATCGAGTGTTCGTAAGACTTCGTCTTCGGCTTCGCCTTCTCTATCTCATACCATCGATGCTTGCCAAATCAAGGCTAATTTGGAAAACAAGATTTTTGATAAGCTTAAGGGACTTTTGATTGAGTTTAAAGTTGGTGAACAACCCACTCCCGCTACGGCTAAAGCGGTTGAGGTCTCTTCTATGTATTGTGGTGGAGCTCACGATTTCTCCGAGTGCATTACCAACGGTGGTAACACTACGAGTGCCTACGCCGCCACGAGAACTTATAACCAAAACGGTCAAGTTACCCGCACTAATCAATTGACTCCACCGGGTTTTTCACCAAATCAAAATGCTAACAATTATCGAAACAATAATGTTGGTTATCAAAGGAACAATTATAAGGGAAACAACTATGGGAATCAAGGGGCTAGTAGTCAATTGCAAAATCAAAATCAAAACCGTAATTTTCAAAACCCAAGTCAAGGTCTTCAAAATGCTTACACTAAAGAGCTTCCAAATGACTTTTTGAATTATGCTACGGCAAATGATAAGATTTTAGAATACATTCAAGAGCAATTGGCTAGTCAAGCTAGGGAAACGGCTAAAAACACAAAGGAGTTAGCTAATTTTGCTAAGGAAAATGCCAATATGAAAATTGAGTTGAAAAATGATTTTGCATATCAAATTGGAGGTCAAAATAACAAAATTGAACAAAGTCAATCTAGGCTTGAACAAAGGATAGACCCAAGTGCCGCTAAGCAAGACGTTAAGCTCAATGCTATTTTGAAAGCAATCATGGGGAACAAAGCCTCTACTTCGGGTAGTCTGCCTAGTAACACCATATCAAAACCGAAGGGAGAGATGAAATTGATTACCACACGTACTCGTAAGACACTTAAGGAACCGACTCCTCAACCAATTACTCCAACGGTGGAGGAAATTGAGGAAGAATCCGAGGTGGTGGTCGAAGAGGAGCATATCCCAATCCCACAAAGTACCACTCAAACCACACCTACGGTTGACCCATTACCATCATTGGAACCCGAGATTCCAAAGGCTATGCCTATGTCCCAACCCACACCACCCTTACCTTACCCATCGAGACTTTGTAAGGAGAAACGTCAAGAGCGTGACAACTACCAATTTGAGCTTTTTATGAAAATGTTTCGCGATTTGCATTTCAATATAAGTTTTTCCGACGCTTTGGTCATGATGCCTTGATTTACCGCTAAATTTAAGAGTAAAAAACAAGGAGAAATTGCAACGATTATCTAGTTGTTCATCGGTTTATCTTAACCGCATACCTCAAAAAGTCGGTGATCCCGGTAAATTCTTGATTCCATGTGAAATTCAAGATATGGAAGAATGCTATGCCTTGGCCGATCTTGGTGCTAGTATTAACTTGATGCCTCTTGCAATCTTCAAGACGCTCAATCTTCCTAATCTTACTCCTTCACTAATGTCTATCTAATTGGCCGATAATTCCACGATTCCCGTATGTGGATTGGCCGAAGACGTTTTTGTGAAAGTGGGAAAGTTCTATTATCCGGTAGACTTTATCGTTGTCGATATTCCCACGGATCCTCAAGTTCCTCTTATTTTAGGTCGTTCGTTTTTGGATATGTCAATGGCGTTGATTGATGTGCATGCTAGAAAAATCACCTTACGTTTCAACGCGAGGAACTTGTTATAAACGTAACACAAAACTCTCAACTTTCTCATGTTTATTCCGTCGCGACTATAAACCTCGTTGATATGATCGACGTCGTTTGCGAGGAATTTTCACAAGAATTTTTAGGTTTTGGTGACGATGAAAATAGTGGCAATCCCACTATGCTCGATTCTATTCTTGATAATTCGACACCATCCTTCACTCCATTTGAAGGTAGTGGTTTTACGTTGTAAGAATTTGATGTTCCTCGTACTTGTAACGAAGACCTCGACAACGATGAGGACTTCTCGATTATTAAGGATTTTCTTAACGATATCCCATTTCCTCCGCCCGAGGAGGTGATGAGTATCGAACCCAAATCTTCAATTGAGGAACCACCAATCCTTGAGTTGAAAGATTTACCTCCTCATCTTGAATACTTATTCTTGGAAGGAGACGATAAGTTGCCGGTTATTATTGCGAAAGATCTTTCGAATGATGAAAAAACACTCTTATCGATGTTCTAAAGGACCACAAAGGGGCAATTGCGTGGAAATTATCCGACATTAAGGGGATTGATCCCAAATTTTGTACCCACAAAATCTTAATGGAGGAGGACTACAAACCCGCAATTAAATGCTAAAGGAGGGTGAACCCCAAAATTCACGACGTCATCAAAAATGAGGTCCTTAAACTCCTTGACACAGGAATGATTTACCCTATTTCCGATAGCCCTTGGGTGAGTCCTATTCATTGTGTCTCTAAAAAGGGAGGAATGACCGTTGTGCCAAACGATGACAACGAGTTAATTCCAACTCGACTCCTGACCGGTTAGAGGGTGTGCACCGACTATCGTAAGTTGAATGACACCACTTGTAAAGACCATTTTCTCTTGCCCTTCATGGACCAAATGTTGGAGCGTCTTGCGGGAAACGATTTCTTTTGCTTTTTAGATGGTTTTTCCGGTTACTTCTAGATCCCCATCGATCCTCGTGATCAAGAAAAAACTACGTTTACGTGTCCATATGGAACGTTTGCCTATCGTAGAATGCCATTCAGACTTTGTAATGCACCGGGAACTTTTCAACGGTGTATGATGGCTATTTTTCATGAAATGATCGAGAAGACAATGGAAGTCTTTATGGATGATTTTTCCGTGTTTGGTTGTTCGTTCACATCGTGTTTATCGAATTTTGAGAGAATGTTAAAACGTTGTGAGGAAACCAACCTTGTGTTCAATTGGGAAAAATGTCATTTTATGGTTAAGGAAGGAATCGTCTTAGGGCACAAGGTCTCGAAAGCGGGGATTGAGGTTGACAAAGGTAAAATTAAGTCATCGCAAAATTATCTCATCCCAAAACCGTTATGGGAGTTAGGAGTTTCCTAGGCCACGCGGGCTTTTATCGTCGATTCATCAAGGATTTTTCAAAGATTTCTCGACATGTTACACACCTTCTCGAAAAAGATGCTCCTTTTGTCTTTAACGAAGATTGTGTACGAGCCTTTGAAATCCTTAAAAGGAAACTTACCGAAGCTCCCATTCTTGTTGCTCCGAATTGGAACCTCCCCTTTGAACTTATGTGTGATGCAAGTGATTACGCTATTGGGGCCGTTTTAGGGCAACGTCATGAAAATCACTTCTTGCCTATTCACTATGCTAGCAAGATGATGACCGAGGCTCAACTTAAGTACACTACAACGAAAAAGGAATTCCTTGATGTGGTGTATGCATTTGATAAATTCCGACCTTACCTCGTCTTGACCCAATGCATAGTGTATACGGATCACTCGGAAATCAAGTATCTCATGGCTAAGCAGGATGCCAAACCGAGATTGCTTCGTTGGATTCTCCTCCAACAAGAATTTGATAGCGAAATACTTGACAAAAAAGAAGTCAAGAATCTAGCGGCCGATCATCTTTCTCGCTTGGAAGATCCTCACCAAAGTGTGTACGAGAAAAAGGAAATCACCGAAACATTTCCTCTCGAGAAACTTGGTGTAGTGAAATCTAAGGTTGACTCATCCACCCCATGGTTTGCGGACATCGCAAATTACCATGCGGGCAACTTCATCATTAAGGGTATGGCGACTCAACAAAAACGAATATTCTTTCGTGACGTCAAGTTCTACATTTGGAACGACCCTTACCTATTTCGGACTTGTGCGGATCAAATCATTCGACGTTGTGTTTTTGGTACCAAAGCTTCTAATATCCTTAGAGCTTGTCACGAAGGACCAACGGGTGGTCACCATGGTGCAAATCTCACGGCAAAGAAGGTCTTTGTTGCTGGATTCTTTTGGCCTACTATTTATTGAGATGCACATGCACTTTTCAAGTCATGTGGCTCATGCCAACATCAAGGCAAAGCCTCACAAAACGATGAAATGCCACAAAACATCATCCAAGTGTGTGAGATCTTTGACGTTTGGGGAATTGATTTTATGGGGCCGTTCCCATCATCTCGTGGTAATAAGTACATCCTTGTCGTCGTTGACTACCTATCCAAGTGGGTGGAAGCTAAGGCTTTGCCCATGAACGATGCTCGTGTGGTAGTCAAGTTTTTGAAGAATTTGTTTTCTCGGTTTGGAACCCCTCGGGCGATTATAAGCGATCGTGGAGCCTATTTTTGCAATGACAATTTTGAAAGATTTTTGAAGAAATGTGGGGTTACACATCGGCTTTCTACGGCTTATCACCCGTAAACGAATGGGCAAGTCGAGGTTTCAAACCGAGCGTTGAAGAGGATCTTGGAGAGATCGATAGGAGAGAACCGACAATCATGGTCGTATAAGTTAGATGATGCTTTATGGGCCTTTCGTACCACTCATAAGACGCCCATCGGGTGCACTCCTTACAAGCTTGTGTATAGGAAGAATTGTCACTTGCCAATTGAACTCGAACATGTGGAAACCTTGGTTTCCGGATCTTTTAAGCTACTAGGAATGATCATTGTTCATATGATTAAACAATCATTAACAAGGTGTTTAGGCACGAAACATGAATTAAAACACAATTGGATTGCAAATTATATTGATAATCAACAATCACTAGACGTGTATACACTGAATCCCACGTCTAGTCGACACACGCTTTAGGTTTACATTGTGAATGAATAATATGAATAAAACCTAAGACCCTTGGTTCCTTTTATAGTATAAGGATTAGGGTTTACAAGAGATAAGAATGAATAAACAAGTAAATCTTCTATTTAAATAAACTTATCCAGAATATCTTTTGCATGTTTATCTAAATAGAAGCTTCCATAAGCTTCTTTGTCTATGTTTTGTCAATGCTTGAATTGCATGTGACAATGCTTGGATTGCACACGACAATACTTGAGCCATCAACGCCTAATTAACTCTTGTCAACGCCCAAATTAGTCTTGACAACGCTTAGACAATAACTTCACGTTTTCTTCATTTTTGAGTTTCTGCCACATCAACTTTTTGACCCAACAATCTTCCCCTAGTTGATGGTGGCAAAACTCTATGTGTATCTCTTGTAAGTTGTACATGATCTTCAAATTGCTTCTCCTCAAGTGTAGCATGTATTTTCTTCCCCTTTTTGTCACATCAACAAGGAAGTAAACAATGTATGCAATGTTGAAGATTCTCCATATGTAGGCTCTATGTAATGATCTTGACGAAAAATAAATAAAATATTCTTGATGTAGAAGTAGAATAACCCAATCTTGTGTTCCATGTCTTGTACTATCCATGTGACTAAGAACTTATACTCATGGAGATAAGTATAAGTAGACCTCGATCTCTTGTCAATATTCTCATCCTTTGTGAGACACTGAGCACGATAATGTAACTCCTTCAAGTGTTATGACAAGTCTTCGTCACCAACCATGTAAAGCACGAACAAGTTACCTTTAAAGTCAGTGGCTGGAAGTGCATGACTTTAAGATATGATAGAACACAAACTCGCGAAAATCTTCTTCAATCATCAAACTTACCATAAGAATTCTTCCCCTTAAGCCAACACCTCTTCATGATGAATTTAATGGAATAACATCTTCATACCATATGTAAAAGCATCAAGATGGATAACTCTTTTACAAGGCTATCCCGATTACATAGTTTAAAATATCCATCAAATTCCCATAAAAAGTTGCTAACTCGCTTTAAGATCATTAATTCCTTTCGAAAATATCCGAGCCATAAATATCACCATGATATTATGAATTAAAATGGAGATTCCATGTACCTTCGTGTGTATAATCCTCCTTTTTGTGTGCTAAAAACGTCCAATTTTCTCAACAGCAACTATTCCTTTTGTTGTCCAATATCCTTCACTGTCCAAGATATCAACACTGTGTGTTGTCCAATATCGGACAACACTTATCAGCGTTGAAAAATGTATATATCGGACAACAAGTGTCAGCGCTTCCCAACAGCGCTTAACTTATTCCTGTCAGCGCCAACTTTGTACCTGTCAGCGCCTGGCCATCAGCGTCTCATCCATGGCTTGTCAGCGTCACACCAACATCTATCAGCGTCACACCAACATCTATCAGCGTCTAAATAACTCTCATCAGCGGCTAATTGATCTAGGGTTTTATAAACCCTAAATCATTATTTCATGTGAAAATCCATAAACTGAAGTGAACTTCGACAGCGAATAACTTCTTCATAAATTCTCAGATCGAAGATCCCTTCGGTCAGATCCTAGACATAAGTCTCAAGAACCTACATATCAAATTTTACGACGATCCAACGGTTAACGAATGAGAAATCGCGTTTTTACTATTACTGTTCACAGAAAACAGCATATGACCCCTGCTGACTTCGACGCTTAATAACTTTTTCTTAGGGATAGATCTCGACAATCCCTCCGGTGGATATCTAGATATATGGATGTAGAACACAAATATAAAATTTCGTGGCGATCCAACGGTTCAATAAAAAGTTATGCCCTTCTGAATTCTGCTGCGCACACAAAAACGTCCAGAAAAACCCTAGACAGATTTTTCTTTTCTTCTCGAAACACGAACACCTTGTTGGTCCTAGCATCACGAGCCACGAGGCTCTGATACCAATTGTGGAAACCTTGGTTTCCGGATCTTTTAAGCTACTAGGAATGATCATTGTTCATATGATTAAACAATCAAAGCGGAATTAGAACAACAATCATTAACAAGGTGTTTAGGCACGAAACATGAATTAAAACACAATTGGATTGCTAATTATATTGATAATCAACAATCACTAGACGTGTATACATTGAATCCCACGTCTAGTCGACACACGCTTTAGGTTTACATTGTGAATGAATAATATGAATAAAACCTAAGACCCTTGGTTCCTTTTATAGTATAAGGATTAGGGTTTACAAGAGATAAGAATGAATAAACAAGTAAATCTTCTATTTAAATAAACTTATGCAGAATATCTTTTGCATGTTTATCTAAATAGAAGCTTCCATAAGCTTCTTTGTCTATGTTTTGTCAATGCTTGAATTGCATGTGACAATGCTTGGATTGCACACGACAATGCTTGAGCCATCAACGCCTAATTAACTCTTGTCAATGCCAAAATTAGTCTTGACAACGCTTAGACAATAACTTCACGTTTTCTTCATTTTTGAGTTTCTGCCACATCAACTTTTTGACCCAACAGAACACAAAGCTTATTGGGCCCTAAAGCATTGCAATGATGACATTGAGACCGCGGGAACCAGAAAATGCAACTTAATGAATTGGATGAATTGAGAGACATTGCTTATGAAAATTCATTGATTTATAAAGAGAAAACTAAAAAGTTTCATGATTCTAAAATTAAAAATCGGGTTTTAACATTGGAGATCAAGTGTTGCTTTTTAACTCACGTTTGAAAATCTTTTCCAGCAAGTTGAAATCCCGTTGGTCCGGTCCATTCACTGTTACCCAAGTTTTTCCATATGGGACCATCGAGCGAGCTCAAAATGATGGCCCTAATTTCAAGGTAAATGGACATAGGTTGAAGCACTACTTTGGTGGGGAAGTTCCCTCTTTGAACTACCTCGACCAAGTCACCTTCCCCAATGATAATTAGTATTGAGTGGATCGAGTCAAGCTCATGACTCGGTAATAAAAAACAAGGTGCCTTGTGGGGGAGTCCCATGCTGATCCATGTACACATTATCGCTTTCTATTGTAGTTAACGTGAGGGGATTTGTGCCCTTCCAACCTTTGTTCTGTGGTTGTTTGTGCATTGTGGTTTTTAGATGATCATGATCTTCATGATTGGAGCCTCTCGTGTTTGTTTTATAGGAGCACTCGATCGGTTGCTTTGAAGAATTTCTCGATATCCACATGATATATGCTTATTTATTCTAACCTTAGGTTTTTAGCACACTTCATAAACAACTATTGATTTAATGGTTCCACCCTTCCGTGCTAGATTAAGCATTCAACTTCGTCTCTAGTATGGGGGTATCCTACCCTTAGACTCGAAACATTGAGGACAGTGTTTAACTTTAGTATGGGGGGTGACTAGATACTTGCCTTGCCAAACCTTCACGCTTTACAAAGTTTATCTTTTTGTTTATCGTTTTGTTGCAAAATAAGGCTAAAAATGGAAAAATTTTAAATTTTTCTTATGTTTCGTTAGTGTTTGAAGACACAAATGTAGATTTTCCGATGGAGAGAAAGAGTAATTTTTGACTCGACCGTGCGTGTTGAGCACTTAGCTTTGATTCCTTAACTTTATATTAGGCTAAGTCTCTTAAATGAGGACGAAAAATGATAGAGTTAGTTATAAGTTACTATGCTAAACGTAGAGTAATCGTATTCTTTCAAAAACTCATGTGTTCTAGTTGTTTGCTTATTCTCCATTCGCTTGTATATATATTTTGCTTAATAAGTATTGGCTTAAGGGTTTAGTCTTCATTGTTGGTTTCTAGTCTTTTCTAGTAGCTTCCATGTAATTAAAATAGGAAGACATTAAGGTATCGCCAAGGTCATAGTTTTGAAGTATTGGCAACCCGAATAATCGAAAGCTTCACCTAAAAATAAGATTTCAAGTGCTCACCTAAATCAGGTAAACAATTTGAAGCTCACAAGGCCGAAAAATCTATGCGAAATTGAAAGTGAATTATGCCTTAATCTTTGAAGCTTTAAAGATCCAAAATTCGTCTTTAGCGTGAGAATATACATCTTTGGCCATAATAAAACCACCGATGAGGAGGATAATAAAAGGAAAGGCAAGACCGAAGTCATAATAAAAGATCCATGGCGGAGTTGAATAAAAGATGGAGTTAAACGTATGATAATAAGGCCCATCCGTTAGGGGGCGTATAAAAGTCTTGGTAATAAGACTCATGTTCAAAACCGTTATAAAACCGTGTTTATCGATCCTTCTTGTTGACTTAATTTTTTGACATCGTTGTCTATTAGGGGGGGTTATTAATTCGATGGTCTTGGTTACACCGTTATGACTCTATTTTTAAACCTAAATCTCTATCATCGCATAAGTAAAAAATGTATCCTCGTGAAACATTCAAGACAAAAATAAAATATAAGAGATACCACTTAGGATTATGGGAGTTTAAGTACGTGATTAGGGCATATGAGTAGTGTTAGCATTACTAACTTATAATGACAATGATCTCGTTACACGCTTGGCATGGAATTGGGTGAAAATCGAGGACGACGAAATTATTTCTAATGAAGCATTCACATGTTCTTGTTCTATGAACCTAAACGTCCCATTTTGCGATAAAAATCATACATTATGTCTAAAACACAAGTAGTGCAAGTAGTAGTAGTGTAGCAAGTTTATCATTCAATAAAAGTGCATAAAATGAATTTTGGAGGTGCTACGATACTTCATTCTAGAATTGCGTGAGGGCACGACAATGGTTTAGTAGGGGGTGTGATGAGACTGCTTTTATACATAGTCTCATCGTCCAAAACGGGCTTAAAACGGTTAAAATATCATAAAAAGTGCCATATAGATGCTTGTTTTTGTTCAATGTGTAATTTAGGTACGAATATCGAGAAAATGACAAAAGATCACAAGAAACAATCAAAAACGAACACGGGAAACGAAGCCGCACAATGAACCGGGCCCTAGAGTTGATTTTCCAAGAAAAGTCCTTGAAGAATTGAAGATTGTACAAGAAGGGTCCTCCATTATTGAATAATTGACACTTTAAACCCTTTTATATTCATAATTTCAAGTTTGGTCCTTAAAGTTTTTCAAATTTACACAAAGGACCCTCAACTTTGAAGAATTGGCAAGATTGGTCCCTCAAAATTGAAGACTTGTCATTTTTAGTTTAGTCCTCCACAAAGTCAATCATACAAATGAAGACCTTGAAGAAAGAATACATGTCAAAAAGAACCCTTAAAGAATTATGAAATTACAAGAAAAACCCTTGAAATTACTTTTGGAAAATATTTGTGGCAAAAGTATGAGTTTTGAACCTATATTAACAAAGGAATATTCAAGTTGTGGCTGCCAAACTTAAAATGAACAAGACATGGGAATTAAGGGACCTAATCTATCCAGACATCAAACTCATCACCACCAACCAGACTTGGACACGTCACCCCACCCACTACTATCACCCAATCACCATTCCCCATTTAACCATGCCACATTTCCACTTAAGTTTTTTTATATAACAGATTTTTCCTAATCTGATTATTAAACTAAATTAGGAGGTAAACATGTTTTTTGAACTCAAAACCAAATCAAAACCACTGTTTATCACCTTCACCTCCCCAAGAACCCTAACCTAATTATCACCCTAAAACAAAGGGGTTTTACCTGTACTTACCAGAATGAAGATTAACCTTATTCTCACTCAAATCCCACTCAAGTTTACCCAACCTCGTGACTATGGACCCCCATACGAACCTCCCCTGCCACAAGAAAACAAAGTTTGGTAAAAAATGAATGAACAAGATCACTTGACGTGTTCCCCACATCAAAACAATGGCTTGGATCGTTCCTCACAACTGGAAGCATCACAAGATTACAAAAATCCATCACATGGCATCAATTCTTAAAAGCAGCATCTTTTTTAAGATTCGAAATTCTCAAGGGCAAAGAAGGAAATCGTATAAATTAGGGTTTTATGCCTTCTTTTTTATTCTAGAACAAATGTAAGCCTATATAAGGCACATTAGGACTTAGCATAAGTTTCTGTTCTTGTTTTTATTCTCCTTGGTCAAAACATTGTAAACCCCCTTTTTTCTAGTTAATGAAATTTGTGACAATCCGTCAATTTATGGTTTATATTTTATTCTCGAATATTATTTAAAAACATTATTTCAATATTATATTATGAACTCACTTATTTTTGGGAAGAAATTTGGATTTATGTCTTGAAGTAGCATCGACTACGTCTAAACCGGAGGATTCTACGTTACGTTCTTACGTTTACCTACACCGTTTTGGTGACAGTCCGACATTTCAGGAAATAAATTTATCCGTGAATATTGTTTTGGGATTTTAATTTTGAGTTGGTTCATAAACTCACAAATTTACGAGAAGAGATTAGGACTTACGATTTTAATTTAACTTCCTTTACGACTAAACCGGAAACCTTAGGATTACGTATTTACGTTTTCAAACTCCGTTTTTAATGAGACAAATTTTATTAGATTCGTTTTGTGCCGTTGATTCATAATTTATAAAAACGTTTTTCATAAAACGACCCGAGGGCACGCAAATCAAGGAAACTAGAACCGAGGAATACCCGTAAATTAGTGGGATGAGGCAAAACAAGTTTTGCCCCACCCCACTATATGGGACGGCCAAGTAGCTCCACCACACCCTTAGGTGTCAACACTTAACAAACAAGTGTTACACTTGTTGCTTAAGGCTTACAAAATAAGCTACCAACACATCAAAACCACTAGCACCAAACCATTCACACTTATTCACTCATGCAATACCACTAGCAACTCTCTCTCTCACTCTCATATGTGCCGTCCCATCTCAACCAAAAACACCCATTTTGATCTTGTTTTAACCATGAAATCCTATGTTATTCATACATATGATGATGCCCTCTTGAAGCTCTATTGAATGGTGGTGATTATAACATCCAAAAACAAGTTTCCTTGGTGTCTTGGGGCTGATTTTCCACAAGATGTTCATGAAGATAGGTGATCTTAAAGTTGATATTGGTATATCACAAGTTTTGCCATCCAAATCCAAGCCTTGTTCCTCAACCTCACATTTTCATCACTATGGTGGTATAAGGATCATTCTTCCTATCCTTCTTGTTATTTTGATTATGTCATCTTGTATTTTCTTTTACTTATGTATATGTATATGATGATGAATGATGATTAAAAATATTGTGTGAGGATTTGGTGTTGATAAGCATGGTTAAAAAGATGGAAAACCATATGTAAAAATGTTAAAGTCTTGCTTAATAAGTTGGCAGTATAAAAACAGTTACTAACCACATGTTAAACTGATAAAATGGCAAAGTGGAATCAATATACAGTAAGTATTAGGTCTTGTACACATGTGAGAGTTGTTCATACAATGAAATCATTATAATGAGTGAGATATGATTAAAACAAGTTTAGAGTGCAAATCTGACTACACTGTTTTGGACGAATTTTATAAAATACTTAGAAGTTGATTCATCAGTAGCTAAAAAGGAATCAAAATGAAGCACATATCATGTAGTTTCTGTGATAAAAATTTGGGGTTCTATCTCCATTTAGAACTCTAGATATGACCATTTTAGTAACTAGATTTTTAGGACTGATTTTGTATAAATAATATATAATATAAGCACTCAAAATTTATATAAAATATATAAATATATAAAACCCACTAGTGGATAATAATTATAATAAAAGAGTTATATAAATATTGATATTAAAATGGGACATGTTATATAAATTACAAGTATAAATGTTTTTCCAAGTTATAAAAACTATATACTAAGTTTTACGTCTTTTCGGCTAAAACCGAAAGATTAACGTTTTTGTCAATATAAAACTTAGACGGTCGGACTCGTCTAATATAAACTTTTATAAACTCACATACTGATATATAAACTTATATAACAAGTAAAAACCGATAAAACCCGGGCTTTACAACATATAGACATTAACGGGCCAAAGTAGCCTTAATGGACAATAAACCCGACTAATTTGGTAAAACACTTATAAACTTACTTATTGAGCTTAACCCACTTGGGCCCAACATGAAAAGTATAATACTGATAGTAAAAGTGTAAAATGGACTAATATAAAGTATTGGGCTTGTAATAGGGTTATTGGGCCTAAATCATGTAAATAAGTAAAACTAGTAAAACTAGTATAAAAAAATGTTACCAACACATGAACACTATAATGAATGAGTAAAAAATGTATAAACCCACTTGATCATCATCATATATATAAAATCATCATATGTATACATAATTGTTATTTTTATAAAGTCATTGGACAAAAGTCTAAGACAAGTATTATTTGTCTAGGTTCCCGTGATTGAAGCACGTACCGTACATCCAAAATCGCCGATAACCGCCTTCCCACATCAACGTGAGTTCATATCCTCGCACTCTTTTAAATGTTTTTATGAAATGTTTTATAAACCCACGAGGGAGATAACATGTTAGTTTTGTTGAATTAGGACACTAGTTGTCCCGATTGTTTGTTTATTGATTTGGACCCGAATGATTGTATGACCCGATGAATGATTAAATGACCCGATAGATGAAATGAAATGGATTATTAAAGTTAGGTTATGTCACTAAAAGTACCATTAGCATGAATTGTGAACTACCGGGATTTGGTAGACGCTTATGCATATAATAGTACTATTTGGGGACGATCACCCCAGTTCGCGCCTTGACGGTTGATCCCCGTCGTGCCACAATGATTGGTAAGCGAATTTATGTATGAGAAGATTTACACAAGCGTGATTATTGTGACGACACGCTAATTTAGATGGGCAAATTGAGTTTCGGTCTAGCTACCCGTTGTTTGTTGTAGTAAGGTAACAATGTCATGCGGCTTATAATAATCCAATTAACGAAATACTGCTTTATGCATTGAATTACGATATATTACCTAACTAGCAATAAAGGGTCTTATCATTGATATTATGTTCGTGTTTTGGTTTTATATAACCATATTCATATAACGGTTTTTATTTAATCTATACAACGTTATAAAACGTAATGTATGATGTTTTTAACGACAATGGTTCGTATAATGATTTTGATAGCAAAAGCCTATGTTATAATTTTGATAAGGATTTGTATAAAATGACTTTGGCTATTTTATGGCCTATAACAAAGATTGGTACAAAATGATTTTCGGTAATAATTTTATACCAATGTTATATTGATGGATTTCATTAAACTCTATGAATTCACTCGGCGTTTTCGCTGACCTTTTCTTTTAACATGTTTTATCTCAGGTACTTGAAGGTAATTCTCGGGAAGACGACAAGAATTCATGGCCCGCACTTAAATAATAATTTCCATTCAAATGCTTTGTAAAACCTGTTTGAAATACAATGACTTGGGACCTATGCAACTTTGATATTTATGAATGGAAATGCTTTATTATTAAACGACGCGATTTTTAAGCGTTGTCTATGATGTGGGTAATGTGCTTTCCCGTAACACCAACGAGTCTTCCACTGTATTGAATTGTGTAAATTTGGGGGTGTTACAGTTTGGTACCAGAGCTCTCGTTATAGAGAACGAAAGATTTTTAAAACCAAGGTTTTGAATAAAACATTTCAAAATCTTTTAACTATAAACAAAATGTCTGAAAATCTTTTGACTATAACGGTGCCGAAGAATTCCCGAGTTACCGACAAGGCTAGAGTGAGAAGTGTTATTTTAATATATATAACTTGGATTATATATATATATATATATATATATATATATATATATATATATATATATATATATATATATATATATATATATATATATATATATATATATATATATATATATATATATATATATATATATATATATATATATATATATATATATATATATATATATATATATATATATATTGTAATTTGATTACGTGATTGTTTGATGATTATTTTGATATTTATACGAGGTATTTATACGACGTAGATTGTCACAAGGAACCCTAAATCCCCTAGTAAATTAATCGAAGCTATTCTCGTAGGAATTTTAGCTATCCTAGATCTAAACCAAGTTGTGGATATTTATGATCCCAACAAAATGGTTAATATTCGTAGAAATATAGATATTAGTTGATTGTGATATTAAAGAAGAATTGGCGAGATTAAATCTGATATCGATGTCATGATGATCTTTCCTTATAGAGTGGAGTTTGACAAAACCTTACCACCTGGAAATGTGTCATCTGATTCGTTCTCACCCAATTATTAAATTGAAATCGAAAGGGTGAATGTTGCACTTGAGGGTGTCATTGGAACCATTACCCAAAAGCCTCATGCCACTAGTACCTTTCCGAGAAGTCTGATTGAATGTGTGAGTCATTTCATACTTGTGACTCATTTGATAACTATTGTTGTAAGAGATATAGGATTGGAAATTAAGTGTTGATAATATCGAACTGTCATTGCCCTTTCAAGGTGTAAGAATAAGGATGAAAGTATTGGAGAATGAGGTAGGATATAGAATTGAGTATAAGTTGATTCAAAACTTGAATAAAGTAAAATTTAACTTGTATGAGGAAGTCGTTAAGCCCTGTGATTGAATTATAAGGTTTTAATTGATTGTTGATTCGTGTTAAAGGTTGTTCCTAAGCCATTGTCCACTAACGAGGATGCCCACTGTCCAAGAAATAAATTGAAGAAATCTTCTTCTGAATTAGGACCGATGGATCTTCCGGGACAGGTGGGACACCTAATGACTCTTGTAGATTAGTATTCATTGTGGTATCTTTTAAAAAATCCCTAACTTAACTGAGACATCAGTTGGTAGGATAAGTTCATGGAATTGTATGACATAGTGACACGTAATGTGTTACGGTACAATTTTGACTTGTTTGTGATTAATGAAAAGACTACCACTGATTGCTAAATTCTACATGTATCGATGTTATCTATCCTTTATTGCTTCATCCTAATGTTCGCATTAGTGATGCAACCATTGAGCAAGTACTCAACTCGATTTGAGTTACGTTGTGGATTATTCTTTTTGAGTGCCATCGAGGTAATGAACCTCATGATTATTTGGCTAAGCTCATTTCCTATTATATTGTAGTTAGTTTTTGGTGAACAAATTTTCATCACTCCTTTGCAGATCACTAATTGTTTTTATAAGTTAAAACAGTATCCCTTGAGAAAAATTGGGTTTTCATCACCATATGGATTATTTAAAGTGAGACTTATAAATAATAATTATTGAAATAAAGTTGTTTATGAAATACATTGGAAAACTTAATTGTTTTCATAACAAAGAAAATATTTGTAATTTATTTTGATTCTTATTTAAGAATTAAGCATGAAAATGTTTTTATCATAAACACGATGGAATTTTTTTTGACGAACTGAGTATTGCATCGTTAATCTTGAAATTGTATATAGTTGCGCGCCTACATACAATTTGAAGGGATCATGCAAGGCTGATTAGTAGTCACCATAAAATTGATTGATAAACACTACATTTTCTTTGATGTTATGAAAGATTAAATTTTATGAGATCTGCAAGAAGTGAAAAATAGGGACATAGTGTTAGGGACACCTACATATGTGCCTGTAGCATCTATTCTTCTGAGTCGAATTTACTCATCTGTGGAACTTGTCTTATTTGACAATTGATATTCCCTTCTTGTCCAATTCTCCCATGGTGAGATTCTTAGGAAAAGTATATGATTCCCGAGTGTTGATACCCGATTGGATGTATCGACGTTCGTATCATTTCTTTTGATTATATTTCATTCGAATGACCTGGGTAACGATCCGAGGAGCTTTCGTATGCGTACTCAAATTATGAAAACATGGGATATATTCATATTCGTAAATGTTTTTGTCTGTATCTGATTTGAAATTCTCTCGCGTAGATTATGCGTTGACCTTACTCTTTTAAGGTTAGTTATGTCTCTAGATATCCTTGAATTTGTGAAGGATTATGAATTATTATTAGTCTTTTGAGAAGTTCACATCTTATCGACGACAATGAAACTGGAAAGTTAATAGTGCCAGTAGAATGGATTGATTGATTATGACATTACGACATTGTCTTAATTGATGGGAACTCGAGTAGAATTCCCCTAAATGATAAGATGTTGATTATCAAAACTGATCTAAATAATTCTTGATGGATGACCATATCCTGCATTTAAACTTGAAATTATACCAAGAATGGTTGTGAATTAGTCATAAATATTATAATCTAGAAAGAACCTAATATGAATTTATTAAAAGATGTTTCTGTTATCTGAAACTTTAGAAGGTATTTATTGGTAAATTACCTAGACTTTTTCCATTAAGGCAAGTTGAAATTGGTATTGATTATATTCCCGGTGCTGCACTTGTGGCATGTGCACTGTACGTCAGCACCATCCAAATTAAAAGAATTACCCTACAACTGAGGGAGTTGTAGGAGAAGAATTTTATTCTACCAAGCTCGTCATCATGAAGAGTTGTGGTGTTATTATTTCTTATATTTATTGATTACCGTGAACTAGGTAAATTGACGATTAAAAATCTATATCCACTACCCAAGATGATAGATTTGTTCGATCATTTACAAGGTTCTAGCGTATGTTTTAAAGATTTGATCCACGGCATGGTTATCATCAACTTCGCATCCGCGAAAAAGATTATCTATCCCGATCACTACATCCAAAACATGTAATGAACATTATGAGTTTCATGTTGTGTCGTTTGGATTGAACAATGCACATGTAGCATACATAAATTTGGTGAATCACGTGTGTAGGCTGTAATTTGATAAACTCATGCTTGTGATCATTAAGAACCATTTGTTTGTTTATAAGTATAAAAAGGAGTAAATAATTATTTATAAACTGCCCGGAGTTGTCCGAGCAATGAAAAATCTGTACCTTGAATAATTAACATGTAATTTAAGGTTTAATCTTTTATATTAGTTGATCGTGTGATTAATAGAAAATGGAATATATTGACTCTTCAAAAACTAGAGCCATTTAAGGCTTAGGGTTATACAAAAAAGGAGGTGCAAATGTGTTTTGACAAATGTTTTAACAAAGGATTTTTGAGGGATTATTCCCTTATACCCAAAACATTTAACTAAACTCCTGTTTAGGGGTAAATCTTTGTGTATACCTCAAGACAACCTAAGATGGATTGAGGAAACCATTTAAACCATGACTTGAAATTTGAAACGACACTTTTTGCTTTTCAACTAAGAAAATTTTTACCAAAGTATAACCAAAGATTTTTCGAACATTTACGAATCTTATTAATTATTTTCAATAAATCAACCAAAAATCGTGTTAACTAAATTCAAATTTATTTTGAACATTTCTTTTATATAATTGGTCGAACTAAGGAAATTGAAATTTTTACGTTTACGTTTCATAAAAATTAAATATTTATTATTTATTTACTTGTAATATTTATCGACGCTTTAAACGTCGGATTGAGCAAAACTAATAAAAATGATAGTTGAGACGAAACTAAAACTTAGAAAATATGAAGAAAGAAATTTTGAATGAATACGGTCATGATAATTGTTTCATTAGGGAAGGTGAATGTAAATACTGACACATAATATAGAAAGGATAAAGAATCAATTAGGACGTGTTCCTTAATAATGACTGTGCAAAATAAATTGCCGAACAATTTAAAAATAGCCGATGCTTGTAAAAAGGATAAAATAGATTATAAAAGTGGTTCGCGGCTAATGTGAACCATTAGAATTAAGAAGCCGATGGCGTTAAATGTATAAAAGGCCACTTGTGGTTGCCTAAATATGGAGATTTTTGAGATTTAGTCATGTTGGAACCTCGTAAGATTAAGTATTCTACTCATGTCATTTCTGATTAAATGTATATTTATCTGAAGAAGTTATACTTATGGAAAATTATGAAGGCAGACATCACCTCATACATTAGTAAACGTCTAACTATTACAAAGGTCATCATCTGAATTTGATTCGATTTGGGTCATTGACGACAGACTGACCAAATCTGCTAATATCATTCCTTTTAATGATAGATTCTCGATGAAGAAATTGACCTTTTTTGTATTTAAAGGAGTTATGTAAGCATGGTGTGCCTGTATCGATCATATCTATCAAGATCCTCGCTTCGCATCGAATTTCTAGAGATTTGCTTAGAAGTCATTGGGAACGAACCTTGATGAGAGTACTGTTTAACACCCCAATTGAAGGGACGAGGTAAAGTAACGATACAAAATACTAGAAATGTTGTTTTATGCTTAAATGATTGACCTTTGGTAATGAACCGTATAATCGTTTTCATTTGGAGAGATTATCATTGAAAACTATCGTATTAGGATCAAGATCGAATCTTGTCAGGATATATATTAGAGCATCTGTAAGCAGGAGTTGGGATGAAGACACCCGACATACACCCATTGTGAGTTGGACATGTCTTTTAGGTTTAAGGTTTCCTATGATGGCGAACCTAACCTTACAAAATACTCGACCCACGAGATCTAAAATGATTATTGAAATTAGGATCTGATTATTGACTGCCGGTAGTGGGCAGGAGGTTATGTGAATATGAAATGTAGATCTTGAAGTGCCAGATGGGTAGCAAAGTTATGCCAAAAATCTTAACCATAGAAAAATGAATTGATGATCTGAAAGATCATGGGATATAAGTCCCCGTTGTATGGGACCATTGAGATGATGTAAAAGATTGGTTTGAAAGGCATATAAGCTGGATCTACCCTAGGACTTCAAGAGCTGCATGAATTATGTTTCGTATATCGAACTTGATAAAATGCCTATCAAGTGAAAATCTGACTATTCCTTAATGAAGTTTAGATCGGCGAAAAGTTGCATTCATCAAAAACCCGTGAACATCATGGATAGAGAAAGTAAGTCAACATTAAGCCTGATCTTATTCCCGTAGTTATGTTTGATGAAACTCGCGTATTGTAATGAATTACACTTGTGATAAAAGACCGAATATGGAGGAAATACCCACATGGCTTTAACTCTATAAGAAGCGAGTAGTAAGATAAGATGATCTTTGAGGAAAACGATCCTGTTTACAGGTAAATGCTGTGACAATCCGTCAATTTATGGTTTATATTTTATTCTCAAATATTATTTAAAAACATTATTTCAATATTATATTATGAACTCACTTATTTTTGGGAAGAAATTTGGATTTATGTCTTGAAGTAGCATCGACTACGTCTAAACCGGAGGATTCTACGTAACGTGCTTACGTTTACCTACACCGTTTTGGTGACAGTCCGACATTTCAGGAAATAAATTTATCCGTGAATATTGTTTTGGGATTTTAATTTTGATTTGGTTCATAAACTCACAAATTTACGAGAAGAGATTAGGACTTACGATTTTAATATAACGTCCTTTACGACTAAACCAGAAACCTTAGGATTACGTATTTACATTTTCGAACTCCGTTTTTGATGAGACAATTTTTATTAGATTCGTTTTGTGCCGTTGATTCATAATTTATAAAAACATTTTTCGTAAAACGACCCGGGGGCACGCAAATCAAGGAAACTAGAATCGAGGAATACCCGTAAATTAGTGGGATGAGACAAAACAAGTTTTGCCCCACCCCACTATATGGGACAGCCAAGTAGCTCCACCACACCCTTAGGTGTCAACACTTAACAAACAAGTGTTACACTTGTTGCTTAAGGCTTACAAAATAAGCTACCAACACATCAAAACCACTAGCACCAAACCATTCACACTTATTCACTCATGAAATACCACTAGCAACTCTCTCTCTCTCACTCTCATATGTGCCATCCCATCTCAACCAAAAACACCCATTTTGATCTTGTTTTAACCATGAAATCCTATGTTATTCATACATATGATGATGCCCTCTTGAAGCTATATTGAATGGTGGTGATTATAACATCCAAAAAGAAGTTTCCTTGGTGTCTTGGGGCTGATTTTCCACAAGATTTTCATGAAGATAGGTGATCTTGAAGTTGATATTGGTATATCACAAGTTTTGTCATCCAAATCCAAGCCTTGTTCATCAACCTCACATTTTCATCACTATGGTGGTATAAGGATCATTCTTCCTATCCTTCTTGTTATTTTGTTTATGTCATCTTGTATTTTCTTTTACTTATGTATATGTATATGATGATGAATGATGATTAAAAATATTGTGTGGGGATTTGGTGTTGATAAACATGGTTAAATAGATGGAAAACCATATGTAAAAAGGTTAAAATCTTGCTTAATAAGTTGGCAGTATAAAAACAGTTACTAACCACATGTTAAACAGATAAAATGATAAAGTGAAATCAATATACAGTAAGTATTAGGTCTTGTACACATGTGAGAGTTGGCCATACAATGGAATCATTATAATGAGTGAGATATGATCAAAACAAGTTTAGAGTGCAAATCTGACTACACTGTCTTGGACGAATTTTATAAAATACTTAGAGGTTGATTCATCAGTAGCTATTAAGGAATAAAATGAAGCACATATCATTTAGTTTCTGTGATAAAAATTTGGGGTTCTATCTCCATGTAGAACTCTAGATATGACCATTTTAGTAAACTAGATTTTTAGGACTGATTTTGTATAAATAATATATAATATAAGCACTCAAAATTTATATAAAATATATAAATATATAAAACCCACTAGTGGATAATAATTATAATAAAAGATTTATATAAATATTGATATTAAAATAGGACATGTTATATAAACTACAAGTATAAATGTTCTTCCAAGTTATAAAAACTATATACTAAGGTTTACGTCTTTTCGGCTAAAACCGAAAGATTAACTTTTTTGTCAATATAAAACTTAGACGGTCGGACCCGTCTAATATAAACTTTTATAAACTCACATAATGATATTTGAACTTATATAACAATTAAAAACCGATAAAACCCTAGCTTTACAACATATAGACATTAACGGGCCAAAGTAGCCTTAATGGACAATAAACCCGACTAATTTGGTAAAACACTTATAAACTTACTTATTGGGCTTAACCCACTTAGGCACAACATGAAAAGTATAATACTGATAATAAAAGTGTAAAATGGACTAATATAAAGTATTGGGCTTGTAATAGGGTTATTGGGCCTAAAACATGTAAATAAGTAAAACTAGTAAAACTAGTATAAAAAAATGTTACCAACACATGAACACTATAATGAATGAGTAAAAAATATATAAACCCACTTGATCATCATCATATATATAAAATCATCATATGTATACATAATTGTTATTTTTATAAAGTCATTGGACAAAAGTCTAAGACATGTATTATTTGTCTAGGTTCCCGTGATTGAAGTACGTACCGTACATCCAAAATCGCCGATAACCGCCTTCCCACATCAACGTGAGTTCATAGCCTCGCACTCTTTTAAATGTTTTTATGAAATGTTTTATAAACCCGCGAGGGAGATAACATGTTAGTTTTTATGAATTAGGACACTAGTTGTCCCGATTGTTTGTTTATTGATTTTGACCCGAATGATTGTATGACTCGATGAATGATTAAATGACCCGATAGATGAAATGAAATGGATTATTAAAGTGAGGTTATGTCACTAAAAGTACCATTAGCATGAATTGTGAACTACTGGGATTTGGTAGACGCTTATGCATATAATAGTACTATTTGGGGACGATCACCCCAGTTCGCGCCTTGACGGTTAATCCCCGTCTTGCCACATTGATTGGTAAGCGAATTTATGTATGAGAAGATTTACACAAGTGTGATTATTGTGACGACACGCTAATTTAGATGGGCAAATTGAGTTTCGGGCTAGCTACCCGTTGTTTGTTGTAGTAAGGTAACAATGTCATGCGGCTTATAATAATCCATATAACGAAATACTGCTTTATGCATTGAATTATGATATATTGCCTGACTAGCAATAAAGGGTCTTATCATTGATATTATGATCGTGTTTTGGTTTTATATAACCATATTCATATAACGGTTTTTATTTAATCTATACAACGTTATAAAACGTATTGTATGATGTTTTTAACGACAATGGTTCGTATAATGATATTGATGGCAAAAGCCTATGTTATAATTTTTGATAAGGATTTGTATAAAATGTTCTTTGGCTATTTTATGGCCTATAACAAAGATTGGTACAAAATGATTTTCGGTAAAAAATTTATACCGATGTTATATTGATGGATTTCATTTAACTCTATGAATTCACTCGGCGTTTTCGCTGACCTTTTCTTTTAACATGTTTTATCTCAGGTACTTGAAGGTAATTCTTAGGAAGACGACAAGAATTCATGGCCCGCACTTAAATAATAATTTCCATTCAAATGCTTTGTAAAACCTGTATGAAATACAATGACTTGGGACCTATGTAACTTTGATATTTATGAATGGAAATGCTTTATTATTAAACGACGCGATTTTTAAGGTGTTGTCTATGATGTGAGTAATGTGCTATCCCGTAACACCAACGAGTCTTCCGCTGTATTGAATTGTGTAAATTTGGGGGTGTTACAAAATTAGTTGGTGAATGTTTGTGACGAGAAAGACAAGTCCTATTTACTTTTTGTGTTTAGTTATTTGTGATTCAGTGTTTGAAATCGAAGGTTATGCTTATTAAAACGTTAGTTAGTCTTTGTGAGGTTTGAGTTTGTTTCAGTTGGGAAAGAAAGTTGAGAAAGCCCCAATAGCTTTTCATTTAAGTTTATATGTGACCATAGACCCCTGATATTAAGTGATATCAAGGGTCCGTGGACATATAACATTTAGGTGAAAGAAAATTGTGAGGCATCACTTTCTTTGGTGTTTCTGTTAGAGATCCAAGAGGTTCTTAAAATTTATTGTTTTTTTATTATTTTGAAAGAATGACAGCTTGTCCTATGCTTGTTTCATGTAAAGTGGTCATAGGATTTCTTAAATAATCCTTATGCTCCTAACAAGAACATAAAGGTCGGAAATCAGTTAGAGTTATACTGTTATCACATTGTGGTTTTCTTTTCCTAGCAGGGGAGTTAGGAAGCTAGTGAACTCCTTTGCACTTAAGCTCAAACACTCCTAGGTGTGAATGTGCACCTTGGAGGTAAGTTTCTTACCTTTTTTTATTTCAGTCAAGTACTTATGGGATTTTTGATGTTTGGTTGAATGTTTAGTGTTTAATTGAAGAGGATTGCTTGATTTCTGTTCATTCATGGTTTGATGTATGATTTATGTGCATTTCATATGATTTGAGTTTGATTCACATGATTTCAATTTAAAATTTTAGTTTTCAAAAAGTATTAAGGGTGTTTGGTAGTACTGATTAAAAGGTTTTGGGCAGTCACATAAACTCTAAATTTGGTTAAACAAGTCTTAATTTAGTTTATTGTACTAGTTTGTGACATGGTTTAAGTTTGGAAACAAGTTGAAGGATTTTGCTTGCTTGAAAATTTGATAAAATAGCTTAATTCATTAAATATGCTGAACAAGCTTGTTTTTGTACTTTTGGAATCTGAAAATCTTTGTTACTGTTAGAACCTATGGCAATTAAGGGTTGCTTTCTGTTAGTTTGTTTTTTGGTAACATATTGATCAAGATTTGGCTGTTTAAATCTCACTTGTTGACCATTTAAACCAGCAAAGTTGTTCAGACCCTTGTTTATGCATTCAGTGGCTGGTTTTGCTTGATTGTGTGATATTCTTGTATTGGATCTTGTGATTTTATTGTTTGCTTGACTCCCCACAACCCAACTGGTTGTGGGGGTGCCTTTGGTTCCTAGAAAATCCCAAAAACCAAGCTTTCCTAAGCTGAAAAAGCACCATACATGTTTTTTTGACTAAGCAGTGGGAAAAAAGTACCCACTGTTAGTACAAGTGGAGCCACTGCTACACTACCAGACAAACCTATCTGACCTGTCACTAACTGATCTTTTTGTTTTTTGTCTTTAGTGGGTTAAATTAAGGATTTTCCATACTTTCTATTTTTCCCAGACTTGTTGAGTTATTTTAATATTTTTAGTGAAGTTAAATTTTAATTTACTGTTAATTTGGTATTTTTAGAATAAATTTAGTTTAAATTTAGATATTTATTAATCTGCATTTGTCATTTAGTGGAAAAAAGTGTTGAAATTCTATTTTTTCAATTTTCTTGTTTTAAGTTAAGTATTTTAAGATTTTTACAAAAGAAATTTCAATTTTAACTTTATTTAATCATTTTCTAGAATTATTTTAAGTTATATTAGTTTTTAATTAATCTGATTTTTGTACTTTAGTGCATATAATTAACATTTTTCAGTTTTTCAAATTTTCCTAGTTTAAGAATATTAAATAAAGATTTTTAGTTAAAAAAGTTCATTGTTTATTGTTTTTAATTATTTTTTTAGAATTAATTTGAGTTTAATTAGATTTTTACTTAAGCTGTTTTGTCTTTTAGTGGTAAAAATAACTTTTTTCAAACTTTTTCACTTTTCTACTGTTTAGTATCATAAAATAGGATTTCTATAAAAGTTTAATTAATTTTAGCATTATTTTATTATTTTTAATCATTATTTTGAATTAAAAAGTGTTTTTAGTCTTAAAAAACAGAAAAATAGTTTCAAAAAAATCAAGAAAAATACTTTTTAGTTTTTATATAATATAAGTAAGATTCTCATTTGATAAAATCATATTTTGGATTTATTTTTAATTTTATTGAATTTTAAGGCTTTAAATAGCTTTTAAAATTGAATATTAAACTGGAAATAAGTTTTAAAGGATTTTTGTCAAATTTTTATTCTTATTTATATTTTTTAGATTTGTTTTTTATTTTTAATTAATTTTAAGATTAAATTTTAAAATTTCGTCACGTTTTACTGTTTTTACGTTTACGTCTTTCGTCGTAGTTTAATTTAGAATCGTAACCGTCGTCCTTTTCTATTTTCTTTCTTCATAATCATAATCACAAACATTTAATCATTTCTTAACACAATACACAAGCCTCCTTGAGAATGAACTCAATTTTGGGTCATTTGTGCACGATTTTCCTAAACCGTCGTACTTACCCTAATTACGCTCTTTTTCCTAAAAGACGTAAATTACTCTTATCATACATGCATGCCAGTTTCACCTAGTTATGGAGGTACCATAACCATAACATTGGAGGCACCAGTGTTATGACTTCACCACGGCGGAGTGATAGCTCGTGGCGTCCCTTAAGTTTATTTGGCCTTTATTATTTATTATGTTATCATGTGGGGCGTATAGGTGCATCCTAGTTATAGTTTCAGTCAGGATTTTCATGGTGAATGTGGTGTGTGCCTTGGATCCTTCACAAGTAGCTAATCCCTCCTACCCAAACCAGTATATTAAATTAGAGGCAACCCCTCTAATTTGCATGACGAGGTCACCCCTCCAAGTATTCATGCACATTGTTGACCTCATGACCTATATTGGCTTTTGGTATATTAAATTAATACAAATTTTCATAAGTAAACATAAGCTATATTTTCAGAACTAAAATCAGTTAACATGTTATACGCCTAGGTTTTTCCCAGGACTTATTCATTTCCGCTGCCATTCATGCTTTATATGATCTTTATATGCTTTCAGTATTCTATGTCTTCATGTATGCTATATATCCGTGCACTGGGCGTTATGCTCAGCTGTTTTCCATTTTCTATGTTCCCAAACGGGAGGTACCCAAGGTCGCAAGTAGGATCTCAAGAGTATGTGCATTCGGATGGAAGCAATCCAGCCTTCTATATCTTATGCATTTATCATACTTTTTCTTACTTTATTTCATGTTGGACATTGTTTAGTCCTTTCCTTTACAATACTATTATTTGCTTGTGGTTAAGTTACTTGGACTACCGAATATTGTTTCCGATATTTCCTTTTATGGTCATGAATGTTTAGACATTTACCTTGCATGCTTTGATGACACGCCATAAATTACTGTGATATTCCATTTTACCAAATGGGGTGTAAAACCCGCATGCTTTTACCATGAATAGTACCCTTATGATCGTATGTACATGATTAGAACCTTCCTTTTATAGCACGTTTACGATTCACGAACAAGATTTACAAGTAATATGTACGTGTATTAACACGATAAGTATTTAATACGTATTAAGACACGATAATTATTTCAATAATAATTATAATCACGAACATACGAACATGAAATAATGAACGTAAATAATCACGAGCTTGGTATTACGTATTTATGTATATTTATTACGATCATGAATAAATATAATAAGACACGAACGATAACTATTTAAATCATGTAAACACGAACACGAGAACACACTTAATATTAAACACGAGAAAATTATGGGATACCCTTGTGGGCCTCATCCTACCCGCTGCTAAACACAAGATAAAGGGCCAAGCCCATGCAACTTTTACTAAACAGGAAATAAAGGGAAAACTTATTTTCATAATTACAGAAATTAGAAAATGAACAAAACCCTAAATCTCTCTTTTGTCCTCTCTTGGTCGCCGGGTATAGAACACACAAGGGGGTGTGTTGGTTGATTTTAGTGATTGATATTTCGCAAGGTTGTTAGTGTGTTCATTCTCCTTTGTTTCACGTAATCAGTAAACCCTAAACCCTTTTTCTTTTTATGTTCTTGAATAACTGAACACATGAAATCATGGTTTATTAAAAACAAGTAATTAATATGTTAATAAATCATGGGGGGGGGAAACTAATTATGGTCTAAGGGGTGTTTGTTTTGGGCCGACGCAAGAACCGAGACCATAGGGTCTCGGCTTGTTTTTGTTTCACACCAACCGAGACCTCAAGGTCTCGGTGTGTGTTGTGTGTCTCGGTCGCAGGAGAAAAGGGAACCCCGACCTCGGTCGGGGTATGTTTGGTGTTCGGTTGGGTCACGACAGAAACAAGGACCACCATCGGCTTAAGCCGGTGGCTAAATAAGGAAAGCAGGGGGAATCCATGGCTGCGGCAGCAGGGGGAACACCAGCTAGCCGGTGGAACTCTTACTAGCCGGCGGCTGGCCATGATCAAGGACACCACCGGCACAGCCGATGGCTGTTTTGTACAAACAGTGGCAGCCGGCTAAGCCGGTTAGCCACTGTTAAGGGTGCGTTTGGTTGGCCGGTTCATGGGTTAAACCGGTCCGGTTCATGACATGTTTAGATTAAAACACGGGTTCGGGTCATGGATTATATTTGCAAGGTAATTATTTTACAAGGTTAATTATTTATAACAAGATTAAATTAAATTAATTAAAACATGTACATGATTAATTTAATTTATGCATGACTTAGGTTATTAATATTATTATTAATACATGAATGTTAACCTAAGTAATTACCATTTTATTTAGACTATATAATTAATTAATTATTAAAATCATGACTTATAATTAATTAATTTACATGACTTATGTTATATTATTAATACCAAATATTAATACACGTTTTAACCTAAGTATTATTACCTTTTTATTTAATTAAATCATGATATATTTAATTAAATACTTTAACCTATAGTTTATTTAATTTACATGAATTAGTTAATAAACTATACTATTTAATCACATGACTTAAAATATAAATCAGTAAACACTTAAGCTTATATTATTAGCTTAATAATCCAGCTTATTTATATTTATGGAAACTTTCTATTTTTGGAAACTTATTTAATTAAGGCAGCTAATCTATTTATGTAAACTTTCTATTTTTAGAAACTTATCTATTTAAAGTAGTAAATCTATTTTTGGAAACTTTCTATTTTTGGAAACTTTCTATTTTTGGAAACTTTCTATTTTTGGAAACTTTCTATTTTAGGAAACCTGCTATTTTTAGAAAGTTACTTATTATTACACAACAAGTATAATAATACAAGAAATACAAGAAATACTTAAACAGAATAGACAGAATACATGATAAACGTAGTATAAGGCTTAAATCAGTAAAACATGACATGAACATATAAAAAAAGCTAAGACATGATATAAAACCAGTTACGTACTCAGTAATCAGATACATATACACGTATGTATTTATGTAGCATTAGTGATACCGAAGTAGGACTCTCTTCCGTTCGTCTTCTTCGTTCACTGGACACAAGGTACGGATTCTCCGTCCTTTCAGTATGGACATTCTTCCTTATTAGGATTCCCCGTATGCAGCCAACTGT
Organism: Glebionis coronaria; assembly: GCA_025667525.1. Lineage (NCBI taxonomy): Eukaryota > Viridiplantae > Streptophyta > Magnoliopsida > Asterales > Asteraceae > Glebionis > Glebionis coronaria. The sequence continues at coordinate 182,502,757 of CM046876.1, forward strand.
TTTCCCCAGTATATGTTTTATATGTTTTTGAATTGCTTACGTTAAATTAGATACCTAAAGCCATATACATGCATGACCAGTTTCACCTAGTTATGGAGGTACCATAACCAAAACACTAGAGGCACCAGTGTTATGACTTCACCACGGCGGAGTGATAGCTCGTGGCGTCCCTTCAGTTTTTGGCCATATTATTATTATTATCATGTGGTGCGTATGGGTGCATCCTAGTTTACATGTTTTCAGCAGATTATTCAAGTGAATGTGGTGTGTGCCTTAGATCCTTCACAAGGAGCTAATCTCTCCTACCCAAACCAGTATATTAAATTAGAGGCAACCCCTCTAATTTGCATGACGAGGTCATCCCTCCAAGTATTCATGTACGTTGATATTTCATGACCTATATTGGCTAATGGTAAACATGTTAAACAGTTTTTATAAGATTAACATAAGGCTTTTCAAACTATAAAACTAGTTTTACTAAGATATACCAGGTTATTCAGGACTTAGTCTTTTCCGCTGCTTCATGCTTATATGCTTATGTTATTCATGCTTTACTTGTATATCCGTGCACTGAGCGTTATGCTCAGCCGTTTTACTTTCGTGTTCCCAAAACGGCAGGTACTTAGGGACGCTCGTAGACTTTAAGCGTACATGCATATGGATTGGAAGCTTCCTAGCCTTCTTTACTATATGCATTTCTTTATACTTTGATACTCATTTCCATGGACATTGTTGAGTCCTTTTCATTTACAGTATTTATGTTTGTGTGTGATGAGTTCTACTTTTGGGATACCGATGTTTGTTTCCGGTATTTCCTTTATGGTCATGTTTTGTTTAATACATTATCCTTGTATGCTTTGATGACACGCCATAATCACGCGTGACATTTCCATTTACCAAAATGGGGTGTTACAATTATGGTATCAGAGCCAAGGCTTCGACCCGTAGGCTCTCAAAACATGAACTATGATTAGTGGGTAGTCACTATGGTCTTCCTAGAACTGACAGTCGGTTTTCATGCATGCATCATTTTCATGCATACATATATATCTCATTGTCTCAGGTTTATGACTAGGTAATCGTTGGTACAGGACTTGCCCTATTTAGTCGCATGTGCTTTTATCGAAACTTTTAAATTTGGGACCGACCCATTGGCGTCCCCTCGCCATGTCTTTTGTTTTGAGTGAACTGACCGTAGGCGTTCACTCTCGCGCATACAAAAGTTTTCATAAAACAACATCCTGCATTCATGTATAAATTTTCTTGCATAAAAATTTTCTCATGATTTATTTGTATAATTTTTTTCATGTATATAGTTTATGTTTTGATCAGTTTAATCATGTATTTTATGTTATACTGTCAGATGGTTCTCACACGCGAGCAGGAACAACTCAATGCAACAATCCAAGCTGCAATGCAAGCTATGCTTCCTCAGCTGAGGAACGAAATCAGGGATGTGTTTCAGGCTGCTAACAACCAACAACAACACCAAGTACCTCCTCCTCCAGCAACATTGGTCACATGGCTGGAGAGATTCAATAAGCTCCGCCCTCGAGCTTTCCAGAGAACAGATAGCCCCAGTGAAGCTGAAAGCTGGTTGGCTCACATTGAGAAGATCTTCGATGCTATGGGCTGTGACCCTGTCTTCAAGTCGAGGTTGGCCTGCTACAGGTTCGAAGGTGATGTGCTATCATGGTGGATGGCACTGAAGCAGTCTAAGGGAGGTGATAATTGGGTGGCTGGTTTGACTTGGGCTCAGTTCAGGGATTTGGTGATGGGACAGTTCTTTCCCAAGGCTGAGCAACGAGTTCATGCAGCGCTTTCTTCGCTTGGCTGGTTTCCTTGGTGCAGCAGCAGGTACTCCTGAAGAGCAAGCACACCACTTCTGGTGGGCTCTTCGTACATCGGTAGCAAACAACTTAGTATGTGCTACGTTCAACACGGTGGCACAAGTAGCCGATGCAACACGTAAGCTGGAGATGCTGCAGGAAAGAGATGAGTTCGGGGAAGCAGAGAGACCCGATAACAGATAAACATTCGTATTCAACGGTGACCAATCCGTATACTTTCAGTATATGTCAATATTTCATCTCTTTAAACTGTATCTTCCAGGCAGAAGACTGGGGACCGGTCTCAGCCGGCAACTCAACATCAGCCTACTCAGCCTAAGGGAAAAGTTCATACTCACGACCGTTCTGCTACGGACAGGCGTGGCGGTAATGATAATTACCGTAACAACGATGGACACTCCAACAGCAGCAGGTCCTTATACTTACTCATTTTTCTTATGATTACATGTTATAATTCTTAATTTGACACATTAGAGAATCTTCTACCAGGAATCACGGTATCGGGAGGGACCGGAACCAGAGAGGTTCATAGCCTAACCGTCCAGCTATCACTGGTATTCCATCTTACGATTTATCCGCATTGTCTTTTGTACCTTTTTACCATGTCTCATATATATTGTTCTTATCAGGCTCTCAGCCAGTCAGGACACCTGCTGGATGATATACTCATCCTCTTTTCACTACCTGCAACCGTAGGCACCCAGGGCCATGTCGCCACGACAACGACGCATGCTACAAGTGTGGTCTTCCTGGCCATCACTTGAAAGACTGCCGCAAGGGCGAGATGGAAGGCAAATCGGGACATGCTGATACCAAGCCGCCTCCTACTAGTGGACGCGTTTACACGACATCTTGCGATCAGGCCAACAAGTCTACATGTACCATCACTGGAATCTTGTATATGTATGGTCAAGCTTCATGTGTTCTGTTAGATATGGGTGCTACTCACTCGGTCATTTCTACTGCTTATGCCAAGAATGTTAGGATACTCTCCATGCCACAAGAGAATATACTGAATATTTCCACGCCTTTGAGAGACTCTGTACGTGTAACCCACGTGTACAAGAGCCTTCCCCTAGAGTTTGATGATAAGATTCGTCGTGCTGACGCACTTCCGCTGGACATGAATGATTTTGACATGATTTTGGGCATGGATTGGCTATCCAAGCATCATGCTACCATAGATTGCCATTCATATCGAGTCATCTTCGGTGATGTCAATGCGCCACTGTACATTCACAACGGGTTCGTACCCGGAAGGTCTGTACAAATCATATCAACCCTGCAAGCACGTGCATTACTTTCACATGGTTGCGAGGGTTATCTAGCTACTGTTCATGACATGGATGTTGAATCCCCATCAATTCAGAATCAGCCGATAGTGTCAGAATTTCAAGATGTATTTCTAGAAGAACTTCCGGGCATATCACCTGCACGTGAAGTAGAACTTAATATCGAGCTCATCCCAGGAGCTGAGCCGATTTCCAAGGATCCTTATCGCATGGCTCCCATAGAGTTAAAGGAGCTGAAGGATCAATTGCAAGAACTTTTGGAACTAGGCTTTATTCGACCGAGCGCATCTCCATGGGGCGCACCGGTCTTATTCGTTAAGAAGAAGGACGACAATATGCGTCTTTGCATAGACTATCGCGAGCTCAACAAGATTACCATCAGGAATAGGTATCCACTACCACGTATAGACGATCTGTTTGAACAAATCCAAGGGGCCAAACATTTCTACAAGATTGATCTAAGGTCGGGCTATCGTCAGCTATGGGTTAAGGAGCAGGACATCGCCAAGACTGCTTTCCGTACATGCTATGGCCACTACGAATTTGTAGTCATGCCATTTGGCCTTACCAATGCTCCAGCAATGTTCATGGATTTGATGAACAAAATCTTCCATGAATTTCTGGACAAGTTCGTCATTGTCTTCATTGATGACATCTTGATTTTCTCTAAGTCCAAGGAGGAACACAAAGACCATCTTCGTACAGTACTACAGATTCTTCGCCAGAAGCAGTTGTATGCTAAATTCTCCAAGTGTGAGTTCTGGTTAGACAAGGTGGCATTCTTAGGTCACATTGTATCAGTAGAAGGAATCACGATGGATCCAGCGAAGGTTGAGGCTATTACCAAGTGGCCAAGACTGACATCAGTGACTGAAGTTCGCAGTTTCCTAGGATTAGATGGTTATTATCGTAGGTTCATGGAGAACTTTTCCTGTTTAGCACTACCATTGACCAAACTGATGCGGAAAGGGGAGAATCATGTGACATTTTCATGTGACTTTTTCCCGTGTTTGCATTGAAGATATGGAGGCACGACTTGTATGGAGAATCATGTGACATTTTCACGAACCACGAGAGCTTGAAGTATATCTTCACTCAACGTGAATTGAACATGAGACAAAGGAGGTGGTTAGAGCTGTTGAAGGATTATGACATTAATCTGAAGTATCATCCCGGCAAGGCGAATGTAGTGGTAGATGCACTTAGCAGAAAGTACGGAATGATGAACGGCATTAAAATTGAGGAGGAAATTATAAGAGACTTGGAGCGAATAGACATAGAGATCATGGTACGTGGACAACACGGTTACTGGGCTATTCTTAGAGTGGAACCCGAGTTACTCTCTAGGATCAAGGAAGCTCAGAAAGATGATGGAGAAATCTGGGCGATAATTCAGAATTTGGAGAAGCAGACAGAATTCCGAGTAGACGCAGATGGTATCTTATGGCAGGGCACTAGACTTTGTGTTCCTGATGATCAAGAACTCTGGGAAGCGTTGTTAGCTGAGGCTCATAGCTCCATATTCTCTATTCATTCTGGTTCGACCAAGATGTACCATGACATCAAGCAATACTTTTGTGAAGTGGTATGAAACAGGATGTTGCGACTTACGTCTCCAAATGTCTTACCTGTCAGCAGGTTAAGATAGAGCATCAGCGATCTGGCGGTCTTCTACAACCGCTAGATATTCCAGAGTGGAAGTGGGACAAGATCACCATGGATTTTGTTACCGGTCTTCCACAGACAAAGAGGAAGCACGATGCGATTTGGGTTATCGTTGATCGACTTACCAGATCAGCTCATTTCTTACCAATCCGCAAGGAAGATTCGGTCAGTAAACTCGCCGATACTTACAAAAAGGAGATCATGAGATTACATGGTGCTCCATCCAGCATCGTCTCAGACAGAGATCCTTGGTTCACTTCGCGATTCTGGAGAAGTCTACAGAAAGCTTGGGGTACAAAACTTAAGCTTAGTACGGCTTTTCATCCTCAAACAGACGGGCAGTCAGAGCGAGCGATTCAGACATTGGAAGACATGTTGTCATGTGCGCTGGAATGGACAAAAGATTTGGACGATTACATATGTTTGGTAGAGTTTGCATACAACAAGAGTTGGCACGCAAGTATCAAGTGTGCTCCTTTTGAGATGTTGTATGGCAGAAAGTGTCGCGCCCCAATCTGTTGGGATCAGGTTGGTGAGCGAACACTTGAAGGACCAGAATGATAGAGTTGACTAATGAGAAGGTCGCAGTAGCTAAGGAGAAACTGCAAGAAGCACGGTCACGTCAGAAGAGTTATGTAGACAAGCATCGTAGGGACTTACATTTTAATGTAGGAGATCACATTTTCCTTAAGGTTTCGCTGGCACGTGGTGTTAGACGTTTGGAATCAAAGGGAAGCTCAGTCCTTGATTCATCGGAACGTTTGATGTCATTGAACGAGTCGGTGAAGTATCTTACCGTTTAGCATTACCTCCGCAGCTCTCTTATGTTCACGATGTTTTCCATGTGTCCTTACTCAGAGGGTACAAGTATCACCCCCTTCACATGGTTCAGTATCCACTGGAACAGATTCGTGAAGATCACACTTTCATAGAAGAACCCGAACGAGTTCTTGACAGACAAGAACGAGTCATGAGAAGGAAGACGATTCCATTTGTCAAAATCCTTTGGAGGGATCATACCGAGCGGGAAGCCACTTGGGAAACAGAGGAGTCTATCCGGTGTTGGGTCAAAAAGTTGATGTGGCAGAAACTCAAAAACGAAGAAAACATGAAGGCATTTGTCTAAGCGTTGACAAGTGTATTCCAGGCGTTGTCAAGAACAAATCAGGCGTTGATGGAAGCAAGCATTGTCAAGTGCAATCCAAGCATTGTCACATGCAATTCAAGCATTTACAGAAACGTAGACAAGAAGCCTTTAGAAGCTTCTATTTGGATATACATGCCAGATATATTCTATATATGTTTATTTAAATAGAAGATTTACATGTTTATTTGATATTATCTCTTGTAAACCCTAATCCTTACACTATAAAAGGAACCAAGGGTATTAGGTTTATTCATAACTTTCATATACAATGTAAACCTAAAGCGTGTGTCGACTAGGTGTGGGATTCAATGTACACACACCTAGTGATTGTTTGTTATTAATATAATGAACAATCCATTTGTTTTAATTCATGTTCTTTGTGTCCAAACACCTTGTTAATGTGTCGTGTTCTAATTCCGCTTTGATTATCTAATCATATGAACATGATGTATTCCTAGTAGCTTAAAAGATCCGTGAATCTTAGGATTCATCAACTGGTATCAGAGCCTCGTGGCTCGTGATGCTAGGACCAACAAGGTGTTCGTGTATGGTGAAGAAGAAGAAAAATCCGTCTAGGGTTTTTCTGGACGTTTTTGTGTGCGCAGCAGTATTCAGAAGGTCATAACTTTTTATTGGACCGTTGGATCGTCACGAAATTTCTAGTGTGTGTTCTATACATATATATCTAGACATCCACTGGAGGGATTGTCGAGTTTTATCCCAAAGAAAAAGTTATTAGGCGTCAAAGTCAGCAATGAGTATATGCAGTTTTCTGTAAACAACCATGTTCAAAACACGTTTTCTCCTTCGTTAACCGTTGGATCTTCGTGATTTTTGAACTGTAGATTCTTGGCACTTGTGTCTAGAATCTCACCGAAGGGATTTTCGATCTGAGCCCTAATGAAGACATTACTCAAGGTCGAAGTTCGCTGGTTAAGGTATTAATGTTTTTGCTTTATTCACATGAAATCATGAACTAGGGTTACTCAAACCCTAGATCAACATGAAAAGCAGAAAGTTTGAGGTTCATGGTTGTTATAACGTGAAGATGATTCATAATATTCGGATCCTAGTACAATTTTATCATAATCCTGATTAGGGTTTCGATTTAAAATTGTCTACTTCTAGGGTTTGAATTATAGCAGTAGAAGTGATGTGCATTCTAGGGTTTCAAGAACCCTCGCTATAATCAAATACAACAGATCTCTCCAATACTCTTCACGTTTTCTTTATTGATTTTGTGGGTATGGTTTATTTTTGGACGAGATTTATATAAATCAGAAAGAAGCATGTTATTGTCGCAGCAGAAAGAAGAAGGGGACGTGATTTTGTTCTGTTTTTAGCAACAATGTGAGGATTGGAAACAAACGTGGATTCAAATGATGACTGAGACGTGGGTTGTGTGAGATACTCACTTTCTGATTTTTAGGGATTTGGTCTTCCAAATTTTTAGAATGTTACTGTTCGTTTATTACTGACGTCCTTGTTACACACATTTAAGTTCTACATGGGCTGATCTTTCGATATTTTATGGGCCTTCATTCATAGATTGTTTGTGGGATGGATAAAGGTGATACTCTTATTATTGTAGCTACGGTTATATGTCTCTAGCCACAAATGTTGTCAGTATTTGAAAAAGGCGCTGACAAGAATGAAGTAGACGCTGACAAGGCTTTGTTTTGACGCTAACAAGAATAAGTCAAACGCTGATAGAAAGCGTTGACATGAGTCGTCCGAGGAATGATTGTTCAAGCATTGATAGGTGCTGTCCGATATTGGAGAATACAAATGACAGAGATATTGGACAGTGAGGGTTCTCGGATAACAAAAGAATAGTTGCTGTTTGAGAAAATTGATACGATTTTAGTACACAAAAAGGAGGTATTTACACGCAAAGGTACATGGAATCTCCGTTTTTATTTAGAATATCAAATTGATATTAATGGCTCAGATATTTTCACAAGGAGTAAATGATTTTTAAGTAAGTTAGCAACAATCTATGAAGACTTTGATTGATATTAGAGTATGTAATCGGGATAGCCTTGTGAAAGAGTTATTCGCTAACAGCTTTTACATATGAAGATATTGGTTTATTAAGACTTGACATGAAGAGGTGTTGGCTTAAGGGGAAGAATTCTTATGGTAAGTTTGATGCTTGAAGAAGATTTTCGCGAATTTGTGTTCTATCATATTTTTAAAGTCGTGGCGTACCATTCACTGACTTTGAAGATAACTTGTTTATGCCTACATTGTTACTGATGAAGTCATACAAGATCTAGGAATATGTGATTTTTCTTATGGTTCTCTATGCACATATTTTCTATCACTTGAAGAAGTTACATTATCGTGCTCAGTGTCTCACAAAGGATGAGGACTTTTGTATCAGCAACACACTTCATCACATCGTACAAGATATGGAACATAGGTTTGGGTTACTCTACTTCTACATCAAGAATATTATATTTATTTTTCTTCAAGATCATTACACAAAGTCTACATTTGGAGAATCTTCAAGATTGCATACATTGTTTACTTCCCTGTTGATGTGACAAAAAGGGGAAGACATACATGCTACACTTGAGGGGAAGCAATTTGAAGATCATGTACAACTTACAAGAGATACACATAGAGTTTTGCCAACATCAACTAGGGGAAGATTATTGGGTCAAAAAGTTGATGTGGCAGAAACTCAAAAACGAAGAAAACATGAAGGCATTTGTGTTGGGAATAAATTAAGGCCAGATCACTTGAGCGCTGACAAGAGTAAATCAAGCGTTGACAAGAACAAAACAAGTGCTGACAGCTCAAGCGTTGACAAGACAAAGTCAAGCGTTGACACATTGAAGACAAGCACTGATGGAAGATATATTATACGCGTGTATTATATTCTAGATTACTTCTAGTAAAGATAAGAATAACAATGTATTTTCTATATTTATCTTTACCTAGAATAGTTGATACGTAGATTATTATACAAGGCTTCTTATGTCTATAAAAGAAGACCTTTAGGTTTATGTTTGATATAAGTTTCATATAAGTTTTCATTCGTAAACTACTTTCATTGTAAGCAAGTTTGATATTGATAATCAAAGTGAAAGTTTGTTTATATCATTGTGTGTTCTTGTTTAAGTGTTAAATTCCGCATAACACTTAGATTCATAAAGCATATACAAAGGTTTCTCTACGTGTATTATTTGATCTAATCTCGTATACACAAAGCTAATCGATCTAAGTTTGGGATCAACAAGTGGTATCAGAGCTTGTTGAGAAACTTTTGATCTTAAAGAACACCAGAACCCTAAAAATCACCAAAACCCTAATTTTCTCAGAAACCCTAACAACATCATGTCTGAAGCAATAACCTCCTCCTCAGCCTTACCAAACATCAAGATTCCCATGCTTGATGAAACCAACTTTGACTTATGGAAGTTCAACTTTGAACAATATCTGGGGATCTATGACTACACACTCTGGGAGATTATTGAATATGGAAACACTTTCAATAAGGCTCAAAAGATTCTTAATGCCATTGTTCAAAGAACAGCTATTGCTGGATGTCCTGAAGAGGATAAGAGAGAAAAACCTGGAGATGGTAGAGCTGTGGCTGCTGATGACATTGCAAAGAAAAGGGTTGACATGAAAGCCCTAAATATTCTTAAAGTCTCTTTGGGACAAGAAAACCATCATAAATATAGAGGCTATGAATCTGCTAAGGATCTTTGGGAAGCTCTTGAAGTTGCATATGGTGGCAATGCAAACACTAAGGAAGAAAAGAAAAAGCAATTTTTGCATGATTATGCTGTCTTCAAAGCTCAACCCAATGAGAAACTGAGTAGTGTGAGAAGCAGATTGCTTGACATTACAAGCAAGTTGTCCTTCATGGGGACACAAGTTGGTGATGTTGACATTAATGCTACCTTTCTTAAAAGTCTTGGTGAGGCATGGAAGATTGAGGCAAGATCTATATGATGACGCTTTTTGTAGCAAAGGTTGTAGGTTAAATACTGAAAGACTTAACAAAGAGGTGTTAAAATTAAAAGATGATATGAGTACTGAAAGATGTAAATTGTCTAATTACCAACTAGCTCTAACTGAAACTAAGAAAACCGTTTCTGATTACAAGAAAATGGAATTTGATTTAAAAGATAAAATCAATATCTTAAAACATGAGTTAGAAGGTAGTATGGATATTAGAAACATCATGGAAAGGGTTAATGGTGAATTACAGGCTAAGTTAGTTGAGGCCATTAAAAATAAAGATAATGTTGGCCTCAAAATTCAAAGATTTGATAGAGCCACCCAAACCCTAGGAGACTGTGTGGCTAAACAAAGGGATCCTAAGGACATGACTGGGATTGGGATGAATGATTACTCTTTGGTTCCCCCACCAGCTGGTGACTTCTATGGTGTCCAACAAAGGGACTTATCTTGGACTGGTTTGCCAGAGCTCCAAGAGGAGGAATTCATTCCTCCACCAAGAGTTGTCACTCCAGTTGAAGAGTATCAACAAAAACCGACTGACCTGAATGAGTGGAAAAAGGCTAACCTTACTTTATTTGTCAAGGGTGGCTTGCTATTTGAAAGTCCTAATGAGTCAACACCCATTAAGGTTACTAACCCAATCACTGGTAAAGCTGTTGACCTAGGCTCAAACACTGTTAAAAGACCTACCATTAAATATGCAGAGATGTATAGGAATACTAGGTCTCCCAAGAGCCAAGTTAGCAATCATGGAACAGGCTTCTTCTCTTCTAGACCTAAGGTTGTGTCTAGAAAAGCTTGTTACACTTGTGGTAGCTTTTCACACTTGGCATACAAGTGTGTCAACGCTCCCAAAGCCAGCGCTGACTGGAACAATTTCAGTGCTGACAGGAACAAAGTCAACGTTGTTAGGAAGTCAAACGTTGTCAGACCCAAACCTTGTGTGCAACAAAGTCCACAAGTGATTAGACCTGCCCCATTCTTATTAGAGGGTCTAACACTCATGGACAAAGACCATTTCAAAAGACAAACACCTGGTCAAATAGGCAATGGGTTTCTGTAGCAAACCCTAGGTCCAACGCTGAAAAGGGTAATTTCAGCGTTGACAGGACAAATTCTAACGCTGACACAAACGTGACCAAACCTAAATATTTGCAACCACAAGGTAAGGAGTCTAAAGCTTCTTCAAGCTTAACATGGAGACCCAAGAAAGATCAAAACCCTAATGATAATGGGATTTCAATGACTTGCAATAGATTTAATTACATTTCAAAAGTCATTACAAAACCTATTGGGGTTAACTGGGTATTTCATCCTAAGAAGGATGAGAATGGGGTTGTTGTGAGAACTAAGTCTGTTCTTATTGAACAACCAGATGAATCCAAGTCTTTTAAGACTTGGGTTACCAAAGAAAACTAATTTGTTTTCTTTATGTGTAGGGCATTCAAAGACAGGTCAATGACTATGGATATTGGGATAGTGGATGCTCAAGGCACATGACAGGGAAGGAGGACTATTTGACAAATTTCTCTCCCATTAAAGATGGTGATAAGGTTTACTTTGGAGGCGGATATGGTACTATCACAGGCAAAGGAACCCTTCTCACCAAGAATTTGCGTTTTGAGAACGTCTTCCTGGTAAAAGAACTTAATTACAACATGTTTAGTGTATCACAAGTTTGTGATAACAAAAATAAAGTTCTTTTTACTGATACTGAGTGTTTGGTGTTAAGCAAGGATTTTAGAATCCCTGATGAGAAATATATTGAGTATAGAACACCTAGGCATAAAGACATATATAATGTGAATTTAAATGGGATTAAAATGAATAATAATATGTCTTGTTTTTATGCTAAGGCCTCAGTAGATGAGAGTAATTTGTGGCACAGGAGACTAGGGCACATAAATTTTAAAAATATAAATAGACTTGTGAGGATTGGTTTAGTTGATGGTTTGCCTGAGAAGGCCTTCCACAATGACCACTCTTGTGTTGCATGTCTTAAAGGCAAGCAGCACAAGGTCTCATTCAAGTCCAAACAGGTGCATACTAGTTCTAGACCTCTTCATATGCTTCACATGGACCTCTTTGGTCCAACAAATATAGAAAGTTTGAATGGTAAGTCATATTGTTTTGTAGTCACAGATGACTTTTCTAGTTTTACTTGGATATTCTTTCTAGCTATGAAGAGTGACACAGCTGATGTTCTAATTGATTTTATCACTCAGATTGAGAAGAGGTCTGGCAATGAGGTTAAAATGCTTAGGAGTGATAATGGTGGAGAATTTAGGAATAAGAAACTAGATGATTTCTGTGCCAGGAAAGGAATTACAAGGCAATTTAGTATTGCTAGAACCCCACAACAAAATAGGGTTGCTGAGAGGAAAAATAGAACCCTAATTGAAGCAGCCAAAACAATGTTGGCTGATGCTCACTTTCCTATAGCCTTTTGGGCTGAGGCTGTTAACACAGCTTGCTATGTGCAAAATAGAGCATTGGTTAACAAAATTCAGAACAAAACACCTTATGAGTTACTTTGGGGTAGAAAACCTAATATTGGTTTTCTCAGACCTTTTAGTTGTCATGTAGTAGTATTGGATACTAGTGATGCCTTAGGGAAATTTAGTGCAAAAGGTGATGAGGGTTACTTCATGGGGTATTCTGTGCAGAGCAAGGGATATAGGGTTTATATTAAAGAGGACAAACGTATAGTTGAAAGAGTACATGTCAGGTTTTTAGAGAATAAACCTAGTGATCCTGAAAGTGGTCCTAATTGGTTGTTTTACTTGGAACCTTTATCTAGAACTTTAAATTATATTCCTGTCACTAATTCAGACATTGTGAAGGTAACTTCAAATGTTATAGAGGAACAAGTTGTTGATGTTTCAGGTACTCAGGTTCATGAAAAGGTTGGATCACAAGCAGAAAAGACATCTCCTATCCTAGAATATGTGTCCATTCCCATTTCGACAGATGCTTTTGCTGCTGCTGCTGCTGTTGGACAAGATAATGGTGATTTCCAAGCACCACCAGATACAAACATGCATGGTCCTTCAGGCGCTGACAAAGGCAAATCTAGCGCTGACAAGACCAATTCAGACGTTGATGGCTCGGACGTTGACAACAACAGTTCAAGCGTTGTTAGCCCAAGCACTGACAAACAAGGTTCAGACGTTGACAACACCTTTGCACATCTTTTCTCTTCCACTTTTGAACAAGGTGAACCTTCCAATTCATATGAAGAAGGTCATCCTTATGTTGATATAAGAGAGTCTGATGAAGAAGATATTGGCAACATGGAGCGTGAGGTTGAGGACACCAGACTTTTTGAAGGAGGAGTTCTCACTTCTACAATGAAGAATCATCCCCCTTCCCAGATCATTGTTGATGTTAAGACTCCAGTTCAGACTAGAAGATCTCATCAAGATCTTGGTGGGTTTATTGCCAATATACACAAGAAGGTTGATACCCCTCTTGTGCAAGCATGTTTGTTTGCCTATTTTCTGTCACAAGAGGAACCCAAGAAAATATTTGATGCTCTCAAAGAACCAAGTTGGGTGGAAGCAATGCAGGATGAGCTTCACCAATTTGCAATTCAGGAAGTTTGGGAGCTGGTTGATTGTCCTAGATATGTCAGACCTATAGGGACAAGATGGGTTCTCAGGAACAAAAGAGATGAAAGAGGCATTGTGGTCAGAAACAAGGCAAGGTTAGTGGCTCAAGGTTATACACAAGAGGAGGGGATAGACTATAAAGAATTCTTTGCACCAGTTGCAAGGATTGAAGCTATAAGGATTTTTCTAGCCTATGCATCCTGCATGGGCTTCACTGTCTATCAAATGGATGTCAAGAGTGCCTTTCTCTATGGCACCATTGTTGAGGAAGTATATGTAATGCAGCCTCCTGGTTTTGAGGATCCAGAGCATCCAGATAAAGTGTATAGAGTCAAAAAGGCTATGTATGGCCTTCATCAAGCCCCTAGAGCATGGTATGGTACTTTGTCTACCTATTTGGTGGACAATGGATTCAAGAGGGGCACCATAGATCAGACACTATTTACAAAGAAGAAAGGCAAGGATGTGTTGCTTGTCCAGGTCTATGTTGATGATATCATTTTTGGGTCTACTGATCCAAAAATGAGTGAGGATTTCTCCAAGCTTATGACAGACAAATTCAAGATAAGTGCTATGGGTGAGATGAACTTCTTTCTAGGTTTACAAGTTCAGCAGAAAGAAGATGGTACCTTCATCTCCCAGGATAAATATGTTGCTGAGATCTTGAAGAAGTTTGGCTTTTCTCCACATGAAAAGAGGGCTACTACTCCCATGGATAGAGAACACCCTTGGGGAAAGATTGGAGATGGGAAAGATGTTGATGTCAGGCACTATAGATCCATGATTGGATCCTTGATGTATCTTACTGCCTCCAGACCTGATATCATGTTTGCTGTGTGTGCTTGTGCACGCCATCAAGTGACTCCCAAAGAATGTCACCTTTATGCTGTGAAGAGGATCTTTCGGTACCTAAGATGCTATCCTGGTCTTGGTTTGTGGTACCCAAAGGATTCACCATTGGATCTGATTGCATATTCAGATAGTGATTATGGAGGTGATAAATTTGATAGGAAATCCACAACTGGTGGATGTGAGTTTCTTGGGAGCATGTTGATATCTTGGCAATGCAAGAAACAAACAGTGGTGGCTAATTCTACAACTGAAGCTGAATATGTGGTTGTAGCTGCTTGTTGTGGCCATGTTTTGTGGATTCAGAACCAGCTGTTGGACTATGGGTATAATTTCATGCATACCAAGATATTTGTTGACAATAACAGTACTTTATGCATCATTAAGAATCCTGTACATCATTCTAAAACTAAACACATAGAAATTAGACACAATTTTATAAGGGATTGCTTTGAGAAAGTTTTAATACAACCAGATAGGGTTGACACTGAGGAAAATGTGTCAGATTTACTAACTAAACCTTTTGATGCTGGGAGATTTCAATACTTGGTAACAAGTATTGGAATGGTCAATCTCACATAATATGTGTTTTGGAGTCTTTTTGTAAAAGTATGTACAGGATGATGCTTTGTTATTGGTCTTATTGATGATTTAGATTTTCCACTATACTTTTCTAACACTGACAAAGGTTGCTTGAACGCTGATAAGTGTTTTTGCAACGTTGTTAGCAATATAATTGTCTAACGCTGACAAAGCTTCCCTCAACGCTGTCATGTGTTATCGGGGCGTTGTCAGCAACAATGTTAGTTTTGTGGTTTTCAATCTAAATGTGCAGATGGTGTTAGCAGTATACCATTGGATACAGAGTTGCTTATGGATCAATGGAGAATCATTTGGACAAGTTTTATTTATGGATGATGGTTGGAATGTTTCATTCCTATCTTGACATAAATTTTTTATGTTCATGCATGATTTTAGCAAACTTTTGTATCATAGTTTAAGGGGAGGTTTTAGGAACCTTTAGGATGTTTGGGTATCCATATGATACTCTTATCATAATTCTAGATTGTGTCCACAGGTGAGTATGAGTTAGTTTTACTAAATCATGAGGCACTGTAGCATGCAAAGTTGATATACTATGCATGCTGCCAAGACATTTTTGGCCTAGAATTGGTTGTGGTCTGTTGGGAGACTTGGGAATCATTTTGTTATGGGATTTACCTGGGAGTAACAAGGATTTTATAAGGTAACTTGGTTGTTAAGAGTTTTGTTAGCAAGGGACACTAGAGGACTGTTATGTCTATCTTGCTTATGCAAGTGTGCATAACTGGACAGTGCTTTCCGCCCTATAATAATTCTCAGCTTTTGGTTATCTTCTCTAGGATAAATTACTTGTTAAGGTCATTTTTCACTTTTTAAAATATTTTTATTTTTGGACGCTGACAAGAATTTTCCAAGCGTTGTTGTGACCAAATTGGACGCTGACATGGCTATAGGCAAACGTTGACAAGATTATAGTCGTTGGGCGTTGATAGGTTATTTTTGACCGTTTACACTCAATGGGACCTACCCAGTTGTTACTTTTTGACATATTTTCAGGCCGTAATTTTAGGAGTTGTTACTTTCATTTAATGCATGAGATAACTTATAACTTTTTCAATATTTTCATGATTGATTTTTGAAAATATTTGCCTATTTTTGGGCCAATCACATGCATTCTTTTTCTCCTATAAATTTGGCTCCTATTTTAAACAGGGTATCTATAATTCTTGTCTAACACAATTCTCTCTTATCAACTTCATCTTCTTCACTTAAATTTAACAACTTTCATCAATGGCACCCAAGTTTAAACCATCAGAATTGGAATTGGGGTTCATGTCTCAACACAACATGATTGCATATCTTGAAGCTGATGATACTCTGTTTCCTCAATACACACAAATGGTGGCGTATTTGAATGCATCCCCATTAAGGTATGCTCTTTCTCATGCACCACTCATTCCAGTCACACACATTAAGCAGTTTTGGAACACTGTTAGTTCCTCAACAGTTAATGGAGTGACCACATTGACTTCTATTGTTCATGGGAGATCTTGGGTGGTTACTGAGGCTTTGGTACGCCAAGCCTTGCATCTTGATGATGCTGATGGTATAGCCACCCTTCCCATAAATGAAATAGAACAAGGGCTTAGGGCTTTGGGATATCCTTTTCCTGATGAAGGTACTCTAAATAAGTATCATAAGTAGGAATTTCCCCCATCCTGGAAGTACCTCATACATGTCCTCCTTCAATGTTTGAGTCCCAAATGCACTGCACATAATGAAATCAATAGATCCATTGCTAGCGCCATTGTGTGCATTGCAACAGGGAAAAAACTTAACTATTCTAAAACGATTTTTGAGGGGATGTGTAAAAACAAGGGGACAAAAATGACTTTAGCTTATCCCCGTTTTCTACAAATGGTTTTTGATGTTCAAGGATACTGCTCAAGGGATCACAATGATTTTTATAAGATCCCTGAGCAAAAGAAAGCTATCTTTATGATGATGAGTTCACCACCCCATCGTGACCTACCTTTAACCCAACCTATGCTTGCTGTTATTGCAGCAGCACAACCCCAACCAGACCCCCAACCACAAATTGACCCCCAACCACAACTTGAACCAATCCCTGAACCTTTACCTTCACCTGAACACATGCAAATTAACTCAGAATCCTTCAACGCTGACACACTCAATGTTGGCGTTGATGTGCCTATTTCCAACGCTGACACACAACCTTTACAATCCCAAACACCCCTTAACCAACCCATATCCACCCATTCTTCCACACCATCTTCCACACCACCTGAATATAGGTTGATGAAACGACAAAGGACTACTGGAGTGTTCTCCTCTGGTGGTCCTAGCCATGTAGCAGAGAGAACCACCACCACAAGTGTGGTTAGTGACCTGGATGAGGCTGGGACTATTGGTTCTGGCTTAGATGCTGGCCAAGGCAGTCCTACCATCATTAAGTCCTCATCCTTGCCCAATGAATCTGACTTGGGAGGTCAAATCCCCATTTTAGAAGTGGGCAGACTGGAACCAATGACTCTTATGGAATTGACGGCAGTCTGCATAAGCTTGCAAAAGCAAAATGCAGACTTAGTACAAGTTGTCAGCTCACACGGCCTTGAACTCAAGCAATTGATGGATAGGATTGTTGTTTTGGAAAGTGATCGTGCTAGGAGGGGTATGGAGGAATCTTCCAAAGGGGAGGAAGATCCAATAAATCCAAGTGATAAGGGCAGTCATGATGGTCAATCAATGGATGGTGCTGAAGCCCTTACAACTTTGAAGAAACAAACAGGTTTTGATACGTCCTTAGTCTCTCCTACCAACTTAAATTTATCATTTACAGCTATGTTGAGAGAGGTTACACAAGGCGCTAAGGGAAGATATTTGGGCGTTGACAAGGCAGAGTTGGACGCTGACAGAAATATTTTGGGCGCTCATAGGACAAATTTGGGCGTTGACAGACCTGCACATGAAGGTGATGTATCCTAGTCATCATCTATCATCAAGGAGGTTTCTACTCAGGTATCACCATCTACCTTACCAACCATTGCACCATCAGATAAGGGTAAGGGTATATTGGTAGAAGAGATTGTTCCAAAGGATGCAGCTCAAGTTGAGTTTGATAGAAGATTAGCTGCACAGATCATGGAACAAGATAAAAAGGAGTCACCATTTGTTGGGACTTCAGAAGAAGGAAGTGATGGAGCTAGCTCAGACTCAAGTATGATGATTATAGAACCAGAAAGGCTTGAGTATGGGGATGAGTTGGCCAAAGAGAAGCTGAGAGAATTGAAATTGCAGGTTGACTTTGACATGCCAGAGGTGGTTCAAATGTACAATGCTTGGGAAGAAAGATGCATGGATAATCCAGAATTGACCATTTCAGATCAAATATGGGGTTTGGAGCTTCTTCTTAGAGTTCAGAAGGATTGCCAGGTAATTTTGAAACACAAGGCAAGCAATATTCTCTCAGAGTTGAAAAGGGATAGAAGGGAGCTATACTTTATGTTGCTCCGATGTCATGGAGTTGGATGGACTTATCAGAAGTTGAAGGCTTTGACATTTAATGAGTTGGAAAGTAGGGCTTATCCAATTTGGGTGATAGTGCAGGAAGCAAACACTCTCAGACTTCTTTCAAATGAAAGAAAGGAGGAACTTGCAGAAGAAATGGAACTCAAGAAAGCTATGATTGTTCCCAGTCCAGTGAAGAACAGAATTTCATTTGAGTTTCCAAAAGATATGGATCTACTATATCCAAGTGAAGCAGTTATAAGAAAGAGCCTCAAGCTCTCCCCATTAGAAGCTTCAGATATGGTGCAAGTGTTACCATTAGATTCCAGGAACCCAATTGTGAGCTATGAAGAATATGAATGTGGGTTCTAGAAGATTGGAAGATTTGGCAAGGAGGTACACACTTTTACCACTCTCATATCTTTGTTTGCAAGTTGTGATAGAGAAGACTTGGTGGACCTTTGGAGGTTGCTGGAGACCAAGTATGAGGCTGAAGCACCAACTTTAGCAAATGGAATAAAACTTTGGACCACATTGAAAAGAATGTGTGGACCAAAAGATGAGGATCCTGCAATATGGAAGGATCTTGAAGATGACCTCAGTGGTCTTCAATGGAGGTTATATTCAGCTGCTGGTGTCTACCATATGAGTTCTACAAAGTTTGCTGAGTATCTACTTGTGGATGGTCAGTATTTCATATCCAAGGCTATTTTGGAGAAGATGAAGGACACTCAGCTGGAAATAGATTATTCTAGTGACGTGGCAAAAGATTTGATCAGATTTATTCACTATCAATATGAGAAGGTTTGTAAGATTCCTCCTAGTCTTTAATGCTTATTCAGAAACTTGATCATAAGAGTGGATATAAAGTTTAGGGGAGGATTGTTGGGAATAAATTAAGGCCAGATCACTTGAGCGCTGACAAGAGTAAATCAAGCGTTGACAAGAGCAAAACAAGCGCTGACAGCTCAAGCGTTGACAAGAAAAAGTCAAGCGTTGACACATTGAAGACAAGCACTGATGGAAGATATATTATACGCGTGTATTATATTCTAGATTACTTCTAGTAAAGATAAGAATAACAATGTATTTTCTATATTTATCTTTACCTAGAATAGTTGATACGTAGATTATTGTACAAGGCTTCTTATGTCTATAAAAGAAGACCTTTAGGTTTATGTTTGATATAAGTTTCATATAAGTTTTCATTCGTAAACTACTTTCATTGTAAGCAAGTTTGATATTGATAATCAAAGTGAAAGTTTGTTTATATCATTGTGTGTTCTTGTTTAAGTGTTAAAATCCGCATAACACTTAGATTCATAAAGCATATACAAAGGTTTCTCTACGTGTATTACTTGATCTAATCTCGTATACACAAAGCTAATCGATCTAAGTTTGGGATAAAAAATTTGTCTAAGCGTTGACAAGTGTATTCCAGGCGTTGGCAAGAACAAATCAGGCGTTGATGGAAGCAAGCATTGTCAAGTGCATTCCAAGCATTGTCAAGTGCATTCCAAGCATTGTCACATGCAATTAACGCATTGACATAAACGTAGACAAGAAGCCTTTGGAAGCTTCTATTTGGATATATATGTAGGATATATTTTGTATATGTTTATTTAAATAGAAGATTTACATGTTTATTTGATATTATCTCTTGTAAACCCTAATCCTTACACTATAAAAGGAACCAAGTGTATTAGGTTTACTCATAACTTTCATATACAATGTAAACCTAAAGCGTGTGTCGACTAGGTGTGGGATTCAATGTACACACACCTAGTGATTGTTTGTTATTAATATAATGAACAATCCATTTGTTTTAATTCATGTTTTTTGTGTCCAAACACCTTGTTAATGTGTCGTGTTCTAATTCCGCTTTGATTATCTAATCATATGAACATGATGCATTCCTAGTAGCTTAAAAGATCCGTGAATCTTAGGATTCATCATTCGGGCTTCTTACCCTCATTTCATATTTTAAATTCGGGTATGTTCTTCTTTTTCAAGTTTACATTATCTATAATTCAGGGACGAATTATTCTTTGTAGGGGGAAGAGTTGTAAAACCCGCATGCTTTTACCATGAATAGTACCCTTATGATCGTACTTACCTGATTAGAACCTTCCTTTTATAGCACGTTTACGATTCATGAACACGATTTACAAGTATTACGTACGTGTATTAACACGATAAGTATTTAATACGTATTAAGACACGATAATTATTTCAATAATAATTATAATCACGAACATACGAACATGAAATCATGAACGTAAATAATCACGAGCTTAGTATTACATATTTATGTATATTTATTACGATCATGAATAAATATTGTACGAATGATACACGCGACTATATAGGATATAGAAATGAAGATAAAGATTAAACCAAAATGAAAGATTAGATTAGATGAAGAAAAAGAGAAAAACAAAGATTGTTGTGAATGCCTAGTGAGAGAAACACATATGTTTCTCTCTCTACAATCTATGAAAATGGAAGACACACCCCACAAATGAGGTGTCTTGGGTCTTTTATACTACACATCTAATGTATGGAAGGCCATCCTCATTTGTGAGTTCGGGGCTAATTCCCGTTACATACATAACATTATGTTAGAACTCTCAACATCGTTAATTAGCATTTTTCATGAGCTTCGCAACGATATATTATATGACCATCACTTTAAATACGGCTAACAATCTCCCCTAAGGGGTGGTCATGTAATATGTGACTTCACTTCTTTGATGTTGCAGACTTTGTAGCTCGTTGTCTTGAGAGTTCTTTCATAGTTCCTTTCATGACTTGTGATCTGGGATCTTTGATCTTTGCCTTGCCTTTATCTTGAAACTTTGCCAACGTGTGTTTTTGTGTCTTCCCCACATACTCATATTTGGTGTTGTCTTGGAAGCTTGTTAACAATCTCCCTTGATCATCAGAGTAGCGGAAGTCTTTATCTTTAGATGTTCTCGAGCTTTCTTATTTTACATGAGCAAGTGGTCTTGAATTACGACTCTTGAGGTTACTCTACCGTTTTCATTCCTCCGGTTTCTCGTTATAAAGTACGAATACTGTACCTGTGATTAGGTAAGTTCAAAGAACTTCCTTGACAGGGTTTTCGGCTGTGGTAGCCGTTCTTAATACTTAAATATATCGAAAGATACTTCATAGTAAGGAGTGAATCATGCAGTTCTATTCTGCTGATTAAGTCGTCAATTCAATTTCCTGGAACAAGTTTGAATCAATTAAGAACCAAACCATTGTTGCTTTCTAGTTGACACAAGTTAGATTCATATGAAATCTCACAAGTCACCTACCGCAGTGCTGTTTGATGATGACAGTGGAAGGATTTCCATTCGTCACTGTATAACTGAGGAGTATTACTCTAAATGTGTTGATCCCAAACTTAGATCGATTTAGCTTTGTGTATACGAGATTAGATCAAGTTATACACGTAGAGAAACCTTTGTATATGTATAAAGTAATCTAAGTGTTATGCGGAATTAACACTTAAACAAGAACACACAAAGACGTAAACAAACTTTCACTTGATTAATGATAACAAACTTGCTTACAATGAAAGTGTTTAACGTATGAAAAACTTATTAGAAACATAACCTAAAGGTCTTCTTTTATAGACATAAGAAGCCTTGTACAAGAGTCTACGTATCAACTATTCTAGGTAAAGATAATTATAGAAAATACAATGTTGAACTTATCTTTACTAGAAACAAACTAGAAACAATATACGCGTAGACTAAATCTTTCCATCAGTGCTTGTCTTCAACCTATCAACGCTTGACTTCTTCTTGTCAACGCTTGATCTGTCAGCGTTTGTTTTCTTCCTATCAACGCTTGTTTTACTCTTGTCAGCGCTCAAGTGGACTGGCTATATTTTATTCCCAACAATCCTCCCCTAAACTTGATATCTACTCTAGTAATCAAGTTTCTGAATAAACATTAAGAACTAGGAGGAATGTTACCAACTTGATCATATTAGTAATAAATATGTCTGATCAAATCTTTGGCCACGTCACTTGAATAATCAATCTCCAGCTGTGTTGTCTTCATCTTCTCCAAAACTTCTTTGGACATGTAATACTGACCATCTACAAGTAGATACTCAGCAAACGTTTTAGAACTCAAATAATATACACCAACAGCTGAATACAAACGCCATTGAAGACCACTGAGGTCATCTTCAAGATCCTTCCAAACAGCAGGATCTTCATCTCTTGGTCCACACATTCTCTTGAATGTTGACCATAGTTTTATTCCATTGACTGAAGTAGGAGCTTCAGTCTCATACTTGGCCTCTAACAACCTCCAAAGGTCTACCAAGTCTTCTCTATCAAAACTTGCAAAGAGAGATATAAGTGTAGTAAAAGTGTGAACCTCTTTCCCATACCTGCCAATCTTCCAAAACCCACATTCACCTTCTTCATAGCTTATAATAGGGTTTCTAGAATCAAGAGGTAACACTTGTACCATATCTGAAGCTTCCAATGGTGAGAGCTTGATGCTCCTTCTTATAACAGCTTCACTAGGCACCAATCTATCCATATCTTTAGGAAACTCAAGAGGAACTCCCTTCTTCAAAGGTCTGGGAACAATCATTGCCTTCTTAAGCTCCATCTCTTCTACAAGTTCTTCTTTCCTTTCATCAGAAAGAAGTCTTAGAGTGTTTTCTTCCTGCACTCTTGCCCAAATGGGATAAGCCTTGAACTCTAATTCTTCAAAGGATAATCCCAACAATTTCTTGTTGGTCCATCCTGTTCCATGACATCTGAGTAGCATGTAGTACAGCTCCCTTCTATCCCTTTTCAGCATTGAGAGAATATTGCTAGCTTTGTGTTTCAGAATTACCTTGCAGTCCTTTTGTACTCTTAGAAGAATCTCCAAACCCCATATCTGGTCTGAAATAGTCAAATCTGGATTCTTCATACACCTATCTTCCCAAGCATGGTACATTTGAACAACTTCTGGCATATCAAAATCTACTTGCAATTTCAACTCATTCAACTTGTCTCTTGCCAAATCATCACCATACTCAAGTCTTTCCGGTTGTTCTATAATCATTACACTTGAGTCTGAACTAGCTTCATTGTTAGTTTATCGTAATCCTTGGATTATCTAACTACGGAGATGATTATTAGAGAGAGAGAGAGATAGATGAAGATGTAGAGAGAGAAACTAGAGAGAGGTTGGAGAGAAAAATGATAGATTAGATTAAGTGTGTGAAATTGAATGACCAACCCCTCCTAACATGCTAGGAGGGGGTTTATATAGCCCACCCTACATGTGGGCTATATGGGCTATATTGGATCACGAGCCCAATACCATTGGAGTGACCGATCCTTTCTAAATACGTAAAAACGTATTTCCAACAATCTCACCCAAAGGGAGGTCACTCTAAGTTACAATGTACTAAATAGTCTATAGCTCGTGATCTATGCTAATAATGATGTGACCGAGACTTTCCTTGGAAAAACGTATTTCCAACAATCTCCCCCAAAGGAAGGTCACACCATTTTACAAAATCTTAAACCTAGCATACTATGCTTGAGTCTTCGATCTTGTTCTTGTGAATATGATTAATGAGATCTTTGACTTTGGTCTTGAGCATGTGTCCTTGCTTTGACCTTGTGCATTCATCACTTGTGATATTTTCCTCCTCGTGACTTCATGTTCCACACACTTATACTTTTAAAAATTCTTGAAAGCTTCAGAGTTTGATACAGCGGAAGACTTGACTTTTAGACTTTCTTGAATTTGTTGAAGTATTAAGTGCATACAGTATAAGCATGTGTTGACAGCTTCTTCTGGATTAAACACCACAATGCCACCTTCTTGTTACGCTGCATAAGACAGTTAGCAACAAAACATATACACGGATGAAATGGCCTTGAACATTTCATTCTAATTCGGTAGCATTTTACCTCCGGTCGGTGAAGACCGTTGGACGATATTAAATATCGTACTTATGGCAGGTAGTTTCAATAAAGAACCTCCTTGACAAGATTTCGCGGGTAAACCCGTTCTCTTTACTCGACCTTCCAAAGCTGACTGCGAACGTAAAGAGTGAATCATTTGGATAATAATATCCGCATGATTTGAAGCCGTCAATTCATGTTCCTGGAACAAGTGAAATTCAATTAAGAACCGCACCATCGTTGCTTTCCAGTTGTCACGAGCTTGATTCGTATAGAATCTTGCAAGTTACCTACCAAGTGCTGTTTGAGGTTAACACTAGAAGGATTTCCACTCATCACTGTGAACACTAAGGTATCACTCTGAATGTTCTGGCAAGATTACTAAGATATTGCGTAAAGGCCTAGAACGTGTTTAAATTCATTTAAGAATTAAACCACTGTTGCTTTCCAGTTATCACGAGTTTGATTCATAAAGAATCGCACAAGTCACCTACCATGAGCTTTTTAATGTTCTCTCAAGAAGGATTTCCATCTTCATTGTAAATACTTTCGTATTACTCGGATGTTCAGGCAAGATCATGAAGATTTTGCGTACGACTCTTAAAATCTTTCTTACTTTTCACAGTGTGTGAAGAAGCAAGGAAATATGAAAGTGTGTCCTAATGAGATATTTGATGATCTCAAATGGCTCTAGACTCGATCGTGCATTTTGTATTTTAGTGATCGGAGGCTGGAGAGGAGTGCCACCTTTTCAATACCAATTTATTCGGAGTGAATAAATCAATAGATAATGCGTTGTCTCCGTGTGATTAAAACAAATACCTTTTGAGAGATATCTGAGTTAGCTGGGACGGGTTGTGCATTGCATCACTGGGTCCATGATGTCTTATCTTCAATATCAAGCATCATTTAAAATGATCTTAATAGCATATGTATTGACCCGGTTTCTGCCTAAAGTTGTAAGGATGGCTTCTTTCTTTACACCCTTTATCTTTACAATTCTTTTTCATTTTTCAACCCCTTCAATGCTTACCAATACGTCATAACTAGCACCTTGTTGTGATTATTCCAGTGCTAACTTAAGTACTTGGCCGGCATTCAGCTACGTTCACAATTTTCTCCAACTTTCCTAAGGACTACTATTTCTAGCTATGGAATGTCCTTGGGAAGATTCCTCTGGTTCTAGAGAAATCATTGGACTTTAACCTATCCTACCATCCTTATGTCACCACAATATTCACCGTCGTAAATAGAGATGTTTTGGGTAAGTGTATGTCACCATGAAATCCATTTTGAAGTGCAAATCTTTTTTTCTCCACCTTAACATATGCCACGATATCCGAAAACATTTCGCACATGTCGGGATGAGCTAGCACGTTAAGTCAAATCATTTATGATTAATCATTTCCCATATTAAATCACATTTTCTCCCCCATATTAAAAATATTAACCCAATCGATGTTTTTAATATCAATTGATTTAATAGCATTTTAAGAAAATTTGGGAAGAAAAATGCAAATCCAATTATCTTCATGAATTACACAAGCTCCCCCTCAAATTAATGAGGGTGTACTTGAAACGTAAATTAAATACCTTTTAAACACAAGTGTAAGGTATTTATCATGTGCAAAGATCATATATGATAATGAATTCACAAGATTAGCAATATACGAGGTTGGACCTGAATGATGGAGAAAATCATATGATAGAATCACATGGTTCTTGTTCACGAAAGTTGGTCGCCTCGTCATGTCTAAAGTTATCTCTTGACTCCATGTGTATGATTGATATCGTTGTCTTGACACCAATATGTGAACTTGGCACTCTCGGCATCAAGGATTCTGAATGCTGGAAAATTGCTCCCCCTCAATTGTTGACCCGTGTTCTATTGAAAGAGTTTAGTCGCTGTTTGAGTAGTCGCATCGTCGAGTATGTAGATATCAATTGTAAATTGCTACGGTTGGTGGAGATGATAACTTCATAAAAACAAGATTTCTCTTGTTTTAACAAATAAATGCACTGACACGTACATATATCCATGTTAGATTGTGTTATAAATAAACGTAATCCTTACATGGTTGTAAAGTAAACCATGCCCGAGAAAATTAATTCCCGTTGTTGAGTCAAAGCTTTCCGGTGAAATGTTTGACTTGAATATGAAAAGCGGGTTACTATCTGAAATAATAGCAAACCATTTTGAGCATGTTTTAAAACATGTGAACTTTTGCTCGAACTTTATTTACAACCCCGTGTCATTATTGAATGACATTTATAGTATCGTAAATATTATCGATTCCAGAAGACATGCTCTTTTTATCAAAACATTTTTTGAACACACAATTTTGAAAGATTTAGAAAAACCTTTTGAGAAATTCTCGAAAAATTGTGTTCAAAGTTTTGAAAACGAATTACTTGAGCTTAAGATGTTGAATATCTTGCAAAACGAGCTCAAGTCCGAGAAGTTGTAAACTTCCCGTTGTTAAGGATAAGTTTATCATCGGCGATAAACTTTCCTTTATTTGAAGATCGGGTCATCGTCTGTCATTTAGCGAGGAGCCATTGTGCATGAGCTAAAAAACTTGGAATGTTTTTGATATAAGCTCATGCCCAAGAAAAATTAATTTCTCGTTGTAAGGATTAGTTTATCATCGGCAATAAACTTTCCTTTCCTTAAATAACGAGATACAGTCTGTGATGTGACTATAAGTCCTTTCTTAAGCTTAACCATGAATCCCTTGAGACACATGTTTCTCCGATATCTGCTTCTTCAGCAACCAAACTCTAAGAGTGTCCATAATTGAATGGTATATAATGATTGGACTGCTTCGTTCTTTTGGAACATCCTATTTGGTACCTGCATTCTCATTAGGAGTTTGCATGCTTTGATATGGGTTAGCGATATCTATCTTAGAAGCAAGTGGGGGTTCACAATTTTCTTTTCTTGTGCTAGAGGTGACCTGAGGAGATGATTCACTTGTCTTAGCTGGAAAATGTTTCCTTTTATAGAAAACCTTAAGTTCAGGCTTAAGTGATGTATCCTCATTTTCAATTTCCTCCCTAGTAGTCTTAGTAAAATCAGAGACTATCCTAGTTAAAGGGCACTCGTTTCCTACAAGAGTGAAAGTTCTACCAGTGGGTCGCCACATTTTACCAATGGGTTTGATTTTAGCAACCCACTAGGATTTAAGTCTAGCACGGGAGTTCACCTCATTAAGTAATTTCTTGATACAAGAATCATGATTGGCTTTAAAGACACATTTCCTACATGTTTTACAAGTAGCATATTTAATGTCCGAGTAAGATCTAGAATTCCTAGATGATTGATTGATGCTCCTAGGAAGTGACATGCTATGGTTAGCAGTGTTGGGTAAACTAGAAGGCATCTGACTAGGTTTGAAATTTCTATCTCTTACTTGTGTCTTTAGCTTAGCTTCCCTTAGACCAAATGTATGGCGAACGTCATTTGAACAATTTTGAGACGTGTTCTTTGGACTATGTCTAGGGAGACTAGAGGCAATCATGTGATTAGGTCTTGCAGAAGATGTTTTAGTCACAATGGGCCTAGATAGTGGAGTGACTGGTCTAGAAAGATGAACCATATCAACTTGGGAGGCAAACCGCGGTCTCGAGGATTTTGGTCGCTCAGATCTAAATGCATTCGGTTGTCTAACAGACTGAATTTGAGGCGGTTTCCCCAAGATTGATGGTTTTTCAAGCTTAGTATCCACACTAGATCCTTTAGTTTTTCTCAGTTCGTTTTTCAACGCAGCTATAGCAAAGACCTTTTCCTGTACTTGAGCCTTTAAAGTATCATTCTCTTTGAGCAATTCATCTTGGGATGCCAATTTAGATTCAAGCGACTTAATTTGTCTCACAAAATTATCTTTTTCAGCTTTAGAATCTTGGATTTTTTGATTTAATTTTCTTTCAAAAACAACGTTTGAATTTTCAAGTTTTTCAAAATACTTTTCAAATTTATCCGTTTTCTTCGAAAATTCAATTTTGGCATCCTCAAGAGCTTTAGATTGCTGAGCTAAAATCGTTTCAAGCTCTTTAATCTTGGAATCAGAATCGGTTAGAGAAGCAGTCATAAAGCATTTATCATGATGAACTATAGCATTCTGAACAATTTCTCCCCCATTTTGACTCACATCGGATGAATCTGAAGTGGTAAAACTATCACCCTTTTCCATCCCATGTTTGTCATAATTAGGTTCGGAATGCGCAACATGCGGTAGTTCATCAGCATAGATATCATATACCACATTCCTTTGTACCGTATTTGTAGACTCTTCGTCAGATACTGGTATGGTGTCATCAATCCCTGACATGCTGCTTGTATCATGCTTTCCTCCCGAATCCTTGCTCTTGCAATCTTTAGGCTCCAAGTTGTCAACCGTATAATCATTCTTCTCTTGCATCTGCATCGTAGATTCTTGCACTCCATTATCATACGCTTGCTGAAGTCGAGATCTTTCATAAATCGAAGACGAGACCGATGCTATTAATTTCAACAATGTAGCACGGAACTCTTTAATTTCCGTTTGTGTGTACTGAAGAAATGATTGACATATCCCTGAATTGTCAGACTTAAGAATGTTGAATTTGAAGAAGTGCGTAAGTTGTGTCAGTAGGGCTTGATATGCAGATGCTGATGCAGAGTGATTAAAGTCTTCTTTGTGAAGTTGCTCAGCTAGTTGGTTCAAGTTGAGGAATATTGAATCGATGAATATATAACGATCTTGACCAAAGAGTGTTAGAAATTCACTTCCTCCTTGAAACCAAGAAATGGTCACTAGATGAGACTGGAGTAGTCGAAAGAACGTTATACCACTTTCTCTAGCTGTGTTTTGCATGAGATGCAAGTCTCCCTCTAGAGATGTCGAATTCGACGAATCCATTGAAAATCGATGATAAATGAAGTTAAGAATTATGTATCGATCGGACAATGAAAGAAAGTAATTGTGTTTATTGTTGTGATTAGAAGTCGAGAAATAATGTTAAAATCCCCTAATAATTGTTCTCGATAAACAAAAAATTCCAAGACAAAATTACACACTTCGAAATTTTTTAAGGAATAATTTTTGGTTATCGGAATGTTGATCGGAATAAAGATCTGAATGCTGATCGGATTGTCCTATCGGAATACCCTTGATCGGAATGTACCTAATCGGAATACCCTTGTCGGAAAAAACACTATCGGAATACCCTAATTGGAATGTCCTTATAGGAATGCACCAAATCGGAATATCAAATCTGAATACCTAATGTGTAGGATTGAATCACACGACTATGGAATAAGAAATATAGATGAATAAGATCAAGATTAAAACTAAGAATGGAATATTAGATTTGATGAAGAAGAACTAGAAAGATACAAGGTAGATGATTCTAGTGAGAGAAACTAAGGAGAGTTTCTCTCTCTAAAACAAGAAGAAGAGAAAAGATACAATGGGAGACACACACACAAATGAGGATGGTTATGCCTTTTATACTAAGGCTTACATGAATAGGAGGCCTTCCTCATTTGTGTGTTCGGGACTAATTCCCGTTTCATGCATAATAATGACATAGAACTCTCGACACTGTTGAATAGCATTTTCCACGAGCTTCGCAACGGTATATTATATGACCATCACTTTAAATACTTCTAACAATCTCCCCCTAAGGGGTGGTCATATAATATGTGACTTCACTTCCTTGACCATCACTTTAAATACTTCTAACAATCTCCCCATAAGTGGTGGTCATGTATTATGTGACTTAACTTCTTTGTTGTTGCAGACTTTGAAGCTCGTTGTGTTGAGAGTTCTTTCATCGATCCTTTCATGACTTGTGATCTTAGATCTTTGATCTTTGCCTTGACTTGATCTTGTAACTTTGCCAGCTTGTGTTCTTGTGTCATTGCCCACATACTCATGTGTTGTGTTGTCATGAAAGCTTGTTAACAATCTCCCTTGATCATCAGAGTAGCGGAAGGCTTTGTCTTTAGATGTTCTTGAGCTTTCTTCAATAATCCTGAATATGTGGCCTTGAATTGCGACTCTTGAGATAACGCCACCCTATGCATTCCACCGGTTTCCCGTTATACAGTACGAATACTGTACCTGTGATCAGGTATGTTCAAAGAACTTCCTTGACAGGATTTCCAGCTGTGGTAGCCATTCTCAATACTTGAATATATCGAAAGATAATTCAAAGTAAGGAGTGAATCATGCAGTTCCATTCTACTGATTAAGTCGTCAATTTACTTTCCTGGAACAAGTCTGAATCAATTAAGAATCAAACCATCGTTTCTTTCCAGTTGACACAAGTTTGATTCATATAGATCGCACCAGTTACCTACCGCAGTGCTGTTTGATGATGACACTGGAAGGATTTCCATTCGGACTGTAAATACTAAAAAGTATTACTCTGAATGTTCTGGCAAAATCATAAAGATATTGCGTAGAGACCTGGAACGAGTTTGAATCAATTAAGAATCAAACCACTGTTGCTTTCCAGTTAGCATATGTTTAATTCAAACTGAATCATATATATGACCTACCGCAGTGCTGTTTGATGTTAACACTGGAAGGATTTCCATTCATCACTGTGAATACTAGAGAGTATCACTCTGAATGTTCTAGCAATACCACAAGGATAGAGCGTAGGACTCTGTAAAATATCGCTTGTGTTCTAATGATGAACAACAATTGATATAAGGAGTAAGTGTCCTAATGAGATTTTTGATGAATCTCGTTGGCTCTAGACTCTATAAGTGCACATTTATTTGGTGATCGGAGGCTGGAGCAGACTGCCACCTATTCAATATCTACTATCTCGGAGTGAGATAGTTGATAGAAATGAGTTGATCTCCGTGACAATAAAACAAACTTCTTTTGAGAGAAGCTTGAGTAGGTTGGGAAGGGTTGTGCATTGCATCACTGGGTCCATGATTCTTTGTCTTCAGTATCAGAAATCATCAAAGTGATTCTGATTATAGATGTATTGACCCGGTTTCTGCCTAAGTTGTATGGAGGGCTTCTTTCTTTACACCCTTTATCCTTACATTTCTTTTTCATTCTTCAACCCCTTCAATGCTTACCAAGACGTCATAACTAGCACCTTGTTGTGATTGTTCCAGTGCTAGCTTAAGTCATTAGTCGGCATTATTCCCGTACACTCAACTACTCCATCTTTCCTAAGGACTTCTAAGTTCTAATGGATTGTCCCTGGGAAGATCCCTCCGGTTCTGGTTGGATCATAGGACGAATACCTAACCACCTTTTGACACCAATATCGTCGTGATTAATTGTGTTGAAAGGAATAGATATCGTAACCAGAAAAACCTGTTGAAAAAGCAATCAAGGTGTTGATGAAATCAGTGTTTACACCTTGAAGGTTTTTTGTATCACCAAAATGCTCCCCCTACATATGTGCATCATAAAAGGAAAGGTTTTAGCACATATTAGGAAGAGAAATCACTTATATCACATTTAAATCACTATTCTCCCCCTCAAAAATTGCATGAAATTGAAATTTTTTGTGAAACTAGTGATGAAACATGGAGAGAATAATGTGTCATGAAACTTTGGAACAAATGTTTATGAAATCATTATACCCCCCCCCTTGAAAAGAGATTATATTTAAATAGGGGAGTATATGAGCACATTGTTTTGGAATACGTTGAAAAATTGTGCTCAAAAGTCCGTGAAAATTGTGTTCATGAGCTGAAAACTTTGAATGTTCTGATATAAGCTCATGACCGAGAAAAACGAATTTCTCGTTGATGAGGATAAGTCAAAGACTTTCCTTTCTTTGGGGACCGGGTTATAGTCTGACATGTGACTATAAGCCAGTATGTTGAGCTCAAAACGTTGAATGTTTTGTGACAAGCTCAACCCGAGATAGATTGCTCTACCCGTTATTAGGATAAGTTATCTTTAAAAATACACTCTCCTTTATTTGAAGTTCGAGTTACAGTCTGACATTTAACTGTAAGTCGTTTACATGAGCTTAAAACATGGAATGTTTTTATCGGAAGCTCATGACCGAGAAAGTTTTATTTTCTCGTTGTTAAGGATAAGTTATCATCCGTGATCAACTTTCCTTTCTTTGAGGCACGAGTCACAATCTGAGGTAACTGAAAATCATTATAAAGAAAGGGGAAATGACATGTATTAAAAAACATTTGAACTTTCATTCGAGCTTTATGTACACACCCGTGTCGTTATTGAGCGACATTTCTAGGCACGTCCATATTATCGAAACTGAAAGACATGTCGAGAAGAATATTTTTGGTATTTTTGAAAGATTTTTTCGTTTTTTGTTTTGTTTTTATAGGTTTTATATTTTTGTATTTTGATTTTCAATATTTTTTAAAATAATTCAAAATAGACCTTTGTACAGCAGAAGAGGGTGACGTTGAATGTACAGAATTGGAACCCTTTGAAGAAATAGATTCAGAATCCGTTGAAGTACCTGCAATGACAGAAGAAGAATTTGCACAAATACTAGTGTTAGGAGTAATAAAAGCATTTTATATATTCAAGATACTCGCATTAGTGCTGGAGCAGGTGTCATCACTTTTCTTGATGGGAATCCACTTAAGACCGACATTCTTAAAGATCCTACCCGTGGGTTTCCACTGAAGACTAGATCTAGGATTAGTGTTCTCTTGCACAGCGGAAGACTTCTTTGGAGAGAAACTAGGTCCTGTATTGATCCGCCTTGAGGATTTATTGTCATTGCTTTTCTTTGTGACGGGTGGGAGTCTCCTTGTTGTCTTATGGGATTCTGCATTCTTTCTCTGTGTGAAAGCACGAGAGTTTACCTCATAGAGGTATTGCAGAATGCAATGAGCATGATTTCCATGGTGAATGCCCTTTTTGCACGTGGGGCATACAGGGAGTTTGGGATTCTCGAAAGGTCTTGTGTACCTAGGGTTTGCTGACCGTTCAGGCACTATGTTCGAAACACGGCTACTCATTGGTGATTTCCAATTCCTAGGTTGTTGGGAAGGGGTCCTAGGTTTTGGTTGATTACCATTAGGTGTGTGTTGAACTCTAGCGGTTGTTGGTTTACTAGGTTTTGAATACACATGGTTTACTTTCTGAATGTTCCCTTTTTGCTTACCATCCCCTAGGTTTTTGGTTTGACCAACGTCATTTGAACCATTAGATTCCTTTGTGGGCGTAAGAGTCACACACTTGGGAGTACTCTTAGGAGTAGTGCAAGGTGCATTCACAGAGTTGTGTTTAGCAAGAGTGGGTTTTCTAAATGGAGGAACATAGGGTGAGATGGCTGGTTTTGGTACAGCGATGGCACATCGGTATTAGGAGGTAACCTAGAAACATTAGAAGGCGGTTTTCCTAAGATAGATGGCTTTGGTACTTTGTACGCATTGGGTTGTCTAACAACTGATTTTACAACCTTAGCTTCCACAGTTTTCCCACCCATCTTTCCAACAAGTTTCTGCAACTCTGCAATCGCGATGTCTTTGTCTAGCAACTGAGCTTTCAGATCAGAAATATCCTTACTATTTTCATTCAATTCACGAAATGATTCAGAGAGTTTTACTTGTAAATTATTGTCATCGGGAACTTTTCCAACTTTGGTTTGCAAAGCAAGTTCAAGAGAATGACAATGTTTCTGAATAAAATCATATCGGTGTTGAAGAATCGTGAACTCTTTTTGATTAACATTTGTTGAAGGCTCACTGTCGCGACATTCACCTCCTAACTGAGCTCGAAGCTGTTCGATTGTTTGTTGCAGTTCATTGTAAGCTTTATCATACGAGAGTTTGTCATCCTTACATTCATCACATTTTTTGACATATTTATTCCAAAGATCGGTGAATTCGTTGTCCTTTTTGATGACATAAGACTCCATTTTCTCTTTCTACGATCAAGCTCATTTTGGAGGGTTTCATTGTCTGACACAGAGATGTTTACCGCAACGGGGTTACTATCAACACAATCACCACTGTCACTTGCTTTCGAGAGACATGCAAGGTCTCTTTCCAAAAATTTATTTTATCAAGAGATTCATCAGCCTCCTTCGCCAAAGATTTGAAGTCTTCAACAAATTTGGCTAGTTCTTTTAGAAAAGCGTTCTCAAGATTGCCTATCCTCGCATCAACTTGATTAATAATTGGATTGATTTCTATATGAAGAACTTTTTGTAACTCGACATGAACGGGTGATGTAAAGTATCCTCCAGTCATTTTGGCGTTAACAACCCGTTTGAGAATGACAAAATTATCTTTGAGCTCGTTTAGATACCTACGTGTGATACTCGGTTTCGGAGGGTCATCAGACAATTCCGCACTAGGTAGGAAAAGCATTTCAGAACTCGTTTTAGATCGAACAAAAACAGTTGGAGGATTAACTTTCGGATAATAAACAGGTGTCACTTCTTTGTTAAGCTTTTGCATTTTTAAACGAGTCTCTACAGCAAGTTCGGTTGTTTCCTCAGAATCATGCATAGTAGGAGGATCATGCTCATCAGACAAGAGCACACTACCATTATATAAGGTTTCATTTGTGGCCGGAACTTGCTTAAGGTATCCTGTATTAGGAGGAAGGGGACAACCTAAGGCCAATTTGTATCGAGTGTAGTTTATCTCATTTACTTTTGGTGCGAGCATATTTATTGTTTGCATAGTTTGGCCACGTTTTACCAAAAGGTTGTCTAATTCCCTAATCCTATCCTAGGCTTTGCTAAAATCCTCAAGAAGCCCATCTTCTCGAATTTTGAAATCATGTTTCATCTTTTTCGTTCTTCTTTTAACTCCAAAATGGTAGATTTTTCAGTTGAAAGCTGTTTATTAAGAGATGTGATTTCATCATTCAATTCGCTTATCTTTTTAGCACTACTCAAATGTAAGACATTTAATTTCTTAGTGGTGCATTTTTCATGATACACCGATGTAGCATGAGCTTGTTCAAGTTCCTTGATTTTAGCATGATGAATCTCAAAACTTTTCTCCCGTTCCTTATATCCCGCAAGCTCAGTGGTCAATTTGGCATTAGTTTCTCTGAACTTATTATTAACCACATTCGCATGAGCAACATCCGTGGCAAGCTTATCAAATAATGATTTATAATACGCATGCGTCTCGTCAGGAAGGGTTGTAGGTTGCGCTACTTGATCCCCACTAAGGTCCACACTGGGTGCATTAGATATAATATTGCTATTATTCGTTTGAACCCCGTGTGTCTCAGTGGAAGGCTCAAGTGACTCAGTATACTCTTCCTCCTGATTAGACATATTATATAACTCATTAGCATTGAGATGTGGGTGTACCTCAGAGGAACCGTCTGAATCATACACAGGAGCTCTGTCAAGTTGAACTACCGATGTGGATGATTGCTGCGAATTAGCCATCAAGATGGAGTCGGGAGTCACCTCTTATGCCTCATCATATGCTGCTGCAGATGCCATGAGATCAAACTCTTTAGCTAGAAGTGGAATTCCTGCTTCTTCCTTTTGTGCTATAAGAAGCTGAGACTGGAGATGGGCAACATTCCTCTTCTTTCTTACTTGACTATCACGATGCTCAAAACCCGCAGCATCACTATCTTGTTGATAACTCATAGTAGAAGTCGTGTGAAAAACAGGATCTCAATTCGTAGAAAGCGAGAGTTGTAGTCTCAACAAAATCAAACTTTGCCAAAATTTTCCAGCCCGACAAAAAATTCCTCAGTCCGATAAAACGGTAAGCCGAAAAAAATTTGAATCTCTAAGTTTTGAAATCGAGTTAGAAATAGCCAATAACTAGTAGGGAAAAAGTTTGAAAAAATGAAATTTTTAATGAAAAATAAAACCTAAAAAATTTGAAATTTGGCCTAAAAATTTGAATTTTGGTCCGAAAATATGAATTTTTGGTCGAAAATTTTTCCGCATAGCCAAAATTTGAAATTGAAGCTTAAATGGCCTAAAAATGGTCTAGGAAAAATTAAATTTTACTATGGTTTTCCCGCCAAAAAACTCTTTTTTTTTTTTTTTTTTTTTTTTGATCTTCGGGTAAACTATGTTCCGAGACTAGTCTAGATAGTGGCTAAGTCTAAAAATTACTCAAACAGAATTTCTATCGGAATGTTGATCGGAATGATCCATCGGAATGTCCCTCTATCGGAATGTGTAGATCGGAATCCTAGATCGGAATGTGTAGATCGAAATCCTAGATCAGAATGTGAAGATCGAAATCCTAGATCGGAATGTGTAGATCGGAATCCTAGATCGGAATGTGTAGATCGAAATCCTAGATCGGAATGTGTAGATCAAAATCCTAGATCGGAATGTGTAGATCGAAATCCTAGATCGGATTGTGTAGATCGAAATCCTAGATCGGAATGTGGCTAAAATCAATTTGGCAGAGTAACGACTCAAAGTTCCTTAAAAGCCATCGGAATCCCAGATCGCAAAGAACGATCGGAATGTCCAGATCAGAATAAGGTATCGAAATGTTTAGATCGCAAAGTAGAACCTAGAGGTTATTGCGATCTGGCCTCACTCCCTTTGTACTTTCCGATGGTGAAACTTGTAAGAATTTCAGAAAGATGAAAAAAACAAGAAATTTCTCAACTTTTGATCCAAAATACTTGTTTTTAAGCCAAAACCAAGATGCCCAAATCACTACTACACGATTAAGGAAGGTATACGACTAGAAGAACACCAACGAGCTATCCACGAATCCCTTGGCGAATGATACCACATGTAGGATTGAATCACACGACTATGGAATAAGAAATATAGATGAATAAGATCAAGATTAAAACTAAGAATGGAATATTAGATTTGATGAAGAAGAACTAGAAAGATACAAGGTAGATGATTCTAGTGAGAGAAACTAAGGAGATTTTCTCTCTCTAAAACAAGAAGAAGAGAAAAGATACAATGGGAGACACACACACAAATGAGGATGGTTATGCCTTTTATACTAAGGCTTACATGAATAGGAGGCCTTCCTTATTTGTGTGTTCGGGACTAATTCCCGTTTCATGCATAATAATGACATAGAACTCTCGACACTGTTGAATAGCATTTTCCACGAGCTTCGCAACGGTATATTATATGACCATCACTTTAAATACTTCTAACATAATGGGAATGCACCAAAATCGGAATACCTAATCGGAATGTACCAAAATCGGAATCCCTAAACCCTATTCCGATTACACTGATCGGAATGTCCTATAAACCCTTTTCCGATGACCTGATCGGAATAAATCCCACTTTTCTCGGACAAAACTCAACCAATTCGTGATTTTAAGCCAAAAAATGATCAAAACACCAAAAAAATTTGTGTTTTTAGCCAAAGTAACTATACCAAATCCCTACCACAACTATGTAGAAGATTTGTATTAAGAAAAAACCATAAAAAACACAAAAAAAATTTTGGACGTGTGTTTAAATGGATCAAAAGGCTACAAAGATCAAGAACACAAACACATAAACAATACAATCATCCCATGGCTCTTGATACCATTTTTTAGTTTATCGTAATCCTTGGATTATCTAACTACGGAGATGATTATTAGAGAGAGAGATAGATGAAGATGTAGAGAGAGAAACTAGAGAGAGGTTGGAGAGAAAAAAGAAAGATTAGATTAAGTGTGTGAAAAGTGAATGACCAACCCATCCTAACATGCTAGGAGGGGGTTTATATAGCCCACCCTACATGTGGGCTATATGGGCTATATTGGATCACGAGCCCAATATCATTGGAGTGACCGATCCTTTCTAAATACGTAAAAACGTATTTCCAACATTCATCACTTCCTTCTTGTTCCTCTGAAGTGACAACAAATGGTGATTCAACAACCTTCTTTCTTTCTTGTTCTACAAGTTGTGCAGCCAACCTTCTATCAAACCCAATCTGTGCTGCATCCTTTGGAACTTCTACATCTACCATAATACCTTTACCCTTATCTAATGGATCAATCATGGGTAAGGATGATGGTAATACCTGTGAAGATACTTCTTTGATGATGGATGATGACTGGAATACATCAACCTCATCTGCAGGTCTGTCAACGCTCAATTTTCCTTTGTCAGCGCCCAATTTGCTCATGTCAGCGCTTGGTGTGTCTGCGTTCAAATTTTGCTTGTCAACGCCCAAATTACCTGTCTCAGCGCCTCTTGTAATTTGCTCCAACATGGCTGTAAAAGACAAGTCTAAATTTGTAGGGGTTACCAGAGATCTAACAAAACCTGGTTGCTTCTTCAAACTAGTTAGGGCTTCAGCAAAACCCAAAGATTCACCATCATGTGAGCCCTTATCACTCAAATTTATCTGCTCATCCTCCCCTTTGGAAGATTCCTCCATCCCACGCCTGGTGCTAGCATTCTCCAAAATGACAATCCTCTCCCTCAATTGCTTGAGTTCAAGGCCTTGTGTACTGACAATATGTACCAAGTCTGCATTTTACTTTTGCAAGCTAATGCAGACAGCCGTCAATTCCATTAATGTCATTGGTTCCAATCTGTCCTCCTCTAAAATGGGTATTTGACCTCCCAAGTTAGATTCATGGGGCATGGATGAGGTCTTAAAGATGTTAGGACTGTCTTGGCCAGCATCTAAGCCAGAACCAATAGTCCCAGCCTCATCCATAGCACCAACCACACTTGTGGTGGTGGTTCTCTCTGCTACATGGCTAGCACCATTAGAGGAGAACACTCCAGTAGTCCTTTGGCATTTTTGCAACCTATATTGTGGTGGGGTAGAAGATGATGTAGATTGGGTGGATGTGGGTTGGTTAAGAGGTGTTTGGGTCTGTGAAGGGATGGTATCCGCGTCTGGATTAGGTGTGTCAACGCCAACATTTAATGTGTCAGCGTCGAAGGGTTCTTGGTCAATTTGCATGTGTTGAGGTGAAGGTAAAGGTTCAGGTATTGGGTCAAGTTAGGGTTGTGGGTCTGGTTGGGGTCACGCTGCTTCAATGACAGTAATCATAGCTGGGGTGAGGGGTAAGTCACGGTGAAGGGGTGAGTTCATCTTTGTAAAAATTGCTTTCTTTTGCAGAGGGATCTCATAAAAATCATCATGATCCCTTGTGTAGTAATTTTGGAAATCAAAAACCATTTGTAAAAATCTGGGATAAGCTAATGTCATCTTATTCCCTTTGTTTTTACACATGCCATCAAAAATCATTTTAGAATAATTAAACTTTTGCCCACGTGCAATGCACATAATAGCACTAGCAATGGATCTATTAATCTCATTGTGTGCAGTACACTTGGGACTCAAACATTGTAAGATGACATGTATGAGGTACTTCCAGGCTGGGGGAAACTCCTGTTTATGATATTTGTTTAAAGTTCCCTCATCAAGGAAGGGATAACCCAAAGCCCTTAGTCCTTGTTCTATTTCATGAATGGGAAGGGTGGTTATACCATCTTCATCATCAAGATGCAAAGCCTGACGAACCAAGGCTTCAGTAACCACCCAAGTACGCCCATGAACAATAGATGATAATGTTGTCACATTATTAACTATTGAGGAACTAACAGTGTTCCAAAACTGCTTAATGTGTGTGACAGAGATGAGAGGAGCATGAGAAAGAGCATACCTAATTGGGGATGCATTAAAATACGCCACCATATGTGTGTATTGGGGAAACAGAGTATCATCAGCGTCCAAATATGCTATCATGTTGTGTTGACTCCTGAATCCCAATACCAAATCACTTGGTTTAAATTTTGGTGCCATTGTAGAAGAAAGCTGTTTGAATGATTGATAAAGATGAAGTATAGGAGAAAACTTGTTAGACAAGAATGATAGATACCCTGTTTAAAAATAGGAGCCAAATATATAGGAGAGAAATATGCATGTGATTGGTCAAAAATGAGGCAACTATTTTCAAAATATCATGATGAAAAGTTATCTGCTCCCAAAATTACGCCCCCAAAATTTGTCAAAAATTAACAACTGGGTAGGTCCCAATGAGTGTCAACGGTCAAAAATAACCCATCAACGCCCAACGGCTATATTCATGTCAACGTTTGCCAAAGCCATGTCAGCGTCTAAATTGGTCACAACAACGCTTGGAAAAATACTTGTCAGCGTCCAAAAATAAAAATATTAAAAATGAAAAAGGACCTTAACAAAGTAATTTATCCTAGTGAAGATAACCTATAAGTTAATAGTTATTATAGGGCCGCAAGCACTGTCCAGTTATGCACACTTGCTTATGCAAGATAGACATAACAGTCCTCTAGTGTCCCTTGCTAACCAAAACTCTTAACAACTAAGTTATCTCATAAAATTCCTTGTCACTCCCAGGTAAAACCCATGATAAAATCATTCCCAAGTCTCCCAACAGACCACAACCAATTCTAGGCCAAAAATGTCTTGGCAACATGCATAGTATATCAACTTTGCATGCTACAGTGCCTCATGATTTAGTAAAACTAACTCATACTCACCTGTGGACACAATCTAAAATTGTGATAAGAGTATCATAAGGATACCCAAAAGTCCTAAAGGTTCCTAAAACCTCCCCTTAAACTGTGATACATATGTTGCTCAAAAATATGCATGGACATAAAAATTTATGTCAAGATAGGAATAGAAAATTCCAACTATCATCCATAAATAAAAACATGCTCAAATGATTCTCCAAGGATTCATAAGCAACTCTGTATCCAATGGTAAAATGCTAACACCACCTGCACATTTAGATTAAAAACCACAAAACTAACATTGTTGCTGACAACGTCCCGATAACACTTGTCAGCGTTAAGGAAACCTTTGCCAGCGTTAGACAAATATATTGCTGACAACGTCACAATAATACTTATCAGCGTTAAGGTAACCTTTGTCAGTGTTAGAAAAATATAGTGGAAAATCTAAATCTTCAAAAAGACCAATAACAATGCATTATCCTGTACATACTTTTACAAAAAGACCCCAAAACACATATTATGTGAGATTGATCATTCCAATACTTGTTACCAAGTATTGAAACCTTCCAGCATCAAAAGGTTTAGTTAATAAATCAGACACATTTTCGTCTGTGTCAATCCTATCTGGTTGTATTAAACCATTTCAAAACAATCTCTTATAAAATGGTGTCTAATTTCTATGTGTTTTGTTTTAGAATGATGTACAGGATTCTTAATAATGCATAAAGTGTTGTTATTATCAACAAATATCTCGGTATGCATGAAATTATACCCATAATCCAACAGCTGGTTCTGAATCCATAAGACTTGTCCACAACAAGCAGCTGCAGCTACATACTCTGCTTCAGTTGTAGAATTGGCCACCACA
The DNA here is from genome assembly GCA_025667525.1 of Glebionis coronaria. Taxonomy (NCBI): domain Eukaryota; kingdom Viridiplantae; phylum Streptophyta; class Magnoliopsida; order Asterales; family Asteraceae; genus Glebionis; species Glebionis coronaria. Next base: position 182,544,422 of record CM046876.1, read on the forward strand.
GTTTGTTTCTTGCATTGCCAAGATATCAACCTGCTCCCAAGAAACTGAATCCACTAGTTGTGGATTTTCTATCAAACATATCACCTCCATAGTCACTGTCTGAATATGCAATAAGCTCCAAAGGTGAATCTTTTGGGTACCACAAGCCAAGATCTGGATAACATCTTAGGTACCTAAAGATTCTCTTGACAGCATAAAGGTGACATTGTTTGAGAGTCACTTGATGGCGTGCACAAGCATACACAACAAACATGATGTCAGGTCTTGAGGCTGTGAGATACATCAATGAACCAATCATTGATCTATAGTGCCTGACATCCACATCTTTTCCATCTCCAATCTTTCCCCAATGGTGTTCTCTATCCATAGGAGTAGTAGCCCTCTTTTCATGTGGAGAAAAGCCAAACTTCTTCAAGATCTCTACTACATACTTATCCTGAGAGATGAAGATACCATCTTCTTTCTGCTGAACTTGTAACCCTAGAAAGAAGTTCATCTCCCCCATTGCAATTGTGACAAATCTAACATTTTCAGGTAGTTAAATATTTTCTCGTATAATATTTTGAAACTTATTTTTATGTTGGTTGACGAACTCACAATTTACGGATTTAAATTTGGGCTTACGTGCATAATTTGGCGTCTTTTACGACTAAACCGGAAACCTTAGGATTACGTATTTACGTTTTTGAACTCCGTTTTTGATGAGACAATTTTTATTGGATTCGTTTTGTGACGGTGATTCATAATTTATAAAAACGTTTTTCGGAAAACGACCCGAGGGCACGCAAATCGAGAAAACTAGAATCGAGAAATACCCGTAAACTAGTGAGATGGGACAAAACACTTTGCCCAATCCCACTAGCTTATATGGGACGGCATATGTGACACACCACACTTAGGTGGCACACATTCTAGCTAAGCCTGCACAAGTGTAAGCTTATGCTTACACTTTAAGCTAAGCCTTCCACCAACTTAACAAAACCAACAAATGGTTTTCATTTAACCATTTCATCCATGCAATCCACCCCAAAAACTCTCTCTACTTCCACCCTTGTGCCGTCCCACATCAAGCAACAAACACCATCTTTGATCTCTTCTAGCTACAAACCACATGTTTACTAGTCCTATTAAGGTGTTTCCTTGAAGCCTTGATCATTTGGTGGCCATATAACCAACTTTGGAGGTGATTTGCTTGTGTCCTAGGGCTGATTTTCCAACATATAATCTTGATATTTGATGGTCTTGGAGATACTTGTTGTGTTCATCAAGTTCTTGCCTTCCTAAAACAAGAAATCCACTTGGATTGGTAAAGAAGATCGTCCTCTACATTTTTCTCTTATTATTTTGTAAAGAACAAATGTATTTTCTTTTATTTTGTATATGTATATGATGTATATATGATGATAAAAATGTTTTGTGGGGATCAAGTGTTGATAAACATGCTTAAAAATGATGATAACCATAAGAAATGAAGCTAAAATCATGTCTAATTAGTTGGCTGTACAAAAACAGTAGATAACTAAATGAAGAACTGATAAAAATGCATGGTTTGATCTATTTACAGTAAAGTAGATGATGTTATACACATGTGAGAGTTGGACATGCAATGGAATCAAAATAATGAGTGAGATATGATCAAAACAAGTTAGGTGGTACAATCTGAATAAGCAGTTTTGTAGGGACTGTTAAGGAAACTTAGACTCAAAATGGGCAGTAGCTATAACTAAGTTATATTTAGCACATATTATGAAGAAGTTGTCATCCAAAAATGAGCTTCTAAGTCATTGTAGAACTCTAGATATGATAAAAATGGTGAATGTGAAGTTAAAAATCAGATTTTGGAAATAATGTTTATTATTATTATATAAGCACTCACTTTATAATGTATAAAATGTAAAATATAAACCCACTAACTTATAAAACTTATTTATATAAATATATAAAAGGTTAATCAAATGGGTAAATTAGATAAATGGTGGTAAAAATAATATTTATAAGTAATAAAAACTATAAACTTGATTTTTACGACTTTTTCGGCTATTGCCGTGAAATTAACGTTTTTCGCCAAATAAAACTTAGACGACCAAACCCGTCTAATGTAAGGTTTATAAAAGTTATATACTGATGTATAAGTAACTAAGACAAGTAAAAACCGATAAAACCCGAACTATAAGAATTACGGACATTTACGAGCTAACTAAACCTATTACACTAATAATTGGACTTAATAAGATAAATACTTGTAAAACGAATTATTTGGGCTTAACCCATTTGGGCCCAACATGAAAAGTATATATACTGATCATATAGGTATAAAATGGGTAAAAACAAGTAAAAGAACTTATAAAAGACTTAATGGACTTAAAATAGGTAAAATCGGTAAAACTAGTGAACTAGTAAGACGATACTAAAACGTAAACACTAAAATGAGTAAATGAGGATTTATAAACCCACTTGATCATCATCATATGTACAATAATCATATATATGTATATTGTTATTTTGATAAAAGTCATTGGACCGAGTCTAAGACCGATTATTATTTATATAGGTTTCCGTGACCGAAGCACGCCCGTAGCCGATAATCCGCCTTTCATTAACAACGTGAGTTCATAGCCTCGCACTCTTTTAAATGTTTTATAAAATGATTTGTAAACCCGCGAGGGAGATAACATGCTAGATTTTTATAAAAATAGAACACAAGTAGTCCCGATTGTATGCTTAATGAGATGGACCCGAATGATGCTATGACCCTATATTCGAGACTAAAAGGATTATTAGTAGTTAGGTTATGTCACTTGAAGTCCCATTAGCATGAATTGTGAACTACCGGGTTTTGGTAGACGCTTATGCATTTGATAGTACTATTTGGGGACGATCACCCCAGTTCGCGCCTTGACGGTTGATCCCCGTCGTACCACATTGATTGGTAAGCGAATTTATGTATGAGAAGATTCCATAGCGTGATTTTTGTGACGACACGCTAACTTAGATGGGCAAATTGTTTGTCGGGTTCGCGGCCCGCTGTTTTCACAGTAAGGTAACAATGTCATGCGGCTAATAATAATCCTACAATATACAATGTATGCTATAAGACATAAATAATAAACGATAACGATGCTATTACGATGAATATATTACCTATCATGGTAATATAGAGACTACGGTCTCATGGACGGTTTAAGATGTATGCTTGATATATATTGCCTGACTAGCAATATGTGGACTTACTTCCGATATTATACTTGTGTTCTGATTTTAATGAATGTAAATGATTGTTTTATATAACGGTTTTCATTAAACTCTATGAATTCACTCGGCATTCGCTGATATGATTTTTGCATGTTTTCTATCTCAGGTGCTTGAAGGTAATCCGGATGGAGATCGACTCTGATGGCCCACACTTAATATTAAAAATGTTCATTCGATCAGTGTTTTGTAAACTTAATGACCTGTATAATTTGGGACCTGTTGTACACTTTTAAACCTTTTTATCGAATGAATGTTTGTTAAACCTTGTACAACCATTTTTATGTGTTGTCTATGATTGGAGTTATTGTGCTATCCCGTAACACTCTGAAAGACCCTTCCGCTGTATCGATACGAAAAATGAGAGTGTTACAGTTTGGTATCAGAGCTCTCGTTATAGAGAACAAAAGATTTTAAAAACCAAGGTTTTGAACAAAACTTTTCAAAATCTTTTGACAATGAACATTTGAGAAAATAATTGAAAAATCTTTTGACTATAACGGTGCCAGAGATCTCCGACGTTACCAACAAGCCCTATTGAGAAGATATATATTTTGATATATATAATTTAATTTATATATATATATATATCGTGATTTCATTATGTAATTGTTTAACTAGTATGTTATCCTAATACGAGATAAATATATATAAATGCAGATTGTCATGGCTGACCCTAATATTCCTGTAGAAAACCATGCTATTCCCGAACCTAATATAGAAGATGATCCTTATTTAGACTTAGTAGATTTTGATATTGATGATGAGGAGGAACCATTTGAGGATCCCGAGCCCGAGTTAGGACTAGGAGATCAGATTGCCCCTCAGGTTGACTTAGTAGAGAATGATATTGAGAATGTGGATATTGAGAATTTGGGTAATGAGAATGTGGATATTGAGAATGTGGATATTGAGAATGTGGATATTGAGAATGATGATGAGATTGGGTTAGATGAGTTAGATGATGAGATTGACGACGAGGATGTCGAGGAAGACGTAGGTATAGATGTTGAAGTTGATGATGATGAGGAAGCTGAGCTTATTTATCCGTATGATGTTCCAGAGGGCGAGCCTTTGCCCCCACCAGTTTGTTTGTCTGATTCTGAGGATGAGTTACCTAGGGACGAAATGTCTGAATCGTCTGAATCTGATTCTGAATCAGAGGAGGATGAGGATGACGATGCACCTGACGGTACTGATGGTATTGTTGCTCGTAGACGTGAGATAGGAGAGTCGTCTAGTGCTCGAGAGGCTACTCATATTGATGGTCTTGCACCATGGGCCTTGAGACGTGATCTAGATGCTTCCCGTGTTAAGAGTTGTGTGACAGAGGTTGGATTAGGTGTTGTTCAGACTCAGGTTGCTTATTTGGAGTCGAAGACTAAGGTTGGCGAGAAAGAGCGAGAATTGCTTAGTTTGGATTTGAGTGATGTAGAACGTGGTTTGAATGAGGCTTTTAGGAGGTTATCGGTGTTGGAAAGTGGTGAGTATGCTGCCATGAAGAGAAAGGTGAATTCTATGGAAATTCAGTTGAGTGTGGCTCGTGCGATGCGTGAGAAAGCCGAAAAGGAGTTGAATATATCTGTGGGTTGGAACAGTAGATTTTATGCCGACATGGTTGAAAGAGGAGTAATCCGTAAGCGCCCAGCTGAAGATGTGTCTAGTGATCGTCCGGCGAAGATCCAGAAGACGATGGATGATGGACCATCTGGCGGTTCTCAATAGACCAGTCTGTGTTTAGTAGTGACCTTTAGATCTTTTGTGTTTGTAGCTTTGACTTAACCGACTTGTTAGTAATAGACTTGGTACGAATTTTGAGTGTATATAGTGTTAGAACTTTGATATGGATGTACTAAGACAATACTTTTGTTTCAGATCGAATGAAATATGTATCTTGTCTTGAATTCCATATTGTGCCTTATTTGTATCTTGATTATGAATTTGATCCATATTATATGAATCCTTTGTTGGATGAATGCTTAATACTTTGAAATTGTGGAATTATAGAACTATGCCGCCCAAGAAGGCTGTGACTGAGGATGATGTACGTAGGATTATTACGGAGCAAGTTACCGCATCTATGACTAAATTTATGGCAAATGCTAGAAATGAAGCTGGCGGTAGTGGAGCTGGCGGTAATGAAGCTGGCGGTAGTGGAGCTGGCGGTAGTGGATCTGGCGGTAGTGGAGCTGGCGGTAGTGGAGCTGGCGGTAGTGGAATTGGCGGTACTAATGTGAATGTGAATGCTAATAATGTGAATGCTAATGGTGGAGGAAATATAGGAGGACTTGGAACGAATGCACCTGAAGTTGGTGGCTGTACTTATGTGACGTTCATGAAGTGTGAACCTCTACCTTTTAATGGAACTGAAGGTGCTGTAGGATTAAGCCAGTGGATTGAAAAGATTGAATCAGTGTTTAGGATTAGTAAGTGTAAGGAGGAAGATAAGGTGACTTTTGCTATGGCTACTCTTAAAGGTCGTGCGTTGACTTGGTGGAACGGGAGAATTGCTTTCATGGGTCTTGATGCTGCTAATGCTACTCCTTGGGCTGAAGTTAAGAAGTGGATGACTTTGGAGTTTTGTCCTCGTAGTGTGATCATTAGGTTAGAGCAAGAGTTGATTCATCTGAGAATGAAAGGTGTGGACATTGATAGTTACACGAATCGATTCCATGAGTTGGCCTTGCTATGTCCTCGATTGGTTGAACCCGAAGAGATCCGAATTGAGCAATATGTGAAAGGGTTGACCAGGAATATCCGGGGGGACGTAACATCATCGAAGCCACTAACCATTGATGATGCTGTTCGAATGGCTTACCAACTCATTGGACAGATAATTCAGGATAAGGAAGATGAAGCCCGTGTAGGTGAGAAAAGAAAGGGAGACGGTGATCGTGTAGATAGAGGTGATAATAGGAAGAATTTCAATCGCTGTCAGAACAAGAGAAAGGGGAATGCAAATGCTATTACCAACAATGCACCGCGCAACGATGATAGATGTCCTAAGTGTGGCAACAAGAGGCATCCTGGCGACTGCTGGAAGTGCCGAAATTGCGGAAAGCTTGGACACAAGGTTGAAAGGTGTAAGAAGGGAACGATTTGCTTTAACTGTAATGAAGAAGGTCATAGGAAATCGGAATGCCCCAAGTTGAAAGCGATTGTACCTGGAAGAAACCCCCAGGGTGGTATCTACCAACTTGGAACAATTGAGGTGAAGAAAGAGGATCCGAATGTCGTTACCGGTACGTTTTTACTCAACAATCATTATGTTGTTGCTTTATTCGATTCGGGTGCCGATAGGAGCTTTGTATCCACTAAATTTATTGCCCTTATTGATATTGAACCTGTTGAGATAAGTACCAGTTACGAGGTGGAATTGGCTGATGGTAAATTAGTGAAAACTAATAAGCTATTAGAAGGATGCTCTCTAAATCTCTTGAACCATTCCTTTCCGATTGATTTGATGTTGATAGAATTAGGCAGTTTCGATATTATTATTGGTATGGATTGGTTGTCGTTGAATAATGCTACTATTTTATGTGGAGAGAAGAAGGTTAAGATTCCTCTTAGGAATAGGACGTTAGTAATTGATGGTAGTCGAGGTGAATCCCGTTTGAAAATCGTTTCATGTATTAAAGTCCAAAAGTACATCAGGAACGGTTGTGAGTTATTCTTAGCTCAAGTGACCGGGAATGAGTCTAGGGAGAAACGATTGGAAGATGTACCTATTATTTGTGAATTTCCTGAGGTATTTCCTAAAGATTTACCAGGACTTCCACCGATAAGGCAAGTAGAGTTTCGAATCGATTTAATTCCTGGTGCTGCACCGGTGGCACGTGCGCCTTACCGATTAGCCCCTTCTGAATTAAAGGAGTTATCTGAGCAACTTAAGGAGTTGTCTGATAAAGGTTTTATTCGACCGAGCTCGTCGCCTTGGGGAGCTCCAGTCTTGTTCGTTAAGAAGAAGGATGGATCTTTTCGTATGTGCATTGATTATAGGGAACTGAATAAGTTGACAATTAAGAATCGATATCCTTTACCTAGGATTGATGATTTGTTTGATCAACTGCAAGGATCTAGTGTGTATTCTAAGATAGATTTGCGGTCAGGATATCACCAACTTCGCGTCCGTGAAGAAGATATTCCTATAACTGCATTTAGAACTCGTTATGGACACTATAAATTTCAAGTAATGCCTTTTGGGTTAACTAACGCACTTGCGGTTTTCATGGATTTAATGAACCGAGTGTGCAAGCCCTACTTGGATAAATTTGTGATCGTGTTTATTGACGATATTCTAATCTATTCTAAGAATGAAGATGAGCATAGAGAACATTTGAGGATTGTTTTGAAGTTGTTGAAGGATGAAAGGTTGTATGCTAAATTTTCGAAGTGTGATTTCTGGTTGGATTCTGTGCAATTTCTTGGTCATGTGATTAACAGAGATGGAATTCATGTTGATCCTGCAAAGGTTGAAGCTATTAAGAATTGGTCTGCACCGACAACGCCAACAGAAGTGCGACAGTTCTTAGGATTAGCTGGCTATTATAGGCGATTCATTAAAGAATTTTCTTTGATAGCTAAACCCTTGACTAAGCTTACTCAGAAGAATAAACCTTTCATTTGGGGAAGTGATGAAGATGGAGCATTTCAGACATTGAAGCAAAAATTATGTAGTGTGCCAATCTTATCATTACCCGAAGGGAGTGAAGATTTTGTAGTGTATTGTGATGCATATCTTAGAGGTTATGGAGCTGTTTTGATGCAGAGGGAGAAAGTGATAGCTTATGCTTCTAGGCAATTAAGGAAGAATGAGGAGAATTATACTACTCATTATCTTGAGTTAGGAGCTGTGGTCTTTGCTCTTAGGTTGTGGAGACATTATCTGTATGGCACCAAGTGTACGGTATTCACCGATCACAAAAGCCTACAGTATATTCTCAACCAGAAGGAATTGAACATGAGGCAACGAAGATGGATAGAGTTGTTAAGTGACTATAATTGTGATATAAAGTATCACCCAGGAAAAGCCAATGTTGTTGCTGATGCGTTGAGTAGGAAAGATAGAGAGCCTATCAGGGTGCGTTCTCTAGTCTTGACTGTGCACAATAATTTGCCTGAGAAAATTAGAAATGCGCAAATAGAAGCTTGTAAGAAGGAGAATTTTGTTAATGAAGGGTTCCGAGGAGAAGGAGATCCTTTAGAGGTTAGAGCTGATGGAGTGAAATGTCTAAGAGGTCGTATGTGGATACCTAAGTTTGGAAGCTTAAGAGACTTGATTATGTTAGAATCCCATAAATCTAAGTATTCCATTCATCCGGGATCTGATAAGATGTACCATGATTTGAAGAAGTTGTATTGGTGGTCGAATATGAAAGCTGACATAGCTATGTATGTTCTTCAATGCTTGACTTGTGCTAGAGTTAAAGCGGAACATCAAAAGCCATCAGGACTACTTCAACAACCAAAGATTCCTGAATGGAAGTGGGAGCGAATTACGATGGACTTTATCACCAAGCTTCCTAGAACATCATCTGGAAACAATTCGATTTGGGTTATTGTCGATAGACTGACCAAATCAGCACACTTCATTCCGGTTAAGGAGCAGTTCTCACTGGAGAAGCTGACTCGAATATACCTTGATAATGTTGTATCCAAACATGGAGTGCCTGTATCGATCATTTCAGATCGAGATCCTAGATTCGCATCGAATTTTTGGAAATCTCTCCAAAGATCTTTGGGAACGAATCTCGATATGAGCACTGCTTATCACCCTCAGACTGATGGGCAGAGTGAAAGGACGATACAAACACTGGAAGATATGTTGAGAGCTTGTGTGTTAGACTTTGGTAAGAATTGGGATAAACATTTGTCGTTAGCAGAGTTTTCGTATAACAATAGTTACCATTCTAGTATTAAGGCTGCACCGTTTGAAGCTTTGTATGGTAGGAAGTGTAGATCTCCTGTATGTTGGAGTGAAGTTGGGGATACCCAGCTCACGGGACTGGAATTGATCCGGGAGACTACGGAGATGATAGTTCAGATTAAGAAGAGGTTGTTGACTGCCCGTACTAGACAGAAAAGTTACGCGGATGTGCGGCGGAAGCCAATGGAGTTTGAAGTGGGTGACCGAGTAATGTTGAAAGTATCGCCATGGAAAGGCGTTATAAGATTTGGAAAACGAGGAAAATTGAATCCCCGTTATATTGGACCCTTTAAGATTTTATCTAGAGTAGGTGCGGTGGCTTACAAACTAGAGTTACCCCCAGAACTTCATGGTGTTCACAACACATTCCATGTATCTAATCTGAAGAAATGTCTAGCAGTGAGTGATGAGAAAATTCCGTTAGGTAAGGTTCGAATAGATGGGAAGTTGCATTTTATCGAAGAGCCCGTAGAAGTTATGGACCGTGAGGTAAAGCAACTGAAACAAAGTCGGATACCTATTGTTAAGATCCGATGGAATTCAAAGCATGGACCGGAGTATACTTGGGAACGAGAGGATGAAATGTGGAAGAAATATCCGCACCTCTTCGATTTCAATAAGAAACGGACATCCAAATGAAATGGATCACGAGGACGTTGATCCCTTTTAGGAGGAAAAGCTGTGACAAATCTAACATTTTCAGGTAGTTAAATATTTTCTCGTATAATATTTTGAAACTTATTTTTATGTTGGTTGACGAACTCACAATTTACGGATTTAAATTTGGGCTTACGTGCATAATTTGGCGTCTTTTACGACTAAACCGGAAACCTTAGGATTACGTATTTACGTTTTTGAACTCCGTTTTTGATGAGACAATTTTTATTGGATTCGTTTTGTGACGGTGATTCATAATTTATAAAAACGTTTTTCGTAAAACGACCCGAGGGCACGCAAATCGAGAAAACTAGAATCGAGAAATACCCGTAAACTAGTGAGATGGGACAAAACACTTTGCCCCATCCCACTAGCTTATATGGGACGGCATATGTGACACACCACACTTAGGTGGCACACATTCTAGCTAAGCCTGCACAAGTGTAAGCTTATGCTTACACTTTAAGCTAAGCCTTCCACCAACTTAACAAAACCAACAAATGGTTTTCATTTAACCATTTCATCCATGCAATCCACCCCAAAAACTCTCTCTACTTCCACCCTTGTGCCGTCCCACATCAAGCAACAAACACCATCTTTGATCTCTTCTAGCTACAAACCACATGTTTACTAGTCCTATTAAGGTGTTTCCTTGAAGCCTTGATCATTTGGTGGCCATATAACCAACTTTGGAGGTGATTTGCTTGTGTCCTAGGGCTGATTTTCCAACATATAATCTTGATATTTGATGGTCTTGGAGATACTTGTTGTGTTCATCAAGTTCTTGCCTTCCTAAAACAAGAAATCCACTTGGATTGGTAAAGAAGATCACCTCTACATTTTTCTCTTATTATTTTGTAAAGAACAAATGTATTTTCTTTTATTTTGTATATGTATATGATCTATATATGATGATAAAAATGTTGTGTGGGGATCAAGTGTTGATAAACATGCTTAAAAATGATGATAACCATAAGAAATGAAGCTAAAATCATGTCTAATTAGTTGGCTGTATAAAAACAGTAGATAACTAAATGAAGAACTGATAAAAATGCATGGTTTGATCTATTTACAGTAAAGTAGATGATGTTATACACATGTGAGAGTTGGCCATGCAATGGAATCAAAATAATGAGTGAGATATGATCAAAACAAGTTAGGTGGTACAATCTGAATAAGCAGTTTTGTAGGGACTGTTAAGGAAACTTAGACTCAAAATGGGCAGTAGCTATAACTAAGTTATATTTAGCACATATTATGAAGAAGTTGTCATCCAAAAATGAGCTTCTAAGTCATTGTAGAACTCTAGATATGATAAAAATGGTGAATGTGAAGTTAAAAATCAGATTTTGGAAATAATGTTTATTATTATTATATAAGCACTCACTTTATAATGTATAAAATGTAAAATATAAACCCACTAACTTATAAAACTTATTTATATAAATGTATAAAAGTTTAATCAAATGGGTAAATTAGATAAATGGTGGTAAAAATAATATTTATAAGTAATAAAAACTATAAACTTGATTTTTACGACTTTTTCGGCTATTGCCGTGAAATTAACGTTTTTCGCCAAATAAAACTTAGACGACCAAACCCGTCTAATGTAAAGTTTATAAAAGTTATATACTGATGTATAAGTAACTAAGACAAGTAAAAACCGATAAAACCCGAACTATAAGAATTACGGACATTTACGAGCTAACTAAACCTATTAGACTAATAATTGGACTTAATAAGATAAATACTTGTACAAAGAATTATTTGGGCTTAACCCATTTGGGCCCAACATGAAAAGTATATATACTGATCATATAGGTATAAAATGGGTAAAAACAAGTAAAAGAACTTATAAAAGACTTAATGGACTTAAAATAGGTAAAATCGGTAAAACTAGTGAACTAGTAAGACGATACTAAAACGTAAACACTAAAATGAGTAAATGAGGATTTATAAACCCACTTGATCATCATCATATGTACAATAATCATATATATGTATATTGTTATTTTGATAAAAGTCATTGGACCGAGTCTAAGACCGATTATTATTTATATAGGTTTCCGTGACCGATGCACGCCCGTAGCCGATAATCCGCCTTTCATTAACAACGTAAGTTCATAGCCTCGCACTCTTTTAAATGTTTTATAAAATGATTTGTAAACCCGCGAGGGAGATAACATGCTAGATTTTTATAAAAATAGAACACAAGTAGTCCCGATTGTATGCTTAATGAGATGGACCCGAATGATGCTATGACCCTATATTCGAGACTAAAAGGATTATTAGTAGTTAGGTTATGTCACTTGAAGTCCCATTAGCATGAATTGTGAACTACCGGGTTTTGGTAGACGCTTATGCATTTGATAGTACTATTTGGGGATGATCACCCCAGTTCGCGCCTTGACGGTTGATCCCCGTCGTACCACATTGATTGGTAAGCGAATTTATGTATGAGAAGATTCCATATCGTGATTTTTGTGACGACACGCTAACTTAGATGGGCAAATTGTTTGTCGGGTTCGCGGCCCGCTGTTTTCACAGTAAGGTAAGAATGTCATGCGGCTAATAATAATCCTACAATATACAATGTATGCTATAAGACATAAATAATAAACGATAACGACGCTATTACGATGAATATATTACCTATCATGGTAATATAGAGACTACGGTCTCATGGACGGTTTAAGATGTATGCTTGATATATATTGCCTGACTAGCAATATGTGGACTTACTTCCGATATTATACTTGTGTTCTGATTTTAATGAATGTAAATGATTGTTTTATATAACGGTTTTCATTAAACTCTATGAATTCACTCGGCATTCGCTGATATGATTTTTGCATGTTTTCTATCTCAGGTGCTTAAAGGTAATCCGGATGAAGATCGACTCTGATGGCCCACACTTAATATTAAAAATATTCATTCGATCTGTGTTTTGTAAACTTAATGACCTGTATAATTTGGGACCTGTTGTACACTTTTAAACCTTTTTATCGAATGAATGTTTGTTAAACCTTGTACAACCATTTTTATGTGTTGTCTATGATTGGAGTTATTGTGCTATCCCGTAACACTCTGAAAGACCGTTCCGCTGTACCGATACGAAAAATGAGAGTGTTACAGCAATCATCTTGAATTTGTCTGCCATGAGCTTGGAAAAGTCTTCACTCATCTTTGGATTGGTAGATCCAAAGATGATATCATCAACATAGACCTGAACAAGTAGAACATCCTTACCAGCCTTCTTTGTAAACAATGTCTGGTCTATGGTTCCCCTTTTGAATCCATTTTCCACCAAATAAGTGGACAATGTACCATACCATGCTCTTGGGGCTTGATGAAGTACATACATAGCCTTCTTGACTCTATACACATTGTCTGGATTCTCTAGATCCTCAAAATGCATCACATACACCTCCTCAACAATTGTTCCATAGAGGAAGGCACTCTTCACATCCATTTGATAGACAGTGAAGCCCATGCAGGAAGCATAGGCTAGAAATATCCTTATAGCTTCAATCCTTGCAACTGGTGCAAAGACCTCCTCATAGTCTATCCCTTCCTCTTGTGTATATCCCTGAGCCACTAAACTTGCCTTGTTTCTGACCACAATGTCTCTTTCATATCTCTTGTTTCTTAGAACCCATCTTGTCCCAATAGGTCTGACATATCTTGGACAATCAACCAGCTCCCAAACATCCTGAATAGCAAATTGGTGAAGCTCATCCTGTATTGCTTCCACCCAACTTGGTTCTTTGAGAGCATCAAAAACTTTCTTGGGTTCCTGTTGTGACAGAAAACAGGCAAACAAACATGCTTGAACAAGAGGGGTATCAACCTTCTTGTGTATATTGGCAATGAATCCACCAAGATTCTGATGAGATCTTCTAGTCTGAACAGGAGTCATGACATCCCCAATAATTTGAGAAGGAGGATGATTCTTCATTGTAGAAGTGAGAACTCCTCCCTCAAAAAGCCTGTTGTTTTCAATCTCATTATCCATGTTGCCAATATCTTCTTCAGACTCTCTTCCATCAATAGTAGGATGAACCTCTTCATGTAAATTGGAAGGTTCACCTTGTTCAAAATTAGAAGCGAAAAGATGCTCAAAAGGGTTGTCAACGCCTGAACCTTGGTTGTCAGCGTTTGGGTTATCAACGCCTTAAATGGTGTTGTCAACGTTTGATCCATCAACGCCTGAATTTGTCCTGTCAGCGCCAGATTTGCCTTTGTCAGCGCCTGGAGGACCATGCATGTTGGTAACTGGTGGTACTTGGGGACCACCATTATCCTTTCCAGCAGCAGCAAAAGCATCTGTCCATATGGGGATAGTGACATACTCTTGTATGGGAGATGACTTGTCTGCTTGTGATCCAACCTCTTCATTAACCTGTGTACCTGAAACATCAACAACTTTTTTTTCCACAACATTTGAAGTTACCTTCACAATGTCTAGATTAGTAACAGGCATATAATTTAAAGTCCTAGATAGAGGTTCCAAGTCAAACAACCAATTTGGACCACTTTCAGGTCACTAGGTTTACTTTCTAAAAACCTAATATGTACTCTCTCAAGTATACGTTTTTCCTTCTTGAGGTAAACCCTATATCCCTTGCTCTGCACTGAATAACCCATAAAATAGCCTTCATCACCTTTTGCACTAAATTTATCTAAGGCATCACTAGTATCAAGTACAACTACATGACAGCCAAAAGATTTAAGAAAACCAATATTAGGTTTCCTTCCCCAAAGTAATTCATAAGGTTTTTTGTTCTATATCTTGTTGACCAATGCTCTATTCTGAACATAACAAGCTGTATTCACAGCCTCAACCCAAAAAGCTATAGGAAAGTGAGCATCAGCCAACATAGTCTTGGCTGCTTCAATTAGGGTTCTATTCTTTCTCTCAGCAACCCTATTTTGCTGTGGGGTTCTAGCAACACTAAACTGCCTAGTAGTCCCTTTCTTAGCACAAAAATCATCCAACAGTTTATTTCTAAACTCACCAGCATTATCACTTCTAAGCATTTTAACTTCATTACCAGTTTTCTTCTCTATATGAGTAATAAAGTCAATTAAAGTATCAGCAGTGTCACTTTTCATAGCTAAAAAGAAAGTCCAAGTAAACCTAGAAAAGTCATATGTGATAACAAAGCAGTATGATTTACCATTCAAACTCTCTATATTAGTTGGACCAAACAGGTCCATATGCAGCAAGTTAAGTGGTCTAGAACTAGAGTGCACCTGTTTAGACTTAAATGAGACCTTGTGCTGCTTGCCTTTAAGACATGCAACACAAGAGTGGTCATTGTGGAAAGCCTTTTTAGGCAAACCATCAACCAAACTAAGTCTCACAAGCCTGTTTATATTCTTAAAGTTTATGTGCCCTAGTCTCCTGTGCCATAGATTACTCTCATCAATTGAAGCTTTAGCATAAAAACAAGACATATTATTATTCATCCTAATACCATTAAGATTCACATTATAGATGTCTTTATGCCTAGGTGTTCTATAGTCAATATATTTCTCATCTGGGATTTTATAATCCTTGCTTAACACCAAGCAATCAGTATCAGTAAACAAAACTTTATTTTTGTTATCACAAACTTGTGATACACTAAAAAGATTGTAATCAAGTTCCTTTACCAGAAACACGTTTTCAAAACGCAAGTTCTTGGTGAGAAGAGTTCCTTTGCCTGTGATAGTTCCATATCCGCCTCCAAAGTAAACCTTATCACCATCCTTAATGGGAGTGATGTTACTTAAGTAATCTTCTTTCCCTGTCTTGTGCCTGGAGCATCCACTGTCCCAATATCCATAATCATTGACCTATTTTTGAATGCCCTGCACATAAAGAAAACAAATTAATTTTCTTTGGGAACCCAAGCCTTAGCAGACTTGGATTCATCTGGTTGTTCAACAAGAACAGACTTAGTTCTCATAACAACCCCTAGTTCATCCCTTTTTGGATGAAATACCCAGTTAACCCCAATTGGTTTTACAATGACCTTTGAAATATAATTAAATCTGTTGCAGGTCATAGAAAGCCCATTAGGATTAGGGTTTTGATCTTGCTTAGGTCTCCATGTCAAGCTAGAAGAAGCTTTAGACCCCTTACCCTGTGGTTTCAAATATTTAGGTCTGGTCACGTTTCTGTCAGCGTTGGATTTGGTCTTGTCAACGCTGAAATTACCCTTGTAAGCGTTAAACCTAGGGTTTGCTACAGAAACCCATTTCCTATTAGACCAAGTATTGGTCTTCTGAAATGGTCGTTGTCCATGAGTGTTAGACCCTCTAGTGAAGAATGGGGCTGGTCTAACAACTTGTGGACTTTGCTCCACAAAGGTTTTGGGTCTGACAACGTTTGACTTTTTAACAACGTTGACCTTGGAAGCGTTGACACACTTATATGCTATATGTGAAAAGCTACCACAAGTGTAACAGTCTTTTCTAGACACAACCCTAGGTCTAGAAGAGAAGAAGCCTGTTCCATCATTACTAACTTGGCTTTTAGGTGACCTAGTATTCCTATACATCTCTGCATACTTAATGCTAGGTTTTCTAACAGTGTTTGAGCCAAGGTCAACAGTCTTGCCAGTGATTGGCTTTGTTACCTTAATAGGGGTTGACTCATTTGGACTTTCACATAACAAGCCACCCTTAACAAACAAGGTATGGTTGGCTTTCTTCCATTCATTCAAGTCAGTCAACTTTTGTCTATACTCTTCAACTGGGGTAATGACTCTTGGTGGAGGAATAAATTCCTCCTCTTGGAGTTCTGGTAAATCGGTCCAAGATAGGTCCTTTCTTTGGACACCATAGAAGTCCCCAGCTTGTGGTGGAACAACAGTATAGTCTTTCATCCCAATCCTAGTCATGTCCTTAGGATCCCTTTGTTTATTAACACATTCTCCTAGGGTTTGTGAGGCCTTGTCAAATCTTTGAATTTTAAGGTCAACATTATCCTTATTCTTAATAGCCTCATCTAACTTAGCCTGTAATTCACCATTGACCCTTTCCATGATGTTTCTAATATCATTACTAGCATTTAACTCATGTTTTAAGATATTTATTTTATCTTTTAGGTCAAATTCCATTTTCTTGTACTCAGAAACTGTCTTTTTAGTTTGAGTGAGAGCAATTTTATAGTTAGACAATTTGCATCTCTCAGTACTCACATCACTTAACAATCTTGTAACCTCTTTATTAAGTTTTTCAGTATTTAACCTACAACCTTTACTACAAAAAGCATCATCGTATACCTCATTATCTGATGAAGAGGAGGAGTGTGCCATGAGAGTATATTGAACATGCTCTTCTTCTTCTATCTCAGCAACCAAAGCTTTATCCTCTTCCCCATCCTTAGCCAAATAGCTCCAGTCCCATCCAATACCATCAATTTCTTGCACTGCTACCATGGCCTTAGGATCCTGAGCCTTGAAAATTTGTCTTGAGGGTTTGCCAGCATCAGATCTTCTTGGAGATCTGCAGTCCCTCATGAAGTGCCCCATACGATGACAATTCTAGCACTCAACCTTGGATTTGTCAAATCCAGCAGTGTCCTTTGCATTAAAGGTCATCTTCTTCTTAAACCTCCTATTACACCTGTTTGCTCTTATACTTGCAAGAGCCATGTTCCACTTTATATCCATCTCTTCCAAGTGCTCATCACTTATTTGCTCAAGGTCCTCATATGTAATCACTGAACCATTAGGCAAAGAAGCAATGTAAGCACATACAGTATCTAGATCCAAACCAGCAGGCTTAACTCTTGGTGAGTCACTTTTGTATGTGTCCGCGTCTGAATGTGAGGCGTTGACAGGATATGTTCCAGCGTTGACACATGTTGATCCAATAACTGGGTGCATGTAAGAGTCCTTCTGATCAAATTGGCCTTCACTATGTGAGAAGAAGTCCATGTTGCTATTGGTAGACTTACTTCCATGCTCCAAAAGAGTTTCATTCTCCAACAGCCTCAGTTTGTTGTAGATATCATCAAAAGTAAAACTTTTGTGAGTGTTATTGGCAAGAATAGATCTTGCCTCAATCTTCCACGCATCACCAAGGCTTTTAAGAAAGGTGGCAATAATGTCAACATCACCAACTTGTGTCCCCATGAAGGGCAGCTTGCTTGTAATGTCAAGCAGTCTACTTCTCACGCTGCTAAGCTTCTCATTAGGTTGAGCCTTGAAAACAGCATACTCATGCATGAGTGCTTCTTCTTCTCTTCCTTAGTATCATCATTACCACCATATGAAACTTCAAGAGATGCCCAAAGGTCTTTTTTGCAGACTCATAAACTCTGTATTTATGCTGGTTCTCTTGTCCTAAAGAGAGTTTCACAATGTTTAGAGTTTTCATATCAACCCTTTTCTTTGCTATGTCTTCAGCAGAAACAGCTCTACCATCATCAGGCTTTTCTTTCTTATCTGCTTCTGGACATCCAGCAACAGCAGTTCTTGCAGCAATGGCATTAGCAATCTTTTCAGCTTTATTGAATGTGTTTCCATATTCAATAATCTCCCAGAGAGTGTAGTCATAAATCCCCAGATATTGCTCAAAGTTGAAGTTCCATAGCTCAAAGTTGTTTGCATCAAGCATGGGAATCTTGATGCTAAGGTTTGAGGAGGTGGGGTTAACTTCTTGATTGGACATGATATTTTTAGGGTTTTGTGAAAATTAGGGTTTTGATGATATTAGTGTTCTTGTGTTCTTTAAGATCAAAAGTTTCTCAACAAGCTCTGATACCACTTGTTGATCCCAAACTTAGATCGACTTAGCTTTGTGTATACGAGATTAGATCAAGTTATACACGTAGAGAAACCTTTGTATATGTATAAAGTAATCTAAGTGTTATGCGGAATTAACACTTAAACAAGAACACACAAAGATGTAAACAAACTTTCACTTGATTAATGATAACAAACTTGCTTACAATGAAAGTGTTTAACGTATGAAAAACTTATTAGAAACATAACCTAAAGGTCTTCTTTTATAGACATAAGAAGCCTTGTACAAGAGTTTACGTATCAACTATTCTAGGTAAAGATAATTATAAAAAATACAATGTTGAACTTATCTTTACTAGAAACAAACTAAAAACAATATACGCGTAGACTAAATCTTTCCATCAGTGCTTGTGTTTAACCTATCAACGCTTGACTTCTTCTTGTCAACGCTTGATCTGTCAGCGTTTGTTTTCTTCCTATCAACGCTTGTTTTACTCTTGTCAGCGCTCAAGTGGACTGGCTATATTTTATTCCCAACAGAATGTTCTGGCAAGATCATAAAGATATTGCGTCGAGACCTGGAACGATTTTGAATCACAAAAGAATCAAACCACTGTTGCTTTCCAGTTAACATATGTTCAATTCAAGTTAATCTTACATATGACCTACCGCAGTGTTGTTTGATGTTAATACGGGAAGGATTTCCATTCATCACTGTGAATACTAAAGAGTATCACTCTGAATGTTCTGGCAATATCACAAGGATAGAGCGTAGGACTCTGTAAATAATCGTTTTTGTTCTAATGATGAACAACAATTGATATGTGTAATAAGTTTCGTAATGAGATTTTTTGATGAATCTCGTTGGCTCTAGACTCTATAAGTGCACGTTTATTCGGTGATCGGAGTCTGGAGCAGACTGCCACCTTTTCAATATCTACTATCTCGGAGTGAGAAAGTTGATAGAAATGAGTTGAACTCTATGACAATAAAACAAACTTCTTTTGAGAGAAGCTTGAGTAGGCTGGGAAGGGTTGTGCATTGCATTACTGGGTCCATGATGCTTTCTCTTCAGTATCAGAAATCATCAAAGTGATTTTGATAATAGATGTATTGACCCGGTTTTGGCCTAAGTTGTATGGAGGGCTACTTTCTTTACACTCTTTATCCTTACATTTCTTTTTCAATCTTCAACCCCTTCAATGCTTACCAAGACGTCATTACTAGCACCTTGTTGTGATTGTTCCAGTGCTAGCTTAAGTCATTAGTCGACATTATTCCCGTACACTCAACTACTCCATCATTCCTAAGGACTTCTAAGTTATAATGGATTGTCCCTGGGAAGATCCATCCGGTTCTGGTTGGATCATAGGACGAATACCTAACCACCTTTTGACACCAATATCGTCATGAATAATTGTGTTGAAGGTATAGATATCGTAACTAGAAAAGACTTTCTTAATCACCAAAAACGCTCCCCTACACATGTGCATCAAAATGCGAAAGAATTTAAGTAAACATTTTGCACATGTTAGGGCGAGAAAGCACTTATCTCAAAGATCTTATCCAAAATAAAACATTTTGATAAAATTTTTATCACTATTCTCCCCCTCAAATATTGCATGAAATTGAATTTTTTGTGAAACTAGAGATGAAACATGGAGAGAATAATGTTACATGAAAGTTTTTACTCCCCCTCGAAAAGAAATTCTAATTAAAAATAGGGGAGTATATGAGCACACATTTTTGAAATACTTTGAAAAATTGTGCTCAAAAACCCGAGAAAACTTACTTTCCCATTGTTAAGGAATAATGTACATAAATGAACATTTTCCTTGTGTTCATGAGCTTAAAACTTTGAATGTTTTGATATAATCCCATGACTGAGAAAATTAATTTCTCGTTGTTGAGGATAAGTCAAAGACTTTCCTTTCTTTGGGGACCGGGTTATAGTCTGACATGTGACTATAAGCCATTATGAGAAGAAAATTAGAAAAGACATGTTTTGAAAACATTTGAACTCTCATTCGAACTTAATTTATGTACCCGTGTCGTTATTGATCGACATTTCTAAGTACGTCCATATTATCGATGCTGAGAGACATGTCGAAGAAGAATATTTTTGGTATTTTTGAAAGATTTTCTCATTTTTTATTTTGTTTTTATATGTTATATATTTTTGTATTTTGATTTTCTGATAGATATATACAAGATTACTGCGAATGTGCAAGACGTTCAAGTTCATTTGGAGTGAAACTACGCATACCAAGTCGACGAACCAAGAATTCAAATCTTTCTTGAGAAAGAGCTTTGGTGAAGATGTCGACTAGTTGGTAGTCCGTCTTGACAAAGAACAGTTCGATCGTTCCTTTTTCCACATGCGCCTTTATGAAATGGAATCAGAAAACTATGTGTTTGGTCTTGGAGTGCTGGACCGGGTTGCAGGATATGGCTATGGCTGATTGTGAATCACAATAAATAGGAACTTTGTTAAAGTAAAAGCCATAATCCGTGAGTTGTGTTCTAATCGAAAGGACTTGAGCACTACACACGGATAGAGACACATATTCTGCTTCCGCGGTGGACAACGCCGTACAGTCTTGTTTTCTTGATGACCAACTCACTAGCTTCTCGCATAAGAATTGTTCTCCACCGGAAGTGTTCTTGAATGTATCATGACACCCTGCATGATCGGCATCTGAAAAACTAGTTAGATTAAAACCAGAATCCTTCGTATACCAGAGACCCATGTTAATGGTTCCCCGGAGATAACGAAAGATCCTTTTATCCTCCTTGAGGTACTTCTCGGTTGGCTTCGCCTGGTATCGAGCACATAAACAAGTAGCATGCACAATGTCCGGTCTGCTTGAGGTTAAGTACATAAGGGACCTGATCATGCTTTGGTATTTTGTAGCATCTACAAATGTCCCTTTCTTATCCAAATCAAGCTTGTGTTTATTGTCCATTGGAGTACCAATAGGATCACAGTTTTCCATGCCAAATTTTGTTAGAATCTCAAGCACATACTTGGACTGATTTATGAAAATACCACGGGGGGATTGGTGAACTTGGAGACCAAGAAAGAACGTCATTTCCCCCATCATGGACATTTCGAATCGACTTTTCATAAGGTCGGTAAATAATATGGAATATTTTGGGTTAGTAGAACCAAATATAATATCATCTACATAGACCTGAGCCACCAAGATGTCGTTTCCGTAGTGCTTGATAAACAACGTTGGATCAATGGTTCCTTTGCAGAAGTGATTTTGTAGAAGAAATGATGATAATTCGTCGTACCATGCCCTCGATACTTGTTTCAAACCATAAATTGCCTTTTTCAACTTGTAGACATGGCTTGGATGTTCGGTATTGATGAAACCTTTAGGTTGACATACATACACATCTTCTTTTAACGGCCCATGCAAGAAAGCCGCCTTCACGTCCATTTGATACACAGTGAATGATTTGTGTGGCCCGTATGCCAAGAAAATCCTAATAGCTTCCATTCGAGTAACCGGGGCAAAGGATTCTGCGAAATCGATTCCCTCATGTTGTTTATAACCTCTCACGACTAACCGAGTCTTGTTACTAATGATCGTTTGCTACTCATCTATCTTGTTTTTTAATAAGCATTTCAGAGTAAGGGGATCGATATTGTCCGGTCGAGGTACTAACTCCCATACATCAAGCCGGATGAACTGATTGAGTTCTTCTTGCATAGACTCAATCCATGATGCATCGGTCATTGCTTCTTTCACAATTGCTGGTTCCATTCTGCTGACTGATAGTGCATAGATACACATATCACCATCGGTACGCAGCTGATTTCGTGTTGAGACTGGTCGTGAGAGATTTGTTGGGAATAAATTAAGGCCAGATCACTTGAACGCTGACAAGAACAACTCAAGCGTTGACAAGAGCAAAGTGAGCGCTGACAGCTTAAGCGTTGACAAGTTAAAGTCAAGCGTTGACAGATTGAAGAAAAGCACTGATGGAAGATGTGAGCTACACGTTTATTATGTTCTAGAATACTTCTAGTAAGGATAGAAACGACAATGTATTTTCTATGTTTATCTTTACCTAGAATAGTTGATACGTAGCTTATTGTACAAGGCTTCTTAGTCTATAAAAGAAGGCCTTTAGGTTAATGTTTAGTATCAAGTTTTCATTAAGTTTTTCATTCGTAAACATCTTTCATTGTAAGCAAGTTCGACATTGATAATCAAAGTGAAAGTATTGTTTACATCTTGTGTTCTTGTTTAAGTATTAAATTCCGCATAATACTTAGATTCACAAAGCATACAACAAAGGTTTCTCTACGTGTTATACTTGATCTAATCTCGTATACACAAAGCTAATCGATCTAAGTTTGGGATCAACAAGTGGTATCAGAGCTTGTTGAGGAACTTTTGATCTTTGAAGAACACCAGAACGATATACGAACACCAAAACCCTAATTTTCTCAAAACCCTAAAAATATCATGTCTGAAGCAAACATCATGTCCTCCTCTTCATCCTTACCAAACATCAAGATTCCCATGCTTGATGCAACCAACTTTGACTTATGGAGGTTCAACTTTGAACAATATCTGGGGATATTTGACTACACACTCTGGGACATTATTGACTATGGAAACTCATTCAATAAAGCTCAAAAGATTCTGAATGCCATTGCGACAAGAACAGCTGTTGAAGGATGTCCTGATGAAGATAAGAAAGAAAAACCTGGAGATGGTAGAGCTGTAAGTGCTGAAGATATTGCAAAGAAAAGGGCTGACATGAAAGCCCTAAATATTCTGAAAGTATCTCTGGGACAAGAAAATTAGCACAAATATAGAAGCTATGAATCTGCTAAGGATCTTTGGGAAGCAATTGAAGTTGCATATGGTGGTAATGTAGAAACTAAGGAAGAAAAGAAAAAGCAACTTCTGCATGATTATGCTGTCTTCAAAGCTTAGCCCAATGAGAAACTGAGCAGTGTGAGAAGCAGATTGCTTGACATCACAAGCAAATTGTCCTTCATGGGGACACAAGTTGGTGATATTGACATCAATGCTACTTTTCTGAAAAGTCTTGGTGAGACATGGAAGATTGAGGCAAGATCTATTCTTGCCAATAATACTAACAAGAGCTCTTCGTTTGATGACATCTACAACAAACTAAGATTGTTGGAAGATGAAACTCTTTCAAGCAAAGCTAGCACCAGCAACATGGCCTTCTTTTCTCATAGTGAAGGTCAATTCAATCAGCAGGACTCTTTTATGCATCCAGTTACTAGATCACCATTTGTCAGCGCTGGAACAAGTCCTGTCAACGTCTCCTTTTTAGACGCTGACACATTCATGAATGACTCACCAAGAGTTAAACCTGCTGGTTTGGATTTGGATACTGTTTGTGCTTACATTGCTTCTTTGCCCAATGGTTCAGTGATTACATATGAGGACCTTGAGCAGATAAGCGATGAACACTTGGAAGAGATGGACATCAAGTGGAACATGGCTCTTGCTAGTATAAGAGCAAATAGGTGGAATAGGAGGTTCAAGAAGAAGATGACCTTCAATGCTAAAGACACTGCTGGATTTGATAAATCCAAAGTTGAGTGCTACAACTGTCATCGCATGGGGCACTTCATGAGGGAATGCAGATCTCCTAGAAGATCTGATGCTGGTAAACCCTCAAGTCAGGTTGTTAAAGCTCAAGACTCCAAAGCCATGGTTGCAGTTCAAGGAATTGATGGTACTGGATGGGATTGGAGCTATCTGGCCAAGGATGCTGAAGAGGACAAAGCTTTGATTGCTGACATTGAAGAAGAAGAGCATGTTGAATATGCTCTCATGGCACACTCCTCCTCTTCATCTGATAATGAGGTATATGATGATGCTTTTTGTAGCAAAGGTTGTAGGTTAAACACTGACAGACTTAACAAAGAAGTGTTAAAACTAAAAGAGGATATGAGCACTGAAAGGTGTAAATTATCCAATTACCAACTAGCTCTTACTGAAACTGAGAAAACCGTTTCTGAATACAAGAAAATGGAATTTGATTTAAAAGATAAGATAAATATCTTAAAACATGAGCTAGAGGGTAGTATGGATGTTAGAAATATCATGTCAAAAGTCAATAAAGACCTACAGGCTAAGTTAGATGAGGCCATTAAGAATAAAGATAATGTTGACCTCAAGATTCAAAGATTTGATAGAGCCACCCAAGCCCTAGGAGACTGTGTAGATAAACAAAGAGATCCTAAGGATATGACTGGGCTTGGGATGAATGAGAATGATTACTCTCTGGTTCCACCACCAACTGGTGACTTCTATGGTGTCCTTAGAAAGGATTTATCTTGGACTGGTATTCCAGAATGCCAAGAAGAGGAATTTATTCCTCCACCAAGAGTTGTCACCCCAGTAGAAGAGTATCAACAAAAAATGACTGATCTAAATGAGTGGAAGAAAGCTAACCCTACTTTATTTGTTAAGGGAGGTTTGCTGTGTGAAAGTCCCATTGAATCCCCACCCATTAAGGTTACTCACCCAGTTACTGGTAAAGCTGTTGACCTAGGCTCCAACACTGTTAGAAGACCTACCATTAAATATGCAGAGATGTATAGGTCACCCAAGAGCCAAGTTAACAATCATGGAACAGGTTTCTTTGCTTCTAGACCTAAGAATGTGTCTAAGAAAGTCTGTTATACTTGTGGTAGCTTTTCACATTTGGCATACAAGTGTGTCAACGCTCCCAAAGCCAGCGCTGATAGGAACAATTTCAGCGCTGATAGAAAGAAAGTCAACGTTGTTAGGAAGTGAAACGTTGTCAGACCCAGACCTGGTGTGCAGCAAAGTCCACAAGTGATTAGACCAGCCCCATTCTTTACTAGAAGGTCTAACACTCATGGACAAAGACCTTTTCAAAAGACAAATACCTGGTCAAATAGGCAATGGGTTCCTGTAGCAAACCCTAGGTTCAACGCTGATAAGGGTAAATTCAGCGTTGACAGGACAAAATCCAACGCTGACAGAAACGTGACCAGACCTAAGTATTTGCAGCCACAAGGTAAGGGGTCTAAAGCTTCTTCAAGCTTAACATGGAGACCCAAGAAAGATCAAAACCCTAATAATAATGGAATTTCAATGACTTGCAACAGGTTTAACTATATTTCAAAAGTCATTACAAAACCAATTGGGGTTAACTGGGTATTTCATCCTAAAAGGGATGAGAATGGGGTTGTTGTGAGAACTAAGTCTGTTCTTATTGAACAACCAGACGAATCCAAGTCTTCTGAGACTTGGGTTCCCAAAGAAAACTAATTTGTTTTCTTTATGTGCATGGCATTCAAAAGCAGATCAATGACTATGGATATTGGGATAGTGGATGCTCAAGGCACATGACAAGAAAGGAAGACTATCTGACAAACTTCACTCATATTCAAGATGGTGATAAGGTATACTTTGGAGGGGGCTACGGCACCATCACAGGCAAAGGAACCCTTCTCACCAATAATCTACATTTTGAGAATGTCTTCCTGGTAAAAGAACTGGACTATAATCTGTTTAGTGTATCACAAGTGTGTGATAACAAAAATAAGGTTCTTTTCACTGATACTGAGTGTTTGGTGTTAAGCAAGGATTTTAAGATCCCTGATGAGAAGTATATTGAGTATAGAACACCTAGGCATAAGGACATATACAATGTGAATTTAAATGGGATTAAAGTGAATGCTAATATGTCTTGTTTTTATGTTAAGGCCTCAGTAGATGAAAGTAATTTGTGGCACAGGAGACTAGGCCACATAAACTTTAAAAATATAAATAGACTTGTGAGGCTTGGTTTAGTTGATGGTTTGCCTGAGAAGGCCTTCCACAATGACCAATCTTGTGTTGCATATCTTAAAGGCAAGCAGCACAAGGTCTCATTTAAGTCCAAGCAGGTGCATACTAGTTCCAGACCTCTTCATATGCTTCACATGGACCTCTTTGGTCCAACTAATATAGAAAGTTTGAATGGAAAGTCATATTGTTTTGTTGTCACTGATGACTTTTCTAGGTTTACTTGGACATTCTTTCTAGCTATGAAGAGTGACACAGCTGATGTTCTTATTGAATTTATCACTCAAATTGAGAAAAGATCTGGCAATGAGGTTAAGATGCTTAGGAGTGATAATGGTGGAGAATTTAGGAACAAGAAGCTAGATGATTTTTGTGCCAGGAAGGGAATTACTAGGCAGTTTAGTATTGCTAGAACCCCACAACAAAATGGGGTTGCTGAAAGGAAGAATAGAACCCTAATTGAAGCAGCCAGAACAATGTTGGCTGATGCTCACTTTCCCATAGCCTTTTGGGCTGAGGCTGTTAATACAGCATGTTATGTGCAAAATAGAGCATTGGTTAACAAAATTCAAAACAAGACACCTTATGAGTTACTTTGGGGAAGAAAACCTAATATTGGTTTTCTCAGACCTTTTGGATGTCATGTAGTAGTCTTAGACACTAGTGATGCCTTAGGGAAATTTAGTGCAAAAGGTGATGAAGGTTACTTCATGGGGTATTCAGTGCAGAGCAAGGGTTATAGAGTTTATCTTAAGGAGGACAAACGTATTGTTGAAAGAGTACATGTTAGGTTCTTAGAGAATAAACCTAGTGATCCTGAAAGTGGTCCTAATTGGTTGTTTGATTTGGAACCCTTATCTAGAACTTTAAATTATATGCCTGTCACTAATCCAGACATTATGAAGGTAACTTCAAATGTTGTGGAGGAACAAGTTGTTCATGTTTCAGGTACACAGGTTGATGAAAGGGTTGGATCACAAGCAGAAAAGGCATCTCCTACATTTGAATATGTCACAATTCCCATTTGGACTGATGCTTTTGCTGCTGCTGCTGCTGCTGCTGGACAAGATAATGGTGGTTTCCAAATACCACCAGATACAAACATGCATGGTTCTTCAGGCGCTGACAAAGGCAAATCAAGCGCTGACAAGAATAATTCAGACGTTGATGGCTCAGACGTTGACAACAACAGTTCAAGCGTTGTTAGCCCAAGCGCTGACAAACAAGGTTCAGACGTTGACAACACCTTTGCACATCTTTTCTCTTCCAATTTTGAACAAGGTGGACCTTCCAATGTCCATGAAGAGATTCCTGTTGATCAAAGAGAGTCTGATGAAGAAGATATTGGCAACATGGAGCGTGAAGTTGAGGACACCAGACTTTTTGAAGGAGGAGTTCTCACTTCCACAATGAAGAATCACCCCCCATCTCAGATCATTGGTGATGTTATGACTCCAGTTCAGACAAGAAGATCCCATCAAAGTCTTGGTGGATTTATTGCCAATATACACAAGAAGGTTGATACCCCTCTTGTGCAAGCATGTTTGTTTGCATGTTTTCTGTCACAAGAAGAACCCAAGAAGATATTTGATGCTCTCAAAGAACCAAGTTGGGTGGAAGCAATGCAGGATGAGCTTCACCAATTTGCTATTCAGGATGTTTGGGAGCTGGTTGATTGTCCTAGATATGTCAGACCAATTGGGACAAGATGGGTTCTCAGGAACAAAAGAGATGAAAGAGGTATTATGGTCAGAAACAAGGCAAGGTTAGTGGCTCAAGGTTATACACAAGAGGAGGGGATAGACTATGAAGAAGTCTTTGCACCAGTTGCAAGGATTGAAGCTATTAGGATTTTTCTAGCCTATGCATCTTGCATGGGCTTTACAGTCTATCAAATGGATGTAAAGAGTGCATTCTTGTATGGCACCATTGTTGAAGAAGTTTATGTCATGCAACCTCCTGGTTTTGAGGATCCTGAGCATCCAGACAAAGTGTATAGAGTCAAAAAGGCTATGTATGGCCTTCATCAAGCCCCTAGAGCATGGTATGGTACTTTGTCTACCTATTTGGTGGACAATGGATTCAAGAGGGGCACCATAGATCAGACACTATTTACAAAGAAGAAAGGCAAAGATGTGTTGCTTGTGCAGGTCTATGTTGATGATATCATTTTTGGGTCTACTAATCCAAAGATGAGTGAGGATTTCTCCAAGCTCATGACAGACAAATTCAAGATGAGTGCTATGAGGGAGATGAACTTCTTTCTTGGTTTACAAGTTCAGCAGAAAGAAGAGGGTATCTTCATCTCCCAAGACAAATATGTTGCTGAAATCTTGAAGAAGTTTGGCTTTTCTCCACATGAAAAGAGGGCTTCTACTCCTATGGATAGAGAACACCCTTGGGGAAAGATTGGAGATGGGAAAGATGTTGATGTCAGGCATTATAGATCCATGATTGGATCCTTGATGTATCTTACTGCTTCCAGACCTGATATCATGTTTGATGTGTGTGCATGTGCACGCCATCAAGTGACTCCCAAAGAATGTCACCTTTATGCTGTGAAGAGGATCTTTAGGTACCTAAGATGTTTTACTACTCTTGGTTTGTGGTACCCAAAGGATTCACCATTGGAGCTGATTGCATATTCAGATAGTGATTATGGTGGTGACAAGTTTGATAGGAAATCTACAACTGGTGGATGTCAATTTCTTGGGAGCAGATTAATATCTTGGCAATGCAAGAAACAAACAGTGGTGGCTAACTCTACAACTGAAGCAGAATATGTGGCTGCAGCAGCATGTTGTGGTCAAGTGTTGTGGATTCAGAACCAGCTGTTGGATTATGGGTATAACTTCATGCATACTAAGATATTTGTTGACAATAATAGTACTTTATACATCATTAAGAATCCTGTGCATCATTCTAAAACTAAACACATAGAAATTAGACACCATTTTATAAGAGATTGCTTTGAGAAAGGTTTAATACATCCAGATAGGGTTGACACTGAGGAAAATGTGTCAGATTTATTAACTAAACCTTTTGATACTGGGAGATTTCAGTACTTGGTAACAAGTATTGGAATGGTTAATCTCACTTAAGTATGTGTTTTGGATTCTTTTTGTAAAAGTATGTACAGGATGATGCATTATTATTATTGGTCTTATTGATAATTTAGATTTTCCACTATATTTTTCTAACACTGACAAAGGTTGTTTGAACACTGATAAGTGTTTTTGCAACGTTGTCAGCAATATAATTGTCTAACGCTGACAAAGCTTCCTTCAACGCTGTTATGTGTTATCGGGGCGTTGTCAGCAATAATGTTCGTTTTGTGGTTTTCAATCTAAATGTGCAGATGGTGTTAGCAGTATACCATTGGATACAGAGTTGCTTATGGATCAAAGGAGAAGCATTTGGACATTTTTTTGTTTATGGATGATGGTTGGAATGTTTTATTCCTATCTTGACATAAATTTTTTATGTTCATGCATATTTTTGGCAAACTCTTTGTATCTTTGTTTAAGGGGAGGTTTTAGGAACCTTTAGGATTTTTGGGTATCCATATGATACTCTTATCACAATTCTAGATTGTGTCCACAGGTGAGTATGGGTTAGTTTTACTAAACCATGAGGCACTGTAGCATGCATAGTATATCAACTTTGCATGCTGCCAAGACATTTTTGGCCTAGAATTGGTTGTGGTCTATTGGGAGACTTGGGAATCATTTTTGATATGGGATTTCCCTGGGAGTAACAAGGATTTTATAAGGTAACTTGGTTGTTAAGAATTTTGGTTAGCAAGGGACACTAGAGGACTGTTATGTCTATCTTGTTTATGCAAGTGTGCATAACTGGACAGTGCTTGCCGCCCTATAATAATTATCAGCTTTTGGTTATTTTCTCTAGGATAAATAACTTGTTAAGGTCATTTTTCACTTTTTAAAACAATTTTATTTTTGGACGCTGACAAGATTTTTCCAAGCGTTGTTGTGACCAAATTGGACGCTGACATGGCTTTAGGCGAACGTTGACAAGATTATAGCCGTTGGGCGTTGATGGGTTATTTTTGACCGTTGACAATCAATGGGACCTACCCAGTTGTTACTTTTTGACATATTTTCAAGCCGTAATTTTAGGAGTTGTTACTTTCATTAAATGCATGAGATAACTTATAACTTTTTCAATATTTTCATGATTAGTTTTTGAAAATCTTTGCCTATTTTTGGGCCAATCACATGCATTCATCCACTCCTATAAATTTGGCTCCTATTTTTAAACAGGGTATCTATAATTCTTGTCTAACACTTTTCTCTTATCAACCTTCATCTTCTATACTTCAATTTAACAGCTTTCATCAATGGCACCAAGATTTAACTCAGCAGAATTGGATTTGGGGTTCAAGTCTCAACACAACATGATTGCTTATCTTGTTGCTGATAATACTTTGTTCCCTCAATACACACAAATGGTGGCGTATTTGAACGCATCCCCATTAAGGTATGCTCTTTCTCATGCACCACTCATTCCAGTCACACACATTAAACAGTTTTGGAACACTGTAAGTTCCTCAACAGTTAATGGAGTGACCACATTAACTTCTATTGTTCATGGGAGATCTTGGGTGGTTACTGAGGCCTTGGTACGCCAGGCCTTGCATCTTGATGATGCTGATGGTATAACCATTCTTCCCATAACTGAAATAGAACAAGGGCTTAGGGCTTTGGGATACCCTATTCCTGATGAAGGTACTCTTAATAAGTACCATAAGCAGGAATTTCCCCCAGCTTGGAAGTACCTCATTCACATTCTCCTTCAATGTTTGAGTCCCAAATGTACTGCACACAATGAGATCAATAGATCCATTGCAACTGCTATTGTGTGTATTGCAACAGGGCAAAAATATAACTGGTCTAAAATGATTTTTGAAGGAATGTGTAAAAACAAGGGGACAAAAATGACTTTAGCTTATCCCCGTTTTCTGCAAATGATTTTTGATGATCAAAGATATTGTTCAAGGGATCACAATGATTTTTATAAAATCCCTGAACAAAAGAAAGCTATTTTTACCAAGATGAATTCACCACCTCATAGGGATTTACCTTTAACCCCAGCCATGCTTGCTGTTATTGCAGCAGCACAACCCCAACCAGACCCCCAACCTCATATTGACCCTCACCCACAACTTGAACCTATCCCTGAACCTTTACCCTCACCTGACCAAATGCAAATAGACCAAGATCCCTTTGACGCTGACACATCTAATGTGGGCGTTGATGTGCCTATTTCCAACGCTGACACCCAACCATCACAATCCCAAACACCCCTTAACCAACCCACATCTACCCCTTCTTCCACACCATCTTCCACACCACCTGAATATAGGTTGATTAAACGCCAAAGGACTGCTGGAGTGTTCTCCTCTGGTGGTCCTAGCCATGAAGCAGAGAGAACCACCACCACAAGTGTGGCTGGTGACTTGGATGAGGCTGGGACTATTGGTTCTGGCTTAGCAGCTGGCCAAGGCAGTCCCACCATAATTAAGTCCTCATCCATGCCCAATGAACCTGAATTGGGAGGTCAAATTCCCATTTTGGAAGAGGGCAGACTGGAACCAATGACTCTTTTGGAATTGACGGCTGTCTGCATTAGCTTACAAAAGCAGAATGCAGACTTAGTACAAATTGTCAGCAACCAAGGCCTTGAACTCAAGGAATTGAGGGAGAGGATTGTTGTTTTGGAGAGTACTCATGCAAAGGGAGGTATGGAGGAGTCTTCCAAAGGGGAGGAAGATCAAAGAAATCTGAGTGATAAGAGCAGTCAAGATGGTCAATCATTGGATGTTGCTGAAGCTCTTACTACTTTGAAGGAACAAACAGGTTTTGATACGTCCTTGATCTCTCCAACCAATTTAAATTTATCATTTACAGATATGTTGAGAGAGGTTACACAAGGCGCTGAGGGAAAATATTTGAGCGTTGATAAGACAAGTTTGGACGCTGATAGAAGTATTTTGGGCGCTGATAGAGGAAATTTGGGCGTTGACAGATCTGCATATGGAGGTGATGTATTCCAGTCATCATCTATCATCAAGGATGTTTCTACTCAGGTATTACCATCTACCTTACCAACCATTGCACCATCAGATAAGGGTAAGGGTAAGTTGGTAGAAGAAATTGTTCCAAAGAATGCAGCTCAGGTTGAATTTGATAGAAGATTGGCTGAGCAAATGATGGAACAAGGTGAAAAGGAAAAGTCACCATTTGTTGTGACTTCTGAAGAAGAAAGTGATGGAGCAAGCTCAGATTCAAGTGTGATGATTGTTGAACCAGAAAGACTTGAGTATGGTGATGAGCTTGCTAGGGAAAAGCTGAGAGATTTAAAGTTGCAGATTGATTTTGATATGCCAGAGGTGGTTCAGATGTACAATTCTTGGGAAGAAAGCTGTATGGATAATCCAGACTTGACCATTTCGGATCAGATATGGGGTTTGGAGATTCTTCTTAGAGTTCAGAAGGATTGTAAGGTGATTTTGAAGCACAAGGCAAGCAACATTCTTTCAGAGTTGAAAAGGGATAGAAGGAAGCTCTACTTTATGTTGCTCAAATGTCATGGAGTTGGATGGACACATCAGAAGCTGAAGGCTTTGACATTTGATGAGTTGGAACATAGGGCTTATCCTATTTGGGTGAAAGTGCAAGAAGAAAACACTTTCAGACTTCTTTTCAGATGAAAGAAAGGAGCAACTTGCAGAAGAGATGGCAATCAAGAAAGCTATGATAGTTCCCAGACCAGTAAAGAAGGGATTTACACTTGAGTTTTCAAAAGATATGAATCAACTATATCCAAGTGAAGCAGTTATTAGAAAGAGCCTCAAGCTCTCTCCATTAGAAGCTTCAGATATGGTGCATGTGTTACCACTAGATTCCAGGAATCCAATTATGAGTTATGATGAAGATGAATGTGGATTCTGGAAGATTGGAAGATTTGGCAAGGATGTACACACTTTTACCACTCTCATATCTTTATTTGCAAGTTGTGATAGAGAAGACTTGGTGGACCTTTGGAGGTTGCTAGAGACCAAGTATGAGGCTGAAGCACCAACTTCAGCCAATGGAATAAAACTTTGGACCACATTCAAAAGAATGTGTGGGACAAAAGAAGAAGATCCTGAAATATGGAAGGATCTTGAAGATGATCTCAGTGGTCTTCAATGGAGGTTATATTCAGCTGCTGGTGTATACCATTTGAGTTCTACAAAGTTTGCTGAGTATTTACTTGTAGATGCTCAGTATTTCATATCCAAGGCTGTTTTGGAAAAGATGAAGGACACCCAGTTGGAGATAGACTATACAAGTGACGTGGCAAAGAATTTGATCAGATTTATTTATTACCAATATGATAAGGTTTGTCAGACTCCTCCAAGTTCTTAATGTTTATTCAGAAACTTGATCATAAGAGTGGATATCAAGTTTAGGGGAGGATTGTTGGGAATAAATTAAGGCCAGATCACTTGAACGCTGACAAGAACAACTCAAGCGTTGACAAGAGCAAAGTGAGCGCTGACAGCTTAAGCGTTGACAAGTTAAAGTCAAGCGTTGACAGATTGAAGACAAGCACTGATGGAAGATGTGAGCTACACGTTTATTATGTTCTAGAATACTTCTAGTAAGGATAGAAACGACAATGTATTTTCTATGTTTATCTTTACCTAGAATTGTTGATACGTAGCTTATTGTACAAGGCTTCTTAGTCTATAAAAGAAGGCCTTTAGGTTAATGTTTAGTATCAAGTTTTCATTAAGTTTTTCATTCGTAAACATCTTTCATTGTAAGCAAGTTCGACATTGATAATCAAAGTGAAAGTATTGTTTACATCTTGTGTTCTTGTTTAAGTATTAAATTCCGCATAATACTTAGATTCACAAAGCATACAACAAAGGTTTCTCTACGTGTTATACTTGATTTAATCTCGTATACACAAAGCTAATCGATCTAAGTTTGGGATCAACAAGATTGCCAATCACTTGAACCAAAGGATGATTCTTAGTCCATTTGTGTTCATGTGGAAGTGTATGAGAAACTTGATGCGAGCTCGACGGATCCACATATGGTGTTGAAGGCTGAGTAGAACTTGTGGAAGCCGCAAATGGATTAACAAACTCATGTTCGTTGAGCATCGCATTGTTTGCATTTTCAGCAACTATTTCATTTTGAAGATGAACATGATTAGGAATTTGCCGAGAATGTTGTTGAGTTGCTCAGCAGTCAGAGAGGTGGGTGGAACATTTGGAGTCAATATGGTTGATGTTGACGTAGATGGTGCAGAAGTAGATGCCGATGGTGTAGATGCAATCGGAGGTTCTTGAACTACCGTAGCAGGTGAAGCC
Source organism: Glebionis coronaria (assembly GCA_025667525.1). Classification (NCBI taxonomy): domain Eukaryota; kingdom Viridiplantae; phylum Streptophyta; class Magnoliopsida; order Asterales; family Asteraceae; genus Glebionis; species Glebionis coronaria. Next base: position 182,579,210 of record CM046876.1, read on the forward strand.
ATGGCATTTTGAGGAACACCAAATGACGAAGGACCCTCCATATATTCATCATATATTGGCCCAAATAAAACTTCCAAGTCACGTTCCGATGGTTGTAACGATGAGATTGCTGACGATGCAAATTGAAGTGCGAGTCCTGAACTTACGTGTCCGGAAGTCTGACCTTGAAGTTCGGGATGTGAACTCCTATGTTGAGAGGCCATACCCGAGAGTTCATCAAAGTTAACATTCATACTATCCATTACCTTTCTTGTCCTTCGATTCTAAACCATGTAAGCACAAGCAGTTGAAGAATAACCAATGAAAAAGCCAATATCACCTTTAGGTTCAAGTTTATCGATATCTTCACGATCATTCTTCGGATAACATAATGCACCGAAGACATGTAAAAATGAAATATCCAGTTTTCTTCAATTAATGATCTCATAAGGTGTTTTGTTGAAACGGGTGTGAATAAGGGAGCAGTTTTGAGTATAATATGCAGTTGCTATTGCGTCGGCCCAAAGGAATAACGGTGCACTGGAGGAGAGAAGCATCGTCCGAGCAGCTTCAACTAACGTATGATTCCTGCGTTCCATAATTCCATTCTGCTCTGGAGTTCTTACAGCCGAAGTTTGATGAGAGATCCCAACTTCTTCAAAGTAAGCTTTCAGTTTCTGATTGGTGAATTCTGTGCCGTTATCCGTTCTCACAATAATGACAGGGGCTTGCAGTAGTACTAATGTTTTCTTCAAGAAGTTAATAATTACATCAGGGGCTTCATCTTTTGAAGCAAGAAATTGAACCCATGTGTAACGAGAATAATCATCCACAATTACTAGGACATGCCGCTTTCCATTAATGCTTTTGATTCTCATTGGGACACACAAATCCATATGTAAGAGATGTAACCTATTCGTTGAGTTGGGAACCGGTTTGGGTTTGTGAGGCTTCTTCTTACTTTTACCTTGCTCACAGGAAGGACACATATGGTATTTTGTATATTTAAACTTTGGAAGACCGGTAACGAGATCATCTTTCACAAGTTGGGTGATGGCATCGAAATTGAGATGAGATAACCTTTGATGCCATAACCATGGATTTGTTGATGTGGATCGGGCCATGAGACAAACTGGAGAAGCATCAGACATTTGAAAAAGATCAATGGTGTAAAGGTTGGTGATACGATTTCCTTTCAACAAATGAATTCCTTCAAGATCCCTTACAAAACATGTATGACTTCTGAAAGTAACCTTCAAGTCTGAATCACAAAATTGCGCAACCGAAAATAAATTGTGTCCCAAGCCATCAACAAAAGAGACTTTAGTGATGATTATATTTCCCCAATGAAGATCACCATAGCCTAGAATTGCAGCAACACGATCATTTCCAAATCGGATAGTTCCCATGAATCGCCAAACAAAGTTCTTGAGAAGGCTTCGATTCCCAGTCATATGTTTGGAACAGCCCGAGTCCACGCTCCAGAGACAAATTTCAACAGCCTGTCAATGATAAGAGAAGAAAATATTTTGGCAACCGATGAAATAGGTTCCTATAGGGCTAGATGATAATTAAGCCGTATCACATACCGACGTTTCACTATCAGTATGAGATCTACCAGTGTCGATAATTTAGCCACTACAGTCAAAATTTCTACCAGTAGGCAACCATTTAGAGGTGAATCTAGGACTGCTAGGCTTAGCAAGACTTTCTATGGACCCTACATGCGTACTTTTTGGAACATACACCTTAGACGTAGGAGTGCGTTGTTATTCACTGACTGACAGCTTGTCAATTCGAGTGTAACCACCATAATTCAAACCATTCATAGTCAAACCACAAGCATCATGACTAAAAGTAAAGAAACATTTATTACATTTAGCACAAATAACTTCAGATTTTCCATTCCGAATAGCAAGCTTAAAGTCATTACATTCAGATGAATTAGGTTTCTGATTATGATTAAAAAGCGGTAAATTCCTAGGGTGTTCTTCTACTTCCACATTATTGATCTTGGGGAGACTACTTCTAGAGGCAAAAGGGACCCTATCATTCCTTGTATTGCTCGTAGGTTGTGGCCTTCTGCTCTTAGTGTAATTGTTTATTCTTGTAGAAGAAGATACGCGTCTATTAGAATGAGCACTTTTTAAATCAATAACTTATGGTTGAGTTATAGTGATCGGTTTTGTCCTAACGCTTGCTTTACGTTTTTTTCTAGGCATAGAGGGAGAACAAACACGAAACATTCCTGGGGCAATCACAACAGTTTTCGTTCCAGCAACCTTGGGAAAAGGTGTCACAACAATACGAGTGGGTCTCGAGGTTGCTGGTTTTTGGATCATCGTATCCACAATCGAGCTAGGTTCAGAAGTCTTATCTTTTAACAAGGCCTTTAACTTACAGTTCTCACAGATTCTATCAATAAGTTTCTGATAAACAGACTTACTTTGTTCAACAGCCCGCTTATATGAAACAACAACAGATTCTAAATCTGCAATCTTAGCCTTAAGCTTCTGAACATTACCACCACTAGAACTCTCTAACCCTAAAGAGGCCAAATTTGTTTCCGTAACCCCTCCTAACTGAGCCTGCAACAGTGCGATTGTTTGTTGCATTTCATTGTAAGCTTTTTCATACGAAATCTTGTCATATTTGCATTCATCACATTTTTTGACAAATTTATTCCAAAGATCGGTGAACTTTTTATCCTTGTTAATGACATAAGATTCCATTTTATCTTTCATAAGATCAAGCTCAGGTTGAAGGTTTTCATTATGCAACACAGAGGTACTTAACTCAACAGGGCTACTATCAATACAATCACGTGCTTTAGAGAGGCGTTCAACATCGTTTTCCAAAACTTTGATTTTATCAAGAGATTTATCAGCTTCCTTCGCCAAATATTTAAAGTCTTCAACAAAGTTGGCAAATACTTTTAGAAAAGCGTTTTACAAATTGCCTAACCGAACAAATTGATTAATAATCGGATTAATATCGTTTTGAAGAATTTTCTGGACCTCTATCTGAACAGGTGATGTAAAATTTCCTCTAGTGATTTTGGAATTAACAACACGTTTAAGGATGACAAAGTTATCTTTAAGCTCGTTTAGAAATCGGCGTGTGATACTCGGTTTAGGAGGGTTATCAGACAATTCCTCCCTTGGTAGAAAAAGCATTTCAGTACTCGTTTTAGATCGTACAAAAATAGTTGGAGGGTTAACTTTCGGATAATAAACGGGTGTCACTTCTCTATCAAGCTTTTTCATTCTTAAACGAGTCTCTATTGTAAGATCAGTAGTTTCCTCGGAATCATGCACACTAGGAGGATCATGCTCATCAGATAAGAGAACACTAACGTTATATAAGGTTTCATTAGTGGCCTGAACTTGCTTTAGATATCCAGGGTTAGGGGGAAGAGGACTACCTAAAGCCAATTTGTATCGAGTGTAATTTATCTCATTCACTTTTGGTGCGAGCATATTTACTGTCTGCATAGTTTGACCACGTTTTACTAAGAGGTTGTCTAATTCTCTAATCCTATCCTGAGCTTTACAAAAATCCTCAAGAAGCCCATCTTCTCGAATTTTGAAATCATGTTTCAGCTTCTTTCGTTCTTCTTTTAAATCCAAAATAGTAGATTTTTTAGTTGAAAGCTGTTTATTAAGAGAAGTGATTTCATCATTTAATTCGCTTATCTTTTTAGCACTACTTAAGTGTAAGGCATTTAATTTCTTAGTTGTGCATTTTTCTTGATAAACTGATGTAGCATGAGCTTGTTCAAGTTCTTTAATTTTAGCCTGATGAATTTCAAAACTTTTCTACCGTTCCTTATATCCCGCAAGCTCAGTGGTCAATTTGGCATTAGTTTCTCTAAACTTATTATTAACCACCGTAGCATGGTTAACATCCTTAGCAAGCTTATCAAATAGAGATTTATAATACGCATGTGCCGCATCAGGAAGGTTTGTAGGTTGGGAAACTTGATCCACACTAAGGTCCACACTGGGCTCATTCGAACTAATATTACTATTATTCGTTTGATCCCCGTGTGTCTCAATGTAGGGCTCAAGCATCTCAGTATACTCCTTCTCCTGATTAGACGTACTATATATATCATTATCATCAAAATGTGGATGTATCTCAGAGGGACCATCTGAATCATAAACGGGAGCTCTATCAACATGCATTACTGAGGTAGATGCTTGTTGTAAGTTTGTCATCAAGATGTAGTTGGCATTAACCTCTTCTTCCTCGTCATATTCTGTAGCAGAAGCCATAAGATCAAATTCCTCAGCTTGAAGTGGAATCCCTGCCTCTTCTTCTTGTGCTATGAGAAGCTGAGTCTGAAGATAAGCAGCATCCCTCTTCTTTTTGGCTGTGCAATCTGGAGCATAATGACCAAATCCCCTGCACTTGTAGCACTGAACCTGACGATTGTTGTTTCCACTTCCCGTACCAGTATTCTCCGCTCTTGCAGCCATAATATTTCCAATCTGATTACCAACCGCTGGCACAACTATTAACCCATTCTGATTACCCACATTTGGAACATTCAGATTCTGACCACGGATTTGTCCATACTGATTTCCTGTATTCCCAACATTCTGACCGTATTGTGTCCCCGTGTTCCCAGCAACTACCAATTGGCGATCTTGATTCGCATTCATGAAAGGTTGAGCAATCTGCCTATTTCTAGTGTTCGAGGATATTCTCTGATTGTTGTCGGTGGGGTTAATGGTAAATTTGAATGCCTTTGCGAGAAGAGCAAGACCAGTACTAATCGCATGAGTAGGATCGGTGATGTCATCAAAATAGGCAATGGGTTGTTGTAAGTAGTTCAGAACAGCCGGAGGTTGATATCCATAAGGGGTGAGTTGTTGTTGTTGTGGCATGAAGTTACTTGAAGAGGGTTGCTGGTAGGGTACCATGGGATATGACATAGATGACGGAGAGTTCGCCATAAAAGCCAATGGGTCTTGAGTCTTGACCCGTCTTTCTGCCCTAACTTCGTTAGCATCATCTTGATTCATCTTCAAATAGTCATATACTTGAGTGTAGTCCACGACATGAAGATCCTTGGTTGGATTGACAAGAGTGACATATCGTGACCATTCAGAAGGAAGATTATCAAGAAATTTGATGTTGGCGGCAATTTGTGCAGGTTCATGTTTGTTTCTTCTAAGATGATTCATGAGGGTTGAAAACCGATGATAATAAGGTTCAATTTGTTCCCCTTCAGTAGACGTAAATTTCTCCCATTCACGAAGCAACTTAGTTTCCTTTTCTTGTAAACCAATTTCACTGCCCTTCATCATTTTCTGAATCCTAAGCCACATCTCGTGTGCGGTTTCACAACTATCGACAACAGCATAAACATCTTTAGGACGTCCCATAATAATGACTTGAATTGTTTGATCATCAGCGTCGAGTTGTTTGGATTCAGCTTCAGTTATTTCTTTATCCGTTTGCTCATGACTAGAGTCAGCCACTGGGTTAGCATTCGTATGGTCCCCAGGCACAATAATTGTTCTCCTAACATACGGACCCTTTTGAATCGAGTTGACAATCAACTCCAAAGGTATACATTTGCATAACGAAGGAGACGACTAGCCCATGTAGTGTAGTTCTCCTTGGTAAGCATGGGTGGACGATTCTCAGTACCCGCAACATAAATATCTTGTTGAGACGTCATCGTAGAAGTCGTGTGAAAAACATGATCTCAATTCGTAGAAAGCGTGAGATGTTGTTGAAATTCTGAAACTTCCGATTTTTTTCTCATTCCGACAATAAATTCCTCAGTCCGACAAAACGGTAAGCTAAAAAAATTGTGTATCGCCAAATTTTGAAATTGAGTTAGAGATAGCCAAACACTAGTAGGGAAAAAATTTGATTTTACTAGACGTAAAAAATTTTACTCGAACAAAAATTTAATCAAACAGATCGCAATGTTATCACCCATCGCAATGTCGGAACATCCATCGCAATATAGCAACCCTACCGTAATGTACGTCCTATCTCAATAACCCTGTATCGCAATATCCCTTTATCGCAATATCTTGACTATCACAATGTCACACTTATCGCAATATCACTTCTATCGGAATACCCCTCCTATCGCAATGAGTCCACTTTCGTAATATGAGAAATCTCGTAATGCTAGTAGTATCAGAATGAGACAAGTATCACAATGCTACTAGTATCAGAATGAGACACCTATCGGAATATGAGGACTATCGCAATAAGGCAAATGAAATTTTGGCAGAGTGACGTTTCAATAAGCCTTAATGCCGTCGCAATCCACGATCGTAATGAGCGATCACAATATACGTCGGAATAAGGGTATCGCAATACCTGGTGATCACAAAGTAAAACCCTAAGGTTATTGTGATCAAACTCTACTTACCTGTGCTATTCCGATGAAGTCTGTCGCAATGGGAAGATAAATTTCGCAACTTTGAGCCTAAGAAATTCGCAACTTTGAGCCAAAAGATTTGTGTTTTAACCCAAACCAAAATACCCAAATCACGAATACTACTATGATGAGGGTATACGAATCACTTAGAACACTAAAACACGAAAAAAATTTGATCAAAAGGACACGGATGTCATGAAAAAACACGGACAATGCCAAAGAGCTATCCACGAATCCCTTGCGAATGATACCACTTGTAGGAATGATACACACGACTATATAGGATATAGAAATGAAGATAAAGATTAAACCAAAAAGAAAGATTAGATTAGATGAAGAAAAAGAGAAAAACAAAGATGGTTGGGAATTTCTAGTGAGAGAAACACATATGTTTCTCTCTCTACAATCTATAAAAATGGAAGACACTGATAGTCGTAGAAACACGTCTTTTAGGAAAAAGAACGTAAATAGGGCAAGTAGGCACGACGATTTAGGAAAACCGTGTGTGTATGACCCTAAAAGTGAGTTCGTTCTCGAGGAGGCACGTGTGTTGTTTAATGAATTGATTGATGATTTTATTGTTATGAGAAAAGAAAAGAAATGAGAAAGAAAAACGGTTACGAAGACGAAGTAAACTAAGACGAAAACGCGTTCACGTAAAACCGTAAAACTACAAAAATTAAAATTCTAACCTAAAAATTCCTAAAAATTACTAAAAATCCATAATAATATTCTAAGAGTTTACAAAAAATCAAAACTTGCTAAAACCTTTTAATTAATTAGATAATGACTTTTTAATGCTAATTAAAGCCCTAAAAATCACAATTAATTATTAAAAAGCCCCAAACAAGATTTTCAAGTTTGTAAACCTCAAAAATGACCTAATTAAGCTAAAAACTATTTTTAAAAATTTTAAAACCAAATTAAACTATTTTTTAACACTTAAAAACTATTAAAACTTAAATTAATTCTAGAAAATAAATGAAAAGCCTAGAAAATATTTGGAAAGTGACAAAACTCCTAATTATTGCTAAGTGATCTAAGAAAAATGAAAAAAGTAGAAAAAACAAACTTTCTATTTTTAGTAATAAAATAATATTAAAATATTCTAAAAAATAAAAAGTTTATAAATTAATTCTAAAAAATTACCAAAAATCCTAAATAATGTAACTAAGATAAAAATGAAATTAAAAGTTCCTAAAACCTTTTTAATAATTTTATATTAAATTTTAAAGTTAATAAAAAACCCTAAAATCAAATAAAATTAAAAATTAGACTTTTTGAAAACTTTTTGGAATGTAAACCTCAAATTACTTAAACAAAGCCTAAAAACTATTTTTTGGATTTTTAAAATGCTTTTATCTATTTTTAAACTATTTAATAAAATACGGCTAATAAAAAAAAGATAAAAAATAATAAAAGAAAGGGAAAAATTCAAACTTGTTTCAGAAAAATCCTAAACTATATACTTAACCTAGGAAAAATGTAAACTGGCCAAATAACTTATCCAATAAGCTTAAACAAGCTAAATAAGCTACGGCTTATATTTGGAAAAGCCAAACTGAAAACACCTTGAGTAAATTGTGTTTGCACCCTTGGTCAGTAAAAGACCCAAGGGCGCAGTGGTGAGTGTGTTGTGTTGTGAGAGGAGTGGCGCAGGTTCAAGTCATGGCCACGTCCTTTTTGGATTATTATTTTTTTTTTTACTTTTTAACTTTCACAACTCAAACCTGTGACCCTTTTTTTCCTCAAAAACACAAACACAATCCCAATGTAACAAAGATTAAATCAATCCCAAGCCAAAACGTATTCAGGAACTTTTTATGAACACAAGCAAAAGTTATGTTTTCACTTGTGAAAATGAAGATCAAGAGGGCTTGATCTGTGAACCTTGTGGTGTTTTGATTGGACAAAAGGCACCCTTGTACTCTGTTGAGTACAAGGAGTCACTGGAATGCACAAAAACACAAGCACAAAGCAAAAATCAAGCAAGAATGCACACTGAATGTTGCTGATATACTAGGTCTAGGTCTGGGGGGTATTATGCTTGATTACTTGCTCAAAAATGAAATTTAAAGGCCAAGATCTTGCATACAAACTGAAAACATGGCATACAACCAATTCACAACCCTAGAACTACCTATTATCTAACAACTTTCAAATAATCAAACACAAATTTCAACCAAAACAGTCACTTATGGCAGTTTTCTGATTGCTAGTACTTAGACAAAATTTTAGCATGCAATGATGTTCAAAACTTGTTCCAAACTGAAAGCAAACCTACCAGCAACCTATTTGTACCCTATGGAGTGAATTAAGCCACCTTATACACAAGATTTTTAACAATTACCCTGCTTAAACCTCTAATCCAAACACTCCTTAATAATTCTGATATGCAATTTTTTCAAAGCAATGCTATCTAAATCTCATCCAAACTGATTTAAAACCTGCCTAACATGCATATAACACCAACTTAACTCAAATCAAACAAAATTAACAACACTTATCCCATCTTTCATGCAAAATTCATGCAACACACAAATAACACAAAATCAGGAAACTGAAAATGGATAAAAGGGTTTTACCTTGAGGGACTTACATCCAAGTCCCTCAGTAACTGTATGTCACCTCCCACAAACACGGGTTTGTGCTGAACCTTGGATCAATCAAGCTCAAACAACCGTGCCAAGAGAAAATGGAAAAAACAAGAATAATACAAACTATTCTGTTTTCTTCTTTCTTTCTTAAAACTTTTCAAAAACTTTCCAAGTATTTTTCTTTTAAAATACTCAAACCAAATAACTTATACTCCCTGAAAAATTAAACCTTGAACAAAACTTTTCACCAAAAATCCCAATTTTCAGAAACTTTCTGAAAACTTCAAAACACACAAAATGTTTTGCACAATAATATTGGAACTCAATTTTTAGCTACCTCAACACACACCAACTTTTTAAATATAATAAAAGGAATTACAGTTTAAATAAAAATACCAACTTTATTTATTTTAAAAAAGGAATTACAAGAGTGAATTGCTAAAAACTGGAACAACCTAAACCCTAATTGCTCAAATGCCAAGTATGCCCTCTTGGTTGTTGACTGAAGATTGGGTCAAAAATCGTCCATGTGATTTTTCTGCCTTCTTCACATGTTTGCCAGCTGTGGAAAGTAATCTTGGCCGTTTAAATGTTCTTGGGGACAAAGGAATATGTGTGAAACGTTGGATGTGTCAGGTTTAGTGTTTGGGGGAAAATGACGCAGCAGGGGAGGGTCCCACAAGACACATGGGTGTGTCTTGTGGTGGTTTGAGAGGTGGGATCAAGTGAGGGTAAGCTTAATTAGCATTCTGCACAAGAGGAATCAAAACCCCTTTGAATTAAGGTGAATTGATGTTGGGGAAATTTAGGGTTTAAGTGGGATTAGGATGGGGGTTTAATCTATTTTGGGAATAAACAGATTTAAAAATCTGTTTGGTGGGAAAGTGGGAGGGTTTGACTGGGGAGTATTTAATTAAGCCGGGTTTTATTTATTAAGGGTTTGGGCTGGATATGGACTGGGTAGGGTCGGGTAAATGGGTATTGGGTGGGTATGGTGAGGTGTCAAGATGTGACTGGATGGGTGGTTTGGCTGTCTTGGCAGAATTTACCCCCAAGCTTTCTTCTTGTCTTCATGTTGTATTAAACAGCAACAAACATCCTTTCCTTTGTAATATACTTTGGCATCTTGACATTTTTGGCACAACAGTTTCACAAACTTGTTTCAAGGACATTTTGTGCCAATTCTTCATTCTTCAAGGACTGATCTTGTAAATACTTGATAATTTAAGGACCCAAATGCAATAATTGAGATTTGCAAGGGTATAAATTGCCAAGTCTTCAATAGTAGAGGGACCAATCTTGCCAATCTTCAATTCTTCAAGGGTATTTTTGGAAATTCAAAACTTGGGCCCGGTTCATTGTGCGGCTTCGTTTCCCGTGTTCGTTTTTGAATGATTCTTGTGATCTTTTGCCATTTCCTCAATATCCGTACCTAAAAATACACAAGCAACAAACACAAGCATATATTTGGTATATTTAATGATATTTTATGCATTTTAAGCCTGATTTGGACGATGAGACCATGTATAAAAGCAGTCTCATCACTCCCCCATACTAAACCATTGCTGTGCCCTCACGCAATGCTAGAATAAAGTATCGGAGCACCTCCAAAATTCATTTTATTCACTTTATTGAAATAATAAACTAGCTACACTACTACATGCGTTTTAGACATAATGTATGATTTTCATCGCAAAATGGGACGTTTAGGTTCATAGAACAAGAACACGTGAATGCTTCGTTAGAAATAATTTCGTCGTCCTCGATTTTCACTCCAATTCCATGCCAAGCGTGCAACGAGATCATTGTTATTATAAGTTAGTAATGCTAACACTACTCATATGCCCTAATCACGTACTTATTCTCCCATTATTCCTAAGTTGTATCTCTTATATTTTATTTTTTCTTGAATGTTTCACGAGGATACATTGTTGACTTATGTGTTAATAGAGATTTAGGTCTAAAAATAGAGTCCTAACGGTGTAACTAAGACCATCAAATCAATAACCCCTCCTAATAGACAACGATGTTAAAAAACTAAGTTGACAAGAAGAATCGATAAACACGGTTTTATAACGGTTTTGAACATGAGACTTATTACCAAGACTTTTATACGCCCCCTAACGGAAGGGCCTTATTATCTTTGGTTTACCTCCATCTTTTATTCAACTTTGCCATGAAGCTTTTATTATGACTTCGGTCTTGCCTTGCCTTTTATTATCCGCCATCATCGGTGGTTTTATTAGCCAAAGACGTATATCCTCACGCTAAAGCGAATTTTGGATCTTTAAAGCTTCGAAGATTAAGGCTTGATTCACATTCAATTTTGCATAGATTTTAGGCCTTGTGGGGCTTCAAATTGTTTGCTTGATTTAGGTGAGCACTTGAAATCTTATTATTAGGTGAAGCTTTCGATTATTCGGGTGCCAATACTTCAAAACCGTGACGCTGGCGATACCTTAATGTCTTCCCAATTTAATTACATGGAAGCTACTAGAAAAGACTAGAAACCCAACAATCCTAACTAAACCGCTAAGTCAATATATATTAAGCAAAAAATATTTACATGCGAAGGGAGAATAAGCAAACAACGAGAACACATGAGTTTTTGAAAGAATACGAGTACTCTACGTTTAGCATAGTAACTTATAATTAACTCTATCATTTCTCGTCCTCATTTAAGAGACTTAGCCTAATGTGAAGTTAAGGAATCAAAGCTAAGTGCTCAACACGCACGGTCGAGTCAAAAATAACTCTTATTCTCGCCATCGGAAAATCTACATTCGTGTCTTCAAACACTTATAAAACATGTGAAAAATTTTAAAATTTGGCAATTTTTAGCCTTATTTTGCAACAAAAACGATAAACAAAACGATAAACTTTGGAAAGCGTGAAGGTTTGGCAAGGCAAGTATCTATTCACCCCCCATACTAAAGTTAAACATTGTCCTCAATGTTTCGAGTCTAGGGGTGCAAACACCCCCATACTAGAGACGTAGTCGAATGCCTAATCTAGCATGGAAAGGGTGTAACCAATAAATTTTAAGCCGTTTATGAAGTGTGCAATAACCCAAGGTTAGAACATAAAAGGATATATCATGGATATTGAGAAAGTTCTCCAAAGCAAACGATCGAGTGCTCCCATAAAATGAACACGAGAGGCTCCAATCGTGAAGATCATGATCTAAAAACCACAATGCACAAACAACCACGGAACAAAGGTTGGAAGGGCACAAATCCCATCACATTAAACTAATTAGAAAGCAATAATATGTACATGGATAAGCATGGGTCTCCCCCACGAGGCACCTTGTTTTTGATAACCGAGTCAAAAGCTCGACTCGAATCCCCATAAATGTGATCATTTAGGGATATCATGGTGTGGTCAATTTTTGGTGGGGCTTACATGATAAACAAGGCCCAAAAACAACCGGTATTAAGGACTAAGTCCTTAGATGGTGCAAAATACCGGGATCGAAGATGGCGTTCTCGTTTTCATTGGAAAAACAAATCAACGCCACTTCATCAATAGTCAACAAAAACTCAAAGAGTTTAAAGAAAATAGGAGAGAAGAAATAGAAGGGTGGGACAATGGGTAAGTCTCTAAAAACATGAGCTACTCGAGGTAGACTCGCACCAATCAAATGAAAAGATTTTCCATTTATTGCATCGGTGGAAGACCGAGATTTCCCTATATAAGCAATTCCAGGATCAAATATCTCGTCCTCGGTGGAGAAAGGGGAGGGAACATAAGGGGATTCCCCCACACTAAGTCCACACAAAGCATCGTCAAAAGGAGAAGACGAGCTTGTAGTACTCAAAACACGTGGTGATGACGGAGTTAGAGTTGTAGAAAAATCTTTTAAATTCAATTTAAAATCCTTTCCTTTTTCATCTTTTAAACTCTCCTTGTGAAAACCCGATTTAATTATGTCAAAAATATTTGGTGTATCTAAAGCAATGTTAGTCACACTAAAAATTCTCACATTTTGAAATCTTTTTGGTTTAGGTGGTGGTAAGTTTTCAAATCTTTTGTCAACAAAGAAAACCTCCCTATCGGGATCAACGTATTCATCATCCGAAGAATCACTCGAGATTGGAATCGTAGGCTTAACACTCTTAACCTCCACCGGCGGAGGGGACGAAACTTCATTTTTCTCAACAACTCCTAAAACTCTATTAGAAATCTTTTTGCAAATGTTTTTGATGGGATTGACATTGTACAAAGACGTGATAGAATACACATGAGAAAGAGTGGAGTTTTGGGTTGCGTTAATGACGAGTTCTTCCTCATTGAAACGAAGCGTGACTTTCCTTGCATGCACATCGATAAGTGCTCTCGAGGTAACCAAAAAAGATCGACCTAAAATTAACGGAACTTTAGGATCGATAGGAATGTCAACAACAATAAAGTCTACAGGATAGTAGAACTTTCCAACTTTCACAAAGACGTCCTCGGAAACTCCACAAGCTAGAATCGTAGAATGATCGGCCATCTCGATTGATATTCTTGAAGGAGTGAGATTTGGAAGATTGAGCAATTTAAAAATCTCAAGAGGCATCAAATTAATACTAGCACCAAGATCGGCCAAGGCGTAGCATTCTTCCATGTCTTGTATGGCACATGGGATTAAAAACTTTCCAGGATCACCAACTTTTTGAGGTATGCGGCTTAGAAAAACCGATGAACAACTAGACGATTTTTGCAATTTCTCTTTGTTATTCAACATACTTTTGAAGTTCGCGGCAAATCGAGGCATCATGACTAAGGCGTCGGCAAAACTTATATTGAAATGCAAGTCACGAAACATTTTCATAAAGAGTTCAAATTGATAATTATTTCGTTCTTGTGCCTTTTCCTTGTCTCGTCTTGAAGGGTAGGGTAAAGGTGGTGTGGGTTGGGGCAAAGTAGGCATAGGCATCGGCCTTGGAATCTCGGGTTCCAAGATTGGTATTGGTTCAACCGTAGGTGTGGTTTGAGCGGTACTTCGTGGGCTTGTAATTTGCTCCTTTTCTACCACAACCTCGGGTTCTTTCTCTTTTTCCTTCTCCATAGAAGTACTTGGACGAGAAAAGGGTTCTTTGAAAGTTTTACCACTACGAGTAGTAATAACCTTCAATTCTCCTTTCGGGTTCACGATGGTATCACTAGGAAGACCACCCGAAGAAGAGGGCTTACACATGATAGCTTCAAACATCTTAGCCATTGTATCTTCAAACTTAGATTGCCTATTATCCGCTTTTAACAAATCTTGCTTAATCTCATGTTGACCTTGCTCCATTTTTTGTTGATTTTGTTGGAGACGTGTGACATTTCCTTCCATTTTGTTTGCATGAGTTTTAAGTTCATTAGCAAGTTCGTTTTTAAGCTCGTTTTTCAACTCGGACCTTAAGCTAACCATTTCACGTTGCATATTGTCAAACTTAGCATCATTAGCCTTAGCATAATTCAAAAATTCTCCTTGAAGATTTTTGGTGTGATCATTTTGAAAACCTTGGGCACTGTTTTGAAAATCTCGGTTTTGGTTTTGGTTTGAAATTTGCCCATTTCCTCTTTGATAATTACCCTTGTTGTAATTTCTTTGATTTCCTTGGTAATTTCCACCTTGGTTGTTGTTTCGATAGTTATTAGCATTTTGATTTTGTGGAGCTTGATTTTGGCGGGAACCTTGACCGATTTGGTTATAAGTTCCCGTGGCTACATAAGCATTCGAAGTGTTACCATCCGCGGTAATGCACTCGGAAAAATCATGAGCTCCACCACACGAAATACAACTCTTAGCAACCGCTTTAACCGAAGCGGTATTCGAAGCTTCTTGAGCTTTCCAATGAGACATAAGAGTCAAAAACCTATCGAAAAACCGATTCTCCTCATTTGCTTCATCTTGCAAGGCATTAATGGAACGAGATGATGACGAGCGCAAATTGGCAACACTCGGTGTGTTACGAGGGCTATAAACCTTAGACCTATTTTCTATGATTTTCAAAGCCTCATTGGTCGTTTTGCACAAAAAATTACCACCCGCTACGGCATTTAAGTAATCTCGTTCATGATCATTAAGCCCATTATAAAAAGTGTCAATTTGATGCAATTCGGAAAAATCATGGTGTGGACATTCATGTAACATTTCTTTAAACCTTTCCCAAGCCATTGAAAAATGTTCATTAGGTCTTTGTGTAAAACGTGAAATCTCGTTTTTCAAATGTGTTGTCTTAGATGGTGGAAAAAATTGATTCACAAATTTAGACACGAGATCGGCCCATGTCAAAATCAAATTTGGTGGTTCTTTCTCAAGCCATATCTTGGCGGGTCCATCTAACGAGTAGGGAAACAACATCATCTTAATGGCATCGTGTGGTACATCCTTAAACTTGCTGTTCACGGTGAGACGGTTAAATTGCCTAATGTGATAGTGTGGGTTGTCTTTTTCGTGTCCGCGAAACTTGTTTGCTTGAAGCATAGACATTAAACCTGTCTTGATCTCAAAGTTCTCCGCAAGGATGGCGGGAATCACAATGGCTTCTCCAAAACCCTCGGTGGGTGCTTGAAGCAACTCCATCATAGTACGATTAGCCATGATAGCTTCTTGTTCTACAATAGGTTCCTCACTTGGAATCTCCTCACTAGAATGAGTAGGAGTGGGAGTTTTGTTCTTTCGTCTACGTGCACGTTTTGCTTGATTTCGAGTGAGCATAAACGTCACGTACAACGAGGAGACGAGCAAAGAAGATTCTTTTTGGTATTTTGTATTTTTTCAATTTTTTTGTGGTTTTTGATGGTATTAACCTTTTTGGAAATTGGTGAATGTATTAAGTAGACAATAATCTACAAATCTCCTCCTTAATCAAATCTCTTGATTAAAGAAGCCTCAAGGAATGAAAACGATCACGTGGAGTGAACACCTTCGATGACTTTAGAACGATGGTGGAACACCAAATCGTTCAAGAGGGTTTAATCAAATGAAACCAAGAAAATATATATGATATTTAATAATACTTTGGGCGGCAAAACCCTCGATTCACTCTCAAAATCAAATACGCACAAGCAAGCGGAGGAAACGAGGCGGCGCGAAGCACTTAAGAGCCTTTTTCCTTTAGGTCGTGAAATACAACCACCTTATACCCACCTTATAGTTTGTATTATCAAGATTAAGCTTCACGAAAGTATTTATCTATTTTTGCCTTTTTTCTTTGGTTTGAGATTCGAATACAATGATCGAGTGATGAAATCCCGAATCAAGGTTGTGATTGCTCACGTATTTGGAGTACTTGTGAATTTATTGTTCTACGTATACAATATATTAATAATATTCACACAAAAACCGCAAAACGATAATACGTATTAGTAGAGTGCTACTAATACAAATACTATTTATGGCTAGTATAAAAAAACAATGGTTCAATCAAAACACAACACGCCTCCCCGGCAGCGGCGCCAAAATGATAGTCGTAGAAACACGTCTTTTAGGAAAAAGAACGTAAATAGGGCAAGTAGGCACGACGATTTAGGAAAACCGTGTGTGTATGACCCTAAAAGTGAGTTCGTTCTCGAGGAGGCACGTGTGTTGTGTAATGAATTGATTGATGATTTTATTGTTATGAGAAAAGAAAAGAAATGAGAAAGAAAAACGGTTACGAAGACGATGTAAACTAAGACGAAAACGCGTTCACGTAAAACCGTAAAACTACAAAAATTAAAATTTTAACCTAAAAATTCCTAAAAATTCCTAAAAATTACTAAAAATCCACAATAATATTCTAAGAGTTTACAAAAAATCAAAACTTGCTAAAACCTTTTAATTAATTAGATAATGACTTTTTAATGCTAATTAAAGCCCTAAAAATCACAATTAATTATTAAAAAGCCCCAAACAAGATTTTCAAGTTTGTAAACCTCAAAAATGACCTAATTAAGCTAAAAACTATTTTTTAAAAATTTTAAAACCAAATTAAACTATTTTTTAACACTTAAAAACTATTAAAATCTATTAAAACTTAAATTAATTCTAGAAAATAAATGAAAAGCCTAGAAAATATTTGGAAAGTGACAAAACTCCTAATTATTGCTAAGTGATTAAGAAAAATGAAAAAAGTAGAAAAAACAAACTTTCTATTTTTAGTAATAAAATAATATTAAAATATTCTAAAAAATAAAAAGTTTATAAATTAATTCTAAAAAATTACCAAAAATCCTAAATAATGTAACTAAGATAAAAATGAAATTAAAAGTTCCTAAAACCTTATTAATAATTTTATATTAATTTTTAAAGTTAATAAAAAACCCTAAAATCAAATAAAATTAAAAATTAGACTTTTTGAAAACTTTTTGGAATGTAAACCTCAAATTACTTAAACAAAGCCTAAAAACTATTTTTTGGATTTTTAAAATGCTTTTATCTATTTTTAAACTATTTAATAAAATACGGCTAATAAAAGAAAGTTAAAAAATAATAAAAGAAAGGGAAAAATTCACACTTGTTTCAAAAAAATCCTAAACTATATACTTAACCTAGGAAAAATGTAAACTGGCCAAATAACTTATCCAATAAGCTTAAACAAGCTAAATAAGCTACGGCTTATATTTGGAAAAGCCAAACTGAAAACACCTTGAGTAAATTGTGTTTGCACCCTTGGTCAGTAAAAGACCCAAGGGCGCAGTGGTGAGTGTGTTGTGTTGTGAGAGGAGTGGCGCAGGTTCAAGTCCTGGCCACGTCCTTTTTGGATTATTATTTTTTTTTACTTTTTAACTTTCACAACTCAAACCTGTGACCCTTTTTTTCCTCAAAAACACAAACACAATCCCAATGTAACAAAGATTAAATCAATCCCAAGCCAAAACGTATTCAGGAACTTTTTATGAACACAAGCAAAAGTTATGTTTTCACTTGTGAAAATGAAGATCAAGAGGGCTTGATCTGTGAACCTTGTGGTGTTTTGATTGGACAAAAGGCACCCTTGTACTCTGTTGAGTACAAGGAGTCACTGGAATGCACAAAAAAACAAGCACAAAGCAAAAATCAAGCAAGAATGCACACTGAATGTTGCTGATATACTAGGTCTAGGTCTGGGGGGTATTATGATTGATTACTTGCTCAAAAATGAAATTTAAAGGCCAAGATCTTGCATACAAACTGAAAACATGGCATACAACCAATTCACAACCCTAGAACTACCTATTATCTAACAACTTTCCAATAATCAAACACAAATTTCAACCAAAACAGTCACTTATGGCAGTTTTCTGATTTCTAGTACTTAGACAAAATTTTAGCATGCAATGATGTTCAAAACTTGTTCCAAACTGAAAGCAAACCTACCAGCAACCTATTTGTACCCTATGGAGTGAATTAAGCCAACTTATACACAAGATTTTTAACAATTACCCTGCTTAAACCTCTAATCCAAACACTCCTTAATAATTCTGATATGCAATTTTTTCAAAGCAATTCTATCTAAATCTCCTCCAAACTGATTTAAAACCTGCCTAACATGCATATAACACCAACTTAACTCAAATCAAACCAAATTAACAACACTTATCCCATCTTTCATGCAAAATTCATGCAACACACAAATAACACAAAATCAGGAAACTGAAAATGGATAAAAGGGTTTTACCTTGAGGGACTTACATCCAAGTCCCTCAGTGACTGTATGTCACCTCCCACAAACACGGGTTTGTGCTAAACCTTGGATCAATCAAGCTCAAACAACCCTGCCAAGAGAAAATGGAAAAAACAAGAATAATACAAACTATTCTGTTTTCTTCTTTCTTTCTTAAAACTTTTCAAAAACTTTCCAAGTATTTTTCTTTCAAAATACTCAAACCAAATAACATATACTCCCTAAAAAATTAAACCTTGAACCAAACTTTTCACCAAAAATCCCAATTTTCAGAAACTTTCTGAAAAACTTCAAAACACACAAAATGTTTTGCACAATAATATTGGAACTCAGTTTTTAGCTACCTCAACACACACCAACTTTTTAAATATAATAAAAGGAATTACAGTTTAAATAAAAATACCAACTTTATTTATTTTAAAAAAGGAATTACAAGAGTGAATTTCTAAAAACTGGAACAACTTGAAATGCTAAGTCCTATGGCTTTATATAATAGCCTACAGATCATTCTAGAATGTGAAAATAACCTAACCCCTAATTGCTGAAATGCCAAGTATGCCCTCTTGGTTGTTAACTGAAGATTGGGTCAAAAATCGTCCATGTTATTTTTCTGCCTTCTTCACATGTTTGCCAGCTGTGGAAAGTAATCTTGGCCGTTTAAATGTTCTTGGGGACAAAGGAATATGTGTGAAACGTTGGATGTGTTGGGTTTAGGGTTTGGGGGAAAACGACGCAGCAGGGGAGGGTCCCACAAGACACATGGGTATGTCTTGTGGTGGTTTGAGAGGTGGGATCAAGTGAGGGTAAGCTTAATTAGCATTCTGCACAAGAGGAATCAAAACCCCTATGAATTAAGGTGAATTGATGCTGGGGAAATTTAGGGTTTAAGTGGGATTAGGATGGGGGTTTAATCTATTTTTGGAATAAACAGATTTAAAAATCTGTTTGGTGGGAAAGTGGGAGGGTTTGACTGGGGTTTGGCTGGAGAGTATTTAATTAAGCCGGGTTTTATTTATTAAGGGTTTGGGCTGGATATGGACTGGGTAGGGTCGGGTAAATGGGTATTGGGTGGGTATGGTGAGGTGTCAAGATGTGACTGGATGGGTGGTTTGGCTGTCTTGGCAGAATTTACCCCCAAGCTTTCTTCTTGTCTTCATGTTGTATTAAACAGCAACAAACATCCTTTCCTTTGTAATATACTTTGGCATCTTGACATTTTTGGCACAATAGTTTCACAAACTTGTTTCAAGGACATTTTGTGCCAATTCTTCATTCTTTAAGGACTGATCTTGTAAATACTTGATAATTGAAGGACCCAAATGCAATAATTGAGATTTTCAAGGGTATAAATTGCCAAGTCTTCAATAGTAGAGGGACCAATCTTGCCAATCTTCAATTCTTCAAGGGTATTTTTGGAAATTCAAAACTTGGGCCCGGTTCATTGTGCGGCTTCGTTTCCCGTGTTCGTTTTTGAATGATTCTTGTGATCTTTTGCCATTTCCTCAATATCCGTATCTAAAAATACACAAGAAACAAACACAAGCATATATTTGGTATATTTAATGATATTTTATGCATTTTAAGCCCGATTTGGACGATGAGACCATGTATAAAGGCAGTCTCATCAGACACACCCCACAAATGAGGTGTCTTAGGACTTTTATACTACATGTCTAATGTATGGAAGGCCTTCCTCATTTGTGAGTTCGGGACTAATTCCCATTACATACATAACATTATGTTATCTAACACCCCACCAAATGCTATGCGCAGCGGAACTACAACATTTGGGTGCTAGACATTTATCATCGCACACAAGATATATCGAACGACTCCAAAGAGACGTCAAAGTTTGAACTTAAATTAAAAATTGTTAAAAATGTACATGTCTACGGTTTTCCAACCCCAAATGATACAACAAAGTTTGCGTTTCGGTCCCCATGAATCTCAACCCCAAAAGATACAGTTTTCACAACAACAAGACATAAAGTTTAAAATGTTCAAGTAAGAATGGGAGGAAAAACAAGTAGACGCCAAGCCATACACACAACTTCCATCCAATGCATGCTCCATGCTACACTTCATCGGTTACCTGAAACACATGCTAAATTTGGTCAACAAAAACGTTGAGTGGAATTCATAGGTTTTATAATTCATTTTGAACATATGTGTAACAAAATCATTCACGATCATTCATAGACTTGTCGATCAAACAATCTATTTTCAAGGTTATGACAATTGTGTTTAGGCTCATGACACTAAACCGTTAACTCAATCACCCGCGTAATAATTACCGGCGTGATTCAGATGAAACCAGTGCCCCTACTAAAGGCATCAGTTGCAATTATACCTTATCTCTTATCACAAATTCTCCGTCCGCAGGGGGTATCAACGTACTAGCCCTCGTCTTGGATAGGGTAGTCAACACCATAGTACTATCACTTTGTATAAGCGGCTATTTCCAATCCACGCTAGGATTAAACAATAGTTAATAGTTCATAAAATTAGGGCCTTTTGCAACTAGGTACTCAACACAATTTCGAAGGCAACATTCGGGTCCAACAATCATTCATGACACAAGTTCATTTTGGAAAACTAGCATGCATTTCCCTCGCGGGTAAAACAATTTAAAACAATAATAAGCGAGGCTATAAATTCACACCTTATATAACAAAGTAGTCGACGATTCGAGTGACGGTCACTGACGACGATGAGGATGACCGGGTAAATCAACACCTATCAAACCAATAACGCGTAATGAGTAATCTCATTTATAAACCTTAAGTAATGTATATAATACATACATATTAGGAAATTGTGATAATTACAACTCACACCAAAACCAAACAAATAAGTGTTACTCGTTTTATATCATTAGCCCATGTTATTAACGTTATTCCCTTTTACACATTTTTCGCCGATACTTACCAAAAGTACGGACTGTTTTACAAGACTTAAACCTTTTTATAAAAATTGAGAAAATTCTCAAAAATACCTTAAGACCTGTAGAAAACACATATTTAATCCCATTAAAAGTTTTCGCTTTTATGACCCGTTACTCAACACTTTACTAAAACTACGTTTTTCGGACTGAAATTGCACTTTGACCAAGTCGGACTCATTTGACCCATTTAAAATATTCCATTGACCCATTTGACACCTAAGTCTAATAATAGACTCAAATATGCAGGTTTGAGACCAAAAATCAACCTTTGACCATTTACCAAGCTAAACCTATAGTCCCCGGGATTTGACCTAAAACCAAGCATAATTTCGGATTATGAAGGTTTTCATCTCCCGGTACACGAATTTCAAAACATCATAACTTTTGACACGTTAGGAGTCATAAGCTCTATCTTATACCAAATCGAAGCTAAGAAGACGTCTACAGCTATATCCTAGTCACAAGACCTGTTTACAAAATAATGTTTAAGAAAACACTCCAAACTTTCTGCCTAAAATCACCTATCCCAAAATCATTCCAACGCTCGTTTCCAAACCAATTTATCGACACTAGACATCAACCTAAGCACTCCTAATTATACCCAATCACACTAATCAGTCCTAAACACCCTAATAATCAAATCCATCATAAAACCCAATCACAAAATCAAACATGCAAATGGTTTTACCCATTCAAAAACATGTAAAAACAAGATTACATACAAAATCCATCAACAAAATATCAACCATCATGATCCCCCAAACACCCCCTTTGTGCCGTGGGGTTTGGGTGATCAAAACCCCTCAACCAAATTGATTTTGTTTGATTTGTTTGGTGATTATACATCCTACATACATGAATTAAACATGCATACATCCAATTTACATCAAAACCCACTTTGAAAAATCCATTGATTTTTGGAAAAAATTTGTGGATGCATGTATGATTAAAGTACATGAAAAGGATGGGAATGAAGTAATTAGATGTGGTCTAAACTTACTTTTGATCAAAACAAGCTAGAAAAAAAATGGTGGTGGTGGTTTGGTGGTGTTTGGCCGTCGGCCTAAAGAGAGAAAAAATATAAGCTTTCTTTTGTCCTTGAGTAAAAACGTCCTCATAAGTTTACGGGATTGACTCACTAGTCATTTTGGAAAATTTTACGGGAGTCGGGGATCATCCCGAACACTCCAAAATATTTTTAGGACACTTTAAATGTACCCGGAAAGCAATAAAACTCACCTGACTCGACTTAACACGAACCGAAAGTAAAATTCTCGAAAAATTATAATATCGATAAAACGACAATAATCATATAAATTTGGGCATCCATCGGGATCGTAGTCGTCATCGTCCTTCTTAAATCGTCAATCGTCAAAATTATAACCTCGAATATCGGTTTCAACCAAAATGATAAAATATATATCAAATAAAATTTATTAAAAATTTCAAAAATAAGCGTAATTTAGGGTAATGTAAGTGACCTCGGTTATAGGGTATCACATCCACCCCTTCTTAAAGAGAGCGACGTCCCGCCGCTCGCCTCTTCTTATACTCACATTCCGTGCCGCTAGAACAGATGAGGATACCTTTCCTTGAAAAAGTCCTCACGTTCCCAAGTGTATTCCGGTCCACGCCTAGAATTCCATCGAACCTTCACAATGGGAATCCTACTATGCTTCAGCCTCTTGACCTCTCGGTCTATAATTTCCACGGGTTCTTCCACGAAATGCATTTTGTCGTCCAGTTGAATCTCGTCCAAAGGAATCACCAATTCCTTGTGCGCCAAACTCTTCTTCAAATTTGATACGTGAAACGTGTCGTGAATAGCACTAAGCTCGTTCGGTAACTCTAACTTATACGCTACTGGTCCAATTCGTTTAACGATCTTAAATGGTCCAATATACCTCGGACTCAACTTTCCTTTCTTCCCAAAACGAATTACACCCTTCCACGGCGAAACCTTAAGCATAACCATATCTCCGACTTCAAATTCCAACGGTTTTCTTCTGTTATCGGCATAACTCTTCTGTCGGCTTCTCGCAGCAAGTAATCGGTTCTTGATTTGCACAATCTTCTCGGTCGTCTCCAAAACTATTTCGGGTCCAGTCAATTGGCTTTCTCCTACTTCACTCCAACACACAGGTGATCTACGCTTCCTTCCATACAACGCTTCTAATGGTGCAGCCTTGATGCTCGCATGGTAACTATTATTATACGAAAACTCCACTAAAGGCAAGTGGCGTTCCCAACTTCCTCCAAAATCAATCACGCATGCTCGGAGCATGTCCTCCATCGTCTAAATAGTTCGTTCACTCTGGCCATCAGTCTCCGGGTGATAAGCCGTGCTCAAACTCAATTCAGTACCCATCGCACGTTGAAGTGATTTCCAAAATTCCGAAGTAAACCTACTATCGCGATCCGAAATAATCGATAAAGGTACTCCATGTCTGCAAACGATCTCCTTCACGTACACACTGGCCAGCTTCTCCATACTGTCCGTCTTCTTCATAGGTAAGAAATGAGCAGATTTCGTCAATCTATCCACTATTACCCAAATCATATCACATCCACTAGGAGTTCTGGGTAAACCCGTCACGAAATCCATAGCGATTTTCTCCCATTTCCATTCGGGGATCTCTGGTTGTACCAACAACCCAGACGGCTTCTTATGTCCGACTTTAACCTTCGCACAAGTCAAACACTTACTAACGTAACGAGCAATATCCGCCTTCATATTCGGCCACCAATAGACTTTCTTCAGGTCATGATACATTTTATCCGATCCAGGATGTATCGAGTACTTCGACTTATGAGACTCGTTCATAACCAAATCTCGTACTCCAGGCTTTCCTTCCTCGAATGGACACAACGGTAACCAAATCCGATTCTCGAAATATCTCAGCCCGTCTGACCTAACCACAAAAAGAGGTTTCAACATTCTTCCCAAGTTCTCAGCATCAACATTCTCTTTCATTAATCCCTTCTCTTGAGCCTTCAGTATTGTTTCGGTTAATTCAACACCCTCAGTCATCACTAAAGCTCTGACTCTCAAAGGTTTCTCTCGATCCTTCCTACTAAGTGCATCCACGACATTCGCTTTACCAGGATGGTAGAGAATTTCACAGTCATAGTCACTCAGTAATTCTACCCATCGCCTCTGTCTCATGTTCAACTCCTTTTGGTCTAAAATGTGCTGCAAACTCTTGTGGTCGGTGAATACAACACACTTCGTCCCATACAAATAATGTCTCCATAATTTCAACGCAAAAACCACAGCTCCTAATTCCAAATCATGCGTCGTGTAGTTCTCTTCATTCTTCCTCAGTTGTCTCGATGCGTAAGCAATCACCTTCTCACGCTGCATCAACACAGCTCCATAACCCTTTCGAGATGCGTCACAATACACTACAAAGTCTTCGGTTCCTTCAGGTAATGACAATATCGGCGTAGAACATTACTTGTCCTTGAGTGTTTTGAAAGCGAATTCTTCCTCATCTCCCCATTCATACACCCTATTCTTCTCGGTAAGCTTTGTTAATGGCTTCGCAATCAACGAAAATCCTTCAATGAATCTCCGATAATACCCAGCTAAACCAAGGAATTGTCGAACTTCAGTCGGCGTTGTCGGTGCCGACCATTCCCTGATCGCTTCGACCTTGGCAGGATCCACGCGAACTCCTTTGCTATCAATTACGTGACCAAGGAATTGCACAGACTCTAACCAAAACTCACACTTCGAGAACTTCGCATACAGCTTCTCTTTCTTCAGCAGATCCAATATCTTTCTCAGGTGCTTCTCGTGCTCTTCCTTACTCTTAGAGTAAATAAGAATATCATCGATAAAAACAATGACAAACTTATCTAGGTACGGCTTGCATACTCGATTCATAAGGTCCATGAATACAGCAGGCGCGTTTGTCAACCCAAAAGGCATCACTCGAAATTCGAAGTGTCCATACCGCGTACGAAAGGCAGTTATAGGAATATCCTCCTCTCTCACACGCAGTTGATGATACCCTGACCTCAAGTCGATCTTTGAGTATACACAGGAACCTTGTAATTGATCAAACAGATCGTCAATCCTCGGCAATGGATACCGATTCTTAATCGTCAGCTTGTTGAGCTCTCTATAGTCAATACACATCCGAAATGACCCATCTTTGTTCTTCACAAACAACACTGGCGCTCCCCATGAGGATGAGCTCGGTCTAATAAATCCCTTATCCATCAACTCCTTCAGTTGATCCGATAACTCCTTTAACTCTGATGGTGCTAATCGATAGGGCGTACGAGCAACTGGTGCAGCTCCCGGCATCAAATCGATTCGAAATTCAACTTCACGGGTGGGTGGTAAACCTGGCAACTCGTCTGGAAAAACTTCCGGATATTCGCGAATTACAGGTACCTCTTCTAACTTCGCCTCTAAGTCACCGTCACTAGAAACTTGTTCCAAAAACACATCGCATCCATCTTCTACATACTTCATCATTTTCAAACAAGAGATCACCTTCAAACGAGAAGTGCATTCATCTCCCTTCATAGTCAAGACTCTATTCCTCAACGGGATCTGAACTAATCTCTCTCCACAGACGATAACGGCACTATGCGCCATCAGCCAATCCATTCCAACGATCACATCAAACGATCCTAGCTCTATGGGTATTAAGTCGATTTCAAAAGCGTAATTTCCTAACTTCAAGGTACACCCTTTCAGTATAGAATTTGTACTAACGATTTTCCCATCGGCTAATTCCACGTTATAACTAGTCGTTAACAATACCGGTTTTCTATCGATATGACGACTAAATTTAACATCTACGAAACTCTTGTCGGAACCAGAATCAAACAATATACTAGCATAACAAGCGTCTAGCAAAAACGTACAGGTAACCACGTTAGGACCTTGTGGTTTATCAACCGTCCCTACTTGATACACGGCAGCAACATTGTTACCTCCTTGCCTGTTTCAAACCTTCGGGCAATTTCCTTGCTTATGTCCTCTTTCTCCACATCCAAAACAACCCATCACTCTCGTAGCATTTGCCCCAGTAGCTACCCCCTTTGCTCGGCAATCTGACATCCTATGGCCCGCTTTTCCACACTTGCCGCACGCAGGTGGGCAACTCCCTACATGGTACAAATTGCATCGACCATAGTGGGGATTCACCTTAGCTCCTCTGGGGTTTGTAACAGCTCTCATCCCATCATTTCTTCTCTGGTTGAACTGCTGACTTGCGGTTCTGACCCTGATTGTTACGGTTTCCACCTCGGTTTTGACCCTGGGATTGATTACTCTAAGCCGCCTCCCACTTCCTCTTGTTTCCTTCAGCAATGAAGTTCTTCTTGTCTTGCAGTTTGACATCCATCAACGCGTGAGCCATTTGGACCGCTTCATCAAAAGACCCAGGCTGAGATGAAGTCGTCTCACCCTTGATATTACCGGACAGACCTTTGATGTACTGCTTCATCTTCTTGCTATCATCGACAAAGGCATCAGGACACAAAAGGCTTAATTCATTAAACCTCCTGGTATAAGCAGTGATATTATTGTTTCTCAAGGTCAAGTGCCTCAACTCATCTTCCAATTGACCCAGCTCCTCTTCGGGACATAACTTCTTGGTCAAAAGAGCCTTAGTAGCAGTCCAAGTTCTTGCATTCGCTACTGCTAACCCAACAGTGGCTACTTGAATGTTCCACCAACTCAATGCGTCATCAAGAAATGTAGCAGCCGCAAACTTAACCTTATTCGCCTCTGAACAACCACTAATCTCAAAAGTACTCTCGACCTTTTCTAACCATCTCCTGAGTTCTAGAGCTCCGCCAGTTCTACGAAACTGCGTGGGACCGCATTTCATAAAACTAGAGTAAGTAAACTCTCTTGGGGCTTGCTGTCTCCCCACATTTCTGCCTTGATCTGGGTTTCTATCTGCTCGATCTGCTTCTAGTGCATTCGCAATGGCTTCCTGAATCATCGTGTTCACACGGGTTGCTGTTAGCTTTGGAGGAATGGTGAGTTCTCAAATACACCTCTCTGCAAAGACAGGGAAAATAGAAAAACAATGTAAGTATACACATCAAGATTAAGATGGATTTCTCTTTCAAGACATAATATAAATACAATGACACATCACTACAAGGTTACTAATATTCATCGATTCACATCACAAAAGAGCAAATTAAAGACATATCACAGATCATGAAAGGTAAACATGGATTGTATTGATAAATCAACCAAAATTGTGACAAATATTGCCACTACAACCATTCACCATAAAACTTAAGTCCTCAAGTTTTTCGTCACAATACCATCATACAAAAGTCTAAAATATTTCTATTACAACGATCAAAGATAAAATACAATACAAGCAACTAGTCACGTGGTGATCCACACGACCTCTTGGATGGCGGTTCATCTTCATCCTCCTCGGGTTTTTCGTCGCTATCTTCCTCGCCCTCTTCATCCATCTTCCTCTTTCCTTTGTCATTCGGCCCACATTCAGTCGCCTTCTTCGTTCCAGAAGTAGACCCACACTCAACTGCTACCTGATTTCCAACAGTGATACAGACACCTCTAGCAGGTGGCTGGACCATGAAATCATTAGCTTCCATTTCCAAGTCATCCACAAATCTCCAATCCGGGGGCAAGGATGCTCTCACTCGATGCTCCCAACTTTGCATCCTAGTCAATCTCGCTTGATCTTCCCTAACTCGTTCAAGACTGGCACTCAAGTTCGCTATCATCAATCTCAGACTGTTGATATCACTCTTGTTTGCATTTCCATCAAACTCAATCCTTGAAGTTCTTTCCAACAACCTCTGGTGTGCCCTCTCATTCTTAGTGATGAGATGGCATTTATACATGATCTCATCGTTCTTTTCGGGTTTTAAATGCATAAAAATGTCATAAAATACCATATATATGCTTGTGTTTGTTTACTTGTGTATTTTAGGTATGGATATCGTGCAAAAGACAAAAGATCACAAGATACAAGGAAAAACGGACACGAGAAACGAAGCCGTACAAAGAACCGGGCCCTAATCATGGAATTCTCAACAAATACCCTTGAAGACTTGAAGACAAACAAGATTGATCCTCATTCATTGAAGAAATGACACTTAAAACCCTTGTATATTAATTACAAGTTTGGTCCCTTAAGTTTGTCAAAATTACACAAAAGGTCCTTCAACTTTGAAAAAATGGCAAGATTAGTCCCTCAACAAATCAAAATTGCCAATAATGGTCCCTCATGAAGTCAAAGATACATTGAAGACCTTTGAAGATCAACATTGTCCAAGATCAGCCCTTGAAATATCTCAAAATGGCAAAAACAACCCTTTGAAATCTTTTTCCAAAGTCTTGTGCCAAAACTGCCAAGTCATGAAACTTATTAACAAAGGGATATGAGTTTTGTGGCTGAAATACTTGTTTTAAACTTTTTACCAAAACACAAGGGCTAAAGCTGTGCACATGAAACATTTAAATCAAAAATGCGCCAAACACACAACTTTCCCCCAAAATCGGATCAAAAGAACTACTGTTTACCCTTCTTCACCCCCAGTTTTTACTCCACTTAAACTTAGGGTAAAAATCAATTCCCTTTGCACATGTGTGATTCACACATGCAGAAACCTATCCCACACCAAAAACCCTTAATCCCACTCACTATGGACCCCACCCCCAATTCCCGTTTAACCAATCACAATGCAACTTACTCTCCAAGTTATGTGACGTGGCAAAATCAACAGCTATGATTCATTGCTTCATAACAAAGCTAAAATGAACAGCCTTGATCAATTTGGACAGCTCAAATTCAGAAAACGTCTAGAAGACTCAAGGGCATAATAGAGAATTCAGTTCTAGGGTTTGTGAATAGTGTTTAGCCAGGCATTTGCCTATAAAAGGAGACCTCAACATGTGAGAGTCCCTTTGTTCCAGATTTTAGCTTTTAATCTTTGTAATTCCTTTTTATGAAATAAAGTTCGAATTTCTTAAAATTTTGAGTTCTAATCTGTTATTTATAAAAGTTTGGTGTTTGAGAAGCTAAAATCTGAGTTCCATTATCTTGTTTGAAGGTATTTTAGGCAAGGTTTTAAGTGATAAAGCTTGTACATCAAAAATCAGAAGTTGGCATTATTTTTGATCTCACCTTGTGGTTTGTTCTTCTTAGCAGCTTGGAAGCTGGTACTTGTTTTGCTAGTACCTCAGCTCAAACAATCCAAGGCCTGGATGTAGGTCTTGGAGGTTTGCATCTTCTTCCCTTTTCATTTTATCTTTAAGTTTCTGATTATTTGTGATTTTTGTGGATTTATGCTTGAATCTGTGTTATTGTGGTTGATTATTGTTGATTTGGTTTGTTTTGATGTTATTGAGGTGCTATTGATCTGATTTGTGGGTTGAATCTTCATAAGCCTTTGAAAATTTGTGGAATAAAGTTTTAAAAGGGTGTTTGGGATTATTGCATAAGTTGGATTTGTGGTTTGCTAAGTGTTTGTTTTGTTTAAGCAAGTGTTGGTATCTGTTGTTTGGGTGCTTATGTTCACCTGTTTGCAGGTTTTGTGGGTTTAATCACATAGATTCTTGATTTGGCTATAAAATCTTTAAAAGTTGGTAAAATTGGCTAGGATTTTGAGGACACCTAGATCTAGGCTTAGGCTAGGGCTAACAAGTGCTAAATCATAGTTAATCACACCAGGGTAGAAGGATTTGAGGCTTGAAATTGGATCAAGTGTCAAGTATATCAGCAAAACTTGTCTGCATATTGTTTATTGTTCATCAGAAACATTTTGAGCTTTGATCTTGTTGATTACTTTGATTCAGTGTTTGATTCTTGTTGCTTTGTGTTTGTTCTTAGTTTATATAGCTTGTGTATGCATCATGTTAAGTTTGGTTGGCTCATTGTGGTTAAATCTGCTTATTAAGTGCTTAACTGCTTATTTGCATATCTGGAGCATATCTGGTAACTGTTTGGCTTATTGTGGCTTATTGTGTGAACCATTTTGTGATTTTATTGTTGCTATTGACTCCTTGTGATTCACTGATCACAAGGGTGCCCTTGTTTCCAATTGAATCAAACCAGAACTCTCATATAAGCTTGGTCAAATAGTCAAAGCAGTGGGAACTCCTTTCCCCTGCTAGTTTCCACTGATAGTGCAAATTTGGTGTCAGCTTATCAATAAGCTATAATAGCTTATCCTAACCAGCAACAACTTTGTTTTTGTAATAGGTGCTCATATTTTGACCCATTTGTTCATACTTGAGCATTTGGGTGGTTGACTTTAAGGTTTGACTAGAAAACCAACTCCTTTGACTTTTACATAAGTTCATTTGTGCTTATTCTGGCTTATTGGTTGAGCTTATTGGATTTTTGTTGATTGATATTGCTTATTGAGTCCATTTGAAAGCTTTTGCAAGTTGAATCAAGTTCTGAGGTGCATTATTTCTCAAAAACGACTATTTTGTCGTTTTGTGGATTTTTGCTTTTCTATTTTCTGGCTTATTGAGTGTGCTTTTTGGAATTTTTTTTTGACAGATCTCTTAAGCATCCTAAAAGAGGGTTGTGTGTCAAATTAGAGCTTATGGCATTAGCTTATGGCTTAATGAGCTGAAAAGCCCAATAAGAATAAGCTTTGTGTTTAATAAGCTGTGATAAGCTCATATTCAGCTTTTGGGCCTTTAGAGTTTTGTTCTTAGAATTGAATTTTAAGTCAGATAGGGCTTTTCCAAGTCAATTGGGCCAAGTTTGACTTTTTGGGCCCAAAAGCCCATTTGTGTTGACTGAATTTGGATTTGGCCCATTTGAGGGCCCAATAGGGGTAATTTGGTAATTTCACTTTGATTTTCTGATTATTTAGGTTAAAATAAACTAGTTTGCAAGTTTTTAGAATTTTTGGATTTTTAATATTATTTTAATATTATTTTATTGTTATTTTTGAAATTTCACTTTTTCCAACTTTTTACATTTTTCTTAGGTTAATTACATTAAAATAGGAATTTAGCAACTTTTAGAATAATTTTATCTCTTCTAGATTAATTTTTATAATTATTTTAAGTTTTAATAGTTTTTAAATCATTTTAAATAGTTTTTATTAGTTTTAAAATTTCTAAAAATAGTTTTTAATCTTTTTAGGTTATTTTAGAGGTTTACCAATTGAAAAATCTTTATTTGGGCTTTTTGATAATTTATTTAATTTTTAGGGCTTTAATTAGCATTTAAAAATTGAATATTTAATTATTTAAAAGGTTTGAAAAAGTTTTGATCATTGGTAAACTCTTAGTTTATTATTTTTTATTTTTGGTGAATTTTTGGTAATTTTTAGAATTTATTTTTATTTTTGGGGTTTTTAAGGTTCTACGTTTTAACTTTCTAGTAGTGATTTTTTGTTAATTTTTATTTTTACGTCTTCGTCATCTTCTTTTCTTATCCCCTTCTAAACCAATCATTAATCACAAATCTTGAACATCTTAGTCACACACATATACCTCCTTGGGAAACGAACTTTCATCACCATTAAGGGTCATTAGTGTTGATTTTCCTAAATCATCGCTCGATACTTACCGCTTTTACGCCTTTTTCCTAAAAGGTCGTAATTTACCACAATCACTTTGGCGCCGCTGCCGGGGAGGTGTGTCGTGATTAATTTGTATTGTTGTTTTTAATATTAACCATATAGTATTTGTATTAGTAGAACTCTACTAATACGTATTATCGGTTTTCTGGGTTTTTCTTGTACAAATATTATTACTATATTGTATTAAGTATCACAATAAATTTACAATATCTCTAAAAGTGTGAAAACACAACCTTAATTGGGATTTCATCACTCAATTATTGTATTCGAATCTCAAACAAAAAGAAAAAGGCAAAAATAGATAAATACTTTCGTGAAGCTCGATTTTGAAAAATACAAACTATAAGGTGGGTATAAGGCGGGTATTATAAAATATACCCTAAGGAAAAAGGCTCTTAAGTGCTTCGCGCCGCCTCGTTTCCCCGCTTGCTTGTGAGTATTTTGAGATTGAAGGCTAATCGAGGGTTTTGCCGCCCAAAGTATTATTACGTATAATATATTTGCTTGGTTTCTTTGTGATTAAACTCTCTCGAACAATTTGGTTTTCACCAAAGTTCTAAAGTCATTCGAAGGCGTTCACTCCACGTGATCGTTTTCATCCCTTTGAGGCTTCTTTAATCAAGAGTTTGATTCGAGGAGAGATTTTGTAGATTGTTGTCTACGAAGATACACCAAAATCCAAAAAAATTAAATATCATCAAAAACACAAAAAAATTGAAAATTCACAAAACACCCAAAAAGAATCTTCTTTGCTCACCTCCCATTCTTCGTGAAGTTTATGATCACTCGTAATCAAGCAAAACGAGCTCGTAAACGACTTCAAAAGCAAGCCAATCAAGAGACGTTGATTGTTGAAGAACCTCCAATTGTTGAACCTATTGTAGAACAAGAAGTCGTCATGGCTAATCGTACTATGATGGAGTTGCTACAAGCACCCACCGAGGGTTTTGGAGAGGCTATTGTGATTCCCGCCATCCTTGCGGAGAATTTCGAGATTAAGACGGGTTTAATGTCTATGTTGCAAGCAAATAAGTTTAGAGGTCATGAGAAAGACAACCCGCATTACCACATTAGGAATTTTAACCGTCTCACCGCCACTAGCAAGTTTAAGGATGTTCCACATGACGCCATTAAGATGATGTTGTTTCCATACTCGTTAGATGGACCCTCAAAAATTTGGCTCGAGAAAGAACCGCCAAATTCAATTTTGACATGGGCCGATCTCGTTTCTAAGTTTGTGAACAAGTTTTTTCCACCATCTAAAACAACACACTTGAAAAATGAGATTTCACGATTTGTGCAAAGAAATAATGAAAGTTTTTCAATGGCATGGGAACGATTTAAAGAGATGCTACATGAATGTCCACACCATGATTTTACGGAATTGCATCAAGTGGATACTTTTTATAACGGGCTTAATGAGCATGAACGAGATTATTTGAATGCCGCCGCGGGTGGTAATTTTTTGTGCAAGACGACAAATGAGGCTTTACAAATCATTGAAAGTAGATCTAAGGTTTATAACCCTCGTAACACACCGAGTGTTGCCAATATGGGTTCGTCATCTTCGTCACAATCATCTCGTAGCATTAACGCCTTACATGATGAAGCTAATGAGGAAAATCGGTTTTTTGATAGATTTGCTAATCTAATGTCCCATTGGAAGGCTCAAGAAGCTTCCAATTCCGCTTCGGTTAAAGCGGTTGCTAAGAGTTGTTTATCTTGTGGAGGAGCTCATGATCTTTCCGAGTGCATTACCGCGGATGGTAACACTTCGAGTGCTTATGTAGCAACGGGAACTTACAACCAAATCGGTCAAGGTTCCCGCCAAAATCAAGCTCCACCAAATCAAAATGTTAACAATTATCGAAACAACAACCAAGGTAATTACCAAGACAACACACGTAACTACAACAAGGGGAATTATCAAAATGGGAATGGACAAATTTCTAATCAAAACCAAAACCGTGATTTTCAAAACACTACACAAGGTTTTCAAAATGCTCACACTAAAAATTTGCAAGGAGAATTTTTGGATTATGCTAAAGCAAATGATGCTAAATTTGATAACATGCAACGTGAGATGATTAGCTTAAGGTCCGAGTTGAAAAACGAGTTAAAAAATGAACTTGCTAATGAACTTAAAACTCATGCAAACAAAATGGAAGGAAATGTCCAACGTCTACAACAAAATCAACAAAAGATGGAATTAGGACAACATGAGATTAAGCAAGAGTTATTGAAAGCGGATGCTAGGCAATAAAAATTTGAGGACCGAATGGCTAAGATGTTTGAAGCAATCATGTGTAAACCCTCTTCCTCGGGTGGTCTTCCTAGTGATACCATTGCAAACTCGAAGGGAGAAATGAAGGTTATTACTACACGAAGTGGTAAAACTTTCAAGGAACCAATCTCTCGTCCAAGTACTTCTACGGAGAAGGAAATAGAGAAAGAACCCGAGGTGATGGTCGAAAAGGAGCACATTACAATCCCACGAAGTACCGCTCAAACCACACCTACGGTTGAACCAATACCAATTGTGGAACCCGAGTTTCCAAGGCCGTTGCCTAATGTCCAACCCACACCACCTTTACCCTACCCTTCGAGACGAAAAAAGAGAAGTTGCAAGAACGTAATAAACAACAAATCGAGCTTTTTATAAAAATGTTTCAACAAGTGCATTTTGATGTGAGTTTAGCTGACGCGTTGTTATATATGCCTCGTTTCACTTCCACTTTTAAAAGTATGATGAGCGATAAGGAAAAGCTTTCAAAGCTTGCTAATTGTTCTTCGGTTTATCTTAACCGCATACCGGAAAAAGTTGGTGATCCCGGAAAATTTCTCATTCCTTGTGACATATAAGAAATGAAAGAATGCCTCGCCTTGGCCGATCTTGGTGCGAGCATTAATTTGATGCCATTTTCCATTCGGAAATCGCTTTCGCTTCCGGCTCTCATTCCTTCGAACATGTCCATCGAGATGGCCGATCATTCTACGATTATGGCATGTGGAGTAGCCGAAGATGTTTTCGTGAAAGTGGGGAAGTTCTACTATCCCGTTGATTTTATAGTAGTTGACATCCCCGCGGATCCTCAAGTTCCTCTAATTTTAGGTCGTTCATTTTTAGACACTTCGATATCGCTTATCGATGTTCATGCGAGAACTATCACTTTGAGATTCAACGAAGAGGAACTTGTTATAAACGCTACTCAAAACTCGAAACCTTCTCATGTTTATGCAATCACTACCATCAATCACATTGACATCGTTGATGTGGTTTGCGATGAGTTTTCACAAGAAGTGTTAGGTTTTTCCGATAGCTCGTCAAGTGGCAATCCCACTATTTTGGATCCGTTTCTTGCTAATTCCACACCAAATCTCACTCCATTCCAAGGAGGCAAATTCACTTCAAATGAAATCAACAATGAAGATGAGGTGTTGATTAGTGATGATACTTCTATTCCACCATTTCTTTCGCCGATGGAAGTTATGAGTCTTGAACCAAAATCTTCAATCGAGGAACCACCTATCCTTGAATTGAAAGATCTTCCTTCTCACCTTGAATACGCATTCTTGGAAGGTGATGACAAGTTGCCGGTTATTATTGCAAAAGGTCTTGCTAATAATAAAAAAACCGAGCTCTTGAAAGTTCTTAAGGCTCATAAAGGGGCAATTGCGTTGAAAATTTCCGACATTAAGGGTATTGACCCAAAATTTTGTACTCACAAGATTTTAATGGAGGAAGACTACAAACCCGCAATTCAAAGTCAAAGAAGAGTGAATCCCAAAATTCACGATGTCATTAAAAAGGAGGTCCTTAAACTCCTTGACGCGGGAATGATTTATCCTATATCCGATAGCCCATGGGTGATCCCAATCCATTGTGTCCCTAAAAAGGGAGGAATGACCGTCGTGCCTAATGAAAACAACGAGTTAATTCCCACTCGTGTTGTGACCGGTTGGAGGGTGTGTATTGACTACTGAAAGTTAAATGACGCCACTCGTAAAGACCACTTTCCTTTGCCCTTCATGGATTAAATGTTGGAGCGACTAGCGGGAAATGAATTCTATTGCTTTTTAGATGGTTTTTCCGGTTACTTTCAAATCCCTATCGACCCTCGTGATCAAGAGAAGACTACGTTTACGTGTCCTTATGGAACGTTCGCTTATCGTAGGATGCCTTTCGGACTTTGTAATGCACCCGGTACGTTTCAACGGTGTATGATGGCAATTTTTCACGATATGATCGAGAAGCCGATGGAAGTGTTTATGGATGACTTCTCGGTGTTTGGTAATTCGTTCACGTCATGTTTATCTAATCTCGAACAAATGTTAAAACGTTGTGAAGAAACCAATCTTGTGCTTAATTGGGAAAAATGTCATTTCATGTGTAAACAAGGAATCGTCTTAGGACATAAGGTGTCGAAGGCGGGGATTGAGGTCGATAAAGCTAAGGTAGACGTCATCGCCAAGTTGCCTCATCCCAAAACCGTTAAGGGAGTTAGGAGTTTCCTAGGCCACGCGGGCTTTTATCGTCGTTTCATCAAGGACTTTTCGAAAATTTCTCGTCCTATGACACACCTTCTCGAGAAGGATGCTCCTTTTAACTTCAATGAGGATTGTGTTAAGGCTTTAGAAACTCTCAAAAGGAAAATTACCGAAGCTCCCATTCTTGTTGCACCTAATTGGGAATTACCCTTTGAAATCATGTGCGATTTAAGTGATTATGCTATAGGGGCCGTCTTAGGGCAACGTTATGACAAGCATTTCTGTCCTATCCACTATGCTAGTAAGACGATGACCGAGGCTCAATTAAAGTACACCACAACGGAAAAGGATTTCCTTGCCGTGGTCTATGCTTTTGAGAAATTCCGACCTTATCTCGTCTTGACTAAAAGCATTGTGTATACCGACCATTCGGCTATCAAGTATCTCTTAGCTAAGCAAGATGCTAAGCCGAGATTGCTTCGTTGGATGCTCCTCCTCCAAGAATTTGATGTCACCGTGCTTGACAAAAAAGGAGCCGAGAATCTAGCGGCCGATCATCTCTCTCGTCTAGAAGATCCTCACAAAGATGTTTTCGAGAACAAGGAAATTACCGAAACATTTCCTCTTGAAACTCTCGGTGTAGTGAATTCTAAAGACACCACCCCATGGTTTTCCGACATTGCAAATTACCATGCGGGCAATTTCATAATCAAGGGTATGACGACACAACAAAAACGAAAATTCTTTCGTGACGTCAAGTTCTATTTTTGGGACGACGCTTATCTATTTTGGGTTTATGCGGATCAACTCGTTCGACGTTGTGTGTTTGGTGCCGAAGCTTCTAATATCCTTAGAGCTTGTCACGAGGGACCCACGGGAGGTCACCACGGTGCTAATATCACGGCTAAGAAAGTGTTCGATGCCGGTTTCTTTTGGCCTTCTATCTATCGTGATGCACACGAACTTGTGAAGTCGTGTGATTCGTGCCAACGTCAAGGAAAATCGTCTCAACGTGATGAAATGCCACAAAACATAATTCAAGTATGTGAGATTTTCGACATTTGGGGAATAGACTTTATGGGGCCGTTCCCATCGTCTCATGGCAACAAATATATCCTCGTCGCGGTGGACTACCTTTCTAAGTGGGTGGAAGCTAAGGCTTTGCCTACTAATGATGCTCGTGTGGTAGTGAAGTTTTTGGAGCAATTATTCTCTCGGTTCGGAACCCCTTGTGCTATTATAAGCGATCGTGGAACCCATTTTTGTAATGACCAATTCGAAAAGGTTCTAAAGAAATATGGAGTTACTCATCGTCTTTCTACGGCTTATCACCCGCAAACGAGTGGGCAAGTCGAGGTTTCGAACCGAGCTTTGAAGAGGATTTTAGAGAGGTCAATTGGAGAAAACCGTGATTCATGGTCCGACAAACTCGATGACGCTTTATGGGCCTTTAGGACCGCTTATAAGACACCTATCGGTTGCACTCCTTATAAGTTAGTCTATGGGAAGAATTGTCATTTGCCCATTGAGTTGGAGCATAAGGCATACTGGGCCCTTAAGCATGCAAATTTTGACTTGAAGACCGCGGGAGATCACCGAAAAATACAATTGAATGAATTGGATGAATTAAGAGATAATGCTTATGAAAATTCATTAATTTTTAAAGAAAAGACTAAAAAGTTTCATGATTCAAAGATTAAAAACCGGGTTTTTAACGTTGGTGATCAAGTGTTGCTTTTTAACTCTCGTCTTAAGATATTTTCCGGGAAATTGAAATCTCGTTGGTCGAGTCCGTTCACCATTACACAAGTGTTTCCATATGGGACCATTGAGCTAGCTCAAGATGATGGTCCTAATTTCAAGGTGAATGGACATAGGCTTAAGCACTACATTGGTGGGGAAATTCCTTCAATGGTTTCCCTCGACCAAGTCACCTTCCCCAATGATAATTAGCATTGAGGGGATCGAGTCGAGCTCATGACTCGGTAATCAAAAACGAGATGCCTCGTGGGGGAGATCCCATGCTTATCTTTTATACTCACTATTCACTAATAAGGGGACTTGTACCCTTTCAACTCGTTGTCTCGTGGTTGTTTGTGATTGTGTTATCTAGATCATCATCATCATCTACGATTGAAGACTCTCGTGTTCGTTTACGTGAGCCTCCATCGTTCGTTTGAAGAAGTTTTTCACGATTCCATGACATATCCTTTATTATTCTAACAATTATCTTTTAGCATACTTAATAAATGGCTTTAGATATATTGTTGATCACCCTTTCCATGCTAGATCCTAAGCATTCGACTCTTCGTCTCTAGTATGGGGGTGCTCCACCTTTAGACTCGAAACATTGAGGACAATGTTTACTTTTAGTATGGGGGGGGGGGGGGGTGAATAGGTACTTGCTTTGCTACGCCCTCACGCTTTCCAACTTTCTATGTTATGTTTTGCTAATAAGGCTAAAAATGGCCAAATTTTAAATTTTTTTTAGTTTTAATAAGTGTTTTTAAGACACGAATGTATATTTTCTGTTGGGTAGAATAAGAGTTAATTTTTGACTTGATGGGCATTTGGAGCCATTTACATTCCTTAACCCGCTCAATTCAAGTTTTGCTAGACTTTTACATAGGGAGCTTTAAAACGCGAAAGTCTTAATTCATACGGGTTAAGAACAAGAACTTTTCGCAAGTTCCTATAATTGATTCTAGAAAGTTACTTATCAAGGGAACTATAAAACACTTTCTCTAAACTTGAAAAAGTCCAAGAAAGTGCAAGATCCTATAGGTGGCTTGAAAACCCAAAACTTTGATTTGATATAGTCTTAATGAAAGCTAATCCAAATTTGGCTTAATTTTGACTTGCATGGCTAAGTATTCACGAGTCTCTTTAATTAGAGGTCTTTATATAGTGAAGAACGAGAAATGATAGAGTTAGACAAGTGATCATGCTAAACGTAGAACATGAAAGTGTTCTTTCAAAAACTCATATGTTTTTAATTATGGCTTTTTCTTCCCATAAGATCAATGCATTAGGAATAAATCATAATTGCAATAAGTAAGGTCGTACGATTTGAAAGGTTACTTAGCCTCTAGCGTAAGATCGTTTAAAAGTTGCTCGGGGTTGAATAGAGTTCATAGCCAAGGCATAACTTATTGAAGCGGGACGCGAAGATTGGCGATTATCCAAAAAGGCCCTAACAAGGCATGAGGAGCTCTATTTTTGCTAAAGATCCAAAGATGATGTGAAGTATCATTATTCCTAAATCAATATGAAGGATCGAGACACACGACGAAAAGCAATTACTCCCTAAATATCATGGAGAAAGTCTATCCAAAAAGACCCTAACAAGGTATGAGGATAAATATATCCATGTCCGAAAAGGAGGCGGATCGTTGTATATCAAAATCCAAAGTAAAGATTGAAGAAAAATGATGAAGTCGTGGTCCAATATGAAGAATCTCTCAAAAACGTCAAATGAAAAAATTCCAAATATATGAAGAGAAGACCATAATTTCAAGAACGTCTTCCCAAGATTTGAAGTATGAAGTACATGCCAAATATTGGTCCGAGAAAGGTCTCAAATCGTGAAACGAGTAATGCCAAGATATGAACTTAAGGAGATACACGAGAAGCCGTTTTAAAAGATTTTGTCCTTCGACTAACTATTGATCAAATCGTGCTACTTTGCTTTCGGACCATAACTACTCAAATAAGTCAATATGAATCACTCGTGATCCATGACAAATAGATAAAAAAATGCTAGTAACCCATTTCTTTTATAATAACTAGGATTGCGGGGAGAAAAAGTATTACACAATTTGGACGTATGAGTAGTGTTAGCATTGTGACTTGTACCAACAATGATCTCGTTTTTTCACTTAGCATGGAATGTATGACAATCAAGG
This sequence comes from Glebionis coronaria, assembly GCA_025667525.1. Taxonomy (NCBI): domain Eukaryota; kingdom Viridiplantae; phylum Streptophyta; class Magnoliopsida; order Asterales; family Asteraceae; genus Glebionis; species Glebionis coronaria. The sequence goes on from CM046876.1 coordinate 182,619,727, forward strand.
ATGACGAAGTTTACTCTAAGGGACATTCACTTGTTTCTATTCTTTGACCCTAAAAGTCACTTTTCGTGATGAAAATCATACATTATGTCTTTACACATCTTCGTAGTATGTTGCAAGTCTTTTACTCTTCAATAAAGGTTAATAAAATTGAACCTTGGTGATGCTTAGATACTTTATTCTAGCATTGCGTGAGGGCACGGCAATGGCTTAGTATGGGGGAGTGATGAGATGGCATTTATACATGATCTCATCGTTCTTTTCGGGTTTTAAATGCATAAAAATGTCATAAAATACCATATATATGCTTGTGTTTGTTTACTTGTGTATTTTAGGTATGGATATCGTGAAAAAGACAAAAGATCACAAGATACAAGGAAAAACGGACACGAGAAACGAAGCCGTACAAAGAACCGGGCCCTAATCATGGAATTCTCAACAAATACCCTTGAAAACTTGAAGAAAAACAAGCTGATCCTCATTCATTGAAGAAATGACACTTAAAACCCTTATATATTAATTACAAGTTTGGTCCCTTAAGTTTGTCAAAATTACACAAAAGGTCCTTCAACTTTGAAAAAATGGCAAGATTAGTCCCTCAACAAATCAAAATTGCCAATAATGGTCCCTCATGAAGTCAAAGATACATTGAAGACCTTTGAAGATCAACATTGTCCAAGATCAGCCCTTGAAATATCTCAAAATGGCAAAAACAACCCTTTGAAACCTTTTTCCAAAGTCTTGTGCCAAAACTGCCAAGTCATGAAACTTATTAACAAAGGGATATGAGTTTTGTGGCTGAAATACTTGTTTTAAACTTTTTACCAAAACACAAGGGCTAAAGCTGTGCACTTGAAACATTTAAATCAAAAATGCGCCAAACACACAACTTTCCCCCAAAATCAGATCAATAGAACTACTGTTTACCCTTCTTCACCCCCAGTTTTTACTCCACTTAAACTTAGGGTAAAAATCAATTCCCTTTGTACATGTGTGATTCACACATGCAGAAACCTATCCCACACCAAAAACCCTTAATCCCACTCACTATGGACCCCACCCCCAATTCCAGTTTAACCAATCACAATGCAACTTACTCTCCAAGTTATGTGACGTGGCAAAATCAACAGCTATGATTCATTGCTTCATAACAAAGCTAAAATGATCAGCCTTGATCAATTTGGACAGCTCAAATTCAGAAAATGTCTAGAAGACTCAAGGGCATAATAGAGAATTCAGTTCTAGGGTTTGTGAATAGTGTTTAGCCAGGCATTTGCCTATAAAAGGAGACCTCAACATGTGAGAGTCCCTTTGTTCCAAATTTTAGCTTTTAATCTTTGTAATTCCTTTTTATGAAATAAAGTTTGAATTTCTTAAAATTTTGAGTTCTAATCTGTTATTTATAAAAGTTTGGTGTTTGAGAAGCTAAAATCTGAGTTCCATTATCTTGTTTGAAGGTTTCTGAGGCAAGGTTTTAAGTGATAAAGCTTGTGCATCAAAAATCAGAAGTTGGCATTATTTTTTATCTCACCTTGTGGTTTGTTCTTCTTAGCAGCTTGGAAGCTGGTACTTGTTTTGCTAGTACCTCAGCTCAAACAATCCAAGGCCTGGATGTAGGTCTTGGAGGTTTTCATCTTCTTCCCTTTTCATTTTCTCTTTAAGTTTCTGATTATTTGTGATTTTTGTGGATTTATGCTTGAATCTGTGTTATTGTGGTTGATTATTGTTGATTTGGTTTAGTTTGATGTTATTGAGGTGCTATTGATCTGATTTGTGGGTTGAATCTTCATAAGCCTTTGAAAATATGTGGAATCAAGTTTTAAAAAGGTGTTTGGGATTACTGCATAAGTTGGATTTGTGGTTTGCTAAGTGTTTGTTTTGTGTAAGCAAGTGTTGGTATCTGTTGTTTGGGTGCTTATATTCACCTGTTTGCAGGTTTTGTGGGTTTGATCACATAGATTCTTGATTTGGCTATAAAATCTTTAAAACTTGGTAAAATTGGCTAGGATTTTGAGGACACCTAGATCTAGGCTTAGGCTAGGGCTAACAAGTGCTAAATCATAGTTAATCACACCAGGGTAGAAGGATTTGAGGCTTGAAATTGGATCAAGTGTCAAGTATATCAGCAAAACTTGTCTGCATATTGTTCATTGTTCATCAGAAACATTTTGAGCTTTGATCTTGTTGATTACTTTGATTCAGTGTTTGATTCTTGTTGCTTTGTGTTTGTTCTTAGTTTATATAGCTTGTGTATGCATCCTGTTAAGTTTGGTTGGCTCATTGTGGTTAAATCTGCTTATTAAGTGCTTAACTGCTTATTTGCATATCTGGAGCATATCTGGTAACTGTTTGGCTTATTGTGGCTTATTGTGTGAACCATTTTGTGATTTTATTGTTGCTATTGACTCCTTGTGATTCACTGATCACAAGGGTGCCCTTGTTTCCAATTGAATCAAACCAGAACTCTCATATAAGCTTGGTCAAATAGTCAAAGCAGTGGGAACTCCTTTCCCCTGCTAGTTTCCACTGATAGTGCAAATTTGGTGTCAGCTTATCAATAAGCTATAATAGCTTATCCCAACCAGTAACAACTTTGTTTTTGTAATAGGTGCTCATATTTTGACCCATTTGTTCATACTGGAGCATTTGGGTGGTTGACTTTAAGGTTTGACTAGAAAACCAACTCCTTTGACTTTTACATAAGTTCATTTCTGCTTATTTTGGCTTATTGGTTGAGCTTATTGGATTTTTGTTGATTGATATTGCTTATTGAGTCCATTTGAAAGCTTTTGCAAGTTGAATCAAGTTCTGAGGTGCATTATTTCTCAAAAACGACTATTTTGTCGTTTTGTGGATTTTTGCTTTTCTATTTTCTGGCTTATTGAGTGTGCTTTTTGGAATTTTTTTGACAGATCTCTTAAGCATCCTAAAAGAGGGTTGTGTGTCAAATTAGAGCTTATGGCATTAGCTTATGGCTTAATGGGCTGAAAAGCCCAATAAGAATAAGCTTTGTGTTTAATAAGCTGTGATAAGCTCATATTCAGCTTTTGGGCCTTTAGAGTTTTGTTCTTAGAAATGAATTTTAAGTCAGATAGGGCTTTTCCAAGTCAATTGGGCCAAGTTTGACTTTTTGGGCCCAAAAGCCCATTTGTGTTGACTGAATTTGGATTTGGCCCATTTGAGGGCCCAATAGGGGTAATTTGGTAATTTCACTTTGATTTTCTGATTATTTAGGTTAAAATAAACTAGTTTGCAAGTTTTTAGAATTTTTGGATTTTTAATATTTTTTTAATATTATTTTATTGTTATTTTTGAAATTTCACTTTTTCCAACTTTTTACATTTTTCTTAGGTTAATTACATTAAAATAGGAATTTAGCAACTTTTAGAATAATTTTATCTCTTCTAGATTAAATTTTATAATTATTTTAAGTTTTAATAGTTTTTAAATAATTTTAAATAGTTTTTATTAGTTTTAAAATTTCTAAAAATAGTTTTTAATCTTTTTAGGTCATTTTAGAGGTTTAACAATTGAAAAATCTTTATTTGGGCTTTTTGATAATTTATTTCATTTTTAGGGCTTTAATTAGCATTTAAAAATTGAATATTTAATTATTTAAAAGGTTTGAAAAAGTTTTGATCATTGGTAAACTCTTAGTTTATTATTTTTTATTTTTGGTGAATTTTTGGTAATTTTTAGAATTTATTTTTATTTTTGTGGTTTTTAAGGTTCTACGTTTTAACTTTCTAGTAGTGATTTTTTGTTAATTTTTATTTTTACGTCTTCGTCATCTTCTTTTCTCATCCCCTTCTACACCAATCATTAATCACATATCTTGAACATCTTAGTCACACACATATACCTCCTTGGGAAACGAACTTTCATCACCATTAAGGGTCATTAGTGTTGATTTTCCTAAATCATCGCTCGATACTTACCGCTTTTACTCCTTTTTCCTAAAAGGTCGTAATTTACCACAATCACTTATCAAACCTTTTGATTACCATGGTCTCCACCACAAACCGCTCGTACATCAACCTATCCATTCTCCTCAAACGACCTTCGGGGTCCCAATAGTGTCTTGGTCTCGGAAAATAGACCCTCGCGATATTCTCATGAATAGATTGTGATTTAGATGTATTGCTGGATTCTGCACCACTCCCATACTTACTCGAATAAACCCCGACACTGTCCTCAGGTAGTCCTTACAATTGTCCATCGGGGGACGAACGGGTTGCTGCTCATATCGGTCGGTCGGAGGCACTTCATAACCCTTTGGCGAATTTGGAGATTGAAATAATTCAGGTTCGGTATGACCGACAGCGTTCTCGGGAATTCCATCATCCACCAGTTCCTCTTCCTCTTCCTCAGAATCCTCACTACCATCGCTACTAATACTGAAGTTGTCCACGTCACTTTTGTCACTGTCATTTCCCGGCTCTACCGCATCTTCTGGAGCGATCCATCCATTATCATTATTCGGCGGGTTCGGAGGAAACGGTCCCCCTTCGTGTCCTACGACATAATCGTCTCCATTTCCGTTAGGCGGTACCTCGGCCATTCCTGCAATAACAGAGAATTTTGAAGGGTACGTAAGATTACTATTCAATATTTATAAGTACATGCATGCGAATGCAATGCAAAGGTGGTACACATGCCCAAAATGCGATAATATGATGCTCATGCATAAGTAATACAAGAATTACGGTATCGGGTACTCCACGTATAATTTCCAACGTTTACATATAGTAGTTCAATATCTACGTAATAAATACCCACATATATACTTCAACTCAAAAGTATACATCGATACCATGAATACAAAAATAAACCTTACCGGAGCCATGCAGGATAGTTGTGTGTGCTTGGACAATTTCTTACGACACCAAAAGTTATAGTTTAGGAATTTTTCAAAACGACCTAGTTCTCTATAACTCATGGCTCTGATACCAATCTCTAACATCCCACCAAATGCTATGCGCAGCGGAACTACAACATTTGGGTGCTAGGCAGTTATCATCGCACACAAGATATATCGAATGACTCCAAAGAGACGTCAAAGTTTGAACTTAAATTAAAAATTGTTAAAAATGTACATGTCTACGGTTTTCCAACCCCAAATGATACAACAGAGTTTGCGTTTCGGTCCCCATGAATCTCAACCCCAAAAGATACAGTTTTCTCAACAACAAGACATTAAGTTTAAAATGTTCAAGTAAGAATGGGACGAAAAACAAGTAGACGCCAAGCCATACACACAACTTCCATCCAATGCATGCTCCATGCTACACTTCATCGGTTACCTGAAACACATGCTAAATTTGGTCAACAAAAACGTTGAGTGGAATTCATAGGTTTTAGAATTCATTTTGAACATATGTGTAATAAAATCATTCACGATCATTCATAGACTTGTCGATCAAACAATCTATTTTCAACGTTATGACAATTGTGTTAAAGCTCATGACACTAAACCGTTAACTCAATCACCCGCGTAATAATTACCGGCGTGATTCAGATGAAAGCAGTGCCCCTACTAAAGGCATTAGTTGCAATTATACCTTATCTCTTATCACAAATTATCCGTCCGCAGGGGTATCAACGTACTAGCCCTCGTCTCGGATAGGGTAGTCAACCCCATAGTACTATCACTTTGTATAAGCGGCTATTTCCAATCCACTCTAGGATTAAACAATAGTTAATAGTTCATGAAATTAGGGCCTTTTGCAACTAGGTACTCAACACAATTTCGAAGGCAACATTCGGGTCCAACAATCATTCATGACATATGTTAATTTTGGAAAACTAGCATGCATTTCCCTCGCGGGTAAAACAATTTAAAACAATAATAAGCGAGGCTATAAATTCACACCTTATATAACAAAGTAGTCGACGATTCGAGTGACGGTCACTGGCGACGATGAGGATGCCGGGTAAATCAACACCTATCAAACCAATAACGCGTAATGAGTAATCTCATTTATAAACCTTAAGTACTGTATATAATACATACATATTAGTCAATTGTGATAATTACAACTCACACCAAAACCAAACAAATAAGTGTTACTCGTTTTATATCATTCGTCCATGTTATTAACGTTATTCCCTTTTACACATTTTTCGTCGATACTTACCAAAAGTACGGACTGTTTTACTAGACTTAAACCTTTTTATAAAAATTGAGAAAATTCTCAAAAATACCTTAAGACCTGTAGAAAACACATATTTAATCCCATTAAAAGTTTTCGCTTTTACGACCCGTTACTCAACACTTTACCAAAACTACGTTTTTCGGACTGAAATTGCACTTTGACTAAGTCAGACTCATTTGACCCATTTAAAATATTCCATTGACGCATTTGACACCTAAGTCTAATAATAGACTCAAATATGCAGGTTTGAGACCAAAAATCAACCTTTGACCATTTACCAAGCTAAACCTATAGTCCCCGGGATTTGACCTAAAACCAAGCATAATTTCGGATTATGAAGGTTTTCATCTCCCGGTACACGAATTTCAAAACATCATAACTTTTGACTCGTTAGGAGTCGTAAGCTCTATCTTATACCAAATCGAAGCTAAGAAGACGCCCTACAACTATATCCTAGTCACAAGATGTGTTTACAAAATAATTTTTAAGAAAACACTCCAAACTTTCTGCCTAAAATCACCTATCCCAAAATCATTCCAACGCTCGTTTCCAAACCCATTTATCGACACTAGACATCAACCTAAGCACTCATAATCATACCCAATCACACTAATCAGTCCTAAACACCCTAATAATCAAATCCATCATAAAACCCAATCACAAAATCAAACATGCAAATGGTTTTACCCATTAAAAAACATGTAAAAACAAGATTACATACAAAATCCATCAACAAAATATCAACCACCATGATCCCCCAAACACCCCTTCTGTGCCGTGGGATTTGGGTGATCAAAACCCCTCAACCAAATTGATTTTGGTTGATTTGTTTGGTGATTATACATCCTACATACATGAATTAAACATGCATACATCCAATTTACATCAAAACCCACTTTGAAAAATCCATTGATTTTTGGAAAAAAATTTATGGATGCATGTATGATTAAAGTACATGAAAAGGATGGGAATGAAGTAATTAGATGTGGTCTAAACTTACTATTGATCAAAACAAGCTAGGAAAAAAATGGTGGTGGTGGTTTGGTGGTGTTTGGCCGTCGGCCTAAAGAGAGAAAAAGGGAGAGGGTGAAAAGTTTTTGGAGTGAAAATGTTTAGTGTGTGTGCTTGATTTCCATTTTGTAAAATTAGGAGGGACCTTGGGTGCAATATAAGCTTTCTTTTGTCCTTGAGTAAAAACGTCCTCATAAGTTTACGGGAGTGACTCACTAGTCATTTTGGAAAATTTTACGGGAGTCGGGGATCATCCCGAACACTTCAAAATATTTTTAGGACACTTTAAATGTACCCGGAAAGCAATAAAACTCACCCGACTCGACTTAACACGAACCGAAAGTAAAATTCTCGAAAAATTATAATATCGATAAAACGACAATAATCATAGAAATTTGGGCATCCATCGGGATCGTAGTCGTCATCGTCCTTCTTAAATCGTCAATCGTCAAAATTATAACCTCGAATATCGGTTTCAACCAAAATGATAAAATATATATCAAATAAAATTTATTAAAAATTTCAAAAATAAGCGTAATTTAGGGTAATGTAAGTGACCTCGGTTCTAGGGTATCACACGTTAGAACTCTCAACATCGTTAATTAGCATTTTCCATGAGCTTCACAACGGTATATTATATGACCATCACTTTAAATACGGCTAAAAAATATAATAAGACATGAATGATAACTATTTAAATCATGTAAACACGAACACGAGAACACACTTAATATTAGACACGAGAAAACTATGGGTTACCCTTGTGGGCCCCATCCTACCCGCGGCTAGACACAAGACAAAGGGCCAAGCCCATGCAATTTTTACTATACAAGAAATAAAGAGAAAACTTATGTTCATAATTACAGAAATTAGAAAATAGATAAAACCCTAAATCTCTCTTTTGTCCTCTCTTGGCCGCCGGGTATAGAACACACAAGGGGGTGGGTTGGTTGATTTTGGTGATTGATTTCTCGAAAGGTTGTTAGTGTGTTCATTCTCCTTTGTTTCACGTAATCGACAAACCCTAAACCCTTTTTCTTTTTATGTTCTTGATTAATTGAACACATGAAATCATGGTTTATTAAAAACAAGTAATTAACATGTTAATAAATCATGGGGGGGGGGGGTAAATTAATTATGGTTTATGGGGTGTTTGTTTTGGGCCGATGCAAGAACCAAGACCATAGGGTCTCGGCTTGTTTTTGTTTCACACCCACCGAGACCTCAAGGTCTCGGTGTGTGTTGCGTGTCTCGGCCACAGGAGAAAAGGGAACCCCGACCTCGGTCGGGGTATGTTTGGTGTTCGGTTGGGTCACAACAGAAACAAGGACCACCACCGGCTTAAGTCGGTGGATAAATAAGGAAAACAGGGGGAACCCATGGTTGCGGCAGTAGGGGGAACACCGGCTAGTCGGTGGGAACTCTTGCTAGCCGGCGGCTAGCCATGATCAAGGACACAACCGGCACAGCCGGTGGTTGTTTTGTACAAAAAGTGGCAACCGGCTAAGCCGGTTAGCCATTGTTAAGGGTGCGTTTGGTTGGCCGGTTCATGGGTTAAACTGGTCTGGTTCACGACATGTTTAGATTAAAACACGGGTTCGGGTCATGGGTTATTTTTGCAAGTTAATTATTTTACAAGGTTAATTATTTTTAACAAGATTAAATTAAATTAATTAAAACATGTACATGATTCATTTAATTTATGCATGACTTAGGTTATTAATATTATTATTAATACATGAATTTTAACCTAAGTAATTACCATTTTATTTAGACTATATAATTAATTCATTATAAAAATCATGACTTATAATTAATTAATTTACATGAATAGGTTATATTATTAATACCAAATATTGATACACATTTTAACCTAAGTATTATTACCTTTTTATTTAATTAAATCATGAAATATTTAATTAAATACTTTAACCTATAGTTTATTTAATTTACATGAAATAGCTAATAAACTATACTATTTAACCACACGACTTAAAATATAAATCAGTAAACACTTAAGCTTATATTATTAGCTTAATAATCTAGCTTAATTCTATTTATGTAAACTTTCTCTTTTTAGAAACATATTTAATTAAGACAACTAATCTATTTATGGAAACTTTCTATTTTTAGAAGCTTATCTATTTTAAGCAGAAAATCTATTTTTGGAAACTTTCTATTTTTGAAAACTTTCTATTTTGGAAACCTGCTATTTTTAGAAAGTTACTTATTATTACACAACAAGTATAATAATACAAGAAATACAGGAAATACTTAAACAGAATAGACAGAATACATGATAAACGCAGTATAAGGCTTAAATCAGTAAAACTTGACATGAACATATAAAACAAGCTAAGACATGATATAAAACCAGTTACCTACTCAGTAATCAGATACTTATACACGTATGTATTTATGTAGCATTAGTGATACCGAAGTAGGACTCTCTTCCGTTCGTCTTCTTCGTTCACTGGACACAAGGTACGGCTTCTCCGTCCTTTTAGTATGGACATTCTTCCTTATTAGGATTTTCCGTATGCAGCCAACTATTTTCCCCAGTATATGTTTTATATGTTTTTGAATTGCTTATGTTTAATTAGATACCTAAAGCCATATACATACATGACCAGTTTCACCTAGTTATGGAGGTACCATAACCATAACACTAGAGGCACCAGTGTTATAACGTCACCACGGCGGAGTGATAGCTCGTGGCGTCCTTTCAGTTTTTGGCCATATTATTATTATTATCACGTGGGGCGTATGTGTGCATCCTAGTTTACATGTTTTTAGCAGATTATTCAGGTGAATGTGGTGTGTGCCTTGCATCCTTCACAAGGAGCTGATCCCTCCTACCCAAACCAGTATATTAAATTAGAGGCAGCCCCTCTAATTTGCATGACGAGGTCACCCCTGCAAGTATTCATGCACGTTGATATTTCATGACCTATATTGGCTAATGGTAAACATGTTAAACGGTTTTTAAAAGATAAACATAAGGCTTTTCAAACTATAAAACCAGTTTTACTAAGATATACCAGGTTATCCAGGACTTAGTCTTTTCTGCTGCTTCATGCTTATATGCTTATGTTATTCATGCTTTACTTGTATATCCGTGCACTGAGCGTTATGCTCAGCCGTTTTCCTTTCATGTTCCCAAAACGGCAGGTACTCAGGGACGCTCGTAGACTTTAAGCGTACGTGCATATGGATTGGAAGCTTCCTAGCCTTCTTTACTTTATGCATTTCTTTATACTTTGATACTCATTTCCATGGACATTGTTTAGTCCTTTTCATTTACAGTACTTATGTTTTTGTGTGATGAGTTCTACTTTTGGGATACCGATGTTTGTTTCCGGTATTTCCTTTGTGGTCATGTGATGTTTAATACATTATCCTTGTATGCTTTGATGACAAGTCATAATCATGCGTGACATTTCCATTTACCAAAATAGGGTGTTACACGGGGTGTTACAATTATGGTATCATAGCCTTGGTTTAGACTTATAGCTCTGTAAAACATGACCTGTGACTTACGGGTAGTCACCAGCGTCTTCCTAGAACGGTCAGTTGGTTTTCATGCATTCATTTCATTTTCATTTCATGTATTCATTTCATGCATTCATCTCATTGTAGCAGGAATTTTAACTATGTAATGGTTGGTACAGGACTGGCCCTATTTAGTCGCATGTGCTTTTATCGAAACATTTTATTTGTTTAGTGGACCGACCCATAGGCGTCCACACTTGCCTTTTTGTTTTGTGAACTGACCCATAGGCGTTCACTCATGGACATATCATCATATTAAATTGACCATGCATTTTAAAACTATTTTATGTATCATAAATTATTTCATGTTTTATACACTGTTCATGCATTTTATATTCATGCCATATTTTATCACTCATTATTTATGTTCCATTTTTGTTTTAATCTGACAGATGGTGAACACACACAATGCTCAAGAATTGGCTGCAGCTGTCAATGTAGCTTTGCAAGCCCTCCTTCCCCAACTTCGCAATGAAATCAGGGACGAAGTTCATGCTGAAGTCCAGGTCATGGCAATCAAAATGTCCCTCATCCGCAGAACAACAACAATCGTCCACCTCTACCGCCTGTTACCCTTATGACTTGGTTGGAGCGATTCAACAAGTAGAGACCCCGTTCATTTAAGCAGACTGAGAGCCCCTTTGAGACTGAAGCTTGGATAACACACATTGAGAAGATATTTGATGCAATGGGTTGTGACGGTGTCTTCAAGGCAAGACTGGCTTGCTATAAGTTTGAAGGTGATGTCTTGCAGTGGTGGAAATCATTCAAACAGTCCAACGGTGGTGATGATTGGGTTGCACTATTGACATGGGACCAGTTTAAGGAGCTCTTCCTTAATCAGTACTTTCAACATGCTGAACAGGAGAATCTCAAGAGGGATTACCATAATATCCGACAAGTTGCTGGGGAGAACAACAATGAATTCATGCAAAGGTTTCTTCGTCTGGCTGGATTTTTAGGTGCAACAGCTGGTACTGCTGAGGAGCAAGCTGAGAAGTTTCGCTGGGCTCTTCGTACTTTGATTGCCAACAGTTTGGTGTGTGACAATCCGTCAATTTATGGTTTATATTTTATTCTCAATATTATTTAAAAACATTATCTTAATGTTATATTATGAACTCACTTATTTTTGGGAAGTAATTTGGATTTACTTCTTGAAGTAGCGTCGACTACGTCTAAACCAGAGGATTCTACGTTACGTGCTTACGTTTACATACACCGTCTTTGGTGATAGTCCGACATTTTAGAAAATAAATTTATCCGTGAATATTATTTTGGAATTTTAAATTTGTGTTGGTTCAAAAACTCACAAATTTACGAGAAGAGATTAGGACTTATGATTATAATTTAATGTCCTTTACGACAAAACCGAAAACCTTAGGATTATGTATTTACGTTTTCGAAATCCGTTTTTGATGAGACAATTTTTATTAGATTCGTTTTGTGCCGTTGATTCATAATTTATAAAAACATTTTTCGTAAAACGACCCGAGGGCACGCAAATCGAGGAAACTAGAATCGAGGAATACCCGTAAATTAGTGGGGTGAGACAAAAATAAGTTTTGTCTCACCCCACACATGGGACGGCCAAAGTATCACCACCTCACCCCATGAGGTGTCCAAGCCTAAATAACAAGCTAACACTTGTGCATTAGCTTAAGTTGTAAGCACCAAAACTATCAAAACCACTATCATTTACCACTTGCTTTCATTTTTACATGCAAACCACTCACACATACTCTCTCCTACCCTCCATGTCGTCCCATTTCCACCATTAAACACCATTATTTGATCAAAATTAAACCACAAACATTTGTTATAATTAACATATGTTAATCTCCATTCAAAGAGATGAAGATTGGTGCAAGTTTTAACATCCAAGGAGAAGTTTTATATGGAGTCTTAGGGCTGATTTTCTACAAGGAGTTCTTGAAGAATGTTCTTGAAGATGGTCTTGGTTTATCACAAGTTTCTCCATTAAAATCCATGTTTTGATCACAACCTACATCATCATGGTGGTATAAAGATTGTTCTCCCCATCTTCTTGTTATTTTGATTATGTAATCATGTATTTTCTTTCCTATTGTATATTTATATGATGAATATATGATGATAAAAATATTGTGTGAGGATTTGGTGTTGATAATCATGGATAAAAAGATGAAAAACTATATGTAAAAATGGGTTAATCTTGCTTAAATTAGTAGGCTGTATAAAACAGTAAAGAATCATATGATGAACTGATAAAATGGCATGAATAAAATAATATACAGTAAGTAATATGTCTTGTACACATGTGAGAGTTGGCCATGCAATGGAATCATTAGTATGAGTGAGATATGATCAAAACAAGTTTAGAGTACAAATCTGAGTTCACTGTTTTGGACGATTTTTAGAAAATACTTCGAGGCTGATTCAACAGTAGCTATAGTAGAGTTAAATGGATCACATATCATCTAGCTTATGTCATAAAAATTTGAGCTTCTATCTCCATATAGAACTCTAGATATGGCTATTTTGGTGAACATGAAAATAAAAATCAGATTTTGGAAATTAAAGTATAATAGTATTATATAAGCACTCAAATAAAAATAGTATAAAATGTGAATTAAAACCCACTAACTTATATAATACATTTATATAAATATGTATAAGGATAAATAAATGGACATTTTATAAAAATGGTAGTTTGATAAGTTTTATAAGTAATAAAATTATAAACATGATTTTTACGACTTTTTCGGCTATTACCGTAAAATTAACGTTTTTCGCCAATTAAAACTTAGACGATCAAACCCGTATAATGTAAAGTTTTTAAAACTCATATACTGATATATAAACATATATAACAAGTAAAAACCGATAAAACCCGAACTATATAACATACGGACATTAACGGGCTAAATTAACGTTATTGGACTAATAATACAACAAAATGGGCTAAAACACTTATAAACTTATTTATTGGGCTTAACCCATTTGGGCCCAACATGTAACGTATAAGTACTGATAATACAAGTATAAAATGTATTAATACAAATTAAAGAACTTATAATAAGTTTATTGGACTTAAAATATGTAAATAGGTAAAACTAGTAAACTAGTATAAAAGTTATCGACTCATAACACTAAAACGAGTAAATGAGAATATGTAAACCCACTTGATCATCATATATATAAAATCATCATATGTATACATAATTGTTACTTTTATAAAGTCATTGGACAAGAGTCTAAGACGAGTATTATTTGTCTAGGTTTCCGTGATTGAAGCACGTACCGTACGTCCGAATTGCCGATAACCCGTCTTCCCACATCAACGTGAGTTCATAGCCTCACACTCTTTTAAATGTTTTTATGAAATGTTTTATAAACCCGCGAGGGAGATAACATGTTAGTTTTTATAAAATAGGACACGTTTGTCCCGATTGTATGTTTATTGATTTGGACCCGGATGATTGTATGACCCTATGAATGATTAATGACCCGATAGATGAAACAAAATGGATTATTAAAGTTAGGTTATGTCACTAAAAGTCCCAATAGCATGAATTGTGAACTACCAGGATTTGGTAGACGCTTATGCATATAATAGTACTATTTGGGGACGATCACCCCAGTTCGCGCCTTGACGGTTGGACACCGTCGTGCCACATTGATTGGTAAGCGAATTTATGTATGAGAAGATTTACATAGCGTGACCTTTGTGACGACACGCTAATTTAGATGGGCAAATTGAGTTTCGGGCTAGCTACCCGTGGTTGGTTGTATTAAGGTAACAATGTCATGCGACTTATAATAATCCAATTAACGAAATACTGCTATATGCACCGAATTACGATATATTTCCTGACTAGCAATATGGGGTCTTACTATTGATATTATGTTCGTGTTTTGGTTTTCATAACCATATTCATATAATGGTTTTTATTTAACTTTATACAACGTCAGAAGACGTATTGTATGATGTTTTTACGACATTGGCTCGTATAATGATTTTTAAGGCAAATGCCTATATTATGATTTTGATAAGGATTTGTATAAAATGACTTTGGCTATTTTATGGCCTATTACAATGATTTGTACAAAATGATTTTCGGTAAAAATTTTATACCGAGGTTATATTGATGGATTTTATTAAACTCTATGAATTCACTCGGCGTTATCGCTGACCTTTTCTTTTAACATGTTTTATCTCAGGTACTTGAAGGTAATTCTCGGGAAGACAACAAGAATTCATGGCCCGCATTTAAATAACAATTTCCATTCAAATGCTTTGTAAAACCTGTATAAAATACAATGACTTGGGACCTATGTAAATTTGATATTTATGAATGGAAATGTTTTATTATTAAACGACGCGATCTTTAAGCGTTGTCTATGATGTGAGTAATGTGCTATCCCGTAACACCAACTAGTCTTCCGCTGTATTGAGTTGTATGAATTTGGTGGTGTTACAGTTTGGTATCAGAGCTCTCGTTATAGAGAACAAATTATTTTTAAAACCAAAGGTTTTGAATAAAACATTTCAAAATCTTTTAACTATAAACATTTTTCTAAAAGTGTCTAAAAATCTTTTGACTATAACGGTGCCGAAGAATTCCCGAGTTACCGACAAGGCCAAACTGAGAAGTGTTATTTTAATATATATATATATATATATATATATATATATATATATATATATATATATATATATATATATATATATATATATATATATATATATATATATATATATATATATATATATATATATATATATATATATATATATATATATATATATATATATATATATATATATATATAACTTGGATTATAAATATATATATATATATATATATATATATATATATATATATATATATATATATATATATATATATATATATATATATATATATATATATATATATATATATATATATATATATATATATATATATATATATATATATATATATATATATATATATATATATATATATATATTGTAATTTGATTACATGATTGTTTGATGATTATTTCTATATTTATACGAGGTATTTACACGACGTAGATTGTCACAAGGAACCCTAAATCCCCTAGTAAATTATTTGAAGCTATTCTCGTAGGAATTCTAGCTATCCTAGATCTAAACCAAGTTGTGGATATTTATGATCCCAACAAAATGGTTGATATTCGTAGGAATGTTGATATTAGTTGATTGTGATATTGAAGAAGAATTTGCGAGATTAAATCTGATATCGATGTCATGACGATCTTTCCTTATAGAGTGGAGTTTGACAAAACGTTACCACCTAGAAAGATGTCATCTGATTCGTTTTCATCCAATTCTTAAATTGAAATCTAAAGGGTGAATGTTGCACTTGAGGCTATCATTGGAACCATTACCCAAAAGCCTCATGCCACTAGTACCTTTCCGAGAAGTCTAGTTGAATGATCAAGTCATTTCATACTAGTGACTTATTTGATAATTATTGTTATAACAGATATAGGATTGGAAATTAAGTGTTGATCATATCGAGCTTTTATTGCTCTATTAAGGTCTAAGAATAAGGTTGAAAGTATTGGAGAATGAGGTAGGATATCGAACTAAGTATAAGTTGATTGAAACTTGAATAAAGTAAAATTTAACCCGTATGGAACAAGAGATTGTTAAGAGGAAGTCGTTAAGTTCTGTGATTGAATTCTAAGGTTTTAATTGATTGTAGGTTTGTGTTAAGGGTTTTTCCTAGGCCATTGTCCAATGACGAGGATGCCCAGTGTCCAATAAATAAATTGAAGAAATCTTCTTCTAAATTGGGACCGATGGATCTTCCGGGACAGGTGGGACACCTAATGACTCTTGTAGATTAGTATTCATTGTGGTATCTTTTAAAAATAATCCCTAACTTAACTGAGACATCTGTTGGTAGGATGAGTTCTTGGAATTGTATGACATAGTGATACGTAATGTGTTACGGTACAATTTAGACTTGTTTGTGGTTAATGAAAAGACTACCTTTGATTGCTAAATTCTACATGTATCGATGTTATCTATCTTTTATTGCTTGTCTCTAATGCTCGCATTAGTGATGCAACCATTGAACAAGTACTCATCACGATTTGAGTTGCGTTGTGAATTATTCTTCCTGAGTGCCATCGAGGTCATGAACCTCATGATTAAGTGGCTAAGCTCATTTCCTGATATATTGAAGTTAGTTCTTGATGAACAACTTTTCATCACTCCTTTGCATATCACTCATTGTTTTTATAAAGTTAAAACATTATCCTTTGAGAAAATTGAATTTTCATCACTATAAGGATTATTCAAAGTGAGATTTATAAGTGATTGTTATCGAAATAAAGTTGTTTATAAAACACCTTGGAAAACTTAATTGTTTTCATAACAAAGAACATCTTTGTAAATTTATTTTTGATTCTTATTTAAGAATTAAGCATGAAGATGTTTTTATTATAAACATGATGATAAAATTTTGACGAACTGAGTATTGCATCGTTAATCTTGAAATTGTATATAGTTGCGCGCCTACATACAATTTGGAATGGACCATGCAAGGCTGATTAGTAGTCACCATAAAACTGATTAATAAACACTAAATTTTCTTTGAAGATTTTGAAAGATTAAAATTTATGAGATCTGCAAGAAGCGAAAAATAAGGACATAGTGTTAGGGACACCTACACATGTGCCTGTAGCATCTATTCTTCTGAGTCGAAATTACTCATCTGTGGAAATTGTCTTATTTGACAATTGACAATTCTTTCTTGTCTAATTCTCCCGTAGCGAGATTCTTAGGAAAAGTATCTGATTACCGAGTGTTGATACCCGATTGGATGTATCGACGTTCGTATCATTTCTTTTGATTAGATTTCATTTGAATGACCTGGGTAACGATCCGAGGAGCTTTCGAATGCGTACTCAAATTATGAAAACATGGGATATATTCATATTCGTTAAATGTTTTCATCTGTATCTGATTTGAAATTCTCTCGCATAGATTATGCGTTGACCTTACTCTTTTAAGGTTAGTTATGTCTCCAGATATCCTTGAACTTGTGAAGGATTATGAGTTATTATTAGACTTTTGAGAAGTTCACATCTTATCGACGACAAAGAAACTGGAAAGATAATAGTGCCAGTAGAATGGATTGATTGATTATGACATGACGACATTGTCTTAATTGATGGGAACTCGAGTAGAATTCCCCTAAATGATAAGATGTTGATTATCAAAAGTGATCTAAATAATTCGTGATGGATGACTTGAAATTATACCATGAATGGTTGTGAATTAGTCATAGATATTATAATCTAGAAAGAACCTAGTATGAATTTATTAAAAGATGTTTCTGTTATCTAAAACTTTAGAAGGTATTTGTTGGTAAATTACCTAGACTTTTGCCATTAAGGCAAGTTGAAATTGGTATTGATAAATTGTCGGTGCTGCACCTGTGACATGTGCACTGTACTTCAACACCATCTGAATCGAAAGTGTTACCGAACAACTGAGAGAGTTGTCGGAGAATGCTTTTATTCTACCAAGCTCGTCATCATGAAGAGCTATGGTATTATCATTCCTTATATTTATAGATTACTGTGAACTGAGTAAATTGACAATCGAAAACGATATCCATAACTCGAAATGGAAGATTTGTTCGATCATTTACAAGGTTCTAGCGTATGTTTTAAAGATTTGATCCATGGCATGGTTATCATCAACTTCGCGTCCGCGAAAAAGATTATCTATTCCAATCATTACATCCAGAACTTGTAATGAACATTATGAGATTCATGTTATGTTGTTTGGATTGACTAATACACATGTGGCATTCATAAATTTGGTGAATCACGTGTGTAGGCTGTAATTTGATAAATTCATGCTTGTGACCATTAATGACCATTTGTTTGTTTATAAGAATAAGAAGAAGTTAATAATTAATTATAGATTTCCCTGAATTGGCTGAACCATAAAATCATGTACCTTGAATAATTAACATGTGATTTAAGACTTAATCCTTTATATTAATTGACCGTGTGATTAATAGATAATGGAATCTATATTGACTCTTCAAAAATTAAGAGCCCTTTTTAGACTTTGGGTTTTACTAAAAAGAAAATAGAAATATGTTTTGACAGATATTTTATCAAAGAAATTTTTAAGGGATCATTCCCTTATACACAAATCATTTAACTGAACTCCTGTTTAGGGGTAAATGTTTGTGTATACCTCAAGAAAACCTAAGATGAATTGAGGAAACCATTAAACTTTGACTTAAAATTTGAAACGACACTTTTTGCTTTTCAACTAAGAAAATTTTGACCAAAATATAAACAAAGAATTTTTCGAACATTGACGAATCTTATTAATTATTTTAAATAAATCAACAAAAATCGTGTTAACTAAATTCAAATTTATATCTAAACATTTTCCTATAATTGGACGAATTAAGAAAATTTAAAATTTTTACGACTACGTTTCGAAAAATTAAATATTTATTACTTAAATACTTGTAATATTTATCGACGCTTAAAACGTCGGATTGAGCAAAACTAATAAAGATGATAGTTGAGATGAGACTAAAACTTAGAAAATATGAAGAAAGAAATTCTGAGTGAATTTTGGTTATGATAATTATTTCACCAGGAAAGGTGAATATAGATACTGACACATTATATAGAAAGGATAAAAGAACCAATTAGGACATGTTCCTTAATAATGAAGGTGCAAAATAAATTGCCGAACAATATAAAAATAAACAATGGTTGTAAAAAGGATAATATAGATAATAAAACGGGTTCGCGTCTAATGTGAACCATTAGAATTGAGAAACCGATGACGTTAGATGTATAAAAGGCCACTTGTGGTTGCCTAAATATGGAGATTTTGAGATGTAGTCATCTCGTAAGTATAAGTATTCTATTCATGATATTTTTGACTAAATGTATCTTTGTCTAAAGAAGTTGTACTAAGGAAAAATTATGAAGGCAGACATTGCCTCATACATTAGTGAACGTCTAGCTATTGCAAAGGTCATCATTTGAATTTGATTCGATTTGGGTCATCGTAGACAGATTGACCAAATCTACTAATATCATTCCTGTTAATGATAGATTCTTGATGAAGAAATTGACTCTTTTGTATTTAAAGGAGTTGTGTAAACATGGTGTGCCTGTATCAATCATCTCTATCAAGATCCTCGCTTCACATTGAATTTCTAGAGATTTGCTCAGAAGTCATTAAGAACGAATCTTGATGAGAGTACTGTGTACCACCCCAATCGAAGGGACGAGGTAAAGTAACGATACAAAATACTATAAGTGCTGTTCTATGTTTGAATGATTGACCTTTGGTAATAAATTGTAAAATCGTTTTCCTTTGGAGAGATTATCGTTGATAATTATCGTATTAGGATCAAGATCGAATCTTGTGAGGATATATATTAGAGCATCTGTAATCAGGAGTTGGGATGAAGACATCCGACATACACCCACCGTGAGTTAGACATGTCTTTTAGGTTTAAGGTTTCCTATGATGGCGAATCTAACCTTACAAAATACTCGACCCGCGAGACCTGAAATGATTGTTGAAATTAGGATTTGATTATTGATTGTCGGCAGTGGGCAGGAGGTTATGTGAATATAAAATGTAGATCTTGAAGTGCCAGATGGGTAGCGAAGTTATGCCAAAAAATTTTACCATGGAAAAACGAATTGATGATCTGAAAGATCATGGGATATAAGTCCCCGTTGTAAGGGACCATTGAGATGATGTAAGGGATTGGTTTGAAAGGCATATAAGATGGATCTACCCTAGGACTTCAAGAGCTGCGTGAATTATGTTTCGTATATCAAACTTGATGAAATGTCTATCAAGTGAGAATCTGATTGTTTCTTAGTAATGTTTAGATCAGCGAAAAGTTGCATTCATCAAAAACCCGTGAACATCATGGATAGAGAAGGTAAGTCAACATTAAGCCTGATCTTATTCCCTTAGTTATGTTTGATGAAACTAGCGTATTGTAATAAATTACACTTGTGAGAAAAGACCGAATGTGGAGGAATTACCCATATGGCTTTAACTCTATAAGAAGCGAGTAGTAAGATGATCTTTTGAGGACAAAGATCCTGTTTAGGGGTAAATGCTGTGACAATCCGTCAATTTATGGTTTATATTTTATTCTCAATATTATTTAAAAACATTATTTTAATGTTATATTATGAACTCACTTATTTTTGGGAAGTAATTTGGATTTACGTCTTGAAGTAGCGTCGACTACGTCTAAACCGGAGGATTCTACGTTACGTGCTTACGTTTACATACACCGTCTTTGGTGACAGTCCGACATTTCAGAAAATAAATTTATCCGTGAATATTATTTTGGAATTTTAAATTTGTGTTGGTTCAAAAACTCACAAATTTACGAGAAGAGATTAGGACTTATGATTATAATTTAACGTCCTTTACGACTAAACCGGAAACCTTAGGATTACGTATTTACGTTTTCGAACTCCGTTTTTAATGAGACAATTTTTATTAGATTTGTTTTGTGCCGTTGATTCATAATTTACAAAAACGTTTTTCGTAAAACGACCCGAGGGCACGCAAATCGAGGAAACTAGAATCCAGGAATACCCGTAAATTAGTGGGATGAGACAAAAACAAGTTTTGTCTCACCCCACACATGGGACGGCCAAAGTATCACCACCTCACCCCATGAGGTGTCCAAGCCTAAATAACAAGCTAACACTTGTGCATTAGCTTAACTTGTAAGCACCAAAACTATCAAAACCACTATCATTTACCACTTGCTTTCATTTTTAAATGCAAACCACTCACACATACTCTCTCCCACCCTCCATGCCATCCCATTTCCACCATTAAACACCATCATTTGATCAAAATTAAACCACATAAACATTTGTTATAATTATCATATGTTAATCTCCATTCAAAGAGATGAAGATTGGTGCAAGTTTTAACATCCGAGGAGAAGTTTTCTATGGAGTCTTAGGGCTGATTTTCTACAAGGAGTTCTTGAAGAATGGTGGTCTTGAATATGGTCTTGGTTTATCACAAGTTTCTCCATCAAAATCTATGTTTTAATCACAACCTACATCATCATGGTGGTATAAAGATTGTTCTCCCCATCTTCTTGTTATTTTGATTATGTAATCATGTATTTTCTTTCCTATTGTATATGTATATGATGAATATATGATGATAAAAATATTGTGTGGGGATTTGGTGTTGATAATCATAGATAAAAAGATGAAAAACTATATGTAAAAATGGGTTAATCTTGCTTAAATTAGTAGGCTGTCTCAAAAAGTAAAGAATCATATGATGAACTGATAAAATAGCATGAATAAATTAATATACAGTAAGTAATATGTTTTGTACACATGTGAGAGTTGGCCATGCAATGGAATCATTAGGATGAGTGAGATATGATCAAAACAAGTTTAGAGTACAAATCTGAGTTCACTATTTTGGACGATTTTTAGAAAATACTTAGAAGCTGATTCAACAGTAGCTATAGGAGAGTAAAATGGAGCACATATCATGTAGTTTATGTCATAAAAATTTGAGCTTCTATCTCCATATAGAACTATAGATATGGCTGTTTTGGTGAACATGAAAATAAAAATCAGATTTTGGAAATTAAAGTATAATAGTATTATATAAGCACTCAAATAAAAATAGTATAAAATGTGAATTAAAACCCACTAACTTATATAATACATTTATATAAATACGTATAAGGATAAATAAATGGACATTTTAACAAAATAGTAGTTTGATAAGTTTTATAAGTAATAAAATTATAAACATGATTTTTACGACTTTTTCGGCTATTACCGTAAAATTAACGTTTTTCGCCAATTAAAACTTAGACGATCAAACCCGTCTAATGTAAAGTTTTTAAAACTCATATACTGATATATAAACATATATAACAAGTAAAAACCGATAAAACTCGAACTATATAACATACGGACATTAACGGGCTAAATTAACGTTATTGGACTAATAATACAACAAAATGGGCTAAAACACTTATAAACTTATTTATTGGGCTTAACCCATTTGGGCCCAACATGTAAAGTATAAGTACTGATAATACAAGTATAAAATATATTAATACAAGTTAAAGAACTTATAATAAGTTTATTGGACTTAAAATATGTAAATAGGTAAAACTAGTAAACTAGTATAAAAGTTATCGACTCATAACACTAAAACGAGTAAATGAGAATATGTAAACCCACTTGATCATCATATATATAAAATCATCATATTTATACATAATTGTTATTTTTATAAATTCATTGGACAAGAGTCTAAGACGAGTATTATTTGTCTAGGTTTCCGTGATTGAAGCACGTACCGTACGTCCGAATTGCCGATAACCCGTCTTCCCACATCAACGTGAGTTCATAGCCTCACACTCTTTTAAATGTTTTTATGAAATGTTTTATAAACCCGCGAGGGAGATAACATGTTAGTTTTTATAAAATAGGACACGTTTGTCCCGATTGTATGTTTATTGATTTGGACCCGGATGATTGTATGACCCTATGAATGATTAATGACCCGATAGATGAAACAAAATGGATTATTAAAGTTAGGTTATGTCACTAAAAGTCCCAATAGCATGAATTGTGAACTACCGGGATTTGGTAGACGCTTATGCATATAATAGTACTATTTGGGGACGATCACCCCAGTTCGCGCCTTGACGGTTGGACACCGTCGTGCCACATTGATTGGTAAGCGAATTTATGTATGAGAAGATTTCCATAGCGTGACCTTTGTGACGACACGCTAATTTAGATGGGCAAATTGAGTTTCGGGCTAGCTACCCGTGGTTGGTTGTATTAAGGTAACAATGTCATGCGACTTATAATAATCCAATTAACGAAATACTGCTATATGCACCGAATTACGATATATTTCCTGACTAGCAATATGGGGTCTTACTATTGATATTATGTTCGTGTTTTGGTTTTCATAACCATATTCATATAACGGTTTTTATTTAACTTTATACAACGTCAGAAGACGTATTGTATGATGTTTTTACGACATTGGCTCGTATAATGATTTTTAAGGCAAATGCCTATATTATGATTTTGATAAGGATTTGTATAAAATGACTTTGGCTATTTTATGGCCTATTACAATGATTTGTACAAAATGATTTTCGGTAAAAATTTTATACCGAGGTTATATTGATGGATTTTATTAAACTCTATGAATTCACTCGGCGTTATCGCTGACCTTTTCTTTTAACATGTTTTATCTCAGGTACTTGAAGGTAATTCTCGGGAAGACAACAAGAACTCATGGCCCGCACTTAAATAAAAATTTCCATTCAAATGCTTTGTAAAACCTGTATAAAATACAATGACTTGGGACCTATGTAAATTTGATATTTATGAATGGAAATGTTTTATTATTAAACGACGCGATTTTTAAGCGTTGTCTATGATGTGAGTAATGTGCTATCCCGTAACACCAACTAGTCTTCCGCTGTATTGAGTTGTATGAATTTGGGGGTGTTACATGGTGTGTGCTACATTCACTATAATGGCACAGGTGGCCGATGCAGCCCGTAAGATTGAGATGCTTCAGGAACGAGAGGAGTTTGGTGATGACCGATCAGTGAAGAGGTATCTTCAATCACCAAATGTTAATCATTCATTTCTTTCAGTATTTTCATTCTTATATCATCCTCTATTCAACTTTATATTTCAGACAGAAGACTGACGACCGGAAACCCGCGGTCGTTCAGCAACAATCATCCAAGGGAAACGGTCAGTCCCATGACCGTTCTGCTTCAGATAGGCGTGGCGGTAATGAAAATTACCGTAACAATGCCAACCATTCTAACAACAGCAGGTCCCTACATTTACCTTCTTTTATGTTAAACTCTCTTATGTTATGGTATTCTAACACTTCAGCAACTCATATTCAGGAGCAATGGCAACACAGAGGTTCGTATTCTAACCATTTTGCTTCATCTGGTAACTAATAAAACCTTCTATGTAATCATGCTTATGTTCCATGATCATGTCTCATGCATGTACTCCTGAAACAGGCTCACAGCTAGCTAGGACGCCTGTTGGAGGGTTCACGCATCCTATCTGCCCTACTTGTTCGCGTAGACATTCTGGTGTTTGCCACTGACGTACTGGTGGTTGTTTCATGTGTCGCCAGCCAGGCCTTCAGCAGAAGGATTGTCTCCAGGGAGAAATAGAAGGAACCTCTAGACATGCCAACTCCAAACCATCTCCTACTTCAAGTCGCGTGTTCACTACTACCAGGAATCAGGCGAACAAGACTTCACGTATCATCACTGGGAATCTCTTTATGAACGGTCTGCCAGGGAGGTCTGTAAAAATTATTCCATCCATGCAGGCGCGTGCATTACTATCATACGGCTGTCAGGGCTTCATAGCCAACATTCATGACATTACTGCTGAGTCTCCATCGATTCAAGATCAGCCTATTGTGTCAGAATTTCCTGATGTATTCCCTGACGAACTTCCGGGCATACCACCTGTTCGTGAAGTCGAGTTTGGAATTGAGCTCATTTCAGGAGCAGAGCCAATTTCCAAGGTTCCTTACCGCATGGCTCCCATTGAGCTTAAGGAGTTAAAAGATCGGCTGCAGGAACTTCTGGAGCGAGGTTTCATCCGTCCTAGTGGATCACCATGGGGTGCACCGGTGTTATTCGTGAAGAAGAAAGACGACATCATGCGTTTATGAATAGACTATCGTGAGCTAAACAAGATGACGATCATGAACCGTTATCCTTTGCCGCGTATTGATGACCTTTTCGATCAACTTCAGGGCACCAAGTATTTCTCAAAGATCAATCTGAGGTCTGGCTACCATCAGTTACGGGTTAAAGAGCACGATATTTCTAAGACCACATTCCGTACACGTTATGGGCACTACGAGTTCGTAATCATGCCATTTGGACTCACAAATGCTCCAACACTTTTATGGATCTGATGAACCGTGTCTTCCATGAGTTTCTGGACAAGTTCGTTATCGTTTTCATTGATGATATCCTGCTTTTCTCCAAATCCAAGGAGGAACATGAATAACACCTTCGTACAGTTTTGAAAACCCTTCGTCAGAAGCAGCTGTATGCCAAGTTATCAAAGTGTGAGTTCTGGTTAAGCAAGGTGGTATTTCTGGGCCATATTGTATCTGAAGAGGGGATCACCATGGATCCTTTGAAGGTTGAATCTATCACTAAATGGCCGAGACCTACATCTGCAACAGAGGTCTGGCTACTACCGAAGGTTTGTAGAGAACTTTTCATTGTTAGCCTTACCTTTGACTAAGCAGATGAGAAAAGGAGATAAATTCGTATGGACCAAAGAACGAGAGAAGAATTTTGAAGACCTTAAGCATAAGTTGGTATCTGCACCTATTCTTACTCTCCCATCTAGTACAGGTGGATTCCAGATCTATAGTGATGCTTCAGGAAAGGGTCTAGGTTGTGTTCTCATGCAACATGGGAAGGTTATTGCATATGCATCACGACATCTTAAACCTTATGAAGAGAACTATCCTACGCATGACTTGGAGCTTGCAGCAGTTGTTTTCGCATTGAAGATCTGGAGGCATTACTTGTATGGTGAATCATGTGACATCTTCACAGATCACAAGAGTCTCAAGTACATCTTCACCCATAAGGAACTTAAACATGATACAGAGGAGATGGTTAGAACTTTTAAAGGATTATGACACCAACATATAGTACCATCCTGGTAGGGGGAATGTGGTGGCAGATTCTCTAAGTAGAAGGTCGGGTATGATTGCTGGCATATGGATTGCAAAGGAGATCATCTGTGACCTGGAGATGACCGACATTGAGTTTTGTATACAAGGACAACATGGTTACTGGCAAATCTTAGAGTGGAACCAGAATTACATTCTAGGATCAAGGAAGCTCAGAGAGATGATGGTGAGATTTTGGCTATCATTCAGAACCTTGATCAGCAGACAGAGTTTCGTGTTGATGATGATGGTATCTTATGGCAGGGCACTAGACTAGTTGTTCCTGATGACTCTACACTCAGGGAAGCTGTGTTGACTGAAGCTCACAGCTCCCCATTTACCATGCATCCTGGTTCTACCAAGATGTACCATGACATCAAGCAGCATTTCTGGTGGAGTGGTATGAAGCAGGATGTTGCCACCTTCGTTTCCAAATGTATGATCTGCCAACATGTTAAGATCGAACACCATAGAACTAGTGGTTTATAGCAACCATTAGATATTCCAGAATGGAAGTGGGTCAAGATCTCCATGGATTTTGTTACTGGTCTTCTGGTGACTCAGAGGAAACATGACGCCATCTGGGTTATTGTTGATAGATTGACCAAATCTGATCATTTCCTGCCAATCCGCAAGGAACATCTGGTCAGCAAATTGGCTGAAACTTTTCAAAAGGAGATCATGAGACTGCATGGTACTCTATCAGAAATCATCTCTGACAGAGATCCTCGTTTCACCTCACGTTTTTGGCAGAGTATGCAGAAAGCTTGGGGCACCAAACTTAAGCTCAGCACTGCTTTTCATCCTCAAACTGACGGACAGACGGAGCGTACCATTTAAACATTAGAGGACATGCTGCGAGCGTGTGCTCTAGAATGGACAGGAAGCTGGGATGATTGTATATATATAGTAGAGTTTGCATACAACAACAGTTGGCACGCTAGCATCAAGTGTGCACCGTTTGAAATGTTTTATGGTAAGAAGTGTCGCGCCCAATCTGCTGGGATCAGGTGGGCGAACGACTGATTGAGGGTCCAGAGATGATTGAGGTGACTAATGAGAAGGTCGTCATCGCCAAGTCGAAGCTGCAAGAATCTCGTGCTCGTCAGAAGAGTTATGCTGATAAGTATCATAGAGATCTATTCTTCAACGTAGGCGATCATGTTTTCCTCAAGGTATCACTAGCACGTGGATTCAAGCGTTTTGGAATCAGAGGGAAGCTCAGTCCTCGCTTCATCGGATCATTTGACATCATAGAACGCGTCGGTGAAGTGTCATATCGTTTAACGTTACCGCCTCAGCTATCACACGTTCACAACGTGTTCCATGTGTTCTTACTCAGAGGATACAACTATCATCCCCTTCATGTTGTTCAATATCCGCTTGATCAGGTTCGAGAGGATCTTTCATATGTCAAAGAATCGGAGAGAGTTCTTGAACGACAAGATCGTGTCATGCAGAGGAAGACGATCCCATTCGTCAAAATCCTCTTGAGGGATCATCCTGAGCGGGAAGCCACTTGGGAGATGGAGGAGTCTATACAGACTTTTTACCCTCATTTTTAGTTCTGATTCGGGTATGTTTCTTTCAGTTTACATTTTCTCTAATTCGAGGACGATTTATTCTTTTAGAGGGGAAGAGTTGTAAAACCCGCATCAAAATACCATGAACAGTAAACATGAACAGTAAATACACGAAAATATGATAAAATTAAAACTTTCCATTTATAATATATTACATGTGTCACGACATTAAATAACAAGTATTTACATATATTATAAATGTGACATGAACCTGACCTTAAATTCACGACTATTAAACACGACACTACACAAATATTAGTTAACTTAGAAAAACATATGATTTTCCCTATGGGCCTATGTTGGCCGCGGCATAGCAAGCAAAAGTAAAGAAAAAGGCCATTGGCCCATTAGCCCAAGTTTAATCCTAAGCTAAATAAAACTCTAGGGGATTTAACTTATTATTATTTTTAGCAAATCAATAAACCCTAACTCTCTCTCTCCTCTCTTGCCGCTGGTCGAACAAGAACACAAGGGTGTTCGGGTGGTTTTTGATCATTAATTTTGGTGTGTACGTGTTCGTGTTCATCAACCTTTTTCATCTATGCATTTGGTAACATCATAAATCTTTTCTTTTTATTGTTTTATTTGATTTATGATGAGCATGATAATCGAATCTTAAAAATAAGTATTAAAACATGTTAGATAATCAAGAAAATCAAAAAAGGTTTGGTTTGGGTTCTGTTTGGTTTGCCCGACACACAACCGAGAGCAAAAGGCTCTCGGCTTGTTTTATTCGCACCATCACCGAGACCTTAAGGTCTCGGCTTGGTTGGTTTTGGTCGATCGCACACGAAGGGAACCCCGACTCGAAGTCGGGGTATGTTTTGGTTTGATTTGCGTGTCAACCGAGACCAATAAGGTCTCGGTGGGACTTAGTTTCGAACAGTGGGAACCACGACTTAAACCGGGGTGTACTTTGGCTCGGCAGTAGGTAGCCGACAGCGTGCAGGGGAACGATGGCAAGGCAGTGGCAACCGGAGAGCCGGGTAGCTACTTGTCGTGGGTTAGCCGCCGGCTGACACCAATAACCGCCGACTGACACCAATAGCTGCCGGCTGTGTGGTGTCGGCTAGGCACTTTTCAGGCTCGGGATTTATTTTAGAACACGGGTTCGGGCTCGGGAATTAATAAATTCAGTTTATTTTATTTATTTGACAAGACTTAGGTTTTAAATATTAAAATTAATATTTCATGATTTAACCTAAGTATTTAATTAGCCTAATTTAAATAAACATGTTATTTTAATTAATTTCATATATAATCTATAGTTTATTAAATAAACCATGTTAATTATTTAATAAGCTATAACATTTAATCCATGACTTGCATTTTTACTTATAAGCTTAACTTGTTTTTTTAGCTTAATAATTTAGCTTATTTCTAATTATGGAAATTTACTATTTTTGGAACTTTCTATTTTTGGAAACTTACTATTTTAGGAAACCTGCTATTTTTAGAAAGTTACTTAGTATTCAATACAAGTATTATAATACCTTATTACATGAATAATAAACAATAGAACACAAGAATAACAACAGATAATACCACTAAATAGTAAAACATGACAAAACATGAATAATAAGCTAAGAACACACAAGACCAGTAAAATATACGTATCTCAGACAACTCATATACGTTCCTCATCTTATGTAGTATTAACCGTCAAGTCGAAGTAGGTTCTTCAGCATTTTCGTTGGCTTCTACTGGACACAAGGTACGGATATCCCGTCCTTTAGTAAGGAAAAACTCTTCCTTTATTAGGATTTCCCGTATGCAGCCAACTGTTTTTCCTATTAGTTATAGATTTAAATGCTTATGTTTTATTAGTTATCTTAACCATATACATGCATGACAGCTTCACCTAGTTATGGAGGTACCATAACCAAAACACTGGAGGCACCAGTGTTATGACTTCACCACGGCGGAGTGATAGCTCGTGGCGTCCCTTCAGTTTATTTGGCCTTTATTATTTATTATGTTATCATGTGGGGCGTATGGGTGCATCCTAGTTACAGTTTCAGTCAGGATTTTCATGGTGAATGTGGTGTGTGCCTTGCATCCTTCACAAGGAGCTGATCCCTCCTACCCAGACCATATTAATTAGAGGCATCCCCTTTAATTGCATGACGAGGTCACCCCTCCAAGTATTCATGCACGTTGTTGACCTCATGACCTATATTGGATTTTGGTATATTAAACTAATACAGATTTTCATAAGTAAACATAAGCTATATTTTCAGAACTAAAATCAGTTAACGTGTTATAGGCCTAGGTTTTTCCCAGGACTTATTCATTTCCGCTGCCATTCATGCTTTATATGCTTTAAGTATTCTATGTCTTCATGTATGCTATATATCCGTGCACTGGGCGTTATGCTCAGCCGTTTTCCACTTTTTATGTTCCCAAATGGCAGGTACCTAAGGTCGCAAGTAGAATCTCAAGCGTATGTGCATTCGGATGGAAGCTGTAACACCCAAATTTAGCTTTTACACAGAACACAAGTCATAATAATAGAAAACAACTCAAAAGAGTGATGAAATCAACTTTCTTTATATTTCGTTAAAAAAATCAAAGTTTTACAATATGAGGTTCCCAAAATCTAGAGTAATTTCAGTCTTGTGCCTCCTCATGCCATCCTTGTGCTACTCCACGCTATCAGTCACCATTTATCTGAGATATATGCTTAAAGTCAACACAAAGGTTGATCGAATTCATAGGTTTGTAATAACAGTTTTGAATACAAGTATATCCTCCGGACTACGTTGTTATACACCCACATAAAACAGTCATCATACTACACTATGCTAATGCACCGCTACTTGACATACAGAAACCAACAAAATGCCCTTATGCAGGCAGTTTGCCAAACTCTTGAGTTAAGAAAAGTAAAATGTATCTATTTAGCCTAGGTAGGAACCTTCAGCTGCTAGCAAGCGCGACTTGGCGAGATAGGGGATGTCAACCGCCAAATAGTACTATTCACAATATTAGCGCTCATTTTCAAGAAATGATTAGCGGTTCAGGATTAAAAAGGGACTTAATGGTAGTAGTAAACATAGTTTCAATAATCATACAATACAGTTTCAAAAGCACTTGTATTCTAGTTTTGCATATATCCCTTACGGGTTTTGAAATCATTTAGAAAGCATTTAAAAAGTGAGCCTATGAACTCACCTTATGTCCATAGAATCAGAGCTATAATCAAATTGATAGGTGTGAAAACACCCATCCTTTTTACCACTTAATTACAATAATAACCGAGCCAAAACTTGTATTTTATGTCATTTATGTCGGAATTATGCGTGGTTTGTGTTTTTGTTGTGATTTAGGAAGTAAAGGTGAAAAGTGGAGAAAACACGGGATTTCACGGGCTTTTATCGAAGAAAAAGACAAAAGACAAAGTCAAGAGATCAAGAATGCAAAAAGAACGGAAGTCCAAGGCCTATTCTGAAGATTTATCGAAGAACAAGTCTAAAGACGGAAGTTTAATAAAGCCGTAGAACTCAAGTCTAATAAATAAATAAATTATAAGACGAGTTTAATTAATCCCGAGACAAAGTCGATAGAGTCGAAGAACTTAAAAGACAAGAAGACGTGAAGAAAGAAAGAAAGAGGAGGAAACACATGCACCTCCCCATTTCCTATAAATACCCTCCTAAACTCATTTAGGAGGGTTGGTTAGTTTTAGTTTAGCTTAGTTTTTCTTTCATCTTTGTAGGTGATTCTAGAGAGAGAAAGTGACAGTTTCTCTCACTAGGATCCCAATCTCTTATCTTCCTTTCTTGTTTTTAATCAAGCTTTTACCTTTGATAGTTGAATTCTCGTTCTTAGCTTATTCTTATTCTACTTTTCTTAGCTTTTACTTGTTCTTAATCCGTATTTCTTTACACGTTTTGTTTAAGTTTTATGTTTGATTTATGAAAAGGTTTGTCTTTTGGTTAATCTAAGTTTCCATCGAATCAAGCTTTGATCTTGACATGCTTATTGGCTTAATTTGTGTCTAGCTTATTGTTTTAAGTTTTCTTAAAAAGTTTTAGTCTTTTTACAAAGTTTATTTATTTTGTGTCGTGAAAGGTTTTGAATTTTAGCTTATTTTGTTCATCTTATTCTCGTTTCTAGTTTCGATTCATGCTTATTAGTCATAGCTCATTAAACTTGTGCTTATTGCCAAATTCAGTTCCATCGGAAAAAGGGGGTTTCTACACATTGCGACGGGTTGTTTGTATCGCAATAACCATTGGTGGTTCTACATTGCGATCACTTGTATCATTCCCCCTTATTCCGATCGGGATTGCGATCGCTCATTGCGATCGCATATTCCGACGGAGTTTAAGGTTGTATTGAAACGAAGTGCTGCCCAATTTTCTATTGAACATTCCGATGGATTTCATTTTCATGTATTCCGATGGTTTTTCTTTTTACATATTCCGATGGTTTTTCTTTGATCATTCCGACGGGTACTCTTTCCGATAAGTATTCCGATAGAATGGTGACAGCGTTCCGACGGCGTACATTCCGATCGATATTCCGATCTTGATTCCGATGGAGGATTCCGATGGATTTGTAGTTTTATGTCTTGTTTTCATTTTCAAATTCAAATTTAATCTTTCCCGCTTTTTTACTTAATGTTATTTTAAACTTGTTTTGTCTTAGTTTTATTTTTAAGTTTGCAAGTTTTAATTTTACGTCATTTAATTTCTCGTCAATTATTTTTAAAGTTTTAAATATTTCACCGTTTACGTTTCAACTAGTTGTAGTTTTAATTACTCGTCATTTATTTTAAAGTCTTGCACATTTATTTTACCAAAACCAAAAATATTATTTTCACCAAGAACAACTGAGTCGCACAATTAACCCGAGATCAATTCGAGGAGATACCGAGAAAACGAACTTTTTCAACTAGTAAAATCCCTACATTAAAATGGCGCCGCTGCGGGATCTTTTCGTGAGGATCAAAGGTTTATTGTGAGAGACGCGTTGGCTTTTGGGACCCGTTCACTTGTGAACGTTATTTTTCGAGTCCAAAATTTTTTCAAAAATCCCAAAAACATTTAAAAAATCATAAAAAGCATTTCTTTTTCAAAGTTTTGCACCAAAAATATTCTTCTTGCTTATCTATTTTCTTTATGGATTTTTATGTCCATTGCGTCGGGTGTGGGAGACGATTGTACGTGAACGACTCTTGTCAATGGTGTACATTTGAGCGGTGCGGAAACGATATTAAAGATACACAATTAATACCAGGATTTTGTCCTTTGTGCCATTCGCTTAATTCGTCCTTTTTGAACCCACCTACTCTTTCCCCGTGCATCTATTGTGGAAGCGATTCTCATTGGCATGTTTCGTGTCCGGTTCAATACCCGTCTGTTCACGGACAAGAACCTGGGTACAATTATGACAATGATAATAGCTATCCACAAGACACACCCGATCTTTCTCCTTACCCATTTTGCAACAACTGTGGGGGTCCTCACGATACCTATTATTGTCAACCAATGAATTATTATGAGCAAAATCCATGTCCTCAGTTTTCTTCACCAATGGATTATTATGAACCAAACCCGGTTTCTAATTCTTCTCAACCGATGAACTACTATGAGCCACAACCATGCTATAATTCAGGTTTTCAACATTTTGAGCCCCCACAACACCCCATCGATCATCAACCCTCCTTCAAACATTTGATCCCTCACGAACAATGGGACACTCTTGTTAAGCAAGGTCAACAACTTCAAGAATCTTTCACCAAGATCATCGAGAAATGTCAAGAGGATCAACGACAGGAGCAAATATCGAATATCGAGACTTATACTCCTCCTCAGGTGTATCCATACTATTACGATGATGATGACGATGAGCCTACTATTTCTTGGAATGATCTTACTGCTCATTGTCCTAGTGCTATTGTCATCCCTCCTATCAATATCCCAAACGTGTCTAAGGATTGTGATACGTTGAATGAGCTTAGTGATGTTTGTCTTGATAAAGTGTTTGATGATGAGGTTTGTGACATACCGGCTGCTATGGAGCTTGAGAACGACGTTACTCTTACGGAAGAGGTCGATCCAAATGATGACAATTTTTCTCCAAGCTATGAGAATTTCACTTTTGAAATTTCTCAATCTCCACCGGGAGATGCGGGTGATGACAATTTATTCTCTCCGGTTTACGAGAAGTTCACCGATTAACATGATCTTGTGGATAAGGTGGAATACGTGCTTCTTCGAGATAGATTACGGAAAGTGCACCTTCTTATTGCTCAAATCGAAGCGTTGACTTCTCCTCCTCTTTCCGAGTCTTTGCCTCCATCTATTCCTCCCGTTTAAGATAATGACCCATTGCTGGAAGAAATTGACATTCACTCCATACCACCAGGTAATGATGACGATGATATGGAGGGGGACATTATTTTTGATAATTTGCTGCAGGAAAGTATTGACCCAAGTCCCCCTCCCAAGCACCTTTCATCCTCCCCTTTAGCCACTATCACGGAGGATGAGTGCTTTGACCCGGGAGGTGACATTGACTATGCTATGATTGATAACAATACGGCTTTGCCGCTTGCTCAGCATCTATTCTCTTTGGGGGAGGACAATGTGCGTACTTTACCCAACCCACCTCCCGTGGACCTTGAATTCACATACTTTTCGTATGTCGAAAGGACCTTTCTCCCTTTCAAGACTTACCCCCCCGCCTCTCCTTTGTTGATGTCAACCGGGAACGAGGACAAGGTCTTTGATCCCGGTATCACATTCGAGGCTTCCCCATGGACCATTTAATTCGGGGACGAGTCAGGCTCGTGACTCGGTTAATATAAACAAGCGCTTTTTGGGAGGCAACCCAATTATCTATCTATCTTTACCATAAGTGTAGGGGGAGCCCCGTGGTGTTTCTTGTTCTCTTTCTTATCATGTGCAGGGATTAGAGCTTCAAAGACACACTCTTGATGACTTTTGCCGAACCGTGATTCCGTGTTCCCTTCTTCCCGGTTCTATCCTAAACTCTTTTCGATTTACTATTTTATATTTTCTCAATATTAAAATAGGAATCTCTTTAGTTGTCTCTTCTTTAGCGAGATTTAAACAAAGTGCACAATGTCCTAAGTGTAGGGGAGTTTACTCCCACATGCTTAAACATTGAGGACAATGTTTATGTTAAGTGTAGGGGGGACTTCTATCGATGTTAAGTGGCCTTTTCCTTGTATTTGTCCTTATTTTAACCGGAAAATCAATTTTTCGACATTTTTCAAAATTTTCAATCTATTTTGGCCTAGTTGTATAGTTGTATTTTCCTTTGTTATAGTTATTTTCTTTCCTTATTAGAATAAATTTCAATAAAGTGGTTTTAATGTTCAAACGTTGTGAATCTTTTGACTCAACCCGAGTTTACTTATCTAAGTTTACTCTAGCTAGTATCCTTAACGTGTTTAAGTCAAGTTTTGCTAGGCTTTTATATAGGGAGCTATAAAACGCGAAAGTCTTAACTCTCACGGGTTAAGAACAAGAACTTTTCGCAAGTTCCTATAATTGATCCTAGAGAGTCGTTTATCAAGGGAACTTTAAAATGCGAATCCTAAAACTTGAAAAAGTCTAAGAATTTGCAAGATCCTATAGGCGACTCGAAAACCCAAAACTTTGATTTAATAGGCTAAGTATCCACGAGTCTCATTCCTTGAGATTTTAAATTGTGGAGAACGAGAGATGATAGAGTCAATTATAAGTTCGGTATTCTTTCTTGAATTTATGTGAGTTATTTATAAGCCTATTCTCCCTTCGCTTGTTAATAAATGTATCTGCAATAAATAAGGTTGTACGATTTAAAAGGTTACTTAGCTTCTATCCCAAGATCGTTTAAAAGTTGCTCGGTACGGATTAGAGTTCATAGCCAAAGCATAACTTATTGAAGTGGGATGCGAAGATTGGTGAGTCCAAAAAGGTCCTAACAAGGCATGAGGGCTACATTTTGTTGCTAAAGATCCAAAAGTGATGTGAAGAATCATTTATCAAAAATCAATATGATGGATCGAGACACACGACGAAAAGCAAAAACTCCCCAGAAGTCATGGAGAAGTATATCCAAAAAGACCCTAACAAGTTATGAGGATAAATAGATCCAAGTCCTAAAAGGAGGCGGATCGTTGTATATCAAAATCCCAAAAAAGATTGGAGAAAAATGAAGAAGTCGTGGTCCAAATATGAAGAATCTCTCAAAACTTCAAGTGAAGAAATTCCTATATGAAGAGAAGACCATTATTTCATCAACGTCTCTCAAGGTTTGAAGTATGAAGTCGCTGCCAAATATCGGTCAGAGAAAGGTCTCAAATCGCGAAGCGAGTTATGCCAAGATATGAACTTTATGAGGTCCCGAGAAGCAGTTTTAAAAGATTTTGTCCTTTAGCTAACTATTGATTAAATCGTTCACTTTATTTTCGGCCTAATAAACTATCGAAATAAGTCAACAATGCATCCTCGTGATCATTCAAGACAACAATAAAATATAAGAGATACCCCTAGGAATAAGGGAGTCTAAGTGAATAATTGGCCCACATGAGTTTGTGTTAGTTTACTAACTTATAATAACAATGATCTCGTTTTTAAGCTTGGTATGGAGAAAGTGAAAACTTGAGGATGATGATCATTCACGACATTTCCAAAACCCAAGGTATGTTTTTAATTTCTTTACTTTGAATGTTTATAATTTTCTATCTAAAGGCCAACGTGGATTGATTATGATGAAAAGTGTAAACTCGCTTTGTAACTAATGCATTGCATGAGGACATTGCAATGGTTAAGTGTAGGGTATTTGATAGGTGTGAAAACACCCATCCTTTTTACCACTTAATTACCATAATAACCGAGCCAAAACTTGTATTTTATGTCATTTATGTCGGAATTATGTGTGGTTTGTGTTTTTGTTGTGATTTAGGACGAAAAGGTGAAAAGTGGAGAAAACACAGGATTTCACGGGCTTTTATCGAAGAAAAAGACAAAAGACAAAGTCAAGAGATCAAGAATGCAAAAAGAACGGAAGTCCAAGGCCTATTCTGAAGATTTATCGAAGAACAAGTCTAAAGACGGAAGTTTAATAAAGCCGTAGAACTCGAGTCTAATAAATAAATAAATTATAAGACGAGTTTAATTAATCCCGAGACAAAGTCGATAGAGTCGAAGAACTTAAAAGACAAGAAGATGTGAAGAAAGAAAGAAAGAGGAGGCAACACATGCACCTCCCCATTTCCTATAAATACCCTCCCAAACTCATTTAGGAGGGTTGGTTAGTTTTAGTTTAGCTTAGTTTTTCTTTCATCTTTGTAGGTGATTCTAGAGAGAGAAAGTGACAGTTTCTCTCACTAGGATCCCAATCTCTTATCTTCCTTTCTTGTTTTTAATCAAGCTTTTACCTTTGATAGTTGAATTCTCGTTCTTAGCTTATTCTTATTCTACTTTTCTTAGCTTTTACTTGTTCTTAATCCGTATTTCTTTACACGTTTTGTTTAAGTTTTATGTTTGATTTATGAAAAGGTTTGTCTTTTGGTTAATCTAAGTTTCCTACGAACCAAGCTTTGAGCTTGACATGCTTATTGGCTTAATTTGTGTCTAGCTTATTGTTTTAAGTTTTCTTAAAATGTTTTAGTCTTTTAACAAAGTTTATTTATTTTGTGTCGTGAAAGGTTTTGAATTTTAGCTTATTTTTTCATCTTATTCTCGTCTTTCTAGTTTCGATTCATGCTTATTAGTCATAGCTCATTAAACTTGTGCTTATTGCCAAATTCAGTTCCATCGGAAAAAGAGGGTTTCTACACATTGCGACGGGTTGTTTGTATCGCACTAACCATTGGTGGTTCTACATTGCGATCACTTGTATCATTCCCCCTTATTCCGATCGGGATTGCGATCGCTCATTGCGATCGCATATTCCGACGGAGTTTAAGGTTGTATTGAAACGAAGTGCTGCCCAATTTTCTATTGCAACATTCCGATGGATTTCATTTTCATGTATTCCGATGATTTTTCTTTTTACATATTCCGATGGTTTTTCTTTGATCATTCCGACGGGTACTCTTTCCGATAAGTATTCCGATAGAATGGTGACAGCGTTCCGACGGCGTACATTCCGATCGATATTCCGATCTGGATTCCGATCGGAGGATTCCGATGGATTTGTAGTTTTATGTCTTGTTTTCATTTTCAAATTCAAATTTAATCTTTCCCGCTTTTTTACTTAATGTTATTTTAAACTTGTTTTGTCTTAGTTTTATTTTTAAGTTTGCAAGTTTTAATTTTACGTCATTTAATTTCTCGTCAATTATTTTTAAAGTTTTAAATATTTCACCGTTTACGTTTCAACTAGTTGTAGTTTTAATTACTCGTCATTTATTTTAAAGTCTTGCACATTTATTTTACCAAAACCAAAAATATTATTTTCACCAAGAACAACTGAGTCGCACAATTAACCCGAGATCAATTCGAGGAGATACCGAGAAAACGAACTTTTTCAACTAGTAAAATCCCTACATTACAAATATATTTCATTCACAGATAAACAACTTGATCATACAAATCACAACTTGGTCTCATGAACAACAGTTTAATCTCACACAAACCAGGATTAACACATTTTGTATAGTATCAAGTCTTTGATTTTTAGTTCAATGTTGTTAAGTGTTGGTTATATATTCTTTCATTTATTATTTGGTGGTAATTCTAGCACCATTGTTTGGGCCATCATACTCAGAAGCAATTTTATAAACGTTTGAGACGCGAGGGCACTTTAAATCGTAAACCCAACCACTTAGTCAGAACGTAATATCGAAATGGAACATCTTTGTACAAAGCTCCCTACTAACATGATACTTTCATTACTTCCTCATATTAATAATTAACCTTCTTTTGTTTAAAAATTGGCAAAATTAGTCCTTTTGGTTACACTTTGGTATAATTACACCTTTAACCCCTTAAGTATATAGTTTTAGTATTTGCAATTTAAACCTTAAATATTTAACCTTAGGACCTCAAAATTTATAACATTTATTATTATAGCTTTTAATTTCATAAAATGACACTTTTGACCCAAAATGTTAAATAGTTTAAAAAATGACAGTTTTAGTCCCTATACTTGTAAAAATTACATAACAACCTCAAAAATAGACCAAATGATCTAGGATTTTAAATTTTTTTTCTAAACATGTTTATAGTCATAATAAAAATATTTATTAAAAATTATAGCTTTTTCAAATGGGCTTTTTCTTATTATTTCATGTAAATTACAAAACTAGGGTTTTAAGACATCTTTATCTTATAACTTTCATTTAAAATGATGAAATGACTTAGTTTCTTTTAGATTATCTTTCTAACATCTTATTAACAGTATAAAAACTCTAAGAAAGTATTATAACAAGATCAAAGCATAGCTAACAAAGTGATTACCTAGGATGCTCCAAAATGGCTCCTAATGAGGTATATGGACTATATCTTCCTCATAACTCTTCAAGAACTCCTAGAACTTCTTCCAAAGCTTGATAATGAACTTAGGGACTTTTTAGGACTTCAATGGAGGTGTGAGAACAGAATGTATAGGTGTATAAGATTTAGAGTAAAGGATGATTCTAAAATGAAGCTAAAGACCCCTATTTATACTATTTTCAAGCCGTAGCCTCCAATTTATGCTATGAAACGTGTAAGAACCAGGGATTAGTGAGTAAGGAAGCCTAGGAAAGATCTATGCAATTCTAGGAATGAGTCATGAGTCCTAGATTCAAGTTTATCAAAGCTTAAGGCTAGTAATAAGCCACGAATTTTTAAGATAAGAATGAGGATGTGTCATCTATAAGTAGCTTATGCACTACTTGTAAAATATCTCAAAATATCATAAATATCTGATCCTAAGTTTAAATTTAGGAGGGAAAGGTGTTTGAATCATTTTTGGAGGGAAAAAGTAAAACCGGGTTTAATTATAGGGCTTATAACTTATGGTTTGTGTTTTTGGTGATTATATACTTAGGAAAGTGATTAGTGAATGATTAGGGCTTAATTAGGGTTTACACATTTGATTTAAGAGATTTGGGTCCTTGGTTTGAAGTTTAATAAAGGTTTGATGTGAAAATGGGAAGAAAACTTAGGCGGGTTAGGGTTTCTAATGATTTAGGGTTTAATCTTAAAAAATGTGACTATCCTTCAACTAGATACTGATGTAAACTCAATTTATACATCCTACATTGTCCTTAATGTGTTCATGAAGTCCCTACATTTGTTTTGGTAAGTTATTCAAAGTAAACATGTCCAAAGGGTGAAAATACCCATTTTTAACCTAATTTACAAGCCATGCTTTGCAATCTTGTACTTTGCGCATTAGGGTACTTCTACAATGGCTTAACATAATCTTATAACCTTAATGATGTCTTATAAATATGAATAGATTTGTCCAAAAAGACTGGTTAGTGATTCCATATAGATTTCTTAATATTATGGTTTTTAGGTCATTAATCCTAATGATTTTCTAACTTGGTAATTAGTGTTGGTACTGATAGGTGTGAAAACACCCATCCTTTTACCACTTATTTCTGGCTAAAACAAGACCAAAACATGTATTTAATATCATTTGTTTGGAATTATGCATGGTTTTTGTGTTTATTGTGTTTTCAGAGTCAACCGGGTGAATATTGAAGAAAACATGGGATTGCACGGGTTTTATCGAAGAAAAAGACTCAAGACGAAGTCTATTGTCCAAGAGATGCAAAAGATTTGAATTCATTGTGCCTATTTGAAGATTTATCGAAGAAAAGGGCCAAAGATGGAAGATTCATATATGTCAAAGAACTCGAGTCTATTAAACAAAAGATTATAAGACGAGTGGAATTATTCACCGACACTTCTCAAAATCCAAAGTCGGAAACGTTTATTTAAAGAGACGTAAAGACTAAAGGAGAAAGAAGAAAAGAAGCCCAAAAACAAAGCTCATTCACAAGCCCACAAGAAAACGCCTATAAATAGGACTTCACTTCACAATTTTAGAGACTAGTTAGTTTTAGTTTTTCATTTTTTTCATTTTTCTCTAGCTTTAGAAAGAGAAAGTTCTCAACTTTCTCTCACTAAGTTTTCATCTCTCTTTCTTTTAATCTTTCAAGATTAAACCTTTGTATTGTTGATTTCATTAATCAAGTTTAAGTTTAAGCTTTTATTCTTTATTCTCTTTCTACCTTTCTTTGATTTGATTCACTTTTGGTGCGAATTACTTATGATCCGTGTTGTTCATT
Source organism: Glebionis coronaria (assembly GCA_025667525.1). Lineage (NCBI taxonomy): Eukaryota > Viridiplantae > Streptophyta > Magnoliopsida > Asterales > Asteraceae > Glebionis > Glebionis coronaria. The sequence goes on from CM046876.1 coordinate 182,661,088, forward strand.
AATGTTTTCGTGCTTAAAAAGTTAATCTTTTTATGTTTATTTAAGTTTTTATACGAATAAGCTTTAAGATCTTTGTGCTTATTGGCTTGTTTATATGTTTAGCTTATTTACTTTTTTAAAAGAGTTTCCTTAAAAAGTTCATCTTTTTATTGTTTGATTTATAAGATTGATTATTTTAAGTTTGGATAAGTTGTTATTAGTGCTTATTTAGTCCTTTTCACTTTAGATTCGTGCTAGTTTTTATGTTGGCTTATTCCTATAGCTTATCACCTTGCTTAAGTCTCGGATCAAAAGGGTAATCGGAAAGGGTAAAACCCTTTTCCGATTGGTGTATTCCGACCAGCACTACCCCCTTATTCCGATCGTTTGATCGGAAAAGGGTTTATGATTATTCCGATTGGGTGTTTCTTGCATAACATTCCGATCTGAATCCCTTGTTGGTTATTCCGATTAGATGTCTACTATTATTCCGATTGCCTAATTTTTCTCTATTCCGATTTGTGCTTTCCGATTGCATTATTCCGACGAGGGAGTTGTTGCACATTTCGATCAGTTACATTTTTTATGCTATTCCGATTGGGTTGTTGTCCAACTTTCTGATTGCTTCAGTATTCCGACCAGGGGTGTTATTGACATTCCGATCAGCCCTATTCCAACTATATATTCCGATCAATGCACTTTAGATATTCCGATTTTGCTGTTTTCCAATTGTTTAATCTCTTGATTTTGCGAAGTTTTCAAGTGTTAGATTTATTAAGTGTTCAAGTATTTTTCTAATTTTGCCTTTAAGTTTTCAAACATTTATTTTCAACTCCTTATTTTAGTCTAATCATTAAAACTCTTTTAGCTCAACGACATTTACATTTAATTGCTATTAGTTTAAAATAGATAACAAACCAAACCCTCTATTTGTCACCAAGAACAATCATTCCACTTTGAACCGTGATCAATTCGAGAAGATACCGAGATTAATCTTGAACCATCCAAAATTGCTAGTATCAAATGGCGCCGCTGCCGGCTCTTCTCGTTAAGATTAACAGTTTTTTGTGAGAACTTGGATTTTGGGATCCGTTCACCGTGAACGTTTCTTTTTTATAAATATTTCAAAAAACCCTAAAAAATAAAAAAAATTCAAAAATCCAAAAAAAAAAATAATAATAAATAAATTAATAAATAAATAAATAAATAAAAAACATAAAAACCAAAATTATTTCTGCTTTGTTTTTGCTTTGTTAGTTCTTTTGCAGGTGCATGCGTACACGATCCACGTCTTATCAAGAGCCGAGCCTCTCGAAGACTTAGACATGGCCGGTGTACACAACAACAACAATAACCCACCTCAAAAACAACAACAATAACAATCCACCTCTCAAATAACAACAACAATGAGCCTCTACCAGACAATCGCCCGATGATTGAACTTCTGCAAGCAGATGTAGATGGCAACAATGATCCAATTGTTATACCCGCGATTGCAACCAACAACTTTGAGCTCAAATCCGGCTTTATCCAGATGGTCTCTGCTCAACCATTCTTGGGGCGTACCATTGATGATCCTCATGACCACATCAAACGGTTTCTACAACTCACGAATACGGTCAAATTCAATGGTGTTCCACAAGAGGTAATCCGTTTACAACTTTTTCCTTTCTCCCAAGAGGGACAAGCCCGGCATTGGCTTGTAAAGGAACCGCGACAAAGTATTCTGACGTGGACGGATTTGGAGACCAAGTTCATAAACTACTTTTTCCCACCCTCTCGTACTACCGCTTTGCGGAATGAAATCATTAATTTTGAACAAAAGTACGATGAGTCTTTTAGTGAATCTTGGGACCGTTGATCTTTTAAGAAAGTGCCCACAACATGGTTTTACCAAAGTGCACCAAATTAATACCTTTTATAATGGTTTAAGCATGAATGACCAAGATTTATTAAACAGTGCCTCGGGGGGTAATATTTTGGTTAAGACTTCCAATGCTGCTTGGGATATCATTGAGAATAAGTCTCGTGTGCAAACCAAGAGTGTGCGGACCAATGCCGCTAGTGCTAGTACTAGTGACAACGACAAGCGACTTGACAAAATCACTGCGCTTCTTGAATCGCTTGCTACCCAAACCGCCAGCAACACCAACAGCATCAACGCTAAAAACGCTCAAGTCAATGCTGTCAGCCAACCATGTGAAATATGCGGGGGTCCTCACTCTTACACCACTTGTACCGCCACCCAAGACTATCCTTCTGAGAATGTGATGCAGCATACGGTACCTATCCTCCGGCCGCTTATCAAGCTCGTCCTTAAGGTGACCGCAATTTTCTTAGCTACAGCTCAAACAACTTCCTTTCCCCGCCCAGTTTTCCTCCTAACAACCCAAACCAACAACAAAACCTCAATCGCCCTCCTCAACAACAACAACAACCTCGTGCACCATAAATACCACCTCACAAACAACCATATCCACCTCAAAGAAACAACCAAGTTTACCAACAACCTGCTTATCAACCACCCGCTTACCATGCTCCCCCTCCCAACCAACCCACCGCATTACACCAAGATGTTGAAACCTACATGCGGACCAATGATGTGATTGTGGAAAATCTCCAGCAGGAAGTGCTCAACTTGAAAGCAGACATGGTGAAACAAGGAAATGATCTGAGAGCTGATATGAGAAACACTTTGGCAAGTCAAACAACTGACTTACGGAACATGATGGCTGATTTATTCCAAGGTAATCAATCCTCTTCTTCGGGTACTCTTCCGAGTAACACCGTTGCGAATCCAAGAGGGGAGATGAACGCAATCACCACTCGCAGTGGCAAAGGTACCAAGGAACCCGAGCTTCCTATACCTCCACCGGTGATTATGACTAAGGAAAACGAGTCACCTGCTCCTATTCCTCCTCCTTCTACTTCCCCAATTTCTCCACCTCTTACTTCTACCCCTCCTAAACCCAAGGATGTGAGTGATCCTTTAATCCCAAAGCCTTCCTCTTCTTCCGATATACCTTATCCCTCAAGGTTGAGGAAAGAGAAGCTCAAAAGCAAGGATGATATTCAAGTTTCGAACTTTCTTAAAATGTTTAAAGAATTGAATTTTAACATCTCCTTCGCTGAGGCTCTCGCTCACAGGCCCAAATACGCGAAGATTTTCAAAGATCTTCTTAGCGACAAGGAGAAGCTTCTTGATATTGCTAACACCCAACTTAATGAGAATTGCTCTGCAGTGCTCTTAAGGAAATTGCCAACCAAGCTTGGTGATCCGGGTCATTTCTTAATCCCTTGCAACTTCCCGGGAGTTGAGAATTGCATGGCCCTAGCCGACCTAGGTGCCAGTATTAATTTAATGCCTCTAAGCGTTTGGAAGCAATTATCTCTCCCTGAGCTAGTCCCCACCAAAATGACTTTGGAATTAGCTAACCGTACGGTTGCTTATCCAGTGGGGATAGCCGAAGACGTCTTTGTAGGAGTCGACAAATTCACTTTTTCTGCCGATTTCGTCGTCGTCGACTACGATATGGACCCTCGTGTGCCATTAATTGTTGGTCATCCATTCTTGAGGACCGGTCGCACTCTCATCGATGTTGAAGCAGGTGAGCTTATCATGAGAGTTGGTGACGATAAAATCGTCTTCAACATGGGAAAGCTTTCTAAACAGCCTTATTCATACGAGAGTGTTAATTGTATTGACGTCCTTGATGAGGCTTGTGAAGAACACTTTAAAGATGCTTGTAAAAGTATTCCTACCTCTCTTCCCAATGTTGAGACCGTTTCCTCTATTGACTCAACACTATCTCTATTTGGAGAAAGTGATTTCCTTTGGAAAGATTTGGAAGCCACCATGGGAGATGTGAACTTAGAACATGACGATTCTCCCACCTATTAGGATGAAGATCTTCGCCTCATTGAGAACCTCCTTAAAGAAGACAATATTTCTCCACCATCTCCCAAGGATATTGTTATTGATGAACCGAATTTGAATACGCCTCCCATCGAAAATCCTCCGGATTTAGAACTTAAGGAGTTGCCACCCCATCTCGAGTACGTGTTCCTTGAAGATAAGAAGAAGTCGCCCGTCATCATTGCGAAGGACTTGAACGAAGAAGAGAAATCTCGCCTCATCGCCGTGCTTAAAGATCATAAGAAGGCAATTGCTTGGAAAATTTCCGATATCCGCGGAATTGATCCGAACTTTTGTACTCAAAAGATTCTCATGGAAGATGACTTTAAAACCGCAATCCAGAGCCAAAGAAGGGTTAATCCTCGAATTCATGACGTCATCAAACAAGAGGTTATCAAACTTCTTGATGCCGACTTGATTTACCCTATTTCAGATTCGCCTTGGGTAAGTCCCGTCCATTGTGTGCCCAAGAAGGGCGGAATAACCGTTGTTCCCAATGAACACAACGAGTTGATTCCCACTCGTCTCGTTACTGGGTGGAGAGTTTTCATCGATTATCACAAGCTCAATGATGCCACGAGAAAAGACCATTTTCCTCTTCCTTTCATGGATCAAATTCTCGAGCGTCTAGCTGGTAATGACTATTACTGCTTCTTAGACGGTTTCTCCGGGTATTTTCAAATTCCCATCGATCCCAAAGACCAAGAAAAGACCACATTCACTTGTCCCTACGGAACATTTGCCTACAAACGCATGCCTTTTGGTTTATGCAATGCTCCTGGGACGTTCCGAAGGTGTATGATGGCTATCTTCCATGACATGGTTGAAGAAACTATGGAAGTATTCATGGATGATTTCTCGGTTTATGACGATTCTTTCTCTGCTTGCCTTGCCAATTTAGAACGTATGCTTAAGCGGTGTGAAGACACTCGCCTTGTTCTTAATTGGGAAAAATGCCATTTCATGGTAAAAGAGGGCATCGTGCTAGGACACAAGATCTCCAAAGCCGGTCTTGAAGTAGACCGTGCTAAAGTCGATGTTATTTCTAAGTTGCCTCCACCTTCAACCGTGAAGGGTGTGAGAAGTTTCCTCGGTCATGCGGGCTTCTACCGTCGCTTTATCAAAGATTTTTCTAAAATCGCTCGCCCGATGACCCACCTCTTGGAAAAAGATACTCCTTTTATCTTTTCCAAAGAGTGTATCGAAGCCTTCAACCTTCTTAAGGATAAGCTAACTAAGGCACCCGTCTTGGTTACCCCTAATTGGGAGCTGCCTTTCGAGTTGATGTGTGATGCTAGCGACTTTGCTATTGGAGCGGTTTTGGGCCAAAGAGTGAATAAACACTTCCAACCAATCCATTACGCTAGCAAAACAATGACAGGGGCTCAATTGGATTACACGACAACCGAAAAAGAGCTTTTAGCTGTTGTCTATGCTTTTGAAAAGTTCCGCCCCTATCTTGTCCTTTCTACCACAATCGTTTATACCGATCATTCCGCGTTGAAGTACTTGTTAACTAAACAAGATTCCAAACCAAGACTTCTTCGCTGGGTTTTGCTACTCCAAGAATTTAAAATCGAAATTCAAAATAAAAAAGGAGCTGAAAACCTAGCCGCGGATCATCTCAGTAGACTTGAGGATCCTTACCAAGGGGATCATCCAAACAAAGAAATCAATGATTCTTTTCCCCTGGAGACCTTAATGTCTATCAACTCGAATTCTGATGAAACCCCGTGGTTTGCGGACATTGCAAACTACTTGGCGGGTGGAATTCTCGTTGACGGGTTAACATCCCAGCAAAAGAAGAAGTTCTTCAAAGACATTAAGACTTACTTTTGGGATGACCCGTATCTATTCAAACAATGTGCTGATTTGATTATTCGCCGATGTGTTGATGGACCAGCAGCTTTAGAAATCCTTGACGCTTGCCACAAAGGACCCACCGGTGGTCACTTTGGTCCCGACTACACCGCCAAAAAAGTGTTTGACTCGGGATTTTATTGGCCCACCATCTATCGTGATGCTCACGAGATGGTTAAACGTTGTGATGCTTGCCAAAAACAAGGAAGATCACATATAAAGACGAGATGCCTCAAAATTTCATACAAGAATGTGAAATCTTTGATGTTTGGGGTATCGACTTTATGGGGCCATTCCCTTCCTCTAAAGGAAACAAATACATCCTTGTAGCCGTTGACTACGTCTCAAAATGGGTTGAAGCCAAAGCTTTACCTACTAATGACACAAGGGTGGTTTGTAACTTTTTGAAGTCGCTTTTCGCTAGATTCGGTGTGCTCGTGCCATTATTAGTGATCGCGGGACTCATTTTTGCAATGACCAATTTGCTAGAGTCATGGCTAAGTATGGTGTAAATCATCGTCTTTCCACCGCATACCACCCACAAACTAATGGCCAGGCTGAAATCTCTAACCGAGGATTAAAGCGAATTCTTGAAAGAACCGTGGGAGAGCATCGTGCCTCATGGGCTGATAAACTTGATGATGCTTTGTGGGCTTTTCGTACCGCATACAAGACTCTGAATGGTTGTACACCATATCGTCTCGTGTACGGGAAAGCGTGCCACCTCCCCATTGAGTTGGAGCACAAGGCTTATTGGGCCTTGAAGTGGGCTAATTTTGATATCAACAAAGCCGGTGACCTACGTAAGATCCAACTCAATGAGCTGAATGAACTCCGTAATGAGGCTTATGAAAATTCTTTGATCTATAAGGAAAAGACTAAGCTCATTCACGACTCTAAGATTAAAAACCGAGAGTTCCAAGTTGGAGACAAAGTTTTACTTTTTAACTATCGGTTGAAAATCTTTTCGGGCAAGTTGAAATCTCGTTGGTCCGGCCCATTCACCATTGCCCAAATTTTTCCATATGGTACTATCGAGCTCGCTCAACCTAATGGACCGAATTTTAAGGTGAATGGACAACGAGTGAAGTTGTACTTTGGTGAGGACATCTCTCATGAGATGATTCCATCCCTCACCATGTTTCCCATGAACTAATTTTGGGTCGAGTCAGGCTCGTGACTCGGTTATCAAAAACAAGCGCTCCTCGGGAGGCAACCCGAGTATCTATCATTTTCTGTTTAAACCTCCTAAGTGTAGGGGGACCTCTATAGGTTCTTTGTATTTGTGTGGTGATGTGATTACAGGGATGAATGCATTTTTGGAATCTTTGAAGAACCGTGCTCCCGTGTTATCCGAAATCCGGTTCTATCTCTCAACTATCGTGATTCAATTTTCTTCATACTCACATTTGAAATTGATCACGTTAGTCGTCTCTTCCTTAACTTGATTTAACCAACGTGCACAATGTAATAAGTGTAGGGGAGACTTTTCCCACATGCTTAAACATTGAGGACAATGTTTATCTTAAGTGCAGGGGACTTCTATCGAAGTTTTAAGTGGACTTTTCCATGAAAATGCCTTCATTTAACCGGAAAATCATCTTTTTCAACGTTTTTCAAATTTTTAATTAACTTTGGCCATTTAGTCGTAATTTTTAAATTTTTATCGTTGCTTTCATATGTATATATCCCGCAATAAAGTCAAAAATATTAATAAAGTGGTGTAGCTAGTTTTGAAATCTTTGAAATATTAGGCCCGCTGCGATTATTTTGACTCAACCCGAATAGACTTATCCAAGTTTATTCTAGCTAGTATCCTTAACCATGTAGACCTTAATTTGTTTATTAGGCTAAGCATCCACGAGTCTCATTAATTGAGATTTTAAATTGTGGAGGACGAGAAATGATAGAGTCAATTATAAGTCGGTATTCTTGCACAAGCTCACTTAGTGTAATTATCTGCCTATTCTCCCATCACTTGCTAATAGTTTATCTGCAATAAGTAAGGTCGTAAGATTTGAAAAGTTACTTAGCTTCTAGCCCAAGATCGTTTAAAAGTTGCTCGGTAATGATAAGAGTTCATAGCCAAGGCATAACTTATGAAGTGGGGCGCGAAGATTGGCAAGTCCGAAAAGGCCCTAACAAGGCATGAGGATTCAATCTTATTGCTAAAGATCCAAGTTGATGTGAAAAGCATTATTCCCAAAATCAATATGAAGGATCAAGACTCACGACGAAAAGCAATCAACTCCCATAAAGATCATGGAGAAGTCTATCCGAAAAGACCCTAACAAGGTATGAGGATAAATAGATCCAAGTTCGAAAAGGAGGCGGATCATTGTATATCAAAATCCCAATTAGAGATTGAAGAAATAATCATGAAGTCGTGGTCAACAAAGTTGGAATACCCCTCAAAAGTCTCCAAGTGAAGAAACTCTATTAACGATGAGAAGACCATTATCTCAAGCACGTCTCTCAAGATATGAAGTATGAAGTACATGCCAAATATCGGCCCGAGAAAGGTCTCAAATCGTGAACCGAGTTATGCCAAGATATGAACTTTTTGATATCCTGAGAAGCAGTTTTAAGAGATTTTGTCCTTTAGCTAACTATTGATCAAATCATCCTACTTTGCTTTCAGCCTAAATAAACTATCCAAATAAGTCCAAAAATGCATCTTCATGATCATTCTAAGACAAAAATAAAATATAAGAGATACAACTAGGAATAAGGGAGTTTAAGCATTTAATTAAGCCATGTGTGTAAGTGTTTGATTTGCTAACTTATAATAACAATGATCTCGTTTTTAAGCTTAGTTTGGGGAACGTGAAACTTGAGGGTGATAAATCTTCGCAGCACCGAAGCCCTAACGTAAGTCCTTGATCTCTTTGCAAGTTATCTCCATATAGCTATTTTCAAGTGAAAATGGTTTTCTATCCTTTTGATTACTTTAAAAGTTTTAATTTCTCTTAGTACTTTAATTTTTGTCTAGTAAAATGTTAATAAGGCCAAGGTTGATTGATTATGAGAAAAGTGTAAAATTGTTTTATCACTAAGCATTGCATGAGGGCATGGCAATGGTTAAGTGTAGAGGATTTGATAGGTGTGAAAACACCCATCCTTTTACCACTTATTTCTAGCTAAAACAAGACCAAAACATGTATTTAATATCATTTGTTTGTAATTATGCGTGGTTTTTGTGTTTATTGTGTTTTCAGAGTCAACCGGGTGAATATTGAAGAAAACATGGGAATGCACAAGTTTTATCGAAGAAAAAGACTCAAGACGAAGTCTATTGTCCAAGGGATGCAAAAGATTTGAAGTCATTGTGCCTATTTGAAGATTTATCGAATAAAAGGGCCAAAGATGGAAGATTCATATATGTCGAAGAACTCGAGTCTATTAAACAAAAGATTATAAGACGAGTGGAATTATTCACCGACACTTCTCAAAATCCAAATTCGGACACGTTTACTTAAAGAGACGTAAAGACTAAAGAAGAAAGAAGAAAAGAAGACCAAAAACAAAGCCCATTCACAAGCCCACAAGAAAACGCCTATAAATAGGACTTCACTTCACAATTTTAGAGACTAGTTAGTTTTAGTTTTTCATTTTTTTTCATTTTTCTCTAGATTTAGAGAGAGAAAGTTCTCAACTTTCTCTCACTAAGTTTTCATCTCTCTTTCTTTTAATCTTTCAAGATTAAACCTTTGTATTGTTGATTTCATTAATCAAGTTTAAGTTTAAGCTTTTAATCTTTATTCTCTTTCTACCTTTCTTTGATTTGATTCACTTTTGGTGCGAATTACTTATGATCCGTGTTGTTCATTAATGTTTTCGTGCTTAAAAAGTTAATCTTTTTATGTTTATTTAAGTTTTCATACGAATAAGCATTAAGATCTTTGTGCTTATTGGCTTGTTTATATATTTAGCTTATTTACTTTTTTAAAAGAGTTTCCTTAAAAAGTTCATCTTTTTATTGTTTGATTTATAAGATTGATTATTTTAAGTTTGGATAAGTTGTTATTAGTGCTTATTTAGTCCTTTTCACGTTAGATTCGTGCTAGTTTTGGTGTTGGCTTATTCCTATAGCTTATCACCTTGCTTAAGTCTCGGATCAAAAGGGTAATCGGAAAGGGTAAAACCCTTTTCCGATTGGTGTATTCCGACCAGCACTACCCCCCTTATTCCGATCGTTTGATCGGAAAGGGGTTTATGATTATTCCGATTGGGTGTTTCTTGCATAACCTTCCGATCTGAATCCCTTGTTGGTTATTCCGATTAGATGTCTACCATTATTCCGATTGCCTAATTTTTCTCTATTCCGATTTGTGCTTTCCGATTGCATTATTCCGACGAGGGACTTGTTGCACATTCCGATCAGTTACATTTTTATGCTATTCCGATTGGGTTGTTGTCCAACTTTCCGATTGCTTCAGTATTCCGACCAGGGGTGTTATTGACATTCCGATCAGCCCTATTCCGACTATATATTCCGATTAATGCACTTTAGATATTCCGATTTGGCTGTTTTCCAATTGTTTAATCTCTTGATTTTGCAAAGTTTTCAAGTGTTAGATTTATTAAGTGTTGTTAATTCCAAAATCACTAGAGGACATTTTACATCACCAGTTCAGATTGAGGTCCAAAAGATTCTTCAAAACGTTATTAATCCGATTATTAATCAAGTTGATGCTCGGATAAGCAATTTAGAAAACGCTTTTCTAAAAGAATTAGCCAACTTTGTTAAAGACTTTAAATCTTTGGCGAAGGAGGCTGATGAATCTCTTGATAAAATCAATGTTTTAGAAAACGATCTTGAACGCCTCTCTAAAGCACATGATAATGTTGATAGTAGCCCTGTTGTGTTAGATACCTCTCTGTCGAATCACGAAACCCTCCAAACTGAGCTTGAACGTACGAAAGTGAAAATGGAATCTGTTGTCATTAAAAAGGACAAAGAATTTACCGATCTTTGGAATAAATTTGTCAAAAAATGTGATGAATGCAAATATGACAAAATTTTGTATGATAAAGCCTACAATGAAATGCAACAAACTATTGCACGGTTGCAGGCTCAGTTAGGAGTGGTTAAGGAAAAGATTTTGGCTTCTACAGGGTTAGAACATGCAAGTGATGGGAATGTTCAGAAGCTTAAGGCTAAGATTGCAGAGTTAGAATCTGAAATTGTTTCATATAAGCGGGCTGTAGAACACGTTAAGTCCGTCTATCATAAATTTATTGATAAAATCTGTGAGAACTGTAAGTTAAATGCCTTGTTAAAAGTTAAGTCTTCTGAGCCTAATACGATTGTGGACGATATGATTCAGACACCAGCAACCTCGGGAACTACTCGTATTGCTGTCACACCTTTTCCAAAGGTCACTGGAACGATAGCTGTTGTGATTGCTGATAGTTTTAAATTCACACTTGTTTAGGAAAACAAGGTAATTAGGGTAAGTATTAACAAGTAGTTTAGGAAAACCACAAGTAAATAACCCAAAAGTGGGGATCGTTCTCAAGGAGGCTAGTGTGTTGTGTAAGAAATGATTAACTTTGTGATTATATTTATGAGAAAAGAAAAATAGAAAAGAAAGTAGAAAGGATGACGGTTACGATTATAAATTAAACTAAGACTAAAAGTCGTGCACGTAAAACCGTAGAATATGACAAAATATAAAAACTACCCTAAAAATTCCTAGGAAATTGCAATAAATCCTATAAAATGTAATTAGAGTTTACAAAAAATTAAAATTCACTCAAACCTTTTATTTAATAAAATATTAATTTTTTAATGCTAATTAAAGCCCAAAAAAATCAAATTAATTAATAAAAAGCCCAACATGAGTTTTTTCACTTTGTTAACCTCTAAAATGACTTAACTAATTTAAAAACTATTTTTGAAAATTTTAAAATTAATTAAAACTATTTAAACATGATTAAAAACTCTAAAAACTTCAAATAATTCTAAAAATTAATCAAATGACCCTAAAATTAATTTAAAATTTTTAAAATTCCTACCTTAATGTATTTAAACTAGGAATAATGAAAAACTTGCAAAAATCTAAAATTTAATTTTTAATAATAAAATAATATTAAAAATCCAAAATTTATAGAAAATTATAAAAAGTTGCCAACTAGTTTACTTTAACCTAATAAACATAGAAATGAACCTGAAATTACCAAAATACCCCTATTTGGCCTTAAAATGGGCCAAAAACCTAAACAGTCCACTTAAAGGGCTTAATTTATGCCCAATAAGGAAAAGTTGTCCAATTAAGCCCAAAATCACCTACATGACTCAAAATTTTATTTTAAGCACAAAAATTTGAAGGCCCAAAAGCTGAAAGTGATCTTATCACAGCTTAATAAGTCAACAGCTTATTCTTAATGGGCTTTTTGGCCCATTAAGCCATAAGCTAATGCCATAAGCTCTAATTTGACACACAAGCTTCTTTTGGGATACCAAAGAGATCTGTGAAAAGAAATTTTGAAAAAGCCCAAGAAATAAGCAAAAGCTCTCTTTACAAAACGTCAAAATATTCGTTTTTAGTACTAGGCTACCTCAAGTGCTTATTCAAGTTGCAAAAGGTTTTAAATGACTTAATTATGCAAAATCAACAAAAAGTTTTCAAATAAGCACACTGAATAAGTTGGAATAAGCAAATAAGCACTTATGAAAAAGTCAAGTCAATTGGTTTTCTAGTCAAACCTAAAAGTCAAACCCTAATATGCTCCAGATTAGTTCAATGGGTCAAATAAAGAAGATTGATCACAAAAAATAAGTTGTTGCAAGTCCCAATAAGCTAGAAGAGCTTATGAATAAACTGATGATCAAATAACACTAGTAGTGGCTAGTTTCAGGGGAAAGGAGTTCCCACTGATTGACTATTTTGACTTTTTGTCTTTTGTGAATTTTTGTTGGATTCAAGTTAATCAAAGGCACCCTTGTAATAAGTGGATCACAAGGAGTAAATAACAACAATAAAATCACAATTTCAACAAACCAATAGATACAGTTTAATCAAAAGAACACCAGATATGCACCAGACATGAACTTTAAGCAGATTTCAACAAATAAGAAGTTTTAGCAAGAATAAGCCAACCACATTGAACCAAATGCACACAACAGCTTAGATTAATTCAAATGAACATAAATTAACTGGTTTCATGCAATGATTCAAGGTATAGACAAAGATTCAAGCCAAAGAAAGTTACTGATGAATAAGAACAAGCATATTTCAAACTTTGCTGATATACTTGACCACAAATCCAATTTTAAGCCCTCAAATCTCTTTAACAGGTTATATAAACTTGATTTAATCACTTGTTAGCCCTAAGCATGCATACAATCTATGTATTACCAATATCTTAGGTCAAAACAGGCAAAAATCAACAAGTTATAGCACAATAAAGATTTTGATGTTCAAAAGCCAAAAACTTGTAGTCAATAGAACACAACCAAGTATTTATTAGATACCAACACAAAACAACAATTAACAATAACTCAAATTCAAATTGCAAGCTTAAACAGGTTAACCCAAACACACCTTTCACTTTTTAAATCCAAATTTAACAAAGTAAATGTGTGATTCAGTGTTACCCAAGCCCAATCCAGCACAATAACAACAATATTATGCAGTATCAAGCAATTTTAAGCCACAAGAACAACAAGTATAACATTAGAACACAAAATCACCAAAAATCAAGTATTTTATCAGATTTTGGGTAAAAGTGCTCAAACCTCATGAATGTACATCCACACTCATGAATTTTTGAGCTGATGTGTCTAGCTAAACAAGACACAAGCTTCCAATACAACCCTGCTAAGATTCAACAAGGTTAGAGCACAATTATATAAAACAGAAAAGTGGAAAAAGCTTGATTAATGCAACCCTTGTGCCCACTCCTTGTTTATCCCCAAACCACAAGCTCCCAACACCTTGATAATCTTCTTATCAGGGTGTTTAGATCACTTGTAATCCAAAAATTACAAGGATGTACCAAAGATTTAGCAAAATATCAAGTTTTTGAGAAAACTTGGCAATTTCTTGCACAAGGTTTAAATACAGGTTTTAAGACTTCAAAATCACAAACATATATCAATAACAAGCATAGAATAAGATTGGCACTTGGATTTCATCAGCAATATCAAACACTTTTTCATTAAAATGAAACAAGGATTTACAGATATGTGAAATAGGAAAAACCAAGAGCAAAAGCTAAATGTATGAGGTCCTATGCCTTATATAGGCTACAAAGATGAACTAGAAAGCATAAAAAACGTAAACCCTAGGTCTTGAAGTTCTTGGACTCATGTGATGTTTTCTTGGCAGTTTATGGAGTGTATAGTTGTTTGAATTTGATCAAGGGCTCACAATGAGCTTATGTTTCAAGCAGCTATGTGGGTGGTAGATTTTCTGGCATGCTTTGGCTTTTTCCCCAAAAAGTGTGCATGGGGTTGTTTCATGTGAGCTTTGGGAGTGAGTGGCATGTGTTTAAGGTTTGGGATATGATTAACACCACCCTAATCATAATTCTAGATAATATGGTGGGTTAATTTCATGGGATTAAGATATACCAAATTGTGTCAAGAACATGAAGAACAAGCTGTTTGATCCGTTTAAGTTTTTAAATTAGGTGTTAGGCGCCTAGATAAACTAATTAATAAATTAGTTATAACTGGATGGTGAGTGGGATTATGATGTGGCATGAGGGTGAAATGTGATTGGTGGTAAGTGTGTAGTGGGGCACGTGGCAGCCCATGACTGGTCTATGTAACTTTCATGTCTTGGCAGGATTAATCCCCCATCTTCATTCTTTCTTTCACTTAGTGTTTAAATAACCGAAACTCAGATTCCTTGGTTAATGAAGTTTGGTTTTTCACACTTTTGCCCCAAAAAGTTTTTTAAAAGTATTTCAAGGGTATTTCTTGTAAATTCATTATATCTGAAGGGGTGTTTTTGTATTCTCTTCATTCTTCAAGGTGTTGACTTGTATTGTTGACTTATTAGAGGACTAATATTGACAATTCTTCAATTTTGAGGGACCATTCATGCTAATTCTTCAAAGTAGAGGGCCCTTTTTGTAAATTGACAAACTTTAAGGACCAATCTTGTAATTATGAATAACCAAGGGTTTAAAGTGTCAATTCTTCAATATTGGAGGACCCTTCTTGTACAATATTCATTTCTTCAAGGACTTTTCTTGGAAAATCACCATTAGGGCTTTGTTCATTGTACGGCTTCGTTTCATGTGTTCGTTTTTGCTTGTTTCTTGTGATCTTTTGTCATTTTCTCAATATCCGTACATAAAATACACATGTAACAAACACAAGCATATATTTGGCATTTTTCATGATATTTAATGCATTTTAAGCCCGTTTTGGACAATGAGACTATGTATAAAAGCAGTCTCATCAATTGCCCCATGAATGTTTCGCGTTAGACCTTCCTCTCAACCTAGGGTAGATATCTCTGTGCCTAACAACCAACGTAAAGCAAGCGTTAGGACTAAACCGACCACTATATCTCAACCACAAGCCATTGATTTAAAAAGTGTTTATTCTAACAAACGTGTGTGTTCTTCTACATGAATAAACAACTACTCTAAGAGCAGAAGGCCACAACCTACGAGCAATACAAGGAATGATAGGGTCCCTTTTTCCTCTAGAAGTAGTCGCCCCAAGATCAATAATGTAGAAGTAGAAGAACACCGTAGGAATTTATTGCTTTTTAATCATAATCAGAAACTTAAATCATCTGAAGGTAATGACTTTAATCTTGCTATTCGGAATGAAAAATCTGAAGTTATTTGTGCTAAATGTAATAAATATTTCTTTACTTTTAGTCATGATGATTGTGGTTTCACTATGAATGGTTTAAGTTATGGTGGATACAACCAAATTGACAAGCTTTTCATTATTGAAAAACATAACACTCCTAAGGCTAAGGTGTATGTTCCAAAAAGTACGCACGTAGGGTCCACAAAAAGTCTTGCCAAGCCTAGTAGCCCTAGATTCACCTCTAAATGGTTGCCTACTAGTAGAAATTTTGACTGTAGTGGCAAAGTTATCGACACTAATACATCTCATACTAACAATGAAATGTCGGTATGTGATAACGCTTAATTATCTTCTAACCCTACAGGAACCTATTTCATTGGTTGCCAAAAATTTTTCTTCTCTTAACATTGGCAGGCTGTTGAAATTTGTCTTTGGTGCGTGGACTCGGGTTGTTCAAAACATATGACTGGGAATCTTAGTCTTCTCAAGAACTTTGTTTGGCGATTCATAGTAACTGTTTGATTTGGAAATGATCATGTTTCTGTAATTCTAGGCTATGGTGATCTTCATTGGGGAAATATAATCATCACCAGAGTCTCTTTTGTTGATGGCTTGGGACACAATTTGTTCTCGGTTCGGCGATTCTGTGATTCAGATTTGGAGGTAGCCTTCAGAAGTCATACATGCTTTGTTAGGGATCTTGAAGGAATTGATATTTTGAAAGGAAAGCATACTACTAACCTTTACACCATTGATCTTTTTCAAATGTCTGTTGTGTCTCCAATTCGTCTCATGACCCGGGCCACTTCAACAAAGTCATGGTTATGGCATCAAAGGTTATCTCTTCTCAATTTCGATGCCATCACCCAACTTGCAAACGATGATCTCGTTACCGGTCTTCCAAAGTTCAAATATACTAAAGACCATCTTTGTCTATCATGTGAGCAAGGTAAAAGCAAGAAGAAGCCTCACAAACCTAAACCTGTTCCAAATTCGACGAATAGGTTACATCTCCTTCATATGGATTTGTGTGGCCCAATGAGAATCAAAAGCATTAATGGAAAGCGGTATGTCCTAGTGATTGTGGATGATTATTCTCGTTACATATGGGTTCATTTTCTTGCATCAAAAGATGAAGCCCTTGGTGTAATTATTAACTTCTTGAAGAAAACATCAGTACTACTACAAGCCCCTGTCATTATTGTGAGAACGGATAACGGCACATAATTCACCAATCAGCAACTGAAAGCTTATTTATACGAAGTTGTGATTGCTAATCGAACTTCGGCTGTAAGAACTCTAGAGCAGAATGGAGTTGTGGAACAGAGGAATCGTACGTTAGTTGAAGCTGCTAGGATGATACTTCTCTCCTTTAGTGCATTGTTATTCCTTTGGGCTGATTCCATTGCAACTGCATGTTATACTCAAAACCGCTCCATTATTCACACCCAATTCAAGAAAACACCTTATGAGATCATTAATGGACAAAAACCGGATATATCGTTTCTACATGTATTAGGGGCTTTGTGTTACCCAAAGAATGATCGTGAAGATATTGATAAACTCGAACCCAAAGGTGATATTAGATTTTTCATTGGTTATTCTTCAACTGCTTGTGCTTATAGGGTTTATAATCAAAGGACAAGAAAGGAAATGGAGACTATGAATGTTACATTTGATGAACTCTCGGGTATGGCCTCTCAACATAGAAGTTCACATCCCGAGCTTCAAGGTCAGACTTCTAGACACGTAAGTTCAGGACTCGCGCTTCAATTTGCACCGTCAACAAATCATCGCTACAACCTTTGGAACATGACTTGGAAGTTTTATTTGGGCCAATTTATGATGAATATATGGAGGGTACTTCGTCATTTGGTGCTACTCAAAATGCCCAGGCTGCACCTGCTACGGTAGTTCAAGAACCTCCAATTGCATCTACACCAACGGCAAATTCTTCTGCACCATCTACGTCAACCTCAACCATATTGTCTCCAAATATTCCAACCACTTCTCCGACTGCTGACGTGACTCAACCACATTCTCATCAAATTCCTAATCATGTTCATCTTCATCATGAAATTGTTGTTGAAAATGCAAACAATGCGATGCTCAACGAACATGAGTTTGTTAATTCATTTGCGGCTTCCACAAGTACTACTCAGCCTTCAACACCATATGTGGATCCGTCAAGCTCGCATCAAGTTTCTCATACACTTCCACATGAACACAAATGGACTAAGAATCATCCTTTGGTTCAAGTGATTGGCAATCTCTCACGACCAGTCTCGACATGAAATCAGCTGCGTACCGATGGTGATATGTGTATCTATGCACTACCAGTCAGCAAAATGGAACCAATAAGTGTTAATGAAGCAATGACCGACACATCATGGATTGAGTCTATTCAAGAAGAGCTCAATCAATTCATCCGGCTTGATATATAGGAGTTAGTACCACACCCAAACAATATCGATCCCCTTACCTTGAAATGGTTATTCAAAAACAAGAAGGATGAGGAGAAAACGGTCATTACGAACACGACTTGGTTAGTTGTGAGAGGTTATAAACAGAAGGAGGGAATTGATTTCGCAGAATCCTTCGCCCCGATTGCTCGAATGGGATCTATTAGGATTTTCCTCGCATACGCTGCACACAAATCATTCACTGTGTATCAAATGGACGTGAAGACGACATTCTTGTATGGGCCGCTAAAAGAAGATGTGTACGTATGTCAACTTGAAGGTTTCATCAACACCGAACACCCAAGCCATGTCTACAAGTTAAAAAGGAAATTTATGGTTTGAAACAAGCACCGAAGGCATGTTACGACGAATTATCATCATTTCTTCTCCAAAATCACATCAGCAAAGGAACCATTGATCGAACGTTGTTTATCAAGCACTACGGCAACGACATCTTAGTGGCCCATGTCTATGTAGATGATATAATATTTGGCTCTACAAACCCAAAATATTCCATATTATTTGCTGACCTTATGAAAAGCCGATTCGAAATGTCCATGATGGGGTAAATGACGTTTTTTCTTGGTCTCCAAGTTCACCAATTCCCCCGTGGTATTTTCATAAATCAGGCTAAATATGTGCTTGAGATTCTAAAGAAATTTGGAATGGAAAATTGTGATCCTATTAGTACTTCAATGGACACTAAACACAAGCTTGATTTGGATAAGAAATGGACATTTGTAGATGCTACAAAATACCAAAGTATGATCGTGTCTCTTATGTACTTAACCTCAAGCAAACTGGACATTGTGCATGCTACTTGTTTATGTGCTCGGTAACAGGCTAAGCTCACCGAGAAGCACCTCAAGGAGATTAAAAGGATCTTTTGTTACCTCCGGGGAACCATCCACATGGGTCTCTGGTATACGAAGGATTTTGGTTTTAATCTCACTGGTTTTGCAGATGCCGACCATGCAGGGTGTCATGATACATTCAAGAGCACTTTTGGTGGAGCATAATTCTTAGGCGAGAAGCTAGTGAGCTGGACCTCAAGAAAACAAGATTACATGGCGTTGTCCACCCCGGAAGCAAAATATGTGTCTCTATCTGTGTGTAGTGCTTAAGTCCTTTGGATGAGAACACAACTCACGGATTATGGCTTTCACTTTAACAAAGTTCATATTATTGTGATTCACAATCAGGCATAGCCATATCCTGCAACCCGGTCCAACACTCCAAGACCAAGCACATTGCCGTCCGATCCCATTTCATAAAGGAACATATGGAAAGAGGAATGATCGAACTATATTTTGTCAAGACGGACTACCAACTAGCCGACATCTTCACCAAAGCTCTTTCTCAAGACAGATTTGAATTCTTGGTTCGTCGACTTGGTATGCGTAGTTTCAATCCAGATGAACTTGAACGTCTTGCACATTCGCAGTAACCTTGTATATATCTATCAGAAAATCAAAATACAAAATATAAAACCTATAAAAACAAAATAAAAAATATGAAAATCTTTCAAAATACCAAAAATATTCTTCTCCGACATCTCTCTCAACATCGATAATATGGACGTACTTATAAATGTCGCTCAATAACGACGCGAGTACGTACATAAAGTTTGAATGAGAGTTAAAATGTTTTCAAAACATGTCTTTTCTATTTTCTTCTCATAATGGCTTATAGTCACATGTCACACTATATCCCGGTCCCCAAAGAAAGGGAAGTCTATGACTTATCCTCAACAACGGGAGATTAATTTTTATCGGTCATGGGCTTATATTAAAACACTTAAAGTTTTAAGCTCATGAACTCAAGGAAAATGTTCATTTATGTACATTTTTCCTCAACAACGGGAAATTCAGTTTTCTCGGGTTTTAGCATAATTTTTCAAGGTATTTCAAATCTGTGTGCTCATATACTCCCCTATTTTAATTAGAATTTCCTTACGATGGGGAGTACAAACTTTCATGCAACATTATTCTCTCCATGTTTCATCACTAGTTTCACAAAAATTTCAATCACATGCAATTTTTGAGGGGGAGAATAGTGATTAAAATGTGTTCAAAATGTGTCATCTTGGATAAGATCTTTGATATAAGTGCTTTCTCTTCCTAATATGTGCAAAAACCTTTCCTTTTATGATGCACATATGTAGGGGGAGCGTTTTTGGTGATATATAAAACTTTCAAGATGTAAACATTGATTTCATCAACACCTTGATTGCCTTTTCAATAGGTTTTTCTGGTTACGATATCTATATCCCTCAACATAAATTATTCACTACGATATTGGTGTCAAAAGTTGGTTAGGTACTCGTCCTATGATCCAACCAAAACACGAGGGATCTTCCCAGGGACAATCCATTAGAACTTAGAAGTCCTTAGGAAAGATGGAGTAGATGATTGAACGAGAATAATGCCGACTAATGACTTAAGCTAGCACTGGAACAATCAGAACAAGGTGCTAGTTATGACGTCTTGGTAAGCATTGAAGGGGTTGAAGAATGAAAAAGAAATGTAAGGATAAAGGGTGTAAAGAAAGAAGCCCTCCATACAACTTAGGCAGAAAACGGGTCAATACATCTACTATCAGAACCACGTTGATGATTTCTGGTATTGAAGACAAAGCATCATGGACCAAGTGATGCAAAGCACAACCCTTCCCATCCTACTCAAGCTTCTCTCAAAAGAATTTTGTTTTATTGTCACGGAGTTTAACTCATTTCTATTAACTTCCTCACTCTGAGATAGTAGATATTGAAAAGGTGGCAGTCTGCTCCAGCCTCCGATCACTAAATAAACGTGCACTTATTGAGTCTAGAGCCAACGAGATTCATCAAAAATCTCATTAGGACACTTATTCAATATATCGATTGTTGTTCATCATTAGAACACAAGCGATAATTCATAGAGTCCTACGCTCTATCCTTGTCGTATTGCTAGAACATTCAGAGTGATACTCTCTAGTATTCAGAGTGATGAATAGAAATCCTTCCAGTGTTAACATCAAACAGCACTGTGGTAGGTCATATGTAAGATTCACTTCAATTAAACATATGCTAACTGTAAAGCAACAGTGGTTTGATTCTGTTTTGATTCAAACTCGTTCCAGGTCTCTACACAATATCTTTATGATCTTGCAAGAACATTCAGAGTAATACTTATTAGTATTTATAGTGACGAATGGAAATCCTTCTAGTGTCATCATCAAACAGCACTGCGGTAGGTAACTTGTGAGATTCTATATGAATCAAACTTGTGTCAACTGGAAAGCAACAATGGTTTGATTCTTAATTGATTCAAACTTGTTCCAGGAAATTGAATTGACGACTTAAACAGCAGAATGGAACTGCATGATTCACTCCTTACTATGAATTATCTTTTGATATATTCAAGTATTGAGAACGGCTACCACAGCCGGAAACCCTGTCAAGGAAGTTCTTTGAACTTACCTAATCACAAGTACAGTATTCTTACTGTATAATGGGAACCCGGAGGAATGCAAACGGTGGCGTAACCTAAAAAGTCGTAATTTAAGACCACATGCTCATGTAAATTAAGAAAGCTCAAGAACATCAAAAGACAAAGACTTCCGCTACTCTGATGATCAAGGGAGATTGTTAAAAAGATTTCATCTCAAATCAAAGTTCGAGTATGTGGGGAAAGACACAAGAACACAAGATGGCAAAGGTTCAAGATCATGTCAAGGCAAAGATCAAAGATCTAAGATCACAAGTCATGAAAGGAACTATGAAGATACTCTCAAGACATCGAGCTTCAAAGTTTGCAACAACAAAGAAGTGAAGTCACATAATACATGACCACCCCTTAGGGGGAGATTGTTAGAAGTATTTAAAGTGATGGTCATATGATATATCGTTGCGAAGCTCGTGGAAAATATTATTTAATAGTGTCGAGAGTTCTTAGTTATTATTGTTTATGTAACATGAATTAGTCCCGAAAACACAAATGAGGAAGGCCTCCTAAACATTTACTCTTTAGTATAAAAGGCCATTCCACCTCATTTGTGTAAGTGTGGTTTTCATTTTATTGTTTAAGAGAGAGAAATATGTTTACTTTCTCTCACTTGGAAAACACCAACACTTTGTATTTTCTTTTATTCTTTATCTTAATCTAATCTTTCTTTTTTGGTTTAATCGATCATGTTATTCGTGTTTGGTTAGTCGTGTGTAAACAACCTACACTGACGAATTGCTATCTTCTTATAGCAAGCTTCATTTCTCAATTCTAAATATGATTACTACGCGAGAAAAATAATTTAGATTCTTCAATCCAACGGGTGATACTAATATCATCTTTTCTTCCTTGGATATCAAAAACTAAGTAGTCATCGAGTCTTCTTCCGGATAATACTTCTTATTGACAATTTGTAATTGCAGGATTACAACCACGTTATCATCAATTCATCGTCAAATACTCTTTAGGGTTTAGAACGAGGGGAAAGAATAATTCAGAATCCAAGGTATAATTATATTAGAAAACATTTGTCATATATGTATAGAAATACATATAAATGTTTATCGAACATAAGGTATATGTTTTGGGTTTATTTGGTAGGCTGTAGCGGAAACTTAATATGATGATTATCATTCATATCTAGGATAATAAATCCAACTATGAAACATAGTTCTAAAGTTTACAACGGATTTGTAAAGGTATGACTCATGCATAATCGTAACATAATTTTTCCATGATATAAAATGGAGGAATATAAGGGAAAATGTAAAAACTAGTCTTATAGAACAAGCTTCCCTTTTGCATTTCATATAGAAGAATCTTTTGATGGACAAAAGTTGAGAATATAATACTTTTAGAAAACTTGGGAAGTTTCCTATTTCTTCAAACTTGCGGGTTATATTTAACTGATAATTCGTACTATCATCGAAGATAACAAAAATTCCAAAAATATATACTTTTTCAAGTATATGCTTTCTTCTTGAATTAACGCATTTTTATTGATAATCATTTGTGAAAAAATCAAGAAATAGGGGTTTCTTACTCCTCAAAAATAAATATGAAATGATAAGATGAGAAACACAACTTTTATTTATTAACAACTTGTCTTGTTTAAACTTGCAGGACAAGCTTCTCTGTTAATATAAAAGTAAAGACATAAAGTTGAAAGTATTTACAACTTAATAGTCTAATGTTTTCATCTCTCCCTCTTAAGTTATTTGATGGCATCAATAAGACTTCGTATATTGGCTCGATGTCTAATTTGAATGTCGTCAATGACTAACTCAAGAGTAGAAATCTTCAGTCGAGCTTGAACAATCTCTTCATCGTGTATTGTCTGTCTTCTCCATAACTTTGCCTTCATTTCTTCAAAATCTCGTTGTATAATTCTTCGGCCTTTCCTAAGCCCTTCAACTTTATTTCCAAGATCTTCAATACACACGGGATGAATTTCTTTCATATAGGGTAGGACATCTATAAGTTGTTCTTCATAGGTATTTTTAGGTAAGGTTTCAGATATAGGTGATGGTAAATTAAAAGGGTAAGGTGATGGAAAATCTTGGTGTCGAGGTGTAAAATCTACTTCTTCATTATATGCTCGTATAACTTGCATATAGGGGTCGTCATCAAAGGGTAAAACGGATTTTGGGATTTTGTGGTCTTTGGGCGTCTTTTCTGAATCATCTAATAATCCATATGATTCTTCGGGAAATCATCAGGAATACTTGCAGAACGCTCATCTTGAGAATCTGATAAGATGATAATAGGAGGGAGATAGGGATACCTATTTCTAAAGACGTCGATAAATCCTAACTTATTACTTGCTCATAAGTACTTGCACATAAACATGGTATCATTTCCACATTGTTCTACAGGGTAGCAGTACTAATATTGTCATAATATTACCTTATTCTTGTAGCAGCATTGGCGTGGGTACGTAGGACTTTCTTGAAATTATTTTAGAAGTAGTTATAGTCAAGATTTTACTTGTTCCCTATAACCATGGCTCTAATACTAATCTGTAACACTCCCATTTTACCTTTATGCAGCGGAACATTGATTTGGGGTATTACTTCATAGAACACAAGTCATAATAATAGAAAACAACTCAAAAGAGTGATGAAATTAACTTTCTTTATATTTCATTGAAAAATTAGACTTTTACAATATGAGGTTCCTAAAATTTAGAATAATTTCAGTCTTGTGCCTCCTCATGTCATCCTTGTACTGCTCCATGCTATCAGTCACCATTTATCTGAGATATATGTGATGAGACTGTATTTATACATAGTCTCATCGTCCAAATCGGGCTTAAAACGCTTAAAATATCATCAAAATACCCAAATATATGCTTGTGCTTGTTCATTGTGTATTTTAGGTACGGATATCGTGAATTCACCACAAGATCAAAGGAATCAAGCAATAACGAACACGGGAAACGAAGCCGCATAAAGAACCGGGCCCGAATCATGAATTTCCATTCAAGTCCTTGAAGTTTTGAAGATTGGCAAGATTGGTCCCTCAACTTTGGAAGACTTGTCAATTTAAACCCTTGTAAAAATCATTATTACACATTGGGTCCCTTAATTGACGAGAGTATATAAGAAAATCCCTTGAAGATTGCAATTATTGCACATTTGGTCCTTATACAAAGTTTATAAACCAATTGGGCCAAAAATGACAAGCTGCTCAAACTTCTTTGCAAAGGATTTGGACTTTGAGGCTGTTATTTACTAAGTGAAGAAACCATAGGACTTGAGGGGCTAAATCTACCCAGACAAACAAACTCCCCACCACCACTCTCACGCCGCCACGTCACCCACTATCCACCATCCACCAATCAGCATTCTCTTACCCTCCACATCAGACTCCCACCACTAACCCTTTTTAATTTATTTAAATCAGATTTTTAAACCGAGTTTATTAAATTTAAAAATGGTGGGAAACAAACACTGTTCACCATCTTTCCCTAATCATCCCTAATCCGAAACATAAACCCTAATCCTAATCTAGCATAAAACAAAGGGTTATTATGTGATCAAGTCTAGATTGGTAATTCTCCTCAATCTCAACCCAAACCCACTCAAAGATTCCAACCCAACACACCCATGTGTTGGGTAGGACCCTCCCCTGCACCCATCACTTTCCCTCAACCCCCAAAAATCGACAAAATAAAGGGTTGGATGAATTTCCTTGAAGCCAAAGACATCACCAACGATGGAGATTAATTCTACAGCTGTCACAACAACTGACCAATCACATGGGCATCTTTAAACAACTTTCCAATGGTAGAACTGGAAATCTGTTGATTAGGGTTTAGCACTTTATTATTTTAAATGTATTCTAGATTATTCTACTAGACAGTATAAATACATCCGCCTGTGGATGTATTTTAGTTGTTCCAGATTTTGTAAAAGCCTTTTTATTTTAATGAATATTCAGAGTATTGATAAATTACTTTGCATATCTGAGTTCCACCTTTTAATTCTTTTTAGTTAATGATTATTTGATTCAAGTTAAATTGAGAAGTTTCAATGTTTTTGGTTTTCAAATTTTCAGAAAATCCGTTTTTTATATTTTTGAAAAAGTTCTTGGAGAAGTTCTTACATAAACTTGAACTACTCAATGAGTTGAAGTGATAATGGAGATTTGTTGAGTGTTTTTCAAGATTATGTGTTACAAGTTTTCTTTTAATATTGCCTCAAGGAAAAGATTTGATAAAAATCAGTTTTCTAAAGTTTCAATTTTTTTTATTTCAAGTAATAAGCTATAAGTTGCTAAACTCATAAGCCAGCCTTATAGCTTATTTGCTTTGTTATCAGTTCACCCTATTTTTGTTTGTTGTTTCTTTCTTAGCAGATGTCCCATTATCAAGATATATTGGGGTGGTTTTGACTGTAGTAGTCACCACCTAGCATCACCTACCTTCAAACAGCCTTCTCACAATAGCCAATAGCTCAGTTTTGACTAAAAGGAGATGGCATTGCAGCCATAGTGGGGCCTGGATTGTGGGTCCCACAAGGTATACCATCCTAGGCTTGAACCCTCTTGATAGTTAAAAATTGTATGCTTATGTGCTTTTCTTGTGATTGACTGTTTGTGTGTTGAACTTTGTCTGTCCATGCTTGTTGGAAGTTTTTATGCATGTTAGAAGTGATTTAGATCAGTTTGGTTAAGTTTTAATAGCCTTTGGTTTGTTAATTTTAGTTTTTAGTAAATTAAGGAGTGTTTGGATTAGGCTTTTAAGGAGATAGTTTGACAATATTTAGTCTTAAAAACCTGTTTAATACATTACTTAAGTTCTTGATAAGTGATAAATGTTAGCTTGTTTCATTATTGGTAGGAAAAATCAGTTTGTATGCTTTTATGTTTGGTAAACATTGCATAAAAATCAGTAAGCCTATTTTCATGCTTGATTTAGTGTAAACTTGCTTTGAAATCTGATTGATTGTTAGATAGTAGGTCTACCTAGGGTTTGTAATCTGTTGTGAATTATTTGATAAGCTTTTGAGTAAGTTTGATAGCTTTAAAATTCGTCCTAGTGCCATTTGCACCAGTCCAATATTCATCAGACCCCCTAGTCCAATATCAGTAACATAATTAGGGCTGTTGTGTGAACTTTTCGTGTTGGACTTGTGTTTTTATATTTTTTGTGACTCCCCACAACCCAACTGGTTGTGGGGGTGCCTTTGTTGCCAAGAGATTCCAAGTAAATCTCAAGATACAAGCCAAATCTTTGCCCAGACCTTGAATTTGCACTATCAGTGGGAACTGAGTTCCCACTGCTAGTTATATTATTGGTACTGCTTTGCTAGAAAACAAAAACAGCCCACATGTCACTATCAGTATTTTAAATTTTTGTCTTTAGTGAGCAAAATTAGGATTTAGAACTTCATTTTTGTTTCATTATTTTTCTTATTTAATTTGTGATTTTTCTGTTTAATTTATTTTCTGTCCACTATTCATTTTCTATTTTTACATTAAATTGCATTTTAAATTACTTTTTAATATTATGTTTTTGTCTTTTAGTGACAAAAATTTATATTTTTCTGTTCTAAAATTTTCTTAGATTTAGAAAATCATTTTAAGACTTTTAGTTCAAAAACATTTTACTGTTCACTTTTTAATTAATTTTTAGAATTAATTTAGTTTAATTAGGGTTTTAATTATTAACTGTTTTGTCTTTTAGTGAAAAATTTTATGTTTTTCAAACTTTTTCATTTTTCTACTGTTCATTAGTATAATTTAGGATTTTTAAAATTGTCAAATCATTTTTAGCATTGTTTTATTATTTTTAATCATTATTTTAGTCTAAAAAAAGTTTTTAGTGTTTTAAAAATAGAAAAATAGTTTTTAAAATTTAGGAAAAATACTTATTAGTCTTTAAATAATATAAGTTATTTATTAGTTCAATAAAATAATATTTTAGGCTTTTTCTTAATTATATTTAATTTTAGGGTTTTAATTAGCATTTAAAATTGAATATTTAATTAATAAAAGGTTTTAAAATATATTTATTGGATTTTTATTCTTACTTATATTATTTTAGACTTAGTTTTAACTTTTAATTAATTTTTAGGTTTAATTTTTAATTTTGTCACGTTTACGTAATTACGTCATCGTTTTACGTCAATACGTCGTAGTGTAATCGTAGTCGTAGCTCGTCTTTACTTTTTCTCTTCTAAACCAATAACGTCACTAATCCAAAATTTGATATTATATATTGGCACATTAATCCACACACCTCCTTCGAGAACGAACCCGCATTTATTCGGTTTTACATTTTTCCTAAAGCGTAAGACTTAATACTTGCCGCTCATACGCGTTTTTCCTAAAACGTGTATGAAAAACCTACATCAAATTTTTGGCGCCACTGCTGGGGAGGTGTTTTTAGTGTGCCATTATTAGTATCGTGTTTGTGTGAGTGGTGCGTTTTACCTTTTCAATTTTTAAAAAGCGTAAATATCGTACATACTCATTTTTGTTATTTTTCTCTATTATATTATAGTATCCAAATAAAACATTTTTAATTTTCCTGAATTAAACACACAACAATCATTTACTATATTGTAGATATCCCATTATCGTTTTCGTTCTTCTTGTGAATATATTACTATATTGTACTTACGTAGAACAATAAATATACAAGTACTCCAAAAGCGTGAAAACGCAACCTTGATTCGGGATTTCATCACTCGATCATTGTATTCGAATCCAAAGCAAAAGTTTAAAGGCAAAATAGATAAATACTTTTGTGAGGCTTAATTTCAATTAACACAAACTATAAGGTGGGTATAAGACGGTTGTATTTCACGACCTAAGGGAAAAAGGCTCTTAAGTGCTTAGCGCCGCCTCGTTTCCCCCGCTTGCTTGTGCGTGTTTTGAGAAAGAAGGCTAATCGAGGGTTTGCCACCCAAGTATTATCTACCTATATTATATTTGCTTGTTTTTAAGATTAAACCCTCTTGAACTTTTTGGTGTTCCACTAACGTTCTAAAGTCATCGAAGGCGTTCACTCCACGTGATCGTTTTCATTCTTTGAGGCTCCTTTAATCGAGAAATCGATTCGAGGGGAGATTTGTAGATTTGTGTCTACGTAATACAACAAAAAATCCAAAAAAATTAAAAAACAATCAAAAACCAAAAAAAATTGAAAAATCGAAAAACCGCAAAAAGAATCTTCTTTGCTACCTCCCATTCTACGCTTAGTGCATGCGCACTCGATCGAAGGATTATTATAATTCTAGCGACGCTTCGAATCGACGCAATCTTAATCGAAGGAATCGACGACGTAGACGAGAATTAGAAACCGACGTTCCTAATATTGCTATTGAAGAAATTTTAGACGAGATGGCCGACAATCGTTCGATGATGGAATTGCTCCAAGCGCCCACCGAGGGTTATGGAGACGCGATCGTAATTCCCACTATCGAAGCGGAGAATTTTGAGATTAAGAGCGAAATGCTTTCGTTAATCCAAGCTACAAAGTTTCGAGGTCGTGAAGCCGACAATCCTCACGACAATATTCGGAATTTTGATCGTCTTTTGGCCACGAGCAAGTTTAAGAACGTCGACACCGATGTCGTCAAGATTATGCTTTTTCCGTACTCGCTCGATGGTACCGCCAAGGATTGGTACGAGAAAGACCCACCTAATTCGATAACTACATGGAAGGATCTCGTCCCCATTATTTTTTCCACCGTCTAAGACGACGTTTTTCAAGAATGGAATTACGAAATTTGAGCAAAAACCGAATGAATCTTTTAGAGACGCGTGGGATCGTTTTAAGGAATTGCTTAGGCAATGTCCTCACCATGGTTTTTCCGAGTTGCACCAAATCGATACGTTTTACAACGGTCTTAATTTTCAAGAACAAGATTCTTTGAATTCCGCCGCCGGTGGCAACTTTTTGTGTAAAACTCCGAAAGACGCTTTGATAATTACCGAAAACCGATCCAAGGTTTACCAACTCCGCAACGCACCGAGTGTTGCCAATGTCGCCAATGTTAGTTGTTCTAATCGCGACATTGAGAGAGTTGATGCGAAAGTCGATAAGTTGACGAATGTGTTTACGTCTTTTCTCGTTGAAATGCAAAAGAAAGACGCTCCCGCTACGGTGAAAGAGGTTGAGACATCGTGTATGTTTTGTGGTGGACCTCATAATTATTACGAGTATGCGGCTACGGATGGACAAACGTCGAATGTGAGTGCGTTAAATGGAAACAACAATTTTCAAAATCAAAATAACGCGGGTCCATCACAACAAGGAAATTATAACCAAGGCAACAATTTTTCGAATCAAAACCGAAACAATTTTCAAGGAAATAATCAACAAGGAAATTTTTCGAATCAAAATCAATGTTATAATCAAGGTCGGAATTTGAATTGGCAAAATCGAGAACCAAAGCTCGAATTTTTCAAACAACAACAATCAAGGAAACAATTTTTCAAGTAGGAATCAAAACAATTTTCAAAGAAGTAATCAAAACCAAGGGAACTTTAATTCAAATCAAAATAGTTCGTCAAACGATTTTCAAAATTACATGAAAACGAATGAGGCTAATATGAGACGATTAGAGGGAGAAATTGGTACTTTGAAAAACGACTTTTCTAATACATTGAAATTGCAAAACACGAAGATTGAGCAAGGTCAAATTAACATTAAAAAGATGTTTTCGGCCATTATGAACAAGTCCTCGGGTACGTCATCGAGTTCGTTACCTAGTGACACCGTTGCAAATCCGAAGGAACAATGTAAAGCCACCTCGTCTCGTGAGAAAGGTCGTGTGATTACCCCTAACCTTGAAGGATTTCGAGTTCTTCTGTAGAATCTTGATAACCTATGAATCTATGAAGTGGGTTGATGTTTTCTAGAGAGAGAAACTAGAGAGAGAAAGTGAGAGAAACTATATGTCTTTTTATTCAAGTGAAACTAGGAAATGAACAACAACCAACCCCTTTCCATGATGGAAAGGGGTATTTATATCCAAGGTCCTTATGTGGACTTGGGCCGGCCCATGACAAGCCCATGGGCCGGTTTCTTACTTAACTTAATAAGTAACACTAACTACGAGCTATTACAACATTAATAATATTGTGGAGTGACCGATACTTCTAATATACGTAAAAACATATTTCTAACAATCTCCCCCTAAGGGAGGTCACTCCACGTTTACAAAGTTCAAAACCTAGCATACTATACTAAGTCTTCGTTCTTCAGCTCGTAGTCTTTTTCTTCTTTCTTTTTGTTGTGAATATTTTGATTTGATCTTTTAGGCTTTGACTTGAGAGCATTGTTCTTTTGGCCAATCACGTGCGATCTTTGCCTTCTTGTGAAACTTGCCTCCTTGTGACTCCATGTTCCACACACTTATGTCTTTTTGTCGAATTCTTGAAAGCTTCAGAGTTTGGTACAGCGGAAGACTTCATCTTGCACTTTCTTGAATTTTGCTGAACTTTGATGCAGAAAAACATAAGCATGTGGGAACGACTTCTACAGGTACACCGCAACACCACCGTCTTCAACTGGTACACAGCAACGCCACCGTCTTCAACAGGTACACAACAACGCCACCGTCTTTAACAGGTACACAGCAACGACACGAATAAAATGGCTTTGACATTTTATTCTAATTCGGTAGCATTTTACCTCTGGTCGGTGAAGATCGTTGGACGATATTAGATATCGTACCCGTGACGGATAGTTTCAATTAAGTAACTTCCTGACAGGATTTCGCGGGTAAACCCGTTCTCTTTATTCGACCGTCCAAAGCTGACTGCGAACATAAAGAGTGAATCATTTGGATTAAAAAATCCTTATGATTGAAGACGTCAATTCATGTTCCTGGAACAAGTGAAGTTCAATTAAGAACCGCACCATCGTTGCTTTCTAGTTGTCACTAGCTTGATTCATATAGAATCTTGCAAGTTACCTACCAAGTGCTGTTTGATGTTAACACTAGAAGGATTTCCATTCGTCACTGTAAATACTTAATAGTATTACTCTGAATGTTCTGGCAAGATCACTAAGATATTGCGTAGAGGCCTGGAACGTGTTTAAATTCATTTAAGAATTAAACCACTGTTGCTTTCCAGTTATCACAAGTTTGATTCATAAAGAATCACACAAGTCACCTACCATGAGCTTTTTGATATTCACTCAAGAAGGATTTCCATCTACATTGTAAATACTTTCGTATTTACTCGGATGTTAAGGCAAGATCATGAGGATTTTGCGTAGGACTCTTAAGATCTTTCTTACTTTTCACAGTGTGTGAAGAAGCAAGGAAATATGAAAGTGTGTCCTAATGAGATATTTGATGATCTCAAATGGCTCTAGACTCGATCGTGCATTTTGGATTTTAGTGATCGAAGGCTGGAGAGGAGTGCCACCTTTTCAATACCAATTTATTCGGAGTGAATAAACCAATAGATAATGTGTTGATCTCCGTGTGATTAAAACAAATACCTTTTGAGAAATATTTGAGTTAGCTGGGAAGGGTTGTGCATTGCATCACTGGGTCCATGATGTCTTTCTTCAATATCAAGAATCATTAAAAATGATCTCAATAGCATATGAATTGACCCGGTTTCTGCCTAAGGTTGTAAGGAGGTCTTCTTTCTTTACACCCTTTATCTTTACAATTCTTTTTCATTCTTCAACCCCTTCAATGCTTACCAATACGTCATCACTAGCACCTTGTTGTGATTGTTCCAGTGCTAACTTAAGTACTTGGTCGGCATTCAGCTACGTTCACAGTCTTTCTCCATCTTTCCTAAGGACTACTATTTCTAGCTATGGAATGTCCTTGGAAAGATTCCTCCGGTTCTAGAGAAATCATTGGACTTTAACCTATCCTACCATCCTTATGTCACCACAATCTTCATCGTCGTGAATAGAGATGTTTTGGGTAAGTGTATGTCACCATGAAATCCATTTTGAAGTGCAAATCAATTTTGCTCCCCCTTAACATATGCCACGATATCCGAAAACATTTTTCACATGTCGGGATGAGCTAGCACGTTAAGTCAAACCATTTTTGATTAATCATTTCCCATATTAAATCACATTTTCTCCCCCATATTAAAAATATTAACCCAATCGATGTTTTTAATATCAATTGATTTAATAGCATTTTAAGAAAAATTTGGGAAGAAAAATGCAAATCCAATTATCTTCATGAAATACACAAGCTCCCCCTCAAATTAATGAGGGTGTGCTGAAACGTAAATTAAATACCTTTTAAACACAAGTGTAAGGTATTTATCACGTGCAAAGATCATATATGATAATGAATTCACAATATTAGCAATGTACGAGGTTGGACCTGAATGATGGAGAACATCATATGAAAGAAGCACATGGTTCTTGTTCACGAATGTTGGTCTTCCTCGTAACTTCTAAAGTTATCTCTTGACTCCATGTGTATGATTGATATCGTTGTCTTGACACCAATATGTGAACTTGGCACTCTCGGCATCAAGGATTCTGAATGCTGGACAATTGCTCCCCCTCAATTGTTGACCCGTGTTCTATTGAAAGAGCTGTAGTCACCGTTTGAGTAGTCGCATCGTCGAGTATGTAGATATCAATTGCAACTAACTTTGGATTGTGGAGTTGATAACTTCGGATTCTGAAGTCAAAGCTTTCCGGTGAAATGCTTGACTCCAAAGTGAAAAGCGGGTTACTATCGGAAATAATAGCAAACCATTTTGAGCATGTTTTAAAAGTTTGAACTTCTGCTCGAACTTTATTTACAACCCCGTGTCATTATTGAATGGCATTTCTAGTATCGTAAATATTATCGATTCCAGAAGACATGCTCTTTTTATCAAAACATTTTTGAACACACAATTTTGAAAGATTTAGAAAAACCTTTTGAGAAATTCTCGAAAAATTGTGTTCAAAGTTTTGAAAACCAATTACTTGAGCTTAAGATGTTGAATATCTTACAAAACGAGCTCAAGTCCGAGAAGTTGTAAACTTCCCGTTGTTAAGGATAAGTTTATCATCGGCGATAAACTTTCCTTTTATCTGAAGAACGAGTCCTAAGCTGACATTTACTTAGAAGTCGTTTTCATGAGCTTGAAAACTTTGACTGTTTTAAAGGAAAGCTCATGACCGAGAAAGGTTAATTTCTCGTTATGAGGAAAAGTTCTCTTATTTAAAAGATACACTTTCCTTTCTGAGCTTAAAACTTCGAATGTTTTAATACAAGCTCATGACCGAGAAAGATGAATTTCTCGTTAAGAGGATAAGTTATCATAAAAGATAATCTTTCCTTTATTTTAAGTTCGAATTACAGTCTGACATTTAACTGTAAGTCATTGTGCATGAGCTTAAAAACCTTGAATGTTTTTAATTTTAGCTCATGCCCGAGAAAACTTAATTTCTCGTTGTTAGGATAAGTTTATCATCGGCGATAAACTTTCCTTTCTTTGATGCACGGGTTATCGTCTGATATTTAACGATAAGCCATAGTGCATGAGCTTAAAAACTTGGAATGTTTTTTATATAAGCTCATTCCCGAGAAAAATTAATTTCTCGTTGTTAGGATAAGTTTACCATCGGCGATAAACTTTCCTTTCTTTGAAGATCGAGTTATAGTCTGTGATGTGACTATAAGTCCTAGTGCATGAGCTTAAAAACATGGAATGTTTTTAACATAAGCTCATGCCCGAGAAAAATGAATTTCTCGTTTTTAGGATAAGTCATCATCGAGATGAACTTTCCTGTCTTTTGAGATCGAGTTACAGTCTGTTATGTGACTGTAAGTCCTAGTGCATGAGCTTAAAAACATGGAATGTTTTTAACATAAGCTCATGCCCGAGAAAAATGAATTCTCATTTTTAGGATAAGTCATCATCGATATGAACTTTCCTGTCTTTTGAGATCGAGTTACAGTCTGTTATGTGACTGTAAGTCCTGTATTGCAGCTTAACCATGAATCCCCTGAGACATTTGTTTCTCCGATATCTGCTTCTTCAGCAACCAAAATCTAAGAGTGTCCTTAGTTGAACGGTATACAATGATTGGACCGCTTCGTTCTTTTGGAACATCAACTTTGGTACCTACATTCTCATTAGGAATTTGCATGCTTTGACATGGGTTAGCGATATCAATTATAGAAGCACGTGGGGGTTCACAGTTGGCTTTACTTGTGTCAGAGGCGACCTGAGTAGATGATTCACCTATCTTAGCTGGCAAACGTTTCCTTTTATAGAAAACCTTAATTTTAGGCTTAAGTGAAGTGTCATCTTTATCAATTTCCTCCCTAGTAGACTTAGTAGAATCGGAGACTATCCTAGTTAAAGGGCACTCGTTTCCTACAAGAGTGAAAGTTCTACCAGTAGGGCGCCAAACTTTACCAAAGGGTTTGATTTTAGCTATCCACTGGGATTTAAGTCTAGCACGGGAGTTCACCTCATCAAGTAATTTCTTGACATAAGCATCATGATTTGCCGTAAAGACACATTTTCTACATGTTTTACAAGTAGCATATTTAATGTCCGAATAATTCCTAGATGATTGATCGATGCTCCTAGAAGATGGCATGCTACGGTTAGCAGTGTTGGGTAATCTAGAAGGCATCTGACTAGGTTTGACATTGCTATCTCTTACATGTGTCTTTTGCTTAGCTTCCCTAAGACCAGATTTATGGCAAACGTCATTTGAACTAGTTCTAGACGTGGTCTTGGTATTTTTAGGGAAACTAGGGGCAATCATCTGATTAGATCTTGCTAACGCTGTTTTGGTCATATTGGGCCTAGTTGCTGGAGTGACTGGTCTAGAAAGATGAACCAAATTAACTTGGGAGGCAAACCGCGGTCTCGAGGATTGTGGTCGCTCGGATCTAAATGCAGTAGGTTGTCTGACAATCGGTTGTCTGACGAACTGATTTGTAGACGGTTTCCCCAAGATTGATGGTTTTTCAAGCTTAGTGTCCACACTAGGTCCTCTATTTTTCCTTAACTCGTTTTTCAACGCAGCTATAGCAAACACCTTTTCTTGGACTTGAGCCTTTAACGTTTCATTTTCTTTGAGCAATCTATCTTGGGATGCCAATTTAGACTCTAGTAACTGAATTTGTTTCAAAAGATTATCCTTTTCAGCTTTAGAATCTAAAACCTTTTGATCCAATTTTCTTTCAAGAACAATGTTTGACTTTTCAAGTTTTTCAAAGTATGTTTCAAATTTGTCCGTTTTCTTAGAAAATTCAAGTTTGGCATCGTCAAAAGCTTTTGATTGTTGAGCTACAATCATTTCGAGCTCTCTAATCTTGGAATCGGAAGCAATCAATGAAGCAGTTATAATACAATTATCATGATGTACTATAGCATTCTGAACAATCTCTCCCCCATTATGACTTACATCGGATGAATCAGAAGTGGTATTGCTATCACTCTTTTCCATCCCATGTTTGTCATAATTAGGTTCAGAATGCTCAATATGCGGCATATCATCAGCAGATACATCATAAACAACATTACATTATACCATGTTTGCAGGCTCTTCGTCCTAAATGGGTAAGGTGTCATCAAGAGAAATCTCGTGAACATTCCCTGACGTGCCACTGGTATCATGTTCTCCTTCTGTTTCCGTGCTCTTGCCATCATTAGGCTCCAAGTTGTCAACCGTGTGACCATTCTCCTCTTACATCTGCATCATAGATTCTTGCACTGCATTATCATACACTTGCTGAAGTTGTGATCTTTGATAAATCGAAGACGAGACCGATGTCATGAGTTTCAATATTGTATCACGGAAAACTCGAAGCTCGGTATGTGTATCTCGAAGAAAAGATTTGCAAATCACCGAACTTTCAGACCTGATGATATTGAATTGGAGGAAAGGCATGAGTTGTGTCACAAGAGTCTTATATGCAAGTGCCGATGCAGAGTGATTAAAGTTGTCATGGTTGAGTTGCTCGGCGAGTTGGGTCAAAGTGGTGAAAATTGAGTCGATAAATATATGACGATCTTGACCAAAGATTGTCACAAATTCGCTCCCTCCTTGAATCCTCGAAAGAGTGACAAGATGAGACTGAAGCATTTGAAATGAAGTGATGCCATTATCACTAACTTTGGCTTTCAAATTATGCGCTTCTCCCTTTTGATATGGCGAATTGAACGAATCCATTGAATACCAACGAAACGATCCGTAAATAAATCTGAAAAGTCCTCGATTGATGATAAAAACCTTCTTCACGTACAAATAAGAATATCCGATTAAGAAAATCCGTAGCCACGAAAAATAAAGCCCTTTACTTAGACTCGTTACATATGTTTTCAAATTCGGCTAGAGAAACTTTTAACCCGTCAAAGATTTTACCACTTTGGTTCTCTCGAAATACCCGACTCAACACGATGTACCAAATCCAAATATATCGATTCACAAAAATACAAAATTAAATAAACTAAGAAAAATAACTTTAAACTATATAAATATAAAAATTAACTTAAAAAAAAAGAACTTAACTAAAAAATAGAGAATAAAGAATAAAAAAAAATAAAAAATCTGATATTTTAAACTATAAAAATCTGACATTTTAAACTATAAAAATCTGATATTGTAAAATTCTTTGATACTTAAAAAAAACTAGTTGACCGATTTGTAAAAATCTCGATAAGTTAAAAAAACACTCTACACCAACCGTGTATAGAGAAAACACCACACACGTGTTATCTTGTATCCTCCGCCCAAAAAAAATAACAAATGAATACTGTCCCTTTTTTTTAGTTAGTCGTCTCTCTCTCACAAACTTGGTATCCTCCGTCCTAATATTCTCTCAAAACTCAATCTGAAAAACCAAAAAAAATACACCTCCGACTCTCTAATCGCACACCCAATCTGATGAACACCCAATCACAGAAACAAATCACAGAAACAAATCGAAACAAGGTCTCCTTTTTATGTTATCTCTCAATCACAGAAACAAATCCATCCCTTCTATTCCCGATGAAGACGAGTGAACCGGCTTCAAGATCCTTAAATGGGGTCTCAAGTAGGTTTTTTATGTTGATTTGTTGAGTCCCTCTCTCATCTGTAGAGTCTTGTTGTTCGTGTTTAGATTTGGTTGTAGATCGATGAAGGTTTGGAGTGAAACTGTCATCAAGAATCTAATGATTTTGTTTTTTGTTTTGGTTTTTGGTTTTTTGAGTTCAAAAGGTTTTCGAGTTTGGGTGAGTGAGTTGTATTCGAGGGTGAGTGGGTCGAGTGTTGTGAGTGTATTGGGTGGGATTGTGTTGAATTTTCTGTTGATATTGGGTTCGAGAGTTTTGTGTGAGTTTGTCAGTGTGTGAGGTGTTAGGGTGGGAGTCTGTTGACCGAGGAGAGTTTGTGTCGAGTTGGATGATTGGAAGAATGGGTTTGTCGAGTGAGTGATAGATGGGTTGGTGGGTGATACGATAGGGTGACGAGTTATTCCAGTTGAGTTTAGAGGCGAAGGTGGGTGGGTGATGTTAGTTGTCTAGGTATCGAGTCTAGAGTGTTAGACGAGGGTGTTTTGTGAGGGTCTGAGAGGGTGTGAGGGTGCAGGTGAGGGTCTGAGAGGTGTTTTTCGAAAGAAATTGTTTTGTCTTAGGGAGTCCGAGTGTTGTGAGGATATGTGTTTTACGTTATGTTTGAATTTAGATGCTTCGATCGGAACTTCCGTTCGTTCTGAACTTCCGTTCGTTCGGAACTTCCGTTCGTTCGGAACTTTCGTTCGTTCGGAACTTTCGTTCGTTCGGAAGTTTCGTTCGTTCGGAACTTTCGTTCGTTCGGAACTTTCGTTCGTTCGGAACTTTCGTTCGTTCGGAAGTTTCGTTCGTCCGGAAGTTTCGTTCGTCCGGAAGTTTCGTTCGTCCGGAAGTTTCGTTCACCCGGAAGTTTCATTGGCCTATTCTACATGATGGATTTTTTTGATAAAGATGGTTGATTAAATGATAAATATAAGAAAGATGAAGGAAGGAGATGAGGGAGTAGAGAGAGAAAGGAGAGAAGGGAGAAAAGTAGAGAGAGAAAGTAAAGATGAATTATGATTAATGTGAAAATGAACAACCCCTCGTAACATGCTAGGAGGGGATATATATAGCCCACCCTACATGTGGGCTATATGGACTATACAATTACAAAGTGTATCACGAGCCCATTACATAATTATCGTTGAAGCGACCGATCCTTCATAAATACGTAAAACGTATTTCCAACAATCTCCCCCTAAGGGAGGTCGCTCCAAGAGACAAAGTTCTAAGTAGTCTATATCTCGTGATCTATGCTAACTAAGATGTGACCGAGACTTTATTGGGAAAAACGTATTTCCAACATGTTCCTTCTTCTCAACCCTCGACTTCTAAGACGTCTTATTGTTCTAAAGTTGATGGGGTGAACGTGGCGACCAAGGAAAAGAGTGCACACCCTCGTGTACCTCAAATTCGATCCACGGTTCAAAAAGAGAGTTTTATTGACCTTACCAAAGTAACCCTTGATGAAACTTGTGCATCGATCCTTCTTAAAAAACCCAAAAGGCATATGCCGAGAAAGGAAGAGGATCCAGGCCAATTTCTATTACCTTGTGATTTTTCTGAGATTGAGGGATGTTTAGCCCTTGCATATTTAGGTGCTAGCATCAATCTTATGCCTTATTCTCTTTGAAAATTGATGAAATTGCCTAATCTTACCCCCACGAACATGAGTATCGAGCTTGCAAATTGTACTCCTTTAATACCAATTGGAATAGCCGAGGATGTCTATGTCAAAGTTGGAAATTTTGTTTTTCCTGCGGATTTCGTTATATCCGATTACGAGTGTGACCCTAAATGTCCCATTATTTTAGGCCGACCATTCTTATCGACAGCTCGAACCGTAATCGACGTTCACGAGGGGAGACTTACTATGAGATGGGGATGATAAAATGGACTTTTTCACGACTAAATCCCAAGTGTCTTGTGATAATGAAAAAACCGAGGTTTCAAAACCTAATGATTCTAAACCTAATGATTTCAAAATGTTCACTTTAGCGCAAAGAATGAGGCTTAATGCATGTTTTGAAAAAATTAAGAAGAACGGTTTTAAAGATGAGGATTTTAATGATAAAGAATACGTGTACCTAATTCAAAAGGGTATGTGTAAATTTATGGATGAAAATTCGCTTTGGGATGAATTCGATGAAACAAGTGACACACCAATTCCGAAGGGCGACGTTAGTGCCATCACGACAATGACCAAAATGGACTCGTCTTCACCACCTTCGAAGGACCACGTCTTTGAGGCTTCAACTTCTAACTCCATCGAAGTGCCTCCTTTGCCTAGCCCAACACCCGTTGAGGCTAAAGGTTTTATCGACATCGATCCTCTCGTTTTAGAAAAGTCACCTAAGCATAGTCATTCGACTTGTAAGACCATGGTTGTGAGTGCTCAC
Source organism: Glebionis coronaria (assembly GCA_025667525.1). Classification (NCBI taxonomy): domain Eukaryota; kingdom Viridiplantae; phylum Streptophyta; class Magnoliopsida; order Asterales; family Asteraceae; genus Glebionis; species Glebionis coronaria. The sequence continues at coordinate 182,700,975 of CM046876.1, forward strand.
ATCGACTCTTTCTTTGACGATGACGATGGCGATTTTGCCGAGATTGATCACGTACTTCGAAATCCACATGCAATTTTTTATTCTCCTAAAAAGAAACATGTGCAGTACGATGATTACGAGTTTGATCCCGAGATTGAGGAAATCATTGAACGAGAGCTAGCTCTTTTGCCTTCACTTCCACCAACAAGTGAGGTCGATCTTTCCAAAATCGAGGATGAACTAAATGAGTTGGAACGTCTTATTTTCGATGATAAACCAACTCATGAGACCACCAAAAATCTAATTCTCGAGGAGTTACCTAATCAACACTCCTTAAATGAGAATTACGTTTACCACATTTGTGAGGATTTAACTTATCAACAATCCCCACAAAAGAATGATGGTTTCGTGCTTGATCGTGGTCTTTTCGAGAGAGTTTCTAAGATACTCAAGGAGGGGAATGAAAAACCTTGGTTTGACAAGCCTATCTTTGATGAAGAAATCGATGAGATCGACGTTCATGAGGATGACGAGTATGTAGACCCCGAGGGGGCGGTGTTCTTTATTGATAAACGTTTTGAGAACTTATATAATCCACCACCCCCTAACCGCGACTTAAATGTGAGGATTTTTAGCGCGACTAATTTTGAATTTTTGACACGCCAAATATTTTCGACATTATTCAATCGGGTTTTCATAAAGAGTTTTTAAACGCTAAAAAAGGGAAGGATTTTAAAAGTGTTTTAAATGAATATTCTACAAGTTTAACTCCGTCATCACATCGTTTTATGAGTGCTACCACCTCGTCTACTCCTTTTGAAGATGGTGTGTGTCGTTTTAGTGTGGGGGAAGCCCCTTATGTTCCCTCCCATTTCTCCACCGAGGACGAGATTTACGATCCCGGAATTACTTGTAAAGGGAAATCTCGGTCTTCCACCGATGCAATAAATGGAAATCTTTTCGTTTGCTTGGTGTGAGTCTACCTCGAGTAGCTCATCATGTTGACTTACCTATTGCCCCACCTTTCTACTTCTCATCTATTTTCTTCTACCCCTTTGGGGTTTCGGCTTCGGATGAAGTAGCGTTGTTTCGTCTTTCATCCGAAAACGAAGACGCTATCTTTGACCCCGGTATTCGTGTATCGGGTTTTTAAAGTACTCCACATACTTTTGGGCCTTGTTTATCATGTAAGCCCCACCAAAAATGACCATACCAAGATTATCCCTAAATGATCACATTTATGGGGATTTGAGTCAAGCTTTTGACTCGGTTATCAAAAACAAGGTGCCTCGTGGGGGATTCTCATGCTTATCCTTGTAAATATTATCGCTTTCTTAGTTTAATGTAACGAGGGGACTTGTGCTCTTCCAACCTTTGTTTCGTGGTTGTTTGTGATTGTGATTCATTAGGTTCATCGTCATCATTGAAGCCTCTCGTGTTCGTTTTACGGATCACTCGAGCTTCGATCGTTGCCTTTGGAGATTCCGATATCCGATGATATCCTTTTATGTTCTAACGTTTATCTTATTAGCATAATTCATAAACTGCTTTTAGGTTATTCGTTTTACCCTTTCCATGCTCGAGATTAAGCATTCGACTTCGTCTCTAGTATGGGGGTGTTTTCACCCCTAGACTCGAAACATTGAGGACAATGTTTAGTTTTAGTATGGGGGTGAGTAGATACTTCACCTTGCTTACCTCAACACGCAATCCATTATTCATCTTTTTATTATCATTTTGTTGCAAAATAAGGCTAAAAATGGCCAAATTTTAAATTTTTTCTTATTTTTCATAAGTGTTTAAGACACGAATGTAGGTTTTCCGATGGTGAGAATAAGAGTAATTTTTGACTCGACCGTGTGTGTTGAGCACTTAGCTTCGATTCCTTAACTTTTTAGGCTAAGTCTCTTAAATGAGGACGAGAAATGATAGAGTTATTTATAAGTCTCGTAATCGTCACGATCTCATATGTAGTAATTATAGCTTATTCTCCCCACGCTTTTGATAATAAATTGTTAATAAATAATGATTTAGCGGTTTAGTCACTATTGTTGGTTTCTAATTTGTTTTAGTAGCTTCCATGTAATTAAATTGGGAAAACATTAAGGTATCGCCAGCGTCACGGTTTTGAAGTATTGGCACCCGAATAATCGAAAGCTTCACCTAATAATAAGATTTCAAGTGCTCACCTAAATTAAGCAAAAATTTGAAGCTCACAATGCCGAAAAATCTATGCCCAAATTGAAAGTTAATCAAGCCTTAATCTTTGAAGCTTTAAAGATCCAAAATTCGCTTTAGCGTGAGGATATACGTCTTTGGCTAATAAAACCACCGATGAGGCGGATAATAAAAGGCAAGGCAAGACCGAAGTCATAATAAAAGTTTCATGGCGAAGATGAATAAAAGATGGAGGTAAACCATGATAATAAAACCACCGATGATGGCGGATAATAAAAGTCATGGTAATAAGTCTCATGTTCAAAACCGTTATAAAACCGTGTTTATCGATCCTTCTTGTGGACTTAATTTTTTGACATCGTTGTCTATTAGGATGAATTATTAATTCGATGATTTTGGTTACACCGTTAAAACTCTATTTTTAGACTTAATCTCTATTCACGCATAATTCAATGATGTATCCTCGTGATCATTAAGACAAAATAAAATATAAGAGATACCAAGTAGGAATGAGGGAGTTTAAGTTCGTAATTAACACTCATGAGATATGATCGTGTTGCTAACTTATAATAACAATGATCTCGTTGAACGCTTAGCATGGAATTGGGTGAAAATCGAGGACGACGAAATTATTTCTAACGAAGCATTCACGTGTTCTTGTTCTATGATCCCAAAAGTCACTTTTTCGTGATGAAAACAATACATTATGTCTAAAACGCGTGTAGTAGTTTATTTAAATTTATGTCATCAATAAATGTCATCATAAAATGAATTTTGGAAGTGATACGATACTTAATTCTAGCATTGCGTGGGGACATGGCAATGTTTTAGTATGGGGGAGTGATGAGACTATATTTATACATAGTCTCATTGTCCAAATCGGGCTTAAAACGCTTAAAATATCATCAAAATACCCAAATATATGCTTGTGTTTGTTCATTGTGTATTTTAGGTACGGATATCGTGAATTCACCAAAAGATCAAAGGAATCAAGCAATAACGAACACGGGAAACGAAGCCCCACAAAGAACCGGGCCCGAATCATGAATTTCCATTCAAGTCCTTGAAGTTTTGAAGATTGGCAAGATTGGTCCCTCAACTTTGGAAGACTTGTCAATTTAAACCCTTGTAAAAATCATTATTTCACATTGGGTCCCTTAATTGACAAGAGTACACAAGAAAAGCCCTTGAAGATTGCAATTATTGCACATTTGGTCCTTATACAAAGTTTATAAGCCAATTTGGACTTTGAGGCTGTTATTTACTAAGTGAAGAAACCATGGGACTTGAGGGGCTAAATCTGCCCAGACAAACAAACTCCCCACCACCACTCTCACGCTGCCACGTCACCCACTATCCACCATCCACCAATCAGCATTCTCCTACCCTCCACATCAGACTCCCACCACTAACCCTTTTTAATTTATTTAAATCAGATTTTTAAACCGAGTTTATTAAATTTAAAAAGGGTGGGAAACAAACACTGTTCACCATCTTTCCCTAATCATCCCTAATCCGAAACATAAACCCTAATCCTAATCTAGCACAAAACAAAGGTTTATTATGTGATCAAGTCCAGATTGGTAATTCACCTCAATCTCAACCCAAACCCACTCAAAGATTCCAACCCAACACACCCATGTGTTGGGTAGGACCCTCCCCTGCACCCATCACTTTCCCTCAACCCCCAAAAATCGACAAAATAAAGGGTTGGATGAATTTCCTTGAAGCCAAAGACATCACCAACGATGGAGATTAATTCTATAGCTGTCACAACAACTGACCAATCACATGGGCATCTTTGAACAACTTTCCAAGGGTAGAACTGGAAATCTGTTGATTAGGGTTTAGCACTTTATTATTTTAAATGTATTCTAGATTATTCTACTAGACAGTATAAATACATCCGCCTGTGGATGTATTTCAGTTGTTCCAGATTTTGTAAAAGCCTTTTTATTTTAATGAATATTTAGAGTATTGATAAATTACTTTGCATATATGAGTTCCACCTTTTACTGCTTTTTAGTTAATGATTATTTGATTCAAGTTAGTTTGAGAAGTTTCAAAGTTTTTGGTTTTCAAATTTTCAGAAAATCCGTTTTTTATATTTTTGAAAAAGTTCTTGGAGAAGTTCTTACATAAACTTGAACTACTCAATGAGTTGAAGTGATAGTGGAGATTTGTTGAGTGTTTTTCAAGATTATGTGTTACTAGTTTTCTTTTAATATTGCCTCAAGGAAAAGATTTGATAAAAATCAGTTTTCTAAAGTTTCAATTTTTTTTATTTCAAGCAATAAGCTATAAGCTGCTTAACTCATAAGCCAGCCTTATAGCTTATTTGCTTTGTTATTAGTTCACCCTATTTCTGTTTGTTTTTTCTTTCTTACCAGGTGTCCCATTATCAAGATATATTGGGGTGGTTTTGACTGCAGTAGTCACCACCTAGCATCACCTACCTTCAAACAGCCTTCTTACAATAGCCAATAGCTCAGTTTTGACTGAAAGGAGATGGCATGCAGCCATAGTAGGGCCTGGATTATGGGTCCCACAAGGTATACCATCCTAGGCTTGAAGCCTCTTGAAAGTTAAAAATTGTATGCTTATGTGCTTTTCTTGTGATTGAGTGTTTGTGTGTTGAACTTTGTCTGTCCATGCTTGTTGGAAGTTTTTATGCATGTTAGAAGTGATTTAGATCAGTTTGGTTAAGTTTTAATAGCCTTTGGTTTGTTAATTTTAGTTTTCAGTAAATTAAGGAGTGTTTAGATTAGGATTTTAAGGAGATAGTTTGACAATCTTTAGTCTTAAAAACCTGTTTAATACATTACTCAAGTTCTTGATAAGTGATAAATGTTAGCTTGTTTCATTATTGGTAGGAAAAATCAGTTTGTATGCTTTTATGTTTCGTAAACATTGCATAAAAATCAGTAAGCCTATTTTCATGCTTGATTTAGTGTAAACTTGCTTTAAAATCTGATTGATTGTTAGATAATAGGTCTACCTAGGGTTTGTAATCTGTTGTGAATGATTTGATAAGCTTTTAAGTAAGTTTGATAACTTTGAAATTCGTCCTAGTGCCATTCGCACCAGTCCACTATTCATCAGACCCCCTAGTCCAATATTAGAACATAATTAGGGCTGTTGTGTGAACCTTTCGTGTTGGACTTATGTTTTTTATATTTTTTATGACTCCCCACAACCCAACTGGTTGTGGGGGTGCCTTTGTTGCCAAGAGATTCCAAGTAAATCTCAAGATACAAGCAAATCTTTGCCCAGACCTTGAATTTGCACTATCAGTGGGAACTGAGTTCCCCCTGCTAGTAATATTATTGGTACTGCTTTGCTAGAAAACAAAAACAGACCACATGTCACTATCAGTATATTAAATTTTTGTCTTTAGTGAGCAAAATTAGGATTTAGAACTTCATTTTTGTTTCATTATTTTTCTTATTTAATTTGTGATTTTTCTGTTTAATTTATTTTCTGTCTACTGTTCATTTCCTATTTTTTACATTAAGTTGCATTTTAAATTACTTTTTAATATTCTGTTTTTTTCTTTTAGTGAAAAAATTTATATTTTTCAGTTCTAAAAATTTTCTTAGATTTAGAAAATCATTTTAAGATTTTTAGTTCAAAAACATTTTATTGTTCACTTTTTAATTAATTTTTAGAATTAATTTAGTTTAATTAGGGTTTTAATTATTAACTGTTTTGTCTTTTAGTGAAAAATTTTACTTTTTTCAAACTTTTTCATTTTTATATTGTTCATTACTATAATTAGGATTTTTAAAATTGTCAAATCATTTTTAGCATTATTTTATTGTTTTTAATCATTATTTTAGTCTAAAAATAGTTTTTAGTGTTTTAAAAATAGAAAAATACTTTTTAAAATTTAGGAAAAATACTTTTTAGTCTTTAAATAATATAAGTGATTTATTAGTTCAATAAAATAATATTTTAGGCTTTTTCTTACTTATATTTACTTTTAGGGCTTTAATTAGCATTTAAATATGAATATTTAATTAATAAAAGGTTTTATAATATATTTATTGGATTTTTATTCGTATTTATATTATTTTAGACTTAGTTTTAACTTTTAATTAATTTTTAGGTTTAATTTTTAATTTTGTGACGTTTTACGTAATTACGTCATCGTTTTACGTCAATACGTCGTAGTGTAATCGTAGTCGTAGCTCGTCTTTACTTTTTCTCTTCTAAACCAAAAACGTAACTACTCCAAACTTTGATTTTATATATTGGCACATTAATCCATACACCTCCTTCGAGTACGAACCCGCATTTATTCGGTTTTACGTTTTTCCTAAAGCGTAAGACTTAATACTTGCCGCTCATACGCGTTTTTCCTAAAACGTGTACGAAAAACCTACATCAATATGCTTAAAGTCAACACAAAGGTTGAGTGAATTCATAGGTTTGTAACAATAGTTTTGAATACAAGTATATCCTCTGGGCTACGTTGTTATACAACCACATAAAATAGTCATCATATTGCACTACGCTCATGCACCACTACTTGACATAGTGAAACCAACAAATTGCCCTTATGAGGCAGTTTTCCAAACTCCGGAGTTAAGAAAAATAGAGTGTATATGTTTAGCTTAGGTAGGAACCTTCAGCTGCTAGCAAGCGCGACTTGCCCAGAAAGGGGATGCCAACCCCCAAATAGTACTATTCACAATATTAGCTCTCATTTTCATGAAATGATTAGCGGTTCACGATTAAAAAGGGACTTAATGGAAGTAGTAAACATAGTGTCAATAATCATACCATACAGTTTTAAAAGCAGTTGTATTCCAATTTTGCATATATCCCCCTCACGGGTTTTGAAATCATTTAGAAAGCATTTAAAAGCACCTTATGTCCATAGGATCCAAGGTATAATCAGATATATTTCATTCATAGATAAACAGATTGATCATACAAATCACAACTTGGTCTCATGAACAACAGCTTGATCTCACACAAAACTGGATTAATACATTGTGTATAGTATCAAGTCTTTGATATTTAGTTCAATGTTGTTAAGTGTTGATTATATATTCTTTCATTTATTATTTGGTGGTAATTCTAGCACCATTGTTCGGGCCATCATACTCAGACGTCATTCTATAAACGTTTGAGGAGCGAGAGCACTTTAAATCGTAAACCCAACCACTCAGTCAGAACATAATGTCAAGATGGAAAATCTTTGTACAAAGCTCCCTACTAACATGATACTTTCATTACTTCCTCATATTCATAAATAATCTTCTTTAGTTTCAAAAATTGGCAAAATTAGTCCTTTTGGTTACAGTTTGGTATAATTACACTTTTAACCCCTTAAGTATATAGTTTTAGTATTTTCATTTTAAACCTTCAATATTTAACCTTAGTACCTCAAACTTTACAACTTTTTTATTATTGCTTTTAATTTCATAAAATGACACTTTTGGCCCAAAATGTTAAATAGTTTCAAAAATGATAGTTTTAGTCCCTATACTTGTAAAAATCATATAACAACCTCAACAATGGACCAAATGATATAGGATTTTAAAACAAAGTTTATAAACATGTTTATAATAATAATAACAACATTTATTCATAATTATAGCTTTTGAAACGGGTTTTTGCTTATTATTTCATGTAAATTACAAAACTAGGGTTTTAAGACATCTTTATCTTATAACTTTCATTTAAAATGATGAAATGACTTAGTTTCTTTTAGATTATCTTTCAAAAATCTTATTAACAGTATAAAAACTCTAAGAAAGTATTATAACAAGATCAAAGCATAGCTAACAAAGTGATTACCTAGAATGATCCAAAATGGCTCCTAATGAGGTATATGGACTATATCTTCCTCATAACTCTTCAAGAACTCCTATAACTTCTTCCAAAGCTTGCTACTAATATTGGGGACTTATTAGGACTTCAATAGATGTGTGAGAACAGAATTTATAGGTGTAGAAGTATAAAAGTGAAGGATGATTGTAAAATGAAGCTAAAGACCCCCTAATTATACTATTTTCAAGCCTTAGCCTCCAAGTAATGCTATGAAACGTGTAAGAACCAGTTATTAGTGACTAAGGAATTCTAGTAAAGATCTATGCAAGTCTAGGAATGGGTCATGAGGCCAAGATTCAAGTTTTTCTATGCTTAAGGCTAGTAATAAGCCACAAATTTTTAAGATAAGAATGAGGATGTGTCATCTATAAGTAGCTTATGCACCTACTTTGAAAATATCTCAAAATATCCTAAGTATCTGATCCTAAGTTTAAATTTAGTAGGGAAAGGTTTTTGAATCATTTTTGGAGGGAAAAATTAAAATCAGGTTCAATTCTAGGGCTTTAACTTATGGTTTGTGTTTTTGGTGATTAGAGACTTAGGAAAGTCATTAGTGAATGATGAGGTCTTAATTAGAGTTTATACATTCTATTTAAGAGATTAGGGTCCTTGGTTTGAAGTTTAATAAAGGTTTGATGTGAAAATAGGAATAAAACTTAGGCGGGTTAGGGTTTCTATGATTTAGGGTTTAATCTTAATAAATGTGATCATCCTTCAACTATATACTGATGTATACTCAATTTATACATCCTACATTATCCTTAATATGTTCATGAAGTCCCTACATTGGTTTTGTTAAGTTATTCTAAGTAAACATGTCCAAAGGGTGGATATACCCATTTTAACCTAATTTACAAGCCATTCATTGAATTCTTGTACTTTGTGCATTAGGGTACTTGTACATTGTCTTAACATAATCTTATAACCTTAATGAAGTCTTACAAATATTTATAGACTTGTCCAAAAAGACTAGGTAATGATTCCATGTAGATTTCTTAATATTAGGGTTTTAAGGTCATTAATCCTAGTGATTTTCTAACTTGGGTAATTAGTGTTTGTACCTTTACAAACACTTATTATAGGGATTATATAGTATGTTTATAACTTCTAGGGATTCTGCATTTTTAGTTTGACGGTTTGTATACGTTGATTATATTCTAGGGACAATTATGGGAGCATAAGATCCTATGTTTTGATAACTTGTACTTTATGCTTTACCAACTTGTAACTTGACTTTAAATAAATGCATATTCTTAATATGATGTTGATGTTTAGTAAAATTACCCCTTTAGGAAAAGGATGGTAAATGTGGCAAGTATTAAGTGTCGGTTTAGGAAAACCAAGCACTAATGACCAATTAAGTTCCTTCTCGAGGAGGCTAGTGCGTTGTGTTAAGAGATGATATTGATTTGTGATTATATGATTGAGAAAGAAAGAAAGCAATGAGATTAGAAGAGAAAGACGGTTACTAAGACGGATTAAACTAAGACGAAAAAGGCGATCACGCAAAACCGTAAATAGTGCCAAAATTAAAATTTTAACCTAAAAATTCCTAAAAATTACTAAAAATCCCCAATAATATTCTAAGAGTTTACAAAAAATCCAAACTTGTTAAAACCTTTTAAGTAATTAGATAATTACTTTTTAATGCTAATTAAAGCCCTAAAAATCACAATTAATTATTAAAAAGCCCTAAACAAGATCTTATAGTTTCTAAACCTCAAAATATCCTAATTAAGCTAAAAACTATTTTTAAAAATTTTAAAACCAAATTAAACTATTTTTAAACACTTAAAAACTATTAAATTCAATTAAAACTTAAATTAATTCTAGAAAATAATTGAAAAGTGCTAAAAATATTTGGAAAGTGACAAAACTCCTAATTAAGTGTCCTTAACCTAGGAAAAATGTAAAAACTAAAAAAAATCAAACTTCAATTTTTAATAATAAAATAATATTAAAATATTCAAAAAATAAAAAGTTTATAAAAAAATTCTAAAAAATTACCAAAAATCTTAAATAATGTAACTAAGACAAAAATGAAATTAAAAGTTTCTAAAACCTATTTAATAATTTTATATTAAATTTTAACGTTAGCTAAAAACCCTAAAATCCAATAAAATCAAAAATAAGCTAAATTGAAAACTTAAATAGCTGAAAACCTCAAAGTTATGATTAAAAACCTAAAAACTATTTTTTCAGATTTTTAAAATACCTTTTTCTATTTTTAAATTACTTTCTAAAATTAAAACTTAAAATATTCCTAGAAAATTAATTAACTAATGGAAAAATAAACTTTTTGAACTGAAAAATCCTAAACCCTAACTAGAATACAAGAAAAATACTAAACAGCAAAAACCTAAAGAAAATAAGCTGAAAATAGCTTTTTAATAAGCTGTTATGTAAATAAGCTACAAAACAAGCACACCTTAAGTAGATATTGAAATGAAACCCTAGCAGTCAAAGACCCTAGGGCGCAATGGTAGGACGTGTGTGTTGTGAGGAGGATGGCGCAGGTTCGAGTCCTGGCCAGTCCTTTTACTTTTTATATTTTCTTTTCTTTTTAAACTTTAAAAACACAAACCAGTAACTATTTAAACTTCAAAAACACACTTTTTAATCAAAACCAGCTATAATCAAGCTTTTAGAAATCACAACGTGCCCAGTTATGCTATGTTTCTGATGAACACAAGTGATATTTCTTCACATGTGCAAATAAGGATCAAGAGAACTTGATCTTGGTTTTGTGGATGTTTTGTTGGACAATGAGGGCACCCCTATACTCAGTTGAGTATAGGGAGTCAACAGCAAACACAAACAAGCAAGACTCTAACACAAATCAAGCACAAATGATCTAGTAAACTTACTGATAAGGCCTATGTTGACTGATGAACAAAGACCCCTAAATTACTTGCACACAAATGAATTTTAAACACCAAGATCTTGCATAAAATCACACCAAATAGCATACAAGCAATATCAAACCTTAGAAATCACTTAACCCTAGCAGATAACCAAGATTGGTGGTAAAATTACTCAAGAACATGCACAAAAAAGGGATTTACTGTTTTTAGCTATGTTGGCCAAATTTTAAGCATGCAATTGCTCTAAAACTCACCCAAAATGAAAACCAAAACTAGCATACAACCTCTTAGTACTTCTTGAGTGTGTATACAGGTTTTTAACCAAGAATCATAACACCAATCCTAGATTAGATACTAATCCAAACACCCTTTAATAACTGAACATGAAATTTTTACAAACCAATCCACATCAAATCAATTCCAAACTGATTTTAAACAGTCCTAACATGCATATTATACCCTAATAACTCAAATCAAACCAATAAAACAACACTTAAACACTTTCTTGCATGAATCACATAAAAAATGAAATTTATGGAACTAAACAAGGAATGAGAAAACTACCTTGTGGGACCCACGTCCAGGTCCCACAGTGACTGCCAAGTCACCTCCAAATAGGCCCGGGCCTATGCTGAGCCTTGAACAACAATCAAACTCTCAATGAACCTGCTAAGAAAAACAAGAACACAATATACCACTTTCTGATTTATCTTGAAACATTTTTTAAAAAACCTTTCAAAAACTTTCCCAATGTTGTTCTTTCAAATCACTTACACCAAACAACTTTCAATCCTGCAAATTCCACCTTGAAACAAGATTTCACCAAGTGAAATCAAAGTTTCAGAAACTTTTGAAAACAAAACTAAATTTTAAAAACTTGAAAAAATAAACAAACTTGGAACTTGAACACAATCAACAATGTAACTAAAGCTGGCTCTTTCTTCTCATCAACAAACTTTTACCTTTTTTTCATTCATAAAAAAAAACATGACTTACAAAGTTGTGAAAAAGGAGAAAAAAGAACAAGGGTTCATCCACAGCTTGGAGACTCCTTATATACTGCCTAAGAGAACATTCTAGTGCTAGGAATAAAAAAATGAAAAGCTAAAACCCTAGCAAAGGGATTTTCTGAATTGCCCTTGATTTTGACTGAAAATTGGGTCAAGTGGATACATGTGAAGTTGCCAGCTAGCTTGTGTTGATCTTGGACGTTTATAAGTCCTTGGGGGCGAAGTAGAATCATCTCAGACGTTCATCTTGTATGTTCTTGGGTTTGGGACGAAAGTGATGGGCAGGGGAGGGTCCCACAACCACATGGGTGTGTTGTGGATGGAATCTGGGTTGTGGGTTGGGTTTGTATGATGGTTAATCAAGGTTCTGGAGTGGCTTAACAAAAACCCCTTTGATTTAGTTAGGAATGGGATTAGGGTTTACGTGGGTGAATTAGGGGAAAATTAGGGATGGTGGGTGAACAGAATCTGTTTGGAGGGAATTTTAATATTAAATTAACTCGTTTAAACGAGTTAATTAATTAAATTAGGTTTTGGTGAGTGGAGAGGTGACATGGAAGGGGGGAAGTGTCTGATTGGTGGAGGGTTTAAGGTTGGTGACGTGGAGGGTTGCGAGTGGTGGGGATAACTTAGGTTTTCTGGGGAGTAAAGGCCCCCCAAGGTTCATTCTTCTTTCACTTTGTATAAACAGCTACCAAACTTCCGTTCCTTTGATATTATCTTTGGTAAGTTTACATTTTTGGCACAACCTTTTTTTATAAACTTTTTCCAAGGGCTTCAAATGTACTTTCTTCATTCTTCAAGGGCTGTTCTTGTACAATCTTGATAATTTAGGGACCTCAATGCATTTTATGATTTTTGCAAGGGTATAAATTGTCAAATCTTCAAAAATGAGGGACCAATGTTGCCAATCTCAATTCTTCAAGGGTATTTTTGGAAATTCAAAACTTGGGCCCGGTTCATTGTGCGGCTTCGTTTCCCGTGTTCGTTTTTGCGTGATCTTTGTGATCTTTTGTCATTTTCTCAATATCCGTACCTAAAATACACAAGCAACAAACACAAGCATATATTTGGGTATTTTGATGATATTTAATGCATTTTAAGCCCTATTTGGACGATGAGACTATGTATAAAAGCAGTCTCATCACTCCCCCATACTAAACCATTGTCGTGCCCTCACGCAATGCTAGAATAAAGTATCAAAGCATCTCCAAAATTCATTTTATTCACTTTATTGAACGATAAACTAGCTATACTACTACTATTGCTACTACTACTTGCGTTTTAGACATAATGTTTGATTTTCATCGCAAAATGGGACGTTTAGGTTCATAGAATAAGAACACGTGAATGCTTCGTTAGAAATAATTTCATCGTCCTCGATTTTCACCCCAATTCCATGCCAAGCGTGCAACGAGATCATTGTCATTATAAGTTAGTAATGCTAACACTACTCATATGCCCTAATCACGTACTTATCCTCCCATTATTCCTAAGTTGTATCTCTTATATTTTATTTTGTCTTGAATGTTTCATGAGGATACATTGTTTGACTTATGCGATAATAGAGATTTAGGTCTAAAAATAGAGTCCTAACAGTGTAACTAAGACCATCAAATCAATAACCCTTCCTAATAGACAACGATGTCAAAAAATTAAGTCAAGAAGAAGGATCGATAAACACGGTTTTGAACATGAGACTTATTACCAAGACTTTTATACGCCCCTAACGGAAGGGCCTTATTATCTTTGGTTTATCTCCATCTTTTATTCAACTTCGCCATGAAGCTTTTATTATGACTTCGGTCTTGCCTTGCCTTTTATTATCCGCCTAATCGGTGGTTTTATTAGCCAAAGACGTATATCCTCACGCTAAGGCGAATTTTGGATTTTTAAAGCTTCGAAGATTAAGGCTTGATTCACTTTCAATTTTGCATAGATTTTAGGCCTTGTGGGGCTTCAAATTGTTTGCTAGATTTAGGTGAGCACTTGAAATCTTATTATTGGGTGAAGCTTTCGATTATTTGGGTGCCAATACTTCAAAACCGTGACAATGGCGATACCTTAATGTCTTCCCAATTTAATTACACGGAAGCTACTAGAAAAGACTAGAAACCCAACAATCCTAACTAAACCCCTAAGTCAATATTTATTAAGCAAAAAAATATTTACAAGCGAAGGGAGAATAAGCAAACAACGAGAACACATGAGTTTTTGAAAGAATACGAGTACTCTACGTTTAGCATAGTGACTTATAATTAACTCTATCATTTCTCGTCCTCATTTAAGAGACTTAGCCTAATGTGTAGTTAAGGAATCAAAGCTAAGTGCTCAACACGCACGGTCGAGTCAAAAATTACTCTTATTCTCGCCATCGGAAAACCTACATTCGTGTCTTCAAACACTTATAAAACATGAGAAAATTTTAAAATTTGGCCATTTTTAGCCTTATTTTGCAACAAAACGATAAACAAAAAGATAAACTTTGGAAAGCGTGAAGGTTTGGCAAGGCAAGTATCTATTCACCCCCCCCCTACTAAAGTTAAACATTGTCCTCAATGTTTCGAGTCTAGGGGTGCAAACACCCCCATACTAGAGACGTAGTCGAATGCCTAATCTAGCATGGAAAGGGTGTAACCAATAAATTAATAGCCGTTTATGAAGTGTGCTAAAAACCTAAGGTTAGAACATCAAAAGGATATATCATGTGGATATTGAGAAATGTCTCCAAAGCAAACGATCGAGTGCTCCCATAAAACGAACACGAGAGGCTCCAGTCGTGAAGATCATGATCATCTAAAGTTCACAATTCACAAACAACCACGGAACAAAGGTTGGAAGGGCACAAATCCCCACACGTAAGATACAATAGAAAGCGATAATATGTACATGGATAAGCATGGGACTCCCCCACGAGGCACCTCGTTTTTTATTACCGAGTCATGAGCTCGACTCGATCCCCTCAATACTAATTATCATTGGGGAAGGTGATTTGGTCGAGGTAGTTCAAGGATGGAACTTCCCCGCCAAAGTAGTGCTTCAACCTATGTCCATTCACCTTGAAGTTAGGACCATCATCTTGAGCTAGCTCGATGGCCCCATACGGAAACACTTGAGTCACGGTGAATGGACCGGACCAACGGGATTTCAATTTACCGGAAAAGATTTTTAATCTTGAATTAAAAAGCAAAACTTGATCCCCAATGTTAAAAACCCGGTTTTTAATTTTAGAATCATGCAACTTTTTAGTTTTCTCTTTATAAATCAATGAATTTTCATAAGCAATATCCCTTAATTCATCCATATCATTTAATTGCATTTTCCGGTGTTTTCCCGCGGTCTCCATATCATCATTACAATGCTTTAGGGCCCAATAAGCCTTGTGTTCTAACTCGATAGGCAAATGACAATTCTTTCCATACACAAGCTTATAGGGAGTGCACCCAATGGGCGTCTTATGAGCGGTCCTAAAGGCCCATAAAGCATCGTCCAACTTATCCGACCAAGATTGTCGGTTTTCCCCAACGGATCTCTCCAAGATCCTCTTCAACGCTCGGTTTGAAACCTCGACTTGCCCACTCGTTTGTGGGTGATAAGCCGTAGAAAGCCGATGTGTAACCCCATATTTCCTTAGAACCCTTTCAAATTGGTCGTTACAAAAATGGGTTCCACGATCGCTTATGATAGCACGAGGGGTTCCAAACCGAGAAAACAATTGCTTCAAAAACTTGACTACCATACGAGCATCATTGGGGGGCAAGGCCTTGGCCTCCACCCACTTAGAAAGGTAGTCAACCGCAACGAGAATGTACTTATTACCACGAGATGATGGGAACGGCCCCATAAAGTCTATACCCCAAACGTCAAAGATCTCACACACTTGGATGATATTTTGTGGCATTTCATCTTTTTGTGAGGCTTTTCCTTGTCGTTGGCATGCATCACACGACTTCACAAGATCTTGTTCATCTCGGTAAATAGTAGGCCAAAAGAAGCCAGCATCAAACACCTTCTTAGCCGTGAGATTAGCACCGTGGTGACCACCCGTGGGTCCCTCGTGGCAAGCTCTAAGGATGTTAGAAGCTTCGGTGCCAAATACACAACGTCGGATAATTTGATCCGCACAAGTTCGAAACAAGTAAGGGTCGTTCCAAAAGTAGAACTTGACGTCACGAAAGAATTTTCGTTTTTCTTGAGTCGTCATACCCTTAATGATGAAGTTGCCCGGATGGTAATTTGCAAAATCCGCAAACCATGGGGTAGAAGAATCAAGTTTAGAATTCACTACACCAAGTGTCTCGAGCGGAAATGTTTCGGTGATTTCCTTGGGCTCGTAAACACTTTGTGAGGATCTTCCAAATGAGAAAGATGATCGGCCGCTAGATTCTCATCTCCTTTTTTGTCAACGATTTTGTGATCAAATTCTTGAAGGAGGAGAATCCAACGAAGTAATATCGGCTTAGCATCTTGCTTTGCCATGAGATACTTAATAGCCGAATGGTCCGTATAAACTATGCATTTCGTCAAGATGAGGTAAGGTCGGAACTTCTCAAATGCATACACTACGACAAGGAACTCCTTTTCCGTTGTAGTGTACTTTAGTTGAGCCTCGGTCATCGTCTTGCTAGCATAGTGAATAGGCAAGAAGTGCTTATCATGACGTTGCCCCAAAACGACCCCTATAGCGTAATCACTAGCATCACACATGAGCTCAAAGGGGAGGTTCCAATTGGGAGCAACAAGAATGGGAGCTTCGGTAAGTTTCCTCTTAAGGATCTCAAAGGCTCGTACACAATCTTCGTCAAAGACAAAACGTGCCTCTTTCTCAAGAAGATGTGTAATAGGTCGAGAAATCTTTGAAAAGTCCTTGATGAATCGACGATAAAAACCCGCGTGGCCTAGGAAACTCCTAACTCCCTTGACGGTTTTGGGATGAGGTAATTTGGCGATGACGTCTAACTTAGCTTGATCTACCTCAATCCCCGCTTTCGAGACCTTGTGCCCTAAGACGATTCCACTTTTAACCATAAAATGACATTTTTCCCAATTGAGCACAAGGTTGGTTTCCTCACAACGTTTTAACATTCTCTCTAGATTCGACGAACACGAAGTGAAAGAATCACCAAACACGGAAAAGTCATCCATGAAGACTTCCATCGTCTTCTCGATCATATAATGAAAAATAGCCATCATGCACCTTTGAAAGGTTCCCGGTGCATTGCAAAGTCCGAATGACATTCTACGATAGGCAAACGTTCCATATGGACACGTAAACGTAGTTTTTTCTTGATGACGAGGATCGATGGGAATTTGGAAGTAACCGAAAAAACCATCTAAAAAGCAATAGAAATCGTTTCCCGCAAGACGCTCCAACATTTGGTCCATGAAGGGCAAGGGAAAATGGTCTTTTTGAGTGGCTTCATTCAACTTTCGATAGTCAATGCACACTCTCCATCCGGTTACGAGTCTAGTGGGAATCAACTCGTTGGCATCGTTTGGCACAACGGTCATCCCTCCTTTTTTAGGGACACAATGAATAGGACTCACCCAAGGGCTATCGGAAATAGGGTAAATCATTCCCGCGTCAAGGAGTTTAAGGACCTCCTTTTTGATGACGTCGTGAATTTTGGGGTTCACCCTCCTTTGACTTTGGATTGTAGGCTTGAAATCCTCCTCCATTAAGATTTTGTGGTTACAAAACTTGGGATCGATTCCCTTAATGTCGGATAACTTCCACGTAATTGCCCCTTTGTGATCCTTTAGAACATCGACAAGTGCGGTTTTTCATCATTCGAAAGATCCTTCGCAACAATAACCGGCAACTTGTCGTCCTCCTCCAAATAGACATATTCGAGGTGAGGAGGTAAATCTTTCAACTCGAGGATAGGTGGTTCCTCAAGTGAAGATTTGGGCTCGATACTCATAACCTCCTCGGGTGGAGGAAATGGGAAATCGTTAAGAAAATCCTTGATAATCGAGAAGTCCTCATCGTTGTCGAGGTCTTCGTCACAAGTACGTGGAACATTACATTCTTCCAATGTAAAACCACCACCTTCAAATGGAGTGAAGGTTGGTGCGAATTATCAAGAATTGGATCTAACATAGTGGGATTGCCACTAGTTTCTTCATCACAAAACCCTAAAACTTCTTGTGAAAATTCCTCGCAAACCACGTCGATCATATCAACGAGGTTTATGGTAGCAACGGAATAAACATGAGAAAGTTGAGAATTTTGAGTTGCGTTTATAACAAGTTCCTCGTCGTTGAAACGTAAGGTGATCTTTCTAGCATGCACATCAATTAAAGCCATAGACGTATCTAAAAACGAACGACCTAAAATAAGAGGAACTTGAGGATCCGTGGGGATATCGACAACAATAAAGTCTACGGGATAGTAGAACTTCCCCACTTTCACAAAAACGTCTTCCGCCAAACCACATGCACGAATCATGGAATGGTCGGCCAACTCGATAGACATTAGTGAAGGAGTAAGATTAGGAAGATTGAGCGACTTGAAGATTGCAAGTGGCATCAAGTTAATGCTAGCACCAAGATCGGCCAAGGCATAGCATTCTTCCATATCTTGAATTGCACAAGGGATCAAAAATTTACCGGGATCACCGAATTTTTGAGGAATGCGATTAAGATAAATCGACGAACAACTAGACAATTGGTGCAATTTCTCCTTGTTGTTCAACATACTCTTAAAGTTAGCGGCAAATCGAGGCATCATGACCAAAGCATCGGCGAAACTCACATTAAGGTGCAACTCACAAAACATTTTCATAAAAAGCTCAAATTGGTAGTTGTCGCGCTCTTGTCGTTTCTCCTTCCTAAGTCTCGATGGGTAAGGCAAGGGTGGTGTGGGTTGGGGCATAGGCATAGCCTTTGGAATCTCGGGTTCCAATGTTGGTAAAGTGTCGACCGTAGGTGTGGCATGAGCGGTACTTTGTGGGCTTGAAATATGCTCCTTTTCGACCACCACCTCGGGTTCTTCCTCAATTTCCTCCACCGTTGGAGTAATTGGTTGAGGAGTCGGTTCTTTAAGTGCCTTACCACTTCGTGTGGTAATCACTTTCATCTCTCCCTTCGGGTTTGAAACGGTGTTACTAGGTAGACCACTCGAAGTAGAGGCTGTGTTTCCCATGACGGCTTCTAAAATGGCATTAAGCTTAGCATCTTGACTATTAAACTTCAAATCCTGACTAGCGGCTTTTTGGTCAATTCTTTGTTCAAGCCTAGCATGACTTTGTTCAATTTTATTGTTTTGACCTCTAATTTGATTAGCAAAATCATTTTTCAACTCATTTCTCATGTTAAGATTTTCCTTCACAAAATTTGCTAACTCCTTGGTGTTTTTAGCCGTGTCCCTAGCTTGACTAGCCAATTGCTCTTGTATGTTTTCAAAAATCTTATCATTTGCCGTGGCGTAATTCAAAAGTCCATTGGAAGTTCTTTAGTGTAAACATTTTGAAGACCTTGACACGTGTTTTGAAAATTACGGTTTTTGTTTTGATTTTGCAATTGGCTACTACTTCCTTGATTCCCATAGTTGTTATTACCCTTGAAATTGTTCCTTTGATTGCTTTGGTAACCAACTTGATTGTTTCGATAATTGTTAGCATTTTGATTTGGTGGAAAACCCGGTGGATTCAATTGATTAGTGCGAGGAACTTGACCGTTTTGGTTATAAGTTCCCGCGGCCGCGAAGGCACTCGAAGTGTTACCACCGTTGGTAATGCACTCGGAATAATCGTGAGCTCCACCACAATACATACAAGAAACCTCAACCGTTTTAGCCGTAGCGGGAGTGGGTTGTTCACCAACTTTAAACTCAATTAACAATCCCTTAAGCTTATCAAAAATTTTGTTCTCCAAATTAGCCTCGATTTGGCAAGTATCAACGGTGTATGACAATGAAGGCGAAGGCGAAGACGAAGCCTTACGAACACTCGACGTGCTACGAGGACTATAGACCTTAGACCTATTCTCAATGATTAACAATACTTCCTCGACCGTCTTACACAAAAAATTACCACCCGCGGCGGCATTAAGATAATCACGCTCATGATCGTTCAAGGCATTGTAAAACGTGTCAATTTGATGCAAGTCGGAAAAACCATGATGAGGACATTCGTGCAACATTTCTTTAAATCTATTCCAAGCCGTTGAAAAACTCTCATTATACTCTTGCGAAAACTTTGAAATCTCGTTTTTCAAATGCGTAGTCTTAGAGGGCGGAAAAAATTGGTTCACGAATTTTGAAACGAGATCCTTCCACGTCAATATAGAATTGGGTGGCTCTTTCTCTAACCAAATTTTTGCGGGCCACACTAAGGAATACGGAAAAAGCATCATCTTAATCGAGTCGTTTGAGAAGTCCTTAAACTTGCATGTGGCGGTGAGAAGATTAAATTGGCGAATGTGGTTATGAGGGTTGTCCTTTTCGTCACCTCGAAACTTGTTGTTTTGAATCATGGACAACAAACCCATCTTAACCTCAAAATTCTCCGCAAGGATAGCGGGAATCACAATCGCTTCTCCATAACCCTTGGTGGGTGCTTGAAGCAACTCCATCATAGTTCGATTAGCCATGGGTGCTTCTTTCACTATAATGGGTTCGTCAATAGGAGACTCCTCACTAGAAGGAGTGATTGATTTGTTTCTTCGTTTACGAGCACGTCTTGCTTTGGAGCGAGTTTGCATAAACGTCACGTACAACGAGAAGGCGAGCAAAGAAGATTCTTTTTGGTGTTTTTACTTTTTCAATTTTTTGGTTTTTGATTGTTTTTACTTTTTTTTTGGATTTTTTGAATGTATTAGGTAGACAAAAATCTACAAATCTCCTCCTTAATCAAACATCTCGATTAAAGAAGCCTCAAGGAATGAAAACGATCACGTGAAGTGAACGCCTTCGATGACTTAAGAACGATGGTGGAACACCAAATCGTTCAAGAGGGTTTAATCAATAGAAACCAAGAAAATATATATGATACTTAGTAATACTTTGGGCGGCAAAACCCTCGATTAGCTTTCAAAATCAAAATACGCACAAGCAAGCGGAGGAAACGAGGCGGCACGAAGCACTTAAGAGCCTTTTTCCTTTAGGTTGTGAAATACAACCGCCTTATACCCACCTTATAGTTTGTATTTCTCAAAATCGAGCTTCACGAAAGTATTTATCTATTTTTGCCTTTTTCTTTGGTTTGAGAGTCGAATACAACGATTGGGTAATGACCTCCCAAGTCAAGGTTGTGATTTGTCACGTATTTGGAGTACTTGTAAATTTATTGTTCTACGTATACAATATAGTAATAGTATTCACAAAAAACAAAAAACGATAATACGTATTAGTAGAGTGCTACTAATACAATTAGCTATTTATGGCTATATAAAAACAACAATTGTTCAACCAAAACACAACACGCCTCCCCGGCAGCGGTGCCAAAATGATGTTTAGTAAAATTACCCCTTTAGGAAAAGGATGGTAAATGTGGCAAGTATTAAGTGTCGGTTTAGGAAAACCAAGCACTAATGACCAATTAAGTTCGTTCTCGAGGAGGCTAGTGCGTTGTGTTAAGAGATGATATTGATTTGTGATTATATGATTGAGAAAGAAAGAAAGCAATGAGATTAGAAGAGAAAGACTGTTACTAAGACGGATTAAACTAAGACGAAAAAGGCGATCACGCAAAACCGTAAATAGTGCCAAAATTAAATTTTAACCTAAAAATTCCTAAAAATTACTAAAAATCCCCAATAATATTCTAAGAGTTTACAAAAAATCCAAACTTGTTAAAACCTTTTAATTAATTAGATAATGACTTTTTAATGCTAATTAAAGCCCTAAAAATCACAATTAATTATTAAAAAGCCCTAAAAAAGATCTTATAGTTTGTAAACCTCAAAATATACTAATTAAGCTAAAAAATATTTTTAAAAATTTTAAAACCAAATTAAACTATTTTTAAACACTTAAAAAACTATTAAAATCAATTAAAACTTAAATTAATTCTAGAAAATAATTGAAAAGTCCTAAAAATATTTGGAAAGTGACAAAACTCCTAATTAAGTGTCCTTAACCTAGGAAAAATGTAAAAACTAAAAAAAATCAAACTTCAATTTTTAATAATAAAATAATATTCAAATATTCAAAAAATAAAAAGTTTATAAAAATATTCTAAAAAATTACCAAAAATCTTAAATAATGTAACTAAGACAAAAATGAAATTAAAAGTTTCTAAAGCCTATTTAATAATTTTATATTAAATTTTAAAGTTAGCGAAAAACCCTAAAATCCAATAAAATCAAAAATAAGCTAAATTGAAAACTTAAATAGCTGAAAACCTCAAAGTTATGATTAAAAACCTAAAAACTATTTTTTCAGATTTTTAAAATACCTTTTTCTATTTTTAAATTACTTTCTAAAATTAAAACTTAAAATATTCCTAGAAAATTAATTAACTAATGGAAAAATAAACTTTTTGAACTAAAAAATCCTAAACCCTAACTAGAATACAAGAAAAATACTAAACAGCAAAAACCTAAAGAAAATAAGCTGAAAATAGCTTTTTAATAAGCTGTTATGTAAATAAGCTACAAAACAAGCACACCTTAAGTAGATATTGAAATGAAACCCTAGCAGTCAAAGACCCTAGGGCGCAATGGTAGGACGTGTGTGTTGTGAGGAGGATGGCGCAGGTTCGAGTCCTGGCCAGTCCTTTTACTTTTTATATTTTTTTTTCTTTTTAAACTTTAAAAACACAAACAAGTAACTATTTAAACTTCAAAAACACACTTTTTAATCAAAACCAACTATAATCAAGCTTTTAGAAATCACAACGTGCCCAGTTATGCTATGTTTCTGATGAACACAAGTGATATTTCTTCACATGTGCAAATAAGGATCAAGAGGACTTGATCTTGGTTTTGTGGATGTTTTGTTGGACAATGAGGGCACCCCTATACTCAGTTGAGTATAGGGAGTCAACAGCAAACACAAACAAGCAAGACTCTAACACAAATCAAGCACAAATGATCTCAAAAACTTACTGATAAGGCCTATGTTGACTGATGAACAAAGACCCCTAAATTACTTGCACACAAATGAATTTTAAACACCAAGATCTTGCATACAATCACACCAAATAGCATACAAGCAATATCAAACCTTAGAAATCACTTAACCCTAGCAGATAACCAAGATTGGTGGTAAAATTACTCAAGAACATGCACAAAAAAGGGATAGACTGTTTTTAGCTATGTTGGCCAAATTTTAAGCATGCAATTGCTCTAAAACTCACCCAAAATGAAAACCAAAACTAGCATACAACCTCTTAGTACTTGTTGAGTGTGTATACAGGTTTTTAACCAAGAATCATAACACCAATCCTAGATTAGACACTAATCAAAACACCCCTTAATAACTGAACATGAAATTTTTACAAACCAATCCACATCAAATCAATTCCAAACTGATTTTAAACAGTCCTAACATGCATATTATACCCTAATAACTCAAATCAAACCAATAAAACAACACTTAAACACTTTCTTGCATGAATCACATAAAAACAGAAAATTTATGAAACTAAACAAGGAATGAGAAAACTACCCTGTGGGACCCACATCTAGGTCCCACAGTGACTGCCAAGTCACCTCCAAATAGGCCCGGGCCTATGCTGAGCCTTGAACAAAAATCAAACTCTCAATGAACCTGCTAAGAAAAACAAAAACACAATATAGCACTTTCTGATTTATCTTGAAACCTTTTTTAAAAAACCTTTCAAAAACTTTCCCAATGTTGTTCTTTCAAATCACTTACACCAAACAACTTTCAATCCTGCAAATTCCACCTTGAAACAAGATTTCACCAAGTGAAATCAAAGTTTCAGAAACTTTTGAAAACAAAACTAAATTTTAAAAACATGAAAAATAAACAAACTTGGAACTTGAACACAATCAACAATGTAACTAAAGCTGGCTCTTTCTTCTCATCAACAAACTTTTACCTTTTTTTCATTCATAAAAAAAAACAGGACTTACAAAGTTGTGAAAAAGGAGAAAAAAGAACAAGGGTTCATCCACAGCTTGGAGACTCCTTATATACTGCCTAAGAGAACATTCTAGTGCTAGGAATTAAAAAATGAAAAGCTAAAACCCTAGCAAAGGGATTTCCTGAATTGCCCTTGATTTTGACTGAAAATTGGGTCAAATGGATACATGTGAAGTTGCCAGCTAGCTTGTGTTGATCTTGGACGTTTATAAGTCCTTGGGGGCCAAGTAGAATCATCTCAGACGTTCATTTTGTCTGTTCTTGGGTTTGGGACGAAAGTGATGGGCAGGGGAGGGTCCCACAACCACATGGGTGTGTTGTGGATGGAATCTGGGTTGTGGGTTGGGTTTGTATGATGGTTAATCAAGGTTCTGGAGTGGCTTAACAAAAACCCCTTTGATTTAGATAGGAATGGGATTCGGGTTTATGTGGGTGAATTAGGGGAAAATTAGGGATGGTGGGTGAAGAGAATCTGTTTGGAGGGAATTTTAATATTAAATTAACTCGTTTAAACGAGTTAATTAATTAAATTAGGTTTTGGTGAGTGGAGAGGTGACATGGAAGGGGGGAAGTGTCTGATTGGTGGAGGGTTTAAGGTTGGTGACGTGGAGGGTTGTGAGTGGTGGGGATAACTTAGGTTGTCTGGGTAGTAAAGGCCCCCCAAGGTTCATTCTTCTTTCACTTTGTATAAGCAGCTACCAAACTTCCATTCCTTTGATATTATCTTTGGAAAGTTTACATTTTTGGCACAACCTTTTTTTATAAACTTTTTCCAAGGGCTTCAAATGTACTTTCTTCATTCTTCAAGGGCTGTTCTTGTACAATCTTGATAATTTAGGGACCTCAATGCATTTTATGAGTTTTGCAAGGGTATAAATTGTCAAATCTTCAAAAATGAGGGACAAATGTTTCCAATCTTCAATTCTTCAAGGGTATTTTTGGAAATTCAAAACTTGGGCCCGGTTCATTGTGCGGCTTCGTTTCCCGTGTTCGTTTTTGCGTGATTCTTGTGATCTTTTGTCATTTTCTCAATATCCGTACCTAAAATACACAAGCAACAAACACAAGCATATATTTGGGTATTTTGATGATATTTAATGCATTTTAAGCCCTATTTGGATGATGAGACTATGTATAAAAGCAGTCTCATCAGATGTATAGTTGAGTTTTATAATTTATGGCAAAAGATTAGACTCTAATTGTAAAACCCGCATAAAAATACCATGAACAGTAAATACACGAAAATATGATAAAAATAAAACTTTCTATTTATAATATATTACACGTGTCATGATATTAAATATCATGTATTTACGTATATTATAAAGTGACGTGTTCACAATATATATAATTCACGATAATTAAAATACGAACGAACACGAATATTTAACTTAACATAAAAAGCTACGGGTTTTCCTTGTGGGCTTCATGTGGTCGCGGCTAGAGAGCAAGAAAGAAGGAGTATGGGCCTTTTGGCCAATGACTCATTAACCAATCCATTTTTAAGTAAAATACAGGAAGGGTTTTATCATAATTTTAGATTACAGAAAAATCAAGAACCCTTGCCTCCTTTTTCCTTCTTGCCGTCGGCTTTTGATCACACCAAGGGGTGTTCGGGACGATTTTGCTCTTTGATTTTTGGTGTGTACGTGTTCGTGATCATAAACCTTTTTATACTACGCACTCGGTATAATCATAACCCTTTTTTTAATCTTTTTATGATTCCATGTAATTAATCTTAAAAACAAGTCATGAAAACATGTAAGATTAATTAAAACATGATAAAAAGGGGGTTTTGGTGTTTGTTTGGTTTGGCCGAGACCCAACACCGAGAGCCTTAAGCTCTCGGCGTGGCTGTAGCACCACCACCGAGACCATGAAGGGTCTCGGTTTGGCTTGGTTTGCTCGGTCGCACGACAAGGGACCCCGACGTAAGTCGGGGTATGTTGGGTGATGGGTTTTGGTTGGTTTTGGGGCTAACCAAGACCACTAGGGTCTCGGTGTGGCTCGGTTTGACAAGAATAGTGGGAACCGGCAACAGCCGGGGTGAACCGAAGGCCACGAGTGGCAACCAACTAGCCGGTCTAACCACTTGTGGGGATGCGGTTGTTGATCAGTCGTCGGTTGACACCACTAGCCGCCGGCTATGTGGTGTCGGCTAGGCAGTTTTCGGGCTCGGGGTAATTTTTAAACACGGGTTCGGGCTCGGGAATTTTAAAAACTGTTTAATGGTTTAATTAAATTATTTTCCAAGACTATTTAATTTAATTAGATACATGACTTAGGCTAAAATATTAAAATTAATAAAATATGATATTTTTAATTAAATTCTTATAATGTATAGTTTATTAGTTTAACCAAGGTAATTATCTAATAAGCTATAATACTTGAACCATGACTTGTATTTTACTAAATAAACTTTACTTGACATTAATAATCCAGCTTATTTCTAATTATGGAAACTTACTATATTTGGAAACTTTCTATTTTTAGAAACTTACTATTTATGGAAACCTGCTATTTTTAGAAATTTACTTAGTATTACAATACAAGTATTATAATACCTTATTACATGAATAATAAACAACATAATACAAGAATGACTATACTTAACACGTAAAACAGTTAAAACATGACTAAACATGAATAATAAGCTAAGAACACATAGAACCAGTAAAACACATGTAATTCAGACAACTCATTACATCCCTATTCTTATGTAGTATTATCCGTAAAGGCGGGGTAGGTTCTTTAGCGTTTCCATTAGCTTCTACTGGACACAAGGTATGGATTTCCCGTCCTTTAGTAAGGACAATCTTTTCCTTTATTAGGATTTCCCGTATGCAGCCAACTGTTTTCACAGTAGTTACAGATTTAAATGCTTATGTTTTATTAGTTACCTTAGCCATATACATGCATGCCAGTTTCACCTAGTTATTTTAACACCCCCAAATTACATTGCGCAGCGGAAATACACATTTGGGTGCTAAATACAAACATTGTTACAAAAGACATTTCTCAACAAACTCAAAATGATAAATTTGAAGTATAGAAGGACATAATTTAACCATTGTCTAAAACTTTCGATCCCAAGTAAAACAATTTTAGGAATATCAGAGTCACATTTAGGTCCCCGAAAGACTTTATCAAATCAACAACAATTTACCAAAGTACTTGACCATCCATTATTATTTTTATAACAAAAGGGAAAGAAATCTGTTTTAGACCAATCACCACAAAAGCAATCCCGCAATGCTTCTCCAGCAAGCTCCGCAATTCATCATCTTCAATACCTGAAATACATGCTTAAAATCATCAACACAAAGGTTGAGCGAGTCTATAGGTTTTCCAAATCAACAATTGAACACAAGAGAAAAATCAATCAAGATCATTTAATAGAATTGCTAAGTATACAATCTATTATTCTGGTAATCTGGCATATAGCAATAGCTATAGAATTGTATTAAGCTCATGACACCGACCCCTTAACTTAGTCACCCACGCCTAAAGCCGACATGACTAGATGAAATTCCAGTGCCCCTACTAGGGTATCCATTGCAAGAATACCAATTCTCATTCTCATAAAATTATCCTTCCCAGTGGGTTACTCAGCGTAAAGCCCTGGTCTCAAATAGGGTCGTCAGCCCAATAGTACTATTATTAGAATAAGCGGCTATTCCCAACTCACAACATCAAGTCAGAAGATAGTTAACGGCTCATGAATTTAGGGACTTTTTCAATGTAGGTACTTACACAATTCAAAACAACCAAGGCAACAAAGGAAACATTCGGGGTCCAAAAAATCAATCATGACTTGTGTTCATTTTACTTCAAATAGCATGTATCCCCCTCGCGGGCTTTAAAATCATTCAAAACAATTACAAAAGCGAGGCTATAGACTCACCTGGAGTAATAGCAGTAGTAAGACGATCTTCGACGATTGTTGATGCCCGATAAACACAAAAAACGCAACCTATCAACTAAGGCGTGTTCGTCAATAATAACTCGGATAGAATCCATACTTAGTAACATCAAACTCAAAACCACAAAATCACACCCAACCTAAATGAAAACAATACAAGTGACCTATTACTTAATTCTATATGTTTACTTTATTAGTCAATTCTTTCAATAAAAATCTGCCGGTACACACCAAATGTACGGGCTCGTTTACCCCACTTAAACACATCAAATGCTTATGGTAATAACCAGAGACCTCACTTACTATATATAGAAAGACCTGTTAAAAGCCCATCAAAAGATTTTACTTTTAAAGTTCCCTGCCCGACACATCTTTGAACTACAAAAACCGGACAGTTTTACGTCAACAACTCATATAGTCTTTTAAACCATTTATTTTTCTCCGGTTACAAAACCGACACTCAACTTTGAAAATAACTCAACATCATGATACTTATCTTTAAAAATCAGTCCATGATTTATTTTAAAAATCTATTTTATAGTCCCCGAGATTCGATCCAAATATCGACAACAATTATATATTGTGACGATACTCGTCTCCCGGTACACGAATAATCAAACTAACGTAACTTTTCGCTCGTTTGGATCTAGAAGCTCTATCTTATATCAAATCGAAGCTAAAAGAATTCTTTGCAATAATATCTAGTTAGTTCATCTCAAACTCAAACTCATATTTTCAGAAAAATAAGTTTAATAATCCGTTTAAAAATATACTTTTAAAAATCCATCAAAATTAATTTTTCACCACATTTTAATCATTATTATATGCCTAATATCACCCTAATATCATTACCAACAACATAACTAACCCATAACACATTTAAATGATCATACAAAAATTACCCACTCAAAAATCCATACATGAAATAATTAAAATATGAATAAAATATCACTAACAACAATATACCATCATAAAAATGGATCAAACCTTCATGGATCATCATCAAAAATTTGAAGTTCTTGCAGGTTGAAGATTTTTACATCAAAATGATCCTTGTTGAATTTGCAACATGGGATATTAATTAGTTTTCAAAGATTCAAAGTAGAAAATTGAAAATCAAAGTGTTTATGATGGTGGTGGTGGACGGTTTTAGTAAGAAAAAGAGAGAAGAGAGAGATTTTGTAAGAACACACATTTACTATGTGTTTTAGCTAGTGGAATTTCCTTTTATAGTGGGGTGGAGGGGCTTGTTTTGCCAATTTGTGATAGTTTTGGTCCAAAATGCAATTAAATAGTTGTAAGGGTATAAAATGTAAATTGTCAATTTTGAAAATATTTACGAGGCTCGGGTTTCGTAAAAATACTTTTCAAAAGTTAAAACGCACTCAAAATATGATGGTAATATGATCCCGGTTCGACTTAAACGTCAAAAATATAAACATCAAGACAACAAATGATAAAACATAAAATTTCAGGCATCTGTCGATATCGTGGTCACTAATAATCCTCGCTATTAGTAAAAAGATAAAAATAAAACCTCCAATGTCGGTTTTAAATAAAACCATCAATCGTCATTTCATTCAACTCATTAAAAATTTCAAAATCATTCGTAAAAATAATATTATATAATATTAAATAAATGACCTCGGATTTGGGTTGTCACATCCTACCCTCCTAAAAGAGAGCGACGTCCCGGCGCTCGGCCCATCTTATATTTACATTCCATACCTCCATAACAAAAGAACTCTTTTTCCTTAAAGAAATCCTCATGCTTCCTTCACAAATTCAAATCCATTCCTAGAATTCTTGTATATTCACAATGTAATTCTCACTATTTTTCGTCCTCATAAGAACTCTTCATAGTTCTTTCTTTGAAAAGCAACTTATCTGCAAGTTGAATTCTTTCCTTGTTGTTCTCAAAACAAATTTGACCCGTCATAACTACACCTTACGCATATCCACGTTTCCCAATTTCAAACTCCATCGATTTCCTTCGATTGTCAACATAACCCTTATGACAATTCCTTGTTACTAATAAACGACCTTTAACCCATACAATCTTATCAATAGTTACCAAAATCAGTTCTAGTTCAGTCATTCAATTCCAACTACATTTCTGCCATACACCGATAACTTAACTTACGTCCACAATTCACAATCTTTAACCTTCACAAATGGAAGTTCTTTATGTACCATCAATGGTACAGCCTCATTACTAGCATGACAATCATCGTCATATAAAAATTTCAACAATTTCTATGTCAATCACACACGCACAAGCATACCGTTCAATGTTCAAATCGTTATTTCACTCTATCCATCATTCATTGTATAACACGTAGTACTCAACTCAACTTTCATCTTTACCCAAACCAAATCGTATCGATTACTTGACTTGTGAGATTCCTTCATCACTAAGTCTCACTCTCTCAACTTAGATATGTTAGGAGTGCTCACTATACCATACCTAACTTGACGTTACAACAAAATCCTTTCCATAAGTTCGATAAAATGTTGAAATCACTTATCTTGACCTCCTTCTCAAATCAGACCACTAACTTAAACTTTCAGTATCCTTTCTATCAAGTCCATACTTTTTGTCATTACCAAAACTCAAATCTTAAAAGATTTTTCCACTTTTTATCCCTGATAAGTGCATTAGCTACCACATTCGCCTTTCTCAAATGGTCGCGAATCTCGTACTCATGATCACTCACAATCATAATTATCAACATATTAAAATACTCGAAATATATAACTGGTAATCCTCTACTCATTTCTTTTATCATCCCAAGAAATTAATTATGGAGCAACTTCTATGATCCTTGATTACTACATACTTGATTCCATACAAGTAATATTTCTAAAATCTCAAGCAAACACCACAACTACATAACCCTTATGAGACGCATCACAGCAAACTACAAACTATAATTACTTCAGATCCTTTCAACAATGACAACATCAGTGCAGAACACAACCTACCCTTCAGTGTTCAGAATACAACTTCCTCATCTGATAAGGATCAGATCTCGAAACTTACAATTTAGATGTATAAGTGGGACTCACACATCTAATTCTTTTTAGTCAGCTTAATCAATGGTTTAACAATCAGTGAAACCTTTCGATAAACCTCCGATTATTCCCAGCTTAAACCAAGGAATTAACCGATTTCCGTCGGCGTCGTTGGTACCGACCAATCATTGATCGTTTCAATCTTAGCAAGATCTTCACGAATACCTTTGTTGTCAATCAACTGTCTTAAAACGCAATTATTTCAACTAACATTCACACATAGGAAACTTTACATACAGTTTCTCTTTTTCCAATTATCCCAAAAATCATCCTCATATGCTACTTATGTTCCTCCTTTCCTCTTGGATTAAAATAGAATATCTTCAATAGATATAATGACTAACTCCTCCGAGCACATCTTACACACAAGGTTCACCCAATCCATTAATACAGCAGACGCGTTCGTCCATTCCAAAAACATCACTTGCTACTTAAAGTACCCATATCAAGTACGAAAAACAACTATAGGAATATCTTCCTTCCTAAGTCTCAGTTAATGATAACCAGATCTCAAAGCGATCTTTGAGTACACACTGGACCCAGACAAGTTGCATGGATCAAACGAATCATCAATCCTCGGTAATGGATACCGATTATTGGCTGTCAATTTGTTAAGCTCTCGATAATCAATACACATCCGAAACAATCCATCTTTCTTGACAAACAACTCAGGTGATTGTCATTGGCAACAAAACTTAATCTAATACATCCCTTATCTATCACTTCTCGCAGTTGACCGGATAACTCATTCCACTCTGATGGTGCCAAATGATAAGGCATACATTACTACTCAACAAAACACAGAAGCACTACACAAAAAAACGCATAAGCACTACACCTATCGGTCACAATACTCAATCGACACGAACTCCACTTCATGAGGCGGCAGCAACTCTGCAAAACTTCAGGAAAACTTCATAATACTCTCGAATCATTAACAGATCTCTCAACTTCTCCTCAACCACTCTATCACAAATTACCTGAGCTAGGAATACATCACATTCCTCTTCCACATACTTCCTTGTTTCCGAACAAGATACTTCTCAAACAGAAAATTCACTCATCACCTCTCATAGTCAACACTCAGCTTCGCAGCAAAATCTAAACTAGCAGCTATTAATTTATAGTGAAGATTAGTCCAATCTCAAGCATCAGCACTTCGCACCACTAACCAATTCATACCAATAATGCACATTCAAAGATTCCAACTCTTTGAACATCAAGTCGATACTAAAAACCTACTTTCCTAAATTCAAGGAACACACTCTCAGTGTAAAACTAACACTAGCAACCTTTCCATCGGTTAACTCTACATCATAGTTAATTGTCAATCTTATTGACTCTCCGTTGATAAAACAACTGAATCTTTACATTCCTACAGTTTCTACCCGATCTGAAACCAAACAACATACTGACATAAAGAATCTCAAGTAAGAATATACCATTTACAACATCCAGACCATAAGGTTTGTTAGCATCATTCAAACGTAAGCTGGAGCGGCAACATTCCTATCTTGTCAATTTCCTTTCCTTGGACAATTCCTTTGTTTATATTCTTTCTCACCACGGCTAAAACATATCACTACTCCAGGGGTACTAATTACAATGACTAATCCTCTTGTTCTGCACTTAGCAGCTTTATGACCAGTTTTTCCTAACTCTAGTCGCAATTATGAAAAATTAACTACATGGTATATAGTACAGCAAATATACTCGAGATTTATCTTGTTATTTCCAGACACAGTGGCAACACAAATTCCATCATTCCTTCTAGGGTTTAAATACTGATTTTGGTTCTGTCTTTGGTTATTTTTATTACTGTAATCCTCACAATTCTGTCCTTGGATCTGGTTGAACTTAGTAGATTCCCACTTTCTCTTATTGTTTTCAACAACACTATCTTTCCTATCTTGCACTTTCACATCCATTAAATCATGCTCCATCTGAACAGCTTCATCGAAAGATTTAGGTCTTAAAGAAATAACCTCACCCTTGATATTACTAGACAATCTTCTAATGTACCGCTTTGTTGTTTTACGGTCATTCACAAAAGTATCATGGACATAGCAAATATTGCTCAGAAAATTCCCATTAAACAGTAATAACATCATTCCTTAGCACTAATTATCTCAATTCGGGTTCCAACTGTCCTAGTTCCCTCTTGGGACAAAACCTAGCAGTCAATAGTCCTTTCATCATGGGCCATGCCTTACTATTAGTCACAACCAATCCTAAAGTAGTCACTTGGTAATCCACCATCTTAGTGTACCATCCAAAAATATAGCAGCAACAAATTTCACCTTATTAATTTCTGAACACCCAATAATCTCAAAATACTCTCTATCTTATCAATCCAACTATGCAATTCTAATGCACTACTAATACCACCAAACAGCGCAGAACCACACTTCTGAAAACTAACATAAGTACATTCTCTTGAACTTGCAGAACAGCAGCAACACTATCATCTGGATCAGCAGCATCCTCATCGTTGTTAGCTGTATCGCCATTATTTTCAGCAGCATCATCATTATTCTTAGCAGCATCATCATTATTCTCAACAACATCATCATTATTCTCAGCAGCATCATCATTATCTCGAACACCATTAATCCCAGCATCTATTAATTCCTTGCAGCACCACCGGCTCCAACTGCTCTAGCAATAACTTGTTCAATCATAGTGTTTATAGTAGCAGTCGTTAGTTTTGGCAACATATTTCAAGAAACTTAGTCACGTAGCGATCTACTAATGACAGAAATATGATTCCCTTACTCCTTCTTCCATCATCACGGAAGAAAGAAACATGATAAGTATACATATCAAGAATAAAGAAGGAATTCTTTATCAGGATGTCTCATGAATACAACATGCACGAACAACACAATCTACAATGGTTCATCAACCAAAACTCAAAAGAGTTAATAAAGGCACATCATAGATCATGAGGGTAATTTAGATTGTGTTGAGGATTCAACAAGGCAGTGGCAATGTCTGTCACTATAATCACCTACCGAACAAACTTAAAAGATAATAAGTTCCATCACAATGCTACGACACAAGGTTTAAATAAGTTCGATCACGAAAAAGAAAATAAGATACAAAGAAATCCATTACGAGATTAGTTCCTTAGACAGCAGCTCCTCATCCTCCTTAACATTGTTGTCAGCTTCTTCAAACTCGTCTATTTCCCTTTTCACACCTCAAGGTCAAATCCATAACCTGATGGCAGCTCATTCTCAAATTCCAAATACTCACTGCTACACGGCAGATTAATCACAAGGCAGATCTCAGTACGACTTTCAACATTCCTAAGCTTCCAAGCTCTACTCAGAATCAATCTCACCTGAGGCTCCACTCACTCATCCTTTCAAAACTTACCTACTTCTCTTTAAACCATTCAATTCAAACACACCAATTCATCACAATCGACCCAAGACTAGCAATCTCATCCATCTTCCAAGTCCTAACAAACTCAAATCTCCACATACCAAATACAACCTTTAAAACCACCTTTCTTTCACATCAACCCTCTAATCACACCAATTTCAACCACATATCTATCATACATCAACTAATCAAACTTCCTCATACCCGATATAAGTCGCAAGAAATCAATTGTAAAATCGTTCATCATCTGGTCTACTGTCCCAGACCCTCAGTAGTATATAAGGTCATTATTTAAAATTATATACATATGCATTACATAAAGAAAATTACGATAACAAGTACTCAACGTACTTTCAACAACATCAATACATCATCAATACATCGTTATATATCATCATAGTATTTACTTAATAAATACTCTAAAATCAATTCAATTTTAAGGGATACATCAATCAATAAAACAATACAAAACAAATAATCTTACCGGAGCCTTGCAGAGAAGTTGCGTACTTTTGTGAAATATTTTCGACACCAAAGTTATAGTTTAGGACATTTTTCAAAAATCGACCTAATTCGCTATAACTAAAAAGCTCTGATACCAATCTTTAACACCCCCAAATTACATTGCGCAGCGGAAATACACATTTGGGTGCTAAATACAAACATTGTTACAAAAGACATTTTTCAACAAACTCAAAAAGATAAATTTGAAGTATAGAAGGACATAATTTAACCATTGTCCAAAAGTTTCGATCCCAAGTAAAACAATTTTAGAAATATTAGAGTCACATTTAGGTCCCCCAAAGACTTTATCAAATCAACAACAATTTACCAAAGTACTTGACCATCCATTATTATTTTTATAACAAAAGGGAAAGAAATCTGTTTTAGACCAATCACCACAAAAGCAATCCCGCAATCCTTCTCCAGCAAGCTCTGCAATTCATCATCTTCAATACCTGAAATACATGCTTAAAATCATCAACACAACGGTTGAGCGAGTCTATAGGTTTTCCAAATCAACAATTGAACACAAGAGAAAAATCAATCAAGATCATTTAATAGAATTGCTACGTATACAATCTATTATTCTGGTAATCTGGCGTATAGCAATAGATATAGAATTGTATTAAGCTCATGACACCGACCCCTTAACTTAATCACCCACGCCTAAAGCCGGCATGACTAGATGAAATTCCAGTGCCCCTACTAGGGTATCCATTGAAAGAATAGCAATTTGATGAGATGGCATTTGTACATGATCTCATCGTTCTTTTCGGGCTTTAAAATGCATAAAAATGTCATAAAATACCATATATATGCTTGTGTTTGTTTACTTGTGTATTTTAGGTATGGATATCGTGAAAAAGACAAAAGATCACAAGTTACAAGGAAAAACGGACACGAGAAACGAAGCCGTACAAAGAACCGGGCCCTAATCATGAAATAATCAACAAATACCCTTGAAGACTTGAAGACAAACAAGATTGATCCTCCAAGAATGAAGAAATGACACTTAAAACCCTTGTATATTAATAATTACAAGTTTGGTCCCTTAAGTTTGTCAAAATTGCAAAAAGGTCCTTCAACTTTGAAGAAATGGCAAGATTAGTCCCTCAACAAATCAAAATTGCCAATAATGGTCCCTCATTAAGATTAAGAAGCATTGAAGACCTTTGAAGATCAATAAAGTCCAAGATCAGCCCTTGAAATATCTCAAAATGGCAAAAACAACCCTTTGAAATCTTTTTCCAAAGTTTGGTGCCAAAACTGCCAAGTCATGAAAGTCATTAACAAAGGAAACCGGTTTTTAGGGCTAAAAGACTTTGTTTGCCAAAATTCCCAAAAAAACAAGGACCCAATGTGCCAAATCCCAAACATTTAAACACAAACACGCGCCAAACAAACTTTTTCCCACAAAATCGGATCAAACCAAGTTACTGTTCACCTTTTCACCCCCAGAATTTACCTCACTTAAACCTTGGGTAAAATGCAATTAACTTTGCACATGTGTGATTCACACATGCAGAAAGTCATCCCAACCCTAAAACCTGTAAACCCACTCACTATGGACCCCACCCCCAATTCTCCTTCCACCAATCACATCACACCTTGGCCTCCAAGTATTGTGACGTGTCCTCAATCAACAGCTGTGATCTTTTGCTTCCTTTCAACACAAAAATAAACGCCCAAGATCAAGTTTGACACCTCATACCTCAAAATCGTCTAGAAGACCTAGAGGGCATATTTGGGATTTTCATAGATTAGGGTTTGTGTTTTAAGCATTCTAGAGAGTTCTTTTAGCAGTATAAAAGGAGAATGCAACCTGTGCATATCCCTTTGTTCCAGTTTTAAGCAATCATCCTTGTAATTCCTTTTTTTTCAATTTATAAAGTTGGTATTTATTAAATATAAAGTAATTCCTCTTATGTTATTTTAAAAAAGTTGGTGTGTTTGATTGCTAATTCTGAGTTCCACTTTGATAATTGGTGAATTAATTTTGTTTTTCAAAATTATTTCAAAAGGTTTTCTGAAATTTGAATTTCTTGGTAAGAAATTGTTTCTAGGGTTTGTGTTTAGAGGATCATTTGAATTGGTGAAATAGTGTTTTTAAAATGTTTTGAGAAAGGTTTGTGAAAGAAAATTTTAAGAAAGAAGAAAAGAAAACAGAATAATCATATATTGCTTGTATTTGTGTTTTTTTTTCTTTGATTTGTCTTAACAGGTTGGTGATTTGAGTTGATCTTTGTTTCTGCATACACCCGGGTGTATAAGGAGGTGGATTTACATCCACTAGAGCCTTGGATGTAAGGCTCTAAGGTAAATCCCTTTTCCCTTTTGAAATTTTCAGAAAAGTTTGAAGTTAGTGTGATTTGTATGCTTAGGTGCTTTTGGTTGTTTTATTTGTTGAACTTGAGTGATAGGAATGTTATATGCATGCTAGATGCTAGTAGGATCAATTTGAGCAAGTTTTTAAGTAAGTTGTTTTGTTAAAATCGCTTTCAACAAGTTTAAAAGGGTGTTTGGATTTAAGTTTTAGGAAGAAAACTTGTAAGATTTGAGAAGTAAAAACGGGT
The DNA here is from genome assembly GCA_025667525.1 of Glebionis coronaria. Classification (NCBI taxonomy): domain Eukaryota; kingdom Viridiplantae; phylum Streptophyta; class Magnoliopsida; order Asterales; family Asteraceae; genus Glebionis; species Glebionis coronaria. Next base: position 182,738,366 of record CM046876.1, read on the forward strand.
TAGAAAGATTCATTAGGGCTGTTTAGGTTGTTTGATAGTTGTGTGCTTGGTTTGGTGATAGTTTGAGAGTAATTGTGTGATAAAAAAGTGAAAAGTATAGCAATAATCTGCATAACCACTAATCTGCTTGTTTTTGCTATAAATTGTGCTTGGATCTTAAAAATTTGTTAAGTGAGAGGGCTATTTAGGATTGAATTTGGTTTGTATGTTGATTGGTGAGTTTATGTGCAAGATTTGAGAGATTGAATCTCATTAGTGTGCATTTTGTTTAGCAAAAAGTCCACAGACCTCATAATATTGCATCAGCAACTTAAAATTGCTAGTGTATGCTTTGTTTGTGATTTTTGATTGTGTTGAGTGCTTGGTTTCTATTTGTCTTGACTCCTTGTGCTCCAAAGAGCACAAGGGTGCCATTTTGTTCCAAAATCAACACCAAATAAGCCAAAGCCAAGCCCCTCTTGGTGTTTATTCATCTGTGAAGACAACAAAGAACATAGCCAAAATCTGCTTGTGTTCAAGTATAGAACTGACCATGTTTTCCTTTGAATCTAGCTTAATCTTGGTTAAAAAGAGAATTGGTTTGTGTTATTAAGCCTAAGAGTGTCACTGTTTGAATTGGGAAAGTTAAAAAAAATAAAAAGAAAAAAATTGCAAAAAGTTCACCCGCAACGGACTCGAACACGCGACCTCTCGAAGGAGGAGTAACGTGCTTACCGTTGATCTAGATGACTTTTTACGTAAGTGTTTGATTTCAATAGTTATTTAACCTTTTTTTCTTTCTAGCTTATTAATTAAAGCCGTAGCTTATTTTCTAAATTCTAGCTTATTCAATAAGTGTTTTTGGTTATTTTGATTTTTCTTAGGATTATTATTAGGTTAGTGATTTTTCTAGATAGGTTTTACATTTTTCCCTTTATTTGTTTATTTTCTATGCATTTTTCTTTATCCGTTTTTTATTAAATCATTAAAAAATAGTTAAAAGTGTTTTAATTTTTAGGAAAAATAATTTTTAGCTTTTAAATAAATATTTTGAGGTTTACATCTAGTTTTGGTTTCAAAAACTTTAATTTTTAATTTTATATTATTTTAAGGTTTTTTATAAACTATAATAATTTTTATAAAATTATAAAAAAGGTTTTAGGAGCTTTAATTTACTTTTTTATCTTAGTAAGATTATTTTAAGATTTTAGAAATTTTTTAGATTTAATTTTATAAACTTTTTATTTTTTCTATTATTTTAATATTATTTTATTATTAAAATTAAAAAGTTTTATTTTTATTTCTTTTTCATTTTTCTTAGGTTCTTTAGCATAAATTAAGACTTTTCCCATTTTTAGAATAATTTTATAGCTTTTAGATTTATTTTATAATTATTTTAAGTTTAATTAGTTTTTAATCATTTTAAATCATTTTTAGAGTTTTAAAAATAGTTTTAATAGCTTTTAATTTTTAGAAAATTACTTTTTAGTCTTCTAATAATATAAGTTAAGTAATTATTCAATAAAATCATATTTTAGACATTTTTATTAGTTGTATTTAATTTTAGGGCTTTAATTAGCATTTAAAATTAAATATTTAATTAATAAAAGGTTTTAAAATATCTTTGTTGGATTTTTATCTTTATTTATATTATTTTAGACTTCTTTTTAGCCTTTTTAATCTTTTATTTATTTTGTTTTTGGTTTTAGTATCATTTTTAATTTAGGTAGTTTTTCACGACTTTACGTTTACGTCTTTTACGTCATAGTGTAATTTTAACGTAACCGTCTTTTCATCCTCTCATCCCCATCCTCTTAATATTAATCTCAAATAATTACAAGTTAATTCACACACATATACCTCCTTGGGAAACGAACTTTCTCTCCATTAAGGGTCATTAGTGTTGATTTTTCCTAAAATCATCACTCGATACTTACCGCTATTTACGCTCTTTTCCTAAAGGGTGTAAATTTACCACAATCACTTTGGCGCCGCTGCCGGGGAGGTGTCTTGTGCTTTAATTTGGAAGCTTTTGTTTTTGATATTATCCATAATAAGTATTTGTGTTAAGTGGAACTCCCTTAACACGTATTATCGGTTTTCTTGGTTTTTTCTTGTATAAATATTACTATATTGTATTAAGTATCACAATCAATTTACAATATCTCCAAAAAAGTGTGAAAACACAACCTTAATTGGGATTTTATCTCCTAATTATTGTATTCGAATCTCAAACAAAAAGAAAAGGCAAAAATAGATAAATACTTTCGTGAAGCTCGATTTTGAAAAATACAAACTATAAGGTGGGTATAAGGCGGGTATTATAAAATATACCCTAAGGAAAAAGGCTCTTAAGTGCTTCGCGCCGCCTCGTTTCCCCGCTTGCTTGTGAGTATTTTAAGATTGAAGGCTAATCGAGGGTTTTGCCGCCCAAAGTATTATTACGTATACTATATTTGCTTGGTTTTCTTTGTGATTAAACCCTCTTGAACAATTTGGTTTTCACCAAAGTTCTAAAGTCATTCGAAGACGTTCACTCCACGTGATCGTTTTCATTCCTTTGAGGCTTCTTTAATCAAGAGTTTGATTCGAGGAGAGATTTTGTAGATTGTTGTCTACGAAGATACACCAAAATCCAAAAAAATTAAATATCATCAAAAACACAAAAAAAAAATTGAAAATTCACAAAACACCCAAAAAGAATCTTCTTTGCTCACCTCCCATTCTTCGTGAAGTTTATGATCACTCGTAATCAAGCAAAACGAGCTCGTAAACGTCTTCAAAAGCAAGCAAATCAAGAAACGTTGATTGTTGTTGAACCTCCAATTGTTGAACCTATTGTAGAACAAGAAGTCGTCATGGCTAATCGTACTATGATGGAGTTGCTACAAGCACCCACCGAGGGTTTTGGAGAGGCTATTGTGATTCCCGCCATCCTTGCGGAGAATTTCGAGATTAAGACGGGTTTAATGTCTATGTTGCAAGCAAACAAGTTTAGAGGTCACGAGAAAGACAACCCGCATTACCATATTAGGAATTTCAACCGTCTCACCGCCACTAGCAAATTTAAGGATGTTCCACATGACGCCATTAAGATGATGTTGTTTCCATACTCATTGGATGGACCCGCAAAAATTTGGCTCGAGAAAGAACCGCCAAATTCAATTTTGACATGGACCGATCTCGTTTCTAAGTTTGTGAACAAGTTTTTTCCACCATCTAAAACAACACACTTAAAAAATGAGATTTCACGATTTGTGCAAAGAAATAATGAAAGTTTTTCAATGGCATGGGAACGATTTAAAGAGATGTTACATGAATGTCCACACCATGACTTTACGGAATTGCATCAAGTGGATACTTTTTATAATGGGCTTAATGATCATGAACGAGATTATTTGAATGCCGTCGTGGGTGGTAATTTTTTGTGCAAGACGACAAATGAGGCTTTACAAATCATTGAAAATAGATCTAAGGTTTATAACCCTCGTAACACACCGAGTGTTGCCAATATGGGTTCGTCATCTTCGTCACAATCGTCTCGTAGCATTAACGCCTTACATGATGAAGCTAACGAGGAAAATCGGTTTTTTGATAGATTTGCTAATCTTATGTCCCATTGGAAGGCTCAAGAAGCTTCCAACACCGCTTCGGTTAAAGCGGTTGCTAAGAGTTGTTTATCTTGTGGTGGAGCTCATGATCTTTCCGAGTGCATTACCGCGGATGGTAACACTTCGAGTGCTTATGTAGCAACGGGAACTTACAACCAAAACGGTCAAGGTTCCCGCCAAAATCAAGCTCCACCCAATCAAAATGCTAACAATTATCAAAACAACAACCAAGGTAATTACCAAGGCAACACACGCAATTACAACATAGGGAATTATCAAAGTGGGAATGGACAAATCTCTAATCAAAACCAAAACCGTGATTTTCAAAACACTACACAAGGTTTTCAAAATGCTCACACTAAAAATTTGCAAGGGGAATTTTTAGATTATGCAAAAGCAAATGATGCTAAATTTGATAACATGCAACGTGAGATGATTAGCTTAAGATCCGAGTTGAAAAACGAGCTTAAAAATGAACTTGCTAATGAACTTAAGACTCATGCAAACAAAATGGAAGGAAATGTCCAACGTCTTCAACAAAACCAACAAAAGATGGAAATAGGACAACATGAGATTAAGCAAGAGTTATTAAAAGCGGATGCTAGGCAATCAAAATTTGAGGACCGAATGGCTAAGATGTTTGAAGCTATCATGTGTAAGCCCTCTTCTTCGGGTGGTCTTCCTAGTGATACCATTGCAAACCCGAAGGGAGAAATGAAGGTTATTACTACACGAAGTGGTAAAACTTTCAAGGAACCAATCTCTCGTCCAAGTACTTCTACGGAGAAGGAAATCGAGAAAGAACCCGAGGTGATGGTTGAAAAGGAGCACATTACAATCCCACGAAGTACCGCTCATACCACACCTACGGTTGAACCAATACCAATTGTGGAACCCGAGTTTCCAAGGCCGTTGCCTAATGACCAACCCACACCACCTTCACCTTTACCTTACCCTTCAAGACGTAACAAAGAGAAAGCACAAGAACGGAACAATTATCAATTTGAGCTATTTATGAAAATGTTTCGTGATTTGCACTTTAACATAAGTTTTGCCGACGCTCTTATCATGATGCCTCGATTCGCCGCAAACTTCAAAAGTATGCTTAACAACAAAGAGAAGTTACAACAATCGTCTAGTTGTTCATCGGTTTTTCTTAGCCGCATACCACAAAAAGTCGGTGATCCCGGTAAATTTTTGATTCCGTGTGCTATTCAAGATATGGAGGAATGCTACGCCTTGGCCGATCTTGGCGCTAGTATTAATTTAATGCCTCTCGAGATTTTCAAATCGCTTTCGCTTCCGGCTCTTACTCCTTCGAACATGTCTATCGAGATGGCCGATCATTCTACGATTTTAGCATGTGGAGTAGCCGAGGACGTTTTTGTTAAAGTCGGAAAGTTTTACTATCCCGTTGACTTTATCGTTGTAGACATTCCTATTGATCGAAAAGTTCCTCTCATTTTGGGACGTTCATTTTTGGATACATCAAGAGCACTTATCGGTGTTCATGCTCGAAAAATCACCCTTCGTTTCAATGAAGAAGAACTTGTCATCAATGCAACACAAAACTCCAATCTTTCTCATGTTTATTCTATTGCTACTTTAAACCATGGTGATTCAACCAATGTCGTTTGCAAAGAATTTTCACCAAGAGTTTTAGGAAATGTCGCCAAAAACAATTTACCATTTCCTCCGCCGGTGGAGGTTATGAGTGCAAAACCTACAAAGAAGAAACCATCAATACTTGAATCGAAAAATCCTTCACCTCACCTCGAACATTCATTCTTGAAAAGTGTTGATAAGTTGCCGGTTTCTACGAAAGATCTTTCGGATGATGAATATGTAGACCCCGATGGGGAGGTTTTCTTCGTCGATAAACGTTTTGAGAACTTGCCGCCACCAAAACCAAAACGGTTTCAAAATGTGAGAATTTTTAGTGTAACTAACATCGTCTTAGAAACACTAAATATTTTCGACATAATCAAAAAGGGTTTTCATAAGGAGAGTTCAAAAGATAAAAAAGGAAAAGATCTTAAATGTGATTTAATTGATTTTTCTACAAATCTAACTCCGTCATCACCACGTGTTTTGAGTGCTACAAACTCGTCTACTCCTTTTGACGATGTTTTGTGTGGTTCTAGTATGGGGGAAGCCCCTTATGTTCCCTCATCCTTGTCCACCGAGGACGAGATATTCGATCCCGGAATTTCATGTAAAGGGAAATCTCGGTCTTCCACCGATGCAATAAATGGAAACTATATCTATTTGCTTGGTGCGAGTCTACCTCGAGTAGCTCGAAAGTTTGTCTTACCAATTGTCTCACCCTTCTACTTCTCATCTATTTTCTTCAAACTCTTTGAGTTTATGGCACATGTTGAAGTGGCGTTAATTTGTTTTTTCAATGAAAACGAGAACGCCATCTTCGACCCCGGTATTTTGCATCATTTAAGGACTTAGTCCTTTATACCAGTTGCTTTTTGGGCCTTGTTTACATGTAAGCCCCATCAAAAATTGACCATACCATGATTTTCCCTAAATGTTCACATTTTGAGGGGATCGAGTCAAGCTCATGACTCGGTAATCAAAAACAAGGTGCCTCGTGGGGGAGATCCCATGCTTATCTTTTATGCTCACTATTCACTAATAAGGGGACTTGTACCCTTTCAACTCGTTATCTCGTGGTTGTTTGTGATTGTGATATCTAGATCATCATCATCTATGATTGAAGACTCTCGTGTTCGTTTACATGAGCCTCCATCGTTCGTTTGAAGAAGTTTTTCACGATTCCATGACATATCCTTTATTGTTCTAACAATTATCTTTTAGCATACTTAATAAACGGCTTTAGATATATTGTTGATCACCCTTTCCATGCTAGATCCTAAGCATTCGATTCTTCGTCTCTAGTATGGGGGTGCTCCACCTTTAGACTCGAAACATTGAGGACAATGTTTACTTTTAGTATGGGGGGTGAATAGGTACTTGCTTTGCTACGCCCTCACGTTTTCCAACATTCAATGTTTTGTTTTGCTAATAAGGCTAAAAATGGCCAAATTTTAAAATTTTCCTTAGTTTTCATAAGTGTTTTTAAGACACGAATGTATATTTTCCGTTGGGTAGAATAAGAGTTAATTTTTGACTTGATGGGCATTTGGAGCCATTTACATTCCTTAACCCGCTCAATTCAAGTTTTGCTAGACTTTTATATAGGGAACTTTAAAATGCGAAAGTCTTAGCTCATTCGGGTTAAGAACAAGAACTTTTCGCAAGTTCCTATAATTAATTCTAGAAAGTCACTTATCAAGGGAACTATAAAACGCATTCTCTAAACTTGAAAAAGTCCAAGAAAGTGCAAGATCCTATAGGTGGCTTGAAAACCCAAAACTTTGATTTGATATAGTCTTAATGAAAGCTAATCCAAATTTGGCTTAATTTTGACTTGCATGGCTAAGTATTCACGAGTCTCTTTAATTAGAGGTCTTTATATAGTGAAGAACGAGAAATGATAGAGTTAGACAAGTGATCATGCTAAACGTAGAACATGAAAGTGTTCTTTCAAAAACTCATATGTTTTTAATTGTGGCTTTTTCTTCCCATAAGATCAATGCATTAGGAATAAATCATAATTGCAATAAGTAAGGTCGTACGATTTGAAAGGTTACTTAGCCTCTAGCGCAAGATCGTTTAAAAGTTGCTCGGGGTTGAATAGAGTTCATAGCCAAGGCATAACTTATTGAAGCGGGACGCGAAGATTGGCGATCATCCAAAAAGGCCCTAACAAGGCATGAGGAGCTCTATTTTTGCTAAAGATCCAAAGATGATGTGAAGTATCATTATTCCTAAATCAATATGAAGGATCGAGACACACGACGAGAAGCAATTACTCCCCTAAAGAATGGAGAAATTCTATCCAAAAAGACCCTAACAAGGTATGAGGATAAATATATCCAAGTCCGAAAAGGAGGCGGATCGTTGTATATCAAAATCCAAAGTAAAGATTGAAGAAAAATGATGAAGTCGTGGTCCTATATGAAGAATCTCTCAAAAACGTCAAGTGAAGAAATTCCAAATATATGAAGAGAAGACCATTATTTCAAGAACGTCTTCCCAAGATTTGAAGTATGAAGTACATGCCAAATATCGGTCCGAGAAAGGTCTCAAATCGTGAAACAAGTTATGCCAAGATATGAACTTAAGGAGATACACGAGAAGCCGTTTTAAAAGATTTTGTCCTTCGGCTAACTATTGATCAAATCGTGCTACTTTGCTTTCGGACTAATAACTACTCAAATAAGTCAATATGTATCACTTGTGATCCATGACAAATAGATAAAAAATGCTAGTAACCCATTTCCTTTTATAATAACTAGGATTGCGGGGAGAAAAAGTATTACACAATTTGGACGTATGAGTAGTGTTAGCATTGTGACTTGTACCAACAATGATCTTGTTTTTGCACTTATCATGGAATGTATGACAATCAAGGATGACGAAGTTTACTTTAAGGGACATTAACTTGTTTCTATTCTTTGACCCTAAAAGTCACCTTTTGGTGATGAAAATCATACATTATGTCTTTACACATCATCGTAGTTTGTTGCAAGTCTTTTACTCTTCAATAAAGGTTAATAAAATTGAACTTTGGTGATGCTTAGATACTTTATTCTAGCATTGCGTGAGGGCACGGCAATGGCTTAGTATGGGGGAGTGATGAGATGGCATTTGTACATGATCTCATCGTTCTTTTCGGGCTTTAAAATGCATAAAAATGTCATAAAATACCATATATATGCTTGTGTTTGTTTACTTGTGTATTTTAGGTATGGATATTGTGAAAAATACAAAAGATCACAAGTTACAAGGAAAAACGGACACGAGAAACGAAGCCGTACAAAGAACCGGGCCCTAATCATGAAATAATCAACAAATACCCTTGAAGACTTGAAGACAAACAAGATTGATCCTCCAAGAATGAAGAAATGACACTTAAAACCCTTGTATATTAATAATTACAAGTTTGGTCCCTTAAGTTTGTCAAAATTGCAAAAAGGTCCTTCAACTTTGAAGAAATGGCAAGATTAGTCCCTCAACAAATCAAAATTGCCAATAATGGTCCCTCATGAAGATTAAGAAGCATTTAAGACCTTTGAAGGTCAATAAAGTCCAAGATCAGCCCTTGAAATATCTCAAAATGGCAAAAACAACCCTTTGAAATCTTTTTCCAAAGTTTGGTGCCAAAACTGCCAAGTCATGAAAGTCATTAACAAAGGAAACCGGTTTTTAGGGCTAAAAGACTTTGTTTGCCAAAATTCCCAAAAAAACAAGGACCCAATGTGCCAAATCCCAAACATTTAAACACAAACACGCGCCAAACAAACTTTTTCCCCCAAAATCGGATCAAACCAAGTTACTGTTCACCTTTTCACCCCCAGAATTTACCTCACTTAAACCTTGGGTAAAATGCAATTAACTTTGCACATGTGTGATTCACACATGCAGAAAGTCATCCCAACCCTAAAACCTGTAAACCCACTCACTATGGACCCCACCCCCAATTCTCCTTCCACCAATCACATCACACCTTGGCCTCCAAGTATTGTGACGTGTCCTCAATCAACAGCTGTGATCTTTTGCTTCCTTCCAACGCAAAAATAAACGCCCAAGATCAAGTTTGACACCTCATACCTCAAAATCGTCTAGAAGACCTAGAGGGCATATTTGGGATTTTCATAGATTAGGGTTTGTGTTTTAAGCATTCTAGAGAGTTCTTTTAGCAGTATAAAAGGAGAATGCAACCTGTGCATATCCCTTTGTTCCAGTTTTAAGCAATCATCCTTGTAATTCCTTTTTTTTCAATTTATAAAGTTGGTATTTATTAAATATAAAGTAATTCCTTTTATGTTATTTTAAAAAAGTTGGTGTGTTTGATTGCTAATTCTGAGTTCCACTTTGATAATTGGTGAATTAATTTTGTTTTTCAAAATTATTTCAAAAGGTTTTCTGAAATTTGAATTTCTTGGTAAGAAATTGTTTCTAGGGTTTGTGTTTAGAGGATCATTTGAATTGGTGAAATAGTGTTTTTAAAATGTTTTGAGAAAGGTTTGTGAAAGAAAATTTTAAGAAAGAAGAAAAGAAAACAGAATAATCATATATTGCTTGTATTTGTGTTTTTTTTTCTTTGATTTGTCTTAACAGGTTGGTGATTTGAGTTGATCTTTGTTTCTGCATACACCCGGGTGTATAAGGAGGTGGATTTACATCCACTAGAGCCTTGGATGTAAGGCTCTAAGGTAAATCCCTTTTCCCTTTTGAATTTTTCAGAAAAGTTTGAAGTTAGTGTGATTTGTATGCTTAGGTGCTTTTGGTTGTTTTATCTGTTGAACTTGAGTGATAGGAATGTTATATGCATGCTAGATGCTAGTAGGATCAATTTGAGCAAGTTTTTAAGTAAGTTGTTTTGTTAAAATCGCTTTCAACAAGTTTAAAAGGGTGTTTGGATTTAAGTTTTAGGAAGAAAACTTGTAAGATTTGAGAAGTAAAAACGGGTTAGAAAGATTCATTAGGGCTGTTTAGGTTGTTTGATAGTTGTGTGCTTGGTTTGGTGATAGTTTGAGAGTAATTGTGTGATAAAAAAGTGAAAAGTATAGCAATAATCTGCATAACCACTAATCTGCTTGTTTTTGCTATAAATTGTGCTTGGATCTTAAAAATTTGTTAAGTGAGGGGGCTATTTAGGATTGAATTTGGTTTGTATGTTGATTGGTGAGTTTATGTGCAAGATTTGAGAGATTGAATCTCATTAGTGTGCATTTTGTTTAGCAAAAAGTCCACAGACCTCATAATATTGCATCAGCAACTTAAAATTGCTAGTGTATGCTTTGTTTGTGATTGTTGATTGTGTTGAGTGCTTGCTTTCTACTTGTCTTGACTCCTTGTGCTCCAAAGAGCACAAGGGTGCCATTTTGTTCCAAAATCAACACCAAATAAGCCAAAGCCAAGCCCCTCTTGGTGTTTATTCATCTGTGAAGACAACAAAGAACATAGCCAAAATCTGCTTGTGTTCAAGTATAGAACTGACCACGTTTTCCTTTGAATCTAGCTTAATCTTGGTTAAAAAGAGAATTGGTTTGTGTTATTAAGCCTAAGAGTGTCACTGTTTGAATTGGGATAGTTAAAAAAAATAAAAAGAAAAAAATTGCAAAAAGTTCACCCGCAACGGACTCGAACACGCGACCTCTCGAAGGAGGAGTAACGTGCTTACCGTTGATCTAGATGACTTTTTACGTAAGTGTTTGATTTCAATAGTTATTTAACCTTTTTTTCTTTCTAGCTTATTAATTAAAGCCGTAGCTTATTTTCTAAATTCTAGCTTATTCAATAAGTGTTTTTGATTATTTTGATTTTTCTTAGGATTATTATTAGGTTAGTGATTTTTCTAGATAGGTTTTACATTTTTCCCTTTATTTGTTTATTTTCTATGCATTTTTCTTTATCCGTTTTTTATTAAATCATTAAAAAATAGTTAAAAGTGTTTTAATTTTTAGGAAAAATAATTTTTAGCTTTTAAATAAATATTTTGAGGTTTACATCTAGTTTTGGTTTCAAAAACTTTAATTTTTAATTTTATATTATTTTAAGGTTTTTTATAAACTTTAATAATTTTTATAAAATTATAAAAAAGGTTTTAGGAGCTTTAATTTACTTTTTTATCTTAGTAAGATTATTTTAAGATTTTAGAAATTTTTTAGAATTAATTTTATAAACTTTTTATTTTTTCTATTATTTTAATATTATTTTATTATGAAAATTAAAAAGTTTTATTTTTATTTCTTTTTCATTTTTTTTAGGTTCTTTAGCATAAATTAAGACTTTTCCCATTTTTAGAATAATTTTATAGCTTTTAGATTTATTTTATAATTATTTTAAGTTTAATTAGTTTTTAATCATTTTAAATCATTTTTAGAGTTTTAAAAATAGTTTTAATAGCTTTTAATTTTTAGAAAATTACTTTTTAGTCTTCTAATAATATAAGTTAAGTAATTATTCAATAAAATCATATTTTAGACATTTTTATTAGTTGTATTTAATTTTAGGGCTTTAATTAGCATTTAAAATTAAATATTTAATTAATAAAAGGTTTTAAAATATCTTTGTTGGATTTTTATCTTTATTTATATTATTTTAGACTTCTTTTTAGCCTTTTTAATCTTTTATTTATTTTGTTTTTGGTTTTAGTATCATTTTTAATTTAGGTAGTTTTTCACGACTTTACGTTTACGTCTTTTACGTCATAGTGTAATTTTAACGTAACCGTCTTTTCATCCTCTCATCCCCATCCTCTTAATATTAATCTCAAATAATTACAAGTTAATTCACACACATATACCTCCTTGGGAAACGAACTTTCTCTCCATTAAGGGTCATTAGTGTTGATTTTTCCTAAAATCATCACTCGATACTTACCGCTATTTACGCTCTTTTCCTAAAGGGTGTAAATTTACCACAATCACAATTCTCATTCTCGTTAAATTATCCTACCCAGCGGGTTACTCAGCGTAAAGCCCTGGTCTCAGATAGGGTCGTCAGCCCAATAGTACTATTATTAGAATAAGCGGCTATTCCCAACTCACAACATCAAGTCAGAAGATAGTTAACGGCTCATGAATTTAGGGACTTTTGCTATATAGGTACTTATACAATTCAAAACAACAAAGGCAACAAAGGAAACATTCGGGTCCAAACAATCAATCATGACTTGTGTTCATTTTACTTTCAAATAGCATGTATCCCCCTCGCGGGTTTTAAAATCAGTCAAAACAATTACAAAAGCGAGGCTATAGACTCACCTGGAGTAATAGCAGTAGTAAAACGATCTTCGACGATAGTTGATGCCCGATAAACACAAAAACCGCAACCTATCAAATAAGGCGCGTTCATCAATAATAACTTGGATAAAATCCATACTTAGTAACATCAAACTTAAAACCACAAAATCACACCCAACCCAAAATGAAAACAATACAAGTGACCTATTACTTCATTCTATATGTTTACTTTATTAGTCAATTCTTTCAATAAAAATCTGTCGGTACACACCAAATGTACGGGCTCGTTTACCCCACTTAAACACATAAAATGCTTATGGTACTAACCAGAGACCTCACTTACTATATATAGAAAGACTTGTTAAAAGCCCATCAAAAGATTTTACTTTTAAAGTTCCCTGCCCGACACATCTTTGAACTACAAAAACCGGACAGTTTTACGTCAACAACTCATATAGTCTTTTAAACCATTTATTTTTCTCGGGTTACAAAACCGACACTCAACTTTGAAAATAACTCAACATCATCATACTTATCATTGAAAATCAGTTCATGACTCATTTTAAAAGTACATTTTATAGTCTTCGAGATTCGATCCAAATATCGACAACAATTATATATTGTGACGATACTCGTCTCCCGTTACACGAATAATCAAACTAACGTAACTTTTCGCTCGTTTGGAGCTAGAAGCTCTATCTAATATCAAATAGAAGCTAAAAGAATTCTCTACAACAATATATAGTTAGTTCATCTCAAACATGTCACACCCACCATGGCGGAATATAGGGCACGACGTATGGATATCATCACAACAATAGTGTGTCTATAGAGATAACTAAATGCAAATATAATGTCAAAAATTGCGACACAAATGTCATGACAATACCTCAACAATGCAGGAGTCTAGGTAAGTAGGTAACAGTCCTACCACTTACCCAAGACAAACAATAAACATAAACCAAACAAACATATAGGTGCCAACATGTATCACTTATCAAACAAAAAAAATAAAGGTAAACTAAGAAGGAACGGGGATCTCCTTATATATGCAATCCTAATGCATCCAAATCTAGCCACTCCTATCCTCAAGCTTAACCACATACTCACCTGAAAGAGACACTAAAACACGTCAACATAAAGTTGGTGAGAGTCATAGGTTTAGACTCAAACGCCAAATCATACCAAAAAGCTGTGAGTAACAACCATCAACAGAATAACATAGAGACAATGTGTTACAATTATGTATTAAAAACTAACATTCAAGATCAAACATTCCAAACCAAAATCCAAGGCCCTCAGCCTTACCAAACACCATGGTACCATAGATGATCACACTATGTACCTATCCCAAGGCAACTACCTTGTCATTATCCATTGGTCCCATAGACGATCACGCTATGTACCTATCCCAAGGCCCCTACCTTGTCAAACCACAATAACTGAGACGACACGTGTCCCCCGATCCAAATCATACACAATCAAGAATCACATAGCAGTTAATCACATAATGTACACACAAGTCCATCACAAACCTTAAAAACATTCACAACATCAATTTATAAAATAACTCAACACAGTGTCTCTTCCATCCCATCTGGAAGTCAATATCAATAGTAAACATGGGACTATAAAACTCACCTGATTGAGATTCCCCAAACATCCGCGCACTAGCAAAAAGCTAACAAACCAAAAACACATAATCAAAACAGAACCGAACACTAAAATGGCTCATCAACCTATGATGGACATCTAACCTTATCCCATATATATACCTCATATATATGCTATAAGCATCTCATTACACCCCTCTATAAAGCCCTTAACTCGTTTTACTTCATAACCCGTCCCGTTAACATTTTATCCAAAACAGTCCCAGTTTTAGGTCTCCAAACTATAAGCCAAACGCCCACTTAAACATACCCATGATCTCTGTAAAGGGAATATTTATACCCTTACATATGTTAGCTAATACCTCCCATTTTCCCCAACCTTAAAGCTACTGTTAAGGCCCCGATATATATATACTTTTGTCATTCCAGATTTACTGACTTTAAACTTACAAAAAGTTTGTTAATATTAGAGGGTCTTACCCTAAACCACAACCTTATCACAAGTGTAGATACTTACTACAATATATAAACCATCTCTCATGTTCGTGAGAAGATCCCAATGCAACCCTAAGTACCCCAAACAACCCAAAACTTAAAAAGAAAACAGGCTGACTTCAAAACTGTTTTGACCTCCGACTGTTGTAACCTGTTTTTGACTTACTTCCCGACCTCCAATTTAAATCTAGTTTCTTGCATTGGAAAGCCACTTCAAATAGATTTCCAGGGATATGTGGATCGCAAAATAAGAGTTTGTAGAACTCCCAATATGATCAAAACAATTGACTCAAAATTCTGCCCAGTTTTTAAAAACGGGTTTAACAAAATCAACCTCATTAATTAACCCTAATCCCTCTAATTACAAGCCCTAATTTATGTAATCATCATATTATTATTAATACAACATTAATTTACTGTTTTTAAATTAAACCCTAACCTAAATCCATCATAAGATGATTAAAGAAATCATAAAAATAATTTAATTGAAAAGGGTTTGAAGATTTTACCTTAGATTTTTTTGGAAAACAAGATTTTTGATGAAGAACCCTAATTTTCTCCATGGATGTCGACCCATACTTGATCTCTAGGGATTTTATGAAGTGTTTTGATAAAAATAAGGCTTTATATACTTTCCTAACAAGTCTTTGGTCCATATACAAAAGCCCGGTTCTCTTTTTCCCTTTTTTCCCCTTTTCTTTTCTTTGGTGCGTCTAAACCGACCCAAACACCCCTAATTTCGTTTTTTTATTATTTAATATTATGTTATTAACATTACCTTAATTTTCCTTAATTTATTCCAGCTCCTAAAGCTTCCAAAACCTCAAAACCGTCAAACTAGTCAAATTTACGCGTTTTACCGTAAAAGACGTAAAATATACACTTTTAATAAAAATCTCAAATTTTGAAATAGACTTTATAACTAAGTCCTAAATGACTTAAAACCATCCCGAAAAATATTCATATGATTAATTACCTCATCCGAGACCTCTAAATGCTAAACCATAAATCGTAAAAATACGATTTTCTATAATACATATACGTATACGTAAAACCACTAAATAACACCATCTCACTTCATAGTCACCACCATGTGAACTCATGAACATGAAATCATCACACATCGTTTCACTCACAAGGTACCCCGTACCGGAAACGATATCCAAACCACAATCTATTCACACCAATTAGCACATAAACACGTAAAGACACGTAACTAGCACAAAACAAAACTAAGTGACGAACCTCAAAACCAGGGTTGTCACATCACTCCCTCCTAATAGAAATTTCGTCCCGAGATTTACTCCTTAGGATCAAACACACAAACAACAAACCACATGAGGATACTTGTTCTAAACGAACTCCTCTCATTTCCATGTGAACTTTAGTTCAAGTTTCAAAATACCACATATACAAACCAAAAATAATTAAACTCATTGCCAAACTCTTGACCTCACAGTCAATAAATCTCACAGATGACTCTTTGATAAAACAAAGACTCTTATTAATACAAGTCCCGAATAACCGTACATGCAAAATGCATTCTCAAACAACCTTTACCAATCTCAATACATGAAATATATCATGTATACAACTCATTTCCCCCAGGTAATTCTATACTCATAAGCTAATGGTCCGATCTTTCCAAAGATCATAAATGGACCTACAAAACGCTACATCAACTCTCCCATTTTACCAAAACATACCACCCGTTACTATGGGTGAAACTTCCTACATAACTTTGTCACTAACTCTAGTGGTTTCCTCCTTTTCCACATAGCATCCCTTGTTGCTCTCATCCTTTCCACAACATCATTACCACATTAGTAGCCTCTTTTACCAATTCTAGTCCACAATAGGGACAACTCACCATATCCTTTCATATAGTGCCTCAAATGGCATTTATCAACTTCTAGTATGATAACTATCATTATACGAAAACTCAGCCATCGGTAACGAGTTTCCTAACTACCTCTAAATCAATCACCCATGCCCTCACTTGCCTATCCTTTTCCCAGTTAGCTGGATATACTCATATCCAATCATGTTCATCAACTCCCTTCAGTCCGTACCCCAAACTACTTAAAATTTCCAATTTCCTTACAAAGTGACCTATGATAGTCTTTCACATATCCATTAGTTCTTCAAATCTAAATCATCTTATGATCTATACACATCATCAAAAGGACGGTTAACTCAGTTAGACCAAGCCCTTTGTCCCTATGGCACATCACACCTATAACTCCTCATCCATTCGATTATCGATACTAAGCCTCCCAAACAATCGGTATAGGTCAATGCCATTTCCTTTTCCAAACTATGACAGTATTAGCCTGCGTTGTGCTTTATTCTACTCATTAAGCTCTACCAAAGTTTTACCTCCGGTTCCTATCTCGACCTATTTCATTCATGCTTTGCTTCTATACACACTTCCTTCTTCCTCCTCAACTCATACCATACATCACGATGTGATGCTTCCCATCGTTTCTTCCTTTGCCATAATCCTTTATAAGGCACTCCATACCTATTAGGTTAACTTTTACGCAACACCCTCTATTCCATCACATATGTATGCAATCCTTCCAACTTCTCAACTACGTGACTACTCATTCCTCTTTAAATATGAGATGAATTAGTCAGTCTATCGACTATCACCCAACTCTCATCACTTTCACCAATTTTGGCCCTTTCTAAGCTACTCCTACGTATGTAGGAAGTATAGTCTACGTTCCTTTTCTCCATATGATTGTCCAAGCTACGCAACATACATGTTGACGCGTTCTCTGCTTTAGACAACTCAACTCGTGCAACCTACATCCTTCATTCAAACCACCCTAATACGTCATCCCTATAGTTCAAGTTCGTCTCAGCTTCACTTCATTCTTCTTACTCCAAGTCTCATCAACCATGCTTGCCTTTCCCAGATGGTACTTGGCCTTGCAATTTTCTTACATCACTTAACTCCACCCATCATCTTTGTCAAATATTCAATCAAGATGATTGAGTATGTTTTGGTGACGTTCATGATCCGTACAGATCATTCTCTACGTCTCGTACACCAAATGCCTCTAGCATTCTAGGCAGATATAACAATCCAGCTCCACTAACTAAGTCTATCTAGTTCTTCCAAATCTTCAGTTCCTGCAACGTATAAGCAACCGCCTTTCTTTGTCGTTCTCGTATACATCCAAATCCTTGCTCCACGTATCGTCATGCTTCGAGAATTCATCCAGTCCTTCCGATAATGCCAAAATCGGCTCATTATCCAATCCACCTCTTCAGCCTCCAAAATGCTTCCTCATCCTTCTTCACTTCGCCCCTTGCTGGTTCCATGATATGCCATCATCTCTAACTACTCATCATGGTAAACTTAATACTAAAACTCACACTCGAAAATCTCACGTATAACTCCACTCCAAAACCAACACATAATTCGCATCACTCTCCTTCTCAGATTTGAGTAGATCAAGACGTCGTCGATGCTCCCGATGATAACTCGTTTATACACGTTCATGCACACTTGGTTCATTGACATCGTGAAAACCGCTAGTGCTTCGGCGAAGCCAAATGCATAACCGTAAACCCGAAGCGTTCATACAACATCCTTAGCAGTTTCAACTATGTCCTCCTTGCATCCTCTATTAGCGGCAATACGAATAAATTCCTACCTCGTTCTACTTGCGAAATTCTACACGCATTTTAACAGACCAACACTTCCTCTCATCAGACCACATTAGTTCGTCTACGAACTTCTTTCCTCCCCACTAAGGGTAATCCGACCGTTCTCTCATGGTCACCTACTTAATCGTGTAGGTGCGACCAAGTCTTTCATATGACTACCTCAACGCTCCCGAACAATACGAAACCAAAACTACATCCTGAATCCATTAGATACGATCAACGAATCAAACCCACGGATAACTAACGACATTTCACGTGCACCAATTAAAACAAGTCAAAAACCACGAGACTCAAAAGAAAACTCAAACCCAGAACATGTATCAATTCAAAATGACCCATGACAACGAAAAATAATCCAATAAACACCCAATGGCAACCAAAACATATTACGCCCCGCGACATATTATTTAAACCGTGCAAAAGATCGACTTTTCCAAAAGAATATATATCTCCTTTTTATTTATTTATTATTACCTCCCACATCTATGTGACTCAAACAATCTATAAACAACCCTCTTGACGAACTCAAAACTCAACTCAAAAACTAGGTATCCCGTGCATCCCAAATCATAAAAATAAACTACTATTCAAACTCAACCTTTAACCCGACACTTGTACAATAATTTTGGCCAAGATACTGACCTCCCATGACTATACATTCTGAATATTTGAAAGGTACGTTCCGAGTACATAATTTTAGGCTTTTGAATCATCAAAAAAGCTTTAAAAGCGAACAAGTTATCACAAAAACAGTTTTATATTAGTGAAAGATAAAATTGTATGAGAAATCTTCATTAACTCAATTTAACCCAATTATATAAACTATGTAAGTAGAAAGAAATTTTACTTCGCTTTATTTTAAAGAAAGTCTTTTAAAATTTGAAATAAATAAGTGTTGATTAAAAGAAATCCTATGTTACATCTTGTTTCAAACACGACTCCAACACCTTACCCTTATTTTACCGAATACAACCAACCACCTAACTCATATACTGACCAAAAGAAATGCAAGACCCAACACAAAAGATTTCATTATCTCAAAAGAAATCCCAAGTTATTTCAATAGGCTTGAAACCAAAAACACCATTTTAAAACGTACACGTGAAATACGAAACTCAAAGAGTACGCTACAAGACTGATAGGTGTGTAAACACCCATCCTTTTTACCACTTAATTACAATAATAACCGAGCCAAAACGTGTATTTTATGTCAATTATGTCGGAATTATGCGTGGTTTGTGTTTTTGTTGTGATTTAGGACGAAAAGGTGAAAAGTGGAGAAAACACGGGCATTCACGGGCTTTTATCGAAGAAAAAGACGAAAGACGAAGTCAAGAAGTCAAGAGTGCAAAAAGAACGGAAGTCCAAGACCAATTCAGAAGATTTATCGAAGAAAAAGTCAAAAGACGGAAGTTTACTAAAAGCCGAAGAACTCATGTCTTATTTATGAAGAAATGTTGAGACGAGTTTAAAGAAATCCCGAGGCAAAGTCATTAAAGTCCAAGATTTAAAGAATATTAAGAGGACAAGGACTTAAGCATACAATTAAGAAAAGATGAAAGAGGGGAGGAAGCTTCCTGATGAGACTGCTTTTATACATGGTCTCATCGTCCAAAACGGCCTTAAATTGCATAAAATATCATAAAATATGCCAAATATATGCTCGTGTTTGTTACTTGTGTATTTTTAGGTACGGATATTGAGGAAATGGCAAAAGATCACAAGAATCATTCAAAAACGAACACGGGAAACGAAGTCGCACGATGAACCGGGCCCAAGTTTAGAAATTTTGGCAAAAAGACCCTTGAAGAATTGAAGATTGGCAACAATGGCCCCTCATCTTTGAAGAACTTGTCACATTTGACCCTCAAAATATCAAATGTACAAGAATGGTCCTTAATGTTTGAAGATTATACAAGATCAGCCCTTGGAAAATCAAGAAAATACAAAAGGAGCCCTTGGATAAAGTTTTTAAAGGTTTTGTGCCACTTTTGACAACTTGTCAAAAGTTGACAAAGGCAAATGGGGCGTTGATGGGATTTTATTACAACTTGAACAAAAGATGAAACTTTGGGGGGTTATTTGGGCCAGACATTGAAACTTAAACCTCCTACTCACCACACGACACGTCACCCCATTAAACCATCCCACCAATCACGTGCCACCCTCACTCCATGTCATCTTCCACTAATCCTTTTAAATTAACTGATTTAATTTAATCAGTTAAGTTTGGAGGTAAACGTTTTTTTAAAACTTAATAATCCTAAACTAAATCAATCACCTCCTGTTTATCCATCTTCATCACATAAACCCTAAAACAACCCAGTTCTAATCACCCTCATTTCTAACCTAAATCCCAATTAAGATTAGGGTTTTTACTTCCTACCCCACTCCCAACACACCCCACAACCCAGAAAATGACCCCTCCACCTTTTGTCCCCTCCCCTGCTACACCCATCACATGACATCTGACCAAATGAACGCCCCACAAGCATCCCTTTGTTCCCAAGGATAAATAAACGTCCAAGATCATTTTATCAATCTGTCATCTAGTACAAGCTCACATGAAGGCCAATTTTGACCAAGATTCTTCAAGCAAAGACCAAGGGCAGCATTGGAATTTTAGTTGCTAGGGTTTAGTGACCTAGAATGTTCTCTCAGTTAGTATTTAAAGGGCATTCGCATGTGAATGCACCTTTGTTCCAGTTTTATTGCAAAATCTTTTGTAATCCTTTTTTTAAAATTTATAAAGTTGGTGTTTGATAAATTCAAGTATAATTCCTTTTATACATGTTTAAAAAGTTGGTATAAGTTATGCATAAAACTGAGTTCCATTCTTAAAGTGTTAAAGATTTGTTTGAGGTTTCATAAAAAGTTTGGTTAGATTCTATAAATCATAAATTTGTATGAAGTGAAAGTGGAATACAAATTTGTGTTTTGTGAATTTGAGGATTGATTTAAAACGTGTTTTAAAGTTCTAAGGATTTGTGAAAGTTTTTAAGGAAGAAAAAGGTAAAACAGAATATATCATATACCTTGTGTTTGTTCTGTTTTTGATTTTACAGGCTTGAGCTTTGTTGTTGATCTTTGTTCAGCATATGCCCGGGCATATAGGAGGTGGTATTGCAACCACAAAGAACCCTGGATGTGGGGTTCTTAGGTAAAATCATTTTCCCTTTTAATTTCAGTTTTATTGGGGTTTATGTGATTTACTTGGATTGCATGCATAAGTGTGTAAAGTTGGATTGATTTGAGTTAGTTTGCCAATATATGCATGTTAGGTAGGTTTTAATCCTGTTTGGTAAAGGTTTGAAAGGAGTTTGTTTGAGAAATCTTGGTTTTCAGGATTTAAGGGGTGTTTGGGATAAGGGGTTAAACAGATTTGGTGACAAAGATCTGTGTTAAACCCTGTTTAAAAACACTTCTCAGGTAGCTAGTAAGTGAAACATGTACTAGGGTTTAAGTTTGGAAAGTTTTAAAAGCATTTGCAAGTCAAAAATTTGGAGAGAATAGCTAAAATCAGAAAAATGCTTGTGTGACTGATTTTGTTGAAGTTTGTGCATCTAAGCTTGGAATCTGTTAGATTATAGGTCTTAGAAGGTTTGTGAATTGCTTATGTGCTGATTAGTGAGCTTATTCTCAAGATAGGAAGGGTTTAAAATCGTTTTTGTGCAAGTAATTGGCATCTACTGTTCATCAGATACATAAGTGATTTTTCAGAAACTTTTGATGCTTGTTTAGTGTGATTCTTGCTAAGTGATTGTTGATTTTTGTGTTTACTCAGACTCCCCACAACCCAATTGGTGTGGGGGTGCCTTGTGGTCCAAAGAACAAGCTCACAAAGGGCTTTCCTAAGCTCTTGGTCAACTGACCAGCAATTTAACACTACCAGTGGGAACTCCTTTCCCACTGATAGCACATTTGTTACCCCTGCTACACTAGCAGACAAATCCATTCAACAAGTCACTTTCAGAAGTTAATAATTTTTTCTTTAGTGCTTAAATTTGTGAATTAAGACTTGAAACCAGTTCCATTATTTTTCTTATTTTATTTAGGATTTTTGAGTTTAATTATTTTTCATTTTACTGTTCATTTTCTATTTTTAGGGTTTTTAGCTATTTTTAATTAACTTTTATTATTTCTGTTTTTGGCATTTAGTGCCAAAAATACTTGTTTTTCAGCCTAAACATTTTTCTTAGATTAGGAAAAACATTTTAAGATTTTTGGTTAAATAAGTTTGTACTGTTCATCTTTTTATTAATTTTTAGAATTAATTTAAGTTAATTAGGGTTTTAATTAAACTAGTTTTGTCATTTAGTGAAAAATTTAATATTTTTCAATCTTTTTCATTTTTCTTCTGTTCATCAGAATCATTTAGGATTTCTAAAATTGTTAGATTCTTTTTAGCATTATTTTATTATTTTTTTATAATTATTTTAATTTTAAAATAGTTTTTAGTAAATTAAAAATAGTAAACAGTAATTAAAAAATACAAAAAAATAGTTTTTAGGTTTTAATTTGTATTTTTGAGGTTTACATATCAAAAAGTTTTCAAAAACTTTAATTTTTAATTTTATTTAATTTTAGGGTTTTTAGACAACTTTAAAAATTAATATAAAATTAATTAAGAGGTTTTAAAAACTTTAATTTACATTTTCTTCTTAGTTAGAATATTTAGGATTTTTGAGAATTTTTTAGAATTTATTTAAGAACTTTTAATTTTTTAGATTATTTTAATATTATTTTAATCATAAAAAGTCAAAGTCTTATTTTTATTTCTTTTTCATTTTTCCTAGGTTCTTTATCATTAATTAGGACTTTTCCCATTTGTATAATAATTTTTAGGCTTTTCAATTAATTTTTAGAATTAATTTAAGATTTAATAGATTTTAATAGTTTTTAGGGGTTTAAAAATAGTTTAAATTGGTTTTAAAATTTTAAAAAATAGTTTTTAGTTTAATTAGGTCATTTTTGAGGTTTACAAACTATAAAATCTTGTTTAGGGCTTTTTAATATTTAAAAGTGATTTTTAGGGCTTTAATTAACATTAAAAAGTCATTATTAAATTAATTAAAAGGTTTTGGCAAGTTTTGATTTTTTCTAAACCCTTGGAATTTTATTGTAGATTTTTAGTAATTTTTAGGAATTTTTAGGTTAAAATTTTAAATTTTGCACTTTTTACGTTTTACGTCGTAACTTTCTAGTAGTGTTTTCGCCTTATTTTTCTATTTTTTCGTCTTCGTCATTTTCTCTTCTTTTCTTCTCATTAATAATCAAAAACAAAATCAATCATTCATTACACAACACACGTGCCTCCTCGAGAGAACGATCCCCACTCATTAAGGGTCATAAGTGTTTACGTTTTCCTAAACGTACGCTTAATACTTACCGCTTTTTACGCTCTTTTCCTAAAGGGTAGTAAAATCACTACATCATTTCCTAAGCACTCCCTAATCCTCCCCTATATATAGATTAGACTAGATTAATTTTTCTCTTGTTGGCTAGAGTGACACTAGTTCTTCCACCTTTTAATTTACTTGCACATTTACCTTATTGCACTTTAATTACCTTGTCTTGCACTTTAATTTCCAAGTAAGTTTACTTTTATGTAATTGAATCTTTACTTTTTATTGTTTATCTCTCATTCTACCTTTCTTTCTATGCTTTAATCTTATTGTTTACATGCTATTTGTGTTGCTTATTTGATTAACGGTTATGTTTTTATGCTTTTTATTACCTTGGATTATTGATTTTTATAGCTTATTTGTGTTTATTTTAAGATTTCTAAAGTTTTTATAAAAGTTATTTTTATATAAAGTTTGTTTTCGTACATCTTTCTCATTTTCGTGTTTTCAAAAGTCTTTAAATTGTAGCTTATTAGCTTTTTCTTATACGTGTTTGCTTAGGTTTTTAGTTTAGTGCTTATTTGAGTAATAGCATATTTGTTGTGCTTATTTTTCCTTCTTTTTACTGTATTCCGACCACCCTCGCCGGAAAAGGGTTTCATATTCTGATCATCCTGATCGGAAAGGGGTTTTGATATTCCGACTGAGATTCCGATTGAACATTCCGATCTGGGGTGTTACTTAGTATTCTGATCAGAGGCGTGTGTTTGGTTATTCCGATTGGTCTTGTGGTGACATCATTCCGTCCAAGGGGGTTCCTACCACATTCCGATCATACCAAAGATTGTCATTCCGACGAGGCCACATTCCGATCATATTCCGATAAGGAAGGTAAGGGTTATTCCGACAAGGCCACATTCCGATCAGGAGGTAAGTACACATTCCGATTGTGATTCCGATTGGAATGTATTCCGATTAGGTTTGTTTTATACTTTATCTTGTTTAAATTTTTAGTTACATTTTAATTCTTTGTCTAATTTTAATTCTCGTCACGCTTTAAATTCCCGTCATTTATTTTAAATTAGAGTTAGATTTACTTTACTTTAACGTCATTTACTTTTAAGTTTTGCAATTTAAATATACTACAACGACAAATCTTTTGTTTCACCAAAGAACGACTGAGTCGCACACTTAATCCATTTTTCAATTCGAAGAGATTGGTTCAACGATATTTTCTTACTAGGTAAAAGCCTTGTATCAAATGGCGCCGCTGCCGGCTCTTTTCGTAAAGATTAACGGTTTTCTGTGAGAGACGCGTTGCTTTTTGGGATTCGTTCATTCGTGAGGGTTATTTTCTTGCACTAAAAATTCAAAAATCCATAAAAATTAAAAATTTCAAAAATCCAAAAAGATTTTATTTTTATTGTGTATATATATTCTCTTTGTGTTTGGTTTCTTTTTCTTTTGCCTTTGTAGGTGTATGCGTACTAGATCTTCTAATTATCAAGAGCCCGAGACTCGAGAAGATTTAAGTATGGCAGGTGTGAACAACAACAATAATCCACCGTACCTCAACAATAACAACAATGTTCTTCCACAGCCCGATCTTCGGACAATGGAGGAGCTTTGTCAACCAACCATGTTTGGACGAGGAGGACCGATTGCGCCGATGCAAATCACGGATCCGGAGTTTTCATTGAAGCACCACATGATTCAGCAAGTGCAAACAAATCCATTTGCCGGAATGCCTGATGATGATGCCAACAAACACCTCGACAAATTCATTACAATCACCCAAAGCATGAAGTTACCCGGTGCCACAATGGATTTTCTACGCCTTCAACTCTTTCCACATACTTTATCACATCACGCCGAGAAATGGTTTGATCGTCTCCCGAAGAATTCAATTCATACTTGGGATGACATGACTCAACGCTTTTTGTCGCGCTACTTTCCACCATCCATGGTCATGAGCCTTCGCAATCAAATCAGCGGTTTCATGCAAGAACCCGATGAATCTCTTTTTGATGCTTGGGAAAGATATAATGTCTTGATCGATAGATGTCCAAACCACAACATGATCCCTGTGACCTTAATTGATACTTTCTACAACGGTTTAACTTTTCGTGATCGTGATACGATTAATGCAGCCGCCGGTGGCACATTTATGAAAAGGAGACCCGAGGAGTGTAGAGAGCTTATTGAAAACATGACTACTCACCACAAAAATTGGGATTCCTCCGCTTCTTCAAGGAAAAACCCGAGAGTCAATGTTTCTTCTACTTCAGCACGCCCCGATATGACCGAATTCACCCGCATGATGACCGAAATTAACAAAAATATCTTGCTTCTCCCTACAAACCAACAACATCAAGTTAAAGCGGTTGCACCTTCTTGTGAAACATGCGGCGGTCCACACTCATAGACTGATTGTCCTTCTACTCAAGGAAATCCGGAAAACGTGTATGCAGCTTATGGTAATTATTCACCGGAAAATTACCAAGCTCGACCACAAGGGGATAGAAATTTGCTGAGTTACCTATCAAACAACTACCTTTCACCCGGTTTTTCTCCTCAAAACCAAAACCCCAACAACAACTATACTAGAAGCAACCAAATCCCACCAAGAGCTTCTAATCCTTATCACCCACCCGCCCAACAAGCCCCACCCATCAATCAAGATGTTGAAGCATTGATGAGAACCCAAGGTGAGCAAATCAAGAATCTACAGAGTCAAATTATCAATTTGAAAGGGGATATTACCAAGCAAGGGAATGACATAAGATCCGAGCTTCGAGATAATATCCAATCCTCCTTCAGCAATCAAACGAATGATTTGAAGAATATGCTGGCTAGTTTCTTGCCCACAACTCAACCTTCTACTTCGAGTTCTCTACCTTCAAACACCGTCACCAATCCGCGAGCGAATGTGAGTGCTATTACTACCCGTAGTGGAGTTACCATAGTAGGACCACCTATCCCACCCCCATCATCTACACCTCCTCCACCACCATTTATCCCTACTCCTCCCACACCTAGTATTAGTAAACCATTACCGTCTCCGCCTCATCATGATGATGTACCCAAGAAGAACCCTTCAACATCTCAACCTTCACCAACTACACCATCCACCCATAAACCCAACATCCCATATCCTTCTCACTTGGACAAGCCTAACTTGCTCACTAAGAATAACACTCAAGTGTCGAATTATTTGAAGATGATCTCTCAAATGAATTTCAACATTAGCCTTGTTGAAGCACTTGTCCACATGCCAAAATTTGTCAAAGCATTCAAGGAATTGCTTAACAAGAAGGAGAAGCTGATTGAGCTCGCCAACACACGCTTAAATGAAAACTGTTCTGCAGTTATTCTTCAAGCACTTCCGGAAAAACTTGGAGATCCCGGACGTTTTGTGTTGCCTTGCATTTTTAACAAAACCGAAGAATTCACTGCCCTAGCTGATCTCGGGGCCAGTATAAATCTCATGCCATTAAGTGTTTGGAAAACACTATCATTACCCGACCTTACTCCAACGAAGATGACTCTCGAGCTAGCAAATCGCACTCTCGCTTACCTCGTTGGTATTGCCGAAGATGTGTTCATCAAAGTTGGCACATTTACTTTCCAGGTCGACTTTTTCGTTGTTGATTATGAAATGGACCCTCGTATTCCTTTAATACTTGGTCGGCCATTCTTGAGAACCGGAAGAGCGCTAGTTGATGTTGCCGAAGGTGAGTTAATCTTAAGAGTCGGGGATGATGCACAAGTTTTTGAAATGGGGAAGCTTACAAGCAAATCCTATGGACGAGAATCTGCGAATATGATTAATGTGATCGATAATTTTGTCATCTACAACAATCCTCTATTCGAGTCTTGCATTGATAATCCACTTTTTCAAGATGATGTGGATGATTCTCTCTCCAATTTGGAACCTTCTCCCATTTATGATTCTCCACCGATCTTTGATGCTTATGATGATGATTCTAGCTCAGATTCGGATGATTTTGATGATTGTACTTCCGAGTATCCCGACATGCCCACATATGATGATTTGGATGAGGCCGATACTCTTTCGAGTGATTCTTCTCATGATGAAGATCCTCCGTCATGCATGCTTAATCCTACTTTGGATGATTACTCTTTTGAGGAAGACTTCTCTACTTTTCTCAATACTTACTTCCCTCATGAGAGTGATGCTCCTTCTTTAGATTTTGAAGATTATCGTCTTGATCCTACTTTGGATTTGAAGAAAATTCTTTCAAAGGAGAAGCAACCGGTCGACAGCAACATCCGCAGCACGTATGAGTTCACACCTCTTTGTCCCCCTTCTGAGGACGAGGTTGTGCATCTTCTTCACGGATCTTCTTCACATTTTGCTGAGCCTGAGTGCTATTTTCCCTTAAAGGAAAAGGTTTTCGACCCCGGTATCGATCTTCTTGAGCCATCTCAGTATCCGTCTGATGAAATAAAAGGAAAGATTTTTGGAACTACTGAAGATATGCTTGCACCACTTCACCCTTGCTTCCACCGTGCTCCATCATTGCTTAAGGGAACCTTGCCTACTCTTCTTTGGCTTACCTTGTTCGCCTTAAGCTTGTGCTATTTGATGGACGAAAACTATGTCTTTGATCCCGGTGGATATGTTTCATGCTTCTTCCTATGATAATCAAGGTCGAGTCAGGCTCACGACTCGGTTAACAAAAATCAAGCGCTTCTTGGGAGGCAACCCATGTATCTATCTTTTAGCTTTCTTTATCCTAAGTGTAGGGGAGACCCGTTGGTGTTTGCTATTTCATCTCTTCTACTAATTAGGGATTCGAGCGCTCAATGATCCACTCTTGATGATTCTTGACGACCCGTGATTCCGTGTTCCCTTCTTCCCGGTTCTATCCTAAACTCTTTTCGATTCACTATTTTATATTTCTCAATATGAAAATAGGAATCTCGTTAGTTGTCTTTTCCTTAGCGAGATTTAAACAAAGTGCACAATGTCCTAAGTGTAGGGGAGTTTACTCCCACATGCTTAAACATTGAGGATAATGTTTATATTAAGTGTAGGGGGACTTCTATCGAAGTTAAGTGGCCCTTTTCCTTGTATTTGTCCTCATTTTAACCGGAAAATCAATTTTTCGACATTTTTAAAAAATTTTGATCTATTTTGGCCTATTAGTTTTTCCTTTTTATATAGTTATTTTCCTTCTTTGTTAGAATAAAATTTTAATAAAGTGGTTTTAATTTTCAAACGTTGTGAATCTTTTCACTCAACCCGAGTTTACTTATCGAAGTTTACTCTAGCTAGTATCCTTAACGTGTTTAAGTCAAGTTTTGCTAGGCTTTTATATAGGGAGCTATAAAACGCGAAAGTCTTAACTCTCACGGGTTAAGAACAAGAACTTTTCGCAAGTTCCTATAATTGATCCTATAGGCGACTCGAAAACCCAAAACTTTGATTTAATAGGCTAAGCATCCACAAGTCTCATTCCTTGAGATTTTAAACTGTGGAGAACGAGAGATGATAGAGTCAATTATAAGTTTGGTATTCTTTCGTGAATTTATGTGAGTTAATTATAAGCCTATTCTCCCATCGCTTGCTAATAAATTTATCTGTAATAAATAAGGTTGTACGATTTGAAAAGTTACTTAGCTTCTAGCCCAAGATCGTTTAAAAGTTGCTCGGTATGGATTAGAGTTCATAGCCAAGGCATAACTTATTGAAGTGGGATGCGAAGATTGGCGAGTCCAAAAAGGTCCTAACAAGGCATGAGGGCTACATTTTGTTGCTAAACATCCAAAGTGATGT
The DNA here is from genome assembly GCA_025667525.1 of Glebionis coronaria. Lineage (NCBI taxonomy): Eukaryota > Viridiplantae > Streptophyta > Magnoliopsida > Asterales > Asteraceae > Glebionis > Glebionis coronaria. Next base: position 182,767,721 of record CM046876.1, read on the forward strand.
GAAGAATCATTTATCGAAAATCAATATGAAGGATCGAGACACACGACGAAAAGCAAAAACTCACCAAAAGTCATGGAGAAGTCTATCCGAAAAGGCCCTAACAAGGTATGAGGATAAATAGATCCAAGTCCAAAAAGGAGGCGGATCGCTGTATATCGAAGTCCAAAATAATGATTGGAGAAAAATGAAGAAGTCGTGGTCCAAATATGAAAAATCTCTCAAAACTCCAAGTGAAGAAATTCCTATTATGAAGAGAAGGCCATTATTTCATGAACGTCTCTCAAGGTTTGAAGTATGAAGTCGCTGCAAAATATCGGTCCGAGAAAGGTCTCAAATCGCGAAGCGAGTTATGCCAAGATATGAACTTTATGAGGTCCCGAGAAGCAGTTTTAAAAGATTTTTTCCTTTAGCTAACTATTGATTAAATCGTCCTACTTTATTTTCGGCCTAAATAACTATCGAAATAAGTAAAAAATGCATCTTCGTGATCATTCAAGACAACAATAAAATATAAGAGATACACCTAGGAATAAGGGAGTCTAAGTGAATAATTGGCCCACATGAGTTCGTGTTAGTTTGCTAACTTATAATAACAATGATCTCGTTTTTAAGCTTGGTTTGGAGAAAGTGAAAACTTGAGGATGATGATCATTCATGACATTTCCAAAACCCAAGGTATGCTTTTGATTTCTTTACTTTGAATGTTTATAATTTTCTATCTCTTTAATAAAGGCAAACGTGGATTGATTATGATGAAAAATGTAAACGTGCTTTGTAACTAATGCATTGCATGAGGACATTGCAATGGTCAAGTGTAGGGGATTTAATAGGTGTGTAAACACCCATCCTTTTTACCACTTAATTACAATAATAACCGAGCCAAAACGTGTATTTTATATCAATTATGTCGAAATTATGCGTGGTTTGTGTTTTTGTTGTGATTTAGGACGAAAAGGTGAAAAGTGGAGAAAACACGGGCATTCACGGGCTTTTATCGAAGAAAAAGACGAAATACAAAGTCAAGAGTGCAAAAAGAACGGAAGTCCAAGACCAATTCTGAAGATTTATCAAGGAAAAAGTCAAAAGACGGAAGTTTACTAAAAGCCGAAGAACTCAAGTCTTATTTTTGAAGAAATGTTGAGACGAGTTTAAAGAAATCCCGAGGCAAAGTCATAAAAGTCCAAGATTTAAAGAAGATTAAGAGGACAAGGACTTAAGCATGCAATTAATAAAAGATGAAAGAGGAGAGGAAGCTTCCTAAGCACTCCCTAATCCTCCCCTATATATAGATTAGACTAGATTAATTTTTCTCTTGTTGGCTAGAGTGACACTAGTTCTTCCACCTTTTAATTTACTTACACATTTACCTTGTTGCACTTTAATTACCTTGTCTTGCACTTTAATTTCCAAGTAAGTTTACTTTTATGTAATTGAATCTTTACTTTTTATTGTTTATCTCTCATTCTACCTTTCTTTCTATGCTTTAATCTTATTGTTTACATGCTATTTGTGTTGCTTATTTGATTAAAGGTTATGTTTTTATGCTTTCGATTACCTTGGATTATTGATTTTTATAGCTTATTTGTGTTTATTTTATGATTTCTAAAGTTTTTATAAAAGTTATTTTTATATAAAGTTTGTTTTCGTACATCTTTCTCATTTTCGTGTTTTCAAAAGTCTTTAAATTGTAGCTTATTAGCTTTTTCTTATACGTGTTTGCTTAGGTCTTTAGTTTTGTGCTTATTTGAGTAATAGCTTATTTGTTGTGCTTATTTTGCCTTCTTTTTACTGTATTCCGACCACCCTGGTCGGAAAAGGGTTTCATATTCTGATCATCCTGATCGGAAAGGGGTTTTGATATTCCGACTGAGATTCTGATTGAACATTCCGATCTGGGGTGTTACTTAGTATTCCGATCAGAGGCGTGTGTTTGGTTATTCCGATTGGTAGTGTGGTGACAGCATTCCGACCAAGGGGGTTCCTACCACATTCCGATCATACCAAGGATTGTCATTCTGACGAGGCCACATTCCAATCATATTCTGATCAGGAAGGTAAGGGTTATTCCGACGAGGCCACATTCCGATCAGGAGGTAAGTACACATTCCGATTGTGATTCCGATCGGAATGTATTCCGATTAGGTTTGTTTTATAGTTTATCTTTTTTAAATTTTAAGTTACATTTTAATTCTTTGTCTAATTTTAATTCTCGTCACGCTTTAAATTCCCGTCATTTATTTTAAATTAGAGTTAGATTTACTTTACTTTAACGTCATTTACTTTTAAGTATTGCAATTTAAATATACTACAACGACAAATCTTTTGTTTCACCAAAGAACGACTGAGTCACACACTTAATCCATTTTTTAATTCGAAGAGATTGGTTCAACGATATTTTTAATTGAGTAAAACCTAGTTATCAAAGACACACTTCAAAAGATTCAAAACTTCGTTGGAACTCCACCAAACTCGAGCTCTAATAAATTGTTTAACATAAGAGTGTACTAGGTACGTTCAAGTTATAATAACTACTGAACGACCGTAAATCATAACATAACATCTATTAGTATATATACATCCGCATATGTATACCTATCGAATCTCCCAAACATACTCGTTATCATACACGTAAGTCAATCAATCGCTTTATACGCTCGTTTTTCCATACGAGTAATCACCTTCTCACCATCTCACCATGCCACAACAAGGCATAAAGCCCACCTCCAAAACCAAACCATATCGTGTGACCCCATAATCACACAACACGACTATAACCCAAAACATATAGCACACTAATAAAAATAGCCATATCGTAGGCAGCCGTTACATAAACCTATATATTATAAATATACCCAAAATCCACATCTCATCATATACAAGCATGTACTAACTCTCTTTCATGCAATCATACTTGAGAACCCATTGAAGTTGTGGTACTTGTATAACTATGTTGGCCACCATACTTATACAATTACCTTTTCCCCAATGCACTCCCTCCTATGATGACACTTATAAGAATCAATACAACATATAACACATAAATCCATCTACTCACATAAGCTCATAACCACATAACCAAATAGGTCCAAAACCCCATCTATTAAAATAACATAGTAAAACTCTTGGAATACCGAAATCCATAGTCTAGCTAAAACAACATAGACTAAATCCAAAACGAAAACATAATCAGTTATAAGTCAAGTCGCCCATAAGAGTGGAAACAACTTAAAATCCTTCCTACCCATGTACTCCTAGTAACTCGAACCACCACACAATTCTTAGGGAACATGACTTAAACATCAAAAGAAAAATAACATACCTCATGTATGTAAAATAACTCGACAAAAGATAGAAACTACCTTGTACCAAATTATGTACTATAATGTACAATTTAAGCAAAATACAACAATGAGTAGCGTGGACGATTATGGTTCAACCCGCACTAGTCACAAACCCGAAAAGAAAATAACATGTGACTAAGTATGAACATACTATGGTTCAATTCATACTAGTCAAAACATCGCAATAAATAACATCCAAACACATCAATTATTATAAAATGCACACATACTCCTATAACGCCTATATGCAGGGACCCTTAAGCTATAGACTAGGCTACACGACTAGGCAATCTAATTCTCTATAACCATTGTCTCTGATACCATTCTTTCACACCCCACCATGGCGGAATATGGGGCACGACGTATGGATATCATCACAACAATAGCGTGTCTATAGAGATAACTAAATGCAAATATAATGTCAAAAATGGCGACACAAATGTCATGACAATAACTTAACAATGCAAGAGTCTAGGTAAGTAGGTAACAGTCCTACCACTTACCCAAGACAAACCATAAACATAAGCCAAACAAACATATAGGTGCCAACATGTATCACTTATCAAACAAAAAAAACATAAAGGTAAACTAAGAAGGAACGGGGATCTCCTTCTATATGCAATCCTAATGCATCCAAATCTAGCCACTCCTATCCTCAAGCTTAACCACATACTCACCTGAAAGAGACACTAAAACACGTCAACATAAAGTTGGTGAGAGTCATAGGTTTAGACTCAAACGCCAAATCATACCAAAAAGCTGTGAGTAACAACCATCAACAGAATAACATATGGACAATGTGTTACAATTATGTATTAACAACTAACATTCAAGATCAAACATTCCAAACCAAAATCCAAGGCCCTCAGTCTTACCAAACACCATGGTACCATAGATGATCACACTATGTACCTATACCAAGGCCGCTACCTTGTCATTATCCATTGGTCCCATAGACGATCACGCTATGTACCTATCCTAAGGCCCTTACCTTGTCAAACCACAATAACTGAGACGACACGTGTCCCCCGATCCAAATCATACACAATCAAGAATCACATAGCAGTTAATCACATAATGTACACACAAGTCCATCACAAACCATAAAAACATTCACAGCATCCATTTATAAAATAACTTAACACAGTGTCTCTTCCATCCCATCTGGAAGTCAATATCAATAGTAAGCATGGGACTATGAAACTCACCTGATTGAGCTTCCCCAAACATCCGCGCACTAGCAAAAAGCTAACAAACCAAAAACACATAATCAAAACATGAACCAAACACTAAAATGGCTCATCAACCTATGATGGACATCTAACCTTATCCCATATATATACCTCATATATATGCTCTAAGAATCTCATTACACCCCTCTATAAAGCCCTTAACTCGTTTTACTTCATAACCCGTCCCGTTAACATTTTATCCAAAACAGTCCCAGTTTTAGGTCTCCAAACTATAAGCCAAACGCCCACTTAAACATACACATGATCTCTGTAAAGGGAATATTTATGCCCTTACATATGTTAGCTAACACCTTCCATTTGCCCCAACCTTAAAGCTACTGTTAAGGCCCCGATATATATATATATATATATATATATATATATATATATATATATATATATATATATATATATATATATATATATATATATATATATATATATATATATATATATATATATATATATATATATATATATATATATATATATATATATATATATATATATATATATATATATATATATATATATATATATATATATATATATATATATATATATATATATATATATATATATATATATATATATATATATATATATATATATATATATATATATATATATATATATATATATATATATATATATATATATATATATATATATATATATATATATATATATATATATATATATATATATATATATATATATATATATATATATATATATATATATATATGCGTTTGTCATTCTAGATTTACTGACTTTAAACTTACAAAAAGTTTGTTACTATTAGAGGGTCTTACCCTAAACCACAACCTTAGCCCAAGTTCAGATACTTACTACAATATATAAACCATCTCTCATGTTCGTGAGAAGATCCCAAGGAAACTCTAAGTACCCCAAACAACCCAAAACTTAAAAAGAAAACATGCTGACTTCAAAACTGTTTTGACCTCTGACTGTTGTAACCTGTTTTTGACCCACTTCCCGACCTCCAATTTAAATCTAGTTTCTTGCATTGGAAAGCCACTTCAAATAGCTTTCCAGGGATATGTGGATCGCAAAATAAGAGTTTGTAGAACTCCCAATATGATCAAAACAATTGACTCAAAATTCTGCCCAGTTTTTAAAAACGGGTTTAACAAAATAAACCTCATTAATTAACCCTAATCCCTCTAATTACAAGCCCTAATTTATGTAATCATCATATTATGATTAATACAATATTAATTTACTGTTTTTAAATTAAACCCTAACCTAAATCCATCATAAGATGATTAAAGAAATCATAAAAACAATTTAATTGAAAAGGGTTTGAAGATTTTACCTTAGATTTTTTTGGAAAACAAGATTTTTGATGAAGAACCCTAATTTTCTCCATGGATGTCGACCCATACTTGATCTCCAGGGATTTTTTGAAGTGTTTTGATAAAAATAAGGCTTTCTATACTTTCCTAACAAGTCTTTGGCCCATATACAAAAGCCCGGTTCCCTTTTTCCCCTTTTCTTTTCTTTGGTGCGTCTAAACCGACCCAAACACCGCTAATTTCGTTTTTTTATTATTTTATATTATGTTATTAACATTACCTTAATTTTCCTTAATTTATTCCAGCTCCTAAAGCTTCCAAAACCTCAAAACCGTCAAACTAGTCAAATTTACGTGTTTTACCGTAAAAGACGTAAAATATACACTTTTAATAAAAATCTCAAATTTTGAAATAAACTTTATAACTAAGTCCTAAATGACTTAAAACCATCCCGAAAAATATTCATATGACTAATTACCTCATCTGAGACCTCTAAATGCTAAACCGTAAATCGTAAAAATACGATTTTCTATAATACATATACGTATACGTAAAACCACTAAATAACACCATCTTAGTTCATAGTCACCACCATGTGAACTCATGAACATGAAATCATCACACATCGTTTCACTCACAAGGTACCCCGTACCGGAAACGATATCCAAACCACAATCTATTCAGACCAATTAGCACATAAACATGTAAAGACACGTAACTAGCACAAAACAAAACTAAGTGACGAACCTCAAAACCAGGGTTGTCACAAAACTCAAACTCATATTTTCAGAAAATTAAGTTTAATAATCTGTTTAAAAATATAATTGTAGAATCTTGATAACCTATGAATCTATGAAGTGGGTTGATGTTTTCTAGAGAGAGAAACTAGAGGGAGAAAGTGAGAGAAACTATGTGTCTTTTTATTCAAGTGAAAACAAGAAATGAACAACAACCAACCCCTTTCCATGGTGGAAAGGGGTATTTATATCCTAGGCCCTTATTTGCTCTTGGGCCGACCCATGACAAGCCCATGGGTCGGTTTCTTACTTAACTTAATAAGTAACACTAACTACGAGCTAATACAACATTAATAATATTGTGGAGTGACCGATACTTCTAATATACGTAAAAACGTATTTCTAACAATCTCCCCCTAAGGGAGGTCACTCCACGTTTACAAAGTTCTAAACCTAGCATACTATACTAAGTCTTCGTTCTTCAGCTCGTAGTCGTTTCTTCTTTCTTTTTGTTGTGAATATGTTTATTTGATCTTTTAGGCTTTGGCTTGAGAGCATTGTTCTTTTGGCCTTTCACGTGCGATCTTTGCCTTCTTGTGAAACTTGCCTCCTCGTGACTCCATGTTCCACACACTTATGTCTTTTTGTTGAATTCTCGAAAGCTTCAGAGTTTGGTACATCGGAAGACTTCATTTTGCACTTTCTTGAATTTTGCTGAACTTTGATGCAGAAAAACATAAGCATGTGGGAACGACTTCTACAGGTACACCGCAACACCACCGTCTTCAACTGGTACACAGCAACGCCACCGTCTTCAACAGGTACACAGCAACGCCACCGTCTTTAACAGGTACACAGCAACGACACGAATAAAATGGCTTTGACATTTTATTCTAATTCGGTAGCATTTTACCTCCGGTCGGTGAAGACCGTTGGACGATATTAGATATCGTACCCGTGACAGATAGTTTCAATTAAGTAACTTACTGACAGGATTTCGCGGGTAAACCCGTTCTCTTTATTCGACCGTCCAAAGCTGACTGCGAACATAAAGAGTGAATCACTTGGATAAATTATCCTTGTGATTTGAAGCCGTCAATTCATGAAACCTGGAACAAGTGAATTTCAATTAAGATTTTCACCATCGTTGCTTTCCAGTTATCACGAGCTCAATTCATAAAGAATCTTGCACGTCACCTACCAAGTGCTATTTGATGTTAACACTAGAAGGATTTCCACTCGTCACTGTGATCAATAAAGAGTCACTCTGAGTGTTCTGGCAAGATCGTATGATAATGCGTAGAGGCCTGGAACGAGTTTAAGTTCAATTAAGAATTAAACCACTGTTTCTTTCCAGTTTTTCACAAGATTGGTTCTAAAAGAACCGCACGTGTAACCTACCATGAGCTTGTTTGATGTTGGCTCAAGCAGGATTTCCATCTTCATTGTAATACTTACGTATTACTCGGATGTTCTGGCAATATTACAGGAATACTGCGTAGGACTCATGAAAATCTCTTACTTTTCACAGTGTGTGAGAAAGCAAGGAATAAATGGAAAGTGTCCTAATGAGACTTTTGATGATCTCTTGGCTCTAGACTCGATAGTGCGTTTTGATTTAGTGAGCGATGGCTGGAGCGGAGTGCCACCTTTTCAATACTAGTCTATTCGGAGTGAATAAACCAATAGATAACGTGTTGATCTCCGTGTGATTAAAACAAATTCCTTTTGAGAGATATTTGAGTTAGCTGGGAAGGGTTGTGCATTGCATCACTGGGTCCAAGACGTCTTTCTTCAATATCGAGAAAAATTAACAAAAATGTTCTCAATAGCATATGTATTGACCCGGTTTCTGCCTAAAGTTGTAAGGAGGGCTTCTTTCTTTACACCCTTTATCTTTACAATTCTTTTTCATTCTTCAACCCCTTCAATGCTTACCAATACGTCATAACTAGCACCTTGTTGTGATTGTTCCAGTGCTAGCTTAAGTACTTGGTCGGCATTCAGCTACGTTCACATTCTTTCTCCAACTTTCCTAGGACTTCTAATTCTATCTAGGGAATTGTCCTTGGGAAGATTCCATCGGCTCTGATGAATCATTGGACTAGACCTATTCCTACCACCCTTTTGTCACCACATTCGTCGTGAATTAAGCGTGTTTTGGGAAAGTATAGCCACCATGAAAAATCATTGAAAATCACCTAAAGTACTTGTGATATTGAAATCAAAAGTTTTGTACCTTAGGTGTTTTGTTCATCAAAAACACTCCCCCTTAACACGTGCTTTACACATATTAAGTTGGATAATCGTTAAGTCTTTTTCATCTTTTAGCCAAGTATCATTTAAGTCTCCTTAATCCCATTTTCTCCCCTTATCCAAAATGTTAACCATTAATATTTGGGATATTGAATGGATTAACCGGTCTTTGGGTAAAAAATGAAATCGATGTTTGGCCATAGAACATGTTAATGCTCCCCCTTAAATTAATAAGGGATAGTTGTAGTGCTTTAGTATGATATATTTTGAAATATTTAGAATTTCGTGAGAAATTCTTGAAAAATTATCATACCTTAACACTACATCAAGCCATAAAAGCACAATATTCACAAATTTACATATTCACAATTAAAAACCAATATAAAGTGGACCTGAAATGTACGACCCATTAGATGGATCGTTGCAGTAACTTGTGGTGCACCAAATATGGTCTACCACCAACGAATCTTTCTAATCTCCTCATCAATCTTCGTACAAGGGTTCTTGCTTCGGCAATTACGGCTGCTCTAGAATCTTGGAGTGCTTGTACTGTTGGATTAGTCATCGTATTTGCTTAAGATAAGACATAAAAGGTTGATGCACAAAAATATATAGATATGTAACATTATTACTTCTAAGCATAACACATTTCATCAAGTACTTATAACAGGCAAACAACTATCAATCAAATAACCCTTCATCCGGAACTCTTCATTCGGAAGTCTTCATTCAGAACTCTTCATTCGGAAGTCCTTCATTCGGAACTCTTCATTCGGAAGTCCTTCATTTGGAACTCTTCATTCGGAAGTCCTTCATTCGGAACTCTTCACTCGGAAGTTCTTCATTCAGAAGTTCTTCATTCGGAACTCTTCATTCGGAAGTCCTTCATTCGGAACTCTTCATTCGGAAGTCCTTCATTCGGAACTCTTCATTCGGAAGTTCTTCATTCGGAACTTCTTCATTCGGAAGTTCTTCATTCGGAACATCTTCATTCGGAAGTTCTTCATTCGGAACTTCTTCATTCGGAACTTCTTCATTCGGAACTTCTTCATTCGGAACTTCTTCATTCGGAAGTTCTTCATTCGGAAGTTTCATTCGGAACTTCTTCATTCGGAAGTTTCATTCGGAACTTCCTTCATTCGGAAGTTCATCCGGAACTTCCTTCATTCGGAAGTTCATAATCTTGTTCATCCGGAAGTTCTAAACGCAGCCTATTGATGATTATTCTAAGCACGATTGTGAGTTTTAAGGCATGCTAAGGCAACACAACATCTTCTAATGATATTCCGAGCAAAACCCATCTAAAACCCTAATCAATTAATCCCCAATTAGGCAAACGAACCCTAATTTGATAGAGTTGATTACCCGAATCAATTAACAGGATATAATGATGAATTAGACGAATTAAAAATCAAAGATTGATGTTTGAACCTTGTTTGATCGAATGAAACGGATTGGATTGGATTGATTGACAAGTCGTATTCTAAAGCAAGAACACTCATAAACCATTTAGCCAATTAAATTTCCACAAACACTTTTGAGAATCGTTTTGATGACAATGATGATTTAATATTTTCTCCCCCTTAAACGATGACCCGTTTTCTATTTAAAGAGCTGTAGTCATTGTTTAAAGAGTCAAATATTGATGAAAGCATTTCCAATTAGTATCTTGAAAAAAATTGATTCGTGGTGGCAATAAGATTTCTCTAATTTTGACAAATTAAAGCACTGAGACATACACTAACTCGTGTTAGACCAAGTTGTAAAGTAAACTTGATCCCTTTGCATGATTTGGCTTGTAAATCATGCCCGAGAAAATTAATTCCCGTTGTGAGCCAACGTTTTCCAAGGAAATACGTGAATTTAATATGAAAACCGGGTTGCAGTCTGAAATAACTACAAGCCATGATGGGCATGTTTTAAAAATGTTCAACTTTTATACGGACTCTATTTATGGCGTCGTGTCAATATTGATCGACATTTCTAAAGCCGTAAATATTACCGTACTAAAAGACATGCCCGTTTTAAAAACGAAAAATATTTTTGGTTTTTCTTGATTTTATAATTTTTATGGTTTTTCTAGGTTTTATGTTTTTTATGGATTTTCTTGGTTTTATATTTTTGTATTTTTCTTTTTGTGGTTTATATATTTACGATAATATACATGATCACGAACAAAGGATACTCTGAATAGTTTACCACCACTATTCAGCTGATTCTTCTGCCAATTCTTTGAGAGTCGCTGGAGTAAATGATTTCATGCCAAGCTTGTCAATCAAAAACTCGATTCGTCCTCGATCTAAGGCTTTGGTGAACATATCTGCCAGCTGATACTCAGTAGTGACAAAATACAGCTCGATCACTCCGTTCTCCACCTGCTCTTTAATGAAATGGTAACGAATGTCTATGTGCTTGGCTCGGGAGTGTTAAACATAGTTGCAGCAAAGGGCAATGGCGCTCTTGTTGTCACAATACATCGGGATTTTGTTGAATCCCAAACCATAGTCAGTTAGTTGTGATCTCATCCAAAGGACTTGAGCACAACATCCGGACATGGCGATGTATTCAGCCTCCGTGCTAGAAATTGAAGCGCTTTTCTGCCTTTTTGAAGACCAACTAATCAATCTGTCTCCAAGGGGTTGCACAGATCCAGAAGTGCTACGCCTCGTGTCTTAACATCCAGCATGATCGGCATCTGTGTATGATATTAAAGCAATAGAGGAATCTTTCGGATACCATAGACCACGATGAAGTGTTCCTTTTAGATACCGAAAGATCCTTTTCACAACATGTAGGTGCTTTTCGGTAGGCCGAGCCTGATACCGGGCACACATGCATACAGCAAATTGCAAATCAGGCCTGCTAGCAGTCAGATAGAGAAGGGTGCCGATCATCCCACGGTAAAGTTTTGGATTGACAATAGTATCATTCCTATCTTCATCTAACTTGGATTTCTCCACCATTGGAGTGTCCACGGGGTCACAATTTTTAAAGTTATATTTCTTTAAAGATTCTAGAGCATATTTGGATTGATTAATAAAGATGCCTCTGGGATTCTGAGAAATTTGTAATCCTAAGAAAAATGAAAATTTTCCCATCATTGACATCTGAAAGCGTGTGGACATTATCTTCTCAAAGCGATTTGACAATTCTATGTTAGTGGCAGCAAATATTATATCATCAACATAAATTTGTACCAGAATCATGTCGTTGTCCTCCTTGAGAGTGAATAGAGTGGGGTCCACCTTGCCTTTGGAGAAGCCTTCCGAAATGAGATATGTTGAAAGGAGATCATACCACGCGCGTGGAGCTTGTTTCAACCCATAGAGAGCCTTCTTAAGCTTGTACACATGATTAGGAAACTCCGTGCTAACGAACCCATACGGCTGACTAACATAGACTTCTTCCCTTAGTTCACCGTTCAAAAATGCCGTCTTCACATCCATTTGATAGACGATCATGTTCATATGAGCAGCAAACGCAAGGAATAGTCTAATGGCCTCCAATCTTGCAACAGGAGCAAAAGATTCTTCAAAGTCTATACCCAAGGCTTGTTTATATCCTCTTGCAACCAATCTAGCCTTATTCTTCAATACTGCACCCATCTCATCGAGTTTAACCTTATAAACCCACAACAAAGTAAGGATGTTAACCTTGTCAGGGAGAGGAACTAATTCCCATACATCAAGTCTTTGGAATTCATTTAGTTCCTCCTGCATGGCTTCAATCCAAGATGATTGAGTCATAGCCTGTTGCCAATTTTTAGGTTATTCCAAATCGTAGATGAGCATATTCCAAATCGTGATCAATAGAATCCTCTTCAACATCATTAGGCACAAGTAAGGGTGACGATTCAGGTGTAGTTTGAGAATCACTTGGTAAAGGTGCATCGGGTTCAATGTTAATGGAAGATGCATTAGATAAAGATTCATTAGCTTGAGCAACAACTTCAGGGATTGGAGCTATCACTACAAGTGCTGGAACTTCATCATTTGGGGGATCAAAGAATTCATCAAACAACGGTTGAAACAGTTTATCCCACTCGGGCCTTGTAGGTGGTAAAAATGATGTAGAAGTAGGATTATTGGGAACTAATCCGGAACTAATAGCACCGGTTCCCATCTCATGAAGCGCGGGTTCAGAGCTGCGTTGCTCATAAGCCATCGCTGTCAGCTCATCGAAATCTGCGTCCATAGTTTCTACGATCTTACCAAGACGACGGTTGTAAATTCGGTATGCTTTCTTGGAGGGTGAGTAACCAATGAAAATACCTATATCGAATTTCGGTTGAAGCTTACCCAAGTTCTCACTATTAATGTTTGGATAACAAAGAGCACCAAACACATGAAAGAATGAAACATCGGGTTTACGATCATGTATAAGCTCGTAAGGTGTTTTTCCATGGCGTCTCCGAATGATAGAACGGTTTTGGGTGAAACATGCAGTAGATATAGCTTCTGCCCACAAGAACAATGGAGCGTTCGCATAAATCAGCATAGTCCTAGCAGCTTCCATAAGCGTACGATTCCGTCTTTCAACGACACCGTTTTGTTGTAGAGTGCGTGCAGCGGATGTTTCATGTGAAATACCAACATCTTCATAGTAAGTCTGTTCCATTATTTGTATGAATACGGCGGACAGTAGTATTCAAACGTACCTGAATGAATTTCAGAAAAGTGATGATAGCCTTCGCTGCTTCATCCTTTGTACGTAGAAATCTAACCCATGTAAACCTGGAGAAATCATCCACAATAACAAGAATGAATTTCTTACCACTCACACTTTCAGTTCTCATTGGCCCACAAAGATCCATATGCAAAAGTTAAAGTTTTTCTTGATTGGTGTCTTCAGCTTTGGGCTTGTATGATTTCTTGGTACTTTTCCCCCTTGAACACGCGGAACATAAATGATCCTTGTGAAATTTGAGCTTTGGAAGACCACGAACTAATTCGTTTTTAGCCAGATGATTAATAGCATCAAAGTTGAGATGAGATAATCTGCGATGCCATAACCATGACTTGGTCTTAGATGCTTTAGAGAGAAGACATATTGGAGAGGCGGCCATCATATCGTGTAGGGACAACGTATAAAGATTTGCACCACGAGAACCCTTCAACAAGTCTTTTCCTTCCAAGTTACGGATGAAACAAGTATGTTGTCGAAAAGCAACCTCTAGGTTGGAATCACAAAACTGTCCTACTGAAAATAAGTTATGACCAAGACCTTCTACATAGTATACCCTTGAAATCGTAACGTTTCCAATCTGATATTCACCATACCCCATTATCTTTGCTATATGATCATTAACGAATTTAACCGTTCCAAGAAACTTGCTGACGAAATTTCGGAGCATCGAGCGATCTCCGGTCATATGCTTTGAACAACCGGAGTCCAAATACCAGAGGATGATTTGGACCACCTGAAAATATCACCAGACGAGGACAAGGTAGAGGTATCGGAATCTGAATGTTCCTTGTTATTAGCAGGTACAGATTTAATAATCTTAGATTTGCTAACTTTAGGTTTCTTAGATTTCCTAGCGTTCTTCTTCCTAGTTGGTGGTGTAGATTCTAGTTGGCTTAAATCCTGAGGTATTTCTTCACTGATAGGCACTATAGTGGGGGCTGACCTAATTAAAGGGCGCTGTTTCCATACTTTAGTGCTAGTGTGCCTAATTAAAGGACGCTCAGACCTAACCTCAATGGATGCATTCCTAGTTAAAGGGCACATTGTTCCATCTAATGTAAAGGTCCTACCAGTGGGACGCCATTGCTATCCAACTTGGGCACGAGTTCTACCAGTTGGCTTCCATTCAAGATCATTCCTAATGGCATTCATTTCATTCACATGATCAATAAGACACAAATCATGACGTTGGGAAAACATACATTCATTACAATTCCAACATTTAAAATCAGAATTCACAAATGGTTTAGGCTTCTGCACAGGCGCAGAGCTTTTAGTCTTAACATGATTCTTTTTATTTAAAACTGAACTAACATTCCTATGGTGAGCTTCTACTTTCTTCTTTTTGGTACTACTAGTGGAGGGCTTGATCTTATCTTTCTTGAGTGGCGATCCTTTAGCCTTAGTAGTCTCTTTTAATCCTGTAGAAGGCAAAGTGGGAACATTAGCAACAGATTTTAAAGGTGCCTTACTTGATGGTGCCAATGACGGTTTTGCTCCTGGAGTCTTATTAAATGGAGTTACAGCAATGGGTCGATTAGTGAGTAGTGCAGAACCTGGTTTACCTATGTATTGCAAATATGCTAAGCAATATTGAACTCGCTTAATGTATTCATGAGCTGAGTAATAGTAGCTACTTGAGGGATCTAAGGCATAAAGATCGTCTAAAATATCCCTAACAAGATCTACATGCTTAATTGCATTCCTCATATAATCATCGTAGGTAACCGAGTTTTTCTTATGGAGCGGGTTCTTATAGAGCACTACTGACTTGGTTGTTGGAGCACTAGTGGACGGTGCAGAGTCGGTAGCTAAGTTATCAACAACTTCTTGTCGGGTGAGAAGAAGTGTCTCTTTTAACTCGGCCAAAACCATGTTTTTGTCAATGAGCAGGATGTTTAAGTCAGAGATTTCCTCACATTTTTGATTCAATTGTTCAACATAAGATTGTTGTTGTGCCGCATTAAAAGCGAAGCGTTCTTCTAGTGAACCATAAAGTTTGGACATTCCCTGTCTTGCACGATCCATCTCCTCTAGAATAGACGAAAGTCTAATTTCTAAGTCCTGGTTTTTAGACTCTGTAGCCTCTAGTTCCAATTTAATGTTTCATTTGATGACACATCTCTCTTCAATCTCATAATCTCTTCCTCTAATGCCTTAACTATTGCAATCATCTTGTCACTCGTCTCAACACCGTTTTCACAACTATTTGTTATCAAAAGATCCTCATTTTGAGTTTGTTGTTTTAATTCTAAAGATATACAATGTTGTTCTAGTTGATTAAAGCGTTTTGAAAGTAAACTGTAAGAATCTTGTAGCTTTAAAAACTCAGCGTTAGATTCGTGACAAGAATGATTATCTACCTCATTTACAGTATCAACAACATTTACAGAGAGATCACACACATCATCACATATATTCACAGCATCACATTTAATCATAGCGGATGTAACCTCATTCGAATAATTAACATTTACAGTAGTAAGCACATCACACGAAATTACTTGGGACAAGAATCGGTCATATTCGGATAAAATCTTTTCCTTTTCAATTAGTTGTAGTTCGTAAGCGGTGTCCATTTCATAAAACACTTTTTGAACTTCTCCAATTTCAAACTCAAGATTTTCCTTAAGAGATGCAAAACTTCCTTTTAGACTTTCGACAAACGGATTGATGTCATTCTTAAACACCTCGTTCATGTGTTCGAAAGCCCATTCTCCGGCGTGTAGGCCATTTGAAGTCGTACATTCCAAAATGACCTTGTCAAAATTAGTAAAGTATTGATTAATCTCTTTCAAGTTTAACCATACAGTGCTAACAGGTGGAAGATCCTTTGGAATTTCCTTAGGACCTTCCATTTTGACAAGTGTAGGAAGTGTACTAGGGTTTTCTTCATTCAACATGTAGGTTGGTGCTGTAATGAGATCTTTGTCCATATGGAAGCGAATTCTAAAGTCCGTTTTAGCAAGCTCCTGATTCATTTTAAAATAATCACAATCGGGATATTTTGCAAAATTGTATGACCGATTCTCATCAACTAGATCCTTATTGGTGCGATCATCGAAAATAACAATCGGGTCTAAGACCAATCCTAATTGGGTTGCATTATAAAGTCTTGGACTATGGCTTAAAGCTTGTTTTGCATACCGTGGGTTAGGGGGAAGGCCTTTTTGACGTGATAAGTTAAATTCTCTAAACGAAGCATCAAATAAGTGCACTAGTTGAGAGGCAGCGTATTGTCTTAAAAGCAAATAATCTAGACTTCTGATCTTATTTGCCGCATTAATTTCCATTTCATTCTTCTTAGACTCGAGTAATTCAAAATCCGTTTGAAGTTTTTGAAAATTAGTGACCACTAACTCTTTTTCTTTAAGTTCATTAGAAAGATCTGCTCTTAAGGTTTCAATTTCTTGCAAATGACCCATTTGTTTGTTTCGAAAATGATCATACTCGGGATTTGTTAGAACACTAGACGAAGGCACTAATTCCAAAGTTTGAACTTTCTCGTTGCTTAAGGCAAGCTCATCAAACAAATTCTTATTCTTAGCTAGGGTTTCTAAGAGTGTAGCATTCATTTGGCTAAGTAATGTAGCAGGAACCATGACCAAATCTTGTTGAGCAGGGGTATGTGTATGCGAAATGGCTCCCGGTTGTGATTCACTCAAATTCTGGGGACTCACATTGATATTACTATCATTGATTGTCTCCTCATTTGAAAGACTCACCACCGAAGACTCATTCGAATCAGCACGCTCTTGCACAACTTGATGTGGTTGAATACTAGCATCAGTGGTATTAATAAGTACCTCAGATCTCTTTTCTGGACCTAAGCTGGAGATAGTTGCCATAAGAGTTGCCTTTGCAGATTGAAATTCATCACAGTCTGAGTCATATGCATCAAGATCATCTGCTTGGTATGCTGCATTCTGTGTGGTGACAACATCTTGTTCAGCAATCCCTGGATCAGCAAGAAATGCAAGCTCCTCTTCATTAAGTTCCCTTCCTTGTGCCTGAGCATTCACCAGATAAATCTTCTCTGCAAACCATTGACCATCCCTTCTCCTCTTGGGTTTCTTGCAATCCCTGGACATGTGACCTTCTTCCTTGCAGTTGTAGCATGTAATCATTCTCAACTTGCCTGTGGAATTAGCCCGTGGAGGAGTGTTGACCATTGGAGAAGGATTGACCGTGCGAGCATTGGTAGTTGATGTAGTAGGTCTCCCCTGATAAGGTTGAATAGGTTGAACCATTACCCTGCCATTCTCAATAGTAGCTTGTTGGCGAGAATTGGATGAATTCCTGAGCTGATTGTTAGTAGGAGCTGATCCTCTAAATCCTCGTTTGCTTAAAGTCCTTGTGAGATAAGCAGACATAGTGGCTAACACTTCAACTGGACCAGTTCCTTGTTTGAATTCAGGAATGGGGACTTCATCATCATCACAATACAGTGCTTGGTCTTATTGAGCTGCATAAGCGCTAGAAGGAACACTCATGTGGTCAGAGTAGCTTGATGGATATGCTGCATTCTCTTGATAAGAAGAATATGAAGATTGAGCATAAGGTGTAATACTTGCTGGGTGATGTTGCGAAGCATAGTGTGGTGAAGGTGCATTAAACCGATATTGTTGCTGATGTGAGGTGGGTGGTTGCGGTAGAATCGAGTATTGGGGGAAGGTTGGTGTCATGTAAGGTGATGGATGATAGGCTTGATGTCCCAAGATATAAGGAGTGTTGTTGTGTGACAAGCTTGGTTGATTCGCCATCAAAGCTAAAGAATCAGGGTACATACCTCGAGGCGAACGGTGCATGATCACATGTTTCTCATGCTGCTGAAGAAAAGCATATAGTTGATCCAAATTGCACTTATGCAAATCCCTGGTTAACTTAACATCGGTAATATACTCACCCCATTCAGCTTGAGGTAAAGTATTCAAAAATTTGGTGTTAACCTGGAATGGAGCAATCACGAGATTGTATACATTCAGATCATTCATGAGAGTAGTGAATCTGAAGTAATAGTCGTAAAGCGTTTCCCCTGGGTTGTACGTGAATCTATCAAACAGATCATACAACTGACATTCCCTTTCCTGTTTGGTAAGAGACGTACCTTGTAGCAACACCTTTAGACGTTCCCATAAATCCTTTGCCACCGTATACTGACTTACCATTCGATAGATGTCATGTGGAAGAGCTTGGAGAATGGTTTGAAGAGCCTTTTCGTCTGCATCGGCAACAAGTTGTTGAGCTGGTGTAAGTTCTTCAAACTCCCTTGGTCGAGTCACATTGTTAACCACGATGGTACCATAGTCAAGTGGACCATTTAAAATTGAATTAACCATAAGCCTCCCATATACTGGTTTTCCCTTAAGGTAAGACATCATCCGGCCTTGCCATGCTTCAAAAACTTCTTTGATGAGCATTGGAGGGCGATTATCCGTTCCCGTAATGACGGAAATATCTATAAGGGATGTCATCTGAGGCATTACTGAATTCGGATTCATTTTGTTCACTTCAAAGAGACAAAGATTATCGGTTGATCGAGCAATGAAGTAAAGCTTGTGAATTATGTTGAGTTTTTGTTGTAAGAAACCAAGATTAAATCCTCTAAAAAATCGTCGAAAAAACAAGTAAAATATCCCTTGATTCGGAACTTTTGTTGATTCGGAAGTGTTGATTCGGAAGATTTTGGCTTGGAATACCTTGATTCGGAACTTTTGGTTCGGAAGACTTGATCCGGAACTTTCCCTTGATCCGGAACTTTTCCCTTGATCCGGAACTTTCCTTTGATCTAGAACTTTCCCTTGATCCGGAACTTTCCCTTGATCCGGAACTTTGCCTTGATCCGGAACTTTCCTTGATCCGAAACTTTCCTTGATCCGGAACTTTTGGTTCGGAACTTTCCTTGATCTGGAACTTTCTTGATCCGGAACTTTCCTTGATTCGGAACTTTTGGTTCGGAACTTCTTGATCCGGAACTTTCCTTGATCCGGAACTTTTGGTTCGGAACTTTTTGGTCCGGAACTTTTGTTGATCCAGAACTTTTTGATCCGGATGTTTTTGGTTCGGAACTTTACTGGGTAAACAGAAACTTGTTTCGTGATGAACAGTCGATCAAAAAGTGAAGATTAAACCCAGATTTTTACCAAATAACCCAAAAAGTTTTGTGATTTCTACAATAATAAGTAAAAACTAATACTTATCTACTAATCCCAATCACAAAAACACCAAAAACTCTAAGAATCAAGATGGATCTTCTTAAAGAACACTAATACAATCAAAAACTAAAAAACCACACAAATCATTACCTTAAATCACCCCATAGCTCTTGATACCAAATGTAAAATCTTGATAACCTATGAATCTATGAAGTGGGTTGATGTTTTCTAGAGAGAGAAACTAGAGAGAGAAACTAGAGAGAGAAACTAGAGAGAGAAAGTGAGAGAAACTATGTGTCTTTTTATTCAAGTGAAAACAAGAAATGAACAACAACCAACCCCTTTCCATGGTGGAAAGGGGTATTTATATCCTAGGCCCTTATTTGGGCTTGGGCCGACCCATGACAAGCCCATGGGTCGGTTTCTTACTTAACTTAATAAGTAACACTAACTACGAGCTATTACAACATTAATAATATTGTGGAGTGACCGATACTTCTAATATACGTAAAAACGTATTTCTAACAATAATTTTAAAAATCCATCAAAATTAAATTTTCACCACATTTTAATCATTCTTATATGACTAATATCACCCTAATATCATTAACAACAACATAACTAACTCATAACACATTTAAATGATCATACAAAAATTACCCACTCAAAATTCCATACATGCAATAATTAAAATATGAATATAATATCACTAACAACAATATATCATCATAAAAATGGATCAAACCTTCATGGATCATCATCAAAAATTTGAAGTTCTTGCATGTTGAAGATTTTTACATCAAAATGATCCTTGTTGAATTTGCAACATGGGATATTAATTAGTTTTCAAAGATTCAAAGTCGAAAAATTGAAAATCAAAGTGTTTATGATGGTGGTGGTGGACAGTTTTAGTAAGAAAAAGAGAGAAGAGAGAGATTTTGTAAGAACACACATTTACTATGTGTTTTAGCTAGTGGAATTTCCTTTTATAGTGGGGTGGAGGGGCTTGTTTTGCCAATTTGTGATAGTTTTGGTCCAAAATGCAATTAAATAGTTGAAAGGGTATAAAATGTAAATTGACAATTTTGAAAATATTTACGAGGCTCGGGTTTCGTAAAAATACTTTTCAAAAGTTAAAACGCACTCAAAATATGATGGTAATATATGATGCCGGTTCGACTTAATACGAACTTAAAATAAAAACGTCAAAAATATAAACATCGAGACAACAAATGATAAAACATAAAGTTTCGGGCATCCGTCGATATCGTGGTCACTAATAATCCTCGCTATTAGTAAAAGGATAAAAATAAACCTCTAACGTCGGTTTTAAATAAAACCATCAATCGTCATTTCATTCAACTCATTAAAAATTTCAAAATTATTCGTAAAAATAATATTATATAATATTAAATAAATGACCTCGGGTTTGGGTTGTCACAGTTATGGAGGTACCATAACCATAACACTAGAGTCACTAATGTTATGACTTCACCACGGCGAAGTCATAGCTCGTGGCGTCACTTTTTGTTATTTGGCCTTTATTATTATTTATTATCATGTGGGGCGTATGGGTGCATCCTAGTTATAGTGTCAATCAGGATTTCATGGTGAATGTGGTGTGTGCCTTGCATCCTTCACAAGGAGCCGATCCCTCCTACCCATTACCATATTAATTAGAGGCATCCCCTCTAATTTACATGACGAGGTCACCCCTCCAAGTATTCATGCACGTTGTTGACCTCATGACCTATATTGGCTTTTGGTATATTAAACTAATACAGATTTTCATAAGTAAACATAAGCTATGGTTTCAGAACTAAAACCAGTAAACATGTTATACGTCTAGGTTTCCCAGGACTTATTCATTTCCGCTGCTTTCATGCTTTATATGATCTTATTATGCTTTCATTATTCTATGCTTTCCATGTTTTATTGTATATCCGTGCACTGGGCGTTATGCTTAGCCATTTTCCATTTCCATTTTCCGAAACGGCAGGTACCCAAGGTCGCAAGTAGGATGTCAAGAGTATGTGCATTCGGATGGAAGCTATCCAACCTTCTATATCTTTTGCATTTATCATACTTTATCTTACTTTATTTCTTGTTGGATATTGTTTAGTCCTTTTCCTTTACAGTACTTATATGTGCTTGTGTTGAGTTACTTGGACTACCGATGTTTGTTTCCAGTCTTTCCATTTATGGTCATGAATGTTTAGACATTTACCTTGCATGCTTTGATGACACGCCATATATTACTGTGATATTTCATTTTAACAAATGGGGTGTTACAATTATGGTATCAGAGCCCAAGGTTTCGACCTGTAGCTCTATAAAACATGCCCTGTGACTTACGGGTAGTTAACACCGTCTTCCTAGAACTGACAGTTGGTTTTCATGCATTCATTTCGTTTCCATTTCATGTTTTCATTTCATGCATTCATCTCATTGTCGCAGGAATTTTGACTAAGTAATGGTTGGTACAGGACTGGCCCTATTTATTCACATGTGTTTTATCGAAGCATTTTATTTGTTTAGTGGTCCGACCCATAGGCGTCCACACTTGCCTTTTGTTTTGTGAACCGACCCATAGGCGTTCACTCATGGACACATCATCATATTTAATTGATCATGCATTTTAAAAATGTTTTATGCATCATAAAAATAAATTCATGTTTTATACATTGTCCATGCATTTTTCTATTCATGCCATATTTTACCAGACTCATTATTTATGTTGAATTTTGTTTTAAACTGTTAGATGGTGAACACACGCAATGCTCAAGAATTGGATGCAACTGTCAATGAAGCTTTGCAAGCCCTCCTTCCCTAACTTCGCAATGAAATCAGGGACGAAGTTCATGCTTAAGTCCAAGCTCAGGGCATTCAGTTCGGCCCTCATCCTCTGAACCACAACAATCCTCCACATCCACCGCATGTTACCCTTATGACTTGGTTGGAGTGATTCAACAAACAGAGACCCCGTTCGTTTGAACAGACTGACAGCCCCAACAAGGCTGAAGCTTGGATTTCTCATATTGAGAAGATATTTGATGCGATGGGTTGTGATGCCATTTTCAAGGCAAGACTGTCTTGCTATAAGTTTGAAGGTGATGTGCTACAGTGGTAGAAGTCAGTCAAGCAGTCCAACGGTGGTGATGATTGGGTTGCACTGCTGACATGGGAACAGTTTAAGGAGCTCTTCCTTAATCAGTACTTCCCGTATTCTGAGCAGGAGAAACTTATGAGGGATTATCATAATATCCGACAATTTGCTGGGGAGAACAGCAATGAATTTATGCAGAGGTTTCTCCGTTTGGCTGGTTTCTTGGGTGCAGAAGCTGCTACTGCTGAGGAACAAGCTAAGAAGTTTCGTTGGGCTCTTCGCACTTGGGTTGCCAACTGTTTGGTTTGTGCTACGTTCACTACAATGGCACCGGTGGCCGATGCAGCCTGAAAGCTTGAGATGCTTCAGGAACGAGAGGAGTTTGGTGATGATCGATTAGTGAAGTGGTATATTCAATAACCAAGTGTAAACCATTCATCTCTTTCAGTATTTTAATTTTCATATCCTCCTCTGTTCAACTTTATATTTCAGACAGAAGACTGATGACCAGAAACCTACGGTCGCTCAGCAGCAATCATCTAAGGGAAACAGTTAAACCAACGACCGTTCTGGTTCAGATAGGCGTGGCGGTAAAGATAATTACCGTAACAATGCCAATAACTCGAACAACAACAGATCATTAGATTTACCTTATTTTATGATTTAGCTGTGACAATCTAACATTTTCAGGTAGTGAAATATTTTCTCGTATAATATTTTGAAACTTATTTTTGTGTTGGTTGACGAACTCACAATTTACGGATTTAAATTTGGGCTTACATGCATAATTTGGCGTCTTTTATGACTAAACCGGAAACCTTAGCATTACGTATTTACATTTTTGAACTCCGTTTTTGATGAGACAAATTTTATTGGATTCGTTTTGTGATGTTGATTCATAATTTATAAAAACGTTTTTCGTAAAACGACCCGAGGGAACGCAAATCGAGAAAACTAGAATCGAGAAATACTCGTAAACTAGTGAGATGGGACAAAATACATTGTCCCATCCCACTAGCTTAAATGGGACGGCACACATGACACCACATCTTAGGATGTGGCATCATGTTAGGTAGTTTATTACAAGTGTAAGCCAAGCTTACTCTTTAAGCTACTCCTTCCACTTCCTAACTCAAAACTAGCAACTAACTCATTTCCACCATTTACTTACATGCAAACTCTCTCAAATCCTCTCAAAACCCCACCCCTTGCCGTCCATATTCAAGCTACAAACACCCCTTTTGATCTTTTCTAGCAATGAAATACATGTTTACTAGCTCTATCATGGAGTTATCTTGAAGCCTTGATCATTTGGTGGCCATATTAACAACATTGGAGGTGATTTTCTTGTGTCCTAGGGCTGATTTCCCAACTTATGTTCTTGGTGTTTGATGATCTTGGAGTTACTTGTGATGTTCATCAAGTTCTTGTCTTCCAAAAACAAGAAATACACTTGGTTGGTAAAGAAGATCATCCTCTCCATTTTTCTCTTGTTATTTTGTAAAGAACAAATGAATTTTCTTTCATTTTGTATATGTATATGATGTATATATGATGATAAAAATGTTGTGTGGGGATCAAGTGTTGATAGATATGCTTAAAAAAGTTAATAACTATAAGAAATGAGGCTAAAATCTTGATTATTTAGTTGGCTGTATAAAAACAGTATGTAACTAAAACATGAACTGATAAAATTGCATGGTATGATCCATTTACAGTAAGTACAAGATGTTATACACATGTGAGAGTTGGCCATGCAATGAAATCAATATAATGAGTGATATATGATCAAAACAAGTTAGGTGTTCTAATTTGAATAAGCAGTTTTGTAGGGATTGTTAAGGCAAGATGAACTTAAAATGAGCAGTAGCTATAACTAAGTTAAATGTAGAACATAATATGAAGAACATTTCACCCAAAAATGAGCTTCTAAATCATTATATAACTCTAGATATGGTAAAAATGGTGAACATGAAGATAAAAATCAGATTTTAAGAATTAATGTTTATTATTATTATATAAGCACTCAAATTTTATTGTATAAAATGTAAAATAAAAAAACCCACTAACTTATAAAACTTATTTATATAAATATATAAAAGGTTAAATAAATGAATAACTTATAAAAATGGTAGTGGAATAATACTTATAAGTAATAAAAACTATAAACTTGATTTTTACGACTTTTTCGGCTATTACCGTAAAATTAACGTTTTTCGCCAATTAAAACTTAGACGACCAAACCCGTCTAATGTAAAGTTTATAAAAGTCATATACTGATGTATAAGTAACTAATACAAGTAAAAACCGATAAAACCCGAACTATAAGAAATACGGACATTAACGAGCTAACTAAACATATTGGACTAATAATTGGACTAAATAAGATAAATACTTGTAAAAAGAACTTATTGGGCTTAAACCATTTGGGCCCAACATGGAAAGTATATATACTGATAATATAGGTATAAAATGGATTAAAACAAGTTAAAGAACTTATACTAAGATTATTGGACTTAAAATAGGTAAATAGATAAAACTAGCAAACTAGTAAAACGTTACCAAAACGTAAACACTAAAATGAGTAAACAAGGATGTATAAACCCACTTGATCATCATCATATGTACAAAATCATCATATGTATATTGTTATTTTGATAAAAGTCATTGGAAAAGAGTCTATGACCGATTATTATTTATATAGGTTTCCGTGACCGAAGCACGCCCGTAGCCGATAATCCGCCTTTCATTATCAACATGAGTTCATAGCCTCGCACTCTTTTAAATGTTTTATAAAATGATTTGTAAACCCGCGTGGGAGATAACATGCTAGATTTTATAAAAATAGAACACAAGTAGTACCGATGGTATGCTTAATGATATGGACCCGAATGATGCTATGACCCTATAAACGAGACTAAAAGGATTATTAGTAGTTAGGTTATGTCACTTAAAGTCCCATTAGCATGAATTATGAACTACCAGGTTTTGGTAGACGCTTATGCATTTGATAGTACTATTTGGGAACGATCACCCCAGTTCGCGCCTTGACGGTTGATCCCCGTCGTACCACATTGATTGGTAAGCGAATTTATGTGTAACACCCCCACAATTGTTATGCGCAGCGGAACTACAACAATGGGTGCTACACAGTATTCATTGCACACAAGAGATATCAAACGACGCTAAAAAGACGTCATCTTAAAAATTCAACATTTAAAATTGTTAGATGATACATGTCCACAGTTTTTCCAACCCCAAATAGTGCACAGAGTTTAGCGTTTCGGTCCCCATGAATCTCAACCCCAAAAACTTCAGTTTTACAACCACATGACATTAAACATAAAAATTGTTTAAGTAGAAAAGGAGGGAAAAACAAGCGGACACCAAGCCGATCACACAACATCCATCCCATGCATGCTCCATCCTACTGCTCAGCGGTTACCTGAAATACATGCCAAAATTTTGGTCAACGAAAACGTTGAGTGGAATTCATAGGTTTTTCAATCCATTTGAACGTATATATAATAAAAACCATTCGTGATCATTTATAGTCTTGTCGATCAAACAAACTATAATCAGGATACTGACAATTGTGTTTAAGCTCATGACACTAATCCGTTAACTCAATCACCCGCGTAAATATACCGGCATGATTCAGATGAAACCAGTGCCCCTCTAAAGGCATCAGTTGCAATTATACCTTATTTCTCATACAAAATAATCTACCGCAGAACTTACTATAAGTACAGCTTCTCGGCTAGCATTGGGTCGTTAACCCCGTAGTACTACAAATTGCATAAGCGGCTATTTCCCCCTTCGCAAGGGCAAGACAATAGTTAATAGTTCATGAATTTAGGGACTTTTGCAACTTTGGTACTCAACACAATTTCTAAGGCAACTTTCGGGTCTAACAATCATTCATGATATACGTTCCTTTTAAAAACTAGCATGCATTTCCCTCGCGGGTAAAACAATTTGAAATAATATAAGCGAGGCTATAAATTCACACCTTAGATATTAAGTAGTCGGTAGTTCGAGGAGTGATCACTGACGATGTTACGGATGCCCGGGTAAATCAACACCTATCACAAATAACGCGTAATGAGTAATCTCATTTAAATACTTACGGTACTGTATAAAATACTTATATATAAGTCACTTAAGACCAATATAACTCACGCCAAAAACAAAAACAACAAGTATCATTCATCTTATACCATTCATTCTTATAACCTACGTTGTCCATTTTTACACGTTCTCGCCGGTACTTGACTAAAGTACGGGCTGTTTTACCTTATTAAACCATGCTTATAAAATTTGATAAAATTTCCAAAAATCCTATATGACCTGTAAATAACATGTTTTTAAGTCCAACAAAAGTTTTCACTTTTACGACCCGTTACGCAACTCATTTCCATGACTACATTTTACGGGCTGAAATTGCGCTTCGACCAATTTTGACCACTTTGACCTATATGAAAAATACCTTTGACTTTCTTGACTCATAAGTCAACATATAGACTCATTTGTACAGGTTAGGGACCAAGTTTTGACCCTTGATCATTCACCAAATTATACTTGTGACCCTCGGGATTTGACTAAAACTTTACACAAATCCGGATTGTGAAAGTCCTCGTCTCCCGGTACCCGATCTTTAAAATGTCATAACTTTTAGCTCGTTTTGAGTCACGGGCTCTACCTTATACCAAATTAAAGCTAGAAAAACCCTCTATCACTATATTTAGTTTTCAAGACTTGAAACAAAAATCATTTTTCCAAAATAGACCAAATGTTTCTGCCTAAAAATGACTATACCAAAAACATGCTTAGACTCGATTCCAAGACTTCTAACCAACACTAAACATCATCCTAAGACTTCCCAAACATATCCTAACATCAAACTTCCATCCTACCCCTATTGATCAACCAATCTCAATATCAAAATCAAAGAAAAATACACATGCAAGTAGTAACACCTATGTAAATCATCATAAAACAAATAACCAAACACAATAATAACATGCATGATCAACAACCACCATGGCTCCCCAAACACCCCCCCTTTGCCGTGGGGTTTGGGTGACCAAATCACCACAACCAAATTAATTTTGGTGGGTTTTCATGGTGTTTATACTTCCATAACACTCAAAATTAACATGCATTAGCTCAAATAGCCACAAAAACGAATTTTGGATCATATGAAAAATCTTGAAAAATTTTTATCAATGCATGTTGGATTTGATTACATGAATAGGTGGGTAATGACCAAACTAAGCGTGGTCTAACCTTAGATTTTTGAAAAATCAAGTAGAAAAGATTTTTGGTGGATTTTTGTGTGTTGTGGGTGTGACCGTGGGTTTAGAGAGAGACAAGGGAGGGAGTGTTTGATTTTTCTTGTGAAATGTTGTATGTGTTTGTGTGTTTGTCCACTTTGCCCCTTTTTGATAGTTAGGAGGGACCTAAGTGCAATATTGGGCTTCTTTTGTCCTTAAATAGAAAACAACCTCAAAACTTGCGGGTTTGACTCATTTGTCAATTTTGAAAATTTTACGGGAGTCGGAAATCTTCCCGAACGCTCCAAAATATTTTTGGGATACTTTAAATGTACTTGGAAGGCTATAAAACTCACACGACTCAACTTAACACGAACCGTAAATAAAATTCTCGAAAAATTACATTATCGATAAATCGTCAAAAATTATATAAAATTGGGCATCTCTCGGGATCGTAATCGTCATCGTCCTTCTCAAAACGTCAACCGTAAAAATTATAACCTCGAACATCGGTCTTAACCAAAATACTTATAATTATAGAAATTAAAATTTATCAAAAATTTCAAAAATTAGCGTAATTTAGGGTATCGTTAATGACCTCGATTCTAGGGTGTCACATCCACCCCTCCTTAAAGAGAGCGACGTCCCAGCGCTCGCCTCTTCTTGGGCTCACATTTCGTCTTACTGGAACAAATGAGGATACCTTTCCTTGAAAAAGTCCTCACGTTCCCAGGTGTATTCCGGTCCACGCTTAGAATTCCATCGGACCTTCACAATAGGAATCCTACTATGCTTCAACCGCTTGACCTTCCGGTCCATGATTTCCACAGGTTCTTCCACAAAGTGCATTTTGTCGTCTAGTCGAATCTCGTCCAAAGGAATCACCAATTCCTTGTCCGCCAAACTCTTCTTCAGGTTCGATACGTGGAACGTGTCATGAATAGCACTAAGCTCGGTCGGCAATTCTAACTTGTACGCTACTGGTCCAATTCGTTCAACGATCTTAAACGGTCCAATATACCTCGGACTCAACTTTCCTTTCTTTCCAAAACGAATTACACCCTTCCATGGCGATACCTTGAGCATAACCATATCTCCAACTTCAAACTCCAACGGTTTCCTTCGGTTATCAGCATAACTTTTCTGTCGGCTTCTCGCAGCAAGTAGTCGGTTCTTGATCTGCACGATCTTCTCTGTCGTTTCTAATACCATTTCGGGTCCAGTCAATTGACTTTCCCCTACTTCACTCCAACACACGGGCGATCTACACTTCCTTCCATACAATGCTTCGAACGGTGCTGCTTTGATACTCGCATGATAACTATTATTGTACGAAAATTCCACTAGAGGCAAGTGGCGTTCCCAACTTCCTCCAAAATCAATCACGCATGCTCGGAGCATGTCCTCCATCGTTTGAATCGTTCGTTCACTCTGGCCGTCAGTTTCCGGGTGATAAGCCGTGCTTAAACTCAGTTCAGTGCCCATCGCACGTTGAAGCGATCTCCAAAATTCCGACGTAAATCTACTGTCGCGATCCGAAATGATCGATAACGGCACTCCATGTCTACAGACGATCTCTTTCACGTACACGCTGGCGAGTCTTTCCATGCTGTCCGTCTTCTTCATAGGTAAGAAATGAGCAGATTTCGTTAACCTGTCCACAATTACCCATATCATATCGCATCCACTAGGAGTCCTAGGTAAACCCGTCACAAAATCCATTGCGATTTTCTCCCATTTCCATTCTGGGATTTCCGGTTGTACCAACAATCCAGATGGTTTCTTATGTTCTGCCTGAACCTTCGCGCAAGTCAAACACTTACTGACGTAACGAGCAATATCTGCCTTCATATTCGGCCACCAATAGACTTTCTTCAGGTCGTGGTACATCTTATCCGATCCAGGATGTATCGAATACTTCGACTTATGCGACTCATTCATAACCAATTCTCGAACTCCAGGCTTTCCTTCCTCAGATGGACACAATGGTAACCAAATCCGGTTCTCAAAATATCTTAGTCCGTCAGATCTAATCACGAAAATAGGTTTCAACATTCGTCCCAAGTTCTCGGCTTCAACATTCCCTTTCATCAATCCTCTCTCCTGAGCCTTCAGTATGGTTTCGGTTAAGTCAACGCTCTCACTCATCACTAAAGCTCTAACCCTCAAAGGTTTCTCCCGCTCCTTCCTACTCAAAGCATCCGCTACAACATTCGCCTTCCCAGGGTGATAGCGAATTTCACAGTCATAATCACTTAGTAGTTCAACCCATCGTCTCTGTCGCATATTCAACTCCTTTTGATCTAAAATGTGCTGCAAACTCTTGTGATCAGTGAATACAACACACTTTGTCCCATACAGATAGTGTCTCCACAGCTTCAACGCAAACACTACCGCGCCTAATTCCAAATCGTGCGTCGTGTAGTTCTCCTCGTTCTTCCTTAATTGCCTCGACGCGTAAGCTATCACCTTCTCACGTTGCATTAACACTGCTCCGTAACCCTTACGAGACGCATCACAATACACTACGAAGTCTTCGGTTCCTTCAGGCAATGATAAAATCGGCGCGGAACATAACTTATCCTTGAGCGTTTCGAAAGCAAGCTCTTCCTCATTTCCCCATTCATACACCCTATTCTTCTCGGTAAGCCGCGTCAATGGTTTCGCAATCAACGAAAATCCTTCAATAAACCTTCTATAGTACCCAGCTAAACCCAAAAATTGTCGAACTTCAGTCGGCGTCGTCGGTGCTGACCATTCCCTGATTGCTACGATCTTAGCAGGATCTACACGAACTCCCTTACTATCAATCACATGACCTAGAAACTGCACTGATTCCAACCAAAACTCACACTTAGAGAATTTTGCATACAGCTTCTCCTTCCTTAACAACTCCAAAATCTTTCTCAGGTGCTTCTCGTGCTCCTCCTTACTCTTAGAGTAAATAAGTATGTCGTCGATGAAAACAATAACAAACTTATCTAGATACGGCTTGCACACGCGATTCATAAGATCCATGAATACAGCAGGCGCGTTAGTCAACCCAAACGGCATCACTCGAAATTCAAAGTGTCCATACCGCGTACGAAAGGCAGTTACAGGAATATCCTCCTCTCTTACACGCAGTTGATGATACCCTGATCTTAAATCGATCTTTGAGTATACACTGGACCCTTGCAATTGATCGAACAAATCATCAATCCTCGGTAATGGGTACCGATTCTTAACCGTCAGCTTATTGAGTTCTCTATAGTCAATACACATTCTAAACGAACCATCCTTCTTCTTTACGAACAACACTGGCGCTCCCCAAGGTGATGAGCTCGGCCTAATAAATCCTTTGTCCATCAACTCCTTCAATTGATCCGATAACTCCTTTAACTCAGATGGTGCTAAGCGATAAGGTGCACGTGCAACCGGCGCAGCTCCTGGCACTAAATCAATTCGAAACTCGACCTCACGATTAGGCGGTAAACCTGGCAACTCGTCTGGAAAAACGTCCGGATACTCGCGAATAATTGGTACCTCTTCAATTCTCGCCTCTACATCACCATCGCTCGAAACCTGTGCCAAAAACACATCGCATCCGCTCTCTACGTACTTCATCATCTTCAAACACGAAATCACCTTCAAACGAGAAGTGCATTCGTCTCCCTTTACCGTCAAAACCCTATTCCTCAGCGGAATCTGCACCAATCTCTCACCACAGACGATTGTAGCACTGTGCGCCATTAGCCAATCCATTCCCACAATCACGTCAAACGATCCTAGCTCTATAGGCATCAAGTCGATTTTAAAAGCGTAGTTTCCTAACTTCAAGGTACACCCTTTCAGTATAGAATTCGTACTAACAATTTTTCCATCGGCTAATTCAACATTATAACTAGTCGTTAACAATACCGGTTCTCTATCGATATGACGACTAAATCTAACGTCTACAAAACTCTTGTCGGAGCCAGAATCAAATAAAATACTAGCATAACAAGCGTCTAGCAAAAACGTACCGGTAACCACATTGGGACCTTGTGGTTTATCAGCAGTTCCCACTTGATACACAGCTGCCGCATTATTTCCTCCCCGTCTGTTCCCTGTCTTCGGGCAATTTGCTTGCACATGCCCTCTTTCTCCACAGCTATAACATCCTCTCATCCTGATAGCATTAGCCCCAGTGGCTACTCCTCCCATTCGACAACTAGCAGTCCTATGACCTGCCTTTCCACACTTGCCGCATGCCTGCGGGCAGTTTCCAACATGATACAAGTTGCACTTTCCACAATGGGGGTTCACTTTCACACCTCTAGGGTTTGTCACGGCCCTCATTCCTTCGTTCCTTCTCTGATTAAACTGCTGATTACGGTTTGGCCCTTGGTTGTTTCGGTTTCCTCCTCGGTTCTGGCCTTGGGATTGATTACCTTGTGCTGCTTCCCATTTCCTTTTGTTACCCTCAGCAATGTAGTTCTGCTTGTCCTGAAGCTTAACGTCCATCAAAGCGTGAGCCATTTGAACCGCCTCGTCAAACGTTCCAGGTTTCGACGAAGTTGTTTCACCCTTGATGTTGCTAGATAAACCCTTAATATACTGCTTCATTTTCTTGGCATCATTGGCAAATATGTCCGGACACAAAAGACTTAACTCATTGAATCTCCTGGTGTAAGCAGCTATATCGTTGTTCCTTAAGGTCAAATGCCTCAATTCGTCCTCCAATTGCCCCAATTCCTCCTCTGGGCAAAACTTCTTGGTCAACAAAGCTTTGGTCGCATTCCACGTTCTCGCATTCGCCACAGCCAATCCCACCGTAGCTACCTGGGTGTTCCACCAGCTTAACGCATCATCCAGAAACGTAGCTGCTGCAAACTTTACTTTATCCGCCTCTGCACAACCACTGATTTCAAACGTACTCTCAACTTTTTCCAACCATCGCCTAAGTTCTAGAGCTCCACCCGTTCCACGGAACTGCGTAGGACCGCACTTCATAAAGCTTGAATAGGTACACACTCTCGGGCTCTTCTTCGGAATCCTCATTGTCGTCACTACTCATGCTGAAGTTATCCACCTCACTTTCGCCATTGTCGTTTTCCGGTCCTATTTCGTCTTCTGGAGCGATCCATCCATTATTATTGTCCGGCGGGTTCGGAGGTAACGGTCCCCCTTCGTGACCTACGACGTAATCGTTCCCGTTATCGTTGGGCGGTACCTCGGCCATTCCTGCAATAACAGCGAATTTCGGAGGGTACATAAGTAATTATACAATAATTATAAATATATGCATGCAAATGCAATGCAAAGGTGGTACATATGCCCGAAATGTAATAATATGATGCTCATGCATGATAAATATGAAAATTACGATGTCGGATATTTCACGTAAAATTTAACGTCTTCATATAGTAATTCCATACTTATATAATAATTACCCATATATATATATACTTTACTCAAAAGTATACGTCAAATGCCATAAATACAACAATAAATCTTACCGGAGCCATGCAGGATAGTTGTGTGTGCTTGGACCCTTTTTCTTACGACACCAAAAGTTATAGTTTAGGATTTTCAAAAACGACCTAGTTCTCTATAACTCGTGGCTCTGATACCAATCTGTAACACCCCCACAATTGTTATGCGCAGCGGAACTACAACAATGGGTGCTACACAGTATTCATTGCACACAAGAGATATCAAACGACGCTAAAAAGACGTCATCTTAAAAATTCAACATTTAAAATTGTTAGATGATACATGTCCACAGTTTTTCCAACCCCAAATAGTGCACAGAGTTTAGCGTTTCGGTCCCCATGAATCTCAACCCCAAAAACTTCAGTTTTACAACCACATGACATTAAACATAAAAATTGTTTAAGTAGAAAAGGAGGGAAAAACAAGCGGACACCAAGCCGATCACACAACATCCATCCCATGCATGCTCCATCCTACTGCTCAGCGGTTACCTGAAATACATGCCAAAATTTTGGTCAACGAAAACGTTGAGTGGAATTCATAGGTTTTTCAATCCATTTGAACGTATATATAATAAAAACCATTCGTGATCATTTATAGTCTTGTCGATCAAACAAACTATAATCAGGATACTGACAATTGTGTTTAAGCTCATGACACTAATCCGTTAACTCAATCACCCGCGTAAATATACCGGCATGATTCAGATGAAACCAGTGCCCCTCTAAAGGCATCAGTTGCAATTATACCTTATTTCTCATACAAAATAATCTACCGCAGAACTTACTATAAGTACAGCTTCTCGGCTAGCATTGGGTCGTTAACCCCGTAGTACTACAAATTGCATAAGCGGCTATTTCCCCCTTCGCAAGGGCAAGACAATAGTTAATAGTTCATGAATTTAGGGACTTTTTCAACTTTGGTACTCAACACAATTTCTAAGGCAACTTTCGGGTCTAACAATCATTCATGATATACGTTCCTTTTAAAAACTAGCATGCATTTCCCTCGCGGGTAAAACAATTTGAAATAATATAAGCGAGGCTATAAATTCACACCTTAGATATTAAGTAGTCGGTAGTTCGAGGAGTGATCACTGACGATGTTACGGATGCCCGGGTAAATCAACACCTATCACAAATAACGCGTAATGAGTAATCTCATTTAAATACTTACGGTACTGTATAAAATACTTATATATAAGTCACTTAAGACCAATATAACTCACGCCAAAAACAAAAACAACAAGTATCATTCATCTTATACCATTCATTCTTATAACCTACGTTGTCCATTTTTACACGTTCTCGCCGGTACTTGACTAAAGTACGGGCTGTTTTACCTTATTAAACCATGCTTATAAAATTTGATAAAATTTCTAAAAATCCTATATGACCTGTAGATAACATGTTTTTAAGTCCAACAAAAGTTTTCACTTTTACGACCCGTTACGCAACTCATTTCCACGACTACATTTTACGGGCTGAAATTGCGCTTCGACCAATTTTGACCACTTTGACCTATATGAAAAATACCTTTGACTTTCTTGACTCATAAGTCAACATATAGACTCATTTGTACAGGTTAGGGACCAAGTTTTGACCCTTGATCATTCACCAAATTATACTTGTGACCCTCGGGATTTGACTAAAACTTTACACAAATCCGGATTGTGAAAGTCCTCGTCTCCCGGTACCCGATCTTTAAAATGTCATAACTTTTAGCTCGTTTTGAGTCACGGGCTCTACCTTATACCAAATTAAAGCTAGAAAAACCCTCTATCACTATATTTAGTTTTCAAGACTTGAAACAAAAATCATTTTTCCAAAATAGACCAAATGTTTCTGCCTAAAAATGACTATACCAAAAACATGCTTAGACTCGATTCCAAGACTTCTAACCAACACTAAACATCATCCTAAGACTTCCCAAACATATCCTAACATCAAAATTCCATCCTACCCCTATTGATCAACCAATCTCAATATCAAAATCAAAGAAAAATACACATGCAAGTAGTAACACCTATGTAAATCATCATAAAACAAATAACCAAACACAATAATAACATGCATGATCAACAACCACCATGGCTCCCCAAACACCCCCCCTTTGCCGTGGGGTTTGGGTGACCAAATCACCACAACCAAATAAATTTTGGTGGGTTTTCATGGTGTTTATACTTCCATAACACTCAAAATTAACATGCATTAGCTCAAATAGCCACAAAAACGAATTTTGGATCATATGAAAAATCTTGAAAAATTTTTATCAATGCATGTTGGATTTGATTACATGAATAGGTGGGTAATGACCAAACTAAGCGTGGTCTAACCTTAGATTTTTGAAAAATCAAGTAGAAAAGATTTTTGGTGGATTTTTGTGTGTTGTGGGTGTGACCGTGGGTTTAGAGAGAGACAAGGGAGGGAGTGTTTGATTTTTCTTGTGAAATGTTGTATGTGTTTGTGTGTTTGTCCACTTTGCCCCTTTTTGATAGTTAGGAGGGACCTAAGTGCAATATTGGGCTTCTTTTGTCCTTAAATAGAAAACAACCTCAAAACTTGCGGGTTTGACTCATTTGTCAATTTTGAAAATTTTACGGGAGTCGGAAATCTTCCCGAACGCTCCAAAATATTTTTGGGATACTTTAAATGTACTTGGAAGGCTATAAAACTCACACGACTCAACTTAACACGAACCGTAAATAAAATTCTCGAAAAATTACATTATCGATAAATCGTCAAAAATTATATAAAATTGGGCATCTCTCGGGATCGTAATCGTCATCGTCCTTCTCAAAACGTCAACCGTAAAAATTATAACCTCGAACATCGGTCTTAACCAAAATACTTATAATTATAGAAATTAAAATTTATCAAAAATTTCAAAAATTAGCGTAATTTAGGGTATCGTTAATGACCTCGATTCTAGGGTGTCACATTATGTATGAGAAGATTCCATAGCGTGATTTTTGTGACGACACGCTAACTTTGATGGGCAAATTGTTTGTCGGGTTCGCGGCCCGCTGTTTTCATAGTAAGGTAACAATGTCATGCGGCTAATAATAATCCTACAACCTATATAATCTAAATATACGATATGATACGACGCTAATAACGATGAATATATTACCTATCATGGTGATATAGAGACTACGGTCTCATGGACGGTTTAAGATGTATGCTTGATTTATATATTGCCTGACTAGCAATATGAGGACTTACTTCAGATATTATACTTGTGTTCTGATTTTAACGATTGTTTTATATAACGGTATTTATTAAACTCTATGAATTCACTCGGCATTCGCTGATATGATTTTTGCATGTTTTTATCTCATGTGCTTGAAGGTAATCCGGATGGAGATCGTCTCTGATGGCCCACATAATATTAAAAATGTTCATTCGATCTATGTTTTGTAAACTAAATGACCTGTATAATTTGGGACCTGTTGTACACTTTAAAACTTTTTATCGAATGAATGTATGTTGAACCTTGTACAACCATTTTTATGTGTTGTCTATGATTGGAGTTATTGTGCTATCCTGTAACACTCTGAAAGACCCTTCCGCTGTACCGATACGAAAATTGAGAGTGTTGCAGTTTGGTACCAGAGCTCTCGTTATAGAGAACAAAATATTTTAAAAACCAAGGTTTTGAACAAAACTTTTCAAAATCTTTTGACAATGAACATTTGAGAAAATATTTGAAAAATCATTTGACTATAACGGTGCCAGAGATCTCCGACGTTACCAACAAGCCCTATTGAGAAGATATATATTTTGATATATATAATTTAATTTATATATATGTATATATCTTGATTTCATTATGTAATTGTTTAACTAGTATGTTATCCTAATACGAGATATATATATAAATGCAGATTGTCATGGCTGACCCTAATATTCCTGTAGAAAACCGTGCTATTCTCGAACCTAATGTAGATGATGATCCTTATTTAGACTTAGTAGATTATGATATGGATGATGAGGAGGAACCATTTGAAGATCCCGAGCTCGAGTTAGGACTAGGAGATCAGATTGCCCCTCAGGTTGACTTGGTGGAGAATGAGATTGAGAATGTTGATATAGAGAATGATGATGAGATTGGGTTAGATAATTTAGATGATGAGATTGACGACGAGGATGTCGAGGAGGATGTAGGTATAGACGTTGAGGTCGATGATGATGAGGAAGCCGAGCTTATTTATCCATATGATGTTCCAGAGGGCGAGCCTTTGCCCCCACCAGTTGATTTGTCTGATTCTGAGGTTGAGTTACCTAGGGATGAAATGTCTGAATCGTCTGAATCTGATTCTGAATCAGAGGAGGATGAGGATGATAATGCACCTGACGGTACTGATGGTATTGCTACTCGTAGATGTGAGATAGGAGAGTCGTCTAGTGCTCGAGGGGCTACTCATATTGATGGTCTTGCACCATGGGCCTTGAGACGTGATCTAGATGCTTCCCGTGTTAAGAGTTGTATGACAGAGGTTGGATTATGTGTTGTTCAGACTTAGGTTGCTTATTTGGAGTCGAAGACTAAGGTTGGTGAGAAAGAGCGAGAATTGCTTAGTTTGGATTTGACTGATGTTGAGCATGGTTTGAATGAGGCTTTTAGGAGGTTATCGGTGTTGGAAAGTGGTGAGTTTGCTGAAATGAAGAAAAAGGTAAATTCTATGGAGATTCAGTTGAATGTAGTGCGTGAGATGCGTGAGAAAGCTGAAAAGGAGTTGAATATATCAGTGGGATGGAATAGTAGATTTTATGCTGACATGGTTGAAAGAGGAGTAATCCGTAAGCGCCCAGCTGAAGATGTGTCTAGTGATCGTCCGACGAAGATTCAGAAGACGATGGATGATGGACCATCTGGCGGTTCTCAGTAGACCAGTCTGTATTTAGTAGTGACCTTTGTATCTTTTGTGCTTTTGTAGCTTTGACTAAACCGACTTGTTAGTAGTAGACTTGGCACGAATTTTGAGTGTATATAGTTCTAGAACTTTGATATGGGATGTAACTAAGACAATGCTTTTGTTTCAAATCGAATGAAATATGTATCTTGTCTTGAATTCCATATTGTGCCTTATTTGTATCTTGATTATGAATTCAATCCATATTATATGAATCCGTTGTTGGGTGAATGCTTAATACTTTGAAATTGTGAAATTATAGAACTATGCCGCCCAAGAAGGCTGTGACTGAGGATGATGTACGTAGGATTATTACGGACCAAGTTACTGCATCTATGACTGAATTTATGGCAAATGCTAGAAATGAAGCTGGCAGTAGTGGAGCTGGCGGTAGTGGAGCTGGCGGTAGTGGAGCTGGCGGTAGTGGAATTGGCGGTACTAATGTGAATGTGAATGCTAATAATGTGAATGCTAATGCTGGAGGAAATGTAGGAGGACTTGGAACTAATGCACATGAAGTTGGTGGCTGTACTTATGTGACGTTCATGAAGTGTGAACCTCTACCTTTTAATGGAACTGAAGGTGTTGTAGGATTAAGCCAGTGGATTGAGAAGACTGAATCGGTGTTTAGGATTAGTAAGTGTAAGGAGGAAGATAAGGTGACTTTTGCAATGGCTACTCTTAAAGGTCGTGCGTTGACTTGGTGGAACGGGAGAATTGCTTTCATGGGTCTTGATGCTGCTAATGCTACTCCTTGGGCTGAAATTAAGAAGTGGATGACTTTGGAGTTTTGTCCTCGTAGTGTGATTATTAGGTTAGAACAAGAGTTGATTCATTTGAGAATGAAAGGTGTGGACATTGATAGTCACACGATCCGATTCCATGAGTTGGCCTTGCTATGTCCTCGATTGGTTGAACCCGAAGAGATCCGAATCGAACAATATATTAAAGGGTTAACTAGGAATATCCGGGGGGGACATGACATCATCTAAACCACTGACCATTGATGATGTTGTTCGAATGGCCTACCAACTCATTGGACAGATAATTCAGGATAGGGAAGATGAAGCCCGTGTTTGTGAGAAAAGAAAGGGTGACGGTGATCGTGTAGATAGAGGTGATAATAGGAAGAATTTCAATCGCCGTCAGAACCCGAGAAAGGGGAATGCAAATGCTCTTACCAACAATGCACCGTGCAACGATGATAGATGTCCTAAGTGTGGCAACAAGAGGCATGCTGGCGACTTCTGGAAGTGCCGAAATTGCGGAAAGCTTGGACACAAGGTTGAAAGGTGTAAGAAGGGAACCATTTGCTTCAATTGTAATGAAGAAGGTCATAGGAAATCGGAATGCCCCAAGTTGAAAGCGATTGTACCTGGAAGAAACCCCCAGGGTGGT
Organism: Glebionis coronaria; assembly: GCA_025667525.1. Taxonomy (NCBI): domain Eukaryota; kingdom Viridiplantae; phylum Streptophyta; class Magnoliopsida; order Asterales; family Asteraceae; genus Glebionis; species Glebionis coronaria. The sequence goes on from CM046876.1 coordinate 182,807,599, forward strand.
ATCTATCAACTTGGAACAATTGAGGTGAAGAAAGAGGATCCGAATGTCGTTACCGGTACGTTTTTACTCAACAATCATTATGCTGTTGATTTATTTGATTCGGGTGCTGATAGGAGCTTTGTATCCACTAAATTTAGTGCCCTTATTGACATTGAACCTGTTGAGATAAATACCAGTTACGAGGTGGAATTGGCTAATGGTAAATTAGTGAAAACTAATAAGCTATTAGAAGGATGCTCTCTAAATCTCTTGAACCATTCCTTTCCGATTGATTTGATGTTGATAGAATTGGTTAGTTTTGATATTATTATTGGTATGGATTGGTTGTCGTTGAATAATGCTACTATTTTATGTGAAGAGAAGAAGGTTAAGATTCCTCTTAGGAATAGGACGTTAGTAATTGATGGTAATCGAGGTGAATCCCGTTTGAAAATCGTTTCATGTATTAAAGTCCAAAAGTACATCAGGAACGGTTGTGAGTTATTCTTAGATCAAGTGACCGGGAATGAGTCTAGGGAGAAACGATTGGAAGATGTACCTATTATTTGTGAATTTCCTGAGGTATTTCCTAAAGATTTACCCGGACTTCCACCGATAAGGCAAGTAGAGTTTCAAATCGATTTAATTTCTGGTGCTGCACCGGTGGCACGTGCGCCTTACCGATTAGCCCCTTCTGAATTAAAGGAGTTATCTTAGCAACTTAAGGAGTTGTCAGATAAAGGTTTTATTCGACCGAGCTCGTCGCCTTGGGGAGCTCCAGTCTTGTTCGTTAAGAAGAAGGATGGATCTTTTCGTATGTGCATTGATTATAGGGAACTGAATAAGTTGACAATGAAAAATCGATATCCTTTACCTATGATTGATGATTTGTTTGATCAACTGCAAGGATCTAGTGTGTATTCTAAGATAGATTTGCGGTCAGGATATCACCAACTTCGCGTCCGTGAAGAAGATATTCCTATAACTGCATTTAGAACTCGTTATGGACACTATGAATTTCAAGTAATGCCATTTGGGTTAACTAACGCACCTGCGGTTTTCATGGATTTAATGAATCGAGTGTGCAAGCCCTACTTGGATAAATTTGTGATTATGTTTATTGACGATATTCTAATCTATTCTAAGAATGAAGATGAACATAGAGAACATTTAAGGATTGTTTTGAATTTGTTGAAGGATGAAAAGTTGTATGCTAAGTTTTCGAAATGTGATTTCTGGTTAGATTATGTGCAATTTCTTGGTCATGTGATTAATAAAGATGGAATTCATGCTGATCCTGCAAAGGTTGAAGCTATTAAGAATTGGTCTGCACCGACAACGCCAACGGAAGTGCGACAGTTCTTAGGATTGGCTGGCTATTATAGGCGATTCATTAAAGAATTTTCTTTGATAGCTAAACCCTTGACTAAGCTTACCCAGAAGAATAAACCTTTCGTTTGGGGAAGTGATGAGGATGGAGCATTTCAGACATTAAAGCCAAAATTATGTAGTGCGCCAATCTTATCATTACCCGACGGGAGTGAAGATTTTGTAGTGTATTGTGATGCATATCTTAGAGGCTATGGAGCTGTTTTGATGCAGCGAGAGAAAGTGATAGCTTATGATTCTAGGCAATTAAGGAAGAATGAGGAGAATTATACTACTCATGATCTTGAGTTAGGAGCTGTAGTCTTTGCTCTTAGGTTGTGGAGACATTATCTGTATGGCACCAAGTGTACGGTATTCACCGATCACAAAAGCCTACATTATATTCTCGATCAAAAGGAATTGAACATGAGGCAACGAAGATGGATAGAGTTGTTAAGTGATTACGATTGTGATATAAAATATCAACCAGGAAAAGCCAATGTTGTTGCCGATGCGTTAAGTAGGAAAGATAGAGAGCCTATCAGGGTACGTTCTCTAGTCTTGACCGTGCACAATAATTTGCCTGAGCAAATTAGAAATGCGCAAATAGAAGCTTGTAAGAAGGAGAATTTTGTTAATGAAGGGTTCCGAGGAGAAGGAGATCCTTTAGAGGTTAGAGCTGATGGAGTGAAATGCTTAAGAGGTCGTATGTGGATACCTAAGTTTGGAGGCTTAAGAGACTTGATTATGTTAGAATCCCATAAATCTAAGTATTCCATTCATCCGGGATCTGATAAGATGTACCATGATTTGAAGAAGTTGTACTGGTGGCCGAATATGAAAGCTGACATAGCTATGTATGTTCTTCAATGCTTGACTTGTGCTAGAGTCAAAGCTGAACATCAAAAGCCATCAGGACTACTTCAACAGCCAAAGATTCCTGAATGGAAGTGGGAGCAAATTACGATGGACTTTATCACCAAGCTTCCTAGAAAATCATCTGGAAACAACTCGATTTGGGTTATTGTCGACAGACTGACCAAATCAGCACACTTCATTCCGGTTAAAGTGCAGTTCTCACTGGAGAAGCTGACTCGTATATACCTTGATAATGTTGTATGCAAGCATGGAGTGCCTGTATCGATTATTTCAGATCGAGATTCTAGATTCGCATCGAATTTTTGGAAATCTCTCCAAAGATCTTTAGGAACGAATCTCGACATGAGCACTGCTTATCACCCCCAGACTGATGGGCAGAGTGAAAGGACGATACAAACACTAGAAGATATGTTGAGAGCTTGTGTGTTAGACTTTGGTAAGAATTGGGATAAACACTTGCTGTTAGCAGAGTTTTCGTATAATAATAGTTACCATTCTAGTATTAAGGCTGCACCGTTTGAAGCTTTGTATGGTAGGAAGTGTAGATCTCCTGTATGTTGGAGTGAAGTTGGGGATACCCAGCTCACGGGACCGGAATTGATCCGGGAGACTACGGATATGATAGTTCAGATTAAGAATCGGTTGTTGACTGCCCGTAGTAGACAGAAAAGTTACGCGGATGTGCGGCGGAAGCCAATGGAGTTTAAAGTGGGTGACCGAGTAATGTTGAAAGTATCGCCATGGAAAGGCGTTATCAGATTTGGAAAGCGAGGGAAATTGAATCCCCGTTATATTGGACCCTTTAAGATTTTATCTAGAGTAGGTACGGTGGCTTACAAACTAGAGTTACCCCCAGAACTTCATGGTGTTCACAACACATTCCATGTATCTAATATGAAGAAATGTCTAGCAGTGAGTGATGAGAAAATTCCGTTAGGTAAGGTTCGAATAGATGGGAAGTTGCATTTTATCGAAGAGCCCGTAGAGGTTATGGATCGTGAGGTAAAGCAACTGAAACAAAGTCGCGTACCTATTGTCAAGATCCGATGGAATTCAAAGCATGGACCGGAGTATACTTGGGAACGAGAGGATGAAATGTGGAAGAAATATCCGCACCTCTTCGATTTCAATAAGAAACGGACATCCAAATGAAATGGATCACGAGGACGTTGATCCCTTTTAGGAGGAAAAGCTGCGACAATCTAACATTTTCAGGTAGTGAAATATTTTCTCGTATAATATTTTGAAACTTATTTTTGTGTTGGTTGATGAACTCACAATTTACGGATTTAAATTTGGGCTTACGTGCATAATTTGGCGTCTTTTACGACTAAACCGGAAACCTTAGGATTACGTATTTACGTTTTTGAACTCCGTTTTTGATGAGACAATTTTTATTGGATTCGTTTTGTGACGTTGATTCATAATTTATAAAAACGTTTTTCGTAAAACGACCTGTGAAGGTCTACGTGATTAATGGCCTATTCTATGTGATGGATTTGGTGGATTTAGATGGTTGATTTAGATGATAAACATAAAGAGATGAAGGAAGGAGATGAAGGAGTAGAGAGAGAAAGGAGAGAAAAGGGGAAATGTAGAGAGAGAAAGTTAAAGATGAATAATGATTAAGTGAAAAATGATAATCAACAACCCCTCCTAACATGCTAGGAGGGGATATATATAGCCAACCCTACATGTGGGCTATATGGACTATACATAAAATAAATAGATCACGAGCCCGTTACATAATTATCGTTGGAGCGACCGATCCTTCATAAATACGTAAAAACGTATTTCTAACAATCTCCCCCTAAGGGAGGTCGCTCCAAGAAACAAAGTTCTAAATAGTCTATAACTCGTGATCTATGCTAACTAAGATGTGACCGAGACTTTATTGGGAAAAACGTATTTCCAACAATCTCCCCCTAAGGGAGGTCACATCTTTTTACAAAATCTTAAACCTAGCATCTATGCTTGAGTCTTCGATCTTGTTCTTGTGAATATGCTTGATGTGATCTTTGACTTTAGTCTTGAGCATGTTTCCTTGCCTTGACCTTGTGCATTCTTCACTTGTGATATTTGCCTCTTTGTGACTTCATGTTCCACATACTTATATTTTTAAATTCTTGAAAGCTTCAGAGTTTGATACAGCGGAAGACTTGACCTTCAGGCTTTCTTGAATTTGTTGAAGTACTAATTGTATGTAGTATAAGCATGTGGTGACGACTTCTTCTGGATTGTACACCGCAATGCCACCTTCTTGTTACGCTGCATAAGACAGTTAGCAACAAAACAATATACACGGATGAAATGGCCTTGAACATTTCATTCTAATTCGGTAGCAATTTACCTCCGGTCGGTGAAGACCGTTGGACGATATTAAATATCGTACTTGTGGCAGGTAGTTTCAATAAAGAACCTCCTTGACAAGATTTCGCGGGTAAACCCGTTCTCTTTACTCGACCGTCCAAAGCTGACTGCGAACGTAAAGAGTGGATCATTTGGATAATATTATCCGCATGATTTGAAGCCGTCAATTCATGTTCCAGGAACAAGTGAAGTTCAATTAAGAACCGCACCATCGTTGCTTTCCAGTTGTCACTAGCTTGATTCATATAGAATCTTGCAAGTTACCTACCAAGTGCTGTTTGATGTTAACACTAGAAGGATTTCCATTCGTCACTGTAAATACTTAATAGTATTACTCTGAATGTTCTGGCAAGATCATTAAGATATTGCGTAGAGGCCTGGAACGTGTTTAAATTCATTTAAGAATTAAACCACTGTTGCTTTCCAGTTATCACAAGTTTGATTCATAAAGAATCGCACAAGTCACCTACCATGAGCTTTTTGATGTTCGCTCAAGAAGGATTTCCATCTTCATTGTAAATACTTTCGTATTACTCGGATGTTCAGGCAAGATCATGAAGATTTTGCGTAGAACTCTTAAGATCTTTCTTACTTTTCACAGTGTGTGAAGAAACAAGGAAATATGAAAGTGTGTCCTAATGAGATATTTGATGATCTCAAATGGCTCTAGACTCGATCGTGCATTTTGGATTTTTAGTGATCGGAAGCTGGAGAGGAGTGCCACCTTTTCAATACCAATTTATTTGGAGTGAATAAATCAATAGATAATGTGTTGTCTCCGTGTGATTAAAACAAATATCTTTTAAGAGATATCTGAGTTAGCTGGGATGGGTTGTGCCTTGCATCACTGGGTCCATGATGTCTATCTTCAATATCAAGAATCATTAAAATGATCTCAATAGCATATGAATTGACCCGGTTTCTGCCTAAAGTTGTAAGGAGGGCTTCTTTCTTTACACCCTTTATCTTTACAATTCTTTTTCATTCTTCAACCCCTTCAATGCTTACCAATACGTCATCACTAGCACCTTGTTGTGATTGTTCCAGTGCTAACTTAAGTACTTGGTCGGCATTCAGCTACGTTCACAATCTTTCTCCATCTTTCCTAAGGACTACTATTTCTAGCTATGGAATGTCCTTGGGAAGATTCCTCCGGTTCTAGAGAAATCATTGGACTTTAACCTATCCTACCATCCTTATGTCACCACAATCTTCACCGTCGTGAATAGAGATGTTTTGGGTAAGTGTATGTCACCATGAAATCCATTTTGAAGTGCAAATCCATTTTGCTCCCCCTTAACATATGCCACGATATCCGAAAACATTTTGCACATGTCGGGATGAGCTATCACGTTAAGTCAAACCATTTATGATTGATCATATCCCATATTAAATCACATTTTCTCCCCCATATTAAAAATATTAACCCAATCAATGTTTTTAATATCAATTGATTTAATAGCATTTTAAGAAAATTTGGGAAGAAAAATGCAAGTCCAATTATCTTCATGAATTACACAAGCTCCCCCTCAAATAAATGAGGGTGTACTTGAAACGTAAATTAAATAACTTTTAAACACAAGTGTAAGGTATTTATCACGTGCAAAGATCATATATGATAATGAATTCACAAGATTAGCAATGTACGAGGTAGGACCCGAATGATGGAGAACATCATATGAAAGATTCACATGGTTCTTGTTCACGAATGTTGGTCTCCTCGTCACGTTCCCGAGAAAATTAATTCCCGTTGTTGAGTCAAAGCTTTCCGGTGAAATGCTTGACTTGATTATGAAAAGCGGGTTGCTATCTGAAATAATAGCAAACCATATAGAGCATGTTTTAAAAGTTTGAACTTCTGCTCGAACTTTATTTACAACCCCGTGTCATTATTGAATGACATTTCTAGGTTCGTAAATATTATCGATTCCAGAAGACATGCTCGTTTTATCAAAACATTTTTGAACACACAATTTTGAAAGATTTAGAAAAACCTTTTGAGAAATTCTCGAAAAATTGTGTTCAAAGTTTTGAGAACCAATTACTTGAGCTTAAAATTTGGAATATCTTAGGAAAGCTAAAGTCCGAGAAGTTGTAAACTTCTCATTGTTAAGGATAAGTTTATCATCGGCGATAAACTTTCCTTTTATCTGAAGAACGAGTCCTAAGCTGACATTTACTTAGAAGTCGTGTTCATGAGCTTGAAAACTTTGACTGTTTTAACGGAAAGCTCATGACCGAGAAAGGTTAATTTCTCGTTACGAGGAAAAGTTCTCTTATTTAAAAGATACACTTTCCTTTCTGAGCTTAAAACTTCGAATGTTTTAATACAAGCTCATGACCGAGAAAGGTGAATTTCTCGTTAAGAGGATAAGTTATCATAAACGATAAGCTTTCCTTTATTTTAAGTTCGAGTTACAGTCTGACATTTAACTGTAAGTCATTGTGCATGAGCTTAAAAACCTCGAATGTTTTTAATTTTAGCTCATGCCCGAGAAAACTTAATTTCTCGTTGTTAGGATAAGTTTATCATCGGCGATAAACTTTCCTTTCTTTGATGAGCGAGTTATAGTCTGTGATGTGACTATAAGTCCTAGTGCATGAGCTTAAAAACGTGGAATGTTTTTAACATAAGCTCATGCCCGAGAAAAATGAATTTCTCGTTTTTAGGATAAGTCATCATCGGGATGAACTTTCCTGTCTTTGGAGATCGAGTTACAGTCTGTTATGTGACTGTAAGTCCTTGTGTGCAGCTTAACCATGAATCCCCTGAGACATTTGTTTCTCTGATATCTGCTTCTTCAGCAACCAAACTCTAAGAGTGTCCTTAGTTGAACGGTACACAACGATTGGACCGCTTCGTTCTTTTGGAACATCAACTTTGGTACCTGCAATCTCATTAGGAATTTGCATGCTTTGACGTGGGTTAGCGATATCAATTATAGAAGCACATGGGGGTTCACAGTTGGCTTTACTTATTTCAGAGGCGACCTGAGTAGATGATTCACTAGTCTTGGCTGGCAAACGTTTCCTTTTATAGAAAACCTTAAGTTTAGGCGTAAGTGAAGTATCATCTTTATCAGTTTCCTCCCTAGTAGACTTAGTAGAATCGGAGACTATCCTAGTTAAAGGGCACTCGTTTCCTACAAGAGTGAAAGTTCTACCAGTGGGGCGCCACATTTTACCAAAGGGTTTGATTTTAGCGACCCACTGGGATTTAAGTCTAGCACGGGAGTTCACCTCATTAAGCAATTTTTTGATACAAGCATCATGATTTGCCGTAAAGACACATTTTCTACATGTTTTACAAGTAGCATATTTAATGTCCGAGTAAGATCTAGAATCCCTAGATGATTGATTGATGCTCCTAGGATTGGACATGCTACGGTTAGCAGTGTTGGGTAAACTAGAAGGCATCTGACTAGGTTTGAAATTCCTATCTCTTACATGTGTCTTTTGCTTAGCTTCCCTAAGATCAGATTCATGGCAAACGTCATTTGAACTAGTTCTAGACGTGGTCTTGGTATTTTTAGGGAAACTAGAGGCAATCATATGATTTGGTCTTGCTAAAGCTGGAGTGATCACATTGGGCCTAGTTGCTGGAGTGACTGGTCTAATAAGATGAACCAAATCAACTTGGGAGGCAAACCGCGGTCTCGAGGATTGTGGTCGCTCGGATCTAAATGCAGTAGGTTGTCTGACACTCGGTTGTCTGACGAACTGAATTGTAGGCGGTTTCCCCAAGATTGATGGTTTTTCAAGCTTAGTGTCCACACTAGGTCCTCTAGTTTTCCTTAACTCGTTTTTCAACGCGGCTATAGCAAAGACCTTTTCCTGTACTTGAGCCTTTAATGTTTCATTTTCTTTGAGCACGTTATCTTGGAATGCCAACTTAGATTCAAGCAGTTGAATTTGTTTCAATAGATTATCCTTTTCAGCTTTAGAATCTAGAACAGTTTGATCCAATTTTCTTTCAAGAACAACGTTTGACTTTTCAAGTTTTTCAAAGTATGTTTCAAATTTGTCCGTTTTCTTAGAAAATTCAAGTTTGGCATCCTCATGATCTTTTGATTGCCGAGCTACGATCGTTTCGAGCTCTTTAATCTTGGAATCAGAAGCAGTCAATGAAGCAGTTATAGGATAATTATCATGAAGTTTAGCATTCGGAATAATCTCTCCCCCATTATGACTTACATCGGATGAATCAGAAGTGGTATTGCTATCACTCGTTTCCATCCCATGTTTGTCATAATTAGGTTCAGAATTCTCAATATGCGGCATATCATCAGCATATACATCATAAACAACATTACATTGTACCATGTTTGCAGGCTCTGCGTCATAAATGGGTAAGGTGTCATCAAGAGAAATCTCGTGAACATTCCCTGACGGGCCACTGGCATCATGTTGTCCTCCTGATTCTGTGCTCTTGGCATCGTTAGGCTCCAAGTTTTCAACCGTATGACCAGTTTTCTCTTGCATCGAAAAGGCTTGCACTCCATTATCGTACCCTTGCTGAAGTCGAGATCTTTCATAAATCAAAGACGAGACCGAGGTCATGAGTTTCAATATTGTATCACGAAAAACTCGAAGCTCGGTATGTGTATCTCGAAGAAACGATTGGCAAATCACTGAGCTTTCAGATTTGATGATATTGAATTGGAGGAAAGGCGTGAGTTGTGTCACAAGAGCCTTATAAGCAAGTAATGATGCGGATTGATTAAAGTTGTCACGGTTGAGTTGCTCGGCGAGTTCGGTCAAAGTGGTGAACATTGAGTCGATGAATATATGACGATCTTGTCCAAAGATTGTCACAAATTCGCTCCCTCCTTGAATCCGTGAAAGAGTGACTAGATGACACTGAAGCATTTGAAAGGAATTTACACCACTTTCTCTAGCTTTGACTTGCATTCGATGCAAGTCTCCCGCTTTAAGTGTCGAATTGAACGAATCCATGGAAATTTAATGAAAAATAAAGGAAGGATTACTTATCGATGAAAAATCCGATTTCACTTACAAATACCCGATCAGAAAGTCGTTGGCAAAATAAACATATTCACTTTATCACGTTGTCACGTCACTTTTGTCACAATACTTAGTCCCGACTAGAAGTTAATAACCCAAAATTTAGTCAAAATAAAAAGAAAATAAAAACAATTTAAATAAAAGGTATAAAGTTGTAAAGTAAATTTGAATCACACTTACTCAAAATAAAAACAATTTGAAGAAAATAAAAGTTAATATCCAAAAAATAAAATTTTCAAAAATAAAAAAAATAAAATAAATAAAAAATAATAAAAATAACTTAAATTAAAAAAAAAACTTTCGAAAATATAAGTTTTTTTAAAAGTGGAAAAAAAACTGACAAATGAGATAAATGTGGAAAAAAGATACGACTCTAGTTTTCTCCGTCCCAAAAATGTGTCCACACACGTGGCCCAATCACATACATCCACCGCCCCACTTGCTTTTTCTTGTTTAATCCGCCCAATATATTAAACCCGTTAATTTCTCTCTCTCCTCAAAAAACGCAGTCACCAATCTCACAAAGTAATACTCCTCGTCTTCTTTCTCTGATCTCTCTCACCAAAGATCATTCAAACTGAATCACTACCAGTCTCAATCCTATATCTGCCATTTAATCTTACAACAAATCCCAGCCATGAAACCTATTAATTAACATAGATCAATAAATTTCGTGAACAATTTGATTCACCACAAGAACAAGATTGTCGACAAGATCTTTAATAAGATCTCGGGTAGGTTAATTATGATTATTTGTTGAGTCTCTCTCGTCTGTAGCGTCTTTCTTATGTGTGTCAGTTTGGTAGGTTGAGTGGGTAGAGAGTGAGGATTTTGAAGGTGTATCGAGGGAGGAGAGTGAGTTGAGGTTGTTGGGTTGATTTATTTTTGGTTACAAGTCTTGGATCGATGATGTTTGTTTAGAATGTGATCTTGAATGATGGGTGTAAGGGTGTCGGGGTAAGAGGGTGTGACGGTTTGAGAGTAGGCGAGGGTCTTGTCAGAGTCTAGGGTGGAGGGGTCAGAAAGATGAGACGAGGGAGAGTGTTGGGGAGAGAGGGAGTCGAGGGTTGTGTTTGTCTGGTTCGAGGGAGAGAGCGAGGGGAGACCGAGAGATGAAAGTGGATGGTTAAGTTTGTTCAGGTCTGAGATGTTGAAACGAGGGTATATGAGGGGGTTGTAATATTCGAGTCGTGGGTCTATGAGTCTTTTTGTTTGATTCGAGTCTTAGTTGTTTGGTCTGTTTCGAGGGAATGAGTCGAATTAAAAGACGATGATTTGCCCGTTGAGTTTGAATAGGATGCTTCGTTCGGAAGAGTTCCGAATCGGAACTTTTTTCAAAAATTGAGTCGGAAGTTTTTCAAAAATTGATTCGGAAGTTTTTCAAAAAAAATTGATTCGGAAGTTTTTTTCTTCATCCGGAACTTTTTGTCTTCACCCGGAACTTTTTCTTCACCCGGAAGTTTCGTTCACCCGGAACTTTTTTGTTTGATTCGGAACTTAGAGATTGATTCGGAACATTTGAGATTGATATGGAACTTTTGTATCAGATTTGTTGGGACAAAGTTGGACAGTTAGGATTGGACAGATATCTTTCAAACAAAAATGTGATAAAAAACAGATTAAAATAATAACTAATAACTGATTAAAAACTGATATAACAATAGAACTGATTAAAAAATTTATATAAAAAACTGATTTTAAAAAAAAAAATTAAAAAATAAAAAGGATGAAATTGATAAAAAGTTTAGAAAACTAATAATAGAAAAAAAATTAAAGTGGCAAAAATTGATTAAAGAAATAAAAAAGGACAAAATTAGAGGTTCAATTTATGAAATTTAAACAAAAAGGCAATCAAAATAGAAGGATTTAAACAAAAAAATACAAAATTAAAAAGAGAAAAAACATAAACTTTTATAAAAAAACACCAACTTTTTATAAAAACACAAACTTTTTAAGATTTGATAAAGAAATTTTTGAGTTTTATATAAAAAATTTTGATTTTTTATCTAAAAAGTAAGTAAATTTGAAGATTTGATATGATTTAACACATAAAAACACAAACTTTTTATAAAAAATACAAACTTTTTATGATTTAAGCATGATTAAATCAAAACCCACCAAAATCAAAAAGAAAATAAGAGCTAGAATAAACCAATCAAACCTTGGCTCTTGATACCAATTGAAGGTCTACGTGATTAATGGCCTATTCTATGTGATGGATTTGGTGGATTTAGATGGTTGATTTAGATGATAAACATAAAGAGATGAAGGAAGGAGATGAAGGAGTAGAGAGAGAAAGGAGAGAAAAGGGGAAAGGTAGAGAGAGAAAGTTAAAGATGAATAATGATTAAGTGAAAAATGATAATCAACAACCCCTCCTAACATGCTAGGAGGGGATATATATAGCCCACCCTACATGTGGGCTATATGGACTATACATAAAATAAATAGATCACGAGCCCGTTACATAATTATCGTTGGAGCGACCGATCCTTCATAAATACGTAAAAACGTATTTCTAACAACCTGAGGGCACGTAAGTCGAGAAAACTAGAATTGAGAAATACCCGTAAACTAGTGAGATGGGACAAAATACATTGTCCCACCCCACTAGCTTAAATGGGACGGCACACATGACACCACATCTTAGGATGTGGCATCATGTTAGCTAGTTTATTACAAGTGTAAGCCAAGCTTACTCTTTAAGCTACTCCTTCCACTTCCTAACTCAAAACTAGCAACTAACTCATTTCCACAATTTACTTACATGCAAACTCTCTCAAATCCTCTCAAAACCCCACCCCTTTCCGTCCATATTCAAGCTACAAACACCCATTTTGATCTTTTCTAGCCATGAAATACATGTTTACTAGCTCTATCATGGAGTTATCTTGAAGCCTTAATCATTTGGTGGCCATATTAACAACATTGGAGGTGATTTGCTTGTGTCCTAGGGCTGATTTCCCAACTTATGTGATTGGTGTTTGATGATCTTGGAGTTACTTGTGGTGTTCATCAAGTTCTTGTCTTTCAAAAACAAGAAATACACTTGGTTGGTAAACAAGATCATCCTCTCCATTTTTCTCTTGTTATTTTGTAAAGAACAAATGTATTTTCTTTCATTTTTTATATGTATATGATGTATATATGATGATAAAAATGTTGTGTGGGGATCAAGTGTTGATAGATATGCTTAAAAAGGTTAATAACTATAAGAAATGAGGCTAAAATCTTGATTATTTAGTTGGCTGTATAAAAACAGTATATAACTAAAACTTGAACTGATAAAATTACATGGTATGATCCATTTACAGTAAGTACAAGATGTTATACACATGTGAGAGTTGTCCATGCAATGGAATCAATATAATGAGTGAGATATGATCAAAACAAGTTACGTGTTCTAATCTGAATACGCCGTTTTGTAGGGACTGTTAAGGCAAGATGAACTTAAAATGAGGAGTAGCCATAACTAAGTTAAATGTAGCACATAATATGAAGAACATGTCACCCAAAAATGAGCTTCTAATTCATTATAGAATTCTAGATATGGTAAAAATGGTGAACATGAAGATAAAAATCAGATTTTAAGAATTAATGTTTATTATTATTATATAAGCACTCAAATTTTATTGTATAAAATGTAAAATAAAAAAAACCCACTAACTTATAAAACTTATTTATACAAATATGTAAAAGGTTAAATAAATGAATAACCTATAAAATGGTAGTGGAATAATACTTATAAGTAATAAAAACTATAAACTTGATTTTTACGACTTTTTCGGCTATTACCGTAAAATTAACGTTTTTCGCCAATTAAAACTTAGACGACCAAACCCGTCTAATGTAAAGTTTATAAAAGTCATATACTGATGTATAAGTAACTAATACAAGTAAAAACCGATAAAACCCGAACTATAAGAAATACGGACATTAACGAGCTAACTAAACATATTGGACTAATAATTGGACTAAATAAGATAAATACTTGTAAAAAGAACTTATTGGGCTTAACCCATTTGGGCCCAACATGGAAAGTATATATACTGATAATATAGGTATAAAATGGATTAAAACAAGTTAAAGAACTTATACTAAGATTATTGGACTTAAAATAGGTAAATAGATAAAACTAGCAAACTAGTAAAACTTTACCAAAACGTAAACACTAAAATGAGTAAACAAGGATGTATAAACCCACTTGATCATCATCATATGTACAAAATCATCATATGTATATTGCTATTTTGATAAAAGTCATTGGACAAGAGTCTAAGACCGATTATTATTTATATAGGTTTCCGTGACCGAAGCACGCCCGTAGCCGATAATCCGCCTTTCATTATCAACGTGAGTTCATAGCCTCGCACTCTTTTAAATGTTTTATAAAATGATTTGTAAACCCGCGAGGGAGATAACATGCTAGATTTTATAAAAATAGAACACAAGTAGTCCCGATGGTATGCTTAATGATATGGACCCGAATGATGCTATGACCCTATAAACGAGACTAAAAGGATTATTAGTAGTTAGGTTATGTCACTTAAAGTCCCATTAGCATGAATTGTGAAGTACCGGGTTTTGGTAGACGCTTATGCATTTGATAGTACTATTTGGGGACGATCACCCCAGTTCGCGCCTTGACGGTTGATCCCCGTCGTACCACATTGATTGGTAAGCGAATTTATGTATGAGAAGATTCCATAGCGTGATTTTTGTGACGACATGCTAACTTAGATGGGCAAATTGTTTGTCGGGTTCGCGGCCCGCTGTTTTCATAGTAAGGTAACAATGTCATCTGGCTAATAATAATCCTACAACCTATATAATCTAAATATCTGATATGATACGACGCTAATAACGATGAATATATTACCTATCATGGTGATATAGAGACTATGATATCATGGACGGTTTAAGATGTATGCTTGATTTATATATTGCCTGACTAGCAATATGAGGACTTACTTCCAATATTATACTTGTGTTTTGATTTTAACGATTGTTTTATATAACGGTTTTTATTAAACTCTATGAATTCACTCGGGATTCGCTGATATGATTTTTGCATGTTTTTATCTCAGGTGCTCGAAGGTAATCCGAATGGAGATGGACTCTAATGGCCCACATAATATTAAAATGTTCATTCGATCTATGTTTTGTAAACTAAATGACCTGTATAATTTGGGACCTGTTGTACACTTTAAAACTTTTTATCGAATGAATGTATGTTGAACCTTGTACAACCATTTTTATGTGTTGTCAATGATTGGAGTTATTGTGCTATCCCGTAACACTCTGAAAGACCCTTCCGCTGTACCGATACGAAAATTTAGAGTGTTACATTAACTGTCTTATGATATGGTATTCTAACACTCCAGTGACTCATATCCAGGAAGAATAACAACGACAGGGATCAGGACCGTAGAGGTTCACAGCCTAACCGTTCTACTTCATCTAGTAACTATTAAGCCTTCTATGTAATCATGCTTATGTTCCATGATCATGTCTCATGCATGTAATCCTGAAACAGGCTCTCAGTTAGCTAGGATTCCTGTTGGAGGGTTCAGAAATCCTATATGTCCTACTTGTTCGCGCAGACATTCTAGTGTTTACCGCCGAGGTACTAGTGGTTTTTTCAAGTGTGGCCAGTAAGGCCATTAGCAGAAGGATTGTCGCCAAGGTGAGATAGAAGGCACCTCTGGACATGTCGACTCCAAACCACCTCCTACTTCCGGTCGCGTGTTGAATACTACTAGAGACCAGGCGAACAAGACTTCAGGTACCATCACTGGGAATCTCTTTATGAATGGTTTGGCAACATGCGTTTTGTTTGATACTGGAGCGAATCATTCAATCATATCCACTACTTTTGCTACACGTGTTAGGATTTCCCCTATGCCATTAGATAATGCCTTAAGCATTTCCACGCCACTTAGGGACTCTGTACGAATCACCCAGGTGTACAGAGATCTTCCCCTAGAATTTGATGATAAAATCCGCAGAGTTGACGCACTTCCTTTGGACATGTGCGATTTTGAGTCGATATTGGGCATGGACTGATTATCCAAACACCAGGATACATAGACTGCCACATTTATCGAGTTATCTTTGGTGATGTTAAATCTACAGAGTACATACACCATGGTTTTCTGTCAGGGAGGTCTGTACAAATTATTTCATCCATGGAGACGCGTGCATTACTAACACACGGCTGTCAGGGCTTCATAGCCAATATTCATGATATTACACCCGAGTCTCCACCGATTCAAGATCAGCCAATTGTGTTAGAATCTCCTGACGTATTTCCTGACGAACTTCCGGGCATACCACCTGTTCGTGAAGTCGAGTTTGGAATTGAGCGCATTCCAGGAGCAGAGCCAATTTCCAAGGCTCCCTACCGCATGGCTTCCATCGAGCTTAAAGAATTAAAAGATCAGATGCAGGAACTTCTAGAGAGAGGTTTCATCCGTCCCAGTGTATCGCTGTGGGGTGCACCGGTACTTTTCGTGAAGAAGAAAGACAACAACATGCGTTTGTGTATAGACTATCGTGAGCTGAACAAGATCACGATCAGGAATCGTTATCCTTTGTCGCGAATTGATGACTTGTTCGATGAACTTCAGGGTGCTAAGTATTTCTCCAAGATCGATCTGAGGTCCGGCTACCATTAGTTACGGGTTAAAGAGCAGGATATCCCTAAGACTGTTTTCTGTATATGTTATGGGCACTACGAGTTCGTAGTCATGCCATTCGGACTCACAAATGCTCTAGCAGTCTTCATGGATTCGATGAACCATGTATTCCATGAGTTTATGGACAAGTTCATTATCGTTTTTATTGATGATATCCTGATTTTCTCCAAATCCAAGGAGGAACATGAGGAACACCTTCGTACAGTCTTGTAGATTCTTCGTTAGAAACAGCTATATGTCAAGTTCTCCAAGTGTGAATTCTGGTTAAGCAAGGTGGCATTTTTGGGCCATACTGTATCTGCAAAGGTTGAAGCTATCACTAAATGGCCAAGACCTACATCTGCAACAGAGGTCAGAAGTTTTCTGGGTTTAGCTGGCTACTACCACAGGTTTGTAGAGAACTTTTCACGGTTAGCCTTACCTTTGATTAAGCTGATGGGGAAAGGAGAGAAATTCGTCTGGACTAAGGAACGAGAGAAGAGCTTTGAAGACCTTAAGCAGAAATTAGTGACTGCATCGATTCTTACTCTCCCATCTGGTACAGGTGGATTTTAGATCTATAGTGACACTTCAGGAAAGAGTCTAGGATGTGTTCTCATGCAACATGGGAAGGTTATTGCATACGCATCACGTCAACTTAGACCTTATGAAGAAAACTATCCTACTCATGATTTGGAGCTTGTAGCAGATGTTTTTGCGTTGAAGATCTGGAGGCATTATTTGTATGGTGAATCATGTGACATTTTCACCGATCACAAAAGTCTCAAGTACATCTTCACCCAGAAGGAACTAAACCTGAGACAGAGAAGATGGCTTTAAACATTTCATCCTAACTTGTAGCATTTTACCTCCAGTCGCTGAAGACCGTTAGAAGGTATTAGATAGCGTACCTGTGATCAGGTAGATTCAATTAAGAACCTCCTTCACAGGGTTTCCCGGGGGTAGTAGCCAGTTCTCTTTACTTGATCGTCTCAAAGCAGACTGCGAGCGTAAAGAGTGAATCATACGGATAAATTATCCGTCTGATTAGAGTCGTCAATTAAGAATTCCTGAAACAAGTTTGATTCTAAAAGAATCGCACCATTGTTGCTTTCCAGATTCTCACAAGCTCGATTCATAATGTATTTTGCATGTCACCTACTGCAGTGCTGTTTGAGGTTGACACTGGAAGGATTTCAATTCGTCACTGTGAAAACTAAAGAGTGTTACTCTGAATGTTCTAGCAAGATCACATGGATTTTGCGTAGAAACCTGGAATCAAGTTTGAATCAATTTAGATTCCAAACTTAGTTGTTTTCCAGTTCTCACAAGTTTGATTCGTGAAGAATTGCATAAGTTACCTACCATGAGCTTGTTTGACGCTAGCTCAAGCAGGATTTCCATCTTCATCGTGAATCGTATCACTCGGATGTTCTGGCAATATCACATGGATAATGCATAGGACTCGATTGTGTCCTAATAAGATAATAGATTGGTATATTTTTGCTCTAGACTCGATAAATGCATTTTAGTAATCGAAGGCTGGAACTGACTGCCACCTTTTCAATATTAACTAACTCGAAGTTAGAAAGACAATAGATACGTGTTGATCTCCATGACAATGAGACAAGTTTCTTTTGATAGAAACTCGAAAGGCTGGGAAAGGGTTGTGCATTGCATCACTGGGTCCATGACGGCTTTTCTTAGTAGATGTATTGACCCGGTTTCTGCCTAGGTTGCATATAATAATCAACTCCTTCAATGCTTACCAACACGTCATCACTAGCACCTTGTTGTGATTGTTGTAGTGCTAACATATGTGATTGGTCCGCATTCAGATTCATTCCACTCCATCTTTCCTTAGGACAA
The DNA here is from genome assembly GCA_025667525.1 of Glebionis coronaria. Classification (NCBI taxonomy): domain Eukaryota; kingdom Viridiplantae; phylum Streptophyta; class Magnoliopsida; order Asterales; family Asteraceae; genus Glebionis; species Glebionis coronaria. The sequence goes on from CM046876.1 coordinate 182,825,766, forward strand.
CTATTTCTAGCTATGGAATGTCCTTAGGTAGATCCCTCCGGTTCTGGTTGGATCATAGGACTTAGTTTCCAATCCAAAACCACCTTTTGACTCCATCGTTCCGTCGTGGATAGTAGGTTGTTTTGGGTATAGATCGTATCCATAAAATTGTGATAACCCGAACCCGTGGTCATTATTTAATTATATTTTTACGTATATTTTCAAAGTTTTTGACGAGATTGAATGTTATGATGTATGGTGATTTGAATTGAAAGAATGATTGAAAGTTATATTTTTACATTTTGACGAGTTGCGAGGATTATTAGTGATCACGTTATCAACGGATGCCCGAAATTTTATGTTTTATTTATTAGTTATGTCGATGTTTGATATTTTGACGTTTTTATTTTTAATTATGTATTAAGTCATGTCGGGACTATAAAATATCATATTTTGTGTGCGTTTTATGTTTTGAGAAATATTTTTATGAAACACGAGACCCGTAAATATTTTCAAAATTGACTAATAGTAATTTCCCTCTTTTTAAACAAGTATTTGCAATTTAGTCTACAAGAATCACAACTGGCAAAAACTACCCTAAACTTTTCCCATATAAAAGTAAAATTTATAACACAAAAACTCATAACGTTCCACTAGCAACCAAAAACTCTCTCATCTGTTTCTCACCCTCACCCTTGCCGTCACCCTACACCATCACAAAACCACCATCATCATCTTAAAATCTAGCTTGATTCTCAAAAATCTAAACAAAGACCCATCTTAGTTTCCACATTCTCTATCTTTTGGTATAATATTTATCCACATGCAAGCACTTTTTGTAAAAACTTATTTTTGATGAAAAACTATTGTTTTGATCTTGTTTATGTATTCTGTGTAGGTGTTTATGATGATATAAATGATTTTTACATGTGCATGTTAAAAATTTTGAGTTGTGTTTTATATGATTTGATCATCTAGGGTGATATAAGATGTTAGGATTGGAAGTAGTAATATTAGTATGATTATAGTGGTAAAAATAAGGTTAAAATGGTTGAAAAATGTGATTTGAGTAGTTTTTAAGTAGGTATTTTTTATCAGCAGCTAAAAGGTAATTTTTGGAAAACTTAAGTTTGTATATGATATGATTTGAATAGATATTGTTGTAGAGAATTTCATAAGCTTTGATTTGGTATAAAGTAGAGCTTCTAGCTCCAAACGAGCGAAAAGTTATGATAGTTTGATTATTCGTGTACCGGGAGACGAGTATCGACACAATATAGAGTTGTCGATATTTGGATCAAATCTCAGGGACTATAGAAAGGATTTTGAAATGAGTCAAGGACTGATGTAGAAGTGTAAATATTATAATCTATTTTCAAACATGAGTGTCTGTTTTGCAAATGGAGTCATTTATAGAGGCTAAAATATCTATATGAGTTGATAACGTAAAACTGTCCGGTTTTTGTAGTTCGAAGATGTGTCAGGCAGGGAACCTTAAAAGTAAAATGTTTTAACCAAATTTTGGGAGGACTTTCTATATATAGTACGTGAAGTCTCCGAGTAGTATCGTAAACATTTGACGTGTCAAAGTAGGGAAAACAGTTTGAACGATTAGTATATATATTGACAAATTTTTAATAATGGAAATATATAAAGTAAAAGTGTAATAGGTGTACATATGTAGGAATTATTTAAAAGATAATGGTGTGAGTTTTCTTTTGATTTGAGCTATTTATTTTATTTTATTAAGTATGAGATAATACTTGAATGTATTATTAAAGGTGCTTGTTTTATTTTGATAGATTGTGAATTTCGTGTTAGTCGGGCATCGTCAATCGTTGAAACTCGTCTGACTATTGCTATTACTCAAAGTGAGTCTATAGGCTCACTTTCTACTTGTTTTAATGATTTTAAAACCCACGAGGGGGATACATGCTATTTGAAATAAAATGAACACATGTCATGAGTAATTGTTGGACCTGAATGTTGCCTTTGTTGCATGTTGTTGCCTTGATTGTATAAATACCTAAGTTGAAAAAGTCCCTAATTTCATGAACCGTTAACTATGTTCTAGCTCTTTGTTGTGAGTTGGGAATAGTCGCTTATTCAAATGATAGTACTATTGGGCTGACGAACCTATCTGAGACCAGGGCTTTACGCTGAGTAACCTCTGGGAAGGATAATTTACGAGAATGAGAATGTGGTATACTTGCAACTGATACTCTAGTAGGGGCAATGGAATTCATATAGTCGTGCTAGAATTTGGCGTGGGTGACTAAGTTAAGGGGTCGGTGTCATGAGGTTAATAGAATTCATTAGCTACTGCTATAAGATGAAATGCCTGATGAATAGATTGTATACGTGGAAATTCTATTAATCGATTATGATTGATTTTTATGTTGTGTTCAAAAGTGTTTTGTTAAACCTATGGACTCGCCCAACATTATTGTTGATTTGTTTAAGCATGTATTTTAGGTAATCTGATGTGTTGATTAAGGAGCTTGCTGGGGAAGGTTGTTGTATCGCTTTTATAGTTGTTCAGTCTGTAACCATTTTCTTTCCCTGTCATTACTAAATGTTATCTTTTGTCTTTAGAAAAATTATAAAAATCATTTTTGAGTATTTTATAGTTGATAAATGGTTTGTATTTTTGGGATGGTATTTTGAAGGGACCGAAACGCTACTCAGATATTTATAAAATTTCTTTATTGGGATTGAAAACTTTAGACTAAAAGATGGTATTATTTTGTCTCATATTCCAAATATTTTATGTTTAGATTGTACTAAATGTTTTTAGTGAGGAGGTTTGAGTTTAGCACCCAAATGTGTATTTTCGCTGCGTAATGTAATGTGGGGTGTTAAAGATTCGTAATCAGAGGTTTTTAGTTATAGCGAATTAGGTCGGTTTTTGAAAATGTCCTAAACTATAACTTTGGTGTCGAAAGTATTTTATAAAAGCAACGCAACATCTCTGCAAGGCTCCGGTAAGATTATTTATTTTTGTTATGCTTTATTATTATAAATGTATCTCTCAAAACTGTTCTGAATCCCTGGGTATTTATTAAGTAAATACTATGATAAGGTATTGGTATTAATGAAAGGACACAGAGTGCTTTCATCATAATTTCTTTTTATGAGTATTACATAATTATCATTTGCATTGCATTACATCGCATACATATATATTGGCATACGTAAATCATTCGCATTTGCATGACCATGCATTGCATATATATTTTTAAATAATGACCTTATGTACTCTTGAATGTTCTGTGATTGCAGGAAATGGCCGTCATACCACCTAATAGCGTTAGGCAGGGATATGCTGTAAAGGGACTGAGATTTCCGTGTCAGTGAGGAGGTCATCATAAGAATACTGGTGGATGGTGGATAGTCGACAAGGATGATACGGACGATAAGAATAAATTTATGGAGTCTAAGAGTGATAATTTAAGAACTGAGAGTGAAGTTGGAAAGACTGAAGTTAGAGCTGAGGTAAGAAGTTATGGAACTGACTTTAAGACGTACCAGGAAGAGAGAGATAGGCTTCGCAGGATAGGTAAATATGAAGCTCACCTTTGGCCATATCTTGAACCATATTGGAAGTTTCAGGACAACGAAGAGTATGCTGATTCCCACTATATGTTTAATCCACCATGCCAAGGAGCGTATCTGAAGTATGGATTAGAGGATCCGTCGTGCTATGATCCAGAAAGGAGGTGCAGCAAGTTGGAACCGGATGAGGACGAAGCTCAGGCTAGCCAAGTTGGAGAAAATGATGTGCCATGTCCTATGGAGCTATGAAGTGATGAATCTTTGTTGTATTTCAGTTTATGTATTTGTGATATTTTATTTGGATTATTTAGACTTTATGATGTAGTACTGTGATGGAATATTGTTGTTGTTTAGGTTGATAAGGGTAAGTGACTGTAGTGACAGATCTTGTCACGATTTTCTCGAATTTTATGGATGCAATCTACTATTACCCTTTATTAATATTTTGAGTGTCTTAATTATTCTCTTTTGTGAGTCGATTGTTGAACATAGGTAGTATTGTGTTGTTTGAACATGTGGTATCCATGATATATCTTGATGAAAAGATCCTTCTTTCTATCTCGATGTGTATACTTATTATGTTTCTTTCATCAGTGATAACAGTAGAAAGAATTTAGTGAGATATTTTTTTGTCATTAGTGGATCCCCACGTGACTAAGTTTCTTGAAATATGTCTCAAGAATTAACAACCTCTAGGGTAGATTATATGATTATGGAAACAATCGTTAGAACGTTTGAAGCTGAATGTGATGTAAGGAAACAAGGTGCCAAGACTGAAGATGCTATTGTTCCAGTTGAGATGTTGTTGCTGTTCTGCAAGATTGTAAAGGATGTCTGAATGTTGGATTCCTAGAAATGAGAAGGGATGCAGTGAAGATGGTCGTACGATACTAATGATGACTGGAAATGTACAACTATATGGACAAGTTTGAGTAAATGATGGATATATCGAAATATTAGTAGTAATTTGGAAATATAGAAATAGACGGAAAGGAAATAGCAATTTAAAGATTGATCCTCATTTGAAATTAAGTGTAGCTGAAAAGATAAAAAGGACGGTAGTGCTGCGAATGTCGACAGAAAATGAAAATTAATTTTCTCTAACAGATGATAAACTCGGAATTCAACAGTATAAGATAAGAAAAGATGGTATTCATGCTGTTACTATAAGTTGTGTAAGCAAGAAGAATTATAATGTGTTGACGATGTACTTTGCACCACATGGGTAATTGTATATCTACTTGTCGCAAGTACGGACTAGCTGGAAGGCCAAGCTTTTGAGGGAAGAACTAGGAATGTAGTTATATGAATTAGTATTCCTGGAGTAGTGAAATGTTTTTTATTATGGTAAAGGAGTATGGATAAATGAATTTTTAAGCTAAGGGAAATCAATAGGAATGGAATGTTGCTATTGTTGCAGCCTATATTTTTGGAAATACTAATAAGTCTCAAGATTTAGATGTTGTAATTTGCATATTCTTATTTAACAATCATTGAGTTAGCTTATTGTTTGAATAATATATCCGATGAAATTCTGAAGGTGTTAGATTTAGTTGACATGAGGATAAAAAATCAGCAAGAATTAGCGATTAACTGAAATGAGAAATTAACCAATGGAAAGATTGTTAATAGTTATATATATTAAGAAGATATTTTATGAACTTACGGAATTAGGTGATATCATACAATTAACCGAAATAGGGTTGTGTTGGAAATTACTAGAATGAGGATGAAAGTTATAGGGTATGATCAGTAAAGGTGAAAAGGATTGATTTGAAATTTTGTTAAGGATTGAGTACTGATTACAAGAATTAATAAGTGGAATTTATATTTAAAGATTTTATTTGGTCAATAATGAGAAGGTATGTAGGAGGAAACTGTAATAGGTCGTATTTTCAGTGCACTTCACCAATAGTAGTCGAAATGGAATGAGAAGACGAGTTAGTATTTAAGAGCATTTTGTGATCGTCCTGCGAGATCGTATAGTTCACGGTCGTCTTTGGAAAAAGAAGCATTGTGTTAACTTAGTGATGGAATTTATGTAGTCTGCTTGTGTATTTTGTCATTTGACATTGTTAGGAAATTGAGGATGGTAATTTGACCAATTGTAGGATTGGCGGATGCGACAACAAGAATAATCTGATAAGACTGGAAGGGTAAGTCATAAGAAACACAGTATTGAAAGCAAGAAAATAAGCTGGATGTTTTTAGAATAAGATGATTGATATGAGATTGAGCAAATTGATTACCAAGAATTGGTATCTATTACTGATGATTGTTGTTTTGTTTGGTTAATATTAAGGAAGGTGAGGAAAGTATTTGATAAAAATTGAAAAATTGTTAAGGAAAGAGGAATGGTGTGTGAAATTCTTTGGATATGAATTTTAGCTGGAATTGATGTAAATTATGGAATGTGTGATTTATGGCTGAAGTATTCATGGAAATCTTGACTAGATTGAAGCGATTCAGGATTTGTCGATACTGACGAAACCGACTAAAGCTTGTTAATTCGTTTGTTTAAGCTGGGTATTATCGAAGGTTTATCGAAAGGTTTTCAATGATTGTTGAACCATTGATAAAGCTGACAAAGAAGAACTAAATGTGTGAAATCCATTCATGCATCCAAGTTCTAGTTTTGAGATCTGATCTTCGTTAGTTAAGAAAGTTGTTTATGAGCGCTGAGGATAGGTTGGGTTTTGTGCCTGTATCGTCAGTATCGGAGAAATCTGAAGGGATTGAGGAGCTGCGGTGATAATATCTTGACATTATCAAATGGTAGGAGAAAATAATAGTAGTAAGTTGACGTAATTAGAGAAGTATAAAGGGAAATTATATAATTTTGAGTTTCGACGATGTGGTATCTATTTTGGATTTGTGAAATATTACTTGTAAGGAATCAAGTATGTAGTAATTTTTAATCAAAAGTGATTATGATCACGAGATGTAATTTTGTAGGGCAAGTGTGGTAGTCGAAGTATTCGATAAGAAGGGGAAGGAAAAAGATTAAAAAACTTTAAAAAGGTATTAGAAAGTCGACTCTTGAGTTTTGAGATTTTTGAATATTGGTAATAACAAGCAAAGTGGATGGAATGGAATGAAAAGTTAGAATCGAATTAATGGATTAATGGAAAAGGAATACAATGGAAAGAAGGTCAACAGGGTGTCAGAAATTTTGAAATGGATTGGTAGTAGGGATGAGTGGGATGAAATATTTTAGAGGAACGAAACCGATTATCGTAATTATCTATTTGAAGGAGGATGTGTTAGGAATACGAGGACCGGTGGTGAATTAATTTTTCAGATCAGAGAGAATTTAATTATTCTAAGAGTGCTGAGAGAGCTATATTTAGTATTAAAGGAATTTCACAAGTGAAGTATTGATATATTCTGGTTAGGATAAGACGTATTACGACATCAGGAAAATGTATTAATAGTCAGATTTAAATATATGAAACCAATGGAGTTATCTAAACAATATATGTTATAAGAAAGATGTAATGATGTAGTATGGAAAGTACAGTGGTTCAGTGTAGTGATTGTTAGATTAGATGAAAATGGAAGATGAGAATAGGAAGTTATATAGGTGACTATTATGAGATGCAATCTCTGAATAAAGGAGAAAGAAAGAAATCACTAGGAATTTAGTGATGAAATTGTCGATAACCCCGGGTCGTAGTGTCAGTATTTTTGAATTTTTGGAAATCGCTGCAAAAAGAAATGAGAATGGAATAGAGTTTGCATATAATACATACAACCGAGAGACTGAAGTTAACTTTTAAAGTGTTAGATATCTATAACAGAAAGTGAGAGAAATCGAGTTAAGAAAGAATATTGCCTATTTTCGGAAATCAACGGACAGGTTAAGAGGATAATTTGAACAATGGAAATTGGACTTGTGTAGATGCGATTGAAACTTAGGATGATGATATCTTTAAATATTCCACTATGAGGTCAAATGATATCTATGGATGATGGAGTCTTTATGCGATGATAGTCGCTATATTAGTAATTAGGATGTGCAACTTGAGATTTTACATGGTCGTAAGCTAGGTTTTAGAGTATTGAAGTAGGAAATGGAATCGAGGAAATGATGCAGAAGGATTATGAATGATGAAAGATTGGACTATTAGAAGGTGAAATTTGGAAGTTGAAATATGATAGTATTCTTTGGTATGGTAATATTATAGAAATTGATTTGTACTGGTGTGAAAGACGTGAGGATTTCTTAAGGAAAAGAGGTCACATTGATTTTAGAGGTGAAAAATTGCGAGTGTGAGGCGGGTCAAGCATCGGGACGTCGCTCTCTTTTAGGAGGGTAGGATGTCATAACCCGAACCATGGTCATTATTTAATTATATTTTTACGTATATTTTTGAAGTTTTTGACGAGATTGAATACTATGATATTTGGTGATTTCAATTGAACGAATGATTGAAAGTTATATTTTTACCTTTTGACGAGTTATGAGGATTATTAGTGATCACGATATCAACGGATGCCCGAAATTTTACGTTTTATTTATTTGTTATGTCGATGTTTGATATTTTGACGTTTTTATTTTTAATTATGTATTAAGTCGTTCCGGGACTATATAATATCATATTTTGTGTGCGTTTTAAGTTTTGAGAAGTATTTTTATGAAACCCGAGACCCATAAATATTTTCAAAATTGACTAATAGTCATTTCCCGCTTTTTAAACAAGTATCTGCAATTTAGTCCACAAGAATCACAATTGACAAAAACTACCCTAAACTTTTCCCATTTAAAAGGAAAATTTATAACACAAAAACTCATAACTTTCCACTAGCAACCAAAAACTCTCTCATCTCTCTCTCACCCTCACCCTTGCCGTCACCCTACACCATCACAAAACCACCATCATCATCTTAAAATCTAGCTTGATTGTCAAAAATCTAAACAAAGACCCATCTTAGTTTCTTCATTATCTATCTTTTGGTATAAAATTTACCCACATGCAAGCACTTTTTGCAAAAACTTATTTTTGATGAAAGACTATTGTTTTGATCTTGTTTATGTATTCTATGTAGGTGTTTATGATGATATAAATGATTTTTACATGTTGCATGTTAATATTTTTGAGTTGGGTTTTATATGATTTGATCATCTAGGGTGATGTAAGATGTTAAGATTGAAAGTAGTAATATTAGTATGATTATAGTGGTAAAAATCAGGTTAAAATGGGTGAAAAATATGATTTTGAGTAGTTTTTAAGTAGGTATTTTTAATCAGCAGCTAAAAGGTATTTTTTTTTGAAAACTTAAGTTTTTATATGATATGATTTGATTAGATATTATTGTAGAGAATTTCATAAGCTTTGATTTGGTATAAAGTAGAGCTTCTAGCTCCAAACGAGCGAAAAGTTATGATAGTTTGATTATTCGTGTACGGGAGACGAGTATCGGCACAATATATAGTTGTTGTTGATATTTGGATCGAAACTCGGGGACTACGAAAAGTATTTTAAAATGAGTCAAGGACTGATGTAGAAGTGTAAACATTATTATGTTGAGTCTATATTCAAACATGAGTGTCGGTTTTGCAAATGGAGTCATTTATAGAGGTTAAAATAACTATATGAGTTGATAACGTAAAACTGTCCGGTTTTTGTAGTTCGAATATGTGTCGGGCAGGGAACCTTAAAAGTAAAATCTTTTAACCAACTTTTGGGAGGACTTTCTATATATAGTAAGTGAAGTCTTTGAGTAGTAACGTAAACAATTGACGTGTCAATGTTGGGAAACAGTTTGAACAATTAGTATATATTGACGGATTTTTAATAAAGGAAATACATAAAGTAAAAGTGTAATAGGTGTACATATGTAGGAATTATTTAAAAGAGAATGGTGTGAGTTTTCGTTTGATTTGAGTTATTTATTTTATTTTATTAAGTATGAGATATTACTTGAATGTATTACTAAATGTGCGTGTTTTATTTTGATAGATTGTGAATTTCGTGTTCGTTGGGCATCGCCAATCGTTGAAAGTAGTCTTACTATTGCTATTACTCAAGGTGAGTCTATAGCCTCGCTTTCTACTTGTTTTAATGATTTTAAAACCCGCGAGGGGGATACATGCTATTTGAAATAAAATGAACACATGTCATGATTAATTGTTGGACCCGAATGTTTCCTTTGTTGCCTGTTGTTTCCTTGAATTGTATAAGTATCCAAGTTGCAAAAGTCCCTAATTTCATGAACCGTTAACTATGTTCTAGCTCTTTGTTGTCAGTTGGGAATAGCCGCTTATTCAAATGATTGTACTATTTGGCTGACGACCCTATCTGAGACCAGGGCTTTACGTTGAGTATCCTCTGGGAAGGATAATTTACGAGAATGAGAATGTGGTATACTTGCAACTGATACCCTAGTAGGGGCAAGGGAATTCATATAGTCATGCTGGCATTTGGCGTGGGTGATTAAGTTAAGGGGTCGGTGTCATGAGCTTAATATAATTCATTAGCTACTACTATAAGATGAAATGCCTGATTAACAGATTGTATACGTAGCAATTCTATTAAGCGGTTATGATTGATTTTTATGATGTGTTCAAAAGTGTTTTGTGAAACCTATGGACTCGCTCAATATTATTATTGATTAGTTTAAGCATGTATTTTAGGTAATCTGATGTGTTGATCAAGGAGCTTGCTGGGGAAGGTTGCGGTGTCGCTTTTATAGTTGTTCATTCTGAAACCGTTTTCTTTCCTTGTCATTATTAAATGTTATCTTTTGTCTTTAGAAAAATTATAAAAATCATTTTTGCGTATTTTATAGTTGATAAATGGTTTGTATTTTTGGGATGGTATTTTGAAGGGACCGAAACGATACTCTGATATTTATAATTTTTTTTTATTGGGATTGAAAACTTTAGACTAAAAGATGGTATTATTTTGTCTCAAATTCCAAATATTTTATGTTTAGATTGTACTAAATGTTTTCAGTGAGGAGGTTTGAGTTTAGCACCCAAATGTGTATTTCCGCTGCGCAATGTAATTTGGGGGTGTTAAAAAACCATCGAAAACCATTCAAAGTGCTTGATAAAAATCAAAACTCTTAACACTTTGAAAGTTTTACATTTCCGAAAAGCTCCCCCTATACACATGCATCGATATACGAAATAGTTTAGCATGTGAAGGAAAGAGTTGCACTTGTGTCTTTTAGATCACATGTTGTGATATAATACATTTTAATCACATTTTCTCCCCCATATCTAATATAAAAACATAATATTAGAGATACCAATTGATTAAAATATGACAATTTTTGAAAACCGATTGGGAGAGAAACATGTGTGCATGCATGAATCATAGAACTTCTTGTAGTCGTGATGCTCCCCCTCAACAATATATGTGTCTCTTGAAACAAAAAGTGACAAAATTTTGGAAAAACGACACAACAAAATATGTTGAGATACGGAGTTGAGATGCCTTAACCGGTATAATTTATTACATATGAGAGTTTTAAACTATTTTCGGAATGTGTTGGATACATAAAATATGAGAATATTTGAGATGTCCCAACAACATTAACGACTTGATTTTAAAACGCTCCCCCTCAAAAATTGATGAAAATAACATATGACATTCTTTAGATATAAAAACCATTTTAAGAGGAAGGGAGTGTTGACACACAATTTTGAAAGATTTAGAAAAACCTTTTGATAAATTCTTGAAAAATTGTGTTCAACGGTTTTAAAATAATCATGATAGAAGATTTCTCTTCTATTGCTTAGGAAAAGCGCACTGAAGTGTACACTTCCTTTTCGGGTCCATTTTTCATGAGCTCAAAACTTTGATTGTTTTCTTACTAGCTCATGACCGAGAAAAATTAATTTCCCATTGTGAAGGATAAGTTATCATCCATGATAAACTTTTCCTAAGGTAAAGTGTGAGTTCTAAGCTGACATTTACTTAGAAATCATTTTTCATGAACTTAAAAACTTGGAAATTTTTTATGAGAAGCTAATGACCGAGAAATATTGATTTCTCGTTGAGAAGGATAAGTTATCGTAGGAGATACACTTTCCTTATTTGAGGGCCGAGTCCTAAGATGTGATGCGCTTAGAAGTCATCATGAGAGGATATCAAGCAGCTTCATTTGCCAGAGCCTCCAAGTCATCTGGAGTCATATACTTCATACCAAGACGACCAACGAGATACGTAAACCTATCTTGCGATAGAGGTTTTGTAAACAAGTATGCCAGCTGGTACTCAGTTCTGACAAAGTATAATTCCACGATGTCGCGTTCCACTTGTTCCTTGATGAAGTGATATCTGGCATCGATGTGCTTGGTGTGGGAGTGCTAAACTAGATTGCAAGAGATGGCTATTGCCGACTTTAAGTCACAATACATAGGTATTTTATCAAAGTGGAAGCCATAATCCGTGAGTTACGTCCTCATCCAGAGGACTTGAGCACAACACGCAGATAGAGACACATATGATAGGGAGGTGCCATCCTGCTTCTTTGACGACCAACTCACGAGCTTGTCTTCCCCTAGAAATTGTACGCCACCAGAAGTTCTCTTTCTAGTATCAAGGCAACCTGCATGATCAGAATCTGAAAAAGCGCTTAGATGAAAAGCGGTTTCCTTTGGATACCAGAGTCCCATGTGAATGGTATTCTTAAGGTACCGAAAGATCCGTTTAACCTCTTTGAGGTGCTTTTCAGTAGGTCTGGCTTGATATCGTTCACAATAACATGTGGTATGATGAATATCAGGCCTGCTGGCTGTAAGGTACATAAGAGACCCGATCATACTGCGATATCGCGTTTGATCTATGGGAGGTGAGTACAAGTCAGCGTCTAGGGATGAGGTCGACAAAGGTATACCAATGCGAGCACATAAGGTCATACCATGCTTTTGAAGTATCTCTTGAGCATACTTACCTTGGATAATAAATATACCACGTGGGGATTGATTAATTTGGAGGCCTAAAAAGAATTTTAGCTACCCCATCATTGACATTTCAAATCCGTTGCGTATAAGTTTTTCAAAACGTTTTGAATGTTTTGGGTTCGTAGAACGAAAAATAATGTCATTAACATAAACCTGCACCAGCAGTATGTCATCCCCATATTTGTTAATAAATAGAGTAGGATCAATAGAACCTTTGGAGAATCCTTTGGAAACAAGGAAGATTGATAGTTCTTAGTACCACGCCCTTGGAGCTTGTTTAAGTCCATAGATAACCTTCTTGAGACGGTAGACTTCGTCAGGATGATGAGGATCTACGAATCCTTCCGGCTGATTCACATACACTTCTTCCTTCAAATGACCGTTGAGAAAAGAAGTTTTAACGTCCATCTGATAAACCATGAAGCCCTTATGTGCAGCATAAGCAAGGAATATCCTAACTGCTTCCAAGCGAGCGACTGGAGTGAATGATTCATCGCAATCTATTCCTTCTTGTTGTCGGTATCCCTTGACCACAAGACGAGATTTGTTGTTGATGATTATTTGTTCTTCATCCAATTGGTTTTTCTAGATCCATTTAAAATCGAGAACCGATGTTCCATATGGTCCGTCGACAAGTTCCCATACTCCAAGTCTTTCAAATTGAGGAAGTTCGTCTTGCATTGATTCAATCCACGCGTGATCAGTCATGGCTTGTTTGATGTTTGTAGGTACAGTGAAACTCACCGTGAGTGCATACATACATACATCGCCATAAGTTTCGAGTTGTCTTCGTGTTCGAACCGGTTGTGAAGGATTTCTAATAAATTGTACCAATGGATGATCACGTGTCCAATGATGAGTGGATGGATATCGTTGATAGAAAGTATGCATGTTTGAGGTATCAACATGTTGAGTAGAAGGCTCTCCAATTTCACGTACCGGTGTACCGAATGGGTTGATAAATTCTTCTTCGTCAGACTGTGCATCGATTGCTTGATTGTTGTTTCCTCCGTTAGCATTGACGGTTGGTGATGTTGGTTGTATGATGGTTTCTTGAGTTTGTTGAGTATCCAATGGAAAAGTCTCTTGAGCAACGGTTGTTGAAGTAGATGCAGTTGTATCTTCTTGACTTGGTACGAGTGCATCAGCAGTATTCACAGTGGAAGGCTTTAACACAACTTGATTGTTTCCATAGTAATCTTCATCAAACATTGGATCATATAAATCAACCAAATCATTCATTTGATTCGTATCCGTCGAGTCTGCTATAGAAGTACATTCTTGACGTTCTTGCACAGGACGTACACTGTCTTGTGTAGGTGCCATTGCTGGACATTGAGGTGTGGGACTTGAGTTGTTGTAATCAAGTACCATATGTGGCAATTCGTTAAAGTTCACATGATTTGTTTCTACAATAATCTTTGTTCTCTTGTTATAGACCCGATATCCTTTCGACAATGTAGCATACCCCACAAAATACATGCATCGCCTTTTTCTTTAATCTTGTCGAGATTCTCTCCGTCTTTAAGAATGTAGCATAAAGATCCAAATATGTGAAAGAATTTAACAGTAGGTTTCCTGCCATTGATGATGTGGTATGGTGTCTTTTCATTCCTAGGGATTACGAGTGAACGATTCTGAGTATAACAGGCAGTTGCAATTGCTTCAGACCAGAAGAATAGTGGTAATTTTGATGCGGAAAGCATTGTTCAAGCTGCCACAACCAAAGTACGGTTCCGTCTTTCGACAACGCCGTTTTGTTCAGGAGTTCGAGCAATAGACGTTTGATGTTCGATGCCTTCTTTTTGAAAGTAAGATTTCAACGTCTTGTTCAAAAATTCAGTACCCCTATCCGTTCTTACCGTTAAGACTTGAGCTTGAAGATTGCGTTGTATCATCTTGAGAAAGTTTTTGAGAACCTCCGGTGTTTCATCTTTGGACCTTAAGAAGTATGTCCATGTGTATCTAGAGTAATCATCGACAATCACGAGAATATACTTTTTCCCGTTAATACTCTCTACACGCATAGGACCACATAAATCCATGTGTAGAAGTTCCAATCGTCCTTTTGAGCTTGGGGTAGTCTTCGTTTTGAAAGACTTTAATTTTCCGTTCCCCAACTCACAAGAAGAACAAAGATGATCTTTGACGAATTTTAACTTAGGAAGACCGGTCACTATATCATTCTTCGAAAGCAAGTTGATGTTGTCAAAGTTGAGATGTAACAATCGTTGATTCCATAACCATGCTTGAGATGATAAAGATTTAGCCATTAAGCAAATTGGATTTGTCGAAGATGTATCTTGAAGACTTACTGTGTAGAGATCAGAACCACGAGAACCTATAAGAAGGTCATTCCTATCGTAGTCTCTAACATAGCAAGTAGTTTTCCGAAAAGCCACTTCCAAATCCGCATCACAAAATTGACCAACCGAGAATAAATTATACTTCAATCCCTCGACGTAATAAACCCGTTTGATAGTGAGATTACCTTGAACCAAATCACCATATCCAAGTATCAGTGCAAAATGATCATTTCCAAATGGCACCGTACCCAGAAACTACTCCACGAAGTTACTGAGAAGCTTGAGATTGCCCGTCATGTTCTTTGTGCACCAAAAGTCCATTATGAATAAAATGATTCGACGAGTTGAAGAAGAATTAGGAGACAATGTAGCATTTGACAAATTGCAGCCCTTGATAGAAGTGGGTTCCAAAATATTAGTAGGCCTAGATACAAATCCTAAAGGCAAGCTAACATTCATAGACCCAATTACAATAGTGGTAGTCTTAGGTACCCATTTGTATCCGGGTTGTGTAAATCTTGAGTACCCCCTTAACCTGTTTTGTTTACGCAGAGTAGTGGGTTCTAACGAACTTAGTTTCTTAAGTGGTTGAGCAGGTGGATTGGTTCAAAGTTCTTGTGGGTTACCTAGTACTAGTGGGCACCAGAATAGGCTTCCTAGTTCTAGCATTCATGCCATTATAATTAAAAGCACAAGCATCATGATTGAAAGTACGAACACATATTCCACATTCAATACAAGCAAATTCAACACTCGACGTCTTAGCATTCAAACGGTCATTACATGCAGTTACAGACGTTTTATTCTTAGAAAACTTAAAATTCCTACGATGGTCTTCTACTTTCTACTTCTTTCCTTGACTATTGTTATGCATGACCTTATCTTGCATTTTAGTGCTCTTAAGTTGTGGTCCGCTAACGCTAGTAGTGGTAATTACTCATGTAGAAGAAGACACGTTGATTAGTTTTCCTAATATACTGAGGTAACCACGATGTTCCAGTTTGAATAGGCCTAGTGTTCATCTTATACATTCCTGGTGCTATCACATTTGTGCTCTTATCATTTCCTATCTTAGGCAAAGTCTATGAGGGTTTTCCCAAAGCAGACGATTTAGGGCGTTTAACCGCATTTGGTTGATGAACGGCGGATGGTTTCCCAATACAGACTTTCCTTTCATTTTCTCATGAGTTTTTGTAACTCATTGATGGCTATGTCCCTTTCTTGTAGCTGAGCTTTCAAATCATTTATTTCAAAACCTTTTTCATTCAATTGACGAACCGAAGAAGCTGCCAGTTATTGACACTTTTTATGATTATGAGATTTATCACCTTTTTGTAAAGCAATTTCAAGTGAAATGGAGTGTTTCTCAAGTTGTGAAAAACTTTTCGAAAGTTTGTTATATGATTGAATTTGTTTTGAAAGCTCAACTTCAAGATTTTGACATTTAGCATCCGTTTCTGACACTAGACATGCTACATAACAATATTGATCAAGATCGGTATACACACCGAGTATAACATTCATATGGTTAGCATAAAAGTATTCCTTAGAAAGTCGATAAATTTCGTTAGAAAGTTGGTGCTCTTATGTCTTTAATTTAGTTTGAAGAAAATCAACTTCATCATCAAGAGATTTAACATATCTTCAATCAGTTAGCATTTCCTCAGTGAGAGCGTTATAAAACATTTTCACATTATTTGAAAGATCATCGATGGTTGGAACAATACATTGTTGAATGACAACTTCTACTTGTGGGTTAGGTTTAATATTCCAAACGGTATCTCGAGAAAAATTTTCATAATCGACAACACCTTTGTACAAACTTAAAACCCCTTGTTTTATAAACTCAAATTGCTGAACACTTTTACTTTTTTCATCCCATTTAAGTTTTTCATCCGAAATTTGTTTTTCTAACAAAATTGATTGCTTTTTGAAACTCCTTTCTAAAGAAACTTTCTTTTCCGTTTCATCACTCGGTGGTGGAACATTTGTATATATCTTTTGTTCTTTTTAAAGTTTTTTTTGAGGAACAAACTTAATATGATTATTAGAATCAGAAAGATTTAACAAATCACTTAAGTTCGATCGACTTTCTTCATGATGACGAAGGATTTCATCGCAGTCAGGGGAAAGCATAAGGGAAAGATTATCATTATAAAAACCGATATCATAAAGAGCAGGCTTCATACTTTTAATATTCTTGAGATAGCCAGGCTTAACAAAACTCGTTTTCATATTTCTATTGAGCATGTTCATAGTTTGAATAGATTGACACGTTTTGTAAACAATGTTGTTTAACGTGTCGACTCTCTTTTCCAAAGTAAGAATTTTTCCAATGTCCTTTTCTTCACGAGTTTTATAAAGCTCAGTTTGTTCTTTGTTAACAGGCTCTAACTAAAAAATTTGGAGTCTATGCAACAGCATTTGTTCTTCAAGTTCCGGATATCTTTTGTTTTGACATATGAATTTCATGTGTTACTTCAGAACAATATTGTTCGTTGAGCACCTTACATTCATATACCAAACCATTAGCTATTGCAACTCGTCGATCGGCTTCTTTTACATAATCACACTCTTTGAGCCTGTCTATCTCCTTTGCTAAGGATGTGTTTGCTTGCTTCAAATTTTTATTAGCCTCTTTGTTTTCCTCAATTTTATGTTTTAAAGAATCAATAATAGACGCAAGCAAATCACGATCCTCATCCGATTCAGTATTTTGAGAAGCATTACCGTCATCATAACACATATGCTGTGCATCCGTAGAGATATTGCTATCCTCCATGTCCATTACATATGTGTCATTGATGCTTTCGGGTTGCTTGGGATGCCGTCGTTCATTAGCAAACACATAATAGTTATCGTATGAAGGTACCTTTTCAATTGCCTTAGTATCAAAGATAGATCTAGAATTGTCAGCAGTCTCTGGAATCACTTCTTGAATCTTTTCCATGTACACATAATGTGCCTCCAACTCTTGATCATCGACTTCATCATCAGTGTCATCACGCATATAAACTTCATCTACTGTGAGTGGAATCCCTGCTTCTTCTTTCTTACATAGCAATATCTTTTCCTTGTGATATGTAGAATCCTTAGCCCGTTTTGGCTTCTTGCATTCTCTAGCCATGTGCCCAAATCCCTTGCAATTGAAGCATTGAATCCTAGTCTTCTACAAAACCGGAGTGCCTACAATATCTCTTGCCCCAACTGGATTAGGAAACCTCTGATTATCATACCTTGCTTCACGATCATACCTTGGAGTATTGTGAAGTTCCTTATATCGAGCATTGGAGGATGATCTGAGGTTGTTGTTGGTAGGTTTGTAGATCTTCTTATATGTTGTGGTGAGTAAAGACATGAGTTCCTCAATCTTCTTGTCCCTTGAAGTTTGTTCATCGTCACTGTCTCTATCTGACTCGGTGTCATACTTTAAAGGTGGAGTGGGGACAATTGATTTTTCTTTGTTTCTAGCAATAGCTAGAGGTTTATTGGATGAGCTTGATGACCTTGAGGAATGTGTAGGTGGTTGTTGACGGTGAACGGGTTTTGTTGAAGTAGCAGCCATAAAAGCAATAGAGTTAGCAGACCGTTCTGCCTTTTCAGCTCTAAGTTCATTTACTTCATTCTGATATTGTTTCAAGATATCATAAAGTTGGTGATAGGAGATGGTCTTGATATCTTCCTTTTGTTTTACCAAATTCACGAACCTTTGCCATTCCGGTTTGAGTTGAAGTAGAAACTGAACATTGGCATGATGATTGGAGATGGTGCACTGATTTCTGACAAGCTCATTCATCATTTTGTAGAATATCGAGTAATATGAGTCAATGGATTCACCATCTTCGATGTGAATTTTCCAAACTCTCAAAGTAGATCAGTCTCGAGATATTGAACATTGATCGACTCACCTTGCTTCAATCGATGAATTGCATTCCGCATTTCCATAGCATTAGGACATGCATCAACCGTGGAATAGATATCGTTATCAATCCCAGTGAGTATGTAGTTTATTGCATCAGATTCAGCTTGGAGGATTTTCTTTTTCTCAGCAGGACACGTGTTGAAATTCTCCATAGCTCGTGTAGTTTATGAAGTACCATCCTCTGCGTGTGTGGTAATTGGTCTGAATTCAAAAACTAGAGGTGGATTCTCAAGGCAATGACGAAGAGCGTTTCGGTTCTGTTTTCCATCAAGAAATCACAGAAAACGAGATCTCCACTGAAAGTAGCAACCGGCTGTCAGCACAGGTGGATTATCGTTGCCACCTTTTTCCAAACGAATTTGATTAGCAATTGCAATGTTGTTCTTGTTGTTGTTAGACATGGTGAATACTTGTGAATGGATTAGGATCTTAGTGGATGTGTTGTGATGAGGTGTGGTTTGCAATTTTGAAAAGATTGATGAAATCCATTAACAATGTGGTCACGAGCAAACCAAAAAATTCCAAGACCAAGAAATTGCACAAAATTTTTTCAAAAGATTTCGCAATGTTTGAAATACCAAGTCTTCACAATACCACAAGTTCCAACCTTCACAATGTTTCAAATCAGTCTTCGTAATATCAAGTATTGTATCTTCGCAATGTGCAAAAGCTCATCCTTCGCAATCCTAAAGGAATTATCTGTCGCAATACAAGCAAGATTCTTTGCAATACCAAACTTAAACCCTGTCGCAAAGTCTGTCGCAATACCAAACTTAAACCCTATCGCAATGTTTGTCGCAATAACTCTTCGCAATACCAAAGGAATTTTCTGTGGCAATAAGCATCGCAATACATGTCGCAATACAAAAACCCTAACACTTGTCGCAATAAGTATCACAATATCTGTCGCAATACATAAACCCTAGCACATTGCGATAGATTTTTGAAGCTGAAGTTTCGCAATTAAGGTTACTGTTTCGTACTTTTGAAGAAAAAATGAGATTTTTGCTTAGAAATCTATGATTTTAACCAATCCAAAGCACCTAAATCTCTACCACAACTATGTAGAAGATATGTGGATCACTTGGAACAACAAAAACACGAATTTTTTTTTGAAACTTGGGTAGAACCTATCAAAACTCACGAATCCAATAAAGAACACACCATAAATCTTCAATCACCTATCCACTATAGGCTCTTAATACCAAACATTAATCCCACTTCAATCTATAAAACAATATTTAGAATAGAACTAGGGAGAAAGAGAAGAAAGTTAGAGAGATAAAGTAGAGAGAATGGTGGAAGGTTAATGTTTACTAGAGAGAGAAAGTAAAATGAACCAACACCCTCTTCCACACATGGAAGAGGGTTTATATACCCATGATCTTGGTGGGCTCATGGGCTTGTTTCTTGGGTCGGGCTTGGCTTATACTTGGGCATATAGCCCCTAACTTAGACAATATTAGCTTAAAGTCCAAGCCCGGTTAACCCGACTAACCTATTACAATACAAGATCATTAACGACTAAGATTGGACCTATTACATTCTTGTTCGACTATATAAAATATAGGGCTAACAGTCAGGTATTATTGCTGGCATCTGGATTGCAAAGGAGATCATTTGTGACCTAGAGATGACTGATATTGAGTTTTGTGTACGAGGACATCATGGTTACTAGGCAAATCTTAGAGTGGAACCAGACATACATTCTAGGATCAAGGAAGCTCAAAAGGACGATGGTGAGATTTGCGCTATCATTCAGAACCTTGATCAGCAGACGGAGTTTCGTGTTAAGGATGACCGTATCTTATGGCAGGGCACTAGACTAGTTGTTCCTAATGACTCTTCACTCAGGGAAGTCGTGCTGACTGAAGCTCACAGATCTCCATTTACCATACATCCTGGTTCCACCAAGATGTACCATGACATCAAGCAGCATTTCTGGTGGAGTGGTGTGAAGCAGGATGTTGCCACCTTCGTTTCAAAAGGCATGATCTGCCAGCAGGTTAAGATCGATCACCAGAGAGCTAGTGGTTTACTACAAGCACTGGATATTCCAGAATGGAAGTGGGACAAAATCTCCATGGATTTTGTTATTGGTCTTCCGGTGACTCAGAGGAAACACGACGCCATGTTGGTTATTGTGGATAGATTGACCGAATCTGCTCATTTTCTACCAATCCGCAAGGAGCATCCTGTCAGTAAATTTGCAGACACTTTTCAGAAGGAGATCATTAGACTGCATGGTACTCCATCAGAAATCATCTCTGATAGAAATCTCCGTTTAACCTCACGGTTTTGGCGGAGTCTGCAGAAAGCTTGGGGCACCAGACTTAAGCTCAGCACTACCTTTCATCCTCAGACCGACGGACAATCGGAGCGTACCATTCATACATTAGAGGACATGTTACGGAGGTGTGCTCTAGAATGGACAGGAAGCTGGGATGATTATATTTATCTTGTGGAGTTTGCATACAAAAACAGTTGGTACGCTAGCATCGAGTGTGCATCGTTTCAGATGTTGTATGGTAGGAAGTGTCGCGCCCCAATCTGCTGGGATCAGGTGGGCGAACGAATGATTGAGGGTCCGGAGATGATTGAGTTAACTAATGAGAAGGTTGTTGTCGCCAAGGCGAAGCTTCAGGAAGCTCGTGCTCGCCAGAAGAGCTATGCTGATAAACGTCGTAGGTATGTATCTTTCAAACTAGGTGATCACGTCTTCCTCAAGGTATCACCTGCACGAGGAGTTAAACATTTTGGAATCAGAGGGAAGCTCAGTCCTCACTTCATCGGACCGTTCGCTATCATAGAACGCGTTGGTGAAGTATCACATCGTTTAACGTTACCCGCCTCAGCTATCACACGTTCACAACGTGTTCCATGTGTCCGTACTCAGATGATACAACTATCATCCCGGTCATGTTGTTCAGTATCAGCTTGATTAGATTCAAGAGGATCTTTGATATGTCGAATAACCGGAGAGAGTTCTTGAGCGACAAGATCGTGTCATGCGGAGGAAAACGATTTCATTCGTCAAAATCCTCTCGAGGGATCATCCTTAGCGGGAAGCCACTTGGGAGACGGAGGAGTCTATACGGACTTCTTACACTCATTTCCAGTTCTGATTCGGGTATGTTTCTTTCAGTTTATGTTTTCTCCAATTCGAGGATGAATTGTTCTTTTAGAGGGGAAGAGTTGTAAAACCCGTATTAAAATAACATGAACAGTAAATACACGTAATTATGATAAAATTAAAACTTTCCATTTATAATATATTACACGTGTCACGACATTAAATAACATGTATTTACGTATATTATAAATGTGACGTGTTCACGATATATATAATTCACGAAAATTTGAACACAAACGAACACGAATATTTAACATAACATAAAAAGCTACGGGTTTTCCTTGTGGGCTTCATGTTGCCGCGGCTAGAGAGCAAGAAAAAAGGAGGATGGACCTTTTGGCCCATGACCCATTACCCAATCCATGTTTAAGTAAAATACAGGAAGGGTTTTATCATAATTTTAGGTTATAGAAAAATCAAGAACCCTTGCCTCCTTTTTCCTTCTTGCCGCCGGCTGTTGATCACACCAAGGGGTGTTTGAGATGATTTTGCTCTTTGATTTTTGGTGTGTACGTGTTCGTGATCATAAACCTTTTTCTACTATGCACTAGGTATAATCATAACCCTTTTTTAAAAATCTTTTCATGATTCCATGTAATTAATCTTAAAAACAAGTCATGAAAACATGTAAGACTAATTAAAACATGATAAAAAGGGGGTTTTGGTGTTTGTTGTAGCACCACCACCGAGACCACAAAGGGTCTCGGTTTGGCTTGGTTTGCTCGGTCGCATGACAAGGGACCCTGACGTGAGTCGGGGTATGTTGGGTGATGGGTTTTGGTTGGTTTCGGGGCTAACCGAGACCACTAGCGTTTCGGTGTGGCTCGGGTTGACAAGAACAGTGGGAACCGATGATGAGATTGCAATTATACATAGTCTCATCGTCCAAATCGTGTTTAAAACGCTTAAAATATCATTAAAATACCCCAAAATATGCTTGTGTTTGTTCATTGTGTATTTTAGGTACGGATATCGAGAAAATGACAAAAGATCACAAGAATCAAGCAAAAACGAACACGGGAAACGAAGCCGCACAAAGAACCGGACCCGAATCAAGAATTTCCAAAAATACCCTTGAAGTTTGAAGATTGTCAAGATTGGTCCCTCATATTTTGAAGACTTGTCATATTATACCCTTGTAAATCTCACATATTGCATTTGGGTCACTAATATTTCAAGAAACACCATTTATGACCCTTGAAGATATCCAAATGTGCAAGTATAGTCCTTATGCAAAGTTTATGCATACTATGAGCCAAATATGACAAGAGACACAAAGTATTAACAAAGTGGTGTGAAGACTTGCTGTTGAAAACTAGATATGAACAAAACATAGAAGATTAAGGACCAATTCCATCAATCAGCCAAACTTAATCCACCAATCACCCACTGCCACCTCACCACTTACCCTCCACATACGCATCCCATTCACCAGCCTTAATTTTATTAATAAAACCTGTTGAATTATATTTAATTAATCCTCAAACCCGCCACACACTCCCTGTTACGATTAAACACCCCCCAAATTTATCATAAACCCTAAATTCATCATTTACTCAAATTAAAGGGGTTTCCACCCAAATTTTCTAGAAACAAAATTCGACACCCTTTGACACATATCACATGATCTGCTTGTCTTCTACCTCACCCTGGGCCCACACGACTTCCCCTGTCACTCCCAAAGTAGAAAAGATGGAATCTCTTCACCCAATCTATGGTCCATATTTGTTTTCTTGATTGCAAAGTTATCAATCAACAGTCAAGATTTGTTCAAACAGCTGGCATCCCACATGAAGCCTGCAACATCACATGAGGCTACTTTTTGACCAAGATTCAAATTCAAACAAGAAGGGTGATTCTGGTATTCGACACATTTGGGTTTGCTTTTTGTAGAATGTTGTAAGCTCATTTATATAAGAGCATTAGGACCCTTCCATTATTTTTTGTTCCAGATTTTAGACCTTATCTTGTAATTCCTTTTGATAAATAAAAGTTGGTTTTTATGAATCGTAATCCATTTTTATATTATGAAAGTCGTATATGAAAGGCTAAATTCTGAGTTCCACTCATCTTTCCATGTTATATCTTTTATAGTCAAAGAATAATCTCTGGTCAGAAAGAAGTTTCTTTTGAAAAGTTGTTTTTGTTTGAAAAGAGTTTGGTTCGTAGTGATTGTTCGCAAGTAGTATAAGATGTGTTTGATGTTCTGTTTTATAAAGTTTGAGACTTTGTGAAAGTTTCTGAAGTTTAAGTTTTCAAAGAAAGAAAAGTTTTTGAGAAAAGAAAAAAATCAGTCAGTTTATTGTTGTTACTGCCTAAGTTTGTTGGATCTTAGCAGGTTTATTGGAAGCTTGTGCATTGCTTGCACATAAGCTCAAATTCATGAGGGTATGGATGGTATGCCCTCTAGGTAAGCCGTCCTTGCTTTTTTCTTTCTTTTCTGCATAAGGTTTCTATGTGCAAATGATTTTGAGTTACTGTTGTTCAATGTGTGGAATTTGGTTTGTAATTTGTGTTTGAAAAGGTTCCTGATTTATTCCATTGATAATTTCTTTAGTTTGTGTGTTTATTTAACATTTCCTTTTGAAAATCTTGTCTAGGCTGTTTAGGGTGTTTGGGACAGTGTGTTCTGAGGGTAATCGTTTACCTTCAAGAGTCACTTAGCTTTGCACCACTTTTAAGGGTCTTGGGTTAGATTATTTGAGGATTAAAATTTGGACTTGCAAGTTGTGCTATAAATCTGTCAAAGCTATGAATTAGGGCTGTGATTTGATTAATTATGCACATTTTAGTTATTTTAGGTTGTTTAAACTTGTAGGATTGTTAGGATTAAGAGTACTTAGGACTTAATTTAGAGAGTGTCTAGATTAGAGTGCTTAGAAACACAAATTTTGCTTGAAGAACTCACAAACAAGCAAAGAAAAAGTGCATGTTGGTGTTTTGGTTCATAACTGAGCACATTACAAACCAGTTTAAGGCGCGATTTGTGAGTGTGTTTGTGTTTTGTGAAAGTGGTGTGAGCCTGTGCCTCAAGTAAGCAAGCAAAAAAAAAGGAGTGTAGTATTTACGGTTCGAGCGTAGAAAAAATAGATATAAAAGAACCTGTTGCGTTTGGATCACCAAAGAAAGAGAGGAATATGAAAGTATTTGCTAGTGTTTTTGTGTCTACATTATTGTTGTATTTATTGGGCACAAAGTAAAAAAAAGGGATCAACGATTTATAGAATAGTGGCAGTAGGTTTAATTTCTGATTAGGGGTGTTTGGTTTTTCTTTTTGTTAGGTGTCTATGCAGGACTAGGCTTTAGGTTATATATCGTTAGTTATTTGAGGTTTAGATAAGTTGAATTCAGTTTTTTTTACTTTGCCTAAAACAATAAAAATAAAAGTCTTTGCTCTTAAGTTTCTGCAATTGTCTGCATAAGTAGGTTGTAATTCGGTGCTATTGTTGATTTTATTCCTTGAATTTTGTTGGTATTTGCTTGTTTTCTGTTCCTTGGACACTTTACATCCTTGTTTGAGGTACTAGCTCACTTAAGCTTAAATTGTCACTCGACTTGGTCATTTTTTGACCAAGTTTGAGACATATCACACCTCATCCAATTTCTCATATACTGTAATGTTTTGAGAGTTAATATTCAGGATACAAGGAGTTTAGTGGTTGTTGATTTGTTGTTTTCAGCTTGAGGTGGGGATAGAGCTTATTAAGTCAGCTTATTTTTAAGTTGAATTTGGCTAGTTAAGCTAGTTTTGCACTTGTTCCTTACCCTTTCTTACTGTTCATTTTCTTGCTACTTGAACTACTTTGATTTCTTGCTTTAAATCTGTACTCTGTGGTTGTTTTCTGCGTTATTCTTGCTAAATTACTCCCTAATAAGCAACCCCTTATTAGGGGTTTGTGTCCAAAAAGCTGCCTGATACAGAATTAAAAAAAAAAATAACAGAAAGTACTGCAGTGGGTTTTGAACACCAGACCTCAGCAACACCAGAAGACACAACAAACGTCCCATTACCATCTGCTCTAGTAGCACATTTTGGTTACTGTTCCCTTCAGTTTTGTTTTATGCAGTTAATTTTGGATAAGAAAGAAAAAAGATATACAAAACTGCATACAGCAGAGCTCGAAACCCTGACCCTTGTACCAAAAGTTGACGCAGGAACCCATCCTCCAACCATCTCGTCTTAATGTTCTTTTTGGTTTCATTTTGTTTTTAGTCCCCTTAATATATCTTTCTAATTTCGTTTTATTTTCTGCTTATCAGCTTTTAAAGCTTGTTGCGGGCTTATTTGAGCTTTTCTTATCAGCTTAATATTTTTCCTAGGATTAGATTAATATTTTATATTTTAAGTAAATTTTTGGATTTTTAGAAAAACTATTTAATATTTTAAATTAATTTAAATAGTTTTTAATTCGTAATAAAAAAATATAAAATTAAAAAAAATGTAATTCTTTTTTTTAAACAAAATTTTCTTTTGTTATTTAGAATATAGTAAAAATCAATTTGTCTTTGTAGAGTTTAAAATTCATAATTTTCTTTTTATTATTTCATTTTCTAGGATTATTTTAGCTTTAAATTTGAGAAAAGTCATAAAAAATAGTAAAAAGTATTTTAAAATTTTCAAAAAAATATTTTTAGTTTTTAATAGTATAAACTAGGTTAAAAAAGATTAAATTTGGATTTTGTCTTTTTCTTAGTTTGTTTTATTTTTAAGGTTTTTAATTAACTTTAATATTTGATAATAAATAATTTAAAAGTTTTCAAAATTTTTGGTTTGCGTAGTTTTCTTAGTTAGACTTTTTAGAGCTTTTTAGTGATTTTTAATTATTTTTTAGGTGAAATTTTTCGTTGGGTCGCGTTTTTACGTTCGTACGTTCGCGCGTTTTCGTCCGTTTTGAGCGTAGTCCGATCTCGTTTTCTTTTCTTTCCTTCTTTCCTTCTTTCCAAAAACGTAATCACTCGATTAAATAACGTCTATATTTGTTGGCTAAACACCATACCTCCACCGAGAACGAACTCAACGACGAGTATTCGCGTTTTTCACAAAACGTGATACTTAATACCTACCCGCTTTTGTCGCTTTGTTTTTCCTAAAAGTGTACAAAAATACTCTACATTAAAATGGCGCCGCTGCCGGGGAGGTGTGTTTAGCCATATTTATATATCGTGTTTGTTTGAGTGTGTACGTTTTTATCGTAAATACTTCCTTTTATTTTTCTATACTATTAGCCATACAAATAAATAGTGTTAAATTGAACTCAATTAACACAAAATCGTTTTCTCGTTTTTATTGTGCATAATATATTGTATTTACGTAGAACAATTAACACACAATAATTAACCAAATACGCGAGAAATCGCACCTCAATAGTTGAGCGTTCCGGTCACTATTGTTGTATCGAATTCAAACGAAATCAAAGGCAAAATAGATAAATACTCTTAATTGATTTAATCTCGATAAATAAAAACTATAAGGTGGGTATAAGGCGGTTGTATTTCACGACCTAAGGAAAAAAGGCTCTTAAGTGCTTCGCGCCGCCTCGTTTTCTTCGCTCGCTTATGCGTGTTTTGAAAGTGACGATTAATTAGGGTTTTGCCAAATCAAGTATTATTAATCTATTTTTGTGAGTTTTAATTATTGAACCTCGAAACGTTTTGGCGCTCCGCCAACATTTCAAAGTCGACGAGGGTTTTTACTTCACGTAATTGCCTTCACTCCTCTTGGATTCATTAATCGAGACCTTTGATTAGTGGATAGTTTTTGTAGATTAATATCTACGTAATAAACCAAAATTCCAAAAAAAATTAAAAAACCAAAAACACAAAAAGATTCTTCGATTTTTCCCTCTATTTTCATAATTCTTTTCTTTCACCCTCTATAACGTTTAATTCTTGAATCGACTTTCTCGTTGCATCATGTCGAATAATGGTGTATATTATTAGTGTCCATATTGTGGAGGCCCGCCCGATGGTGCCAATTATTTTAATTGTGAGGTTATTGGAGGTCGAGGGGGTTATATCTATAACTCCGCTCCACGTGATCATGGTAACAATTTTCAATCTTACGACCAAGGTCACCCGTCGTCCTCGTTTTATTCGTCGTATGATCCGTCTTTTAATTGCAATGATGAGTCTATTCATAATGCCTTTAATGATTTTGTGAGACGAAATATTGAGAAATTAACGATGATGGAAGAACAAATGACAAGCCTTAAGGAAACTTGTAATAAACGAATTGCAACCCAAAGGGAAACTTTCAAAAAAATGGAAAACGATTATGATACCCTTTTTGAAGAGCAACAACGTTTGTATGACCAAAGTCAAGAGATGTGGAAGGGATACGTGGACAAAATTAAGGAAAATCATGCTAATGAGAAAGATAAAATTCTTTTAATAGTCGAGGGCTTAATGGAAAAATTCAATTCTTCGTCAAATGACACCAATACTAATTCCGAGGGAGAGGTTAAAGCCTTATCGACTCCTAAGACTCGTACGTCTCGTATTGATCCATATCTCTCGAATTTTAGAGTCGTGCTACCTTCGTCGTCTTGCAAAAACGTAGAGGAAACGAAAATGTCATCTAACGAAGTTTTGAAAAATGTTTTTGAAAATAAACCAAAAGAAAAACTCGTAGGATACTTAGGAATATTGAATCTTATACCTTCTAAACCTAATTTTTCTAATGAGGATGAAATTATTGAGGATTTTCTAAATCAATATACACTTAATTTTGATGAAGAAATTCCATTAAATGATTTTGAAAAAGAAAAATGTGACAAGGTATTAATGGAAATCGTTGAACCCTCGTTTTTACAAGATGAACGAAAATTAATTCCGAAGGGACGTGTTAGTAATTTTACTAAAATGTTCGAGAACCCATGTTCGATCCCTTTGAAGGACAAAGTTGAAACCGTCAAGGCAAAATCGTATCGAGACGAGCCTTTTACTCCTAATCCCACACCGAGAGAGATTTTGGATTTATCGTGTGAGAAGTGCGTCGATGGCCTTGCTCACATCGATACATTTTTCGATGTCGAGGTCGAAACGACAAAGGCAAAATCTTCAATCGAAGAGCCTTCTTTTCCTAGTTTCACGACGGTTGGAGCTAGCGACTCGACAATCGATAATTTGATTTTCAAACCTCTTCCACGAGGAAGAGAAGACGTTTTTGATCCCGTTGCGTTAGCCCGGAGGGGGATATTTTATTAGTCGATTCACATTTAAAAAATTCAAATCCTCCTCCCGCCTTCGAGATAAATGTGAAAATTTTAAGTGTCCCTAGAATTGTTTTAGAAACACCAAATATTTTCAATTTAATCAACTTGGGTTTTCGTAAGAAAGAGTTAAAAAATGAAAAAGGGAACGATTTTAAAATCAATTTTAAAGATTTTCCAAAGATAACTCCGTCATCACCTCGTTTAATTGAGCTTGCTACAAACGCGTCTACTTCTTTTGGCGACGTTTTGTGTGGATCTAGTGTGGGGGAAGCCCCATTTGTTTCCTCACACTTCTCCACCGAGGACGAGATTTTTGACCCCGGTATCACGTTTAAGATAAAATCTCGGTCTTTTACCGAAGTAGTCACTAGAACATCCTTCTACACTTACGGTATGAGTTTACCTCAAGTAACTCGATTTGTTTGCCCACCCAATGTCCCGCCCTTCTCTTCTCATTCTATTTTCTTGTGTCCCTTTGGGACGATGATGTTGAAAGTCGTGTTGTTTCGTTTATCATCCGAAAACAAAGACACGATCTTTGATCCCGATATAAAGGCTTTACCTTTATTCACGGTTGCTTTTGGGCCTTGATTACATGTAAGTCCCAACAAAAATGACCGAACCAAGGATATCCCTAAATGATCACATTTATGGGGATTCAAGTCGAGCTTTTGACTCGGTTATCAAAAACAAGGTGCCTCGTGGGGGAAGTCCCATGCTTATCCATGTACATATTATCGATTTCTAATTAGTTTAACGTGAAGGGATTTGTGCCCTTCCAACCTTTGTTTCTTGGTTGTTTGTGATATGTAGTTTTTAGATGATCATTATCTTCACGATTAGAGCCTCTCGTGTTCGTTTTATGGGAGCACTCGATCGTTTGCTTTGAAGAATTTCTCGATATCCAATTGATATATCCTTGATTGTTCTAACCTTATGTTTTTAGCACACTTCATAAACGGCTATTGATTTAATGGTTCCACCCTTTCCATGCTAGATTAAGCATTCGACTACGTCTCTAGTATGGGGGTATCCTACCCTTAGACCCAAAACATTGAGGACAATGTTTAACTTTAGTATGGGGGGGTGAATAGATACTTGCCTTACCAAACCTTCACGCTTTCCAAAGTTTATCCTTTTGTTTATCGTTTTATTGCAAAATAAGGCTAAAAATGGCCAAATTTTAATTTTTTCTCATGTTTTATAAGTGTTTGAAGACACGAATGTAGATTTTCCGATGGCGAGAATAAGAGTAATTTTTGACTCGACCGTACGTGTTGAGCACTTAGCTTTGATTCCTTAACTTTTTATTAGGCTAAGTCTCTTAAATGAGGACGAGAAATGATAGAGTTAATTATAAGTTACTATGCCAAACGTAGAGTACTCGTATTCTTTCAAAAACTCATGTGTTCTCGTTGTTTGCTTATTCTCCCTTCGCTTGTAAATATTTTTTGCTTAATAAATATTTACTTAGCGGTTTAGTCTTGATTGTTGGTTTCTAGTCTTTTCTAGTAGCTTCCATGTAATTAAAATGGGAAGACATTAAGGTATCGCCAGCGTCACGGTTTTGATGTATTGGCAACCCGAATAATCGAAAGCTTCACCCAATAATAAGATTTCAAGTGCTCACCTAAATCAAGCAAACAATTTGAAGCTCACAAGGCCGAAAAATCTATGCAAAATTAAAAGTGAATCAAGCCTTAATCTTTGAAGCTTTAAAGATCCAAAATTCGCCTTAGCGTGAGGATATACGTCTTTGGCCATAATAAAACCACCGATGAGGCGGATAATAAAAGGCAAGGCAAGACCGAAGTCATAATAAAAGCTTCATGCGAAGTTGAATAAAAGATGGAGTTAAACCTATGATAATAAGGCCCTTCCGTTAGGGGGAGTATAAAAGTCTTGGTAATAAGTCTCATGTTCAAAACAGTTATAAAATCGTGTTTATCGATCCTTCTTTTTGACTTAATTTTTTGACATCGTTGTCTATTAGGAGGGGTTATTAATTTGATGGTCTTGGTTACACCGTTAGGACTCTATTTTTAGACCTAATCCTCTATTATCGCATAAGTCAAACAATGTATCATCGTGAAACATTCAAGAAAAAATAAAATATAAGAGATACAACTTAGGAAATTGGGAGGATAAGAACGTGATTAGGGCATATGAGTCGTGTTAGCATTACTAACTTATAATGATAATGATCTCGTTGCACACTTAGCATGGAATTGGGGTGAAAATCGAGGACGATGAAATTATTTCTAACGAAGCATTCACATGTTCTTATTCTATGAACATAAACGTCCCATTTTGCGATGAAAATAATACATTATGTCTAAAACGCAAGTAGTATCAATAGTAGTAGTATAGCTAGTTTATCATTCAATAAAAGTGAATAAAAATGAATTTTGGAAGTGCTACGATACTTTATTCTAACATTGCGTGAGGGCACGACAATGGTTTAGTATGGGGGAGTGATGAGACTGCAATTATACATAGTCTCATCATTCAAATCGGGTTTAAAACGCTTAAAATATCATTATAATACCCCCAAAATATGCTTGTGTTTGTTCATTGTGTATTTTAGGTACGGATATCGAAAAAATGACAAAAGATCACAAGAATCAAGCAAAAACGAACACGGGAAACGAAGACGCACAAAGAACCGGACCCGAATCAAGAATTTCCAAAAATACCCTTGAAGTTTGAAGATTGTCAAGATTGGTCCCTCATCTTTTGAAGACTTGTCATATTATACCCTTGTAAATCTCACATATTGCATTTGGGTCCCTAATATTTCAAGAAACACCATTTATGACCCTTGAAGATATCCAAATGTGCAAGTATAGTCCTTATGCAAAGTTTATGCATACTATGAGCCAAATATGACAAGACACAAAGTATGAACAAAGGGGTGTGAAGACTTGCTGTTGAAAACTAGATATGAACAAAACATAGAAGATTAAGGACCAATTCCATCAATCAGCCAAACTTAATCCACCAATCACCCACTGCCACCTCACCACTTACCCTCCACATACGCATCCCACTCACCAGCCTTAATTTTATTAATAAAACCTGTTGAATTATATTTAATTAATCCTCAAACCCGCCACACACTCCCTGTTACGATTAAACACCCCCCAAATTTATCATAAACCCTAAATTCATCATTTACTCAAATCAAAGGGGTTTCCACCCAAACTTTCTAGAAACAAAATTTGACACCCTTTAACACATATCACATGATCTGCTTGTCTTCTACCTCACCCTGGGCCCCACACGACTTCCCATGTCACTCCCAAAGTAGAAAAGATGGAATCTCTTCACCCAATCTATGGTCCATATTGTTTTCTTGATTGCAAAGTTATCAATCAACAGTCAAGATTTGTTCAAACAGCTGGCATCCCACATGAAGCCTGCAACATCACATGAGGCTACTTTTTGACCAAGATTCAAATTCAAACAAGAAGGGTGATTCTGGTATTCGACACATTAGGGTTTGCTTTTTCTAGAATGTTGTAAGCTCATCTATATAAGAGCATTAGGACCCTTTCATTATTTTTTGTTCCAGATTTTAGACCTTATATTGTAATTCCTTTTGATAAATAAAAGTTGGTTTTTATGAATCGTAATCCATTTTTATATTATGAAAGTCGTATATGAAAGGCTAAATTCTGAGTTCCACTCATCTTTCCATGTTATATCTTTGATAGTCAAAGAAGAATCTCTGGTCAGAAAGAAGTTTCTTTTGAAAAGTTGTTTTTGTTTGAAAAGAGTTTGGTTCGTTGTGATTGTTCGCAAGTAGTATTAGTGGTGTTTGATGTTCTGTTTTATAAAGTTTGAGACTTTGTGAAAGTTTCTGAAGTTTAAGTTTTCAAAGAAAGAAAAGTTTTTGAGAAAATAAAAAAATCAGTCAGTTTATTGTTGTTACTGCCTAAGTTTGTTGGATCTTAGCAGGTTTATTGGAAGCTTGTGCATTGCTTGCACATAAGCTCAAATTCATGAGGGTATGGATGGTATGCCCTCTAGGTAAGCCGTCCTTGCCTTTTTCTTTCTTTTCTACATAAGGTTTCTATGTGCAAATGATTTTGAGTTACTGTTGTTCAATGTGTGGAATTTCGTTTGTAATTTGTGTTTGAAAAGGTTCCTCATTTATTCCATTGACAATTTCTATAGTTTGTGTATTTATTTAACATTTCCTTTTGAAAATCTTACGACTAGGCTGTTTAGGGTGTTTGGGACAGTGTGTTCTGAGGGTAATCGTTTACCTTCAAGAGTCACTTAGCTCTGCACCACTTTTAAGGGTCTTGGGTTAGATTATGCGAGGATTAAAATTTGGACTTGCAAGTTGTGATTGAAATATGTCAAAGCTATGAATTAGCGCTGTGATTTGATTAACTATGCACATTTTAGTTATTTTAGGTTGTTTAAACTTGTAGGATTGTTAGGATTAAGAGTACTTAGGACTTAATTTGGAGAGTGTCAGATTAGAGTGCTTAGAAACACAAATTTTGCTTGAAGAACTCACAAACAAGCATAGAGAAAGTGCATGTTGGTGTTTTGGTTCATAATTGAGCACATTACAAACCAGATTAAGGCGTGATTTGTGAGTGTGTTTGTGTTTTGTGAAAGTGGTGTGAGCATGTGCCTCAAGTAAGCAAGCAAAAAAAAGGAGTGTAGTATTTACGGTTCGAGCGTATAGAAAAGAGATATAAAAGAACCTGCTGCGTTTGGATCACAAAAGAAAGAGAGGAATATGAAAGTATTTGCTTGTGTTTTTGTGTCTGCATTATTGTTGTATTTATTGGGCACAAAGTAAAAAAAAGGGATCAACGATTCATAGAATAGTGGCAGTAGGTTTAATTTCTGATTAGGGGTGTTTGGTTTTCTTTTTGTTAGGTTTCTATGCAGGACTAGGCTTTAGGTTATATATCATTAGTTATTTGAGGTTTAAATAAGTTGAATTCAGTTTTTTTTACTTTGCCTAAAACAATAAAAATAAGAGACTTTGCTCTTAAGTTTCTGTAATTGTGTGCATAAGTAGGTTGTAATTCAGTGCTATTGTTGATTTTGTTACTTGAATTTTGTTGGTATTTGCGTGTTTTCTGTTCCTTGGACACTTTACATCCTTGTTTGAGGTACTAGCTCACTTAAGCTTAAACTATCACTCGACTTGGTCATTTTTTACCAAGTTTGAAACATATCACACCTCATCCAATTTCTCATATACTGTGATGTTTTGAGTGTTAATATTCAGGATACAAGGAGTTTAGTGGTTGTTGATTTGCTGTTTTCAGTTTGATGTGGGGATAGAGCTTATTAAATCATCTTATTTTTAAGTTGAATTTGGCTAGTTAAGCTAGTTTTGCACTTGTTCCTTACCCTTTCTTACTGTTCATTTTCTTGCTACTTGAACTACTTTGATTTCTTGCTTTAAATCTATACTATGTGGTTGCTTTATGCGTTATTCTTGCTAAATTACTCCCTAATAAGCAACCCATTATTAGGGGTTTGTGTCCAAAAAGCTGCCTGATACAGAATTAAAAAAAAAGAAGAATAACAGAAAGTACTGCAGTGGGTTTTGAACACCAGACCTCAGCAACACCAGCAGACACAATAAACGTCCCATTACCATCTGGTCTAGTAGCACATTTTGGTTACTGTTCCCTTCAGTTTTCTTTTATGCAGTTAATTTTGGATAAAAAAGAAAAAAAATACAAAACTGCATACAGCAGGGCTCGAACCCCTGACCCTTGTACCAAAAGTTGACGCAGGAACCCACCCTCCAACCATCTGGTCTTAATGTTCTTTTTGGTTTCATTTCTTTTTAGTCCCCTTAATATATCTTTCTAATTTCGTTTTATTTTAAGCTTATCAGCTTTTAAAGCTTGTTGCGGGCTTATTTGAGCTTTTCTTGTCAGCTTAATATTTTTCCTAGGATTAGATTAATATTTTATATTTTAAGTATATTTTTGGATTTTTTGAAAAATTATTTAATATTTTTAATTAATTTAAATATTTTTTAAATTCGCAATAAAAAAATATAAAAGTAAAAAAATATGTAATTCTTTTTTTTTAAACAAAATTTTCTTTTGTTATTTAGAATGTAGTAAAAATCAATTTGTCTTTGTAGAGTTTAAAATTCATAATTTTCTTTTTATTATTTCATAATTTTCTTTGTAGAGTTTAAAAATCAATTTGTCTTTGTAGAGTTTAAAATTCATAATTTTCTTTTTTAAAAGTCATAAAAAATAGTAAAAAGTATTTTAAAATTTTCAAAAAAATATTTTTAGTTTTTAATAGTATAAACTAGGTTTAAAAAAGATTAAATTTGGATTTTGTCTTTTTCTTAGTTAGTTTTATTTTTAAGGTTTTTATTTAACTTTAATATTTAATAATAAATAATTTAAAAGTTTTCAAATTTTTTGGTGTGCGTAGTTTTCTTAGTTAGACTTTTTAGAGCTTTTTAGTGATTTTTAATTATTTTTTAGGTGAAATTTTTCGTTGGGTCGCGTTTTTACGTTCGTACGTTCGCGCGTTTTCGTCCGTTTTGAGCGTAGTCCAATCTCGTTTTCTTTTCTTTCCTTCGTTCCTTCTTTCCAAAAACGTAATCACTCGACTAAATAACGTCTATATTTGTTGGCTAAACACCATACCTCCACCGAGAATGAACTCAACGACGAGTATTCGCGTTTTTCACAAAACGTGATACTTAATACTTACCCGCTTTTGTCGCTTTGTTTTTCCTAAAATAAAGTGTACATAAATACTCTACATCAACCGGCAACAGCCGGGGTGAACCGGGCTCAGGCAGTGGCTAGCTAGGCTCGGCAGTGGGAACCGAAGGCCACCAGTGGCAACCGGCTAGCCGGTCTAACCACTAGTGGCGCTGCGGTTGTTGATCAGCCGACGGCTAACACCACTAGCCGCCGGCTATGTGGTGTCGGCTAGGTAGTTTTTGGGCTCGGGGTAATTTTTAAACACGGGTTCGGGCTCGGGAATTTTAAAAACAGTTTAATGGTTTAATTAAATTATTTTCCAAGACTATTTAATTTAATTAGATACATGACTTAGGTTTAAAATATTAAAATTAATATTTCATGACTAACCTAAGTATTTACTTAGTTTAATTTAATTAAAACATGATATTTGTAATTAAATTCTTATAATGTATAGTTTATTTGTTTAACCAAGTTAATTATCTAATATGCTATAATACTTGAACCATGACTTGTATTTTACTCAATAAACTTTACTTGACATTAATAATTCAGCTTATTTCTAATTATGGAAACTTAGTATTTTTGGAAACTTTCTATTTTTACAAACATGCTATTTATAGAAACCTGCTATTTTTAGAAGGTTACTTAGTATTACAATATATGTATTATAATACCTTATTACATGAATAATAAACCAAAAAAAAAATACAAGAATAACTACAGTTAACACTTAAAACAGTTAAAACATGACTGAACATGAATAATAAGCTAAGAACACACAGAACCAGTAAAACACATGTAATTCAGACAACTCATTATGTCCCTATATTATGTAGTATTATCCGTCAAGGCGGAGTAGGTTCTTCAGCGTTTCCGTTAGCTTCTACTGGACACAAGTACGGACTCGTCCTTTAGTAAGGATAATCTTTTCCTTTATTAGGATTTCCCGTATGCAGCCAACTGTTTTCCCAGTAGTTACAGATTTAAATACTTATGTTTTATTAGTTACCTTAGCCATATACATGCATGCCAATTTCACCAAGTTATGGAGGTACCATAACTATAACATTAGAGGCACTAGTGTTATGGCTTCACCACATCAGAGTGATAGCTCGTGGCGTCCCTTTCAGTTATTTGGCCTTTATTATTATTTATTATCATGTAGGGCCTATGGGTGCATCCTAGTTACAGTGTCAGTCAGGATTTCATGGTGAATGTGGTGTGTGCCTTGCATCCTTCACAAGGAGTTGATCCCTCCTACCCATTACCATATTAATTAGAGGCATCCCCTCTAATTTGCATGACGAGGTCATCCCTCCAAGTATTCATGCACGTTGTTGACCTCATGACCTATATTGGCTTTTGGTATATTAAAATAATACAGATTTTCATAAGTAAACATAAGCTATGATTTCAGAACTAAAACTAGTAAACATGTTATACGTCTAGGTTTCCCAAGACTTATTCATTTTTGCTGCTTTCATGCTTTATATGCTCTTATTATTCTTTCATTATTATATGCTTTCCATGTTTTATTGTATATCCATGCACTAGGCGTTATGCTCAGCCGTTTTCTATTTCCATGTTCCCAAACGGCAGGTAACCAAGGTCGCAAGTAGGATCTCAAGAGTATGTGCATTCGGATGGAAGCTATCCAACCTTCTATATCTTATACATTTATCATACTTTATCGTACTTTATTTCATGTTGGACATTGTTTAGTCCTTTTCCTTCATAGAACTTGTATTTGCTTGTGTTGAGTTACTTGGACCGATATTTGTTTCCGGTATTTCCATTCATGGTCATGAATGTTTAGACATTTACCTTCCATGCTTTGATGACACACCATATATTACTATGATATTCCATTTTAACAAATGGGGTGTTACACTAATTTAATGTGAAATGGATTTTATATGCAAATCTTGGTTACTAGGTCTTAACTTGTAATTAGCCTTGGATTAGTGAATATTAGCATTTTGTGATCAATTAACTTTCCTTTATTTGATAGATTGTAATCAGTATATTGTTTTTTTATAATAGTACATGGATTTTATGTAGTTACATTGATTGAAATATTGTTTACCAAGGGTTTCTAGGTGGTGATCTAGACTATTATGTATAATTACTTGTACTTAGCTTTGTATGGTTTGTTCTTGCCATTCTTAGGTATTATTATGTCTTCAAAGTGTAGTTTACAACTTGTTTATGATTCATAATGACTTATTCATATGTGTTTTCCATTCATAGCTTACCATTCTTGAGTTTACAACTCATTTATAGGGATTTTAGGGTTTCTAAGGGAATTTAGGGCATCGTGGTTACATGTGAGATGTTCTTATTAAGATTGAACTTTATTAGATCACTTTTAGATCATAGACTTGATATATACATTGTATTGACAACATATATGAATATGTTGTAATGGCAGTTCAGGTTGTGAGAAGCAATTCATCTTACTAAGTAAGGTACAAAAAGATAAAATTTATAGCCAACTTTCATATTGAGGCAATCATAGCTGATGGCATAGATGTAAATTTTGAGGATTGTCACAGAAGCTATCCAGCCTTCTATATCTTATGCATTTGTCATACTTTATCTTACTTTATTTAATGTTGGACATTGTTTAGTCCTTTCCTTACAGTACTATTATTTTCTTATGTTTGAGTTACTCGGACTACCGATGTTTGTTTCCGGTATTTCCTTTTAGGGTCATGAAAATTTAGACATTTACCTTGCATGCTTTGATGACACGCCATAAATTACTGTGATATTCCATTTTACCAAATGGGGTGTTACATACCTCGTGGCTAAGGTGAGTTCATAGCCCTTTTTTACTTGCACTAGCAGGGTACCCGCGCTATGCGGCGACGGGTATCCTGTAATTATATTGTTGGCGAGTGATATGTTCGATTACGTATTTTTATAATAACGAACTCATGTATGATGAAAATTTAAAGGAATAACTATCGTAAAACATTTTATATTAAGTTTTATTGTTTTTGAACATGTTTTTATCAAATTAATAATGGAGATATCCTAATAATAAAATTCAATTCAAGTTTTATAACTGAAGTGTTATATTAATTTGTACAATGTTCATATAAATATTTATTATTCAAATGTGTATTACTTAAATGTATGACATAGATAGCTTGTACAATATGGATATAAACTTGTACTACTTAAATAATTAATAAGAGAGAGATACCAATCTCTTTTATATGTAGTATTGATATTGTTTCTAAACGCGGGGTGAGATTTTACATGGTGGAACACATCCATTTAAAAACTGTTGTTATCCAAAACTTGTATGATATCTAGACTTGTATGCTTTTTAAACAGTTTTCAATGATATTATTGCTTTTAGTTATAGCCTTAAGTTGCCTCTCTTGATCATCAACCGTTAATTTACTTGTGTTGCTAAGCACAAATGTTTTGGGTCGATCCATCGGGATTGACAATCCCCGTCCCGATTACCTTGACGCATTTAACATTTGATTTGTTACTTGAGTATTTAGGCTGAATACTCACTAGAGGAACTTACAAAGAATTAAGCTTCGGTTAATGAACTAAACAGCAATAATAATGTTTCGGACTATGGTTAATGATCATAACCATTTTCCCTATTTCTTGTTTGCAAATGAATGCTTGTGTTCCACACCTTTATTGCTAAATCTATGAATATCACTCAACTTTATGTTGAAGATTTTACATGTTTAATCTCGGGTATTATTAATTAGCTTTGCTTGGATGGGAGCCCCCATGATACTATAGCAGCTTAGAGATTTTGTGTATATTAAACTTTGGTTTTATTTAAAAACTGTCAGAAGATTTTTCTATATTACTATATGTTATAAATCATGATAAAATAATAAATTTTTCCGCATATAAAACTCTGAGACCTATGTTTAAAACTCTGATCTTTTATGATGTAATGAACATGTTTTTATTACGTCAACTTTGTGTTAACAGTAATTCATTTCTCTTGTACCATGACGTGGAAGCCCCTTGCTGCGTAGTTATTCCCCTGTCTGATTCTGGGGGTCTCACATAAATCAAGTGTAACACGTAGAGAAACTTTATGTTCATGACAATCTAAGTGTTATGTGGAATTAACACTTAGAAAAAAGAACAAAGAAAAACACAATGTATACCAAACTTTCACTTGTATTGATAATCGGTGGAGTACAATGAAAGTGAGTAAAACGTATATCAATAACAAAACCTAAGACCTCCTTTTATAACATAAGGAGTCTTGAACAATAATCTACTTATCAACTATTTTAGGAAAAGATAAATATAGAAAATACAATGTTGATCATATCTTTCCTAAACATACAAAACGTGTTGAGTAACTAGTTGTCTTGTGACTGGGATTTCCTTTGTCAGCGCCTTGATAAGTCTTGTTAGTGCCCAATCTGTCAGCGCCTCAACTACTTTCGTCAGCGTCCAAAATCCTTTTTTCAACGGCTGAGTGACTTAGATATTTTTATTCCCAACAATCCTCCCCTAAACTTGATACTTATACTAACAATCAAGTTTCTGAATAAAAACAAAATTTAAGAGAGGATTCATACAAATAAAACCAACTCTTTAATCTGAGCATATATAAACCTTAGAAATTCCATGCTAATGGCACTGGTGTAATCAACCTCAAGCTTGGTGCAGACCAACTTCTTCAACAATTCTTATGATAGAGGATATTCTTGATCTATCAACAAGTATTCTGCAAACTTTGTAGTACTAAGATGGTGAACTCCAACAACTGAATACAAATGCCACTTTAACTCACTTAAGTCATCCACATCCAACCATACAGGATCAGCAACATCTTAGGCAAACATTCTTCTAAATGTTGTCCAGATTTTTATTCCATTCTATGATGAAGGAGCTTCAGCCTCATACATCTCCTTCATTAAACTCCAAAGAGTTTCTATATCCTCCCTGTCCATGTTGGCAAACAATGAAACCAAGGAGGTAAAATTATGTACCTTATCGCCAGCCCTGGTGATCATCCAAAAACCAACAGATTCTTCTTCATACTTGATGATTGGATTCCTGAAGTCCAAAGGTACAATAGCAGCTAAATCAGAAGACACCAATGAAGCAAGCACCATCTTTTTCTTCAAATTTGCTTCAGTCGGGTGCACTTGATCAAGTTTTGGAAACCTCAACTTGAAACTTTTCTTCACTGGCTTAGGTGTGAGACCTGTGACACCCCCAAATTTACACAATTCAATACAGCGGAAGACTCGTTGGTGTTACGGGATAGCACATTACTCACATCATAGACAACGCATAAAATCGCGTCGTTTATTAATAA
This sequence comes from Glebionis coronaria, assembly GCA_025667525.1. Lineage (NCBI taxonomy): Eukaryota > Viridiplantae > Streptophyta > Magnoliopsida > Asterales > Asteraceae > Glebionis > Glebionis coronaria. The sequence goes on from CM046876.1 coordinate 182,866,843, forward strand.
AGCATTTCTATTCATAAATATCAAATTTACATAGGTCCCAAGTCATTGTAATTCATACAAGTTTTACAAAGAATTTGAATGGAAATTATTATTTAGGTGCGGGCCATGAATTCTTGTTGTCTTCCCGAGAATTACCTTCAAGTACCTGAGATAAAACATGTTAAAGGAAAAGGTCAGCGATAACGCCGAGTGAATTCATAGAGTTTATTAAAATCCATCAATATAACATCGGTATAAAATTATTACCGAAAATCATTTTGTACAAATCATTGTAATAGGCCATAAAATAGCCAAATTCATTTCATACAAATCCTTATCAAAATCATAATATAGGCTTTCGCCTTCAAAATCATTATACGAACCATTGTCGTTAAAAACATCATACAATACGTCTTATAACGTTGTATAGATTAAATAAAACCTTATATGAATATGGTTATGAAAAACCAAAACACGAACATAATATCAATAGTAAGACCCCGTATTGCTAGTCAGGCAATATATCGTAATTTAGTGCGTATAGCAGTATTTCGTTATTTTGGATTATTATAAGCCGCATGACATTGTTACCTTACTAAACCAAACAACGGGTAGCTAACCCGACAATCATTTGGCCATCTAAATTAGCGTGTCGTCACAATAATCACACTTGTGTAAATCTTCTCATACATAAATTCGCTTACCAATCAATGTGGCACGACGGGGATCAACCGTCAAGGCGCGAACTGGGGTGATCGTCCCCAAATAGTACTATTATATGCATAAGCGTCTACCAAATCCCGGTAGTTCACAATTCATGCTAATGGGACTTTTAGTGACATAACCTAACTTTAATAATCCATTTCATTTCATCTATCGGGTCATATAATCATACATCGGGTCATACCATCATTCGGGTCCAAATTAATAAACAAACAATCGGGACAACTGGTGTCCTATTTTAGTAAAACTAACATGTTATCTCCCTCGCGGGTTTATAAAATATTTCATAAAAACATTTAAAAGAGTGCGAGGCTATGAACTCACGTTGATGTGGGAAAGCGGGTTATCGGCAATTCGGATGTACGGTACGTGCTTCAATCACGGAAACCTAGACAAATAATACTCGTCTTAGACTTTCGCCCAATGACTTTATCAAAATAATAATTATGTATACATATGATGATTTTATATATATGATGATGATCAAGTGGGTTTATACATCTTTACTCATTCATTATAGTGTTTATGTGTTTGAAATTTTCAAGACTAGTTACACTAGTTCAACTTGTTTACATTTTAAAGCCCAATGGGCCTATTACAAGCCCAATAATATTCATTAGCCCAATTATACTTTTATTATCAGTATTATACTTTGTATGTTGAGCCCAAATGAGTTAAGCCCAATAAATAAGTTTATAAGTGTTTTACCAAATTAGTCGGGTTTATTGTCCATGAAGGCTACTTTGGCCCGTTAATGTCTATATGTTGTAAAGCTCGTGTTTTATTGATTTATACTTGTTACATATGTTTATATATATGTCAGTATGTGAGTTTATAAAAGTTTACATTAGATGGGTCCAACTGTCTAAGTTTTATTTAACAAAAACGTTAATCTTTCGGTTTTAGCCGAAAAGACGTAAAACTTAGTATATAGTTTTTATAACTTATAAAACTTACCAAACTACCATTTTTATATAATGTCCATTTATTTATCCTTATGCATTTTTATATAAATGAAATATATAAGTTAGTGGGTTTTAATTCACATTTTATACTATATTTATTTGAGTGCTTATATAATAATATTAAACTTTAATTTCACAAAATCAGTCCTAAATATCTAGTTTACTAAAATGATCATATCTAGAGTTCTACATGGAGATAGAACCCCAAATTTTTATCATAGAAACTAAATGATATGTGCTTCATTTTATTCCTGTTATAGCAACTGATGAATCAACATCTAATTATTTTATAAAATTCGTCCAAAACAGTGTACTCAGATTTGCACTCTAAACTTGTTTTGATCATATCTCACTCATTTTTATGATTCCAATGCATGGCCAACTCTCACATGTGTACAAGTCTCAATACTCACTGTATATCAATTCAGCTATACCATTTTATCAGTTCATCATATGGTTATTTACTGTTTTTATACAGCCTACTAAATTAAGCAAGATTAACCATTTTTACATATAGTTTTTCATCTTTTTTCCCATGTTTATCAACACCAAATCCCCACACAATACTTTTATCCTCATATATTCATCATATACATATACAATAGGAAAGAAAATACATGATTACATAATCAAAATAAAAAGAAGGATGGGAAGAATGATCCTTATACCACCATAGTGATGAAAATGTGAGGTTGATGAACTAGGCTAGGATTTTGATGGCAAAACTTGTGATATACCATTATCAACTTCAAGATCACTTATCTTCATGAATCATCTTGTGGAAAATCAACCCTTGATTCCTTTGAAAACTTCTTTCTAGATTTAAAATCACCACCAATCTATAGAGCTTTAAAAGGGCTTCATCATATGTGTGAATAACACATGATTTCATGGTTAAAATTAGGGTGTTTATTGATGAATATGGGACGAATTTTGGGGAGGAAAGAGAGAAAGTTGTGGTGGTTTGCATGGATGGAGTTGGCGCCATCCGTGGGACCCATTACACTAAGCTAGAGCAAAATCTCATCCTGAACTCTCAATGACGAAGGGGCATCCGCAAGCTAATCCCAGGAATATAAATCCTAGAAATCGGAAGTCCCAAGGGGAAGATATACTCATCCTCAACCAATCCCTAGCCGTCCAATGGGTGAACAAAACAACCAAAGTGGTCTTTAGTCTATGGGAGTGACGAGCACGATCTCCATGACTCCTCCACCTACTTCGACCCTGGACAACCCTGACCCAGGGAGTGCGCCCAATCCCCCTAACAAGGATCCGCGCAAACCATCGATAGAGGAAGGAGTAGAAGTCCAACCACTCAGCGAGGAAGATCTCACTCGAGTTCTCACGCAGAACTTTGATAGGATCATCCCAGGGATTGCATCAAGTTTGAATCTAGGAAGGAACCTCCAATCTAGACTCAACTTTGGCAATGTCGGACCAAGCACTTCTTCCCAAAATCAGAGGAAAAGGAAGACCCGGCCTCAAGAGCGGAGCCTCTTCGAGGAAACTCCCCAACCTAGGAATGTGTTTGAGCGCATAGGAGATCGCCTCATGCAGGAACTAACGCAGTCTCGGGAAGGGGGAGAGAACTTTGACGGTTCGCCCGAGCGACCAGATCTTGAACTAACCAGAAACACTCGCCGCACAAGTGTGTGGGATAGAATGAACACAGGGAAGAAGGCTCCTGGCTCTTCTCAAAAGAGAGGCCCTCACCCAAGAGATGGGGCACCAACTCCTTCTCCAGATCCATCAGGAGAGGACTCGGATGACCATCCGCCCAAGCGTCGCCGACCTAGGCGTACCCCTCCACCACCACCAAATAATGATAAGTATTATGGTGGCACCTATTATCGAGAGGCAGAAGCGGAGGATCTTTCCCATCCGTGGTGTGACCCGTGGGAAGACCCTAGGCTCACCCATCCATGGGCGGATCCCAGGGAAGATCCTTTTACTCTCCGTATACGGAACTACTCCGAGGACACAAAACGTCGCATGCCGGCGTGTGTCAAGACCTATGGTGGAACTGGTGATCCGGATGATCACCTCAAAATATTTGATACGCAGGCTAAAATCGAGCGATGGCCCATGCCTATATGGTGCCAAATGTTTAATGCAACCTTGATCGGCAATGCCCGTGACTGGTTTGAGGGACTCCCTCCACGAAGCATTGATAGCTTCACGGAACTACGCACTGCGTTCAAGAATAATTATACTCAGTGGAAGAAGTATAATAGGGATCCGGTCTCATTGGCAACTGTCAAGCAACGGTCGGGGGAGTCTACAGAAGCCTTCACTGAACGCTTCAACGACGAGTGCACACGCACAAAGAAAATGCCGAAACTCCTGAAAATCTCCGACTACATGGACGCCATAACAGATAGGGAATTAATCAGGCGTCTCAATGACAAGCGTCCGGAGAGATATGATGATCTCATGGAAAGGGTCAGAAACTTCATACAGGGAGAAACAGCGGTTGCCGCGGCTTACCCTTCAAAAGGAAACGACTACCGATCAAACGACCAGTCCAGGAGGCAATCGGGCGGTCAAAGCAATCAGAACAATAGTAGGGGCTCAGACTATAAGAGCCAAAACAAAGGAGGACGGCCATACGATAAGTTTACCCCCCCTAAAGATGTCCTACCGGGAGATCTTGCTGATGGAAGGGGCAAATTTTCCGAGGCCTCCCCCAATGACAACTCCGTCGGACCGTCGGCAAGGAAATCGCTTCTGCGAGTTCCATAATGACAAGGTCCATGGCACGGAGGAGTGTATCCAGCTCAAGAAGCACATTGAGTCACTGATCAAATCAGGTAAACTCAAGCATTTGGTTAAGGATTGGAAGGATGGAAAAGACAACAAGAAGTATGACAAGAAGGATCCCCAAAAGGACAAACCTTTGACCATATACATGATCCAGTCCAGACAACGCCGCACGAGGCAGAAAATTGGTCAAAAATTTTCACGCGGCAGGGAAATCTCATTCCCTCCCATCACAGCAAGCGATGTGATTGATGCGCCTCTCTCTATTGAGATAAGCATTGGAACACACAATCTTCGTCGCATGTATATAGATGGAGGGTCTTCAGCGGAAGCACTGTACGAACACTGTTTTGTGCAGTTACGGCCAGAAATAAGAAGCCAATTGGTACCGGCCACGGCGCCGCTCACTGGTTTTAGTGGAGACACCATATGGCCGATAGGGAAACTGTGTCTGCTTGTAACCATTGGAAATGAGGAACACTCCACCACTGCGTGGATGAACTTCATGGTGATACGCTCACATTCTCCGTACAATGGGATAATAGGCAGACCAGGTATTCTGGCTATACGGGCGGTACCTTCCACGGCACATGGAATGATCAAATTCCCTGTAGAGGGAGGAATCGTCACCATTTACAACACAATCGTACCAGCATCCGAGTGTCATACCGTGACAACACCAGTTCCGCCCGTTTCACCCAAGGATGGATCACCACCTCCCAATTAGAGGGTGGCAATCCATCCTGATTATCCGGAACAGGAGGTATCCATAGGAGGAACGCTCTCGGATAGCGGCAAGAGGGCCATGTGCTCCCTCTTAAAAGCAAATTTAGACATATTCGCATGGGAGCCAAAGCACATGACAGGCGTACCACGCGCGATAGCAGAACATAAGCTCCAGATCCGCCAGGGGTATCAACCCGTCAAGCAAAAGAAGCACGACCAAGCACCTGAACGCAGCCGAGTGATACTGGATGAAGTACGGAAGCTAGTGGACGCGGGTATCATGCGAGAGGTATACTACCACGAGTGGTTATCCAATCAAGTCATGGTCAAAAAACATGACGGAAGTTGGCGCATGTGTGTGGATTTCACGGATCTGAACAAAGCCTGTCCACAGGATTGCTGCCCGTTACCGGAGATTGACTGGAAGGTGGAATCTCTATGTGGATATCCCTTTAAGTGCTTCCTAGACGCATATAAAGGATACCACCAGATCCAGATGGCAGAGGAGGACGCAGAGAAGACGGCGTTCCATACTTGTCAAGGCGTATATTGTTATACGAAAATGTCGTTTGGACTAAAGAACGCCGGTGCTACATACCAGCGGCTTGTGGACAAAGCCTTTGACTCACAGATAGGCCGCAAACTGGAAGTCTATGTGGATGAATTACTCATAAAAAGTCATACGGAGGATGCACTTCTCTGGGATGTCCAAGAGACATTCGACACACTGAGGAGGATTAATATGAAGTTAAATCCAAAGAAATGCATGTTTGGGGCAACGGAGGGAATGTTCCTTGGATATATGATTGATCCAAATGGCATCAAACCTTGCCCAGAGAAAACGGACGCAGTAATACAGCTGCCATCCCCTCAGACACGGAAAAAGGTGCAATCCTTAAATGGGAAGCTGGCCGGGCTAAATAGGTTCTTATCAAAGTCCACAGAGAAGTCATTACCCCTATTTAAGACACTCAAGAAGTGCATTAGGAAGGGAGACTTCCGGTGGACAAAGGAAGTTGAGGAAGCCTTTGGTCAACTCAAGCAGCACCTTGCATCTCTCCCTATGCTAGTAGCTCCCGGGCCAAAGGAGGAGCTCATTATGTATCTCTCAGCCACACATGGAGCAATAAGTGCGGTACTCATGACGGATAGGGATACGGTACAAACTCCGGTCTACTTCATAAGTAGAACATTAAAAGGGCCGGAGTTGAATTACTCCTCTATGGAAAAATTGGTTTTGGCACTAGTGTTTGCTACAAAGCGGTTGCGCCGATACTTTCAGGCGCACCCAATTGTAGTCATTACTGACCAACCAATAAAGCAAATCATCTCTAGACCGGATGTGGCATTAAGGCTACAAAAATGGAGCATTCTATTGGGGGAGCATAACATATCTTATAGGCCAAGGACGACTGTTAAAGGCCAGATCTTGGCAGATTTCTTGATAGAGAAGTCGGATGAGGAAGGACCAATCGTAAAACAAGACGAGACTCCAACAGAACCATGGGTGTTATTTACGGACGGATCTTCGTGTACGGATGGCTCAGGAGCTGGTCTCATCCTCACAAATCCGGCAGGAATGGAGTTTACGTACGCCCTCCGCTTTGAGTTAGCCACCAACAACAAGGCAGAATATGAAGCATTAATTGCGGGTTTAAAAATCGCCGCTAGAATGGGAGTCCGCAACCTTGAGGCCTACGTGGACTCACGGCTTGTCACGAACCACATCCTAGGTGGATATGTGGCTAAGGAGGATAACATGGTCCGATACTTGGAGAAAGTCAAGTCACTCATCGCGGCTTTCAGCAAGTTTTCTATCAAGCAGGTACCAAGAGGTGAGAACAAGAAGGCGGACGCTCTTAGCAAGATCGCATCCACAAGCTTCGCCCACTTGTCCAAGCAAGTCTTGGTGGAAATACTCAAGGAGAAGTATATAACAGAAGGGGAGGTCGCTACTATAGTTGAAGAGGATGGACCTACATGAATGACCCCGATCATCAACTATTTGACTAGTGAAACCCTTCCGGACGATGAAAAAGCGGCGCGACGCATCAGAAGGAAGTCGCAACACTTCGAACTTCGAGAAGGTATCCTTTATAAGCGCTCTTTCTTGCAGCCGTGGTTGCGGTGTGTTGGACCACGTCAGGCTACTTATGTAATTAGTGAAATACATGAAGGGTTATGCGGCATGCACGCAGGTCCACGATCTGTGGTAGGCCGAGCCTTACGAACAGGATATTATTGGCCTACCATGCATAGGGACGCGCGCGACATGATTCGCAAGTGTAGTGATTGCCAAGTGCATAGACCAGTACCGCGACATCCGCAGCAGGAGCTTACACCTATTACATCCCCATGGCCATTCTATAAGTGGGGAATCGACATCGCAGGACCATTTTTTGTAGCTGCGGGGGGAGTTAAGTTCTTGATTGTCGCAATGGAATACTTCACACGATGGATAGAGGACAAGGCAGTCAAATCCATTACAGGCAAACAAGTTAAAAAGTTTGTATGGGAGAACATTGTGTGTCGTTTTGGGTTACCAGGAGAAATCATCTCGGACAACGGTAAACAGTTCGCGGATAATCCATTCAAGGACTGGTGCGCATCATTGAATATCAAACGGCGATTCGCGTCTGTTAAGCACCCACAGACGAATGGCCTCGTGGAACGAGCAAATAGAAGCTTGGGAAATGGCATCAAGGCACGTCTGGATGAACGTAGTGCCAAATGGGTGGATGAGCTACCACATGTTCTGTGGGCGCATAAGACTATGATCAAAACAGCTAACGGAGACACTCCATTTGCATTGGCCTACGACACTGAAGCTGTTATACCAGCAGAAATCGGAATACCTACCATCCGCACGGCGGAGGTTAATGTCGTTACGAACGACGAGCAACTCCGAATCAACCTGGATTTGTTGGCAAAAAAAGGGAAATAGCAGCCATCAATGAGGCCAAGTCCAAGGCTAAAATGAAGGCTTATTATGACACCAAGGTTAAAGGTGTTTCTTTTCGACCGGGAGATTATGTCTATCGTGCTAACGAAGCAAGTCGAGCGGAGAATAGAGGAAAGCTGGGCCCTAAGTGGGAAGGACCTTACGAGGTCACGGAAGCCTTAGGACGAGGTGCGTACAAGTTACGTGAAATGGATGGCCGCGATCTAGAACGCACATGGAACATCTCCAATCTCAAAAGGTGCTATCTTTGAAGGCTACGGCTTCCGCATGGATACTTTGCTACACTTGGCTTTAATGAAGATCCATGTACTCTATCTGTTTTGTCTCTTATGTTTTTTCTAGGTTCCTTTTTTGTTTCAATACTTCCCATTCTTGTTTAAACAAAAAATGTAAACGTTCTAATAAAATGCCGTGGTGCCTAGCTAGCTCTACGGCTTGTTCTGTGCAAATTATTTTTAGGATTTTGTTAGTCATGTGAAGTTTAGTTGTTATTATATGCCATGCCTCATTCATATGCATTCATTCAATCACCGTACATGTACTATACGCCTCCAGGCGGGGTAAGAGGATTAAGTGAACCTACTAATTCAACTTGTCGCGTAAGAGGGATGCAACCCCAGCGACGCAGATCATGTATCCTTACTAGACACCTTACTCACAAGACGTTGTGGTAAGTTCCGTATGCCGTACTCACACAGTGCTTTGCATAGTAAAGACGCACATCGCATGTCTAGTGAATTATAGACTTGCATGTATTTTCTCTTTTGTGTAAGACGTGACATGTCATGCAGTATCGGTATACGATATTTAACAAAATAAAAATACACAAGTTTCCAAATAATAACAAAATGGTCGTGGTCATCACGGACTTCAATACAAAGGGCAGTTATTTCACACATGTTTTAGCCGTGTACACGCACGGACGAATAAAAGCTACAAATGTTTAAAGGTTACAAACCAAATTGTCTGAAATAGATAACAAAGTAGGGGCACCCTACATGGGGGGGAGAAACATACCTATCTCCACTTGTTCTTCAGCCAAGCAAGGCAACCTCTCACCACGTTCCCTCTGCTTCAAGGCTTGAGCAGCATTCCTCTCCAGCACCCCGCTTAAAGGTTCTTCATCAAGTACAATCCTGGTTACGTCCTCATAGATAGGATGCGTCAGGTGGCTGGGCGAGGGAGTGAAGGAAGCACGGGAATGACCCTCATCTTGGGAGAACGCACAAAGACTAAGCTTTTCCATGATCTCCATGTTTGATGCATCCTTTGTGGCTTCCAGCTCGGCCAAGAATGGATAATGTAGATCTCGCATTGCGGCCATGGAAGCAGCCATCTTGTTAGCAGCTTTAGGATTAAAGAAAGCATGCCTGATGAAGTTCTCCTTTTTCTTGATTAGCTCTATGGCCTGGACCATTCCTTCATGGCGGCCATGGTCAATGCCATCCGACACAAGGCTTGCAAACTGTTGCACAAATTCAGGGGCTTCCAGCACCTTGGTAACGGCCAGACGTGCCCCATGTCCTACCATCCACCTGCGGCCGGAAATAGCTGCTAGTAGTTGGGGGCATAGTACGTCGTCACGTTCGGTGGTAAGGGCATCTATTATCACATCGTTTTTAGTGGATGCCTCCCTTAGTTCCTTGGTTGTGACCCTCTCGTAAGCAAGTTCTTGTTGTACCTTTTCCAAGCCTTGGATTATTATCTGGGCATCCTCAAGTTTTTTGGTAAGCACAGATACTTGGTTGGAGGAGGACTTGGCGGACGCCTCTGCTACGGTCACCTATATGAGAAAGATTACTTGTTAGACTATGGTTCTTATGGAATGAGAGTGATGCGTCGTGGATACGTACCTTGGTTGTTGCGTCCTCAAGTTTTTCCTCGAGCTCGGCCACCTGTTGGTCATAAGCATTAGCAGGGGCTGATTGTTCCTTCACGGTCGCCTCGTCACTAGCAAGTTGGGATTGGAGGGCAGCAATTTGAGCTTCATTCTCTTCGATCATCCTCTCCCTCCGTCCAACTTTCCTATTGAGGGACTCCACATGCCCAAGAGCGGCTTCGAATCTCACCCTCATTGAGGTGCCCATTGCCATTTGATGCACCAAGGCGCCGTTATACTCATCCACCAGGTCAGCATGGCTTAGTGCATTCACGTCTCGTACCAAGCCTGGGGGGATGCAGTTATTGAGGTACTCACGGCATTCCTCGGCTTCCACGCCATGGTAATATTCCAAACAGGATTGAACGATTGAGGGGGGCCGGATGTTGGGAGGTCTTGGGAGGCTGTGGGGGTACCTTCTTCGAATGCAGGACCGGATTTTGTGACGGCCGTATGAAGCATAGGGTCTGTCTCCACTTCCTTCTCTTTTCCCTTCTCCATTTGGGCATCAGGCGGAGGCACGGCACCAGTTTGTTCATTCCTGCAAAACAAACTTTTGGATACATATCAAGTATTGATTAAAGGAAATATGTGGCTCTTACTTAGCAAGATGAAGTCTTACATGTTATTTCCTGCTAGTTCTGATGCAGTCGGGGGAATCTGAGTAACTGGATCGACATATGCAGCCCGGACCGTCTCGGAGGCCTGGGTGGTGCTCCCAACAGATTGATATAGGGGGTGATCCTCTCTATGTTTTTTGGCGGGGGCATTGTGTTCGCCCACCTCGGCCGGAGCGGCTCTCCTTACCCGCTTATTCTTTCCGCGAGTACGCTTCGTGACGGGCTGAGCTGCTGCTTCTTCAACCTCCTCTTCAACCTCCTTTTCGACTTCCTCGTCATCCTCTTCATTGACTTGCTACACCTCCTCCTCATCGTCGCCTAGCATCTGGCGAAAGCTAGAGGTGGTCCTCTCAATATTATCTCCTTGCTCTTCCCCATGTGCGGAAGTGGCATTCTTAGGCGGCAAGGAGGGCCCGGCTACTCCTTCGAGCATCCTATTATCACCATCCTCGTTGGAAAAATTGACGGGGGTTCTCAAGAGAGTTGTTTCTTCTTCGTCCGAGTGGGGGTCCGGCACGGCTTCCAGAGCAACCGTCACGTTTCGGGTGTGCTCAAGGAGGGGTAATTCGTTCTCTCTGGGACGAGATCCCTCTGGTACGAGCTTGGGGTCGCCTTGACGTAGAAGTCCAAAAAAGTTCATTTCTGACACAAACAACAAAATATATTAGGCATTACAAAATAATTGAATGCGATTTTTGGTGTACAGATGCTAACCTACGTTCACCCTGCCTTTTCCAAAACACAGGATGTCTGTTGGACGAGCCGAAATAGTTGCGGCTAATCCCTAGCAAACAGAGAAATGTTTCGAGGAGGTTTCTATGGAATCCTGTCCTGTTCAGATCTATTTCTCGGGAGTGTTGGGGGTTATATGTACTAACATGCGGGAAGGGGTCGTGGGATACCCAATGTTTGAAGGCATAGTCGGCCGGCCACACTATCGAGTCAATGAAAAAGTAGTGTTCGTACCAGTTTTTCAAAGAGTCCATGGGCTTGTTATGGGACTGGGGGCTGTTGGGAGATCGTTTCTTAAAAGATAGCCAACCATTTACTATGCTGGGGGTGTAAAATAGCCGGAATAGTTCTACGGTTGGGGGGATTCTTCTAGCACGACAAAGAATCTCGAATTGACTTATCTTACATGCGCCTATACAGTGAAGCTGACTAATATGTACATCATAATATCCTAATAGATCTATGAGGAAACGGGTAAACAAAATACGGTAGTTGGCCGCATCAAAAAGGCGTGTGTATAGGCCAATTTTACCCTGCGGAGCCTCAGTTATGAGGTCTCTGGCGCCAGGAAGTGAGGGGTGTAGGTTGGTAGGGATGAAATAATTGGGACAAAAGTGATCTAGTTGCTCCTGGGTCATTACATTAAGCACGGATCCAGTTGTGGGGTTGTTTCTTTGAGCCATTACTGAATAAAAAGGTAAGGACGTGGTATTCTAACCTGCGGAGGAAGGGATCCGTGCATGACTAAGTGAAGCTAAGAAGAAAAGCTTTAATGGCAGAAATGGAGATGAGGACTGTGTGTTTCACACAGCCGTAAGGGTGGCTTATTTATAGGGTTGCCTCGTGGGTCATGGTCTGTTGGATGCGTGACACGTGTTTGCCACTAATAAGTGTGAAAACACTTATCCTTTTACCACTTATTTCCAATAATAACAAGACCAAAACGTGTGATTTATGTCGTAAAAGTCGGAATTATGCGTGGTTTGTGTTTTTATTGTGTTTTAGGACCTAAATATGAAAAAGGAAGAAAACACGGGCTTTCACGGGCTTTTACTGAAGAAAACGGGAAAAAGACGAAGTCAAAAGATCAAGAGTGCAAAAAGAACGGAAGTCCAAGACCTATTCTGAAGATTTATCGAAGAAAAAGTTAAAAGACGGAAGTTTAACGAAGTCGAAGAACTTAAGTCTAATAGAAGAAGAAAATTAAAAGACAAGTTCAAATCCCGAGACGACAAAGACGAAGAATTAAAGTCGAGTCGAGAAAACGTGAAGAAAGCAAGAAAGAAAATGCAACACATGCACTCCTTCCACCTTCCCTATAAATACCCTCCTAATAGTCATTAGGAGGGTGGTTAGAGTTTTTAGTTAATTTTTCACTTTTTAGTTTTTAGAGAGAGAAAGTCTTAAACTTTCTCTCACTAGTTCATCTTTTACTTTTAATCTTTTAAGTTTAAACACTTTTGTATTGCTTATTTTTATTAATCAAGTTCTATTTTAAGCTTTTATTTCTTAATCTCATTCTACTTTTCTTTGATTTAAGATTGATTTTGGTGTGATTATCATGTGATCCGTGTTGTTCTAATTGATTTCATGCTAAAAAGTTAATCTTTTGATCATTTTCCAAGTTTTCATTTGATTAAGCTTTAAGACTTTTGTGCTTATTAGCTTACTTTTATGACTAGCTTATTTTTATCATTAAAAAGTTTTATTAAAAAGTTTATGTTTTTATTGTTTGATATAAAAAGTTGCTTGATTTCGAGTTGGATAAGTGGATTAAAGTGCTTATTTGATTTGGTTAAGTATTTGGATTGATAAGTTTTTGGTATTAGCTTATACAAGTTAGCTTATTACCTAGCTTTTCCATTTCCATAGATTTCGGAAAGGGTGGTAAATCCCCTTTCCGATTGGCTTTCCGACCGGTGCACCTCCAAACTAGTTCCACCATTTTAGGAAAGGTTGTTATTCTCCTTTCCGATTGATTTAGATTCCGACGGCTTTGCACCCCAACATTCCAATTTCCCCAATCGGATTAGGGTTTACCCTTTCTGATTGGTGCATATTCCGACGGTAGGACTTCTCCCATATTCCGATTGTTACCTTAAATCCCCATTCCGATTGGTTTCATCTTTGAGCCGATTCCGATCAAAGCTTTGTTGTGCTTTCCGATTGGTTGCATTTCCCTATTCCGATTGAGACTCAAGCATTATTCCGATTCGTGTGAGTTTACACATTCCGATTGGTCCCTAATCCCACTTTCCGATTGACAGTCTTGCACATTCCGATTGTGTAGCTTCTTTCCTCTATTCCGACTATCCGATCGGAATACATTCCGATCGGGCTCCCTTTTGGTTGTTTTTGGTTCCTTTCGATATAACTTTCATATAGTATCTTTTATTTTTCTGAAAATTTTCCTAGTGTTAGTTTAATTCAGTGAGTTAGCATTTTTCCATTGTCACCATTAAAGTTTTATGCATTTAATTTTACTCGTCATCCAATTTAATCTTTTAACTTCCATTTTACTCAACGACACTTTAATTACTTGCAATTAGTTTAAAACAAATCAACCAAACCTTTGATTCACCAAAAGACGATTGAGTCGCACTTAAGACCGGTTTTCAATTCGAAAAGATTCGGAACTATAACGAACTTGAACTTTAATATAGGGTATCAAAAGCCTTGTATTAAATGGCGCCGCTGCCGGGTCTTTTCGTTAAGATAAACGGTTTCTAGTGAGAGACGCATTGAATTTTGGGATCCGTTCTTTGAACGTTATTTTCATTGCTATAAAAATTTTCAAAAAATCCATAAAAATTATAAAACTCTTCAAAAATACAAAAACATTAAAAAACCTATAAAACCCAAAAAGATTATATAGATATTCCTTGTGTATATTTTTCTTCTGCAGGTGCATGCGTACTAGATCTACAAACTATTCTGAGCCCGAGAATCTTGAAGATTTAGATATGGCTGGTGTTAACAACAACAACAATAATCACCCACCTCAAAATAATTTGAATAACAACCACAACAATAACAACAACAACAATGTCCTTCTACCTGATTTACGAACCATGGAGGAATTGTGCCAACCCACCATGAATGGACGCGGAGGCCCGATTGCGCCAATGCACGTCACGGCTCAGGAGTTTTCGTTGAAGCATCATATGATACAACAAGTGCAAACGAATCCGTTTCGTGGAATTCCGGACGATGATGCCAACAAACACCTCGACAAATTCATTACCATTACCCAAAGCATGAAGTGCCCCGGTGTTTCTATGGATGACCTTCGCCTTCAACTTTTTCCACACTCGCTTTCTCACCATGCCGAAAAATGGTTTGACCGTCTTCCTAAGAATTCTATTCATACGTGGAACGACATGACTCAACGCTTTTTATCGCGCTACTTTCCCCCATCCATGGTCACTAGCCTTCGTAACCAAATCAGTGGATTTATGCAAGAGAATGATGAATCGCTTTTCGATGCTTGGGAACGTTACAATGATTTGATCGACCGCTGTCCTAATCACAATATGCTCCCCGTCACTCTCATTGACACCTTCTACAATGGTCTCACTTTTCGTGATCGTGACACGATCAATGCCGCCGCCGGTGGTACTTTTATGAAAAGGAGACCGGAGGAGTGTCGAGAGTTGATTGAAAACATGACTACTCACCACAAGAATTGGGATTCTTCCGCATCCTCAAGGTCTAATCAGAGAGTCAATGTTTCGTCTACTTCTTCCACCACCAACCCGTCTATTTTGGAACGTGCTATTCTCGATATTAACAAAAGTCTCCAAATTTTGACTTCTAACCAAACTCAACAAGCTAAAGCCGTTCTTATCTCTTGCGACACATGTGGTGGTCCTCATTCCTACAATGAGTGTCCTTCTACTCATGGCAATTATTCTGAAGACGTTAACGCAGCATATGGTACTTATCCCACGGGAGGCTATCAAGCTCGCCCTCAAGGAGACCGTGGCTTGCTAAGTTATCGCTCCAACAATTATCTTGCTCCTCCCGGATTCCCTCCTGCAAACCAGAACCAACAACAAAGCTTTAACCGAAACAATCAATCCCAACCTCGTGCTCAAAATCAATATCAATCTCAACGAAACCCATACCCAACTCAGGGAAATTCTCAAGCTTACCAAGCTCCACCTCTCAATCAACCGATGGCCGTAAACCAAGACGTCGAGACGTTCATGAAGACCAATCGTGAGATGGTGACGAATCTTCAGAGTCAATTTGTCAACTTGAAGAATGACATGGTGAAACAAGGGAGCGATATTTGAGCCGAGCTAAGAAATGACATGGCCAAACACAGCAATGACATTAATGCCAACATGCAAAACTCTTTCAACAATCAAGCTCTTCACCTTCGTGATATGATTGGTTCGCTCATCCAAAGTAATCAACCCTCTTCCTCGGGTACTCTTCCGAGTAATACCGTTGCGAATCCAAGGGGGGAGATGAAAGCAATCACCACTCGTAGTGGAAAAGGTTATATGGAACCCGAGCTTCCTACACCTCCACCCGTGATTGTGAACAAGGAAAAAGAGCAACTTTCTTCACCTCCTTCATCTTCTATCCCCATTTCCCCACCACCCGTGGTTGTGAGTGATCCTATTCCCCTAAAGCCTTCTTCTTCATCCAATATACCTTATCCTTCAAGGTTGAGGAAAGAGAAGCAAAAGAGCAAGGATGATATTCAGGTTTCGAACTTCCTTAAAATGTTCAAACAATTGAATTTTAATATCTCCTTTGCCGAGGCTCTCGCTCACATGCCCAAGTACGCTAAGATGTTTAAAGATCTTTTAAGTGATAAAGAAAAGCTTCTGGACATTGCTCAGACCCACCTTAATGAGAATTGCTCCGCAGTGCTCTTAAGGCAATTGCCCACCAAACTTGGTGATCCGGGTCGCTTCTTGATTCCTTGCAATTTCCCGGGAGTAGAGAATTGCATGGCCCTAGCCGATCTAGGTGCCAGTATAAACTTAATGCCTTTAAGTGTTTGGAAGCAATTATCTCTCCCCGAGCTAGTCCCCACACGAATGACTTTGGAATTAGCCAACCGTACGGTTGCTTATCCAGTGGGGATAGCCGAAGATGTCTTTGTTGGCGTCGATAAATTCACCTTCCCGGCGGATTTTGTCGTCGTTGATTACGAGATGGATCCTCGTGTTCCATTAATCGTTGGACGTCCATTCCTGAGGACCGGTCGCACTCTCATTGATGTAGCCGCAGGCGAAATAATCATGAGAGTTGGTGACGATCAAATTGTCTTCAACATGGGTAAGATTTCTAAGCAACCTTATTCGTATGAGAGCATTAATGCTATTGATGTTCTCGATGAGGCTTGTGAAGAACATTTTCATGATGCTTGCAAAAGTACTCTTTCTTCCCTACCCAATGTTGAGACCGTTGCCTCAATTGCTCCAGCATTGACTCCTTTTGGAGAAAGTGACTTGGATGACTTCGAAGCTAGCTTGGGTCCTCTCGATATTAAGTATGATAATTTGTCCACAAATTGGGATGAAGACATTAGTACTATTGAGAGACTTCTCAATGAGGACCCATTCTCTCCTCCTGCTCCTACAGAGGTGACTAATGATGATCCATCATTAGTTTCACCATCTATTGAGGATCCTCCTACTCTTGAGCTTAAGGACTTACCGCCTCATCTTGAGTACGTTTTTCTGGAAGATGACGAGAAGCTACCGGTCATCATCGCAAAGGATCTGAAAGAAGACGAAAAAGAACGCCTTGTCGCTGTGTTGAAGAAGCATAAAAGTGCTATCGCTTGGACAATCTCCGACATCCGTGGAATTGATCCTCATTTCTGCACACATAAAATTCTCATGGAGGACGACTTTAAGCCCACAATTCAAAGTCAACGAAGGGTGAATCCTAAAATCCATGAAGTCATCAAAAAGGAGGTTATCAAACTTCTTGATGCGGGTATGATTTACCCTATTTCGGATTCACCATGGGTTAGTCCAGTCCATTGTGTGCCTAAGAAAGGTGGTATCACCGTTGTGCCCAATGCAAACAACGAGTTGATTCCTACCCGTCTCGTTACTGGGTGGAGAGTTTGTATAGACTACCGCAAACTCAATGATGCCACGAGAAAGGATCATTTCCCTCTACCTTTTATGGACCAAATGCTTGAACGTCTAGCTGGTAATGAATATTACTGCTTTCTGGATGGTTTCTCGGGTTATTTTCAAATACCCATCGATCCCCAAGATCAAGAGAAGACAACATTCACTTGTCCCTACGGCACATTTGCTTATAAAAGAATGCCTTTTGGCTTATGCAATGCCCCCGGGACTTTCCAAAGATTCATGTTGGCTATATTCCATGACATGGTTGAGCAAACCATGGAAGTCTTCATGGATGATTTCTCGGTCTTCGGGGACTCCTTCTCTGCTTGCCTTGCCAATTTGGAACGCATGCTTAAGCGGTGCGAAGACACTCGCCTTGTTCTGAATTGGGAAAAATGCCATTTTATGGTAAAAGAAGGCATTGTGCTAGGACACAAAATCTCTAAAGCCGGTCTTGAAGTCGACCGTGCTAAAGTTGATGTCATAGCCAAATTACCTCCACCTTCAACTGTGAAGGGTGTGAGAAGCTTTTTGGGTCATGCAGGCTTCTATCGTAGATTCATTCAGGATTTCTCTAAAATCGCTCGCCCGATGACCCACCTCTTGGAAAAAGATACTCCCTTTATCTTTTCTAAAGAGTGTCTTGAAGCCTTCAATCTTCTCAAGGATAAGCTCACTAAGGCACCGGTCTTGGTTACCCCAAATTGGGAGCTGCCTTTTGAATTGATGTGCGATGCTAGCGACTTTGCTATTGGTGCGGTTTTGGGCCAAAGAGTGAATAAACACTTCCAACCAATCCACTACGCTAGCAAAACAATGACGGGGGCTCAATTGCATTATACGACAACCGAAAAAGAGCTTTTAGCTGTTGTCTATGCTTTTGAGAAATTTCGCCCCTATCTTGTTTTATCCACCACCATCGTATACACGGACCATTCCGCGTTGAAGTACTTGATGACAAAGAACGATTCTAAGCCAAGACTTCTTCGCTGGGTTTTGCTCCTTCAAGAATTCAACATTGAAATTCGAGACAAGAAGGGAGCCGAAAACCTGGCCGCGGATCATTTGAGTCGACTTGAGGATCCATATCAGGGGGATCATCCGAACAAAGAGATCAATGACTCTTTCCCCCTGGAGACTCTAATGTCTATAAATCTCA
This sequence comes from Glebionis coronaria, assembly GCA_025667525.1. Lineage (NCBI taxonomy): Eukaryota > Viridiplantae > Streptophyta > Magnoliopsida > Asterales > Asteraceae > Glebionis > Glebionis coronaria. Next base: position 182,885,461 of record CM046876.1, read on the forward strand.
ACCTTGATGGCACCCCGTGGTTTGCGGACATAGCAAACTACTTAGCGGGTGGTATTCTCATCCAAGGGTTAACATCCCAACAAAAGAAGAAGTTCTTGAATGATGTTAAGACTTACTTTTGGGATGACCCTTATCTATTCAAACAGTGTGCTGATCTGATTATTCGTCGATGTGTTGACGGACCGGCAGCTTTTGACATCCTCCAAGCTTGCCACAAAGGACCCACCGGTGGTCACTTTGGTCCCAACTACACCGCTAAGAAAGTGTTTGATTCTGGATTCTACTGGCCCACCATTTATCGTGACGCTCACGAAATGGTTAAGCATTGTGATGCTTGCCAACGTCAAGGCAAGATCACACATAAGGATGAGATGCCTCAAAATTTCATACAAGAATGTGAAATCTTTGACGTATGGGGCATCGACTTTATGGGGCCATTTCCATCATCTAAAGGGAACAAGTACATCCTCGTCGCCGTCGACTACGTCTCTAAATGGGTTGAAGCTAAGGCTCTTCCCACGAATGATGCGAGGGTGGTTGTGAACTTTTTGAAGCAGCTTTTCGCTCGATTTGGCGTTCCTCGTGCTATCATCAGTGACCGTGGGACTCATTTTTGCAACGATCAATTTGCACGAGTCATGGCAAAGTATGGTGTCAATCACCGTCTTTCCACCGCCTATCATCCCCAAACCAATGGGCAAGCCGAAATTTCCAATCGTGGCTTGAAGAGAATTTTGGAGCGAACTGTGGGAGAGCATCGCGCCGCGTGGGCCGATAAGTTAGATGATGCTCTGTGGGCTTTCCGTACTGCTTACAAGACCCCGATCGGTTGTACACCTTATCGTCTTGTGTACGGGAAAGCCTGCCACCTACCCATCGAGCTGGAACACAAGGCGCACTGGGCCTTGAAGTGGGCTAACTTCGACATCGTCAAAGCCGGTGATCATCGCAAGGTTCAACTCAACGAGCTAAATGAACTGAGGAATGAAGCTTATGAGAACTCGCTGATCTACAAGGAGAAGACGAAGATGATCCACGATGCTAAAATCAAGAACCGAGAGTTCCACGCTGGTGATCAAGTCTTACTCTTTAACTCTCGGTTGAAGATCTTCTCTGGCAAGTTGAAGAGCCGCTGGACTGGTCCATTCACCGTCGCCAAAGTCTTTCCGTATGGGACCATTGAGCTTTCTCAGCCGAATGGGCCCAATTTCAAGGTGAATGGCCAGCGTTTGAAGCTGTACTTTGGTGAGGACATCTCTCAAGAGATGATTCCATCCCTCACCACGTTCCCCATGAACTAAAATTGGGTCGAGTCAGGCTCATGACTCGGTGAACAAAAACAAGCGCTTCTCGGGAGGCAACCCGTGTTCTATCCATTACTGCTTTCATAATAAGTGTAGGGGGAGCCCCGCATATGTTTGTTGTCTTGTTTCTTGTGCTGTGCAGGGATTCAAGCTTCAGAGAGCATCTTGATGACTTTTGACGAACCGTGATACCGTGTTTTCCATCTTCCCGGTTCTATCCTAAACTCTTGTGATTCAATATTTCATATTCTATATGTTCACATTGAATTCACTTTAGTTGTCCTTTCCTTAGCAAGATTTAAACAAAGTGCACAATGTCCTAAGTGTAGGGGAGTTTACTCCCACATGCTTAAACATTGAGGACAATGTTTATCTCAAGTGTAGGGGGACTTCTATCGAAGTAAGTGGTCTTTTCCATGAATTTGCCCTCATTTTAACCGGAAAATTTGATTTTTCGACATTTTTCAAAATTTTTAATCTATTTTGGCCTGGTGTATAGTTGCATTTTCCTTTATTATGTTTATTTTCTTCCCTTGCTAGAATAGTTTTTCAATAAAGTGGTTTTAGATTTTTTCTTAGTCGTGAACATTTTGACTCAACCCGAGTTTACTTGCCTAAGTTTACTCTAGCTAGTATCCTTAACGTGTTTAAGTCAAGTTTTGCTAGGCTTTTATATAGGGAGCTATAAAACGCGAAAGTCTTAACTCTCACAGGTTAAGAACAAGAACTTTTCGCAAGTTCCTATAATTGATCCTAGAGAGTCGTTTATCAAGGGAACTTTAAAATGCGATTTCTAAACTTGAAAAAGTCTAAGAATTTGCAAGATCCTATAGGCGACTCGAAAACCCAAAACTTTGATTTAATAGGCTAAGCATCCACGAGTCTCATTCCTTGAGATTTTAAACTGTGGAGGACGAGAGATGATAGAGTCAATTATAAGTTCGGTATTCTTTCGTGAATTTATGTGAGTTAATTATGAGCCTATTCTCCCTCCGCTTTCTTAATAAATTTATCTGCTAATAAATAAGGTTGTACGATTTAAAAGGTTACTTAGCTTCTAGCCCCAGATCGTTTAAAAGTTGCTCGGTAATGACGAGAGTTCATAGCCAAGTCATAACTTATGAAGCGGGGCGCGAAGATTGGCGAGTCCGAAAAGGCCCTAACAAGGCATGAGGGCTACAGTTTGTTGCTAAAGATCCAAAAGTGATGTGAAGAATCATTTATCGAAAATCAATATGAAGGATCAAGACACACGACGAAAAGCAAGAACTCCCCAAAAGTCATGGAGAAGTCTATCCAAAAAGACCCTAACAAGGTATGAGGATAAATAGATCCAAGTCCTAAAAGGAGGCGGATCGTTGTATATCAAAGTCCAAAATAAAGATTGGAGAAAAATGAAGAAGTCGTGGTCCAAAGATGAAGAATCTCTCAAAAACTTCAAGTGAAGAAATTCCTATTATGAAGAGAAGACCATAATTTCAAGAACGTCTCTCGAAGATTCGAAGTATGAAGTCGCTGCCAAATATCGGCCCGAGAAAGGTCTCAAATCGCGAACCAAGTTATGCCAAGATATGAACTTTCTGATATCCCGAGAAGCAGTTTTAAAAGATTTGGTCCTTTAGCTAACTATTGATTAAATCGTTCACCTTATTTTCGGACTAAATAACTATCGAAATAAGTCAAACAATGCATCCTCGTGATCATTCAAGACAAAAATAAAATATAAGAGATACACCTAGGAATAAGGGAGTCTAAGTGAATAATTGGCCCACATGAGTTCATGATAGTTTGCTAACTTATAATAACAATGATCTCGTTTCTAAGCTTGGTATGGGGAACGTGAAACTTGAGGATGATAAACGTTCATGGCCGCCAAAACCCAATGTAAGTTTTTAATTTCTTTACTTATTTCTATCTTTTATGATTAGTATTTAATAAAGGCCAAGGTTGGTTATTTATGATGGAGAATGTAAACCGTGCTTTAAAATTAATGCATTGCATGAGGGCATTGCAATGGTCAAGTGTAGGGGATTTAATAAGTGTGAAAACACTTATCCTTTTACCACTTATTTCCAATAATAACAAGACCAAAACGTGTGATTTATGTCGTAAAAGTCAGAATTATGCGTGGTTTGTGTTTTTATTGTATTTTAGGACCTAAATATGAAAAAGGAAGAAAACACGCGCTTTCACGGGCTTTTACTGAAGAAAACGGGAAAAAGACGAAGTCAAAAGATCAAGAGTGCAAAAAGAACGGAAGTCCAAGACCCATTCTGAAGATTTATCGAAGAAAAAGTTAAAAGACGGAAGTTTAACGAAGTCGAAGAACTTAAGTCTAATAGAAGAAGAAAATTAAAAGACAAGTTCAAATCCCGAGACGACAAAGACGAAGAATTAAAGTCGAGTCGAGAAAACGTGAAGAAAGCAAGAAAGAAAATGCAACACATGCACTCCTTCCACCTTCCCTATAAATACCCTCCTAATAGTCATTAGGAGGGTGGTTAGAGTTTTTAGTTAATTTTTCACTTTTTAGTTTTTAGAGAGAGAAAGTCTTAAACTTTCTCTCACTAGTTCATCTTTTACTTTTAATCTTTTAAGTTTAAACACTTTTGTATTGCTTATTTTTATTAATCAAGTTCTATTTTAAGCTTTTATTTCTTAATCTCATTCTAGTTTTCTTTGATTTAAGATTGATTTTGGTGTGATTATCATGTGATCCGTGTTGTTCTAATTGATTTCATGCTAAAAAGTTAATCTTTTGATCATTTTCCATGTTTTCATTTGATTAAGCTTTAAGACTTTTGTGCTTATTAGCTTACTTTTATGACTAGCTTATTTTTATCATTAAAAAGTTTTATTAAAAAGTTTATGTTTTTATTGTTTGATCTAAAAAGTTGCTTGATTTCGAGTTGGATAAGTGGATTAAAGTGCTTATTTGATTTGGTTAAGTATTTGGATTGATAAGTTTTTGGTATTAGCTTATACAAGTTAGCTTATTACCTAGCTTTTCCATTTCCATAGATTTCGGAAAGGGTGGTAAATCCCCTTTCCGATTGGCTTTCCGACCGGTGCACCTCCAAACTAGTTCCACCATTTTAGGAAAGGTTGTTATTCTCCTTTCCGATTGATTTAGATTCCGACGGCTTTGCACCCCAACATTCCGATTTCCCCAATCGGATTAGGGTTTACCCTTTCTGATTGGTGCATATTCCGACGGTAGGACTTCTCCCATATTCCGATTGTTACCTTAAATCCCCATTCCGATTGGTTTCATCTTTGAGCCGATTCCGATCAAAGCTTTGTTGTGCTTTCCGATTGGTTGCATTTCCCTATTCCGATTGAGACTCAAGCATTATTCCGATTCGTGTGAGTTTACACATTCCGATTGGTCCCTAATCCCACTTTCCGATTGACAGTCTTGCACATTCCGATTGTGTAGCTTCTTTCCTCTATTCCGACTATCCGATCGGAATACATTCCGATCGGGCTCCCTTTTGGTTGTTTTTGGTTCCTTTCGATATAACTTTCATATAGTATCTTTTATTTTTCTAAAAATTTTCCTAGTGTTAGTTTAATTCAGTGAGTTAGCATTTTTCCATTGTCACCATTAAAGTTTTATGCATTTAATTTTACTCGTCATCCAATTTAATCTTTTAACTTCCATTTTACTCAACGACACTTTAATTACTTGCAATTAGTTTAAAACAAATCAACCAAACCTTTGATTCACCAAAAGACGATTGAGTCGCACTTAAGACCGGTTTTCAATTCGAAAAGATTCGGAACTATAACGAACTTGAACTTTAATATAGGGTATCAAAAGCCTTGTATTAACCACTATCCTTAATCGTGTGGTTAGGGTGCAAGTGGCAAGAGAAACGTCAGGTGGGACCCACGGGTCACTTCTGACTTAGACGTTTACGCTGCTCGAGGTTCTGACTGTTTGCACTTTGTCAGTCAAAGTGGCAGGTGAACAGTTATTTATGTCGGGTTATGCGGTCTTACGTAAGACCCAAATTCAATGCTACATTTAATTTGTCTCAGTCGTCACGTGCGGCTGAGATATTAATAGAATAAATTCCTAAATCAGGTTGACACGTACGGCCGAAACGAATTCTTGGACGATTTATCATTCCCTAAAGATCTTTCTTGGTACGTCCAGGGAGCATCTTGATAGTCTAGAGGTTACGCCTACGGCTGTAACAACTAGACTGGGGGGACATGATGACGTATAGTCCCCAGCCGGGTCATGAACCCGGTCCACGGGTACTACCCGTATCCGGCCCATCACAGATGGGTGGGAATAATGTCATTTGAGCTTATGGGCTTGGATGAACAGTAACCGCACACATGTGTGCGGCCCACGGCCCGGCATGACCGATACAGGGTTAGACAGAATCATATTCTATCTCTGAATAGGATTCACCCCAAAGAAGAGGATATTCACTCACCATAATTAGAAGATAACAATCAATCTAATTCTGGTGCTTATCCTTTCCTTGGGGCCGAAGCATCAGTGACAGCCCATTAGGGTTTCACTGCCTATAAAAGGAACCCCAAGGGTTCCACAAAGGTATTACGTTCTATACTCTCAACTCACTCGATTAAACCCTAAACCGATACTTACTCTCACGTCGGAGTCTAATCGTGGGAAACATTCCCACGGTAAGCCTAACGCGTGCTGTTTAGTGTGCAGGATCCCAACCATACAGTTCACTTGGTGTAGGAGCTGGAGCCCAGCCAACCCGAAGTAAGCCTAATTCGGGTCTAGCAAGGATCACCCAACTTTTGTATCAACAGATGGAAATGGAGAAATGGTTTGGAAGTGAGTGGTTTTGAGTTGGTTGCTAGTTTGCAAAGTGGCTAGGACAAGTGTCCTAGCTTACTTTGTAAGCTTGACACCTCAAAGGTGTTGAAGCTAAGTTATGCCGTCCCATATGTGGGGGTGGGGCAAAACTTGTTTTGTCTCATCCCCAATTATTTACGGGTACTCCTCGATTCTAGTTTCCTCGATTTGCGTGCCCTCGGGTCATTTTCCGAAAAACGTTTTTATAAATTATGAATCAACAGCACAAAACGAATCTAATAAAAATTGTCTTATCAAAAACGGAGTTCAAAAACGTAAATACGTAATCCTAAGGTTTCCGGTTTAGTCGTAAAGGACGTTAAATTAAAATCGGAAGTCCTAATCTCTTCTCGTAAATTTGTGAGTTTATGAACCAACACAAATTTAAAATTCCAAAATAATATTCACGGATAAATTTATTTCCTGAAATGTCGGACTGTCACCAAAACGGTGTATGTAAAACGTAAGCACGTAACGTAGAATCCTCCGGTTTAGACGTAGTCGATGCTACTTCAAGACGTAAATCCAAATTTCTTCCCATAAATAAGTGAGTTCATAATATAATATTAAAATAATGTTTTTAAATAATATTTGAGAATAAAATATCAACCATAAATTGACGGATTGTCACAACATTTACCCCTAAACAGTATCTTTGTCCTCAAAGATCATCTTACCTTACTACTCGCTTCTTATAGAGTTAAAGCCAGGTGGGTATTTCCTCCACATTCGGTCTTTTCTCACAAGTGTAATTCATTACAATACGCGAGTTTCATCAAACATAACTACGGGAATAAGATCAGGCTTAATGTTGACTTACTTTCTCTATCCATGATGTTCACGGGTTTTTGATGAATGCAACTTTTCGCCGATCTAAACATTACTAAGAAATAATCAGATTTTCACTTGATAGACATTTTATCAAGTTAGATATACGAAACATAATTCACGCAGCCCTTGAAGTCCTAGGGTAGATCCAGCTTATATGCCTTTCAAACCAACTTTTACATCGTCTCCATGGTCCCATACAATGGGGACTTACTTCCCATGATCTTTCAGATCATTAATTCATTTTTCCAAGGTTAAAATTTTTGGCATAACTTCGCTACCCATTCTGCACTTCAGGATCTACATTTCGTATTCACATAACCACCTGCCCACTACTGGCAGACAATAATCAGATCCTAATTTTCAACAGTCATTTGAGGTCTCGCGGGTCGAGTATTTTGTAAGGTTAGGTTCGCATCATAGAAAACCTTAAACCTAAAAGACATGTCCAACTCACAATGGGTGTATGTCGGGTGTCTTCATCCCAACTCCTGCTTATAGATGCTCTAATATATATCCTCACAAGATTCGATCTCGATCCTAATACGATAATTATCAATGATAATCTCTCCAAATGAAAACGATTATACGGTTTATTGCCAAAGGTCAATCATTCAAGCATAAAACAAGACTTCTAGTGTTTTGTATCATTACTTTACCTCGTCCCTTCGATTTGGGGTGGTAAACAGTACTCTCTTAAAGATTCGTTCTCAATGACTTCTGAGCAAATCTCTAGAAATTCGATGCGAAGCGAGGATCTTGATAGAGATGATTGATACAGGCACACCATGTTTACACAACTCCTTTATATACAAAAGAGTCAATTTCTTCATCAAGAATCTATCATTAACAGGAATGATATTAGCAGATTTGGTCAGTCTGTCGACGATGACCCAAATCGAATCATAATTTGCCATCAGTACAACTTCTTCAAATGAGGTACACTTAATCAAAAATAACATGAATAGAATACTTATCCTTATGAGATTCCAACATAACTACATCTCAATATTTAAGCAACCACAAGTGGCCTTTTATACATTTAACGCCATCGGCTTCTCAATTCTAATGGTTCACATTAGCCGCGAACCCCTTTTTATTATCTATATTATCCTTCTTACAAGCATCAATTATTTCTAAATTGTTTGGGCAAATTATTTTGCACCTTCATTATTAAGGAACACATCCTATGTGATTCTTTATCTTTTCTACATAATGCGTCGGTATCTACATTCACCTTTCCTTATAAAATAATTATCATGACCGTATTCATTCAAAATTTCTTTCTTCATATTTTCTAAGTTTTAGTTTCGTCTCAACTATTATTTTTATCAGTTTTGCTTGATCCGACGTTTTAAAGCGTCGATAAGTATTACACGTAAATTAATAATAAATATTAAGTTTTTATGAAACGTAAACGTTAAAAGTTTAAATTTCTTAGTTCGACCAATTGTCGTTTCAAATTTTAAGTTATGGTTTAACGGTTTCCTCAATCCCTCTTAGTTTGTCTTGAGGTATACACAAACATTTACCCCTAAACAGGAGTTTAGTTAAATGATTTGTGTATAAGGGAACAATTTCTTAAAAATCCTTTTATAAATTATTTGTCAAAACATATTTCCACTTTCTTTTTGGTAAAACCCAAAATCTTAAATGGCTCAATTTATTGAAGAGTCAATATATATTCCGTTTTCTACTAATCGCACGGTCAAATAATGTAAAGGATTAAGCCTTAAATCACATGTTAAATATTCAAGGTACAGGTTTTCGTTGTTCGGTCAATTCAGGACAATCTATAAATAATTATTAACTCCTTCCTATATTTATAAACAAACAAATGGTCCTTAATGATCACAAGCATGAAGTTATCAAATTACAGCCTCCACACGTGATTCACAAAATTTATGGATGCTACATGTGTATTAGTCAATCCAAACGACATCACGTGAAACTCATAATGTTCATTACAAGTTCTGGATGTAATGATTGGAATAGATAATCTTTTTCGCGGACGCGAAGTTGACGATAACCATGCCATGGATCAAATCTTTAAAACATACGCTAGAACCTTGTAAATGATCGAACAAATCTTCCATTTCGAGTCATGGATATCGTTTTCGATTGTCAATTTACTCAGTTCACAGTAATCTATAAATATAAGAAATAATAACACCATAGCTCTTCATGATGACGAGCTTGGTAGAATAAAATCTTTCTCCGACAACTCTCTCAGTCGTACGGTAATTTCTTTTAATTCAGATGGTGCTAACGTACAATGCACACGCCACAGGTGCAGCACGAGGAATATAATCAATACCAATTTCAACTTGCCTTAATGGCGAAAGTCTAGGTAATTTACCAACAAATAACTTCTAAAGTTTCAGATAACAGAAACATCTTTTAATGAATTCATATTAGGTTCTTTCTAGATTATAGTATCTATGACTAATTCACAACCATTCACAATATAAATTCAAGTCTAAATGCAGGATATGGTCATCCATCAAGTTTTATTTAGATCACTTTTGATAATCAACATCTTATCTTTTAGGGGATTTCTACTGGAGTTTCCATCAATTAAGACAATGTCGTCATGTCATAATCAATCAATCCATTCTACTGGCATTATCAACTTTTTAGTTTTATTGTCGTCGATAAGATGTGAACTTTTCAAAAGACTAATAATAACTCATAATCCTTTGCAAATTCAAGGATATATGGAGACACAACTATCATCCAAAGAGTAATGTCAATGCATAATTTACGCGAGAGAATTTCAATTCAGATAAAGACGAAAACATTTAACGAATATGAATATATCCCATGTTTTCATAATTTGAGTACGCATTCGAAAGCTCCTCGGATCATTACCCAGGTCATTCAAAAGAAATGATAAGAACGTCGATACATCCAGTCGTGTATCAACACTTGGTAATCAGATACTTTTCCTAAGAATCTCACTACGGGAGAATTGGACAAGAAAGAATTATCAATTGTCAAATAAGACAATTTCCACAGATGAGTAAATTCGACTCAGAAGAATAGATGCTACATGCACATATGTAGGTTTCCCTAACATTATGTCCCTATTCTTCACTTCTTGCGGATCTCATAAAATTTAATCTTTCACAATCTTCAAAGAAATGTAGTGTTTATTCATTAGTTTTATGGTGACTACTAATCAGCCTTGCATGGTCCATTCCAAATTGTATGTAGGCGCACAACTATATACAATTTCAAGATTAATGATGCAATACTCAGTTCGTCAAAATTTTATCATCATGTTTATAATAAAAACATTTTCATGCTTAATTCTTAAATAAGAATAAAAAATAAATTTACAAAGATTTTCTTTGTTATGAAAACAATTAAGTTTTCTAAGGTATTTCATAATCAACTTTATTTCAATAATGATTATTTATAAGTCTCACTTTAAATAATCCATATAGTGATAAAAATTCAATTTTCTCAAAGGATACTGTTTTATCTTATAAAAACAATGAGTGATCTGCAAAAGAGTGATGAAAAGTTGTTTACCAAGAACTAACCACAATATAATAGGAAATGAGCTTAGACAATTAATCATGAGGTGCATGACCTCGATGGCACTCAAAAAGAATAATCCACAACGTAACTCAAATCGAGATGAGTACTTGTTCAATGGTTGCATCACTAATGCGAACATTAGGATGAAGCAATAAAGGATAGATAACATCGATACATGTAGGATTTAGTAATCAAAGGTAGTCTTTTCATTAATCACAAACAAGTAAAAATTGTACCGTAACACATTATGTGTCACTATGTCATACAATTCCAAGAACTCATCCTACCAACTGATATCTCGGTTAAGTTAGGGATTATTTTTAAAAGATACCACAATGAATACTAATCTACAAGAGTCATTAGGTGTCCCACCTGTCCCGGAAGATCCATCGGTCCTAATTCAGAAGAAGATTTCTTCAATTTATTTATTGGACACTGGGCATCCTCGTTATTGGACAATGGTTTAGGAACAACCCTTAACACAAACTAACAATCATTTAAAACCTTATAATTCAATCACAGAACTTAACGACTTCCTCTTATCAATCTCATATTCCATACAAGTTAAAGTTTTACTTTATTCAAGTTTCAATCAACTTATACTCAAGACGATATCCTACCTCATTTTCCAATACTTTCAACCTTATTCATAAACCTTAAAAGGGCAATAAAAGCTCGATATGATCAACACTTAATTTCCAATCCTATAGCTCTCACAGCAGTAGTTATCAAATGAGTCACTAGTATGAAATGAATCGATCATTCAATTAGATTTCTCGGAAAGGTACTAGTGGCATGAGGCTTTTGGGTAATGGTTCCATTGACAGCCTCAAGTGCAACATTCACCCTTTCGATTTCAAATATAAGAATTGGGTGACAACGAATCAGATGACATCTTTCTCGGTGGTAACATTTTGTCAAACTCCACTCAATAGGAAAGATCGTCATGACATCAATATCAGTTTTAATCTCGCCAACTCTTCTTCAATATCACAATTAACTAATATCTACATTTCTACGAATAACAACCATTTGTTGGGATCATAAATATCCACAACTTGGTTTAGATCTAGGATAGCTAGAATTTCTACGAGAATAGCTTCGATTAATTTACTAGGGGATTTAGGGTTCCTTGTGACAATCTACGTCGTATAAATACCTCGTATAAATGTCAAAATAATCATCAAACAATCATGTTATAAAATTACATCATATATATATATATATATATATATATATATATATATATATATATATATATATATATATATATATATATATATATATATATATATATATATATATATATATATAATCCAAGTTATATATATATATTAAAATAACACTTCTCAGTCTGGCCTTGTCAGTAACTCGGGAATTCTTCGGCACCGTTATAGTCAAAAGATTTTTAGACATTTTTAGAAAAATGTTTATAGTTAAAAGATTTTGAAATGTTTTATTCAAAACCTTGGTTTTAAAAATCTTTCGTTCTCTATAACGAGAGCTCTGGTACCAAACTGTAACACCCCCAAATTTACACAATTCAATACAGCGGAAGACTCGTTGGTGTTACGGGATAGCACATTACTCACATCATAGACAACGCATAAAATCGCATCGTTTATTTATAAAGCATTTCCATTCATAAATATCAAATTTACATAGGTCCCAAGTCATTGTATTTCATACAAGTTTTACAAAGAATTTGAATGGAAATTATTATTTAGGTGCGGGCCATGAATTCTTGTTGTCTTCCCGAGCATTACCTTCAAGTACCTAAGATAAAACATGTTAAAAGAAAAGGTCAGCAATAACGCCGAGTGAATTCATAGAGTTTATTAAAATCCATCAATATAACATCAGTATAAAATTATTACCGAAAATCATTTTGTACAAATCATTGTAATAGGCCATAAAATGGCCAAAGTCATTTCATACAAATCCTTATCAAAATCATAATATAGGCTTTCGCCTTCAAAATCATTATACGAACCATTGTCGTTAAAAACATCATACAATACGTCTTATAACGTTGTATAGATTAAATAAAACCTTATATGAATATGGTTATGAAAAACCAAAACACGAACATAATATCAATAGTAAGACCCTGTATTGCTAGTCAGGCAATATATCGTAATTTAGTGCGTATAGCAGTATTTCGTTATTTTGGATGATTATACGCCGCATGACATTGTTACCTTACTAAACCAAACAACGGGTATCTAACCCGACAATCATTTGCCTATCTATATTAGTGTGTCGTCACAATAATCACGCTTGTGTAAATCTTCTCAAACATAAATTCGCTTACCAATCAATGTGACACGACGGGGATCAACCGTCAAGGCGCGAACTGGGGTGATCGTCCCCAAATAGTACTATTATATGCATAAGCGTCTACCAAATCCCGGTAGTTCACAATTCAAGCTAATGGGACTTTTAGTGACATAACCTAACTTTAATAATCCATTTCATTTCATCTATCGGGTCATATAATCATACATCGGGTCATACCATCATTCGGGTCCGAATCAATAAACAAACAATCAGGACAACTGGTGTCCTATTTTAGTAAAACTAACATGTTATCTCCCTCGCGGGTTTATAAAATATTTCATAAAAACATTTAAAAGAGTGCGAGGCTATGAACACACGTTGATGTGGGAAAGCGGGTTATCGGTAATTCGGATGTACGGTACGTGCTTCAATCACGGAAACCTAGACAAATAATACTCGTCTTAGACTTTTGCCCAATGACTTTATCAAAATAATAATTATGTATACATATGATGATTTTATATATTATGATGATCAAGTGGGTTTATACATCTTTACTTATTCATTATAGTGTTTATGTGTTGGAAATTTTCAAGACTAGTTACACTAGTTCAACTTGTTTACATTTTAAAGCCCAATGGGCCTATTACAAGCCCAATACTATTCATTAGCCCAATTATACTTTTATTATCAGTATTATACTTTATATGTTGGGACCAAATGGGTTAAGTCCAATAAATAAGTTTATAAGTGTTTTACCAAATTAGTCGGGTTTATTGTCCATGAAGGCTACTTTGGCCCGTTAATGTCTATATGTTGTAAAGCTCAGGTTTTATTGATTTTTACTTGTTATATATGTTTATATATCAGTATGTGAGTTTATAAAAGTTTACATTAGACGGGTCCAAACGTCTAAGTTTTATTTAACAAAAACGTTAATCTTTCGGTTTGAGTCGAATGATGTAAAACTTAGTATATAGTTTTTATAACTTATAAAACTTACCAAACTACCATTTTTATATAATGTCCATTTATTTATCCTTATGTATTTTTATATAAATGACATATATAAGTTATTGGGTTTTTATTCACATTTTATACTATATTTATTTGAGTGTTTATATAATAATATTAAACTTTAATTTCACAAAATCAGTCCTAAAAATCTAGTTTAATAAAATGATCATATCTAGATTTTTACATGGATATAGAACCCCAAATTTTTATCACAGAAACTACATTATATGTGCTTCATTTTATTCCTTTATAGCTACTGATGAATCAACTTCTAAGTATTTTATAAATTTCGTCCAAAACAGTGTACTCAGATTTGCACTCTAAACTTGTTTTGATCATATCTCACTCATTTTTATGATTCCATTGGATGGCCAACTCTCACATGTGTACAAGTCTCAATACTCACTGTATATCAGTTCATCTATACCATTTTATCAGTTCATCATATGGTTATTTACTGTTTTTATACAGCCTACTAAATTAAGCAAGATTAACCATTTTTACATATAGTTTTTCATCTTTTACCCATGTTTATCAACACCAAATCCCCACACAATACTTTTATCATCATATATTCATCATATACATATACAATAGGAAATAAAATACATGATTACATAATCAAAATAAAAAGAAGGATAGGAAGAATGATCCTTATACCACCATAGTGATGAAAATGTGAGGTTGATTAACAAGGCTTGGATTTTGATGGCAAAACTTGTGATATACCATTATCAACTTCAAGATCACATATCTTCATGAATCATCTTTTGGAAAATCAGCCCTTGACTCCTTTGAAAAATTCTTTCTAGATGTTAAAATCACCACCAATCTATAGAGCTTTAAAAGGGCTTCATCATATGTGTGAATAACACATGATTTCATGGTTAAAATTGATCGAAAAGGGGTGTTTTTTGATGAATATGGGACGAATTTTGGGGAGGAAAGAGAGAAAGTTGTGGTGGTTTGCATGGATGGAAATTGAGAAATGGTTTGGAAGTGAGTGGTTTTGAGTTGGTTGCTAGTTTACAAAGTGGCTAGGACAAGTGTCCTAGCTTACTTTGTAAGCTTGACACCTCAAAGGTGTTGAAGCTAAGTTATGCCGTCCCATATGTGGAGGTGGGGCAAAACTTGTTTTGTCTCATCCCCAATTATTTACGGGTACTCCTCGATTCTAGTTTCCTCGATTTGCGTGCCCTCGGGTCGTTTTACGAAAAACGTTTTTATAAATTATGAATCAACGACACAAAATGAATCTAATAAAAATTGTCTTATCAAAAACGGAGTTCAAAAACGTAAGTACGTAATCCTAAGGTTTCCGGTTTAGTCGTAAAGGACGTTAAATTAAAATCGTAAGTCCTAATCTCTTCTCGTAAATTTGTGAGTTTATGAACCAACAGAAATTTAAAATTCCAAAATAATATTCACGGATAAATTTATTTCCTGAAATATCGGACTGTCACCAAAACGGTGTATGTAAACGTAAGCACGTAACGTAGAATCATCCGGTTAAAATTAAAATAATGTTTTTAAATAATATTTGAGAATAAAATATCAACCATAAATTGACGGATTGTCACAAGACCCCCCCAGAATCTGACATGGAACAACTGGACAACAAGGGGGTCACATGTCAAGGTACAAGTAACAATGAATTATAAATGACTAAAAAATGACGTAATAAAGACATATATATTACATCACGGTTTATCAGAGTTTTCAAGAATCAGTCCCACATGTTTTAAAACATAACAAAGTACCATTACATCATGGTTTTAAAGTTTTAAGATAACAAAAGATAAGCGGAAGACTTTAACAACATCATTTATAACAAAAGCATAAATATGACACAACACAGATCATCCAAGCTGCCAACAACCCGCGGTACCTCATCCAAGCACATTAAGCATTATTACCTGAGATTAAAACATATATAACCCGTCAACAAAAAGTTGAGTGATATTCATAGGTTTTGTAAACTAAGTAATGGAACACAATAAAGTATGTAAAACAATTCATGGGGGGAATGACTATGTACATTATCCATAGTTATGGTATGTATAATTTCTATTTAGTTCATGAAACCGAAGCTTAACAATCATTGTAAGTTCCTCTAGTGAGTATTTAGCCTAATACTCAAGTATAAACAAATGTAAGTGCGTCAAGGTACTCGGGACGGGGATTGTCAATCCCGATGGATCCACCCACAACATTGGCGCTTAGCGTAAAGCATACGAGACAATTAACACTTCATGATCAAGAGAGGAAACTCACGGCTATAGATTAAAGCAATAATATCAATGAAATCATCTACCAGCATACAGTTCTAGATAGCATACAGTTTAAAAGATTGTGTTCCAACATGGTAATCTCACCCCGCATTTTGAAACAATGAACAAGTAGTGGAAGGGGCTATGAACTCACCTTAGCGATAAGGTGAAATCAACACGGAACTTGAGGGCTCAGTAGTAACAACAGAATCAATCAACTTTAAGTCATCCGAGACCTACGATAACAAGCGAAAGTTTAGAAGATATGAGAATAAATATTTAGAAAATACTTGGAATTTAAATTAGTACATAAACCATGTCAAGACACGCAAGAAAAACCATGCAAGTGACACTTCTAGACATCTCTAAAAGTTTACTTTTACTAGACAATTCTCTCGATAAAAATCTGCCGGCACATATCAAATGTACGGGCTGTTTTACCTTACTTACACACGTTAAAAGTTTATGAAACGACTTGAGGAACACACTTAATATCTATAGAAAATCCTCTAAAAAGCTCGTCAAAATTTTATACATCTAAGACCACCTGCCCGACACAACTTTGAATTACAAAATCCGGACAGATTTACGCCTTCGACTCGTAAAACCATTTTGACCTTTCTAAACAATACTTATTTACTAAATCGACAATTGAGTTTGAAAATAGACTCACAACCCTAGGTTTAGAGCCCAAGAACAGCCTTTGACTATTTTTACAACAGATTCTATAGTCCCCGAGATTCGATCCAAATATCGACAACAATTATGGATTTTGCCGATACTCGTCTCCCGGTACACGAATAATCAAACTATCGTAACTTCCTCCTCGTTTTATGTTAGAAGCTCTAACTTATATCAAATAGAAGGTATCGAAAATCTCTACAACACTATCTAATTAGTTTAACAATAAACTAAGTTTAAAATACCCAAAACAAGCGGTAACTTACTGCCTAAAATTACCACATTAAAAATCATAACAAACCACTTTTTCAACATAAATCTTTCCTTTTTCTACTACTACTAACACCTTAATAACAATCCCTAATAACTTTAACCCTTGCATGTATCAAAAAAAAAAATCAAAAATCAAAAACTTTATCCTTTTAACATCAAAACATGATGATCTAGCCATGATCATCACATATATGATGATCAAGAATCATCCTAACCATAAAATCAAAAAAACATGAGAAGTGGTTGCATGTTTAGATTTTTACATATTTGGAATCACCTTTCAATTCTAATATAGGGTCTTAAATTAGTTTTGTATAAATCAAAGTGTATGATAATGATCTAGGGGTGTTTTTGTGTGGTAGATCACGGAAAGGGGGAGGGAAAAGGTGGTGATGTTGGTTTTTTATAAATGAATGTATGTATGTGTTAAGTGGGAAAAATGAATACTTTCAAAATATTTGAGTCATATTATACTTTCTTATATATCGATATTTGAGTTCGAGTCTTAACGCGCGCCTTATTTTGATAGGTTCCGGCTTCGTGTTTTCCCGGGCATCCATATCGTCGGTGATCGTCTTACTACTTATGTTTCTACTCAGCTTCTGAGTACCGTGATTCACTTACCTCGTGGATAAGGTGAGTTCATAGCCCCTTTTTACTTGCACATTGTTTCTAAACGCGGGGTAAGATTTTACATGGTGGAACACATCCATTTAAAAACTGTTGCTATCCAGAACTTGTATGCTATCTAGAATTGTATGCTTTTCAAATAATTTTCATTAATATTATTGCTTTTAGTTATATCCTTAAGTTGCCTCTATTGATCATGAACCGTTAATTTACTTGTGTTGCTAAGCGCGAATGTTGTGGGTGGATCCATCGGGGTTTGACAATCCCCATCCCGATTACCTTGACGCATTTAACATTTGATTTGTTACTTGAGTATTTAGGCTGAATACTCACTAGAGGAACTTACACTGAGTTAAGCTTCGATTCATTAACTAAACAGCAATAATAATGTTTCGGACTATGGTTAATGATCATAACCATTTTCCCTATTTCTTTTTTACAAATGAATGCTTGTGTTCCACACCTTTATTGCTAAACCTATTAATATCACTCAACTTTATGTTGACTATTTTACATGTTTAATCACAAGTATTATTACATAGCTTTGCTTGGATGGGAGCCCGTAGGATATTATAGCAGCTTAGAGATTTATGTATATTAAACTTTGGTTTTATTTAAAAACCGTCAGAATATTTTTTTTGTATTATTGATAACTGTATGTTATAAATCAGGAAGAAATAACAAATTTTTCCGCATATAAAACTTTTGGACCTAAGTTTAAAATCTGATCTTTTATGATGTAATGTACATGTTTTTATTACGTCAACTTTGTGTCAACAGTAATTCATTGTTTCTTGTACCATGACGTGGAACCCCCTTGCTGCCTAGTTGTTCCCTTGTCTGATTTTGGGTTTCTTACAGATTGGTATTAGAGCGATGGTTATAGGAAACTGAGTCATTTTCAAGACATAGTCTATAACAAAATTTTCAAATATTTCATGTTATAAGTGTCAATCACAGAATCTGCCAATGTTGTTCGATATATGCGCGGGTAACTCTCTAATCCTTATTATTTACTTCTATTATCGTTGTAGTATTTCATCTCTCGATTACATGTTGAAATATTACATTACCCTAATGACGATAATTAATATATCTTTTCAAAGCCTTTGTGCTTCATGAATTATCGTTGGATTTTACTTGTGTAACACACCATTTTGATAAATGGAATATCACAGGATAATTATGGTGTGTAATCAAAGCATGTACGGTAATATGTCATAAACATACATGACCAAAGGGATAACCGGAATCAAACATCGGTTCTCAAACATAAGCCCAAAACATACATAAAGTAAATGAACTAAAGGAAGACTAAACAAGCATAAAAATATGAAGGCAAGATGAGAAGAAGTCTAAAGTAGCTCCCATCCAATGCATGTCCTCCAAATGCTCAAGTATAACCTTGGGTACCTACCGTTTTGGGACATGGAAAGAAAGTAACGGCTGAGCAATACGCTCAGTGAAAGGATATATGACATAACATGAATGACATAATATAGGAAAGAAATGTAAAGCATGAAATGCAGTGGAAATGAATAAGTCTTGGAAAACCTGGAACATGTTTATAATCGAGTTTTACGTTCTGAAAATATAGCTTATGTTTACCTATGAAAATCTGTATTAGTTTAATAAACCAAAAGCTAATATAGGTCATGAGGTCAACAACTGGCATGAATACATAGAGGGGTGACCTTGTCATGCTATTAGACGGGATGCCTCTAATTAATATGGTCTGGGTAGGATGGATCAGCTCCTTGTGAAGGATGCAAGGCAAACACCACATTCACCATGAAATCCTGACTGAAACTGTAACTAGGATGCACCCATACGCCCCACATGATAACATAAATAAATAATAATGGCCAAATAACTGAAAGGGATGCTACGAGCTATCACTCCGCCGTGGTGAAGTCATAACACTAGTGCCTCTAGTGTTATGGTTATGGTACCTCGATAACTAGGTGAAACTGGTCATGCATGTATATGGCTAAGGTAACTAATAACATAAGCATTTAAATTTTTAACTACTGGGAAAATAGTTGGCTGCATACGGGAAATCCTAATAAAAAAGGAATAGATTATCCTTACTGAAGGACGGGAATCCGTACCTTAGTCCAGCAAGAGCTAACGGAACGAATGAATAAGGTACTCCGCCTTGACGAATAATGCTACATAGAATAAGGATCTGAATGAGTTGTCTGAGATACATGTATTTTACTGGTTCTGTGTGTTATTAGCTTGTTATACTTAATATGTCATGTTTTACTGTTTTACTGTGTTATCTGTAGTTATTCTGATGTTCTGTAGTGTATTCTGCATTTACTCGTGTATTATAATACTTGTATTGTAATACTACATAACTTTCAAAAATAGCAGGGTTCCTAAAATTGAAAGTTTCCAAAATAGTTAGTTTCTAAAAATAGAAAGTTTCCAAAAATAGAAATAAGCTGGATTATTAAGCTAGTACAAATACATTTAACTTATTAGTAAAACACAAGTCTTGGTTTAAAGGTTATAGTCCATTAATTAAGTAACTTGGTTAATTAATTAAACTATACATTATACAAATTTAATTAAAATACATGTTTAATTAAATTAATTACTTAGGTTAATGACATGAGTTATTTAAAAAAATAATTAAAACCTAAGTCTTGTAAATAAATGTTATAAACAGATTTTATAAAGTTTTCGAATCCCGAGCCTATTTTTTTTTAAATAAGTCGAAACATATAGCCAAAACCAAACAGCCCGTCAGTGGCTACCCGGCCTAGCCGGTTGCCACTAACTGCAAAAGTTCCCCTGGTTAGCCACCCGGCTAGCCACTTCCAAGCCAAGGGTGACCCCGGCTATAGCCGATTGCCACTGTTTTGCTACCCGATCCCACTTTTATAACAAAAGTCCCACCGAGACCTTTTTGGTCCCGGTTGACACTAACAAACCGAACCAAACACTAAACCAACCATACCCCGATCCTATATGGATGTTCCATGTCTTGCGATCGAGTAACCAAGTCAAGCCGTGACCTTGGAGGTCTCGATGGTGGTGATTAAAAACAAGCTGAGACCCTATGTGGTCTCGGTTGTGCCTTGGCCGAACAAAACCCGAACCAAACAAACACTAATCATGGTTTCTTATTTAATTCTAACATGTTTATGATCTTTTAACACATGAAATCAAACTACAAGTATAAAAAGAATTAAAAAGAAAAGGTTTACCGGATGTGTGATTAAGGTTTATTGAACACGAACACTACACGAATTATTTTAGATCAAAACCAAATTCTTCTCCTTGTTTATTTGTGTTAGGCCGGCGGCAAGATGGAGACCCGCTATCGTTTTCTTGATTTTCTTGTTAACCTAGATTATGAGGCATAATTCCCTATAGTTTTGTTTATTTTGGGTTTAACATGGTAATACAAGGTTTTTGCCCAGTAAGAAAATTTTATCGTCCGATCTTTTCGAATTGAAAAATGGATTAATGTGCGACTCAGTCGTCTTTTGGTGAAAACAAATATTTGTCGTTGTAGTGTAATTAAAATGCAAGACTTTAAAATAAAGGTAAAGTAAATAAAGTTGAAAATGATTAATAATAAATGGCGGGAAACTAAAAACGTGACGAGAAATTAAAAGGCAATTAAAGTAAATAACGCAAACTTAAAACTATCCTAAAGCAAACTTAAACTTAAACTAAAGGCAAGCTTAAACTAAATCTAAGGCAAGTAAACTTAAAGTGCGACTAAGTAAAAAGGCGGGAAAATGTAAAGCTTAAAAATTCAAAACATAAAATAAACTAAAAAACAACTCATTCGGAATAAACCTTCGTTCGGAATAATCACTCGTTTGGGATGTCACCTTCGTTCGGAATAATTCTTCTTCACTCGGAATAATTACCTCATGCGGAATAAATGGCTCATCCGGAATATTTAAACAAAACCTTCATTCGGAATATACTAGTTGGTTCAGAATAAGGAGCTCATCCGGAATGTTGTGTTCATCCGGAATAAACCCTCGTTCGGAATAATAGCTTTATCCGGAATAAATGCTTCACTCGGAATATACCTTCATCCGGAATGTTTGGTTCATTCGGAAAGATCCATTCATCCGGAATAATCAAGAAAAAGTGCTGACTCGGAATAAAACCTTTATTCGGAATATATCACTGATCTGGAATATTCACTTATTCGGAATAATTACCTCAAATCCTTCATCCGGAATAAACACTTCATTCGGAATAAAAATCAGTTCATTCGGAATATTCACAACAACTCCTTCATCCGGAATATTTGGTTTAAAAATATTTTAGTTTAAAAATAGTTTTAAGTGTTTTAAAGAATAGAAAAATAGTTTTTAAAATTTAAGAAATGTAACACCCCCAATTTCACATTGGCAGCGGAATATCAACATTGGGTGTTACTTCATAGCACATCACACATAGTCATAGAAAACGACCTCAAAAGAGACGTTTTATAAAATAAACCATTCGATAATTTTATTAAATCAGAGTTAACTAAAAAAGAGGTCCCACCAATTTATACAAACCTTAAGAAATAATAAAGATTTGTCAAATGTATCGGATGGAAATTGTTTGTTTTGCCTTTACTTTATCCCGCGCGGCTCCATGCTCCAGCTGCTCTTAAACCTATACACCTGAGAATACATGCTAACATGTCAACACAACGGTTGAGTGAATTCATAGGTTTTTAATAAACAATAATGGGTTTTTAAATAAACCATAAATCTTTTGAACACAAGAATCTCATCCATTGGCGATATTGCAACACATACAATACCTATATTCCACACTATTACGCTAAGCTCATGACACCGATGCCTTAAGCAATAAGTTTGCCCTAGTCAGGTATCTTGCCAAATACCCCATACTTCACGTACAACACACCCAGCTGAGCCTCCAACTCACAGGTGCGACCTGCCTGGGTGGGGGTCATCATTCCCAATGGATCCATTCGTCTGTACGAGCGCCTACCCATCATAGGTAGTTAACGGTTCACGATTTATAGGGACTTTTCACTGGCAATAAGCAACTTAGCCTTACTAATAGTGGCTCATTACCTATACAATCAACGCTTGTGTTCATTTTTCAAAAGCATTCAATCAAACTTATTTACATTTATTAACAACAGCTTGTATTCGTTCAAAGCATATATTCCAACAACGAATATTTATTCACAATCATGTATCCTTTCAAAAGGATACAACACGTATGCTTATTTACCAAGAGCATGTATTCCCCCTCGCGGGTTTATAAACATATATAAAACAGTAAAAGCTAGGCTATGAACTCACCTGATATAGCTATCAACGTTTATCGAGGAACAAACATCCAATAGTCGATACACGACTTCACGAGATAACAATCAATTGTTGATCGAGAGCGAGATGTCTAACGATCGTCATATGACCGAACGAGACCTATAATGACGAGACGCGTCTTAGGCTCGAGACTATACATAAGTCAAACACAAATGTAAATAGTTCACTTTAGTAAGTTTGGACATTGCATAAGTTTTATAGAACTTTTCATAAGACTTTGATAACAATCTATCATGTATTCATTATGACCTTTAAACCCATTAAGGCCCATTAGTGGCCCATTACAAGTTATTATGAATTTATTCCATTTCAATCTCATTATTAAACTCTTAATATGTTATAAATATCAGGCCCAATAATGACCTAATAGCCATTATAAGTGTATATTGGGCTTTTGTGGCCCAAATCCACTTTATATGCCTTTCGGGTCCTAAAACACCTCCAAACAATGTCCACTTAATAATTCATGTTGGTCGGGTCTCGGGTATTTTAATTATCAGTATGTAAATGGGTCTCTAATTCCCGGTAAGTGGGTCATACCACTTCGGTTTTATAAAAATCGTCGCGTTAATTATTAATTTAATATAGTCTCATTTCTTACAATTTCTCGACATCCCTCGTAGATTACGTCACTTCTCCTAAACCGTAAATAGTATAGATGAGTTATTTTTACCAAATTCTTTATTAACTTATGTAGTTTACTTATTATAAGTTCAATTTCCCCTAATTTATATTTATTATAGATCATTTACCCATTTTATCACTTAGAAGAGTTGGCTGTCATTCGCAGCCAACTTCGTTTCTACCGTTTCGGCCGCCATTTTCAAACCGTATTGAACTGGTGGACTATCCAATTGATTCTAGTTCTATATGATTTTATCTACAACTTTTAGTTTTACATATTAATATGTTGGTATACGAAATTTTTTAGTAAACAGTTCATCTTTACAGCAGGTCAGATTCTGATCTAGTGTCGTATTTTCGCCATATTTAATTCATCGGGTATCGTCACAAGACGAGCGACCCGGCCAAATCACCACAAAACATTCATCTATGGCCCTATATATTTATTATATTCTTAACCTGAACATTTGATTGAATAATTCGTTTAATTACTCACTTATATTTTAATAATTTCAAGTATGATCTTGGGTTGGGTTAGTTGTAGCTTAATTTTATGGTTCTACTTGTTGTACAATGTCTTAGAATCCCAAAATAAGTTTCACGACATATAAGTACAGTATATATACATAACAAATGAAATATATGATTACAATAAAGTATGAGCACAAAAAAATAAGATAAACTTACGAAGATAGTGATGCAAATTAACTAGACAAAAATCAAGAACCATAAATCTCCAACCCAAATACATCAATATATCAAAGACCTTTGCAAATACTATTTGAAAGTATTGATTAAATTCAGCCCTTTAACACAACGAGAAGGCTAGATTTTATGTAAAGATGATGGTTGATGTTTTGTTTGATACTCGGCAACAAAAGAAACAAAATAAACATAGATGTACATTGAGAAGTTTAGATATGTTATTTGATGATGATGCATGACACGTATCTTGGTTTACATACGTGTCATCAACTTGGTTTTAATAAAAAACATGTAAGATGACATTAGTATAACATTTTATCTTATAAAATATTTAACGGGTAATATTGAAGCCCGATATTTAAAAGTTACGCGATTTGAATGATACGCGTTAAACACGAAAAATAAACGCTCAATATAAAATAAAAACGTCGACATTCAGTGAACATTAATATTTCTATAAATAAATGAGAGCTTACTATTTAATAAACGTTAACGCGTCATATAAACGAATGAGCCTAAAGGCTTAACGTAAATTATGAAAAAGTCTCGAAAAATGAAAATTAAAATGACGACAATAGAAAATATTTCTATGTCATAACGAGGATATTTACGGTCGATGACGGACATAAACTTTGTCGATAATTAATAAATGACACGTACTCAATACGTTAAAGCCTGAACCTTGTCGGTTAGCCGAGAACTCAATATTATTCGCAAAATGATCATGACAAATAAAAGTCGATTAATAAATATTGGTCCGAATAATAGAATTAGTATTAAATCTCAGTTTAAATGTTAATTTTTAAAGTTCGGGTTATTACATCATCTACCCCTTTAGGAAGCGATGTCCCAGCGCTTAATTCGTCTCAATAGTCTTTGGTTTAACGGCGAAGATGTGAGGAATAGAAAAGTCATTGCCGAGGTTCCTAACGAAGGTTGGATGAACAAACACAAAGCGGTGAGTATATGTAACGGCACAAGTGAACGACTTGAATGTATCTTCATACATAACTCGAAGGAGAATCCATTGGAAGCGGAAAATTAGCAAGTCGTCAATTTTTGGAAGTGCTTCATGGTACATTACAACTAGATTATCGAACATGCGGCGATCGATATAAGTTCGAAAAAATACACATGACAAGTGTCTAGTCGAAAGGAATAGGCACATTTGAAAATCTTCAATGCGAGAATGAATTCAAAAGAACCGATGATCACGTCGATCAAATTAAAACACATATCGTCCACGGGTCTGATAAAAATAATTACGCCGTAAAAGAAAATCGCATAGATCACATATAAGTCCATCGAAACGTTACAAAATAATCAAGACGAGGTAATTAGTACTAGTCATACAAAATCACCTTATTGCATTGATCTCAAACATGCAAACTTATTTCGTCAAAAGCGAATTCATCGACACGGAAATTGTTCGGAGGATACATTACTCGATCGGAGGAACTATGATCCAAATCATATATAAAAGCCATCATTAGGCACATATAATCACATTACGACATGCTTGCAAAATAGCCAAGCCATGCCAAATCAAATAAGTTCAGTCAAGTTAAATCATGCTTGCTAAGTAGCCAAGCCATTATAAATAAGAATATTTGATAGGATTTCCAAATAAGTCCAGTCAAAGAAAAGTTTGCAAGTGAAAGGATGTCCACGATCTTGATTGCATAGATTCATATCCAACAATATTGTCGTAATCAGAGGGTGCTCACACACGGATCCATACCCAAATGACATTGCAGGGTGCTCACAAACGGATCCATACCCAAAAGATATTACAGGGTGCTCACAAACGGATCCATACCCAAAATATTTTCTCGTTATGTTTGAAAAAAATTCTTCGATGAACCATCCATAATAACAAGAAAGAATCTCAATATCTTTTCATTCATGGTGAGTGGTGTTGATAACTTAATCCTCAATCAATCCACAAGTACACAACTAGTGTCGATTAAACAAGTCATTTGTTCTCGAAATAGGTGATGGTTCTTAATGATTAGCTTATAATGCTCGCGATAGTTAGGACACACTAGAAATGGTCCATAGAAACAAATTATAACTCGAGAGAAGACTAAAAGGCTTACTCGTACATAGAAGATAATCAATAATAACAATAATGACGACGAAAACGAACGATTCATACCAACGAAACATGAGTCGAAGAAATACATCCGTATACAAAAATAATCACAACCCAAGTCAAGCACTCTTGAGCCCACTTGTTTATAATTTCTTGTTTACATCCAAAGGCGTCCCAATCCATGTAAACAAGAATTATAAATTTATGGTTCGGGAACTCATAACTTTCTTGTTCAAATAAAAAGGCGTCCCAATTTATTTCAACAAGATGATTATAAGTCATCCTACTCAGGTAATACCGTCACATAATACGATATCATAACCAAATTAAATGCCAAGAAAAGTATAGGGTGTCAAACTTACTCCATGATTTCTGTATTCAAACGTCCCATACCATTTGAATAAAGAAACCATTGACAATCTAAGGTCCAGTGGTTTAAAACTTTCTTATTCAAATGTCCCAATCCATTTCAATAAGAGAACCTTAAATGACACATAGCTGGGCAATTTAAAATCTTTATATTTAAATGTCCCATTCCATTTAAATACAAGGTCTTAAGTCACTCAACTAGAGGACTACTATGAGCATATCTTTGTTGTACCCAAATTATATATAGTTGATTGGGTATATATATATTTTAGGTCCAACACTGGCATCCTCCTTTTCGCCAACAAAATGTAATAAAACACAATAAATTAAACGTCTTATTACGTAGAAGATGTATCCTTGAAAAAAAAATGATTCTTCAAAATCATAAGGAGTACATAAATAAAATAATATGTTTATCAATTACGTTTCAACATGAGATGTCCTAAAATGGCACATCACGATGCGATGACAACAATCGAGCTTAAATTAGTCGATATGCGATATATTATGAAACAATATATATATATACTCAAAATATCAAACGAGTTCCATACTCGCATTCGGATAATAAATTAATTGTCGAGAAAGGTGATTGGCGGCGAGGCCAAACTCTCTATTAAACCATATCATAAAATGTACGATAATCACGCAAGGACCATTACTTCATGCGCAATACCCTTAAATACCATAGTATATACATTCATATACATACAAACATTTCTATATACCCACGAAATCACATTATCACAACCAAGCATTGGTTTCTAGGAGCCATGAGCGCGCAGATACTTTGTAAGGCAATCAAACAATTTTACGAAAGAGCAGTTATAGTCTAGGTTTTAAAAATGACCTAGTTCGCTATAACTAGTGCTTTGATACCAATCTGTAACACCCCCAATTTCACATTGGCAGCAGAATATCAACATTGGGTGTTACTTCATAGCACATCACACATAATCATAGAAAACGACCTCAAAAGAGACGTTTTATAAAATAAACCATTCGATAATTTTATTAAATCAGAGTTAACTAAAAAAGAGGTCCCACCAATTTATACAAACCTTAAGAAATAATAAAGATTTGTCAAATGTATCGGATGGAAATTGTTTGTTTTGCCTTTACTTTATCCCGCGCGGCTCCATGCTCTAGCTGCTCTTAAACCTATACACCTGAGAATACATGCTAACATGTCAACACAACGGTTGAGTGAATTCATAGGTTTTTAATAAACAATAATGGGTTTTTAAATAAACCATAAAGCTTTTGAACACAAGAATCTCATCCATTGGCGATATTGCAACACATACAATACCTATATTCCACACTATTACACTAAGCTCATGACACCGATTCCTTAATCAATAAGTTTTCCCTAGTCAGGTATCTTGCCAAATACCCCATACTTCACGTACAACACACCCAGCTGAGCCTCCAACTCACAGGTGCGACCTGCCTGGGTGGGGGTCATCATTCCCAATGGATCCATTCGTCTGTACGAGCGCCTACCCATCATAGGTAGTTAACGGTTCATGATTTATAGGGACTTTTCACTGGCAATAAGCAACTTAGCCTTACTAATAGTGGCTAATTACCTATACAATCAACGCTTGTGTTCATTTTTCAAAAGCATTCAATCAAACTTATTTACATTTATTAACAACAGCTTGTATTTGTTCAAAGCATATATTCCAACAACGAATATTTATTCACAATCATGTATCCTTTCAAAAGGATACAACACGTATGCTTATTTACCAAGAGCATGTATTCCCCCTCGCGGGTTTATAAACATATATAAAACAGTAAAAGCGAGGCTATGAACTCACCTGATATAGCTATCAACGTTTATCGAGGAACAAACATCCAATAGTCGATACACGACTTCACGAGATAACAAACAATCGTTGATCGAGAGCGAGATGTCTAACGGTCGTCATATGACCGAACGAGACCTATAATGACGAGACGCGTCTTAGGCTCGAGACTATACATAAGTCAAACACAAATGTAAATAGTTCACTTTAGTAAGTTTGGACATTGCATAAGTTTTATAGAACTTTTCATAAGACTTTGATAACAATCTATCATGTATTCATTATGACCTTTAAACCCATTAAGGCCCATTAGTGGCCCATTACAAGTTATTATGAATTTATTCCATTTCAATCTCATTATTAAACTCTTAATATGTTATAAATATCAGGCCCAATAATGACCTAATAGCCATTATAAGTGTATATTGGGCTTTTGTGGCCCAAATCCACTTTATATGCCTTTCGGGTCCTAAAACACCTCCAAAAAATGTCCACTTAATATTTCATGTTGGTCGGGTCTCGGGTATTTTAATTATCAGTATGTAAATGGGTCTCTAATTCCCGGTAAGTGGGTCATACCACTTCGGTTTTATAAAAATCGTCACGTTAATTATTAATTTAATATAGTCTCATTTCTTACAATTTCTTGACATCCCTCGTAGATTACGTCACTTCTCCTAAACCGTAAATAGTATAGATGGTTATTTTTACCAAATTCTTTATTAACTTATGTAGTTTACTTATTATAAGTTCAATTTCCCCTAATTTATATTTATTAAAGATCATTTACCCATTTATCACTTAGAAGAGTTGGCTGTCATTCGCAGCCAACTTCGTTTCTACCGTTTCGGCCGCCATTTTCAAACCGTATTGAACTGGTGGACTATCCAATTGATTCTAGTTCTATATGATTTTATCTACAACTTTTAGTTTTACATATTAATATGTTGGTATACGAAATTTTTTAGTAAACAGTTCATCTTTACAGCAGGTCAGATTCTGATCTAGTGTCGTATTTTCGCCATATTTAATTCATCGGGTATCGTCACAAGACGAGCGACCCGGCCAAATCACCACAAAACATTCATCTATGGCCCTATATATTTATAATATTCTTAACCTGAAAATTTGCTTGAATAATTCGTTTAATTACTCACTTAAATTTTAATAATTTCAAGTATGATCTTGGGTTGGGTTAGTTGTAGCTTAATTTTATGGTTCTACTTGTTGTACAATGTCTTAGAATCCCAAAATAAGTTTCACGACATATAAGTACAGTATATATACATAACAAATTAAATATATGATTACAATAAAGTATGAGCACAAAAAAATAAGATAAACTTACGAAGATAGTGATGCAAATTAACTAGACAAAAATCAAGAACCATAAATCTCCAACCCAAATACATCAATATATCAAAGACCTTTGCAAATACTATTTGAAAGTATTGATTAAAATCAGCCCTTTAACACAACGAGAAGGCTAGATTTTATGTAAAGATGATGGTTGATGTTTTGTTTGATACTCGGCAACAAAAGAAACAAAATAAACATAGATGTACATTGAGAAGTTTAGATATGTTATTTGATGATGATGCATGACACGTATCTTGGTTTACATACGTGTCATCAACTTGGTTTTAATAGAAAACATGTAAGATGACATTAGTATAACATTTTATCTTATAAAATATTTAACGGGTAATATTGAAGCCCGATATTTAAAAGTTACGCGTTTTGAAATATACGCGTTAAACACGAAAAATAAACGCTCAATATAAAATAAAAACGTCGACATTCAGTGAACATTAATATTTCTATAAATAAAAGAGAGCTTACTATTTAATAAACGTTAACGCGTCATATAAACGAATGAGCCTAAAGGCTTAACGTAAATTATGAAAAAGTCTCGAAAAATGAAAATTAAAATGACGACAATAGAAAATATTTCTATGTCATAACGAGGATATTTACGGTCGATGACGGACATAAACTTTGTCGATAATTAATAAATGACACGTACTCAATACGTTAAAGCCTGAACCTTGTCGGTTAGCCGAGAACTCAGTATTATTCGCAAAATGATCATGACAAATAAAAGTCAATTAATAAATATTGGTCCGAATAATAGAATTAGTATTAAATCTCAGTTTAAATGTTAATTTTTAAAGTTCGGGTTATTACAAGAAAACTACTTTTTAGTCTTTAGATAATATAAGTAAGTTATTTGTTCAATAAAATAATATTTTGGACATTTTGATTAATTATATTTAATTTTAGGGCTTTAATTAGCATTTAAAATTGAATATTTAATTAATAAAAGGTTTTAAAATATTTTTATTGGATTTTTATTCTTATTTATATTATTTTAGACTTGTTTTTTAATTAATTATTAGGTTTAAAATATTTAATTTTGTAGTTTTTACGGTTTAACGTGATCGACTTTTTCGTCTTAGTTTAATCCGTCGTCGTAACCGTCATTCTCTTCTAATCTCATTTCTATTTTTCTTTCTCAAGAGTATAATTACAAAGATAATCCATTTCATTACACACATAACACACTAGCCTCCTTGAGAACGAACTCACTTAGGGTCATTTACACACGGTTTTCCTAAATCGTCGTGCTTACCCTATATTTTGGACTTGTTTCCTTAAACAAGTTCTAATTTACAACAATCATTTTGGCGCCGCTACCGGGGAGGCGTGTTGTGTTTTGATTTGGACATTGTTGTTTTTATATATAACCATAATAGCTAATTGTATTAGTAGCACTCTACTAATACGTATAATCGGTTTTTCGTTTTTTGTGAATACTATTACTATATTGTATACGTAGAACAATAAATTCACAAGAACTCCAAATACGTGAGAAATCACAACCTTGACTTGGGAGGTCATTACCCAATCATTGTATTCGAATCTCAAACCAAAGAAAAAAAGGCAAAAATAGATAAATACTTTCGTGAAGCTCGATTTTGAAAAATACAAACTATAAGGTGGGTATAAGGCGGTTGTATTTCACGACCTAAAGGAAAAAGGCTCTTAAATGCTTCGCGCCGCCTCGTTTCCTCCGCTTGCTTGTGCGTATTTTGAGATTGAAAGCTAATCGAGGGTTTTGCCGCCCAAAGTATTACTAAGTATCATATATATTTTCTTGGTTTCATTTGATTAAACCCTCTTGAACGTTTTGGTGTTTTCACCAACGTTCTAAAGTCATCGAAGGCGTTCACTTCACGTGATCGTTTTCATTCCTTGAGGCTTCTTTAATCGAGAGATTTGATTAAGGAGGAGATTTGTAGATTTTGGTCTACTTAATACATTCCACAAAATCCAAAAAAAGTAAAAACAATCAAAAACCACAAAAAATTGAAAAAGTAAAAACACCAAAAAGAATCTTCTTTGCTCACCCTCTCGTTGTACCTGACGTTTATGCAAACTCGCTCCAAAGCAAGACGTGCTCGTAAACGAAGAAACAAATCAACCACTCCTTCTAGTGAGGAGTCTCCTATTGACGAACCCATCGTAGTGAAAGAAGCACCCATGGCTAATCGAACTATGATGGAGTTGCTTCAAGCACCCACCGAGGGTTATGGAGAAGCGATTGTGATTCCCGCTATCCTTGCGGAGAATTTTGAGGTTAAGACGGGTTTGTTGTCCATGATTCAAAACAACAAGTTTCGAGGTGACGAAAAGGACAACCCGTAT
This sequence comes from Glebionis coronaria, assembly GCA_025667525.1. NCBI lineage: Eukaryota > Viridiplantae > Streptophyta > Magnoliopsida > Asterales > Asteraceae > Glebionis > Glebionis coronaria. Next base: position 182,917,784 of record CM046876.1, read on the forward strand.
AACCACATTCGCCAATTTAATCGTCTTACCGCCACTTGCAAGTTTAAGAACGTCTCTAACGACTCGATTAAGATGATGCTTTTTCCGTATTCCTTAGCGGGGCCCGCAAAAATTTGGTTAGAGAAAGAGCCACCCAATTCTATATTGATGTGGAAGGATCTCGTTTCAAAATTCGTGAACCAATTTTTTCCGCCCTCAAAGACTACGCATTTGAAAAACGAGATTTCAATGTTTTCACAAGAGTATAATGAGAGTTTTTCAACGGCTTGGAATAGGTTTAAGGAAATGTTGCACGGATGTCCTCATCATGGTTTTTCCGACTTGCATCAAATTGACACGTTTTACAATGGCTTGAACGATCATGAGCGTGATTATCTTAATGCCGCCGCGGGTGGTAATTTTTTGTGTAAGACGGTCGAGGAAGCATTGTTAATCATTGAGAATAGGTCTAAGGTCTATAGTCCTCGTAGCACGTCGAGTGTTCGTAAGACTTCGTCTTCGCCTTCGCCTTCATTGTCACATACCGTTGATGCTTGCCAAATCGAGGCTAATTTGGAGAACAAGATTTTTGATAAGCTTAAAGGATTGTTAATTGAGTTTAAAGTTGGTGAACAACCCACTCCCGCTACGGCTAAAGCGGTTGAGGTTTCTTGTATGTATTGTGGTGGAGCTCACGATTACTCCGAGTGCATTACCAACGGTGGTAACACTTCGAGTGCCTACGCGGCCGCGGGAACTTATAACCAAAACGGTCAAGTTCCCCGCACTAATCAATTGACTCCACCGGGTTTTCCACCAAATCAAAATGCTAACAATTATCGAAACAATCAAGTTGGTTACCAAAACAATCAAAGAAACAATTACAAGGGTAATAACAACTATGGGAATCAAGGAAGTAGTAGCCAATTGCAAAATCAAAACCGAAACCGTAATTTTCAAAACACAAGTCAAGGTCTTCAAAATGTTTACACTAAAGAACTTCCAATGGACTTTTTGAATTACGCTACGGCAAATGATAAGATTTTGGAAAACATTCAAGAGCAATTGGCTAGTCAAGCTAGGGACACGGCTAAAAACACCAAGGAGTTAGCTAATTTTGTGAAGGAAAATCTTAACATGAGAAATGAGTTGAAAAATGATTTTGCTAATCAAATTAGAGGTCAAAACAATAAAATTGAACAAAGTCATGCTAGGCTTGAACAACGAATTGACCAAAAAGCCGCTAGTCAAGATGTTAAGCTTAATGCTATTCTAGAAGCCGTCATGGGGAACAAAGCCTCTACTTCGGGTAGTTTGCCTAGTAACACCATATCAAACCCAAAGGGAGAGATGAAAGTGATTACCACACGAAGTGGTAAGGCACTTAAAGAACCGACTCCTCAACCAATTACTCCAACGATGGAGGAAATTGAGGAAGAACCCGAGGTGGTGGTCGAAAAGGAGCATATCTCAAGCCCACAAAGTACCGCTCATGCCACACCTATGGTTGACCCATTACCAACATTAGAACCCGAGATTCCAAAGGCTATGCCTATGCCCCAACCCACACCACCCTTACCTTACCCATCGAGACTTAGGAAGGACAAACGACAAGAGCGCGACAATTATCAATTTGAGCTTTTTATGAAAATGTTTCGTGAGTTGCACTTTAATGTGAGTTTCGCCGATGCTTTGGTCATGATGCCTCGATTTGCCGCTAACTTTAAGAGTATGTTGAACAACAAGGAGAAATTGCATCAATTGTCTAGTTGTTCGTCGGTTTATCTTAATCGCATACCTCAAAAAGTCAGTGATCCCGGTAAATTTTTGATCCCTTGTGCAATCCATGATATGGAAGAATGCTATGTCTTGGCCGATCTTGGTGCTAGCATTAATTTGATGCCACTTGCAATCTTCAAGTCGCTCAATCTTCCTAATCTTACTCCTTCACTAATGTCTATCGAGATGGCCGACCATTCCACGATTCGTGCTTGTGGATTGGCGGAAGACGTTTTTGTGAAAGTGGGGAAGTTCTACTATCCCGTAGACTTTATCGTCGTTGATATCCCCACGGATCCTCAAGTTCCTCTCATTTTAGGTCGTTCGTTTTTAGATATGTCTATGGCTTTAATTGATGTTCATGCTAGAAAGATCACCTTACGTTTCAACGACGAGGAACTTGTTATAAACGCAACTCAAAATTCTCAACTTTCTCATGTTTATTCCGTTGCTACCATAAACCTCGTTGATATGATCGACGTGGTTTGTGAGGAATTTTCACAAGAAGTTTTAGGGTTTGTGTTAGAAATACGTTTTAACGTATATTAGAAGTGTCGGTCACTCCACAATATGATTTATGTTGTAATAGCTCGTAGTTAGTATTTAGTTATTATTTGCTTATTAACTTAAGTAAGAACCGGTCCATGGGCTTGTCATGGACCGGCCCAAGTCCACTTATGACTTGGAACTATAAATACCCCTTTCCACTAAGGAAAGGGGTTGGTTGTTATCATTTCTTAATCTTCCACTTAATAAAATTCACATAGTTTCTCTCACTTTCTCTCTCTAACTTTCTCTCTCTAGAAATTAACAAACCCCTTCATAGATTCATTGATTATCAATATTCTACATTTGGTATCAAGAGCTATGGGGTGATTTAAGGTGGTGATTTGTGTGGTTTTTTAGTTTTTGATTGTATTAGTGTTCTTTAAGAAAAATCATCTTGATTCTTGGTGTTTTTGGTGTTTTTGTGATTGGGATTAGTGGATAAGTATTAATTGTTACTTATTTTAGTCGAAAGCACAAAACTTTTTGGGTTATTTGGTCAAAATCTGGGCTTAATCGTAAGGTTTACTGTTCGACTGTTCATCTAAGGAGTTTCTGATTAACTCAGCGAAACTTCCGGATCAAAGAGTTCCGGATCAAGAAGTTCCGGATCAAGGAGTTCCGGATCAAGGAGTTCTGAGTCAAGAAGTTCCGAATCAAGAAACTTCCGAACCAAGGAGTTCCGAGTCAAGAAGTTCCGAATCAAGAAACTTCCGAACCAAGAAGTTCCGAGTCAAGAAAACTTCCGAACCAAGAACTTCCGAGTCAAGAAGTTCCGGATCAAGCCAAAGTTCCGAACCAAGAACTTCCGAGTTAAGAAGTTCCGGATCAAGCCAAGTTCCGAATCAAGAACTTCCGAGTCAAGAAGTTCCGGATCAAGCCAAAGTTCCGGATCAATAACTTCCGAACCAAGAAGTTCCGAATCAATCCAAAAGGTTCCGAATCAAGGTAATCTTCCGAATCAACCAAAAGTTCCGAATCAAGGTAATCTTCCGAATCAACACAAAGTTCCGAATCAAGGTAATCTTCCGAATCAAACTTCCGAATCAACAAAAAGTTCCGAATCAAGGGTGATTTTGCTTGTTTTTTCGACGATTTTTTAGAGGATTTAATCTTGGTTTCATACAACGAAAACACAACACAATTCACAAGCTTTACTTCACTGCTCGATCAACCGATAATCTCTGTTTCTTTGAAGAAAAACAAAATGAATCCAAATTCAGTAATGCCTCAGATGACATCTCTTACGGATATATCGATTATAACGGGAACTGATAGTCGTCCACCGATGCTTATTAAAGAGGTATTTGAGGCATGGCAAGGTCGAATGATGCAATATCTAAAGGGGAAACCGATATACGGAAGGCTTATGGTCAAATCGATTTTGAATGGTCCACTCGACTATGGTACCATTACGGTTGACAACGTGACTAGACCACGAGAATTTGAAGAACTTACTCCAGCTCAACAACTTGTTGCATATGCAGATGAAAAAGCACTTCAAACAATTCTCCAAGCTCTTCCCCATGATATTTATAGGATGGTAAGCAAGTATACTGTGGCAAAAGATTTATGGGAACGTCTTAAGGTGTTGCTACAAGGCACGTCTCTCACCAAACAAGAAAGGGAGTGTCAGCTGTATGATTTGTTTGATAGATTCACCTACAACCCAGGGGAAACACTTCACGATTATTACTTCAGATTCACCACACTCATGAATGATCTGAATGTATACAATCTTGAGATTGCTCCATTCCAGGTTAACACCAAATTCTTGAATACCCTACCTCAAGCTGAATGGGGTGAGTATATTACCGATGTCAAGTTAACCAGGGATCTGCACAAGTGCAATTTGGATCAAATATATGCCTTCCTTCAGCAGCATGAGAAGCATGTGATTATGCATCGTTCTCCTCGTGGTATGTATCCAGATTCCTTAGCTTTGATGGCGAATCAACCAAGCTTGTCTCACAACAACACACCTTATATCTTGGGACATCAAGCCTATCATGCATCACCTTACATGACACCAACTTTTCCCCAATACTCGATTTTACCACAACCTCCCACCTCACATCAGCAACAGTATCGGTTCAATGCACCTTCACCACAGTATGGTTCACAACTTCATCCAGCAAATGTTGCACCTTATGCTCAGCCTTCATATTCGTCTTATCAAGAGAATGCAGCATATCAAACAAGCTACCCTGATCAAATGAGTATTCCTTCTACTGATTATGCAGCTCATCCAGATCAAGCACTGTATTGTGACGATGAAGAAGTCCCTGTTCCTGTTTTCCAACAAGGAGCTGACCTAGTTGAAGTGCTAACTACTATGTCTGCATATCTCACAAGAACTTTAAGCAAACGAGGATTCAGAGGATCAGCTCCTACCAACAATCAGTTGAGGAATTCATCCAATTCTCGACAACAAGCTACAATTGAGAATGGCAGGGTAATGGTTCAGCCAATTCAACCATATCAGGGGAGACCTTCCACATCAACCAATGCTCGCACAATCAATTCTGCTCCTGCTCCAATGGTCAACAATCCTCCACGGGCTAATACAGGCAAATTGAGAATGATCACCTGCTACAACTGCAAAGAAGAGGGTCATATGTCTAGGGATTGTAAGAAACCCAAGAGGAAAAGGGATGGACAGTGGTTTGCAGAAAAGATCTATCTGGTAAATGCTCAGGCGCAAGGAAGGGAACTCGATGAAGAGGAGCTTGCATTTCTTGCTGACCCAGGGATTGCTGAACAAGACGTTGTCACTACGCAGAATGCCGCTTACCAAGCCGATGATCTTGATGCGTATGATTCCGACTGTGATGACTTTCAAACTGCAAAGGCTGCTTTCATGGCAACTTTCTCCAGCTTAGGGCCAGATAAGAAATCTGAGGTACTTATTAACAACACCGATAAAACCACTGATGCTAGTATTCAACCACATCAAGTTGGGCAAGAGAGTGCTAATTCGAATGAATCTTCGGTGGTGAGTCTTTCAAACGAGGAGACAAACAATGATAGCAATATCAATGTGAGTCCCCAGACTTTGAGTGAATCACAACCGGGAACCAGTTCGCATATGCCTACTCCTGCTCAACAAGATTTGGTCATGGTTCCTGCTACACTACTTAGCCAAATGAATGCTGCACTCTTAGAAACCTTATCTAAGAATAAGAATTTGTCTGATGAGCTTGCCTTAAGCAATGAGAAAGTACAAACTTTGGAACTAGTGCCTTCGTCTAGTGTTCTCACAAATCTCGAATATGATCACTTTAGAAACAAACAAATGGGTCACTTGCAAGAAATCGAAAACTTAAGAGCAAATCTGTCTAATGAACTTAGAGAAAAGGAGTTAGTGGTCACTAATTTTCAAAAACTTCAAACTGATTTTGAATTACTCGAATCTAAGAAGACTGAAATGGAGATTAATGCTACTAATAAGATTAGAAGTCTAGACTATTTGCTGTTAAGACAATACGCTGCTTCACAACTAGTTCACTTATTTGATGCTTCGTTTAAAGAGTTTAACTTATCACGTCTAAAAGGCCTTCCCCCTAATCCACGATATGCAAAACAAGCTTTAAGACATAGTCCTAGACTTTATAATGCAACTCAATTAGGATTGGCTTTAGACCCGATTGTTTTTCCCAATGATCGAACAAGTAAGGTTCTAATTGATGAGGATCGGTCATACAATTCTGCAAAATATCCCGATTGTGATTATTTTAAAATGAATAAGGAGCTTGCTAAAACTGATTTTAGAGTTCGCTTCCATATGGATAAAGATCTCATCACAGCACCGACCTACATGTTAGAGGAAGAACTCCCTAGTACATTTCCTACACTTGTCAACATGGAAGATCCTAAGGAAATTCCAAAGAATCTTCCACCGGTTAGCACTGTATGGTTAAACTTGAAAGAGACTAACCGATACTTTACTACCTTTGACAAGGTCATTTTGGAATGTACGACTTCAAATGGCTTAAACGCCGGAGAATGGGCTTTCGAACACATGAACGAGGTGTTTAGAACTAAGATCAATCCGTTTGTCGAAAGTCTAAAAGGAAGTTTTGCATCTCTTAAGGAAAATCTTCAGTTTGAAATTGGGGAAGTTCAAAAAGTGTTTTATGAAATGGACACCGCTTACGAACTGCAACTAATTGAAAAGGAAAAGATTTTAACCGAATATGACCGATTCTTGTCCGAAGTAATCTCGTGTGATGTGCTTACTATTGTAAATGTTAAATATTCGAATGAGCTTACATCCGCTATGATGAATTGTGATGCTGTGAATATTTGTGAGGATATTTGTGATGATGTTTGTGATATTTCTGTAAATGTTGCTGAAACTGTAAATGAGGTAGATAATCATTCTTGTCACGAATCTAACGCTGAGTTTTTAAAGCTACAAGATTCTTATAATTTACTTTCTCAACGCTTTAATCAACTAGAACAACATTGTATATCTTTAGAATTAAAACAACAAGCTCAAAATGAAAATCTTTTGATATCAAATGTTTGTGAAAACGGTGTTGAGAATAGTGACAAGATGATTGCAATTGTTAAGACATTAGAGGAAGAAATCATGAGATTGAAGAGAGAGATATCATCAAAGGAAACATTAAGAATGGAACTAGAGGCCGCAGAGTCTAAAAACCAAGTCTTAGAAATTAGACTATCAACTGTTCTAGGGGAGATGGATCGGACAAGGCAGGGACTATCCGCTCTTTATGGTTCACTAGAAGATCGATTCGCTTTTAATTCGACACAGCAACAATATTATATTGAACAACTGAACCAAAAGTGCGAAGAAATCTCTGACTTGAACATCCTGCTCATAGACAAAAATATGGTTTTGGCTGAGTTAAAGGAGACACTTCTTCTCACCCGACAAGAAGTTGTTGATAACTTAGCTACCGACTCTGCACCGTCCACTAGTGCTCCAACAACCAAGAAAGTAGTGCTTTATAAGAATCCGCTTCATAAGAAAAACCCGGTTGTATACGATGATTATATGATGAATGCCATTAAGCATGTCGATCTACTTAGGGATATTTTAGACGATCTTTATGCCTTAGACCCCTCAAGTAGCGACTATTATTCGGCTCATGAATATGTTAAGCGAGTTCAATATTGCTTGGCTTATTTACAATACATAGGTACACCAGGTTCTGCACTACTTAACAATAGGCCCATTGCTGTCACTCCATTTAATAAGACTCCAGGAGCGAAACCATCATTGGCACAATCAAGTAAGACACCTTTAAAATCTGCTGCTAATGTTCCCACTTTGCCTTCTACAGGATTAAAAGAGACTACTAAGGCTAAAGGATCGCCACTCAAGAAAGCTAAGATCAAGCCCTCCACTAGTAGTGCCACAAAGAAGAAAGTAGAAGTCCACAATAGGAATGCTAGTTCAGTTTTAAATAAAATGAATCATGTTAAGACTAAGAGCTCTGCGCCTGTGCAGCAGCCTAAACCATTCGTGAATTCTGATTTAATTTGTTGGAATTGTAATGAATGTATGTTTTCCCAGAGTCATGATTTGTGTCTGATTGATCACGTTAATGAAATGAATGCTATTAAGAATGGTCTTGAATGGAAGCCAACGGGTAGAACTCGTGCCCAAGTTGGCTGGCAATGGCGTCCCACTAGTAGGACCTTTACACTAGATGGAAAAATGTGCCCTTTAACTAGGAATGCATCTATCGAGGTTAGGTCTGAGCGTCCTTTAGTTAGGAACACTCGCACTCAAGTATGGAAACAGCGCCCTTTAATTAGGTCTGCCCCCACTGTAGTGCCTATCAGTGAAGAAATACCTCAGGATTTGAGCCAATTAGAATCTACACCACCAATTAAGAAGAAAACGGCTAGGAAATCTAAGAAACCTAGAGTTAGCAAATCTAAGATTATTAAATCTGTACCTGCTAATAACAAGGAACACTCAGATTCCGATACCTCTACATTGTCTTTGTGTGGTGATATTTTCAGGTGGTCCAAATCATCCTGTGGTATTTGGACTCCGGTTGTTCAAAACATATGACCGGAAATCGCTCGATGCTCCGAAATTTCGTCAGCAAGTTTCTTGGTACGGTTAAATTTGGGAATGATCATATAGCAAAGATTATGGGATATGGTGAATATCAGATTGGAAACGTGACGATTTCTAGGGTATACTATGTTGAAGGTCTTGGTCATAACTTATTCTCAGTAGGACAGTTTTGTGATTCCAACCTTGAGGTTGCTTTTCGACAACACACTTGTTTCATCCGCAACTTGGAAGGAAAAGATTTGTTGAAGGGATCTCGTGGTGCAAATCTTTATACTTTTTCCTTACAAGACATGATGGCCGCTTCTCCAGTATGTCTTCTCTCTAAAGCTTCTAAGACCAAGTCATGGTTATGGCATCGCAGATTATCTCATCTTAATTTTGATGCTATTAATCATCTGGCTAAAAACGAGTTAGTTCGTGGTCTTCCCAAGCTTAAATTTCACAAGGATCATTTATGTTCCGCGTGTTCAAGGGGGAAAAGCACCAAGAAATCTTACAAACCCAAAGCTGAAGACACTAATCAAGAAAAACTTCATCTTTTGCATATGGATCTTTGTGGACCGATGAGAACTGAAAGTGTGAGCGGTAAGAAATTCATTCTCGTCATTGTGGATGATTTCTCAAGGTTTACATGGGTTAGATTTCTACGTACAAAGGATGAAGCTCCGAAGGCTATCATCACTTTTCTGAAGTTCATTCAGGTACGTTTGAATACCACTGTCCGCCGTATTCGTACAGACAATGGTACAGAGTTCGTCAACCAGACTCTTCGTGATTATTATGAAGGAGTTGGTATATCACATGAAACATCCGCTGCACGCACTCCACAACAAAACGGTGTCGTTGAAAGACGAAATCGCACACTTATGGAAGCTGCTAGGACCATGCTTATTTATGCGAACGCTCCATTGTTCTTGTGGGCAGAGGCTATTTCTACTGCATGTTTCACCCAAAACCGTTCTATCGTTCGGAAACGCCATGGAAAAACCCCTTATGAGCTTCTACATGCCCGCAAACCCGATGTTTCATTCTTCCATGTGTTTGGTGCTTTGTGTTATCCAAACATCAATAGTGAGAACTTGGGTAAGCTTCAACCAAAAGCAGACATAGGTATTTTCATTGGTTACTCACCGTCCAAAAGAGCATACCGAATCTATAACCGTCGTCTTGGCAAGATTGTAGAAACTATGGACGCTGATTTCGACGAGCTGACAGCGATGGCTTCTGAGCAACACAGCTCTGAACCCGCGCTTCATGAGATGGGACCCGGTGCTATAAGTTCCGGATTAGTTCCCAACAATCCTACTTCTACATCATTTTTACCACCATCAAGGCCCGAGTGGGATAAACTGTTTCAACCGATGTTTGATGAATTCTTCGATCCCCCGACTGATGAAGTTCCAGTACCTGTAGTAATTGCTCCAATACCTGAAGTGGTTGCTCAAGTTAATGAACCTTTATCTAATGCATCTACAATTCAAGTTGAACCTGATGCACCTTCACCAAGTAATTCACAAACTACACCTGAATCATCACCCCTACTTGTGCCTAATGATGTAGAAGAGGATACTACTGATCACGACTTGGAATATGCTCACTTGCAAGAGCTTCCTTTCTTTGGTGTAGCGATTCCTGAAAACCCTTCAGCCGCATCTACCTCAGAAGAAGCTCCATCTATTGTTCACTCCAGACCACCTAGGATTGAAAACCATAGCACTAAATGGACAAAAGATCACCCAATTAGGAATGTTATTGGAGATCTAGATCGACCAGTCTCTACGCGCCATCAATTACAAGAGAGTGCACTTTATTGTTACTTTGATGCATTTCTCTCTGAAGTTGAACCCAAAAATTGGCAGCAGGCTATGACCCAATCTTCTTGGATCGAAGCTATGCAAGAGGAACTCAATGAATTCAAACGACTTGAAGTATGGGAATTGGTTCCTCGCCCTGACAAAGTTAACATCCTTACTTTGTTATGGGTTTATAAGGTTAAACTTGATGAGATGGGTTCGGTATTGAAGAATAAAGCAAGATTGGTCGCTAGAGGATATAAACAAGCCTTGGGTATAGACTTTGAGGAATCTTTTGCTCCTGTGGCTAGATTGGAGGCGATTAGACTATTCCTTGCGTTTGCTGCTCATATGAACATGATCGTCTATCAAATGGATGTGAAGACGGCATTTTTGAACGGTGAACTAAGGGAAGAGGTTTATGTTAGTCAACCGGATGGGTTCGTGAGTACGGAGTCTCCTAACCATGTGTACAAGCTTAAGAAGGCTCTCTACGGGTTGAAACAAGCTCCACGCGCGTGGTATGATCTCCTGTCAACATATCTCATGTCGGAAGGCTTCTCCAAAGGCAAAGTGGACCCCACTCTATTCACTCTCAAAGACGGCAACGACATGCTTCTGGTACAAATTTATGTTGATGATATAATTTTTGCTGCCACTAACATAGAACTGTCTAAACAATTTGAGAAGATAATGTCCACACGCTTTCAGATGTCGATGATGGGAAAAATCTCATTTTTCTTAGGATTACAGATTTCTCAGAATCCCAGAGGCATCTTTATAAATCAATCCAAATATGCTCTAGAATCACTTAAGAAATATAACTTTGAGAATTGTGACCCCGTAGACACTCCAATGGTTGAGAAAACCAAGTTAGATGAAGATAGGGATGGGATTATTGTCGATCCGAAACTTTACCGTGGAATGATTGGCACCCTTCTCTATCTGACTGCTAGCAGGCCTGATTTGCAATTTGTTGTATGCATGTGTGCCCGGTATCAGGCTCGGCCTACCGAAAAGCACTTACATGTTGTGAAAAGGATCTTTCGGTATCTAAAAGGAACACTTCATCGTGGTCTATGGTATCCGAAAGATTCCTCGATTGCTTTAATATCATACGCAGATGCCGATCATGCTGGATGTCAAGATACGAGGCGTAGCACTTCTGGATCTGTGCAACTCCTAGGAGATAGATTGATCAGCTGGTCTTCCAAAAGGCAGAAAAGCGCTGCAATATCAAGCACGGAGGCTGAATACATCGCCATGTCCGGTTGTTGTGCTCAAGTCCTTTGGATGAGATCACAATTAACTGACTACGGTCTTGGATTTAACAAAATCCCGATGTATTGTGACAACAAGAGCGCCATTGCCCTTTGCTGCAACTATGTTCAACACTCCCGGGCCAAGCACATAGACATTCGCTACCATTTCATCAAGGAGCAGGTGGAGAACGGAGTGATCGAGCTGTATTTTGTCACTACTGAGTACCAGCTGGCGGACATGTTCACCAAAGCCTTAGATCGAGGACGAATCGAGTTTTTGATCGACAAGCTTGGCATGAAATCATTCACTCCAGCGACTCTCAAAGAGTTGGCAGAAGAATCAGCTGAATAGTCGTGGTAAACTATTCAGAGTATCCTTTGGTTGTGATCATGTATATTATCGTAAATATATAAACCACAAAAAGAAAATACAAAAATATAAAACCAAGAAAAACCATAAAAAATATAAAACCAACAAAAACCATAAAAAATATAAAACCTAGAAAAACCATAAAAAGTATAAAATCAAGAAAAACCAAAAATATTTTTTGTTTTAAATCGGGCATGTCTTTTAGTACGGTAATATTTACGGCCTTAGAAATGTCGATCAATATTGACACGGTGCCATAAATAGAGTCCGTATAAAAGTTGTACATTTTTTTAAAACATGCCCATTATGGCTTGTAGTTATTTCAGACTGCAACCCGGTTTTCATATTAAAGTCACGTATTTCCTTGGAAAACGTTGGCTCAGAACGGGAATTAATTTTCTCGGGCGTGATTTACAAGCCAAATCATGCAAAGGGATCAAGGTTACTTTATACCTTGGTCTGACACGAATTTGTGTACGTCTCAGTGCATTAATTTGTTAAGATAAGAGAAATCTTATTGACACCACGAATCAATATTTTTCAAGAGAAATTGGAAATGCTTTCATCACTATTTGACTCTTTAAACAATGACTACAGCTCTTTAAATAGAAAACGGGTCATCGTTTAAGGGGGAGAAAATAGTAAAATCATCTTTGTCATTAAAATTGATTTTCAAAAGTGATTGTGAAAATTAAAGGCTTCATGGTAATTGAGTGGTTTTGCTTTAGAAAACGACTTGTGTTCGTTCTAAGTGATAGACATGGCTTTTAGATTTTGAGGATATGCTAATAGATGCGTTTGCTAAAGTTGTGTGTACGTTTAAACAAGGTTTAAGTGAATTGGCAAAATTAGAAACAAAAAGGAAAAGTTAAGAAAATGTAGGGACTAAAAGTGTGTTTTATTGAAACTTGGCAAAATTGGTTTTGACCTAAGTCAAATATCACACCCCCCCGCCCCCAAATTTTTCTAATCACTGTTTACTTGATCTTTTGCCGCCATTGTTGCATAAACACACACACACGATCCAAACAATCAAATCTCTTGCTTAAATCCATCTTGATCCCGTTCATTCATCTAATTAAGGTATATATCATCTATATTAAACTCATAATTTCGTCTAAATCATCATCTATATTCCAGAAATTGATCCAGATAATTAACATTTATCAGATTTAGGGATATTCCTTAATTAGGGTTAATTTACACGGGATTTATGGTGGGTTTTGCTCGGAATAGATTAAATGATGTGTATATTGCCTTAGTTTGCCTTAGAAACTCACAAATGCGCTAGATTAATCATCTGAGTTTAGTTATGTAAAAGTTCCGGATGAACGTGGATTAAATCTTCCGAATGAAGGATTTCTTCTGAAAAACTTCCGAATGAGGAAGTTCCGAATGAAGGACTTCCGAATGAGGAAGTTCCGAATGAAGAACTTCCGAATGAAGGAAGTTCCGAATGAAGAACTTCCGAATGAAGGAAGTTCCGAATGAAGAACTTCCGAATGAAGGAAGTTCCGAATGAAGAACTTCCGAATGAAGGAAGTTCCGAATGAATAACTTCCGGATGAAGGAAGTTCCGAATGAAGAACTTCCGGATGAAGGAAGTTCCGAATGAAGAACTTCCGGATGAAGGAAGTTCCGAATGAAGAACTTCCGGATGAAGGAAGTTCCGAATGAAGAACTTCCGGATGAAGGAAGTTCCGAATGAAGAACTTCCGGATGAAGAAGTTCCGAATGAAGAACTTCCGGATGAAGGAAGTTCCGAATGAAGAACTTCCGGATGAAGAAGTTCCGAATGAGGAGAAGTTCCGAATGAGGAAAAGTTCCGGATGAATATGTTCCGAATGAGGAAAAGTTCCGGATGAATATGTTCCGAATGAGGAAAAGTTCCGGATGAGTTGTTTGATTGTTATTGTTTGCATGCTATCTATGTACTTGTTGTTTTATCTTATGAAATGTGTTATGCTTAGAAGTAAGAATGATATATATCTATCTGTTTTTTGTGCATCAACCTTTCATGTCTTATCTTAAGCAGATAAAATGACTAATCCAACAGTACAAGCTATCCAAGAATCTAGGGAAGCCGATATTGCTAAAGCTCGAACCCTTAAGTTTATACCCAACAACTATAGGCTGAAGCAAGTTTCTAAATCCACTCACCATGGTTTTAAGGTCGCCATAGCCATTCTTGATAACTCCCATTTCAAGAACGCCCTTAGGAGTACAGCCTCGGTGCCTTATGAGTATATGTTTGAATTTTGGGCAACCAAGGATTTCACTTCGAACAAGATCACCTTCACCATCGACAACAAGCAGCAGACACTCACCGTTTCAGACTTCCGTAAGATGCTTGGAATACGGGATACACCCAAGGGCATGTCTTTCTCAAGGGATCCTACTAAAGATGAACTCGCGGAGTTATTTGACGCACTTGGATGTCCGGAAATACGAGTTGCATCTGAGTTTACAACTGCTAAGGTGGGACAACCTTGGAGAGCGTTGATGGGTATTCTCAGTAAATGTCTTACACCAAAGACGAGTGGCCATGATGCTTTGCGCAGTCCGATAATGAACCTCTTCTATGGCATGTACAAAGCTGCGAATTCAGATTATGCTTTGTTGATATGGGAAGAATTCACCTTTCAACTCTTCCACAATAAGAAGCTGAAGACAAACTTCTTTCCTTATCCTCAGTTTATTAAGCTTATCATAAATTATTTTATGAAGCTTGATGCTACTATTGATAGGCGTGCAGGAGGTCGCTATCACACCGAAGAAGCTGATGATACTGTAGATCTGAGGCATGAAGGACCGTCTATTGGTGTGATTCCGGGTCCTGTTCCTGATTACCTTCTGTCAGACAAAATCAAAGGTTCTGCAGATTACAAGCTACTACAGTTAGAAATCCAGAAGCTGAAAGCAAACCTTCAAACTGGAGAAGACTCTTCCACAACGGTTAAGAGTAAAGGTAAACGCAAACAACCAGCTGCGTTACCTGAACCCGAACCCAAGAAGAAGAAGACAGAGGGTAAGAAAGGAAAGGGTAAGGATTTGATGCGTCTACGTGATGAAGCAGATATTGTTGATCCTACTCTTGATAAATCCGAGCAACAAATGTTGAAGATTGCTATTAAAAGGAGTAGGAAAGATACAGGCGGTAGTGGTTCAGGTGCGAGGGTAGATATCGAGGATGAGTACGAGGAACCGCATGATGTTGATGAGTTTGGGTCACCTGAAAACTACTCTACTTCGAAGGAGCCATCAATCCCTATTTCAACAAGTGTGGAAAAGGAACCTGTTGCTTCTACAATCATGGTGACAACTCAACCTTTGGCAACTCTACCTCCACCAATCCAACCCTTAACAACCCGACCAACCCGACCGGCTTCCACACCATTTCTTCCACCACCCATAATCCCTACCCTTAGTACAGCAGTTACAACCGAGCCTATTCCATCAACATCTGCAACATCTGCAACTTCTGCAATGGCAGCAATAGTGTTGGGCGAGATGTTGGATAAACATACGGATGCTCACAAGAGAGAAATGAATGAACTTCGCCAAGAGTTAAATAGAAGAGCTCAAAGTGAAGAGGGATCAAGGAAAGCTCAAGAAGAGTTGATTGCCAAATTCGCTGCAGACTTGGAAGCTACACGTAAAGCTCATGCAGAGGAAATTGCTCAGGTTAAGCAGGCTGAGGCTAATAAACATGCTGCACGCATTACCAGACTTCAAGCAATGAGGGATAAATATAAGGAACAAAAAGAAGCACTTGAAGCATCTGTGAAAGAAAGAGTGCAAGAATCTGTTGAATCCTTAATGCCTAAGCTTCGTGACGAGTTGAAGACACTTGCTGCTGACAACTTGATGGTCAAATCATCCAACCCTTCAGAAGCCGCCTATAAGATTGCTTATGACCTGACGGATTTTGAATTGAAGAAGATCCTTAAGGCTCGAATGGTGGAACTTGGGTCGCATGATAAATCGAGGATTCAACGGGCTCTATTTAAATCCCTGAATGATGCTATCATGGAAGATGATAGATTATTCAAAATGTTTGGAAGTGTGGTACCATATCACATCTTACCTGAGGAAGAAAGGGAAGAGAGTGAAGAAGAGGGTACGGGTGAAGAAGAAGAAGAAGAAGAAGAAGAAGGTGAAAAGGAGAAAGACGATGACGAAGGTGGTGATGATGATGAGGGTGGTGATGATGATGAGGATGATGACGATGATGAGGATGATGAGGATGATGATGGCGATGATGGTGGTGATGAGAATCAGGAGAGTGCAAGGGGTAGTAACGGGGATGATAACCAGGATGATGATGGGGGTGAACAACCGAAAAAGGGAGACAAGGTTACCAGCTCCAAGAAGACTGCTACTAAGACTGGAACCAAGTCCACAAAAGATGCAGCACAGAAGGACAAATCGACATCCTCGGAATCCAGACGAACTAAGTGGCGCCACGATGTGAATGCCACTACAGCGTCTTCGGCTCCTGGTATCTCTATCGCTGTGTCTGTACCTATTACCACTAACCCCATTAGTTCTGCTGTTGTTTCTCCTGTGATTGCAGAATCAGTGACGGAACCCGAAGCTGCACAACATTCTCCAGTTCAAGACACTGCTGAAATGCCTGAAACTGAACCAACTGATGTTCGCACTTCAACTCCTCAACAACAAGCTCAAAAATCTACGGTTCCTGAACCAAGCATTAGAGTTTGGGAAGACACGTTGGAGATAGACGAGTCTGCACCACCACAAGCTTGGATCACGGCAGCAGCTCAATATGATCCGATCACAGATGTTGACAAAGATGTGCTGTATCTGCGTATCCGAAGTCCGATTGACTTATGTGCATTTCTTGCTCATGAGTATAAGACTTTGGTTACTCCATCCTTGGTCAAGAAAGCGATGAAAGATAAGAGACTGTGTGCCAAAACCCGTTTACCCCGAATGGAGTTCGAGTATTATGCCGATGAGATCATAAAGGCTTTGAAAACCGTTCAAAGGCCAGGACTTCATGAATCAGAAAGAGCTCCACCTCCAATGGATCCTGCTCAAGATAACCAGATTGCTCTTGACTTCTTCGTCACCAACGATCTTGAGTATCTACTGAAGGGGTCATCAAAGTACGCAACATCCCTGACTTTGCTGAAAGCTGCCAACTGGGGGACAATACCCTTCATCGAGGAAAAGGTAAATCGACTCTGGGTCCCAAAAATGAATCGTAATTATGATATGTATGCTGTCATAGGTGCATCTCATTGGGACGAACGAGTCCGAAGGGCGTACAGGTGTTGCTGCTTGGTCAATTCTGGAAGCAATGTTAGATCCGACATCCGCATCTCCAGCATCTTAGGAATGAAAACTGAAGCCAAGAACGGCTACTATCATGTGACGGAGATTCGCTTGAAAAGGGAGGATGACAGGGAATACAAAATCCAGCAAGGAGATTTTTCCATCATTCGCCTTGAGGATATCGAGGACATGCTGCTTCTGATGACCAGAGATCAACTTACTCACATTCCTCGTGAAGACCTGATTGCTTTGAATACAACACTTCGTATGTTCACACGAAGCGTTGTCATCAAGTCACGAGTTGAGGATCTTCAGTTGGGAGTCGAAAGCTATCAGAGGAGGCTCAATTTAACCCGTCCTGTGAATCAAGTGCTACCTCAACACGTAGAAAGATGTCCATATACCGGAATTTCTGTCCCGAATTCTGGCATTTTCTACTTGAACAGTCGAGGTTTGATGAAGTTTATGAGGGTGGGGGAGCTTCACAAGTATAGTGATGGAACTCTCATACAAGTCAGAGATAAGTTGGAGCATCTGAATTCGGGTGGGACGTTGCCAGAGATGACGGAGGATTGGCATCCGGGTTACCGGCAGATGGCAAAGTATGTGATCAAAAAGATCGATCAAAAGCTCCGTGAACGTAGATTGATGAGGAGCTTGGAAAGATTCGTGGGTGGAAGACCGTATTTAGTGCACCACAAACTACTGCAACGATCCATCTGATGGGTCGTACATATCAGGTCACTTTATATTGGTTTTCAATTGTGAATATGTAAATTTGTGAATAATGTGCTTGAATGGCTTGGTGTAGTGTTAAGGTATGATAATTTTTACCCAAAGACCGGTTAATCCATTCAATATCCCAAATATTAATGGTTAACATTTTGGATAAGGGGAGAAAATGGGATTAAGGAGACGTAAGTGATACTTGGCTAAAAGATGAAAAAGACTTAATGATAATCCAACTTAATATGTGTTAAGCACGTGTTAAGGGGGAGCGTTTTTGATGATCAAAACACCTAAGGTACAAAACTTTTGATTTCAATATCACAAGTACCTTAGGTGATTTTCAATGATGTTTTCATGGTGGCAATTCCTTCCCAAAACACGCTTAATTCACGACGGACGTGGTGACAAAAGGGTGGTAGGAATAGGTTAAGTCCAATGATTCATCAGAGCCGATGGAATCTTCCCAAGGACAATTCCCTAGTTAGAATTAGAAGTCCTAGGAAAGATGGAGAAAGAATGTGAACGTAGCTGAATGCCGACCAAGTACTTAAGCTAGCACTGGAACAATCACAACAAGGTGCTAGTGATGACGTATTGGTAAGCATTGAAGGGGTTGAAGAATGAAAAAGAAATGTAAAGATAAAGGGTGTAAAGAAAGAAGCCCTCCTTACAACTTTAGGCAGAAACCGGGTCAATACATATGCTATTGAGGTCATTTTTGTTAATGATTCTCGGTATTGAAGAAAGACATCATGGACCCAGTGATGCAATGCACAACCCTTCCCCAGCTAACTCAAATATCTCTCAAAAGGTATTTGTTTTAATCACACGGAGATCAACACGTTATCTATTGGTTTATTCACTCCGAATAAACTGGTATTGAAAAGGTGGCACTCCTCTCCAGCCATCGCTCACTAAATCAAAACGCACAATCGAGTCTAGAGCCAAGAGATCATCAAAAGTCTCATTAGGACACTTTCCATTTATTCCTTGCTTTCTCACACACTGTGAAAAGTAAGAGATTTTTCATGAGTCCTACGCAATATTCCTGTAATATTGCCAGAACATCCGAGTAATACGCAAGTATTACAATGAAGATGGAAATCCTGCTTGAGCCAACATCAAACAAGCTCATGGTAGGTTACACGTGCGGTTCTTTTAGAACCAATCTTGTGAAAAAACTGGAAGGTAACAGTGGTTTAATTCTTAATTGAACTTAAACTCGTTCCAGGCCTCTTCGCATTATCATATGATCTTGCCAGAACACTCAGAGTGACTCTTTATTGACCACAGTGACGAGTGGAAATCCTTCTAGTGTCAACATCAAACAGCACTTGGTAGGTAACGTGCAAGATTCTTTATGAATCGAGCTCGTGACAACTGGAAAGCAACGATGGTGAAAATCTTAATTGAAATTCACTTGTTCCAGGTTTCATGAATTGACGGCTTTTAATCACAAGGATAATTTATCCAAGTGATTCACTCTTTATGTTCGCAGTCAGCTTTGGACGGTCGAGTAAAGAGAACGGGTTTACCCGCGAAATCCTGTCAGGAAGTTACTTAATTGAAACTATCCGTCACGGGTACGATATCTAATATCGTCCAACGGTCTTCACCGACCGGAGGTAAAATGCTACCGAATTA
Organism: Glebionis coronaria; assembly: GCA_025667525.1. Classification (NCBI taxonomy): domain Eukaryota; kingdom Viridiplantae; phylum Streptophyta; class Magnoliopsida; order Asterales; family Asteraceae; genus Glebionis; species Glebionis coronaria. The sequence goes on from CM046876.1 coordinate 182,937,248, forward strand.
GAATAAAATGTTCAAAGCCATTTTATTCGTGTCGTTGCTGTGTACCTGCTAAAGACGGTGGCGTTGCTGTGTACCTGTTGAAGACGGTGGCGTTGCTGAGTACCAGTAAAGACGGTGGTGTTGCGGTGTACCTGGAAAAGTCGTTCCCACATGCTTATGTCTTTTGCAACAAAAATTCAAGAAAGTACAAGATGAAGTCTTCCGCTGTACCAAACTCTGAAGCTTTCGAGAATTCAACAAAAAGACGTAAGTGTGTGGAACATGAAGTCACGAGGAGGCAAAGATCACAAGAAAGGCAAAGATCGCACGTGAAAGGCCAAAGAACAATGCTCTCAAGTCAAAGCCAAAAAGATCAAATCAACATATTCACAACAAAAGAAAGAAAAGAAGAAAAGACTACGAGCTAAAGAACGAAGACTTAGTATAGTATGCTAGGTTTAGAACTTTGTAACGTGGAGTGACCTCCCTTAGGGGGAGATTGTTAGAAATACGTTTTAACGTATATTAGAAGTGTCGGTCACTCCACAATATGATTTATGTTGTAATAGCTCGTAGTTAGTATTTAGTTATTATTTGCTTATTAACTTAAGTAAGAACCGGTCCATGGGCTTGTCATGGACCGGCCCAAGTCCACTTATGACTTGGAACTATAAATACCCCTTTCCACTAAGGAAAGGGGTTGGTTGTTATCATTTCTTAATCTTCCACTTAATAAAATTCACATAGTTTCTCTCACTTTCTCTCTCTAACTTTCTCTCTCTAGAAATTAACAAACCCCTTCATAGATTCATTGATTATCAATATTCTACAGTTTGGTAATGAAGAAACTAGTGGCAATCCCACTATGTTAGATCCAATTCTTGATAATTCGACACCAACCTTCACTCCATTTGAAGGCGGTGGTTTTACGTTAGAAGAATGCAATGTTCCAGGTACTTGTGACGAAGACCTCGACAACGATGAGGACTTCTCGATTATCAAGGATTTTCTTAACGATTTCCCATTTCCTCCACCCGAGGAGGTTATGAGTATCGAGCCCAAATCTTCACATGAGGAACCACCTATCCTTGAGTTGAAAGATTTACCTCCTCACCTCGAATATGTCTATTTAGAGGAGGACGACAAGTTGCCGGTTATTATTGCGAAGGAACTTTCGAACGATGAAAAAACCGCACTTGTCGATGTTCTAAAGGATCACAAAGGGGCAATTGCGTGGAAGTTATCCGACATTAAGGGAATCGATCCCAAGTTTTGTACCCACAAAATCTTAATGGAGGAGGATTTCAAGCCCACAATCTAAAGTCAAAGGAGGGTGAACCCCAAAATTCACGACGTCATCAAAAAGGAGGTCCTTAAACTCCTTGACGCGGGAATGATTTACCCTATTTCCGATAGCCCTTAGGTGAGTCCTATTCATTGTGTACCTAAAAAGGGAGGGATGACCGTTGTGCCAAACGATGCCAACGAGTTAATTCCCACTAGACTCGTGACCGGATAGAGACTGTGCATTGACTATCGAAAGTTGAATGAAGCCACTCGAAAAGACCATTTTCCCTTGCCCTTCATGGACCAAATGTTGGAGCGTCTTGCGGGAAACGATTTCTATTGCTTTTTAGATGGTTTTTCCGGTTACTTCCAAATTCCCATCGATCCTCGTGATCAAGAAAAACTACGTTTACGTGTCCATATGGAACGTTTGCCTATCGTAGAATGCCATTCGAACTTTGCAATGCACCGGGAACCTTTCAAAGGTGCATGATGGCTATTTTTCATGATATGATCGAGAAGACGATGGAAGTCTTCATGGATGACTTTTCCGTGTTTGGTGATTCTTTCACTTTGTTTTTGTTGAATCTAGAGAGAATGTTAAAACGTTGTGAGGAAACCAACCTTGTGCTCAATTGGGAAAAGTGTCATTTTATGGTTAAGAGTGGAATCGTCTTAGGGCACAAGGTCTCGAAAGCGGGGATTGAGGTAGATCAAGCTAAGGTAGACGTCATCGCCAAATTACATCATCCCAAAACCGTTAAGGGAGTTAGGAGTTTCCTAGGCCACGCGGGCTTTTATCGTCGATTCATCAAGGATTTTTCGAAGATTTCTCGACCCATTACACATCTTCTTGAAAAAGAGGCACGTTTTGTCTTTGACGAAGATTGTGTACGAGCCTTTGAAATCCTTAAGAGGAAACTTACCGAAGCTCCCATTCTTGTTGCTCCCAATTGGAACCTCCCCTTTGAGCTTATGTGTGATGCTAGTTATTACGCTATAGGGGCCGTTTTGGGGCAACGTCATGATAAGCACTTCTTGTCTATTCACTATGCTAGCAAGACGATGATCGAGGCTCAACTTAAATACACTACAACGGAGAAGGAGTTCCTTGACGTGGTGTATGCATTTGAGAAATTCCGACCTTATCTCGTCTTAGCTAAATGCATAGTGTATACGGACCATTCGGCTATCAAGTATCTCATGGAAAAGCAAGATGATAAGCATGGATTACTTCGTTGGATTCTCCTCCTTCAAGAATTTGATCACACCATTGTTGACAAAAAAGGAGCCGAGAATCTTGCGGCCGATCATCTTTCTCGTTTGGAAGATCCTCACCAAAGTGTTTACGAGCCCAAGGAAATCACCGAAACATTTTCGCTCGAGACACTTAGTGTAGTGAATTCTAAGCTTGATCCTTCCACCCCATGGTTTATGGACTTTGCAAATTACCATGCGGGTAACTTCATCATTAAGGGTATGACGACTCAAGAAAAACGAAAATTCTTTCGTGACGTCAAGTTCTACTTTTGGAACGACCCTTACTTGTTTCGAACTTGTGCGGATCAAATCATCCGACGTTGTGTTTTTGGCACCGAAGCTTCTAACATCCTTAGAGCTTGCCATGAGGGACCCACGGGTGGTCACCACGGTGCTAATCTCACGGCTAAGAAGGTGTTTGATGCCGTCTTCTTTTGGCCTACTATTTACCGAGATGCACAAGATCTTGTGAATTCGTATGATGCATGCCAACGACAAGGAAAAGCCTCACAAAAAGATGAAATGCCACAAAATATCATCCAAGTGTGTGAGATCTTTGACGTTTGGGGTATAGACTTTATGGGGTCGTTCCCATCATCTCGTGGTAATAAGTACATTCTCGTTACGGTTGACTACCTATCTAAGTGGGTGGAGGCCAAAGCCTTGCCCACCAATGATGCTCGTGTGGTAGTTAAGTTCTTGAAAAGCTTGTTTTCTCGGTTTGGAACCCCTCGTGCGATCATAAGCGATCGTGGAACCCATTTTTGTAACGACCAATTCGAAAGGGTCCTAAGGAAATATAGGGTTACACATCGGCTTTCTACGGCTTATCACCCACAAACGAGTGGGCAAGTCGAGGTTTCAAACCGAGCGTTGAAGAGGATCTTGGAGAGATTCGTTGGGGAAAACCGAAAATTATGGTCGGATAAGTTGGACGATGCTTTATGGGCCTTTAGGACCGCTCATAAGACGCCCATTGGGTGCACTCCCTATAAGCTTGTGTATGGAAAGAATTTTCATTTGCCTATCGAGTTAGAACACAAGGCTTATTGGGCCCTAAAGCATTGTAATGATGATATGGAGACCGCGGGAAAACACCGGAAAATGCAATTGAATGAATTAGATGAATTGAGGGACATTGCTTATGAAAATTCATTGATTTATAAGGAAAAAACTAAAAAGTTGCATGATTCTAAAATTAAAAACCGGGTTTTTAACATTGGGGATCAATTTTTTCTTTTTAATTCAAGATTAAAAATCTTTTCCAGTAAGTTGAAATCCTGTTGGTCCGGTCCATTCACCGTGACTCAAGTGTTTCCGTATGGGACCATCGAGCTAGCTCAAGATGATAGTCCTAACATCAAGGTGAATGGACATAGGTTGAAGCACTACTTTGGCGGGGAAGTTCCATCCTTGAACTACCTCGACCAAATCACTTTCCCCAATGATAATTAGTATTAAGGGGATCGAGTCGAGCTCATGACTCGGTAATCAAAAACGAGGTGCCTCGTGGGGGAGTCCCATGCTTATCCTATGTACATATTATCGCTTTCTAATTAGTTTAACGTGTGGGGATTTGTGCCCTTCCAACCGTTGTTCCGTGGTTGTTTGTGAATTGTGGTTTTTAGATGATCATGATCTTCACGATTGTAGCCTCTCGTGTTCGTTTATGGGAGCACTCGATCGTTTGCTATGAATGTTGGGTCAAAAATTTGATGTGGCAGAAACTCAAAAATGAAGAAAACATGAAGATATTGTCTAAGCGTTGTCAAGAGCAATTTAGGCGTTGACAAGAACAAACTAAGCGTTGTTGGCTCAAGAATTGTCACATGCAATTTAAGAGTTGATAGAAATGTAGACAAGAAGCTTATGGAAGCTTCTGTTTAAACATGCAAGATATATTCTGCATAAGTTTATTTAAATAGAAGAATTACTTGTTTATTTCTTGTAAACCCTAATCCTTACACTATAAAAGGAACCAAGGGTCTTAGGTTTTATTCATCAATTCATTCACAATGTAAACCTAAAAGTGTGTGTGCACTAGACGTGGGATTCAATATATACACGTCTAGTGGATGTTTGTTATTAATATAATGAACATCCCTTTTGTTTTAATTCATGTTATTCGTGCCTAAACACCTTGTTAATGTTTCGTGTTCTAATTCCGCTTTGATTGTATAATCATATGAACATAATGCATTCCTAGTTGCTTAAAAGATCCGGAAACCAAGGTTTCCACAATTGGTATCAGAGCCTCGTGGCTCGTGATGCTAGGACCAACAAGGTGTTCGTGTATGGTGAAGAAAAGAAAAATCCGTCTAGGGTTTTTCTGGACGTTTTTGTGTGCGCAGCAGTATTCAGAAGGTCATAACTTTTAATTGAACCGTTGGATCGTCACGAAATTTTATATGTACGTTCTACATACATATATCTAAATATCCACCGGAAGGATTGTTCTGATTAGCCCTCAAGAAAAAGTTATTAAGCGTCAAAGTCAGCAGCAGGATGAATGCAGTTTTCTGTGAACAGCCATATTCAAAACACGATCTCTCCTTTGTTAACCGTTGGATCTTCGTGATTTTTGAACTGTAGATTCTTGACACATGGGTCTTGATTCTCACCGAAGCGATCGTCGATCTGATTAGTTGTAAGGGAGTTATTGAGTGTCGAATGTGACAATAGAAAGTGTTATTCAAGAAGTTAAATCTAGGGTTTTTGCTACAAACCCTAGGTATGATCATTAATGTTGTGTCCATCAAAGAAAAGCAGTATACTTTTGTTTAAAGAATATCTTGTGTGGTTTTCACATGGGATAATTGACGCATGAAAAGTTGTAGCAGCAGCTCATTCATGTTCGATGTGGACTGATGTGAGGGAATAAATGACATTGAAAGCATCAAAGTGAATATATCACATAGTATCAAGGAATGAGTGCAGTTCGTTTGATTTAATGAAAAGAGACATGCTTTTAAAAGCGTTGTTTATTCACGTGAGAAGAGAATGTGCATCTTTGGATACAAAAGTTATTATTGAATCTTGCATGGATGTGGGGTATGAAGAAAACAACATGGATTCATGATATTGTTGCCAATATGACGTAAGGCTATACAACTTGCTTTGATATAGCTCATATGCAGCGCTGAACAAAAGCAACGCTGATGGCTATACAATGTGAGGCTATACATCACGTGAGGACAAAAGCAACATGGTTATGTCAAAAGTGAGAAAGTATTTGATTGGCGGTGACAAATAGTTGCTGTCGTTCAAGTATATTGAAATCCAAGGTTAATATTTATTATATTATTTTTGGATTGATTTTTGATACACGTGAATATGATCAACAAATATGGGCTGCGTGAATATGTTCAACAAATATGGAAGCTGAAAATAAAACCCTTATTTATGGGGATTTTGTTTAACTTTCTATTGAATGTAGTTTTTGGAAGAAGACGTGTGGATTACAATTAATTCCTTGCGTTACTTCCTTTAATTGTGGAAGTAATTTATGATGCAATCTTTGATCGTGGGTTTTGATAAGAAGTACAATAGTCCAAAAGATGTGGTCCAGTGATTGCTTTGTTGAGCAGCTACAAAGAAAGAGAACGTTATATTGGTTTTTGTTTCTACACAAAAGCCTGCTTGTGTCGTTCAAAGCAAAAGAAAGCAGCTTTATTGGTTAATGATCACATGGAGATCCTATGCACAAAGTGACGTGGGGTGTTATAAACAGAATGCAAAATGTGCGATATGACTGATTTATAGGGATATATTTTTAGTTAAATATATGCATCCCTGATCCTTAGGGTTTGTATAATTAAATAGGATATATCTCCTATAAATTCGCATAATTATGTTACAGACGTAGGGGAGTAAAGTTGTGAATGTTTTGGAGCATATTTAATTCCTGATTTGTAGGAATGAATTTATGCCTGAGAATAATGTTTTCATGCACATCTTATCACGTCTAAAGAACAGTAACGTGGGCAGACATGGAGCAGCTTTGGATTTGCTTTGAAAAAAAAAGATGTTTGATTTTAGACGCTGACAGGAAGATATTGACGCTGACATAAAGTATTTTGACGCTGACAGAATAAGTCAACGCTGACAGGTTGACAGTGTTGTCCGATATATGTTAATTCAAACGCTGATATGTATTGTCCGATATCGGACAATACAACTGCCTAAGATGTTGGATAAAGGAGAATATTGGATAACACAATGATTGCTGCTGTTTGAGAAAATTGGTACGTTTTTAGCACACAAAAAGGTGGTATTTACACACGAAGGTACATGGAATCTCCGTTTTAATTTAGAATATCATGTTGATATTTATGGCTCGGATATTTTTAAACGGAATTAATGATCTTAAAGCGAGTTAGCAACAATTCATGAAGACTTTGATTGATATTAGATTATGTAATCGGGGTAGCCTTGTGAAAGAGTTATCCGACTTCTAACTTTTACATATGAAGATATTGACTTGTCATGAAGATGTGTTGGCTTAAGGGGAAGAATTCTTATGGTAAGTTTGATGATTGAAGAAGATTTTCGCGAGTTTGTGTTCTATCATATCTTAAAGTCATGCACTTGTGACTTTTAACATAACTTGTTCGTGCTTTACATGGTTGGTGATGAAGGCTTGTCATAACACTTGAAGGTGTTACATTATCGTGCTCAGTGTCTCACAAAGGATGAGAATATTGACAAGGGATCGAGGTCTACTTATAATTTGCTATAGGTAGAAGTTCTTCATCATGTGGATAGTACAAGACATGGAACACAAGGTTGGGTTATTCTACTTCTACATCAAAAATATTATAGTTATTTTTCTTCAAGATCATTACATAGAGCTACATTTGGAGAATCTTCAAAGATTGCATACATTGTTTACTTCCTTGTTGATGTGACAAAAAGGGGAAGAAATACATGCTACACTTGAGGGGAAGCAATTTGAAGATCATGTACAACTTACAAGAGATACCCATAGAGTTTTGCCGACATCAACTAGGGGAAGATTGTTGGGTCAAAAAGTTGATGTGGCAGAAACTCAAAAACGAAGAAAACATGAAGATATTGTCTAAGCGTTGTCAAGAGCAATTTAGGCGTTGACAAGAACAAACTAAGCGTTGTTGGCTCAAGAATTGTCACATGCAATTTAAGAGTTGATAGAAATGTAGACAAGAAGCTTATTGAAGCTTCTATTTAGATAAACATGCAAGATATATTCTGCATAAGTTTATTTAAATAGAAGATTTACTTGTTTATTTGTTATTATCTCTTGTAAACCCTAATCCTTACACTATAAAAGGAACCAAGGGTCTTAGGTTTTATTCATCAATTCATTCACAATGTAAACCTAAAAGTGTGTGTGCACTAGACGTGGGATTCAATGTATACACGTCTAGTGGATGTTTGTTATTAATATAATGAGCATCCCTTTTGTTTTAATTCATGTTATTCGTGCCTAAACACCTTGTTAATGTGTCGTGTTCTAATTCCGCTTTGATTGTATAATCATATGAACATGATGCATTCCAAGTTGCTTAAAAGATCCGGAAACCAAGGTTTCCACATAGAAATTAGACACCATTTTATTAGAGATTGCTTTGAGAAAGGTTTAATACAACCAGATAGGGTTGACACTGAGGAAAATGTGTCCGATTTACTAACTAAACCTTTTGATGCTGGGAGATTTCAATACTTGGTAACAAGTATTGGAATGGTCAATCTCACATAATATGTGTTTTAGAGTCTTTTTTTTGTAAAAGTATGTACAGGATGATGCATTGTTATTGGTCTTATTTATGATTTATATTTTCCACTATATTTTTCTAACACTGACAAAGGTTGCTTGAACGCTGATAAGTGTTTTTGCAACGTTGTCAGCAATATAATTGTCTAACGCTGACAAAGCTTCCCTCAACGTTGTCATGTGTTATCGGGGCGTTGTCAGCAACAATGTTAGTTTTGTGGTTTTCAATCTAAATGTGCATATGGTGTTAGCAGTATACCATTGTATACAGAGTTGCTTATGGATCAATGGAGAAGCATTTGGACAAGTTTTTATTTATGGATGATGGTTGGAATTTTAAATTCCTATCTTGACATATATTTTTATGTTCATGCATGATTTTAGCAAACTTATGTATCATAGTTTAAGGGGAGGTTTTAGGAACCATTAGGATGTTTGGGTATCCATATGATACTCTTATCACAATTCTAGATTGTGTCCACAGGTGAGTATGAGTTAGTTTTACTAAATTATGAGGCACTGTAGCATGCAAAGTTGATATACTATGCATGCTGCCAAGATATTTTTGGCCTAGAATTGGTTGTGGTCTGTTGGGAGACTTGGGAATAATTTTGTTATGCGATTTACCTAGGAGTAACAAGGAATTTTGTAAGGTAACTTGGTTGTTAAGAGTTTTGGTTAGCAAGGGACACTAGAGGACTGTTATGTCTATCTTGCTTAAGCAAGTGTGCATAACTGGACAGTGCTTGCCGCCCTATAATAATTATCAGCTTTTTGGTTATCTTCTCTAGGATAAATTACTTTGTTAAGGTCATTTTTCATTTTTAAACATTTTTTTTTGGACGCTGACAAGACTTTTCCAAGCGTTGTTGTGACCAAATTAGACGCTGACATGGCTATAGGCAAACGTTGACAAGATTATAGCCGTTGGGCGTTGATAGGTTATTTTTGACCGTTGACACTCAATGGGACCTACCCAGTTGTTACTTTTTGACATATTTTTAGGCTGTAATTTTGGGAGTTGTTACTTTTCATTTAATGCATGAGATAAACTTATAATTTTTCAATATTTTCATGATTACTTTTTGAAAATACTTGCCTATTTTTGGGCCTATCACATGCAATTTCTTCTCCTATAAATTTGGCTCCTATTTTTAAACAGGGTATCTATATTTCTTGTCTAACACAATTTTCTCTTATCAACTTCATCTTCATCACTTAAATTTAACAGCTTTCAACAATGGCACCAAAGTTTAGACCATCAGATTTGGAATTGGGGTTCAGAAGTCAACATAACATGATCGCGTATCTTGAAGCTGATGATACTCTGTTTCCCCAATACACACAAATGGTGGCGTATTTGAATAAGGTATGCTCTTTCTCATGCACCACTCATTCCAGTCACACATATTAAACAGTTTTGGAACACTGTTAGTTCCTCAACAGTTAATAGAGTGACTACATTGACTTCTATTGTTCGTGGGAGACCTTGGGTGGTTACTGAGGCTTTGGTACGCCAAGCCTTGCATCTTGATGATGTTGATGGTATAGCCACCCTTCCCATCAATGAAATAGAACACGGGCTAAGGGCTTTGGGATATCCTTTTCCTGATGAAGGTACCTTAAACAAGTATCATAAACAGGAATTTCCCCCAGCCTGGAAGTACCTCATACATGTCCTCCTTTAATGCTTGAGTCCCAAATGCACTGCACACAATGAGATCAATAGATCTATTGCAAGTGCTATTGTGTGCATTGCAACAGGGCAAAAATTTAATTATTCTAAAATGATTTTTGAGGGCATGTGTAAAAATAAGGGGAACAAAATGACTTTATCTTATCCCTGATTTTTACAAATGGTTTTTGATGTTCAAGGATATTGCACAAGGGATCATAATGATTTTTATAAGATCCCTGAGCAAAAGAAAGCTATTCTTATGAAGATGAACTCACCACCCCATCGTGACCTACCCTTAACCCAAGCTATGCTTGCTGTTATTGCAGCAGCACAACCCCAACCAGACCCCCAACCCCAAATTGACCCTCAACCACAACTTGACCCAATACCTGAACCCATACCTTCACCTGAACATATGCAACTTGACCAAGATCTCTTCAATGCTGACACATTAAATGTTGGCGTTGATGTGCCTATTTCCAATGTTGACACACAACCTTCACAAACCCAAACACCCCTTAATCAACCCACATCCACCCATTCTTCCACACCATCTTCCACACCCCCTGAATATAGGTTGATGAAACGCCAAAGGACTACTGGAGTGTTCTCCTCTGGTTGTCCTAGCCATGTAGCAGAGAGAACCACCACCACAAGTGTGGTTGGTGACCTGGATGAGGCTGGGACTATTGGTTCTGGCTTAGATGCTGGCCAAGGCAGTCCCACCATCATTAAGTCCTCATCCATGCCCAATGAATCTGACTTGGGAGGTCAAATCCCCATTTTAGAAGAGGGCAGACTGGAACCAATGTCTCTTATGGAATTGACGGCAGTCTGGATGAGCATGCAAAAGCAAAATGCAGACATATTACAAGTTGTCAGCTCAAAAGGCCTTGAACTCAAGCAATTGAGGGAGAGGATTGTTATTTTGGAGAGTGCTAGTGCCAGGAGGGGTATGGAGGAATCTTCCAAAGGGGAGGAAGATCCAATAAATCTGAGTGATAAGGGCAGGCATGATGGTCAATCCTTGGATGTTGCTGAGGCCCTTACAACTTTGAAGAAACAAACAGGTTTTGATACTTCCTTAGTCTCTCCTACCAACTTGTATTTATCTTTTACAGCTATGTTGAGAGAGGTTACAAAAGGCGCTGAGGCAAGATATTTGGGCATTGACAAGGAGAATTTGGACGCTGACAGAAATATTTTGGGCGTTGATAGAACAAAATTGGGCGTTGACAGACCTGCACATGAGGGTGATGTATCCCAGTCATCATCCATCATCAAGGAGGTTTCTTCACAGGTATCACCATCTACCTTACCAACCATTGCACCATCAGATAAGGGTAAGGGTATAATGGTAGAAGAGATTGTTCCAAAGGATGCAGCTCAAGTTGAGTTTGATAGAAGATTAGGTGCACAAATCATGGAACATGATAAAAAGGAGGTGAAAGAGTCACCATTTGTTGTGATTTCAGAAGAAGGAAGTGATGGAGCTAGCTCAGACTCAAGTGTGATGATTATAGAACCAGAAAGACTTGAGTATGGAGAAGAGTTGGCCAAGGAGAAATTGAGAGAATTGAAATTATAGGTTGACTTTGACATGCCAGAGGTGGTTCAAATGTACAATGCTTGGGAAGAAATATGTATGGAGAATCCACACTTGACCACTTCAGATCAAATATGGGGTTTGGAAATTCTCCTCAGAGTTCAGAAAGATTGCCAGGTAATTTTGAAACACAAGGCAAGTAATATTCTCTCATAATTGAAAAGGGATAGAAGGGAGCTATACTGCATGTTGCTCAGATGTCATGGAGTAGGATGGACTTATCAAAAGTTGAAGACATTGACATTTGATGAGTTGGAATGCAAGGCTTATCCCATTTGGGTGAGAGTGTAGGAAGCAAACACTCTCAGACTTCTTTCTGATGAAAGAAAGGAAGAACTTGCAGAAGAAATGGAGCTCAAGAAAGCTATGTTTGTTCCCAGGCCAGTGAAGAAGGGATTTTCTCTTGAGTTTCCCAAAGATATGGATCCACTATATCCAAGTGAAGCTATCATAAGAAAGAGCCTCAAGCTCTCACCATTAGAAGCTTCAGATATGGTGCAAGTGTTACCATTAGATTCCAGGAACCCAATTGTGAGCTATGAAGAAGATGAATGTGGGTTTTGGAAGATTGGCAGATATGGCAAAGAGGTACACACTTTTACCACTCTCATATCTTTGTTTGCAAGTTGTGATAGAGAAGACTTGGTGGACCTTTGGAGGTTTTTGGAGACCAAGTATGAGGCTGAAGCACCAACTTCAGCTAATGGAATAAAATTGTGGTCCACATTCAAAAGAATGTGTGGACCAAAAGACGAGGATCCTGCTATTTAGAAGGATCTTGAAGATGACCTCAGTGGTCTTCAATGGAGGTTATATTCAGCTGCTGGTGTTTACCATTTGAGTTCTACAAAGTTTGCTGAGTATCTACTTGTGGATGGTCAGTATTTCATATCCAAGGCTATTTTGGAGAAGATGAAGGACACTCAGCTGGAAATAGATTATTCAAGTGACGTGGCAAAAGATTTGATCAAATTTATTCATTACCAATATAAGAAGGTTTGTAAGATTCCTCCTAGTCCTTAATGCTTATTCAAAAACTTGATCATAAGAGTGGATATCAAGTTTAGGGGAGGATTGTTGGGAATAAATTAAGGCCAGATCACTTGAGCGCTGACAAGAGTAAAACAAGCATTGACAAGAACAAAACAAGCGCTGACAGCTCAAGCGTTGACAAGATAAAGTCAAGCGTTGATACATTGAAGACAAGCACTGATGGAAAGATATATTTTACGCGTTTATTGTATTCTAGATTACTTCTAGTAAAGATAGGAACAACAATGTATTTTCTATATTTATCTTTACCTAGAATAGCCGATACGTAGATTATTGTACAAGGCTTCTTATGTCTATAAAAGAAGACCTTTAGGTTAATGTTTCATATATGTTTTCATTCGTAAACTACTTTCATTGTAAGCAAGTTTGATATTATTAATCAAAGTGAAAGTTTGTTTATATCATTGTGTGTTCTTGTTTAAGTGTTAAATTCCGCATAACACTTAAATTCATAAGCATATACAAAGGTTTCTCTAAGTGTATTACTTGATCTAATCTCTTATACATAAAGCTAAATCGATCTAAGTTTGGGATCAACAAGTGGTATCAGAGCTTGTTGAGGAACTTTTGATCTTATAGAACACAAGAACCCTAAAAATCACCAAAACCATAATTTTCTCAAAAACCCTAACAACATCATGTCTGAAGCAATAACCTCCTCCTCCTCATCTTTACCAAACATCAAGATTCCTATGCTTGATGCAACCAACTTGGATTTGTGGAAATTCAACTTTGAGCAATATCTGGGAATCTATGACTACACACTCTGCGAGGTTATTGAATATGGAAACACATTCAATAAAGCCCAAAAGATTGCTAATGTTATTGCTCAAAGATCAGCTGTTGCTGGATGTTCTGAAGAGGATAAGAGAGAAAAACCTGGAGATGGTATAGCTTTGGCTGCTGATGACATAGCAAAGAAAAGGGTCGACATGAAAGCCCTAAATATTCTGAAAGTCTCTTTGGGACAAGAGAACTAGCATAAATATAGAGGCTATGCATCTGCTAAAACCCTTTGGGAAGCTCTTGAAGTTGCATATGGTGGTAATGCAGACACTAAGGAAGAAAAGAAAAAGCAACTCATGCATGATTATGCTGTCTTCAAAGCTCAACCCAATGAGAAACTGAGTAGTGTGAGAAGCAGATTGCTTGACATTACAAGCAAGTTGTCCTTCATGGGGACACAAGTTGGTGATGTTGACATTAATGCTACCTTTCTTAAAAGTCTTGGTGAGGCATGGAAGATTGAGGCAAGATCTATTCTTGCCAACAATACTTACAAGAGTTCCTCGTTTGATGACATCTACAACAAACTAAGGCTGTTGGAAGATGAAACTCTTTTAGAGCATGGAAGCAAGTCTACCAACAGTAACATGGCCTTATTCTCTCATAGTGATGGTCAATTCAATCAGAAGGACTCTTACAGGCATCCAGTTACTGGATCATCATATGTCAGCGCTGGAACAAGTTCTGTCAACGTCTCCTATTCCGACGCTGACACATTCAAGAGTGACTCCCCAATGTTGGGAATAAATTAAGGCCAGATCACTTGAGCGCTGACAAGAGAAAACAAGCGTTGACAAGAACAAAACAAGCGCTGACAGCTCAAGCGTTGACAAGATAAAGTCAAGCGTTGACACATTGAAGACAAGCACTGATGGAAAGATATACTCTACGCGTTTATTCTATTCTAGATTACTTCTAGTAAAGATAGGAACAACAATGTATTTTCTATATTTATCTTTACCTAGAATAGCTGATATGTAGATTATTGTACAAGGCTTCTTATGTCTATAAAAGAAGACCTTTTGGTTAATGTTTCATATAAGTTTTCATTTGTAAACTACTTTCATTGTAAGCAAGTTTGATATTATTAATCAAAGTGAAAGTTTGTTTATATCATTGTGTGTTCTTGTTTAAGTGTTAAATTCCGCATAACACTTAAATTCATAAGCATATACAAAGGTTTCTCTAAGTGTATTACTTGATCTAATCTCGTATACATAAAGCTAAATCGATCTAAGTTTGGGATCAACACCCAAGAGTTAAACCTGCTGGTTTAGATTTGGATACTGTATGTGCCTATATTGCTTCTTTGCCCAATGGTTCAGTGATTACATATGAGGACCTTGAGCAGATAAGTGATGAGCACTTGGAAGAGATGGACATCAAGTGGAACATGGCTCTTGCTAGTATAAGAGCAAATAGGTGGAACAGAAGGTTTAAGAAGAAGATGACCTTCAATGCAAAAGACACAGCTGGATTTGATAAATCCAAAGTTGAATGCTACAACTGTCATCGTATGGGGCACTTCATGAGGGAATGCAGATCTCCTAGAAGATCTGATGCTGGTAAACCCTCAAGTGAGGTTGTTAAAGCTCAAGATTCCAAAGCCATGGTTGCAGTTCAAGGAATTGATGGTATGGGATGGGATTGGAGATATCTGGCTAAGAATGTTGAAGAGGATAAAGCTTTGATTGATGAGGTTGAAGAAGAAGAGTATGTTAAATATGCTCTCATGGCACACTCCTCCTCTTCATCTGATAATGAGGTATACAATGATGCTTTTTATAGTAAAGGTTGTAGGTTAAACACTGAGAAACTTAACAAAGAAGTGTTAAGATTAATGAGTGATGTGAGTACCGAAAAGTGCAAATTGTCTAATTACCAAGTAGCCCTCACTCAAACTGAGAAAATCGTTTCTGAATACAAGAAAATGGAATTTGACTTAAAAGATAAAATAAATATCTTAAAACATGAGTTAGAGGCTAGTATGGATATTAGAAACATCATGGAAAGGGTTAATGGTGAGTTACAGGCTAAATTAGATGAGGCCATTAAGAATAAAGATAATGTTGGTCTTAAAATTCAAAGATTTGATAGAGCCACTCAAACCCTAGGAGACTGTGTGGGTAAACAAAGGGATCCTAAGGACATGACTAGGATTAGGATGAATGATTACTCTTTGGTTCCACCACCAGTTGGTGACTTCTATCGTGTCCAACAAAAGGACTTATCTTGGACTGGTTTGCCAGAATTCCAAGAGGAGGAATTCATTCCTCCACCAAGAGTTGTCACTCCAGTTGAAGAGTACCAACAAAAGTTGACTGATCTGAATGAATGGAAGAAAGCTAACCCTACTTTGTTTGTTAAGGGTGGCTTACTATGTGAAAGTCCCAATGAGTCAACTCCCATTAAGGTTACAAACCCAGTCACTGGTAAAGCTGTTGACCTAGGCTCAAACACTGATAGAAAACCTAGCATTAAATATGCAGAGATGTATAGGAATACTAGGTCTCCCAAGAGCCAAGTTAGCAATAATGGAACAGGCTTCTTCTCTTCTAGACCTAAGGTTATGTCTAGAAAAGCTTGTTACACTTGTGGTAGCTTTTCACACTTGGCATACAAGTGTGTCAACACTCCCAAAGCCAGTGCTGACAGAAACAAAGTCAACGTTGTTAGGAAGTCAAACGTTGTCAGACCCAAACCTTGTGTGCAGAAAAGTCCACAAGTGATTAGACCTGCCCCATTCTTTACTAGAGGGTATAACACTCATGGACAAAGACCATTTCAAAAGACAAACACCTGGTCTAATAGGCAATGGGTTTTTGTAGCAAACCCTAGGTTCAACGCTGACAAGGGTAATTTCAGCGTTGATAAGACTAATTCCAACGCTGACAGAAACGTGACCAGACCTAAATATTTGCAACCACAAGTTAAGAGGTCTAAAGCTTCTTCAAGCTTAACATGGAGACCCAAGAAATATCAAAACCCTAATGATAATGGAATTTCAATGACCTGAAAAAGATATAAGGTACAAGCTTGGGAGATTCCACTTCTTCAACAAATAGGTTATATTTGTTTTTCTTCATTCGTAATCTACAATTAGAGTCTACATGGTTCGTGATTCATTTACATGCACCACTCAAGGGGAAGAGTTTATTAGTTGTTTATCTTTAGAAGACCCCTATTGGATGTGACAAAAAGGGGAAGAAATACATGCTACACTTGAGGGAAAGCAATTTGAAGATCATGTACAACTTACAAGAGATACACATAGAGTTTTGCCACTATCAACTAGGGGAAGATTGTTGGGTCAAAAAGTTGATGTGGCAGAAACTCAAAAATGAAGAAAACATGAAGATATTGTCTAAGCGTTGTCAAGAGCAATTTAGGCGTTGACAAGAACAAACTAAGCGTTTTTGGCTCAAGAATTGTCACATGCAATTTAAGAGTTGATAGAAATGTAGACAAAAAGCTTATGGAAGCTTCTATTTAGATAAACATGCAAGATATATTCTGCATAAGTTTATTTAAATTGAAGATTTACTTGTTTATTTGTTATTATCTCTTGTAAACCCTAATCCTTACACTATAAAAGGAACCAAGGGTCTTAGGTTTTAATAATCATTCATATTCACAATGTAAACCTAAAGCGTGTGTCGACTAGACGTGTGATTCAATGTATACACGTCTAGTGATTGTTTGTTATTAATATAATGAACAATCCAATTGTTTTTAATTCATGTTCTTGTGCCCTAAACACCTTGTTAATGTATCATGTTCTAATTCCGCTTTGATTATCTAATCATATGAACATGGTGCATTCCTAGTAGCTTCAAAGATCCGGAAACTAAGGTTTCCACAATGAAGACTTTCTGAATATCCATGATTTATCCTTTTGATGTTCTAACCTTAGGTTATTAGCACACTTCATAAACGGCTATTAATTTATTGGTTACACCCTTTCCATGCTAGATTAGGCATTCGACTACGTCTCTAGTATGGGGGTGTTTGCACCCCTAGACTCGAAACATTGAGGACAATGTTTAACTTTAGTATGGGGGGGTGAATAGATACTTGCCTTGCCAAATCTTCACGCTTTCCAAAGTTTAGCTTTTTGTTTATCGTTTTTAGTGCAAAATAAGGCTAAAAATGGCCAAATTTTAACATTTTTCTCATGTTTTATAAGTGTTTGAAGACACGAATGTAGGTTTTCCGATGGAGAGAATAAGAGTAATTTTTGACTCGATCGTGCGTGTTGAGCACTTAGCTTTGATTCCTTAACTACACATTAGGCTAAGTCTCTTAAATGAGGACGAGAAATGATAGAGTTAATTATAAGTTACTATGCTAAACGTAGAGTATTCGTATTCTTTCAAAAACTCATGTGTTCTCGTTGTTTGCTTATTCTCCCTTCGCATGTAAATATTTTTGCTTAATAAATATTGACTTAGCGGTTTAGTTAGGATTGTTTGGTTTCTAGTCTTTTCTAGTAGCTTCCGTGTAATTAAATTGGGAAGACATTAAGGTATCGTCAGCGTCACGGTTTTGAAGTATTGGCACCCGAATAATCTCAAGCTTCACCCAATAATAAGATTTCAAGTGCTCACCTAAATCTAGCAAACAAATTGAAGCCCCACAAAGCCGAAAAATCTATGCAAAATTGAAAGTGAATCAAGCCTTAATCTTCGAAGCTTTAAAGATCCAAAATTCGCCTTAGCGTGAGGATATACGTCTTTGGCTAATAAAACCACCGATGAGGCGGATAATAAAAGGCAAGGCAAGACCGAAGTCATAATAAAAGCTTCATGGCGAAGTTGAATAAAAGATGGAGGTAAACCAAAGATAATAAGGCCCTTCCGTTAGGGGGCGTATAAAAGTCTTGGTAATAAGTCTCATGTTCAAAAGCGTTATAAAACCGTGTTTATCGATTCTTCTTGTCAACTTAATTTTTTGACATCGTTGTCTATTAGGAGGGGTTATTGATTTGATGGTCTTAGTTACACCGTTAGGACTCTATTTTTAGACCTAAATCTCTATCATCGCATAAGTCAACAATGTATCCTCGTGAACATTCAAGACAAAATAAAATATAAGAGATACAACTTAGGAATAATGGGAGGATAAGTACGTGATTAGGGCATATGAATAGTGTTAGCATTACTAACTTATAATGACAATGATCTCGTTGCACGCTTGGCATGGAATTGAGGTGAAAATCGAGGACGATGAAATTATTTCTAATGAAGCATTCACGTGTTCTTATTCTATGAACCTAAAAGTCCCATTTTGCGATGAAAATCATACATTATGTCTAAAACACAAGTAGTAGCAATAGTAGTAGTGTAGCTAGTTTATCGTTCAAATAAAGTAAATAAAAATGAATTTTGGAGATGCTAAGATACTTTATTCTAGCATTGCGTGAGGGCACGGCAATGGTTTAGTATGGGGGAGTGATGAGACTGCTTTTATACATAGTCTCATCGTCCAAAACGGGCTTTAAATGTATTAAATATCATCAAAATACCCAAATATATGCTTGTGTTTGTTGATTGTGTATTTTAGGTACGGATATTGAGAAAATGACAAAAGATCACAAGAATCATGCAAAAACGAACACGGGAAACGAAGCCGCACAATGAACCGGACCCAAATCTGGAATTTCCAAAAATGACCTTGAATAATTGAAGAATGTCAAGAATGATCCCTCAACTATTGAAGACTTGTCACTTTAGGCCCTTGTAAATCTCAAATATTACAAGTGGGTCCTTAAAGTTTCAAGATATTGCTTATTCAGCCCTTGAAGAATGCCATAATTACAAAAGAGGTCCTTGGTGAAAGTTTACAAACTTAACATGCCAAAATTGACAAGTTAATGAAAGTTGAAAACAAAGGAAAAGTGGTTTGTTGTTGTTTATTATAAGTTGAACAAAACAAGAGACTTGGGGGGCCATTTTGGCCAGACACCACAATTACCCACAACCCATTTACCCCAAACGGATTAAACCACCCTTAAACACCCCATAAACCCTAATCTACCCAGTTTCAATCTTCTTTAATTCAAGGGGTTTTTACCTAATTATTTCTAGATTGTTAATTAGTGTCTTCGTCACCAATACCCAACTCACCAAACACTCCCATGTGAACCCATGGACCCCCCTTGTACCTCCCCTGCACCACCTTTGAAGAAAAATACATAATTTTGCCAGTAGATCAACGAATGTGATAAATTTCTTGTTCCCAAGGGTTTCTTGAATGGCTAAGATCACTCCAAGCCAGCTAGCCATCACTCTCATCACGTGAAGACCTCAAGACAAAATTCAAACTCGTTTTGACCAAGGGCAGCATTGGAAATTCGTCTACCAGGGTTTTATGATTCTAGATTGTTCTGTAGCCACTATATAAGGCATATAGGGTTTTCATTTTGCTTTGTTCCTTGTTTTCTCCTTTGGATCACAACCTTGTAAATCCGTTTTTATTATGAATGAAAAATGGTTAAGAGTTTGGTGATGAGAAACAAAGTGCCAATTTACTTACATTGTTTGAAGTTTCATTGATTTTGATTGTTATTTTACTTTGCTTCAAAAGGTTTTCAGGTTTTCTGAATTTTCAAAATTTTCAGTGAAGAAAAAGTCAGTTTTTTAATATTTCTGCTTTATTTTTAAAAGCTATAAGCTATAGATTGACTTGTCAATAAGTCAATCCTATAAGCCTATAAGCTCTTGTACCATGTTATCCTTGTTCTTGGTTGTCTGTTTTTGGCAGGTTCAAAACAAGGACAAATATCATCATCATCTTCATTTCAAACAACAAAGAAAAAAATCTGCACAAGCCCGGGCTTGTTTGGAGGTGACTTTTCAGTCACTGTTGGGCCTGGATGTAGGTCCAACAAGGTAACCTCCTTGTACCTTGTTTGAGTTTTCAGAAATTGTGAAAGTTGTGATTTATGTGTTTTTGTATGAAAATTGTTCTTATGTGTTGAATCTGGTTGGTTTATGCATGTTTGATGTTTGAATGCATATTAGAGGGGATTAGGATCAGATTTGTGTAGTTTAGAATAGGGTTGCTTTGCTAATTTTTGATTTTCAGAAACTAAAGGGGTGTTTGGGATTAGGGATTTAAGGGGGTCAAAGTTTTATAAATATGTTAAAAGTCACTCACACTCATTCTCTTTGGTTATTTGGTTATAGTGTATGGTTCTTTGTAGTTTTGTGTGTTCAAATCACAAGTTTGCATGCTAAAAAATGGTATTCACTAGCTAAAATCAGTAATCCAGTTTTCTGCCTATTTTGTGAGAATTTGTTCATCATATCTTGGTGACTGTTAGATTATAGGCCTATCTAGGGTTGCTAATCAGTTTTATGTCATTTGGTTGATTGTTGTGCAAGTTTTGAGGGTTTAAAATTCGATTTTGTGCAAGTTACATCAGCAAATACTCTCAGACACCATATAGGCTTAATCAGAAACATTTTGTGCTCATTGTGTGGATTTTTGTGAAGGAACTTGCTTGTTTATGTGTTGTTATTGACTCTCTATACTCAACTGAGTATAGGGGTGCCTTGTTGTCCAAAGAAATCCATTCTACAAGCTTTCCTAAGCTCAAAAGGTCAACTGACCAATATTTGCACTAGCAGTTGGAAAACAGTTTCCCCTGCTAATACACAAGTTAGTACTGCTAAGCTAGCAGACAAAACCAGCAAAGTGTCACTATCAGATTCACCATTTTTTGTCTTTTGTGGACTAAAATTGGATTTAGGACTTGAAACTAGTTCCATTATTTTTCTAATTTAATTTATGATTTTTCTGTTTAATTAAAAATTTTATTACTGTTCATTTACTATTTTTTACATTTAATAGCTATTTTTAATACTTTTTATTATTTCTGTTTTTGGCATTTAGTGCCAAAAATCATTATTTTTCAGTTTAAACATTTTTCATAGATTAAGAAAAACATTTTAAGATTTTTAGTAAAAAAAAAAGTTTTTACTGTTCACTTTTTATTTATTTTTTTTGAATTAATTTAGTTTAATTAGGGTTTTTATTATAATCAGTTTTGTCTTTTAGTGAAGAATTTTACATTTTTCAAACTTTTTCATTTTTCTACTGTTCATTAGAGTAATTTAGGATTTTTAAAATCGTCCAATTAATTTTGGCATTATTTTATTATTTTTTATAATTATTTTAGTTTAAAAATAGTTTTAAGTGTTTTAAAAAATAGAAAAATAGTTTTTAAAATTTAATAAAAATACTTTTTAGTCTTTAGATAATATAAGTAAGTTATTT
Organism: Glebionis coronaria; assembly: GCA_025667525.1. Taxonomy (NCBI): domain Eukaryota; kingdom Viridiplantae; phylum Streptophyta; class Magnoliopsida; order Asterales; family Asteraceae; genus Glebionis; species Glebionis coronaria. The sequence goes on from CM046876.1 coordinate 182,958,929, forward strand.
GTTCAATAAAATAATATTTTGGACATTTTGATTAATTATATTTAATTTTAGGGCTTTAATTAGCATTTAAAATTGAATATTTAATTAATAAAAGGTTTTAAAATATTTTTATTGGATTTTTATTCTTATTTATATTATTTTAGACTTCTTTTTAGCTTTTAATTAATTATAAGGTTTAAAATTTTTAATTTTGTAGTTTTTACGGTTTTACGTGATCGACTTTTTCGTCTTAGTTTAATCCGTCGTCGTAACCGTCATTCTCTTCTAATCTCATTTCTATTTTTCTTTCTCAAGAGTATAATCACAAAGATAATCCATTTCATTACACACATAACACACTAGCCTCCTTGAGAACGAACTCACTTAGGGTCATTTACACACGGTTTTCCTAAATCGTCGTGCTTACCCTATATTTTGGACTTGTTTCCTTAAACAAGTGCTAATTTACAACAATCAGTACATTATCCATAGTCATGGTATATATTATTTCTATTTAGTTCATAAAACCGAAGCTTAACAATCATTGTAAGTTCCTCTAGTGATTATTTAGCCTAATACTCAAGTATTAACAAATGTAAGTGAGTCAAGGTACTCGGGAAGGGGATTGTCAATCCCGATGGACCTACCCACAACAATCGCGCTTAGCACAAAGCATACGGGACAATTAACGGTTCATGATCAAGAGAGGAAACTTAAGGGTATAGATTTCAAGAAATAATATCAATGAATTCATTTGGTAGCATACAGTTCTAGATAGCATATAGTTTAAAGATTGTGTTCCAACATGGTAATCTCACCCCGCATTTTGAAACAATGAACAAGTAGTAAAAGGGGCTATGAACTCACCTTAGCTATAAGGTGAAATCAACACGGAACTTGAGGGCTCAGTAGTAACAAGGGAAAATCAAGCAACTTTAAGTCATCTGATACATACGGTAACGGGACGCGAAAGTTTTGAAGATATGAAAATATATGTTTAGTAAATACTTGGAATTTAAATTAGTACATAAACCATGTCAAGACACGCAAGAAAAAACATGCAAATGACACTTCTAGACACCTCTAAAAGTTTACTTTTACTAGACAATTCTCTCGATAAAAACCTGCCGGCACATATCAAATGTACGGGTTGTTGTACCTTACTTAGACACGTTAAAAGTTTATGAAACGACTTGAGGAACTCACATACTATCTATAGAAAGTCTTCTAAAAATCTCGTCAAAAGTTTATACTTCTAAGACCACCTGCCCGACACAACTTAGAATTACAAAATCCGGACAGATTTACGCCTTCGACTCGTAAAACCATTTTGACCATTCTAAACAATACCATTTACTAAATAGTCACTTGAGTTTGAAAATAGACTCACAACCGTAGGTTTAGAGCCCAAGAGAAGCCTTTGACTATTTTTAAAACTCATTCTATAGTCCCCTAGTTTCGATTCAAATATCGACAATAATTTCGGATTGTGCCGATACTCGTCTCCCGGTACACGAATAATCATACTCTCATAACTTCCTCCTCGTTTTTAGTTATGTAAAATTCATGATTTTACCATGATTTAATGTAATGAACTTTCACCCAATAATCCTAGAACATATACTCATGTGTTATGTTTCTATAAGTTGTGTGTGAACTTGTCTATTATGTACTTATACTTTTACATCCATACTTGTTGTAATAAGTTTCATAACTTAAACTTTGTATTTAGAACTAGGGGAAACAAGTAATAAAATGTATATTAAATATTTTAAGTATTCAACACTTAACTAAAATTTGAAAAACATGCTACGCATACTATATGTACCCGTGTATGTATGTGTGTATGCATACCAAACATGTTTAAACCATCTTGGACTAGCCCAAGACTATACTCCTTATGTGCTAGCCCAACATAAGCCTAAGCCAAAGCCCATTACCCCTTTGGCTAGCTAGACATGACACACATGCATATGTGGAAGAAGAAGGGTTGTCTTGGTTTTGGAAAAGCCAACACATGGCACAATGGTTATTACCAAGGCAATCATGCCTTTTGCCTTCACCCTTCTCTCTCCCCTTTTAGCCGAAAAACACACACATACATTCTCATTCTCTCATGCAACTTAAATCTCATTCTCTCTTCATCTTTCTCTCTCAAATGATTCGGCTTTAAGCCACAAACATCCAAAGTGGTTCATTAAATCCACTAGATCCTTGTCCCATCTTAACTACTAATCATTTAGTAACATCATCACCCTTGGAATCATTCTACCAAGCCCTAGCCGAACCTTAAAGGTCACGACTTAGTTTGTATTTAGTGTTTTCTTCATCATCTAGATTAGATCTCTATTCTCCTTGTTCATCTAGATCTTCCTTGGTAACTTTTAAGCAAGAAATGTATACTCCTTATGCTTTTTCATTTTTACTTGCATGCATCATCATTCATCAATAAACACATGTATATAACTTGTTAAAATCAAGATTTGATAAGGAGCATGACCATAAAGGTCACGACATATATTTGAGCACCATTAGTCATGGTTAAAAATCTTTTTAATAAAGAAACCTATGACTAGTACTCTATGTTTTAACTTGATTTAAAATCATATGAATCATTTTGTGAATATAAATAAAGTCGTGGGTTACAAGCCTCAATTTTGGGATTTGGGTTAACTAATAATCATAGATCTCATAAGTGAATTTGTGTAACTTAAAAATCATGAAAGACCATTACCTTAAAGGTCACGACATAAATGAGTGATGTATCTATGATTTATGTACTAAGTTTTAAATGGTGGAATATGTGTTATTACATGTGTAATGGACTTCTAAAAATATCTAAAACATTATATATATATATATATATATATATATATATATATATATATATATATATATATATATATATATATATATATATATATATATATATATATATATATATATATATATATATATATATACATATATATATATATATATATACATATATATATATATACATACATATATATATATATATATATATATATATATATATATATATATATATATATATATATATATATATATATATATATATATATATATATATATATATATATATATATATATATATATATATATATATATATATATATATATATATATATATATATATATATATATATATATATATATATATATATATATATATATATATATATATATATGTATATATATATATATATGTATATATATATATATATATATATATATATATATATATATATATATGGTCGTGGGTTATTTATAGCCTTAAATGGGTTTTAGATGTACATGCATGCTTATATAAGACCTAGATCTAATGATAAGAGTTTAACTTAACATGATAAGTATAAAACAAGCTTATAAATCTTATGGAAACATTGGGAGAAAACAATATAGCCGTGAGCTATATATTGTTTTCTTGGAATTGTGGTAACCTTCGAAACATGCAAGAAACCTAGATAATCATGTTGTATTTTTATAAATATTTACAAGACATAAAACTAGCTAAAATGTTCATCTTGGAAACACCAAGATTTAAAATTATAGCCGTGGGCTATATGTATGTGTGTATGGACTTGTGACTTGATTTCTTGTTTTGTACATAGCTAGATCTTATTTTAGGGACACTTATAAGTACATGCAACTTTAAAATAAGTTTTGACTCATCTTATTAAGCTATGATTAATTATAGCCATGAGTTATAAGCTCATATTAGGGCTTATGACTTGCTTGCAACCTTGAAACACATCTAGATCTCATTTGGTAGATCACATAAAATAAACTATAAGTTTTATTCTTTTATTAATATTTAAAACTAAATATGGATAAGCTAATGATAAGCTTATAAGAAAATCCTAGATTAATACTTACATAAAATGAAAAGTAGTATTAATGGACTAACTAAGCCCATGCAATATTAGCCCAATACTTAATGGACCCAATAAGCACATTTAGTAAATCTTAGTATCCTAATGGACTTATATACTTAAACCCATTTAAATAATTAATGGACTTAAAATGTATTTAAGCCAATAATTGTTTTAAAGGCCCATTTAACAAGTTAGTGGACTTAAAATATATTTAGGCCCACTAAATGATCCATTAGATATCTTAGCCCATTTAATGAACCCATATAATGTTTTAATTGTTTAAATAAATTTTTTTATAATAAAATATAACTTATAAAACTTTTGGACTAAAATAACAATTTATGAAACTTAAGGACTAAAACCATGACTTATGAACTTGTTTTGATATGTTAGTAAACACAAGGACTGAAAAGGTAATTACCCGAAAGTCTAGGGTTTAATAAATACCATTCGTGGCATATTAAACACTAGGGACCATTTTGGAAAGTTTCTAAAAGTTGTTTTGTCATTTTATAACCCTAGGGACCATTTTGGTAATAATCCGAAACTTAAAGAAGCCCTAGGGGCTGTTTTGTCATTTTATGAAAGTTATAAAACCTAAATATAACTAGGGGGACTAAATCTGCCATAAGCCGAAACTTTAACAAGCCCTAGGTACCAAATGTGTAAAAATCCGAAAGTTATACTTTGTTTAAAATATGGAGGGACTAGTTTTGCCATGTACTAAAACTTTAACAAGCCTTAACCCTAATTCTATTTTAAATTTAGTAAAACTTAATGAAAACCTAAACCATAAGGATTAATGTATAAATTCTTAAACTTGTAATTAATAAATTATTTTATAAAATGTTAAATAATTTATGGGAACTTTTAAGTTAAATAAAATATTTTATTTTATTTTTCCAAAATAAAATATTTATATTTTTGCTTTATGAAATAAATTGTATAGACAATATGGATATGTATTACTAATACATTAACTCATATACTTTTAGGAAATAAAATTATATGAACGTTAAATAAATTGAATACTAATATTATAAGTAGAACACCTTATGTTTACTTAAAATACGAAACTTAATTTTTAAGTTTAAATTATTATTACTAATACATGTACTACGAACGTAAACTAATATATTAAGTATAACATTTTTATGTTTACCTTAATTATAAAACTTATTAGTATGTTTAAATGGATGATTATAATACATGAAATACGAACGTAAACTAATATTTTAAGTAGAACATTTTTATGTTTACTTAATTATGAAACTTAATAGTAAGTTTAAATGGATGATTATAATACATGAACTGCGAACGTGAACTAATATTTTAAGTGGAACATTTTTGTGTTTACTTAACTATGAAACTTATACAGATAAGTTTAAATGGATATTGTTAATACTTGTACTATGGTTATTTAGATAAATGCCGTAGCATAAATGAACTGACTAAAAATCTGTATAAGCATACACATATGTTCTTTGTACTATCTATTAAGACTGTACTATTTGATTAGGCTTAACTTTTGGCGTGAGCATTATTTAGATATTCGTGTTATACAGCTATTGCCAACTCCTAGGTGAGTTTACAGCCTCATATAAACTATTGATAAACTTTTCCTCTACGGGGGAGAAAACACGCAACTATTTTTCAATGGACATAACGGAATTGCATAAACCTGACTATTATAGAAACTGTTAAATTATTGTAAATCGCCCGAATGTTATAAATAGATCTATTAAGGATTGACCATCCCCATCTGGGTGAGTCATGCTCACTTTGCCTTGGCCGGGACAACAGATGTATACCATGTTGGAACTGGGTTTGGGTGTCTTTTTGTAAGACACTACGTCCTCATCTGTTGAGGATTATGGAAGGTTAAGCTTCAGTTTCGAGTAATAGCAAATGTAATATACTTTTTAGTAAGAATGCTTTGTGCATTGTTACTTCTATGATTAATGTATGTCCAAACTAATTAATGTAAAACCTGTAAATTCACCAACTTTATGTTAACCCTCTAAGCATGTTTAACTCAGGGAAATGAAGTTAGTACGTGGTGTGTGCATGGACTCAAGCGTCTATGTAATCTGCATTGTAGGAATCGTCAAGGGTTCTATTTGGGGAAAATGAACAATCTACTTACGTCATGTTAAAGATAATTTTTATTAATTTGTATAACAACCATGTAATCTATTTTGAATAATCCTTTATCTTATGCTCTATGAACTTTGTGCTATCGATCCACCCTTGTGACATCTCCGTTGATAATTTCGCATATTTTGACCCTACCCGGGGTGTCACAAGTTAGAAGCTCTATATTATATCAAATTGAAGGTATCGAAAATCTCTACAACACTATCTGATTAGTTTAACAATAAACCAAGTTTAAAATAACCAAAACAAGCCTTAACTTACTTCCTAAAATTACCACTTTAAAAATCATAACAAACCACTTTTTCAACACAAATATTTCATTTTTCTACTACTACTAACACCTTAATAACAATCCCTAATAACCTTAACCCTTGCATGCATAAAAAAAATCAAAAATAAAAAACTTTATCTTTTTAACATCAAAACATTATTATCTAGCCATGATCATCACATATATGATGATCAAGAATCATCCCAACCATAAAATCATAAAAACATGAGAAGTGGTTGCATGTGTAAGATTTTTACATATTTGGAATCACCTTTCAATTCTAATATAGGGTCTTAAATTATTTTTGTATAAATCAAAGTAGATGATGACGATTTAGGGGTGTTTTGTGTGGTAGATCACGACAAGGGGGAGGGAGAAAGGTGGTGATGTTGTTTTTTTATAAATGAATGTATGTATGTGTTAAGTGGGAAAAAATGTATATATATAGTGCTAGGTAGATAGGGGTTAAACTTGTCACTTTTGAAACCATTGGACTAAAAAGTAAATACTTTGTTAAAAAGCGGGAAATGACTATTAGTCAATTTCAAAAATATTTATGGGACTCGGGTTTTGTAAAAATACTTCTCAAAAGTTAAAACGCACTCAAAATATGATAATATAGACTCCCGGCTCGACTTAACGCGTCGTTAAAAGAAAACATCGAAAACATCGAACATTGAAACAATCGAAAGTAAAATCTAAAATAGATATATTTAACACTGTGCCTGTTATCGGTCTAGACTTAATACAATGTAAAGAATAACATCTTTAGGTCGAAATATTTAGCCCTCAGTTCTCGTTCCGTTAATTTAAGTAAACTATTGTAAAAATGCACGCGAGTGCTTTTAAATCAAAATATTTGATTTAAATAAATATGGAAATATAAAATAAAAATAATTTTATAATTTCGAATAAGTATTAACAATGATTAAAATAATGTATAAGAGTAAAATAATTACCAGGAAAATAAGAGATCTCGCAATCTACCCCCTAAAGGAACTCTGGTCCGTTTGAGTTTAACTAGAGATGGAAGAAGAAGACGAGAACAAATGGGGATACTTAGCCTTAAACTGATATTCTCTTTCCAAAGTAAACTCATCACCTCAACGTTAATCCCAACGAACCTTAACGATAGGAATCCAACTACGTTTCAGATTCTTGACGTGGCGATCCACAATCTCTATCGGTTTTTAATGAAGTACATTTTCTCGTCCACCTTATTTCTTTTAACGGTATTTGAACATCTGATTCGGCTAAACATTCCTAAGGTTGGAAACATGGAATACATCATGAACACAACTTAACTCCTGAGGTAACTTCAGTCGATAAGCTACCGAACAAACACGCTCAATGATCGCGAATGGTCCTACAAAATGTGGTGCAAGTTTTCCTCTTTTACCGAACCTCACAACAACTTTCCATGGAGATACACGTAATAGCACACGATCTCCGACTTGAAACTCATGAGGTCTACGTCTTTTGTCTGCGTAACTCTTTTGACGACTTCTAGCAGTTTTGAGTCTTTCCCTAATCTGTACAATCTTGTCTATAGTTTCTAAGACTAATTCAGGCCCTATCAGTTGACTTTCACCTACTTCATTCCATATCACTGGTGATCTACATTTACGTTCGTATAAAGCCTCAAATGGCGAACACTTGACACTTTTATGATAACTGTTATTGTAGGAGAATTCGACTAAAGGTATAAGAGTGTCCCAGCTACCACCAAAATCCATAACACATGCTCGTTGCATGTCTTCCAAAGTTTGAATAGTGCGTTCACTCTGTCCATCCGTCTCGGGTGATATGATGTACTCATTAATACTTGCGCACCCAACGCCTTTTGAAGTGCTTTCTAGAAATGAGACACAAAACGACCATCCCTATCAGAAATAATCGATACCGGTATTCCATGTTTTGCAAAAATCTCATTGATATAAATTCGATCCAACCTATCAGTTTTATAATCCTTAGGAATAGGAAGAAAATGAGCATATTTGGTTAATCTATCAACAATAACCCATATTGCATCAAAACCACCACTGCTTCTTAGCAGCTTTGTAACTAAGTCCATTGTAATCCTTTCCCATTTCCATTCAGGGACTTCTGGTTGTTGTAAAAGACCTGAAGGTTTTTGATGTACTACTTTAACCTTTAACAAGTCAGACACTTGTTAACGCACTCTGCTATATCTTTCTTCATATCTGGCCACCAATAAATATCCCTGAAATTGTACTACATCTTATCTGCACCAGGGTGAATCGAATATCTTGAAGCATGTGCTTCATCCATTATTACCTTTCTTAATCCTCCAACTAATGGTATCCATATCCTTCGAACGAAGTAAATTGTTCCATCCTCTTTCCTTTCAAATTGAGAATCTAATCCTCGCAGCAATTCAGCTAGAGCCTTAAATTCCTTTACAGCTTCCTTCTATGCTTCTAAAATCTTAATCTTGAGGCAAGATTTAATAGTTATACTCATATCACGCACTCTCCTAGGTTTAAGTCTTTCCTTTCGACTTAGGGCATCTGCCACAACATTAGCCTTTCCCGGATGATACTTAATTTCACATTCATAGTGACTAAGGAGTTCTAACTGATATGAGTAAAAATACTCATATCATTTGTTTAATAAAACGGTTTAGAAATAAATAAAATGCATGAATATAGCCTTGTATTTGCATCGTTTTCTTATTTCATGTGTGTAGGTACCAAGATCACAAGAATCGACAAAACCGACACGAGTTTGAAGATTTCATCAAAAGCCAAAGACAGGATCGTTATCAAAAGTTTTGAGGTCTAATGGGTCCCACTTGAGCCTAATGGGCCTGAAAGCCCATTAATAATGTTATGAAGTTACTTTGGTAAATTTACTTGAAAGTCCAAATAAAGTCCAAGAAGGAAAAAATAAAGAGAGTGAAAGACGGGTCAAAGCCCAAAAAGAAAGAAGGGGATGAAGTTTATTTATCTTTTGGTCAAAAGTCGGTCCAAAAGCCCAAAAGAAAAAGATTAGACGGATGAAAGTTTATAAACTTTTTGGTCAAACGTTTCGGTCAAATAAAGAAATAAATATAAAAAATGAGAGAAAGACGATTTGGGGAAAAGCTCATCCTTGTTTCCAGGATGAACCCTAGTTCTTCCTCAGGCCAAATTGAAGGGCCAAATTGAAGGGCCAAATTGAAGGGCCAAATTGAGCGATTTTGAAGCACACGAGTTGATTCAGAGAAAGGAGGAAGAAAAGGTGTGTGATATTACAAAGATACCAAGTACTATGCTCCAACGTAGAAATTCGTTTCGTTACTCCCTGACTCCTATTGGTTGATTCACTGCTATCCTGACCAAGAACTAATCACCTCCTGACACCTCAGCTCCAAACTAGCACACTTTTTGCCAAGCTGGCAATCGGTGTGAGGGTGAGTGATTATCAACCGTAAGATCAAAACAAACAATAGAGAGAAGGTCGAGATGCTCATCTCACGGCTTAAATTGATTCATCACCAACAAACCCCAACCCTCACCTCAGCTATAAAACCCCCTTCCTTTTCTTTGTATCGGTATCCCTTTCTTTCTTAATGTTATAATGGTAGATTTTAGTTAGAAAATTGTATTTTTCCTTTTTATAAATATTGTAATGTTTTATTTGATTTAATAAAATTCGATTCTCCTTTTCATTATCTTTTATTCTCACGTTTGGTTATTTAATAATAATGCTTGCAATTTAAATCTATAAATATCATTATAATTGAGTATTGCTCGTTTAAGCTAAATCTATAGCTTATATGGTTAATTGAGTTAGAATAAGGGAAACATGTTTATTCCCACTGAATAAACATTAAAATTAAGCTGCTGGTTCGAAATATTGTTCGTGGCTCAAAGGCGTTCAGATTGAAGATGATTCTAAGTTATCTTAGCGCTAGACTTCATCGTCAACGGATTATATTCGATTGATATGGTTAAGCACCATTTAATTTTTCTACATTTTTTAGTGTAAAATCGTTAGCTAGCTGATTGTTGTGTTATTACTGTGTTTACTTGTTACTAGCTACTGTTTATTTTGCATATATTATTATGGTTGTTATGTCGTTAGAGTAATTGATCAGCTTTTAATCATAGTTAGATTCTCGACACATAACTTTCTCAATGGATATTCTGTTAATCTGCTTATAAGTGAATGTATTAGATGTTAAAAGGTTTATTTTGAATTCTCTCAAGAGGTGAATCTGGTGAATAGCTGTTTTTATATAAAGAATTTGGTAGTAGGAATTGAACCAGAGATCTTTGATGCTAGCGTTGTGGATGTGGATTTTATATGACTGAATGTTGTGTTGTTGCTATAAGATGTTTGTATACTAGTTGCTCGCATTACTCCATTTGGTTTTTAGGAATGGGTAGTTAGATCATGGCAGCCTAGTAGTTGATGTTTTAGGATTGAGGTTTTGAAAATTGGATCCATGTAGATTTTTAAATAGGATTCATTCTGCGTAAAATGGATATAGAGCACTATGAGTCACTTGCTGATGTTTATTTTGATGCAGTAGTAGCATACCTTTATTCGAGATTTGTTGTCATAACTGTCGTTGTAAGAGCATTCTGTCTAGTTTTCATTATCTACCAATAATTAGTTTTCACTATCAAGCCTTGTTGAGTACTTGCTTGCAAACTGAACTTTAGCCTTGTTTCCACTACGTTCGTATGTGATGCATGTTTTGATTACTGTCCTAGATTTATTAAGATTGCTGATGCATTTATTGATTGTAGTTAAGTCTGATTGTAGCAGTAGTTTTGTTAGGTTGCGTTAGTTGATTTGCGTTGTGAAATTTCATTAGTAGCTGATTTCTTAACTTTTGTTTGACTGAATTTAACTTTGAGTATTAGTTGTAGTTTAATTTACTTTTACTCTAGCATTGTTTTATTTTTGTTTATTTGTCGAATCCTCTTTTGCTGCTGAATTGTCTGTTTATTGTCGTGATGTGTGATCAGACCTCGAATTGGGGTGTTTGGTTATGAATATCTTTATTTTAATCGTTATCTGCTGATTTACAAAGTGATATCAGATTATAAACTCTGTAATCTAATAAAAAAATTAATATCAAAAAGTTGTCAGCCACAGTTCTCGAACTCGTGACCTCTCGTTTTATACCTCTTGTACCCAACCAATTGATCTAGTTGCTCTTTTTGTTTATTACTTGCATTCAGATATTTAAATAATCTAGTCAGACCTTTTAATTTAACTTCTTTTCAGCAGGGTTTTACTATTAACTATACACGTTTTATTAACTTTAAATTTTCGTCTAAAACCTTTTCTTATCAGTTAAAATAAAAAAAATAAGATAAAATAAATAAATTAAAAAAATTCGTCTTGTAGCTTAATTTTTAACGATTCATGCACTTTTATATAAATTGTAGGATTTGTAGATAAAAACCGAAATCATTCAAGTTAATTGTCCAAATCAAAACGAAAGTCTCAAATCACAATTTCTTCGTGTACAACGAACCGGGATCACTCTCGTGTTTAATTAATTCGTCTTCAGTTAGTTTTAGATTATTACTTTTTCCTAAAGGTAATTTTCTACTACTTGCTCTATAACATATTACATTAAAATACACCGACATGTTTCCCACACATCAAAAATTTTGCCGCCGCTGCCGGGGAAATTGTGTACGATTCTTTCGCGGAGATTGTCGATCGTTGATTTAAAGACCCTTTCCATCCTTAGAATGTTTTGTTATTTTCTATATAAATAATATAAATATCGATTTTCGTGTTTTTTGTTGCTAATATATTGTATTACGTAGAACAATAAATTTACCTATCTCCATAAACGTTAAAACGCAACTTTAATTGGGATTTCATCACCTAATTATAGTATTCGAATCCAAAACAAAGAAAAAAGGCAAAATAGATAAATACTAATATAATGTTTGAACTCGATTTATACAAACTATAAGGTGGGTATAAGGCGACGAGCTATAAAATGCCGTCTAAGGAAAAAGGTTTTTAAGTGCTTTGTGCCACCTCGTTTCCTCGCTTGCTTGTACGGATATTGAGAGGGACGACCGATTATTGGTTTGCCACCTCAAGTAGTAATATACCATATTTTTGTCATTATTTACATATTGAACCTCGAGACGTTTAGGTTTTCACCTACGTTTCAAAGTCGAACGAGGGTAGTTTACTTCCATAGTAAATACTCTCACTCCTTGTTTTTATCAATCTTTGATTGATTTGTGAAAAAATAACAAAAATAATCTTCTTCTAATCTATATTCTTTTCTTCATCCCTCTAAATTCTCGTCATTTTGGTTTATGTAATTACGTTCTAATCGACTTTTAATTAATCACGATTGACTTGAAAACATTCCTCGTGGGAATAGAAATCGTCAACAACGAGTAGTGGAACCCGAGCTTCCAACTATTGTTGTTAATATGGCCGATAACCGAAAAATGGAGGAATTGCTTTGTGCACCCACCGAAGGGTACGGTGAAGCAATCGTTGTTCCGGCTATTTTGGCGGATCATTATGAGATTAAGACGGGTCTTTTATCACTCATTCCTACCGACCAATTTCGAGGCAATGAGACGGATAGCCCGCATTCTCACATTCGAAATTTTCTTCGTATAACCTCGACTCTCAAGTTTAGAGATGTGCCGAATGACGCGATTAAGCTTATGCTTTTTCCCTACTCGCTCGAGGGAAACGCTAAGCGTTGGTATGAAAAGGAACCACCGGGTTCGATTTTGACATGGGACGATCTAGTATCTAAGTTCATGAATTACTTCTTTCCACCATAAAAAACAGCTCATTTTAAGAATGAAATAACTAGGTTTGAACAAAAGTGCATGAATCGTTTGGAGATGCTTGGGAAAGGTTTAAGGATTTGTTGAGACAATGTACACACCACGGTTTCACGGAGTTACACCAAATTAATACTTTTTATAATGGACTTAATATGGTTGAACAGATTTCTTTAAACGTCGCCGCGGGTGGTAATCTTTTAAGAACAACTCCGAGAGACAAGTTGTAAAACCCGCATGCTTTTACCATGAATAGTACCCTTAGAAAACATACGTACATATTAAAACTTTCCTTTTATAGCATGAACACGTGTCACGATTAGTAATTACAGAAGTTATGTACGTATTATTATTATGACAAGTATTAAGTACTTGTTAGTACACGATAATTATTATCAATAATAATTATAATCACGAACATGAAATCATGAACGTAAAAATAACGAACACGTAACTACGTACTTAATTAATATTATACGATTTATATCGTTATGTACAAGTATTTAAAACACGAACATTAAATAATAACGTAAAATGTAAACACGAACACATAAACACGTAATAAAATAGACACGAGAAAGGTTTCGGGTTTCCCTTTGTGGGCCCTACAAGCTGCGGCACAAGAGAAGAGAGGGGCCCAACCCATGATTTGTTTTATTAAAAATAATAAAAAGGGAAACTAGACATTTGCATAGTTTTCACAAAATTGCAAAAACCCTAATCTCTTGTCTCTCTCTCTTGGTCGGCAGCAACAACACCACAAGGAGGTGTTTGATTTTATTTTTGTTCAAGAAATTCAAGGGTGTGTTCGTGTAATCGTTCTCCATTCATTCCACGTGTTTGGTAATCCGTAAACCCTTTTGTTTTTTCTCTTTTATTTAATTAATTGAAACATGAACTTGAATTACCTAAAAACATGGATAAAACATGTCATGGGATCAAGGGGTAAAGATTAAGGGTTGTTTCGGGTTGTTTGTTTCGGCCGACACACAAACCGAGAGCCCCATGGCTCTCGGCGTGTTCTTGTCACGACCACCAACCGAGATCTAGATCTCGGTGGTGTTGGTGTTCGGTAGACAGCAGGGACAAGGAACCCCGACTTGCGTAGGGGGTCTGATGTGTGTGGATGTGTATAGTGATAATTAGATTACGTTATAGGTTAAATTAGAAAATTACCTTTAGGAAAAAGTAATAGTCTAATAATAACAATGACGAATTCAATTAAACACGTGAGTGAGTCGAGTTCGTTGTACACGAAGATCTTATGAATTTGAGACGTTTTGCTTTGATTTGGACAATCGATTTGAATTGGTTTTCGGTTTATAAACTATAATTAAAATCTACGAATATTGAACTATTTAAGATTAACCTAAAGTGCATGAATCGTAAACCCCGCCTATTTTAAAATCTAAAACACAATTAATTACTTAAAATTAAACACTATTAAAAATTAAGCTAATTCAAAATTTATAAAGCTAAATCTATTTATTAAAAATAACTTTTAATCTATTTAAAAAAAATCTAATTACACTTTTTTTAAAACTAATTAAACTTTATTAAAATTACTTTTTAAACTAATCTATTTAAAAGTTATATTTATTTAAATCTAGAGTTATAAAAATTAAACTAATTAAAATTTAAACTAATTAAAATATTTAAATAAAAACATTTTTATTTTTTTTATTTTATTTATTATTTATCTAAAACTTAAAAAGATTAATTAAACTTTAATTGAAAACAAAAAAGAAAATATTTAGAAACGAATGTAGAGTAATTAAATCTTACTAAATGAAAATCTGATGAAATCTAAATACACTATATTAATTTAACAAAGGAGAATAAAATCAAAAAGGCCTATAGCCCAGATGGCTATCACCCTATGCCTGTGACCAGGAGGTCACAGGTTCGAACCTTGTGATGAACATATTTTTTTATGGAATTAATTTCTTTGACAGATTATTCAGAAATAAGAGTCTTAGGGAAGACATATGTGATAGCTTATTATGAAAAGCTGTGAGGACGACAGCTTATTGTGCTTATCAGTTAATTGAACTGATAAGCAATACTTGAACAACGTAGCATAATATCACAAACAAACAACTAGAGATAATAACTCAGCTTACAAACGACATATATCAGCTAGAGTATAAAATCAGTAACTACTAAATTTGAAACAGATTATAAAACAAGCAAATCCAAATACAAAACTAAATCAAGATCAAATAATTCAAATACTCAAAACTCACAGCAATTAGATTATATCCAAAATTAACTCAAGACAGATCAAAGCTAGCAGCTATCAAACTCAGATTATCACAACAATCTAACCCATTAAGCTAAACAAAGCATTTAGGAAATACAAGTTTTATCAGATTCAAAATATTTATCAAATAGCATTCAATAAAACATTGGAGCAGTAACTTGAACTATTTAACCCGCATTCAAATCAGTAATCCCAAACTATCATGTAAAATCAACTCTCCAGGTCCAAGTAATTCAGAAACTATATATCAATCCTAAAATAACATAAATCAGGCCAATTCAAACACATACGAAACACACAATTCAGTTCGTTAAGCAGACTTGACCATTTAAACAGAAACTTTCAGCAGATTCGAAATAGTCTCATGATCATGAAAATCTAACACAATAACATCTCATAAATTTCAGCATAACATCTCAGTTAACCAAATCATACAAGCAGTAAAATAAAACAGTTTAATCTAATTAAATGAAAAATTAAAAGTAGAGTGCACCTTTTTGAAGAATCCGTTGAGATGTAGGTTTGCGCTGAGCAATCTAGATGAACCTAAAACGAAACCACCATCGTCATTCGAACAACACCACGAACAACGCACATCATCATGCAGATTAACGAACCATATAATATCTCTTTCCACAAATCACATTCGAACCAATATTTTAATTCATCCAGTAGGGATAAATTTTATCCAAACTTAAACTTTAAGAATTAATTATATAAAAATAGTAATAAGATTAATTCGCATAACAGTTCTTAAAAGAAAAATTATATTATCGAGACACGATGGAAAAGAAACATTGATATTTTATTAATTTCCA
Organism: Glebionis coronaria; assembly: GCA_025667525.1. NCBI lineage: Eukaryota > Viridiplantae > Streptophyta > Magnoliopsida > Asterales > Asteraceae > Glebionis > Glebionis coronaria. The sequence goes on from CM046876.1 coordinate 182,975,113, forward strand.
ACAAGATTACAAGATTTAAAAGAAAAGAAATACAAATTCCTTCTAAAACTATTTCTACAGCATAATTTTAAAGTAAAAAGAAGGATGAAATTACACAAGAAATTGGGGGTTTTTATAGCCTCCCCAATGGCTTGTTGGTGCGAATATTCGGATCTTCAATGGATATTCCTTCTTTATTTGTAGCCCTTGATCTTCAATTCTTTATTCTCTCTCCTGTTGGATGGCTGTGATGATTCCAAATAGCACACGGATTGCCAACATGGCATCCGTGTGCTAGTTGTGCTACTTTAAGAGCTCCTGATTGGTTGAATTGGGGATATGAGGTGTCTTGTCCTATAGGAAAACGCCACGTAGCCTCCCTTCCTCACACTTTCTCTTCCTTAAACCAAGGGGGTTTTAAGCCCCTTGATGTGAATTAATTAAATATAACAAAAGCCCTATGTAAAACTTGATTTTTCATTAGGCTAGGTTTAGGAACAGTAACGTTTTTTTACTGGTTTGTGAAAAATTTAATGGGGAAGAAGAAGGACATAGATAACATCGAAATATTTTAATAAGTGTGAAAGTCGGTGAGAGAATAAACAAAACGAGTGGAAGTGTGTGAATAGGGTCGGTAGGATTTATTTAATGGAGAAAGTGATGTGTGGGTGAGACAATAAACGTGTAGGTGGGTGTAACGTGTTTAATACACGTTTGAAAAGTTAATACTTCTCAAAATAGCAAACCCTAAAGCCCATCATCACATGAATTCGTTTTCTTCCTTTTATTTCAGTTTGGGCCTAGCCCAATGTAACCCTATATTCGTCCCATTTGCAATTTGGGCTTATTGGACTTGCAAAGCAGAAACTTTTATTAACTTGAAAATCTAAATGGGCTTTTGAGCCCATTTACCCCATTGTGGGACCCACATGGCCCATTTCCTCGATAAATGATTAAATCCACTCGTGTCGAGCTCGATTTCGGCTTCCTCGATCTTTTTCATCAAACTCGTGTCGATTATTGCCGGTTTTTTTGTGAACTTGGTACCTACACATATGAAAACAAGAAACAAACATTTCCAAAGCATTCTTGATATAAATCATGCAATATTTTATTGTTTTAAGCAACAAATGATATGAGTAAAAACACTCATATCAGAGTCTAATTGAAGACTTTCAACGCTCATGCTATTTGAAAGAGCTTTCAACATGGAGTGGTGTCCTTGTGGTTTATATGGGTCTCGGCAGCAGCAGCCCACCACCGGCACACAACCGGTGGCAGTTGGGGTCAAGCAGGGGATACCGCGAGTAGCAGCGGGTAACCACCGGCAAACAACCGGTGGGAACTCCACTGCTAGCAGCGGCTAGCAGAGAGCAGGGGAAACAAGACCACCGGCTTAGGCCGGTGGCGGCATAACGAAAGCAAGGGAAACTGGCTCAGCCAGTTTGCTACTGTTTTTAGGGGGATTTGGTTCGGATCGGTTCGCGAGTTTTCATGGGTCCGGTTCACGACATGTTTAATTAATAACACGGGTCCGGTTCATGATTATTTTTATAAGTCTAATTAAATTTTACAAGTATATTATTTTACAAGTTAATTAATTTAATTTGACATGGCATATAATTAATTTAATTAAAACATGAACTTAGGTTAATTATTATTTATTTAATAATACATGTTATAACCTAAGTATTTAATTTTTTATTTTAGACTATAATGTTAATAAATTATAAGAAACATGGAATATAATTTATTAATAATCATGACTTAGGTATTTATTAATATAGTATTAATACATGTTTTAACCTAAGTATTTTATACACTTTACTTTAATTAAATCATGCTTATATTTAATTAAATCCTTTAACCTATAGTTTATTCAAATAACATGATATTATTGATAAACTATGATATTAATTTAGCTTAATTCTAAATATGGAACTTTCTAATTCAGGAAACTTACTATTTTTAGAAACTTTCTATTTTTAGAAACTGATATATTTTAAGCGGTTAATCTATTTTTAGAAACTTTCTATTTTTGGAAACTTTCTATTTAGGAAACCTGTTATTTATATAAAGTTACTTATTATTACACAACAAGTATAATAATACAAGAAACACAAGTAATACTTAATCACGATATACATAATACGTGATAAACACACATCATAACGTTAAAATCAGTAAAACAAGACATGAACATATAAAACAAGCTAAGACATGATATAAAACCAGTTACGTACTCAGTAATCAGAATACTTATACACGTATACTATTTATTTAGTATTAGTGAGATCGAAGTAGGACTCTCTTCCGTTCGTCATCTTCGTTCACTGGACTTAAGGTACAGATTTCTCGTCCTTTCAATATGAACATTCTTTCTTTATTAGGATTCCCAGTCTGCAGCCAACTGTTTTCCCAGTATTTGTTTTATGTGTTTGATACTTATGTTAGATTAAGAGCCTAAGCCATATACATGGATGACCAGTGTCACCTAGTTATGGAGGTACCATAACCGTAACACTGGAGGCACTAGTGTTATGACATCCCCACGGCGAAGTGATTGCTCGTGGTGTCCCTTTTCAGTTTTGGCCATTATATTATATTATCATGTGGGGCGTATGGGTGCATCCTAGTTACATGTTTAGCAGTATTATTAGATTGAATGCGATGTGTGCCTTGCATCCTTCACTAGGAGTTGATCCCTCCTACCTAGACTATTTAATTAGAGGCAACCCCTCTAATTACATGACGAGGTATCCCCCTCCAAGTATTCAAGCACGGTAGAACCTCATGACCCATATGGGCTATTTGGCTAATTAAGCATATTTTCATAGAAACATAAGTCTTTTCAAACTATAAAACAAGTTTTATGAACATAAATCCAAATTACTTAGAACTTATGATATTCCGCTGCTATTAGTCATATATGCTTACGTTATTCCATGTCATACTTGTATATCCATGCACTGAGCGTTATGCCCATCCGTTTTCCTTTCATGTTCCCAAACGGCAGGTACTCATGGGCGCTCGTAGACTTTAAGCGTACGTGCATATGGATTGGAAGCTTTTTAGCCTTCTCTACTTTATGCATTTCATCATAAATTTGGATACTTATTTCCATGGACATTGTTTAGTACTTTTCCTTTACATTACTTATGTTTGTGTGTGATGAGCTTATACTTTGGGGTACCGATGTTTCTTTCCGGTATTTCCTTTTATGGTCATGTAATATTTTAAGACATTTTCCTTGTATGCTTTGATGACACGCCATAATCACGTGTGACATTCCATTTACCAAAATGGGGTGTTACAATTATGGTATTAGATACAAGGATTTTATGCATTCATTGTTTTCATGCATTCATGTTATATGTCATTGTCGCAGGTTTATGACTAAGTAATGGTTGGTACAGGACTGGCCCTATTTAGTCGCATGTGATTTTATCGAAACTTTTAACTTTGGGACCGACCCATTGGCGTCCCCTCGCCATGTATTTTGTTTTGGGTGAACTGACCATAGGTGTTCACTCTCGAGCATATAAAAGTTTTCTTAAACTGCATCATGCATTCATGCACTATTTTTCCTGCATAAAATCTTTCTCATGATTTATTGACATAATTTTTTTCATGTATAGATTTTATGTTTTGATCAGTTTAATAATGTATTTTGTTTTATACTGTCAGATGGTTCTCACACGCGAGCAGGAACAACTCAATGCAGCAGTCCAAGCTGCGATGCAAGCTTTGCTTCCTCAGTTGAGGAACGAAATCAGGGCTGAGGTGTAGGCTGCCAACAATCAGCAACCGTACCCAGTTCCTCCTCCTCCTCCTCCAGGAACATTGGTCACATGGCTGGAGAGATTCAACAAGAAACTTCCTCGATCCTTCGAGAGAACTGATACCCCAGTAAAGCTGAAAGCTGGTTGGCTCATATCGAGAAGATATTCGATGCAATGGGCTGACCCCATCTTCAAGTCGAGATTGGCCTGATACAAGTTCGAAGGTGATGTACTGGGATGGTGGAAGGCAGTCAAGCAGTCTGAGGGAGGTGACAATTAGGTGGCTGGTTTGACTTGGGCTCAGTTCAGGGAGTTAGTGATGGGACAGTTCTTCCCTAAGGTTGAGCAAGACAAGCTGAAGAGGGTATACCACGGAATCAAGCAGAGAGTTGGAGAGAACAGCAACGAGTTCATGCAATGCTTTCTTCGTTTGGCTAGTTTTCTTGGCGCAGCAGCAGGTACTGCCGAAGAGCAAGCATACCACTTCCGGTGGGGTCTTCGTACATCGGTCTCCAACAAATTGGTGTGTGCTACCTTCAACACGGTGACACAAGTTGCCAATGCAGCACGTAAGTTGGAGATGCTGTAGGAAAGAGAGGAGTTCGGGGAAGCAGACTGACCCGAGAAGAGGTATTTATTCGTTATTCAGCGGTGACCATTTCGAATTCATTCAGTACTACCCAATATTTATATCTCTCTTTAAACTGCATCTTTCAGGCAGAAGACTGGGGACCGGTCTCAGCCGGCTACTCAGCAACAACCTACTCAGCCCAAGGGCAATGGTCAGACTCAAGATCGTTCTACTACGGATAGGCGTGGCGGTAATGATAATTACCGTAACAACACTGGAAACTCCAATAGCAGCAGGTCCTTACACTTACTCATTTCCTTATGTTACATGTGATAATTCATAATTCTGGCACATTAGCAATCTTCTACCAGGAATCATGGTAACGGGAGGGAACAGAACCAAAGAGGTTCATAGCCTAACCGTCCAGCTATCACTGTGTAATTTTCCAAACAGGCTCCCAGCCAGCAAGGGCACCTGCTGGAGGGTATACTCACCCTCTTTGAACTACTTGTAACCGTAGGCACCCAGGGCCATGTCCCCGCGACAGTGACGCTTGCTTCAAGTGTGGTCTTACTGGTCATTGCATGAAGGACTGCCGCAAGGGCAAGATGGAGGGCACATCTGGACATGCTGGTTCCAAGCCACCTCCTACTAGTGGACGCATTTTCACGACTTCTCGCGACCAGGCCAACAAGTCTTTAGGTACCATCACTGGAATATTGTATATGTATGGTCAAGCTACATGTGTTTTATTTGACACGGGTGCTACTCTCTCGGTCATTTCTACTGCTTATGCTAAGAATCTTAGGATATTCCCTATGCCTTTAGAGGATGTTTTAAACATTTCCACGCCTTTAAGAGACTTTGTACGCATAACCCATGTGTACAAGATCCTTCCCCTAGGGTTTGACAACAAGATTTGTCATGTTGATGCACTTCCATTTGATATATGCGATTTTGATATGATATTAGGCATGGACTGGGTATCCAAACATCACGGCACCATAGAATGCCATAAATATCGGGTCATCCCGTGATGTAAATGCACCAGAGTACATTCACAACGGGTGCGTACCCGGAAGGTCTGTAGATATCATATCGACCTTGCAAGCACGTGCACTACTGTCACATGGTTTTGAGGGCTATCTTGCTACTGTTCATGATTTGGAGGCTGAAGATCCATCTATCCAGAATCATCCGATCGTGTCAGAATTCCCTAACGTGTTTCCATAAGAACTTCCGGGCATACCACCTGCTCGTGAAGTGGAGTTTAATATTGAGCTCGTCCCAGGAGCTGAGCCAATATCCAAGGCTTCTTATCGCATGACTCCTATAGAGCTGAAGGAGTTAAAGGAACAACTTCAGGAACTGTTAGAACGCGGTTTCATTCGACCTAGTGCTTCTCCATGAGGCGCACATGTTCTGTTTATAAAGAAGAAGGACGACAGCATGCGTCTACGCATAGATTATCGTGAGCTTAACAAGATCACCATCAGGAATAGGTATCCGCTGCCACGCATCGAATACTTGTTTGACCAACTCCAAGGGGCTAAACATTTCTCCAAGATTGATCTGAGGTCTGGCTATCATCAGTTACGGGTTAAGGAGCAGGACACCACCAAGAATGCTTTCCGTACATGTTATTGGCGCTACGAGTGTGTAGTCATGCCTTTTGGTCTTACTAATGCTCCAGCAGTCTTCATGGATCTGATGAACCATATCTTCCATGAGTTTCTAGACAAGTTCGTCATTGTCTTCATTGACGACATTCTGATTTTCTCTATGTACAAGGAGGAACACGAAGACCATCTTCGTACAGTACTACAGATCTTTCGCCAGAAGCAGCTGTATGCTAAATTCTCGAAGTGTGAGTTCTGGTTAGACAAGGTGGCGTTCTTAGGTCACATTGTATCAGCAGAAGGAATCACCATGGATCCAGCAAAGGTTGAGGCTATTACCAAGTGGTCAAGGCCAACATCAGCGACTGAAGTTCACAGTTTCCTAGGCCTAGCTGGTTATTACCATAGGTTCGTAGATAACTTTTCTCGTTTAGCACTACCATTGACCAAACTGATGTGGAAAGGGGAGAAATTCGTCTGGACTGAAGAAAGAGAGCAGAGCTTTGAAGACCTAAAGCAGAAGTTAGTATCTGCACCGATTCTTACACTCCCATATGGTACAGGTGGATTTTAAATCTACAGTGATGCTTCAGGTAAGGGACTTGGCTGTGTTCTCATGCAACATGGGAAAGTGATTGCGTACGCTTCACGGCAGCTTAAGCCTTATGAGGAAAATTACCCTACGCATGACTTGGAACTTGCAGCAGTCGTGTTTGCATTGAAGATATGGAGGCACTACTTGTATGGATAATCATGTGACATCTTCACATACCACAAGAGCTTGAAGTACATCTTCACTCAACGTGAACTGAATATGAGACAGAGGAGATTGTTAGAGCTATTGAAGGATTATGACATTAATCTGCAGTATCATCCCGGCAAGGCGAATTCAGCGGCAGATTCATTTAGTTGGAAGTCTGGTATGATAAACGGCATTAAAATTAAGGAGGAAATTATAAGAGACTTAGAGCGACTAGACATCGAGATCATGGTACGTGGACAACACGGTTACTGGGCTAATCTTAGAGTGAAACCTGAGTTACTCTCTAGGATCAAGGAAGCTCAGAAGGATGATGGTGAAATTTGGGCGATCATTCAGAACTTAGAACAGCAGACAGAGTTTCGGTTGGATGATGATGGTATCTTATGGCAGGGCACCAGACTTTGTGTTCCTGATGATCTTGCACTCAGGGAAGCATTGTTAGCTGAAGCTCATAGCTCCTTATTCTCCATTCATCCTGGTTCGACCAAGATGTACCACGACATCAAGCATTACTTTTGGTGGTGTGGTATGAAATCAAATGTTGCTACTTACGTCTCCAAATGTCTTACCTGCCAGTAGGTTAAGATCGAGCATCAGCGGTCTAGTGGGTTACTACAACCGTTAGATATTCTAGAGTGGAAGTGGGACAAGATCACTATGGATTTTGTTACCGGTCTTTCGCAGACAAAGAGTAGGCACGATGCGATTTGGGTTATCGTTGATCGACTTACTAAGTCAGCTCATTTCTTACCGATCAGCAAGGATGATCCGGTCAGTAAAAACGCCGACACTTACAAGAAGGAGATCATGAGACTTCATGGTGCTCCATCCAGTATCGTCTCGGACAGAGATCCTCGTTTTACTTTTCGATTCTGGAAGAGTCTGCAAAAAGATTTTGCGTACAAAACTTAAGCTTAGCACAACTTTTCATCCTCAAACAGACGGGCAATCGGAGCAAACGATTCAGACATTAGAAGACATGTTGAGGTCATGTGCGTTGGAATGGACAGGAGATTGGGAAGATTACATCTGTTTGGTAGAGTTTGCATACAACAATAGTTGGCACGCCGGAATTAAGTCTGCTCCATTCGAGATGTTGTATGGCAGGAAGTGTCGCGCCCCAATCTGTTGGATCAGGTTGGTGAGCGAACACTTGAAGGACCACAAATGATAGAGTTGACCAACGAGAAGGTCGCTGTAGCTAAGCAGAAGTTGTAAGAAGCACGTTCACGTTAGAAGAGTTATGCCGACAAGCATCATAAGGACTTACATTTTAATGTAGGAGATCACATTTTTCTTAAGGTATCGTCGGCACGTGGTGTTAGACGTTTTGGAATCAAAGGGAAGCTCATTCCTCGATTCATCGGACCGTTTGATGTTATCGAGCGAGTCAGTGAAGTATCTTATTGTTTAGCGTTACCTCTACAGCTTTCTCACGTTCATGACGTTTTCCATGTGTTCTTACTCAGAGGATACAAGTATCATCCCTTCACATGGTTCAGTATCCACTAGAACAGATTCGTGAAGATCTTACCTTCATAGAGGAACTCGAACGAGTTCTTGACAGGCAAGAACAAGTCATGAGGAAGAAGACGATTCCATTCGTCAAAATCCATTGGAGGGACCATACCGAGCGGGAAGCCACTTGGGAAACAGAGGAGTTTATCCGGGCTTCTTACCCTCATTTCATATTTTGAATTCAGGTATGTTCGTCTTTCAGTTTAGTTTATCTATAATTCGGGGACGAATTATTCTTTTTAGGGGGGAAGAGTTGTAAAACTTACATTCTTTTACCATGAATAGTAACCTTAGCAAACATACGCACATATTAAAACTTTCCTTTTATAGCATGAACATGTGTCACGATTAGTAATTACAGAAGTTATGTACGTATTATTATTACGACAAGTATTAAGCACGTGTTAGTACACGATAATTATTATCAATAATAATTACAATCACGAACATGAAATCATGAACGTAAAAATCACGAACACGTAACTACGTACTTAATTAATATTATACGATTTATATCGTTATGTACAAGTATTTAAAACACGAACATTAAATAATAACGTAAAACGTAAACACGAACACACGAACACGTAATAAAATAGACACGAGAAAGGTTTCGGGTTTCCCTTTGTAGGCCCTACAAGCCACGGTACAAGAGTAGAGAGGGGCCCAGCCCATGATTTGTTTTATTCAAAATAATAAAAAGGGAAACTAGACATTTACAGAGTTTTCACAAAATTGCAAAAACCCTAATCTCTTGTCTCTCTCTCTTGGCCGACGGCAACAACACCACAAGGAGGTGTTTGATTTGATTTTGGTTCAAGAAATTCAAGGGTTTGTTCGTGTAATCGTTCACCATTCATTCCACGTGTTTGGTAATCCGTGAACCCTTTTGTTTTTTTTCTCTTTTATTTAATTAATTGAAACATGAACTTTAACTAAATAAAAACATGGATAAAACATGTCATGGGATCGAGGGGTAAAAATAAAGGGTTGTTTCAGGTATTTTGTTTCGGCTGACACACAAACCGAGAGCCCCATGGCTCACGTTGTGTTCTTGTCACGACCACCAACCGAGATCTAGATCTCGGTGGTGTTGGTGTTCGGTCGACAGCAGGGACAAGGCACCCTGACTTGCGTTGGGGGTGTCCTTGTAGTTTATATGGGTCTCGGCAATAGCAGCCCACCACCGGCACACAGCCGGTAGCAGTCAAGCAGGGGGAAACCGCACGCAGCAGCAAGTAACCACCGGCACACAGCCGGTGGGAACTCCACTGCTAGCAGCGGCTAGCCGAGAAAAGGGGAAAAAAGACCACCAACTTAAGCCGGTGGCAGCATAACGAAAGCAGGGGCAACCGGCTCAACCGGTTTGCCACTATTTTTAGGGGTGTTTGGTTCGGACCGATTCACGGGTTTTCATGGGTCTGGTTCACGACATGTTTAATTAATAACACGGGTCCGGTTCATGATTATTTTTACAAGTCTAATTAAATTTTACAAGTATATTATTTAACAAGTTAATTAAATTAATTTGACATGGCATATAATTAATTTAATTAAAACATGAACTTAGGTTAATTATTATTTATTTAATAGTACATGTTATAACCTAAGTATTTAATTATTTATTTTAGACTATAGTGTTAATTAATTATTAGAATCATAGAATATAATTTCTTAATAATCATGACTTAGGTTATTATTAATATAGTATTAATACATGTTTTAACCTAAGTATTTTTATACACTTTAATTTAATTAAATCATGCTTATATTTAATTAAATCCTTTAACCTATAGTTTATTTAATTAACTGGATATTATTGATAAACTATACTATAACTACATGACTTATGATATTAATTCAGCTTAATTCTAAATATGGAAACTTTCAAATTCAGGAAACTTAGTATTTTTGGAAACTTTCTATTTTTAGAAACTGATCTATTTTAAGTAGTTAATCTATTTTTGGAAACTTTCTATTTCTAGAAACTTTCTGTTTTGGAAACTTTCTATTTTAGAAAAACTGCTATTTTTAGAAAGTTACTTATTATTACACAACAAGTATAATAATACAAGAAACACAAGTAATACTTAATCAGAATATACATAATACGTGATAAACACAACATAACGTTAAAATCAGTAAAACAAGACATGAACATATAAAACAAGCTAAGGCATGATATAAAACCAGTTACATATACTATTTATGTATCACTAGTGAGATCGAAGTAGGACTCTCTTATGTCCGTCTTCTTCGTTCACTGGACTTAAGGTATGGATTTCCCCTCCTTTCAGTATGAACATTCTTTCCTTATTAGGATTCCCCGTCTATAGCCAACTATTTTCCTAGTATTTGTTTTATATGTTTGATACTTATGTTAGATTAAGAGCCTAAGCCATATACATGCATGACCAGTGTCACCTAGTTATGGAGGTACCATAACCATAACACTGGAGGTACCAGTGTTATGACTTCCCCATGGAAAAGTGATTGCTCGTGGAGTCCCTTTTAAGTTTTGGCCATTATATTATATTATCATGTAGGGCGTATGGGTGCATCCTAGTTACATGTTTAGCAGTATTATCTGAGTGAATACGATGTGTGCCTTGCATCCTTCACTAGGTGTTGATCCCTCCTACCTAGACTATTTAAATAGAAGCAACCCTTCTAATTGCATGACGAGGTATCCCCCTCAAAGTATTCATGCACGGTAGAACCTCATGACCTATATGGTCTATTTGGCTAACTAAACAAATTTTCATAGAAACATATGTCTTTTCAAACTATAAACTAGTTTTATGAACATGAATCAAGATTACTTAGAACTTATGATATTCCGCTGCTATTAGTCGTATGTGCTTACGTTATTCCATGTCATACTTGTATATCTGTGCACTGAGCGTTATGCTCAGCCCTTTTCCTTTCATGTTCCCAAACGGCAGGTACTCAAGGGCGCTCGTAGACTTTAAGCGTACGTGCATATGGATTGGAAGCTTTCTAGCCTTCTCTACTTTATGCATTTTATCATACATTTTGATACTTATTTCCATGGACAGTTTTTAGTCCTTTTCCTTTACAGTACTTATGTTTGTGTGTGATGAGATTATACTTTGAGGTACCGATGTTTGTTTCTGGTATTTCCTTTTATGATCATGTAATGTTTTAAGTCATTTCCTTGTATCTTTGATGACACGCCATAATCACGCGTGACATTCCATTTACTAAAATGGGGTGTTACACGCGTGGGGTATCATTGAGAATAAATCTAGAGTTTAATATTCACGAAACACACCGGTTGTTTCTCATGTGAATTCATCTAATCCCGAGATTGCTAGATTGGACTCTAAGATTGACACGATTTTGAATGAGATTAGGAAGAATCTTCATGGTTCGATTAACGTGGTTGAAAATTTTTGTGTATTATGTGGTGGAGCACATCCGAATTATGCTTGTTCAACCATGGGGTATGATCAAGCTAGTACTTTTGCGGCGACGGGAACTTATGGCCCTAACGGTCAAGCTCCTCGTCAAAACCATGTTGCTCCACCGGGGTTTCCACCGGTTCAAAATAGATACAGCAATGGAAACAATGGGAATAATTTTAACCGTGGTAACCAAGGGAATTTTAATCAAGGAAATGGATTTCATGGCAATCAAAACAATCAAGGTTTTCAAAACAACAATCAAAATGATTTGTCAAGCTATATCAAAACAAATGAGGCGAATTTGAAAGCTTTTCAAAATAATCTTCAACGACAAATGAACACTTTGAAAATCGATTTTCATAATACAATCAAGAGGCAAAATAACAAGATTGAGCTTAATCAAACTCGATTAGAGCAAAACCAAAACCGTAAAGGGAAATCAAGCTAAATTTGTGAACAAAATCCTTTCGATGTTTGAAGCAATAATGAACAAACCCTCCTCTTGTAGGATCTTGTTTTTCTAAGGATTTAGCAAGTATGGATTATCTATTGATATGGATGAAAATGGAGGAAGTTAGAGATAGAAAGAAGAGAGAGAAAGGAGAGAGTTGAAAGGAAAATGGAAATGTGATTAAATGAAAAGTGGTAAGTGAACCAACAACCCCTCCTAACATGCTAGGAGGGGGGTTTATATAGCCCACCCTACATGTGGGCTATATGGGCTATATAGGATCACGAGCCCAATATCATTGGAGTGACCGATCCTTTCTAAATACGTAAAAACGTATTTCCAACAATCTCCCCCAAAGGGAGGTCACTCCAAGTTACAATGTCCTAAATCGTCTATAGCTCGTGATCTATGCTAATAATGATGTGACCGAGACTTTCCTTGGAAAAACGTATTTCCAACAATCTCCCCCAAAGGAAGGTCACACCATTTTACAAAATCTTAAACCTAGCATACTATGCTTGAGTCTTCGATCTTGTTCTTGTGAACATGCTTGATGTGATCTTTGACTTCAGCCTTGAGCATGTTTCCTTGCCTTGATCTTGTGCATTCATCACTTGTGATATTCGCCTCTTCGTGACTTCATGTTCCACATACTTATACCTTTATAATTCTTGAAAGCTTCAGAGTTTGATACAGCGGAAGACTTGACCTTCAGACTTTCTTGAATTTGTTGAAGTACTGAGTGTATGCAGTATAAGCATGTGGGGACGACTTCTTCTTGGATTCCGCAACGCCACCGTCTTCAAATGCCGCAACATAAGTAGACACGAAAGAAATGGCTTTGAACATTTCATTCTAAATCGGTAGCATTTTACCTCCGGTCGGTGAAGACCGTTGGACGATATTAGATATCGTACCCGTGACGGATAGTTTCAATTAAGTAACTTCCTGACAGGATTTCGCGGGTAAACCCGTTCTCTTTATTCGACCGTCCAAAGCTGACTGCGAACATAAAGAGTGAATCAATTTGGATAATAATATCCGCATGATTTGAAGCCGTCAATTCATGTTCCTGGAACAAGTGAAATTCAATTAAGAACCGCACCATCGTTGCTTTCTAGTTGTCACGAGCTTAATTCGTATAGAATCTTGCAAGTTACCTACCAAGTGCTGTTTGAGGTTAACACTAGAAGGATTTCCACTCATCACCGTGAACACAAAGGTATCACTCTGAGTGTTCTGGCAAGATCACTGAGATATTGCGTAGAGGCCTAGAACGTGTTTAAATTCAGTTAAGAATTAAACATCTGTTGCTTTCCAGTTATTACAAGTTTGATTCATAAAGAATCGCACAAGTCACCTACCATGAGCTTTTTGATATTCGCTCAAGAAGGATTTCCATCTTCATTGTAAATACTTTCGTATTACTCGGATGTTCAGGCAAGATCATGAAGATTTTGCGTAGGACTCTTAAGATCTTTCTTACTTTTCACAGTGTATGAAGAAGCAAGGAATTATGAAAGTGTGTCCTAATGAGATATTTAATGATCTCAAATGGCTCTAGACTCGATCGTGCACTTTGGATTTTAGTGATCGGAGGCTGGAGAGGAGTGCCACCTTTTTCAATACCAATTTATTCGGAGTGAATAAATCAATAGATAACGTGTTGTCTCCGTGTGATTAAAACAAATATCTTTTAAGAGATATCTGAGTTAGCTGGGATGGGTTGTGCCTTGCATCACTGGGTCCATGATGTCTATCTTCAATATCAAGAATCATTAAACAATGATCTTAATAGCATATGTATTGACCCGGTTTCTGTCTAAAGTTGTAAGGAGGGCTTCTTTCTTTACACCCTTTATCTTTACAATTCTTTTTCATTCTTCAACCCCTTCAATGCTTACCAATACGTCATAACTAGCACCTTGTTGTGATTGTTCCAGTGCTAACTTAAGTACTTGGTCGGCATTCAGCTACGTTCACAATCTTTCTCCAACTTTCCTAAGGACTACTATTTCTAGCTATGGAATGTCCTTGGGAAGATTCCTCCGGTTTAAGAAGAATCATTGGACTTAACCTATCCTACCATCCTTATGTCACCACAATCTTCATCATCGTGAAATAAATGGGTTTAGGGTAAGTATATGTCACCATGAAAATCCATTTTGATATGCAAATCCATTTTGCTCCCCCTTAACATATGCCACGATATTCGAAAACATTTCGCACATGTCGGGATGAGCTATCACGTTAAGTCAAACCATTTATGATTGATCATATCCCATATTAAATCACATTTTCTCCCCCATATTAAAAATATTAACCCAATCGATGTTTTTAATATCAATTGATTTAATAGCATTTTAAGAAAAATTTGGGAAGAAAAATGCAAATCCAATTATCTTTCATGAATTACACAAGCTCCCCCTCAAATTAATGAGGGTGTACTTGAAACGTAAATTAAATACCTTTTAAACACAAGTGCAAGGTATTTATCACGTGCAAAGATCATATATGATAATGAATTCACAATATTAGCAATTTACGAGGTTGGACCTGAATGATGGAGAACATCATATGAAAGAAGCACATGGTTCTTGTTCACGAATGTTGGTCTTCCTCGTAACTTCTGAAGTTATCTCTTGATTCCATGTGAATGATTGATATCGTTGTTTTAACGCCAATATGTGATCTTGGCACTCTCGGCATCAAGGATTCTGAATGCTGGACAATTGCTCCCCCTCAATTGTTGACCCATGTTCTATTGAAAGAGCTGTAGTCACCGTTTGAGTAGTCGCATCGTCGAGTATGTAGATATCAATAGTAAGTTGCTTCGGATTGTGGAGTTGATAACTTCATATTGTAGAGTCAAAGCTTTCCGGTGAAATGCTTGACTTCAATGTGAAAAGCGGGTTACTATCGGAAATAATAGCAAACCATTTTGAGCATGTTTTAAAAGTTTGAACTTCTGCTCGAACTTTATTTACAACCCCGTGTCATTATTGAATGACATTTCTAGTATCGTAAATATTATCGATTCCAGAAGACATGCTCTTTTTATCAAAACATTTTTGAACACACAATTTTGAAAGATTTAGAAAAACCTTTTGAGAAATTCTCGAAAAATTGTGTTCAAAATTTTGAAAAACAATTACTTGAGCTTAAGATGTTGAATATCTTAAAAGCGAGCTCAAGTCCGAGAAGTTGTGAACTTCCCGTTGTTAAGGATAAGTTACCATCGGCGATAAACTTTCCTTTTATCTGAAGGACGAGTCCTAAGCTGACATTTACTTAGAAGTCGTGTTCATGAGCTTGAAAACTTTGACTGTTTTAACGGAAAGCTCATGACCGAGAAAGGTTAATTTCTCGTTACGAGGAAAAGTTCTCTTATTTAAAAGATACACTTTCCTTTCTGAGCTTAAAACTTCGAATGTTTTAATACAAGCTCATGACCGAGAAATGTTAATTTCTCGTTATGAGGATAAGTTATCATAAAAGATAATCTTTCCTTTATTTGAAGTTCGAGTTACAGTCTGACATTTAACTGTAAGTCATTGTGCATGAGCTTAAAAACCTCGAATGTTTTTAATTTTAGCTCATGCACGAGAAAACTTAATTTCTCGTTGTTAGGATAAGTTTATCATCGGCGATAAACTTTCCTTTCTTTGATGCACGGGTTATCGTCTGATATTTAACGATAAACCATATACACGAGCTTAAAACCTTTGAATGGTTTTAGGATAAGCTCGTGTCCAAGAAAACTTAATTTCTTGTTAAGAGGGTAAGTTATCGTTGCGTAGATAAACTTCCCTGTCTCTGAAGTCCGGGTCGTCGTCTGTCATTTAACGAGGAGCCATTGTGCATGAGCTTAAAAACTTGGAATGTTTTTGATATAAGCTCATGCCCGAGAAAAATTAATTTCTCGTTGTTAGGATAAGTTTACCATCGGTGATAAACTTTCCTTTCTTTGAAGAGCGAGTTATAGTCTGTGATGTGACTATAAGTCCTTGTGCACTGTAAGCTTAACTGGAAATCCCCTGAGACACTTGTTTCTTAGATATCAGCTTCTTTAGCAACCAAACTCTGAGAGTGTCCTTAATTGAATGGTATACAATGATTGGACCGCTTCGTTCTTTTGGAACATCCTCTTTGGTACCTGCATTCTCATTTGGAATTTGCATTCTTTGATATGGGTTAGCGATATCTATCTTAGAAGCAAGTGGGGGTTCACAGTTTTCTTTTCTTGTGCTAGAGGTGACCTGAGGAGATGATTCACTTGTCTTAGCTGGTAAACGTTTCCTTTTATAGAAAACCTTAAGTTCAGGCTTAAGTGATGTATCCTCCTTTTCAATTTCCTCCCTAGTAGTCTTAGTAGAATCAGAGACTATCCTAGTTAAAGGGCACTCGTTTCCTACAATAGTGAAAGTTCTACCAGTGGGGCGCCACATTTTACCAACAGGTTTGATTTTAGCCACCCACTGGGATTTAAGTCTAGCACGGGAGTTCACCTCATTAAGTAGTTTCTTGATACAAGAATCATGATTAGCCGTAAAGACACATTTTCTACATGTTTTACAAGTAGCATATTTAATGTCTGAGTAAGATCTAGAATTCCTGGACGATTGATTGATGCTCCTAGGATTTGACATGCTATGGTTAGCAGTCTTGGGTAATCTAAAAGGCATCTGACTAGGTTTGAAATTCCTATCTCTTACTTGTGTCTTTTGCTTAGCTTCCCTTAGACCAAATGTATGGCGAACGTCATTTGAACTAGTTCGAGACGTATTCTTTGGACTATGTCTAGGGAGACTAGATGCAATCATGTGATTAGGTCTTGCAAAAACTGTTTTAGTCACATTGGGCCTAGATGGTGGAGTGACTGGTCTAGGAAAATGAACCAAATCAACTTGGGAGGCAAACCGCGGTCTCGAGGATTGTGGTGGCTCGGATCTAAATGCAGTAGGTTGTGTGACAGTCGGTTGTCTGACGAACTGATGTGTAGGCGGTTTCCCCAAGATTGATGGTTTTTCAAGCTTAGTGTCCATACTAGGTCCTTTAGTTTTCCTCAAATCGTTTTTCAACGCAGCTATAGCAAAGACCTTTTCCTGTACTTGAGCCTTTAAGGTCTCATTTTCTTTGAACAATTCATCTTGGGATGCCAACTTAGATTCAAGCAACTTAATTTGTTTCAAAAGATTATCCTTTTCAGCTTTAGAATCTAGAACTGTTTGATCCAATTTTCGTTCAAGAACAACGTTTGACTTTTCAAGTTTTTCAAAATATGTTTCAAATTTCTCCGTTTTCTTCGAAAATTCAATTTTGGCATCCTCAAGCTCTTTTGATTGCTGAGCTAAAATCATTTCAAGCTCTTTAATCCTAGAAGCAGAATTGGTTAACGTAGCAGTCATAAAGCACATATCATGATCTTTAGCATTCTGATCATTTTCTCCCTCGGTATGATTCACTTCGGATGAATCAGAAGTGGAATCACCCTTTTTCATCCCATGTTGGTCATAGGTGGGTTCTGAGTTCTCAACATGCTGTAGATCATTGTGAGATTCAGTATTCAATTGTACCTCAACTATTGGCTCTTCGTCATGTATGCTTGAGTCACGTTGGCGTGATGCAATGACGCTGCTATCATCGTTAACCAAGGCGGTCTCCATTGAGTCATCCGTAAGACCATTTTTCTGTTGTGTCATATGCATCGTAGATTCTTGTATACCATTAGGATGCTCTGGTTTAGGTTGTGAATTTGCATAAATCGAAAGTGCAATAGATTTCATGAACTCGAGCAATCTATCCCTAAAGTCTTTAACGTTGATTTGTGTGTCTTCAAGGAATGACTGGCAGATCACTGAAGCTTCAACCTTGGCAGGATCAAATTGAAAGAACCTAGAAAAATGTTGCACTAGAACTTGAAGTAAATGTGAGGATTCAATTTGATTAATGTCTTCTTTGTTGATCTGCTCTCGTAGTTGGTTAAATTTGAGAAGCATTTGGTGGACGAAAATGGTACGATCTTGACCGAAGAGTGTCACAAAACCGCTTCCTGCTTTAAGTAGAGAAATGTTCGACAGATGGGACCGAAGTGGTCGAAATAAAGTCATTCTACTTTCTCTAGCTTTAACTTTCATTTGATGCGATTCTCCCTCTTGAAAAGTCGAATTCAAAGACTCCATTTAATTATGATGAAAAATGATCGTGATTGTAGTTGTTTTCGGAATTTACCAATTCGTGAAGGAACTTCGAAGGATCCGTAAATAAATTTTAAAAATCTACGATTGATGATAAGACTCTTTTCTCGGCTCACAGATTGTTGTCGGCTCTAACGATGATAGATTAAACCGGATACTAATAGGTCCAACTTAAATTCGGCTCATTCCAAAAATAAATCCCGTCACTTTGACTCGTTGTCTTTGTCTTCAAATCCGGCCACAAAAATTTTTAACCCGTCAAAGATATTTCCACTTTGATACTTTCAAAAATACCCGCCTCAACACAATTTACCAAATCCAAATAAATCAATCACAAAATTAACTAAAAGTTAACTTTTGAAGTATTGTTTAAAAAAAAAAAAAAAAAAAAAAAAAAAAAAAAAACGTGGATTCAAAACAATACTACAAATTTTGACATCACCTATTAAGCAAAATCATCATACATGTCCGAAAGTGTGAAAGTTAATAATACTACTGTATCATCATAAACGTGGCATGTTTTCCTACCAATTGTTGGAAAATGTGTAATATTCCCATCAAGGCAACGTGGCCTTGGAACAGACAAAGTGTAGACTTTAACACTCAAGTATTTACTATAATTGCTTTGACTTCACGTGTATTTAACACTCAAGTATAGATTTTTTATTGCCTTGGAACAGAAAAAGTATTAAAGTTTGTCACGTGGCTTTCACTACAATTGCTTTGATTCCTCCGTCTATGTATGAAACGTGTATATCCCACTTGGGAATTTTATAAACAAAAGTTACCCTAGAGATTAGGTAGTCTTGACCCTAAATCAACACACACAACAAAAATAACTCCGCCCCCTGTTAACTATTTCTCTCAAACATTCACCCACCCAATCTGTTGACCACCATCATATCCCAACTTTTTTTTTTAAAAAAAAAGCGCAAGTATTCATGGCTTCAAGATCCGTCCAAGGGTCTCGGGTAGGTACTTTTATAAAAATGGTTTGTGTTTGATAAATCAAAGAAGTTTGTGTCGAGGGTGTGAGTCAAGTGTTGTTGGTTTAGTCTTGGTTTGTAAAAGAGTGAGAAGGTTGGTTTGTCAGTTTGGTGTTCGTGTTGGAGTCGAGTTGGGATTTTCGTGAGTCGAGTGTCGACTAGGCTGTTGAGACGAGATTTTTGGTCTTGGATCGAGTCTTGGTTGTTTCGATGGGTCTAAAGTGGTCTATTTTGGTTTTGTCGAGTCGGTATGAGTTGGTGTTCGAATAAAAAATATTATGAGTCCGGTTGAGATTGAAGTCTTGGTTTTAGTCGAGTCTAAGAATCAGTGTCGAGACTTAAAAATGATTTTGATTCAGTTTATTGTCAGTCTAGAGTCGAGTCCATCGTAATCTTTTTCATTCTATCGCAATATCAACAATACTCACCATCGCAATAGTTATTATTCCATCGTAATGTACAAATTCCATCGCAATACTCAAAACTTACAACCCATCGCAATACTCAAAGTATTTTCATCGGAATGTGTATAAAATTTCGGCAGAGTTTCGACTCACTTGAACCTAAATCCCGTCGCAATCACGATCGGAATAAGGGAATCTGAAACAGTGATCGCAAAGTAGAACCCGAGGGTTATTGCGATCCAAATGTCGAAATATCGGAATAAGGCAGCTTACTTATCGGAATGGGACAAAAAATGAAAGCATCGGAATGTTATACCCTTTTTTTTTTTTTAGATAAACAGGACACAACAAGAAAACCAACAACAACTTTAGCAGGGATAAACAGAAAGTGACAAGTGTTGATTAAAAAAATAAAAAAAAAATTGATACTTTTGAATATAAGAAGTTAAAGCATTTTCCGATTAAAGAACTTACAAACAATAACAAGACCAAAAATTTAAAACTGATACTTTTTATTATCGAGACAAAGAAAAAGATTTAAAAAATAAAAAAAAAACAGAAAACTTTAAACACTAATACAAATGATTAAAGTTTTTGAAAATGGATAAAATTTTTAAAAGATAATAGACGAAGGAAAGAAATATTATAAAAAAAAAATTACCACCAAATCAATAAATAAAACGTGCTAATCCAAAGAATCAACCATGCTCTTGATACCAATTGTAGGATCTTGTTTTTCTAAGGATTTAGCAAGTATGGATTATCTATTGATATGGATGAAAATGGAGGAAGTTAGAGAGAGAAAGAAGAGAGAGAAAGGAGAGAGTTGAAAGGAAAATGGAAATGTGATTAAATGAAAAGTGGTAAGTGAACCAACAACCCCTCCTAACATGCTAGGAGGGGGTTTATATAGCCCACCCTACATGTGGGCTATATGGGCTATATAGGATCACGAGCCCAATATCATTGGAGTGACCGATCCTTTCTAAATACGTAAAAACGTATTTCCAACACCTCTTCTTCGGATGGTTTACCTAGCAATACCATTCCAAACCCGAAGGGTGAGATGAAAGCTATTACCACACGTAGTGGGAAGGCTTTAGACGGAACTTTGCTTCTACAAGTTAGTACCTCTCCGGTGAGGGAAGTGAAGCAAGAACCCGAGGTGGTTAAGGAAAAGGAAATTCCTAATCCACCAAAGGTAGACCATGTGCCTATTACGGAACCAGAGCTTTCGAAGACTAAACCCACACTACCCTACCCTTCGAGACTTAACCAAGAGAAGCTCCGCGAAAGATCCAATGCTCAAATGTCGACATTTATTAAGATGTTAAAGCAACTTCATTTTAATGTTAGTTTCGCGGATGCATTGCTTTATATGCCTAAGTTTGCTTCGACTTTCAAGAAAGTAATTAGCGATAAATGGAAGCTTGAAGAGATTAATCATTCTCTTGATGCTAATTTTTCGGAGGTTCCCACAAGAAAGCTACCTGAAAAGCTTGGAGACCACGGAAGATTTCTTATCCCTTGTGAATTTCCGGAAATGAAAGAATGCTTAGCATTAGCCGATCTTGGCGCTAGCATTAATTTGATACGTCTTTCCGTTTGGAAAAGGTTATCACTTCCCGAGCTCACACCTACTAAAATGACTCTCGGGCTTGCGGATCGATCAACCGCCCTTCCAGTAGGTATAGCCGAGGATGTCTTTGTTAAGGCAGGGAAGCTTCATTTTCCAGCAGATTTTGTAGTTGTGGATTACCCTGAAGATTCACGTGTGCCTTTGATCTTAGGAAGACCATGTTTGGGTAAGACTAGTGCCTTAATTAACATGAAAAGTGGAAAAATGACCTTAAGTTTTGATGATGAGACCGTTACCTTTGATATCGGGCACGTTTCTAAGTATTCTTATGAGCATTTCGGGGAGTCAATCAATCGAGTTGACATGATTGACTTTGCTTGTAAGGAATATTCTCAAGAAGTGCTTGGATTCTCAGCTAATTCCGAAAGTAGCAATCCTTCTTTATTGGGTCCTATTATTTCCCTTTCTTCTCCACCGCTTACTTCATTCGGGGCTAGTGATTCTATCTTGGAGGAGGTTGATGCTTTTCTTAGCACATCAGATTTGCCATCAACATATGGTGAGGATTATCATGATACAGATGGAGATATCAACTAGCTTGAAGCATTTTTGAACGAAGATCCTTTTCAATCACCTCCTATGGAAATTAAATTTATGAACGAAAATGAAACAAAAGAACCTCTCTTGAAGAAGCACCCGAACTTGAGCTTAAGGATCTTCCTAGTCATTTGGAGTATCCTTTTCTTGAGGGAACGGATAAATTACCGGTGATTATTGCTAAAGGGTTCAAAGATAATGAAAAGGAGGGACATATTAAGGTTTTAAAGAAACATAAACGGTCCATTGCATGGAAAATCTCCGACATCAAGGGTATTGACCCAAAATTTTGTACTCATAAAATTTTGATGGAGGAAGATTATAAACCCGCTATTCAAAGCCAAAGAAGGGTTAATCCAAAGATTCATGAAGTGATCAAAAAGGAAGTTATGAAACTTCTAGACGCTGGAATGATCTACCCTATCTCTGATAGCCCATGGGTTAGCCTCGTGCATTGTGTTCCAAAGAAAGGAGGAATGACGGTAGTGACTAATGAGGACAATGAATTGATTCCTACTAGACTCGTGACCGGATGACGTGTTTGTATTGACTATAGTAAGCTTAATGATGCCACTAGGAAGGATCATTTTCCATTACCTTTTATGGATCAAATGTTAGAGAGACTAACGGGAAATGAATTCTTTTTGTTTTTAGATGGATTTTCCGGCTATTTCCAAATTCCTATAGACCCTCGTGATCAAGAAAAAACCACATTCACTTGTCCTTATGGAACATTTGCTTATCGGAGAATGCCTTTTGGATTATGCAATACTCCGAGGACTTTCTAAAGGTGTATGATGGCTATTTTTCATGATATGATTGAGAAAACCATGAAAGTCTTCATGGATGATTTCTTGGTTTTTGGGGAGTCTTTTAATTCATGTCTCTCTAACTTGGAATGAATGTTACAACGTTGAGAGGAAACAAATCTCGTGCTTAACTATGAAAAATGCCATTTCATGTGCAAAGAAGGCATTGTTTTAGGACATAAGATCTCTAAGGCCGGTATTGAGGTAGATAGGGCTAAAATCGACATGATTGCCAAATTGCCTCCACCCACCACTGTTAAGGGAGTTAGGAGTTTTCTCAGCCATGCCGGCTTCTATAGACGCTTTATCCAAGACTTCTCTAAGATAGCTCGGCCTATGACCCATCTTTTGGAAAAAGAGACTCCATTCTTCCTTTCGGATGAGTGCATCACATGCTTAAAAAGAAATTAACCGAATCACCAATTTTAGTTACACCGGATTGGGATCTACCTTTTGAAATAATGTGTGATGCTAGTGATTACGCGGTAGGTGCGGTTTTGGGGCAACGTAAGACCAAACATTTCTTGCCTATACACTATGCAAGTAAGACTATGACAGATGCTCAAACTAAGTATACTACAACGGAAAAGGAATTACTTGTCGTTATATATGCTTTCGAAAAGTTTAGACCATACCTCTTCTTGTCTAAAACCATAGTGTATACGGACCACTCGGCTATAAAATATCTTCTTAATAAACAAGACGCAAAGCCGAGATTGCTCTGGTGGATTTTCCTCCTTCAAGAATTTAACGTCAGAATTCTTGACAAAAAAGGAGCCGAGAATCTCGCGGCCGATCATCTATCTAGACTTAAGAATCCTCACCAAAGCGATCGAGATAACAAGGAAATTAATGAAGCATTTCCTCTCGAGACACTTGGTATGATTGCTTTTCGTGGTGACGATAGTACCCCATGGTTTGCGGACATCGCAAATTACCATGCGGGGAAGTTCGTGATTAAGGGTATGTTGTCCCAATAAAAACGGAAGTTTTTCAAGGACATATCTTACTATTTTTGGGACGACCCCTATTTGTTTCGAGTGTGCACGGATCAAGTGATTCATAGGTGTGTGTTTGGCAAAGAAGCTAAAGATATTCTTAAAGCTTGTCATGAAGGACCCACCAGGGGACATCATGGTGCCAACTCAACCGCGAAAAAAGTCTTTGATGTCGGTTTCTTTTGGCCTTCCATATATCGAGATTCCCAAGACTTGAGCCAGACTTGTGATGCTTGTCAACGTCAAGGAAAGAATTCACAAAGGGATGAAATGCCCCAAAATATAATACAAGTTTGTGAAATCTTTGACGTATGGGGAATTGATTTTATGGGGCCATTTCCATCATCAAAAGGAAATAAGTATATTCTCGTAGCCGTGGACTATTTGTCAAAATGGGTTGAAGCTAAGGCTTTGCTTACTAATGATGCTCGAGTAGTAGTGAAATTTTTAAAACAACTCTTTGCTAGGTTTGGAACTCCACGGGCTAAAATATGTGATCGAGGGACCCATTTTTGTAATGAACAATTCGAAAAAGTTCTAAAGAAATATGGTGTCACTCATCGACTTTCGACAGCTTATCACCCTCAAACGAGTGGTCAAGTGGAGGTTTGAAATCGAGCTCTTAAGCGGATTTTGGAGCGATCTATTGGAAAAAATCACACTTCATGGTCGGATAAATTGGATGATGCATTTTGGGCCTTCCGTACGGCCTATAAGACTCCCATTGTTGTACATCATTTAGGTTGGTCTACGGAAAGGAATGCTACTTGCCAATTGAACTTGAACATAAGGCGTATTGGGCTCTAAAACATTGTAACTTTGATTAAAGGACCGTGGGTGATCATCACAAGGTTCAATTGAATGAACTAAGTGAATTAAGGGATCAAGCTTATGAGAACTCTTTGATCTATAAAGAGAAGACTAAGAGGATTCATGACTCTAAGATCAAAAACCGCATTTTTAATGTTGGTGATCATGTCCTCTTATTCAACTCTAGACTTAAGATTTTTTCAGGCAAGCTTAAGTCCCGTTGGTCCGGACCATTCACCATTTCATAAGTATTCCCCTTATGGCACCGCTGAGCTAGCTCAAAAAGACGGGCCTAACTTTAAGGTGAATGGTCATCGAGTTAAGCACTATTTTGGAGGGGACATACCTACGGAGGTTGTTCCGGATCTCCAAACTTTCCCTAAGGCCCAATGAATGCGGGGACCGAGTCGAGATCATGACTCGGTTACCTAAAATGAGGTGCCTTGAGGAGGATTTCCATACATTCTATCTTCTTTCTATTTTCTAACACTAATAATGCCTTCATCTTTTCAAGCTCGTGCTCGTGTTTTGTTGTGATGTGAATCTTAGGTATGACCCTAATCATAGAAGAATCTCGTGTTCGGTTTTCGCCCGGTCCACTCGAGCTTCCATACTTTGATTGTCATATGGGGAATTCGATATCCTTTGATTTTTATCGACTAACGTTTTATCTTAAAGCATAATTAATAAACGTCTTATAGATTTGCGTACTCTTCCCATGTTAGGACTATTGCATTCGACTCTTTGTGTTCTAGCAAGGGGTGTTACTCTTGAGCTAGGAAACATTGAGGACAATGTTTGGTTTTAGCATGGGGGAGTCCATCGATATAATCACTTGCACTTGCTTTTGTCGTGTTCTTACGTAATCGTTCTTCGTTTTTCTCAAAATTTTAAAAAAATTTAAATTCTTAGTGCAATTTTGTGTTTATTAATAAAGAAAATAAGTGTTTTTGACACAAATGTAGGCTTTCCATTGGAGAAAATAAGAATAGTTTTTGACTCGATCGGTTTTTACCTTAGCTCATTCTTTAACATTCTTAAATCAAATTTTGCTAGACTTTTATATAGGGAACTTTAAAATGCGAAAGTCTTAACTCGAAAGGGTTTAAGAACAAGAACTTTTCGCAAGTTCCTATAATTGATCCTAGAAAGTCATATATCATGGGAACTTTAAAATGCAAATTCTAAACTTGAAAAAGTCCAAGAAGATGCAAGATCCTATAGATGACTTGAAAACCCAAAACTTCGATTTAATATAGTCTAATTTAGACTTGCAAGGCTAAGTATCCATTAGTCTCACATCTTTGAGATTTTGAGGCTAAGTCTTCCTTATATAAGTTTTGTGTGTGGCTCTTTCTCCTCGTATTTATTTTCCACGCTTGAATATTTAATTTTTTAATAAATGAAGTTTTTAGCGGTTTGGGTTCAATATCTAAGCTCTTAACTTCTTCTTTTTCTTTCCTTGTAATTAAAGTAAGAACACATTGAGGGTGTCAGCGTCATGGACTTTTTGATCATAGGATTGCAGAATTTGGCTTACTATATGTATCATAAACAAAGAAGATTAAATAAAAACATGTTCTCTATGAGCCTTCGGGTGGGAGTCATGTAGCACTAGCCTTGTCATTAGATCCTTAGGGTGTATGGCATGGTGAAGTGTTTAATAAAAATTGCTTCATCATTATTTCAATGAGCCTGAGGGTGTGAAGTGATGATAAATGTCAATTCCCTTGTTATGGTCCAAGGAGCCTTAGGGTGTGGATCAAAGATAAGGAGCACTTTTACATCTTAAAGAGCCTCAAGGTATATGATGTAAATGTTGCTAACTCCATTATAAAGTCAAATCCACTTTGGAGGAATAATTGTTGCTTAATTAGTCCTAATAGCCAAATTTCGGATCCGGGAATTCATTCCTAAAATCGTGTTAAGTTATCCTTGATGTGGGCTTTCTTTAGTGACAACGGTTTTTGAGGATGAGGTTAGGTTCTAAGTGTTGGGTTTACACCGTTTTTGCCTTCATTTTTGGAATAATAGTTATAAAATAAGTCAAATGATCCTATGGGTGACTGACAATCTTTAAAATCTAGAGATACAACTAGGAATAAAGGAGATTGAGTTTAACACAAATTACTTGTATAAGTGGTCTTAACTTTGGAACTTATGATTGACAATGATCTTGTTTTTAAACGTGTCATGGAAAGAGTGAAAAGTCGAGGATGATGAATCTATTTGAGTTTTATGATCCTAAAAGTTATTTCTCAATAATGAAAGCAATACATTATGTCTTTGTGCAAAATAAAGTATCAAAAGCTGAATAACGATGTAGTTAGTTGCTTTATTTTATCATTGCGTGAGGACACGGCAATCGATTAGCAAGGGGGAGTTTGATACGAGTAAACATACTCATATCATTTGTGTAATAAAACGGTTTAGAAATAAATAAAACGCTTGAATATAGCCTTGTATTTGCATCGTTTTCTTGTTTCATGTGTGTAGGTACCAAGATTACAAGAACGGGAAAAACCGATACGAGTTTGAAGATTTCACCAAAAGCCAAAAGACGGGATCGTTATCAAACGTTTTGAGGTCTAACGGGTCCCACTTGAGCCTAATGGGCCTGAAAGCCCATTAATAATGTTATGAAGTTACTTTGATAAATTTACTTGAAAGTACAAATAAAGTCCAAGAAGGAAAAAATAAAGAGAGTGAAAGACGGGTCAAAACCCAAAAAGAAAGAAGGGGACGAAGTTTATTTATCTTTTGGTCAAAAGTCGGTCAAAAAGCCCAAAAGAAAAACATTAGACGGATGAAAGTTTATAAACTTTTTGGTCAAAAGTTTCGGTTAAACAAAGAAAGAAATATAAAAAAACGAGATAAAGACGATATGGAGAAAAACTCATCCTTGTTTCCAGGATGAAACCTAGTTCTTCCTCAGGCGAAATTGAAGGGTTAAACTGAGCGATTGTGAACCACGCGAGTTGATTCAGAGAAAGGAGGAAGAAAAGGTGCGTGATATGTCAAAGATACCAAGTACTATGCTCCAACGTGGCAATTCGTTTCGTCACTCCCTGGCTCCTATTGGTTGATTCACTGCTATCCTGACAAAGAACTAATCACTCCTGACACCTCAGCTCCAAACTAGCACACTTTGTGCCAAGCTGGCAATCTGTGTAAGGGTGAGTGATTATCAACTGTAAGATCAAAACAAACAAGAGAGAGAACGTCGAGATGCTCATCTCACGACTTAAATCGATTCATCACCAACAAACCCCAACCCTCACCTCAGCTATAAAACCCCCTTCATTTTCTTTGTATCGGTATCCCTTTTCTTTCTTAATATTATAATGGTAGATTTTAGTTAGAAAATTGTATTTTTCCTTTTTATAAATATTGTAATGTTTGATTTGATTTAATAAAATTAGATTCTCAGTTTCATTATCTTTTATTCTCATGTTTGGTTATTTTATAATAATGCTTGCAATTTAAATCTATAAATATCGTTATAATTGAGTATTGCTCGCTTAAGCTAAATCTATAGCTTATATGGGTGACTGAGTTAAAATAAGGGAAACATGTTTATTACCACTGAATAAACATAAAAATTAAGCTGCTGGTTTGAGATTTTGTTCGTTGTTCAAAGGCGTTCAGATTGAAGATGGTTCTAAGTCAGCTCAGAGCTAGACTTCATAATCAACGGATTATCTTCGATTGATATGGTTAAGCACCATTTAATTTTTCTACATTTTTTGTGTAAAATCGTTAGCTAGATGATTGTTTTGTGATTACTGTGTTTACTTGTTACTAGCTATTGTTTATTTTTCTTATCTTATTATGGTTGTTATGTCGTTAGAGTAATTTATTAACTTTTAATCATATTAGATTCTCGGCACTTAACTTGCTTAATAGATATTCTGTTAATCAGCTTATGAGTGAGTGTATTAGATGTTAAAAGGTTTATTTTGAATTCTCTCAAGAGGTGAATATGGTGAATAGCTGTTTTGATATAAGGAATTTGGTAGTAGGAATTGAACTAGAGATCTTTGATGCTAGCGTTGTGGATGTGGATTTTATATGACTGGATGTTGTTCTGCTGCTATAAGATGTTTGTGTACTTGTTGCTCGCATTACTCTATTTGATTTTTTGGACCGAGTTGATTTCTCACAGTTTTTAATTCTTGTGAATGGCCGTTTTCTGTTTTTGTGTATGATAGGTGTAAAAACACCCATCCTTTTACCACTTATTTCTTGCTAAAATAAGACCAAAAAACGTATTTAATATCATTTGTTTGGAATTATGCGTGGTTTTTGTGTTTATTGTGTTTTCAGAGTCAACCGGGAGAATATTGAAGAAAACATGGGATTGCACGGGTTTTATCGAGGAAAAAGACTCAAGACGAAGTCTATTGTCCAAGAGATGCAAAAGATTTGAAGTCGTTGTGCCTATTTGAAGGTTTATCGAAGAATAGAGCCAAAGATGGAAGATTCATATATGTCGAAGAACTCGAGTCTATTAAACAAAAGATTATAAGACGAGTTGGAATTATTCACCGACACTTCTCAAAATCCAAAGTCGGAAACGTTTATTTAAAGAAACGTGAAGACTAAAGAAGAAATAAGAAAAGAAGCCCAAACCAAAGCCCATTCACAAGCCCACCATCACGCGCCTATAAATAGGACTTTACTTCACAAATTTGGAGCTAGTTAGTCTTAGTTTTTCATTTTTTTCATTCTCTCAAGTTTTAGATTGAGAAAGTTCTCAACTTTCTCTCACTAGGATTTTTCTTTTCTTCATTTTTTACCTTTTCAAGTTTTAAGCTTTCTTTATTTTGTTTTGATCTTGATCCGAAAAGTCCATGCTTGATTCGATTGGTTCTCAAGTCGTGTTTATTTTGATGTTTCGTGATTAAGAAGTTGATCTTCATATTCCTACATAAGCTCTCCTACGTTTAAGCTATAAGCTTTTGATGCTTATTAGCTTCTTTGTATTCTCGGCTTATTCATTTTTAAGCTTAGTTTTAAAAAGTTTTCTTATTTGATGTTTGGTTCATTAAGTCTCGGATATTAGATTTCAAAAGTTATCGAATTTGTGCTTATTAAATCTTTGAGAAGTGTGAAAATGATTATCGGTTACTGCTTATTGGATTAAGCTTATTTTTCTTTCTTGGACGCCTTTGCCATCTCAGTAGGTTTTGCCTGCTACGATCGCCTAGAGTGTGATCAGTTGTCCCTTCCCTTGGTACGATCCACGCCCACGATCACTTACTTTGATCTGGGGTGCGATCGGGTCGCTTGTCCCTGCTGCGATCGCCTAGAGTGCGATCAATTGTTACGATCTGGAACCACGATCAAGACCACGATCACTAGCTGCGATCGTGGTTGCGATCTGTTAGTAAGATCCCCCCCCCATCGTACTGGAGAGTACGATCCATCTCTTTGATATCATCGCATTGAGTGCGATCGGACTACTGTTTGAACACGATCCATCGTGTTATTATGGATACGACCGGGTTGCGATCTGGATTACTTATGAGTACGATCGCATTACGATCGGACTCAGATTTGTGTTTTGTTTTTGCTTAATTTTTCAAATCTAGTTTTTCCCGCTCTTTTACTTAGTTTATTTCCAAACTTGTTTTTAAGTTTTTGAATTGCCAAGTTTTAATTTCCAAAGTTGCACGCTCTTATTTGTAGTTTAATTTTAAGACTTCTAATTTTCTCAGCGACAAATTTTAATTACTTGCATTTAGTTTAAAATTTAGATAACCAAAAACCAAACCCCCTATTTGAACCAAGAACAATCATTCCACTTAGAACCGTGATCAATTCGAGAGGATCCCGAGAACTTAATCTGAACCCATAGCAAAATCAAAGTATCAAATGGCGCCACTACTGGCTCTTCTCGTTAAGATCAACAGTTTTTTGTGAGAACTTGGATTTTGGGATCCGTTCACCGTGAACGTTACTTTTTCTTAAAAACTTTCAAAAATCCTAAAAAATATAAAATTTCAAAAATACAAAAAAATCAAAAAAACAATAAAGACCAAAAATATTTCTTGCTTGCTTTGTTAGTTCTTTTGCAGGTGCATGCGTACACGATCCACGTCTTATCAAGAGCCCGAGCCTCTCGAAGACTTAAACATGGCAGGTGTACAAAACAACAACAATAACCCACCTCTCAACAATAATAACAACAACAATAATAATCATCCTCTTAACAACAATGAGCCTCTACCGGATAATCGCCCGATGATTGAACTTCTGCAAGCACATGTAGATGGTAACGATGATCCAATTGTCATACCCGCGATTGCAGCCAACAACTTTGAGCTCCAATCCGACTTTATCCAGATGGTCTCTGCTCAACCATTCTTGTGGCGACCATTGATGATCCACATGACCACATCAAAAGATTCATGCAACTCACGAATACGGTCAAATTCAATGGTGTTCCACAAGAGGTAATCCGTTTACAACTTTTTCCCTTTTCTTTAGAGGGACAAGCCCGACATTGGCTTGCTAAGGAACCGCCACAATGTATTCTGACGTGGACGGATTTGGAGACCAAATTTATCAACTACTTTTTTCCACCCTCTCGTACTACCGCTTTGCGGAATGAAATTATCAATTTTGAACAAAAGTACGATGAGTCTTTTAGTGAATCTTGGGATCGTTTCAAAGATCTTTTAAGAAAATGCCCACAACATGGTTTTACCAAAGTGCACCAAATTAATACTTTTTATAATGGTTTAAGCATGAATGACCAAGATTCACTAAATAGTGCCTCGGGGGGGGGGGGGGGGGGGGTAATATTTTGGTTAAGACTTCCAATGCTGCTTGGGATATCATTGAGAATAAGTCTCGTGTGCAAACCAAGAGTGTTCGGACCAATGTCGCTAGTGCTAGTACTAGTGACCACGACAAGCGATTTGACAAAATTACTACGCTTCTTGAATCGCTTGCTACCCAAACCGCTAGCAACACCAACAACATCAATGCCAAAAACGCTCAAGTCAATGCTGTTAGCCAACCATGTGAGATATGCGGGGGTCCTCACTCTTACACCACTTGTACCGCCACCCAAGACTACACTTCTGAGAATGTGAATGCAGCATATGGTACCTATCCTCCGGTCGCTTATCAAGCTCGTCCTCAAGGTGACCGCAACTTGCTTAGCTACCGTTCGAACAACTATCTCTCACCACTCGTTTTTCCTCTTAACAACCCAAACCAACAACAAAACCCAAATCGCCCTCCTCAACAACAACAACAACCTCGTACACCATACATACCACCTCACAAACAACCATATCCACCTCAACGAAACAACCAAGTTTACCAGCAACCTGCTTATCAACCACCCGCATACAATGCTCCTCCCAACCAACCCACCGCATTACACCAAGACATTGGAACCTACATGAGGACCAACGATGTGATCGTGGACAATATCCAATAGGAAGTGCGCAACTTGAAAGCAGACCTGGTGAAACAAGGGAACGATCTGAGAGCTGATATGAGAAACACTTTGGATAGTCAAACGAATGACTTATGGAACATGATGGCTAGTTTCTTCCAAGGTAATCAACCCTCTTCTTCGGGTACTCTTCCGAGTAACACCGTTACGAATCCAAGAAGGGAGATGAAAGCAATCACCACTCGCAGTGGCAAAGGTACCAAGGAACCCGAGCTTCCTATACCTCCACCGGTGCTTGTGACTAAGGAGAACGAGTCCCCTGCTCCTATTCCTCCTCCTTCTACTTCCCCAATTTCTCCGCCTCTTACTTCTACCCCTCCTCCACCCAAGGATTTAAGTGATCCTTCGATCGCAAAGCCTTCCTCTTCTTTCGATATACCTTATCCCTCAAGGTTGAGGAAAGAGATTCTCAAAAGCAAGGATGATATTCAAGTTTCAAACTTTCTAAAAATGTTTAAACAATTGAATTTTAACATCTCCTTCGCTGAGGCTCTCGCTCACATGCCTAAGTACGCAAAAATGTTCAAAGATCTTCTTAGCGACAAGGAGAAGCTTCTTGATATTGCTAAAACCCAACTTAATGAGAATTGCTCTACAGTGCTCTTAAGGAAATTGCCAACCAAGCTTGGTGATCCGGGTCGTTTCTTAATCACTTGTAACTTCCTGGGAGTAGAGAATTGCATGGCCCTAGCCGATCTAGGTGCCAGTATTAATCTAATGCCTCTAAGCATTTGGAAGAAATTATCTCTCCCTGAGCTAGTCCCCACCAAAATGACTTTGGAATTAGCCAACCGTACGGTCGCTTATCCAGTGGGGATAGCCGAAGACGTCTTTGTAGGAGTCGACAAATTCACTTTTCCTGCCGATTTCGTCATCGTCGACTACGAGATGGACCCTCGTGTGCCATTAATTGTTGGTCGTCCATTCCTGAGGACCGGTCGCACTCTCATCGATGTTGAAGCCGGTGAGCTTATCATGAGAGTGGGTGACGATAAAATCGTTTTCAACATGGGAAAGTTGTCTAAACAACCTTATTCTAACGAGAGTGTTAATTGTATTGACGTTCTTGATGAGGCTTGTGAAGAACACTTCAAAGATGCTTGCAAAAGTATTCCTACCTCTCTTCCCAATGTTGAGACCGTTTCCTCTATCGATTCATCACTATCTCTATTTGGAGAAAGTGATTTCCTTTGGAAAGATTTGGAAGCCTCCATGGGAGCTGTGAACTTAGCTAATGACGATTCTACCACCAATTGGGATGAAGATCTCCGCCTCATTGAGAACCTTCTTAAAGAAGACAATCTTTCTCCACCATCTCCCACGGTTATTGCTATCGATGCTCCGACTTTGAAAACGCCTCCAATCGAAAATCCTCCGGATTTAGAACTTAAGGAGTTGCCGCCCCATCTCGAGTACGTGTTCCTTGAAGAAAACAAGAAGTCGCCTGTCATCATCGCGAAGGACTTGAAAGAAGAAGAGAAATCTCGCCTCATCGCCGTGCTTAAAGATCATAAGAAGGCAATTGCTTGGAAAATTTCTGATATCCGCGGAATTGATCCGAACTTTTGTACTCACAAGATTCTCATGGAAGATGACTTTAAACCCGCAATCCAGAGCCAAAGAAGGGTTAATCCTCGAATTCATGACGTCATCAAACAAGAGGTTATCAAACTTCTTGATGCCGGCTTGATTTACCCTATTTCGGATTCGCCGTGGGTAAGTCCCGTCCATTGTGTACCCAAGAAGGGCGGAATAACCGTTGTTTCTAATGAACACAACGAGTTGATTCCCACTCGTCTCGTTACTGGGTGGAGAGTTTGTATTGATTATCGCAAGCTCAATGATGCCACGAGAAAAGATCACTTTCCTCTTCCCTTCATGGATCAAATGCTCGAGCGTCTTACGGATAATGATTATTACTGCTTTTTAGACGGTTTCTCCGGGTATTTTCAAATTCCTATCGATCCCAAGGACCAGGAAAAGACCACATTCACTTGTCCCTATGGAACATTTGCTTACAAACGCATGCCTTTTGGTTTATGTAATGCTCCTGGGACGTTCCAAAGGTGTATGATGGCTATCTTCCATGACATGGTGGAAGACACTATGGAAGTATTCATGGATGATTTCTCGGTTTATGGCGATTCTTTCTCTGCTTGCCTTGCCAATCTAGAACGTATGCTTAAGCGGTATGAAGACACTCGCCTTGTTCTTAATTGGGAAAAATGCCATTTCATGGTAAAAGAGGGCATCGTGCTAGGACACAAGATCTCCAAAGCCGGTCTCGAAGTAGACCGTGCTAAATTCGATGTTATCGCTAAGTTGCCTCCACCTTCATCCGTGAAGGGTGTGAGAAGTTTCCTTGGTCATGCGGGCTTCTACCGTCGATTCATCAAAGATTTTTCTCAAATCGCTCGCCCGATGACCCACCTCTTGGAAAAAGATACTCCTTTTATCTTTTCCAAAGAGTGTATCGAAACCTTCAACTCGCTTAAGGATAAGCTAACTAAGGCACCCGTCTTGGTTACCCCTAATTGGGAGCTGCCTTTCGAGTTGATGTGCGATGCTAGTGACTTTGCTATTGGAGCGGTTTTGGGCCAAAGAGTGAACAAACACTTCCAACCAATCCATTACGCTAGCAAGACAATGACTGGGGCTCAATTGCATTACACGACAACCGAAAAAGAGCTTTTAGTTATTGTCTATGCTTTTGAAAAGTTCCGCCCCTATCTTGTCCATTCCACCACAATCGTTTACACAAATCATTCCGCGTTGAAGTACTTGTTGACTAAGCAAGTTTCCAAACTAAGACTTCTTCGCTGGGTTTTGCTACTCCAAGAATTTAAAATCGAAATTCGCAATAAAAAAGGAGCTGAAAACCTAGCCGCGGATCATCTCATTAGACTTGAGGATCCTTACCAAGGGGATCATCCGAAAAAAGAAATCAATGATTCTTTTCCCTTGGAGACCTTAATGTCTATCAACTCGACTGCTGATGAAACCCCGTGGTTTACGGACATTGCAAACTACTTGGCGGGTGGAATTCTCGTTGACGGGTTAACATCCCAGAAAAAGAAGAAGTTCTTTAACGACATTAAGACTTACTTTTGGGATGACCCGTATCTATTCAAGAAATGTGCTGACTTGATTATTCGCCGATGTGTTGATGGACCGGCAGCTTTAGAAATCCTTGACGCTTGCCACAAAGGACCCACCGGTGGTCACTTTGGTCCCAACTACACCGCCAAAAAAGTGTTTGAATCGGGATTTTATCGGCCCACCATTTACCGTGATGCTCACGAGATGGTTAAACATTGTGATGCTTGCCAAAAACAAGGCAAGATAACACATAAAGATGAGATGCCTCAGAATTTCAATCAAGAATGTGAAATCTTTGATGTTTGGGGTATCTACTTTATGGGGCCATTCCCTTCATCTAAAGGAAACAAATACATCTTTGTAGCCGTTGACTACGTCTCCAAATGGGTTGAAGCCAAAGCTTTACCCACTAATGATGCAAGGGTGGTTTGTAACTTTTTGAAATCGCTGTTAGCTAGATTCGGTGTGCCTCGTGCCATTATTAGTGATCGCGGGACTCATTTTTGCAACGACCAATTTTCTAGAGTCATGGCTAAGTATGGTGTAAATCATCGTCTTTCCACCGCCTACCACCCACAAACTAATGGCCAGGCTGAAATATCCAACCGAGGATTAAAGCGAATTCTCGAAAGAACCGTGGAAGAGCATCGTGCCTCATGGGCTGATAAACTTGATGATGCTTTGTGGGCTTTTCGTACCGCTTACAAGACTCCGATTGGTTGTACACCATATCGTCTCGTGTACGGGAAAGTGTGCCACCTCCCCATTGAGTTGGAGCACAAGGATTATTGGGCCTTGAAGTGGGCTAATTTTGATATCAACAAAGCCGGTGACCAACGCAAGATCCAACTCAATGAGCTGAATGAACTCCGTAATGAGGCTTATGAAAATTCTTTGATCTATAAGGAGAAGACTAAGCTCATTCACGACTCTAAGATTAAAAACCGAGAGTTCCAAGTTGGAGACAAAGTTTTACTTTTTAACTCTCGGTTGAAAATCTTTTCGGGCAAGTTGAAATCTCGTTGGTCCGGCCCATTCACCATTGCCTAAATTTTTCCATATGGTACTCTCGAGCTCGCTCAACCTAATGGACCTAATTTTAAGGTGAATGGCCAACGAGTGAAGTTGTACTTTGGTGAGGACATCTCTCAAGAGATGATTCCATCCCTCACCACGTTCCCCATGAAATAATTTTGGGTCGAGTCAGGCTCGTGACTCGGTTATCAAAAACAAGCGCTCCTCGGGAGGCAGCCCGAGTTTCTATCCTTTTCTGTTTAACCTCCTAAGTGTAGGGGGACCTATATAGGTGTTTGTGTTTATGTGGTGATGTGATTACAGGGATAAGTGCACTCTTTGAATCTCTGAAGAACCGTGCTCCCGTGTTATCTGAAATCCGGTTTGTCGTGATTCAATTTTCTTCATACTCACATTTGAAATTGCTCACGTTAGTCGTCTCTTCCTTAAATTGATTTAACCAACGTGCACAATGTCATAAGTGTAGGGGAGATTTTTCCCACATGCTTAAACATTGAGGACAATGTTTATCTTAAGTGTAGGGGGGGACTTCTATCGAAGTTTTAAGTGGACTTTTCCATGAAAATGCCTTCATTTAACCGGAAAATCATATTTTTCAACATTTTTCAAATTTTTTATTAACTTTGGCCATTTAGTCGTAATTTTTAAATTTTTATCGTTGCTTTCATATGTATATACCCCGCAATAAAGTCAAAAATATTAATAAAGTGGTGTAGCTAGTTTAGAAGTCTTTGACATACTAGGCCCGTTGCGATTATTTTGACTCAACCCGAATAGACTTATCCAAGTTTATTCTAGCTAGTATCCTTAACCATGTAGACCATAATTGGTTTATTAGGCTAAGTATCCACGAGTCTCATTACTTGAGATTTTAAATTGTGGAGGACGAGAAATGATAGAGTCAATTATAAGTCGGTATTCTTGCACAAGCTCACTTGGTGTAATTATTTGCCTATTCTCCCATCACTTGCTAATAATTTATCTGCAATAAGTAAGGTCGTACGATTTGAAAAGTTACTTAGCTTCTAGCCCAAGATCGTTTAAAAGTTGCTCGGTATTGATAAGAGTTCATAGCCAAGGCATAACTTATGAAGCGGGGCGCGAAGATTGGCGAGTCCGAAAAGGCCCTAACAAGGCATGAGGATTCAATTTTATTGCTGAAGATCCAAAGTGATGTGAAAAGCATTATTCCCAAAATCAATATGAAGGATCAAGACTGACGACGAAAAGCAATCAACTCCTATAATGATCATGGAGAAGTCTATCCGAAAAGACCCTAACAAGGTATGAGGATAAATAGATCCAAGTCCGAAAAGGAGGTGGATCGTTGTATCTCAAAATCCCAATTAGAGATTGAAGAAATAATCAAGAAGTCGTGGTCAAGAAAGTTGGAGTACCCCTCAAAAGTCTCCAAGTGAAGAACCTCTATTAACGATGAGAAGACCACTATCTCAAGAACGTCTCTCGAAGATATGAAGTATGAAGTACATGCCAAATATCGGCCCGAGAAAGGTCTCAAATCGTGAACCAAGTTATGCCAACATATGAACTTTTTGATATCCCGAGAAGAAGTTTTAAGAGATTTTGTCCTTTAGCTAACTATTGATCAAATCGTTCTACTTTGCTTTCAGCCTAAATAAACTATCTAAATAAGTCCAAAAATGCATCTTCATGATCATTTTAAGACAAAAATAAAATATAAGAGATACACCTAGGAATAAGGGAGTTTAAGCATCTAATTAAGCCATGTGTTTAAGTGTTTGATATGCTAACTTATAATAACAATGATCTCGTTTTTAAGCTTAGTTTGGGGAACGTGAAACTTGAGGGTGATAAATCTTCGCAGCACCAAAGCCCTAATGTAAGTCCTTGATCTCTTTGCAAGTTATTTCCATCCTTTTGTTTACTTTAAAATTTTGATTTCTCTCAGTACTTTAATTTTTGTTTAGTAGTATGTTAATAAGGCCAAGGTTGATTGATTATGAGAAAAGTGTAAATTTGCTTTATCACTAAGCATTACATGAGGGCGTGGCAATGGTTAAGTGTAGGGGATTTGATAGGTGTAAAAACACCCATCCTTTTACCACTTATTTCTGGCTAAAACAAGACCAAAACACGTATTTAATATCATTTGTTTAGAATTATGCGTGGTTTTTGTCTTTATTGTGTTTTCAAAGTCAACCGGGAGAATATTGAAGAAAACATGGGATTGCACGGGTTTTATCGAGGAAAAAGACTCAAGACGAAGTCTATTGTCCAAGAGATGCAAAACATTTGAAGTCATTGTGCCTATTTGAAGGTTTATCGAAGAATAGAGCCAAAGATGGAAGATTCATATATGTCTAAGAACTCGAGTCTATTAAACAAAAGATTATAAGACGAGTTGGAATTATTCACCGACACTTCTCAAAATCCAAAGTCGGAAACGTTTATTTAAAGAAACGTGAAGACTAAAGAAGAAAGAAGAAAAGAAGCCCAAACCAAAGCCCATTCACAAGCCCACCATCACACGCCTATAAATAGGACTTTACTTCACAAATTTGGAGCTAGTTAGTCTTAGTTTTTCATTTTTTTCATTCTCTCTAGTTTTAGAGAGAGAAAGTTCTCAACTTTCTGTCACTAGGATTTTTCTTTTCTTCATTTTTTACCTTTTCAAGTTTTAAGCTTTTTGTATTTTGGATTTTCACTAATCTAATTCAAGTTAAGCTTTTTGTTCCTTTATCTATTCCTACCTTTCTTTATTTTGTTTTGATCTTGATCCGAAAAGTTCATGCTTGATTCGATTGGTTCTCAAGTCGTGTTGATTTTGATGTTTCGTGATTAAGAGGTTGATCTTCATATTCCTACATAAGCTCTCCTACGTTTAAGCTATAAGCTTTTGATGCTTATTAGCTTCTTTGTATTCTCGGCTTATTCATTTTTAAGCTTAGTTTTAAAAAGTTTTCTTATTTGATGTTTGGTTCATTAAGTCTCAGATATTAGATTTCAAAAGTTAACGAATTTGTGCTTATTAAATCTTTGAGAAGTGTGAAAATGATTATCGCTTACTGCTTATTGGATTAAGCTTATTTTTCTTTCTTGGACGCCTTTGCCATCTCAGTAGGTTTTGCCTGCTACGATCGCCTAGAGTGCGATCAGTTGTCACTTCCCTTGGTACGATCCACGCCCACGATCACTTACTTTGATCTGGGGTGCGATCGGGTCGCTTGTCCCTGCTGCGATCGCCTAGAGTGCGATAAATTGTTACAATCTGGAACCACGATCACTAGCTGCGATCGTGGTTGCGATCTGTTACTAAGATCCCCCCCCCATCGTACTGGAGAGTACGATCCATCTCCTTGATATCATCGCATTGAGTGCGATCGGACTACTGTTTGAACACGATCCATCGTGTTATTTTGGATACGATCAGGTTGCGATCTGGATTACTTATGAGTACGATCGCATTACGATCGGACTCAGATTTGTGTTTTGTTTTTGCTTAATTTTTCAAATCTAGTTTTTCCCGCTCTTTTACTTAGTTTATTTCCAAACTTGTTTTTAAGTTTTTGAATTGCCAAGTTTTAATTTCCAAAGTTGCACGCTCTTATTTGTAGTTTAATTTTAAGACTTCTAATTTTCTCAGCGACAAATTTTAATTACTTGCATTTAGTTTAAAATTTAGATAACCAAAAACCAAACCCCCTATTTGAACCAAGAACAATCATTCCACTTAGAAACGTGATAAATTCGAGAGGATTCCGAGAACTTAATCTGAACCCATAGCAAAATTAAAGTATCAGTGTAAGCTGAGGTTTTATATTGTTAAGAGGTAGTTAGATCGCGGCAGCCTAGTAGTTGATGTTTAAGATTGAGGTTTTGAAATTTGGATCGCTGTAGATTTTTAAATAGGCTTCAGTCTGCGGAAAATGGATATAGAGCACTATGAGTCACTTGTTGATGTTTATGTTGATGTAGTAGTAGCATAGCTTGATTCGAGATTTGCTGTCATAGCTTTCGCTGTAAGAGCATTCTGTCTAGTTTTCATTATCTTCCAATAATCAGTTTTCACTATCGAACCTTTCTGAGTACTTGCTTGCAAACTGAACTCTAGCCTTATTTCCACTGCGTTCGTATGTGATGCATGTTTTGATTACTGTCCTAGATTTATTAAGATTGCTGATGCGTGTATTGATTGTAGTTAAGTGTGATTGTAGCAGTAGTTTTGTTAGGTTGCGTTAGTTGATTTGCGTTGTTAAGTTTCATTAGTAGCTAATTTCTTAACTTTTGTTTGACTGAATTTAACTTTGAGTGTTAGCTGTAGTTTAATTTACTGTTACTATAGCATTGTTTTATTTTTGTTTATTTGTTGAATCCTCTTTTTCTACTGAATTGTCTGTTTATTGCTGTGATTTGTGATCAGACCTCGAATTGGGGTGTTTGGTTATGAATATCTTTATTTTAATCGTTATATGCTGATTTACAAAGTGATATCAGATTATAAAATATGTAATCTAATAAAAAAATAATATCAAAAAGTTGTCAGCCACAGGTCTCAAACTCGTGACCTCTCGTTTTATACCTCTCGTACCCAACCAATTGATCTAGTTGCTCATTTTGTTTATTACTTGAATTCACATATTTAAATAACTAGTCAGACCTTTTAATTTAACTTCTTTTCAGCAGCGTTT
The DNA here is from genome assembly GCA_025667525.1 of Glebionis coronaria. NCBI lineage: Eukaryota > Viridiplantae > Streptophyta > Magnoliopsida > Asterales > Asteraceae > Glebionis > Glebionis coronaria. The sequence goes on from CM046876.1 coordinate 183,015,882, forward strand.
TACTATAAACTAATACACGTTTGATTAGATGGCATTTATACATGATCTAATCGTTCTTTTCGGGCTTTAAATGCATAAAATTTCATCAAAATACCATATATATGCTTGTGTTTGTTTACTTCTGTATTTTAGGTATGGATATCGTGAAAAAGACAAAAGATCACAAGAAACAAGGAAAAACGAACACGAGAATCGAAGCCACACAATGAACCGGGCCATAGTTATGGGTTTCACAAAGAATAACCCTTGAAGACTTGAAGATGTACAAGAATGATCCCTCATTTATGAAGAATTGACACTTAATACCCTTGTATATTCATAATTACAAGTTCGGTCCCTTAAGTTTGTCAAAATGACAAAAAGGTCCTTCAACTTTGAAGATTTGGGAAGTTTAGTCCCTCAATAAAACTAAATTCTCACAATTGTCCCTCATGAAGTCAAATATCCAATGAAGACCCTTGAAGTTCAAGAATATTACACATTTAGTCCTTTTAAAATGGATTAAATTTCAAAAGGACTGATGTTGTAATTATGCCAAAGTATAAAAGCCCTAAATCCCTTTTTATAAAGTATTTGTGGCCAATGTCTAAAAACAAAAACTTTAATTACAAAGGAAAAACGGGTTTGTACGGATAAAAGACTTTGCTTACAAGTTTTCTCAAAGACTAAGGGCCAATATTGCCACAACAAAAACTTTCAAACCTGTTATTGCGCCAAACAACATACCTTCCCCTAATTTCGGATCAAATAGAGTTACTATTCACCATATGAAACCCAGTTTTACCTTTTACATAACAAAGGGTAAATCAAAATTAGAACTTCCCACGTTTGGTTGACACCCACACAAACACATCATACGCTTAAAAGATCACACCACTCCACTCAAGGACCCCACCCCATTCACCCGTCCACCAATCATGTGACTCCTTCCTCTCTAAGGAATTCCACGTGGGAAGATCAACGTTCTACACTCCTTACTTGGCCCCAAAGAAAAAATGAACGTCTAGGATTCATTTGGGCAGCTCACAACCTCAACACGCCTTCAAGCACTCAAGGGCATTCTAGGGATTTTCTAGCTAGGGTTTTTCATGTATTTTTCATCTAGAATCATCTATTGTACTCTATATAAGGAGCCTCAACTTGTGAGTAGTCCTTTGTTCCATATTTTAGCTAATGTCTTTATAATTCCTTTTTATAAATATAAAGTTGGTATTTTCTCAAAATTGTAATTCCTTTTATGTTTTTATGAAAGTTGGTGTTTAATTAGCTAAGTCTGAGTTCCATTTATCTATTTCCTGAGTTTTTGAAAAAGGTATTATGTTATAAAGTCCTTGTTTGCAAAAATCAGTGGTTACTTTACTTTTATCCTTGTGTTTGTTGATCTAAGCAGGTACAAGGAAGTTTGCGGTTGTTATTGCTACCACATAAGCTCTAAACAGCCCAAGGTGTGAATTGTACATCTTGGAGGTTTGATTTTAAAATCCATTTTCATTTTCTGTCATTTATTTGATGGTATTGTGATTTGGTGATTTTATGGGTTGATTGTTGTTATTTTGGTTCTAAATTGCTTAATAGGGTATATTAGATCTAATATCACCTAGATCTTGTTGATTGTAGGTCTTAAAATCAGATTTGAGTGAGAAAAGTGTGATAAAAGGGTGTTTGTGTCTGCTGGTTCAAAGGCATTATGGCCTTAGAGCTTGGTGTTTTGTTGTTGGTAGGTGTTTATTTGTTGGTTTAGTAGGTATTTTAGGTGTTGCTTAAGTCTAAAACAAACTAGAACTAAAAAACGTAGGTTGCTAGAATTTTAACACAAAATCCAGTCAAACACATCAGATAAGATTGTATGCTTGTTTGAATGATTTAGGGACTAAAATTTGGCATGCTTATTGTTTTGTTGGTTGTTTAGCTCTACAAAATCTGGTTTTATAGTTTGGTGGCTTATTGAGAAATTTATTGAATTTCAGCTTTTGGTCAATTATATAAGCAAATGTTCTTGTCTGCATGCTATTTGATTTGATTAGTTGAGTGCCTTCTTGTGATTGGATTTGTGATTTTTGTGTTGTTGTTTACTCCCACTAAGCCAAAGCTTATTGGGGTGCCTTTGTTTCCAAAAATCATCCGTAAACAAAGCTTGAAATAAAGCTTAAAGTAGCCTGTTCATCAGCAGTGGGAACTCCTTTCCCACTGCTTGTTCCCACTAATAGTGTTAAACTGGGGTCAGCTTATTAATAAGCTATTCCAGCTTATTTAAACGTTCAACAACTTCAATTTGGTAATAGGTCTTCCTCATTTGACCTATTTGTTCATTCTAGAGAAGTTGGGTGGTTGACTTTAGGGTTTGACTAGAAAACCAACTTATTTGGCCTTGCTTATTTGATTTTTCTTGATTGATTTTGCTTATTTAAGTCATTTAGAGTCATTTGCATGTTGAATCAAGTTCTGAGGTGGTCTAAAACTCTAAGTCGACTATTTTATCATTTAGTGGATTTGTACTTGGCTTATTTTTGGCTTATTGGTTATGCAATTTCTTTTCACAGATCTCATAAGCATCCCAAAAGAAGGTTGTGTGTCAAATTAGAGCTTATGGCATTGGCTTATAGCTTAATGGGCCAAAAAGCCCATTAAGAATAAGTTGTTGTACATTTAAGCTGTGATAAGCTCACTTCTAGCTTTTGGGCCTTCAGAGTTTTATGTTTAGAATTGAATTTTAAGCTAGACTGGTGATTTTCAGCTTATTTGGTTGAGTTGGATCTTATTGCGCCAAAAAGCCCATTTAATTTGACCGTTTTTTATTCTAGCCCATTTGGGGGCCCAATAGGGGTATTTTGGTAATTTCACATTTATTTTCTGTTTATTTAGCTTAAAATAAACTAGTTTGCAAGTTTTTAGAAATTTTTATAATTTTTGAATTTTTAATATTATTTTATTATTATTTTATTATTAAATTTTATTTTTAATATTTTGCAACTTTTACGTTTTTCCTAGGTCAAATACACTAAGTTAGGATTTTTAAAAACTCTTAGGTGCCGTTTGGTTCAAGATTTTAAAATTCTTGAATTTTTAATTCTAGTAAATTAGAATTCCTAAGAATTTAGAATTCTAGAATTTAAAATGTCTAAGCCTGTTTGGTTGACAGAAATTTATAATATTTGGAAATCATGATTTTTTGTTGAACCAATTAACGAATAAATATTTTTTATATAAATTTTTTATTTAAAAGAGTAAAAATCGAATTTTCACTTTTTTATAAAAAGTTATAAAAAATTCAAAATAACTTATAAAACATTTATATAAATTCTATAAAAAAATTTCTATAAAATTTTTAAACAATTTATATAAATTTTATAAACAATTTATATAAATTTTATAAAAAAATTCTATAATTTTTATTAAAATATCTAAAAAAATTTTATAAAAATTTTATATAAACTTTATAAAAAATTCGAAGTTTTTTATAAAATATTTATTTAAATTTGATAAAAAAGTTTCTATAAATTTTATAAACAATTTATATGAATTCTATAAAAAAGTTATATTATTAAAATTTTTACAAATAAAATTTATAAAAAACTACATAAATTTTATAAAAAACTACATAAATTTTATATAAAAATTCAATCAATTTTATAAAAAATTACATAAGTTTTATTAAAAAAATTCAATGAATTTTATAAAAAGATATTTAAATTTCAAATTTTTATAAAAAATTATAAATTTTTATATAAATTTTATAAAAGAATTCTATAAGTTTTATAAATTTTTTATATAAATTTTATTTTTGTTTTGAGTTTCATAAAAAGATTTTTATATAAATTTTATTTTTACTATTTAAAAGAGTAAAAACAAAAAAATAATTGTTATATAAATTTTTAAACTTTATAATTTTTATATAAACATAAAAACATAAATAAAAACGTGTTAGAAAAAAAGTTTATAAAAAATAATTTTCAAGGAAATTAGAATTCCTCACTTTTTGGAGTAATTCTAATATCCTTCAATTTGGCGTTTCGAGGAATTTTAAATTCCTTCGTTGAACATACCAAACACAATATTTGGGGAAAATTAAAACGTAAATACTTTGAATATCCCCCAATATCCTCTAATATACCCCAACCAAACGGCAACTTAGATTAATTTTCTCATCATTTTATTAATTTTTAGAATTATTTTAATAATTTAATACATTTTAGTCATTTGAAAACAGTTTTCATTAGTTTAAAATTTCATAAAAATAGTTTTTAGTCTTATTTAGTCATTTTAGAGTTTTACAAAGTGAAAAATCTTTATTTGGGCTTTTTTTATTAATTATTTATATTTTTAGGGCTTTAATTAGCATTTAAAAATTAATATTTAATTAATTAAAAGGTTTGAAAAAGTTTTGATCATTTGTAAACTCTTAGTTTAATTTTAGCTATTTTTGGTAATTTTTAGGGAATTTTTAGAATTAATTTTTATTTTGTCACTTTTTATGGTTTTTCGTTTTGTCGTCGTAGTATAACTTTAACGTATCCGTCGTTCTCTTTTCTCATCTTTTCTTTCTCAATATTAATCTAAAATCATTACGAGTTATTCACACACATATACCTCCTTGGGAAACGAACTTTCACCTTTGGGTCATTAACACTAAATTTTAATAAATCATTTGTTTAATACTTACCGCTATTTACGCTCTTTTGTTTTTCCTAAAGCAAAGGTAGTGTAAATTACCACAATCATTTTAGCGCCACTGCCGGGGAGGTGTGTCGTGATTAATTTGTTCATTTTGTTTTTAATATCTAACCATAAATAGTATTTGTATTAGTAGAACTCTACTAATACGTATTATCGGTTTTTTTTTCTGGTGAAATATTATTACTATATTGTATAAGTATCACAACAAATTCAAGATATCTCCAAAAGTGTGAAAACACAACCTTAATTGGGATTTGATCTCCTAATTATTGTATTCGAATCTCAAACAAAAAGAAAAAGGCAAAAATAGATAAATACTTTCGTGAATCTCAATTTTGAAAAATACAAACTATAAGGTGGGTATAAGGCGGTTGTATTTCAAGACCTAAAGGAAAAGGACTCTTAAGTGCTTAGCGTCGCCTCGTTTCCTCCGCTTGCTTGTGCGTATTTGAGATTGAAGGCTAATCGAGGGTTTTGCCGCCCAAAGTATTATTACGTATCATATATATTTGCTTGGTTTCTTTGTGATTAAACCCTCTTGAACAATTTAGTTTTCACCAAAGTTCTAAAGTCAATCGAAGGCGTTCACTCCACGTGACCGTTTTCATTCCTTTGAGGCTTCTTTAATCAAGAGTTTGATTCGATGAGAGATTTGGTAGATTGTTGTCTACGAATACACACAAAATCCAAAAAAAATTAAAAACAATCAAAAACACAAAAAATTAAAATTTCACAAAACACCCAAAAGAATCTTCTTTGCTCACCTCCACATTCTATGTCAAGTTTATGCTAACTCGTAATCAAGTAAAACGAGCTCGCAAACATCATCAAAACCAAGGAAATTTGATTGAAGAAGAAACTCCAACTGTTCAACCCGTTGTAGAACCAATAGTCACCATGGCTAATCGTACTATGATGGAGTTGCTTCAAGCACCCACCGAGGGTTTTGGAGAAGCTATTGTGATTCCCGCCATCCTTGCGAAGAATTTCGAGATTAAGACGGGTTTAATGTCGCTGTTACAAGCAAACAAGTTTCGAGGTCATGAAAAAGACAACCCGCATTATCACATAAGGAATTTCAATTGTCTCACGGCAACAAGAAAGTTTAAGGATGTTCCACATGACGCCATTAAGATGATGTTGTTTCCATACTCGTTGGATGGACCCGTAAAAATTTGGCTCGAGAAAGAACCGCCAAATTCGATTTTGACATGGGGTGATCTCGTTTCTAAGTTTGTGAACCAATTTTTTCCACCATCTAAGACAACACATTTGAAAAATGAGATTTCAAGATTTACACAACATAATAATGAAAGTTTTTCAATGGCATGGGACCGATTTAAGGAAATGTTACATGAATGTCCACACCATGATTTTTTGAAATTGCATCAAATTAATACTTTTTACATTGGGCTTAACGATCATGAACGAGATTATTTGAATGTCGTCGCGGGTGGTATTTTTTATACAAAATGACCGACGAGGCTTTAAAGATTATCGAGAATAGATATAAGGTTTATAACCCTCGTAACACACCGAGTGTTGCCAATATGGGTTCATCGTCATTGTCATCGTCTCGTAACATGAATGCCTTACATGATGAAGCTAATGAGGAAAATCGATTTTTCGATAGATTTTCGACGCTTATGACACATTGGAAAGCACAAGATGCTTTAAATTCCGCATCGGTTAAAGCGGTTGAAAAGTGTTGTTTATCTTGTGGTGGAGCTCATGATATTCCGAGTGCATTACCGCCAGTGGTAACACTTCGAGTGCTTACGTAGCAACGGGAACATTCAACCAAAACGGCCAAGGTTCCCGCCCAAATCAAGCTCCCCAAAATCAAAATGCTAACAACTATCGAAACAATAATCAAAATGGTGGTTATCAAGGCAATTGACGTAACTACAACAAGGGTAATTACCAAAGTGGGAATAGGCAAGTTCAAAATCAAAACCAAAACCGTGATTTTCAAAATACTACACAAGTTTTTCAAAATGCTCACACTAAAAATCTTAATGGAGAATTTTTGGATTATGCAAAAGCAAACGATGCTAAGTTTGACAACATGCAACGTGAGATGATTAGCTTAAGATCCGAGTTGAAAAATGAGCTTAAAAACAAACTTGCTAATGAATTGAAAACTCATGCTAATAAAATGGAAGGAAACGTTCAACGTCTTCAACAAAACCAACAAAAGATGGAACAAGGTCAACATGATATTAAGCAAGAGTTGTTAAAAGCGGATATAAGGTAATCAAAATTTGAAGATCGAATGACTAAAATGTTTAAAGCAATCATGTGTAAACCCTCTTCCTCGGGTGGTCTTCCTAGTGATACCATTGCAAACCCGAAGGGAGAAATGAAGGTTATTACTACTCGTAGTGGTTAAAATTTCAAGGAACCAATCTCTCGTCCTAGTACTTCTACGGAGAAGGAAATCGAGAAAGAGCCCGAGGTGATGGTCGAAAAGGAGCATATCACAGGCCCACGAAGTACCGCTCATACCACACCTACGGTTGAACCAATACCAGTTATGGAACCCGAGATTCCAAGGCCTTTGCCTATGCCCCAACCCACACCACCCTTACCTTACCCTTCAAGACGAAATAAAGAGAAAATGCAAGAACGTAACAAACAACAAATCGAGCTTTTTATAAAAATGTTTCAACAAGTGCATTTTAATGTGAGTTTAGCCGACGCGTTGTTATACATGCCTCGTTTCGCCTCCACTTTTAAAAGAAAATTGAACGATAAGGAGAAGCTTTCAAAGCTATCTAACTGTTCTTCGGTTTATCTTAATCGAATACCAGAAAAAATTGGTGACCCCAGGAAGTTTCTCATTCCTTGTGATTAATAAGTGTGAAAACACTTATCCTTTTCCCACTTATTTCCAGTATTAACAAGACCAAAACGTGTATTTTATGTCGTAAAAGTTGGAATTATGCCTGGTTTGTGTTTTTATTGTGTTTCAGGATAAAAATATGAAAAAGGGAGAAAACATGGGCTATCACGGGCGTTTATCGAAGAAAAAGACAAAAGACGAAGTCAAAAGATCAAGAGTGCAAAAAGAATGGAAGTCCAAGACCTATTCTGAAGATTTATTGAAGAAAAAGTCTAAAGACGGAAGTTTAATGAAGTCGAAGAACTCAAGTCTAATAGAAGCAGAAAATTATAAGACAAGTTCAATTTATATCGACAAATCCCGAGACGACGTCGAGAAAGACAAAGAATTTAAATCGAGTCGAGACGAAAAGAAGGAAGGAAGAAACACATGCACCTCCCCACCTCCTATATATACCCTCCTAATGACACATTAGGAGGGTGTTAGTTAATTAGTTTTTTGTCAGTTTTTCATTTTTCTAGTTTTTAGAGAGAGAAAGTGTTTAACTTTCTCTCACTAAAATTCATCTTTTCTTTCTTTCATGTTTAAGCTTTAATTCAATCTTGTATCTTTGAATCTTTAATCTACAAGTTCAAGTTAAGCTTTTTATCTTTAATCTTCTTCTACCTTTCTTGATTTTATTTACTTTTGATTCGTTGTCATCTTTGATTTAGTTTCATCTTGATGTTTATGTGATTAAAAAGTTTATCTTTTTATCTTTAAGTTTTTATACGGGTTAAGCTTTGAGCTTATCATGCTTATTGTCTTAGTTTGTGTTTAGCTTATTTACTTTTTAGTTTTCTTAAAAAGTTTAATCTTTTTATGGTTTGATTTAAAAACTTTTGCTTATTTTAAGTGATATTCTGATAGAATTTTTCCTTTGACATTCCGATCACATTCCGATCTGATTCCAACGGTTTATTCCGACTGTGTCATTCCGACGTGATTCCGCTTGGACATTCCGACTGGTTTTAAGTTTTAGTTTTACAAAGTTTTCAAGTTTTAAATTCATTACGTTTTAACTTCCAAACATTGAACGCTTCCCGAATTGCTTTTAGCCTAAATTAATTACGTTTCACATTTACTTTTAATTAGTTATAGAAAACGACAACCTTTTTATTTTCCACCAAGAACAACTGAGTCGCACTAATAACTTGTAATCAATTTGAAACGACTAGAACAACGAACTTTCATAACTAAGTAAAATCTAGTTATTAAATGGCGCCGCTGTCGGCTCTTTTCGTGAAGATTAACGGTTTTTAGTGAGAGACGCGTTGGATTTTGGGATCCGTTCACTTTTGAACGTTATTTTTCTTGCTTAAATTTTCAAAAATACTAAAAAAAATATAAATTTTTCAAAAATTCAAAAATAGTAGAAAAAAGATATAAAAAAACAAAAAATATTTCTTTTCTATTCTTCTTTTCTATTTGTAGGAGTGTATGCGTACTCGTGCTCGTAAGAAGAAAGAAATTCAAGCTGAAGTCGTAGCTCCACCTATTGTCACCATGGACAATCGACCAATGATCGAGCTTTTTCAATCGCAAGTGGAAGGCAACACCGATGTTATTGTCATACCCGAGATTGGAGCCAACAACTTTGAACTCAAATCCGGCTTCATTCAAATGGTCTCTGCTCAACCTTTCATGGGACGTACACTTGATGATCCTCATGACCATATAAAAAGGTTCCTTCAACTCACTAATACGGTTAAGTATAAGGGGGTTTCACAAGAAGTGATTCGCTTGCAACTTTTTCCTTTCTCCTTAAAGGACAAGCCCGACATTGGCTTGATAAGGAACCGCCACAAAGTATACTTACGTGGACGGATTTAGAGACTAAATTCATCAACTACTTTTTCCCACCCTCACATAATGCTTTGCGGAATGAAATCATTACCTTTGAACAAAAGTACGGAGAGACATTTATTGAATCTTGGGACCGTTTTAAGGAACTTTTAAGAAAGTGTCCACAACATGGTTTCACAAAAGTACATCAAATTAATAATTTTTACAATAGTTTAAGCATGAATGACCAAGATTCACTAAATAGTGCCTCGGGGGGTAACATTTTGGTTAAGTCTTCTAATGGCGCATGGGATATTATTGAGAATAAGTCTAGAGTGCAAACTAAGAGTGTTCGGACTAATGTGGCTAGTGCTAGTACTAGTGAGAGCGACAAGAGAATTGATAAGCTTACTTCGCATGTTGAAACACTTGCTCTACAAACCGCTAACAATACCAAAGCCATCAGTGCACAAGTTAATGCTTTAAGTCAGTCATGTGAAATATGCGGGGGATCTCATTCATACACCGATTGTCCTTTGACTCATGACAATCCGGAAAATGTGTATGCCGCCAACGGTAACTTTTCTACGGGAGGCTATCAAGCACGTCCTCAAGGTGACCACAATTTGCTCAGTTATCATTCAAACAAATTTCTTTCACCACCTGGTTTTCCCCCACAAAACCCAAACTACCTCAATCGTAACAATAAAAACCAACCTCGAGCTCCAAATCAATATCAAACCCAAAGAAACCTATATCCACCTCAAGGAAACAATCAAGTTCACCAACCACCCGCTTATCAACCACCTGCCTACCATGCTCTTCCTCCCACCCAACCCACCGCATTCAATCAAGATGTTGACACTTACAGGATGACTAATGATGCGATAGTGCAGAATCTTCAGCGGCAATTCAACAACTTGAAAGGAGATATGGTGAAACAAGGGAATGATCTTCGAGCCGATATGCGAAACTCTTTGACCAGTCAAACGAATGACTTAAGGGATATGATGGCTAGTTTCTTCCAAAGTAATCAAGCCTCTGGTTCGGGTTCTCTTCCGAGTAACACCGTTGCTAATCAAAGAGGGGAGATGAAAGCAATCACCACTCAAAGTGGAAAAGGTTTAAAGGAACCCGAGCTTCATACACCTTCACCGGTGATTGTGACAATGGAAAACGAGTCCCCTTCTCCAATTCCTCCACCTTCTATTTCACCAATTCCTCCACCTTCTACTTCCACCCCTCTACCACCCAAGGATGTGAGTGAGAAGTCCATTCCAAAGACTTCATCTCAACCCAATATACCTTATCCCTCAAGGTTGAGGAAAGAGAAGTTGAAGAACAAGGATGATATTCAGGTTTCTAACTTTCTCAAAATGTTTAAAAAACTGAATTTCAACCTCTCCTTTGTCGAGGCTCTCGCTCACATGCCGAAATATGCTAAAATGTTTAAAGATCTTCTCAGTGATAAGGAGAAACTTCTTGATATCGCTCAGACCCAACTTAACGAGAATTTCTCCGCAGTGCTCTTAAGGAAATTACCAACCAAACTTGGTGATCCGGGTCGTTTTCTCATTTCTTACAACTTCCCTGGAGTAGAGAAATGTATGGCCCTAGCCGATCTAGGTGCTAGTATAAACTTAATGCCATTAAGTGTTTGGAAACAATTATCTCTACCCGAGCTAGTCCCTACACGAATGACTTTGGAATTAGCTAACCGTACGGTTGCTTATCCATTGGGGATAGCCGAAGATGTCTTCGTCGATGTCGACAAATTCACCTTTCCGACGGATTTTGTTGTCGTTGACTACTAGATGGATCCACGTGTTCAATTAATCATTGGACGTCCATTCTTGAGGACCGGTCCCACTCTTATTGATGTAGCCACAGGCAAATTAAATCATTAGAGTTGGTGACGATAAAATCGTCTTCAACATGGGTAAACTTTCTAAGCAGCCTTCTGAAAACGAGAGCGTTAATTTCATTGACGTTCTTGATGAGGCTTGTGAAGAACATTTCAAAGACACTTGTAAAAGTGGTTCTTCTTCTCTACTCACTGTTGAGACCGTTGCCTCTATTGCTCCATCACTAAATCCATTTGGAGAAAGTGATATCCTTTTGAAAGAATTTGAAGCAACTTTGGGAGACGTGGACTTACAATATGACGATTCTCCCTCCAATTGGGATGAAGACATTCGTACCATTGAGAAACTTCTCAATGAGGACCATATTTCTCCACCATCTACTAAAGAAATCTCTATCGATGATCCGAATTTGACTACGCCTTCCATCGAAAATCCTCCAGATTTAGAGCTTAGGGATCTTCCATCTCATCTCGAGTACGTTTTCCTTGAAGACAATAAGAAGTTACCCGTCATCATTGCTAAGGACTTGAAAGAAGAAGAAAAGTCTTGACTTATCGTCGTGCTGAAGAATCATAAGAAAGCGATTGCTTGGAAAATCTCCGATATTCGTGGAATTGATCCTCACTTTTGCACACATAAAATTCTCATGGAGAACGCTTTAAACCCACTATTCAAAACCAAAGAAGGGTGAATCCCAAGATCCATGACGTTATCAAAAAAGAGGTTATCAAACTTCTTGATGCGGGAATGATCTACCCTATCTCGGATTCACCATGGGTTAGTCCGGTCCATTGTGTGCCTAAGAAAGGCGGAATCACTGTTGTGCCCAATGAAAACAACGAGTTGATTCCTACTTGTCTCGTTACAGGGTTGAGAGTTTGTATAGACTATCGCAAACTCAATGATGCTACGAGAAAGAATCATTTTCCCTTCCTTTTATGGACCAAATGCTTGAACGTCTAGCGGGTAATGACTATTATTGCTTCTTAGACGGTTTCTTCGGGTATTTTCAAATTCCCATCGATCCTAACGACCAAGAGAAAACCACATTCACTTGTCCTTATGGAACATTTGCTTATAAAATAATTCCTTTCGGCTTATGCAATGCTCCTGGGACTTTCCAAATGTGTATGATGGCTATCTTCCATGACATGGTTGAAGAAACTATGGAAGTCTTCATGGATGATTTCTCGTTCTATGGTGATTCTTTCTCTCATTGCCTTGCCAATTTAGAACGTATGCTTAAATGGTGTGAAAACACTCGTCTCGTTCTTAATTGGGAAAAATGCCATTTCATGGTAAAAGAAGGCATTGTTCTTGGAAATAAAATCCCAAATCCGGTCTTGAAGTCGACCGTGCTAAAGTTGATGTTATTGCTAAATTGCCTCCACCTTCAACCGTGAAGGGTGTGAGAAGTTTCCTCGGTCATGCGGGCTTCTATCGTCGTTTCATTCAAGATTTTTCTAAAATCGCTTGCCCGATTACCCACATCTTAGAAAAAGATAATCCCTTTATCTTTTCTAAAGAGTGTATTGAATCCTTCAATCTTTTTAAGGACAAGCTATCTAAGGCACCGGTCTTGGTTACCCCTAATTGGGAGCTACCTTTTGAATTGATGTGTGATGCTAGGATTTTGCCATTGGAGAGGTTTTGGGCCAATAAGTGAACAAACACTTCCAACCAATCCATTATGCTAGTAAGACAATGATGGGTGCTCAATTGCATTATACCACTACCGAAAAAGAGCTTTTAGCTGTAGTGTATGCTTTTGAGAAATTTCGCCCCTATCTTGTCCTTTCCACCACCATTGTCTATACCGACCATTCCGAATTGAAGTTCTTGTTAACTAAACAAGATTCTAAGTCAGGACTTCTTCGTTGGGTTTTGCTCCTTCAAGAATTTAAAATTGAAATTCGTGATAAAAAGGGAGCCGAAAACCTAGGCGCTGATCATCTAAGTAGACTTGAGGATCCTTATCAAGGGGATCATCCGAATCAAGAGATCAATGACTCTTTTCCCCTTGAGGCCTTAATGTCTATCAATTCCAATCTTGATGACACCCCGTGGTTTGTGGACATTGAAAACTACTTAGCGGGTGGAATTCTCAAGGAAGGGTTTACGTCCCAACAAAAGAAAAAGTTCTTTAAAGACATTGAACACTATTTTTGGGACGACCCTTACCTTTTCAAACAATGTGCAGATCTTGTCATTCGTCGATGTGTTGATGGGCCGACAGCTTTACTAATCCTTGAAGCTTGCCATAAAGGACCCACCGGTGGTCACTTTGGTCCCAATTACACCGCGAATAAAGTATTCGACTCTGGATTTTACTGGCCTACAATTTATCATGACGCTCATGAAATGGTTAAACATTGTGATGCTTGCCAACGCCAAGGCAAGATCACACATAAAGATGAGATGCCTCAAAATTTCATACAAGAATGTGAAATCTTTGATGTATGGGGTATTGACTTTATGGGGCCATTTCCATCATCTAAAGGGAACAAGTACATCCTCGTAGCCGTTGACTACGTATCTAAATGGGTTGAAGCAAAGGCTCTCCCTACAAACGATGCGAGGGTGGTTCTGAACTTTCTGAAGCAACTTTTTGCTCGATTCGGTGTTCCTCGTGCTATTATCAGTGACCGCGGGACTCATTTTTGCAATGATCAATTTGCTCGAGTCATGGCTAAGTATGGTGTCAATCACCTTCTTTCCACCGCTTATCATCCCCAAACAAATGGTCAAGCCGAGATTTCTAACCGTGGATTGAAGCGCTGAGTGTATTGTGGGAGAGCATCGTGCCTCGTGGGCCGATAAGTTAGACGATGCTTTGTGGACTTTCCGTACCGCATATAAGACGCTGATTGGTTGCACTCAATATCGTCTTGTGTACGGGAAGGCATGCCACCTCCCTATTGAGCTGGAACATAAGGCGTACTGGGCCTTGAAGTGGGCCAATTTTGACATCAGCAAAGCCGGTGATCTTGGGAAGATTCAACTCAACGAGCTAAATGAACTGAGGAATGAAGCTTATGAGAATTCATTGATCTACAAGGAGAAGACTAAGATCATCCATGATTTAAGGATTAAGAACCGAGAGTTCCACGTTGGTGATCAAGTTTTACTCTTTAACTCTCGGTTGAAGATCTTCTCGGGCAAGCTGAAGAGCCGTTGGTCTGGTCCATTCACTGTCGCTAAAGTTTTCCCTTACGGCACCATTGAGCTTTCTCAACCAAATGGGCCTAATTTTAAAGTGAATGGCCAGCGTGTGAAGCTGTACTTTGGTGTGGACATCTCTCAAGAGATGATTCCATCCCACACCACATTTCCCTTGAATTAGTTCTGGGTCGAGTCAGGCTCGTGACTCGGTTAACAAAAACAAGCGCTTCTCGGGAGGCAACCCGTTGATCTATCCTTCACCGTTTTCATAATAAGTGTAAGGGAGCCCCATATGTGTTTGTTGTCTTGTTTCTTATGATGTGCAGGGATTAAAGCTTCAAAGAGCACTTTTGCCGACATTTGACGAACCGTGATCCCGTGTACCTGTCTTCCTGGTTCTATCCTAAACTATCGTGATTCAATATTTCATATCTTATATGTTCACATTGAAATCACTATAGTTATCCTTCCCTTAGCAAGCTTTAAACAAAGTGCACAATGTCCTAAGTGTAGGGGAGTTTACTCCCACATGCTTAAACATTGAGGACAATGTTTATATCAATTGTAGGGGGACTTCTATCGAAGTAAGTGGGATTTCCATGAATTTGTCCTCATTTTATCCGGAAAATTTGATTTTTCGACATTTTTCAAAATTTTTAATCTATTTTGGCCTAGTAGTATAGTAGTCTCTTCCTTTGTTATCGTTATTTACTTTCCTTGCTAAAATAAATTTTTTAATAAAGTGGTTTTAATTTTTCAAAGTCGTGAATATTTTGACTCAACCCGAGTTTACTTATCTAAGTTTACTCTAGCTAGTAACCTTAACGTGTTTAAGTCAAGTTTTTCTAGGATTTTATATAGGGAGCTTTAAAACGAGAAAGTCTTAACTCTCACGGGTTAAGAATAATAACTTTTCGCAAGTTCCTATAATTGATCCAAGAGAGTCGTTTATCAAGGGAACTTTAAAATGCGAATTCTAAACTTGAAAAAGTCTAAGAGTTTGCAAGATCCTATAGATGACTCGAAAACCCAAAACTTTGATTTAATTGGCTAAGCATCCACGAGTCTCTTTCCTTTAGATTTTAAATTGTGGAGAACGAGAGATGATAGATACAATTATTAGTTTGGTATTCTTTCATGAATTTATGTGAGTTGATTATAAGCTTTTTCTCCCATCGCTTGCTAATAAATTTAATTGTAATAAATAAGGTTGTACGATTTGAAAAGTTACTTAGCTTCTAGCACAAGATTGTTTAAAATTTGCTCGGTATTAATTAGAGTTCATAGCCAAGGCATAACTTATTGAAGCGGGATGCGAAGATTGGCGAGTCCAAAAAGGTCCTAACAAGGCATGAGGGCTACATTTTGTTGCTAAGGATCCAAAAGTTATGTGAAGAATCATTTATCAAAAATCAATATGAAGGATCGAGACACACGACGAAAAGCAAATACTCCCCTAAAGATCATGGAAAAGTCTATTCAAAAAGGCCCTAACAAGGTATGAGGATAAATAGATCCAAGTCCTAAAAGGAGGAGGATCGTTGTATATAAAAATGCAAAATAAAGATTAGAGAAAAATGAAGAAGTCGTGGTCCAAGTATGAAGAATCTCTCTAAAGTTCAAGTGAAGAAATTCCTAATATGAAGAGAAGAACATAATTTCAAGAACGTCTCTCAAAGATTCGAAGTATGAAGTCGCTGCCAAATATCGGTCCGAGAAAGGTCTCAAATCGTGAAGCAAGTTATGCTAAGATATGAATTTTAAGAGGTCCCGAGAAGCAGTTTTAAAAGATTTTGTCCTTTAGCTAACTATTGATTAAATCTTCCCACTTTATTTTCGGCCTTAATAAACTATCGAAGTAAGTCAAACAATGCATCTTAGTGATCATTGAAGACAATCTTAAAATATAAGAGATACACCTAGGAATTAGGGAGTCTAAGTAAATATTTGGGCCACATGAGTTCGTGTTAGTTTGCTAACTTATAATAACAATGATCTCGTTTTTAAGCTTGGTATGGGGAACGTGAAACTTGAGGATGATAAACATTCATGACGGCCAAAACCCCAATGTAAGTCTTTGATTTCTATCTTTTTACTTTCCTTAAAAGTTTAGTATTTAATAAAGGCCAAGGTGGGTTATCTATGATGAGAAATGTAATATGTGCTTTGAAATTAATGCATTGCATGAGGGCATTGCAATGGTCAAGTGTAGGGGATTTAATAAGTGTGAAAACACTTGTCCTTTTACCACTTATTTACAATATTAACAAGACCAAAACGTGTATTTTATGTCGTAAAAGTCGGAATTATGTGTGGTTTGTGTTTTTATTATGTTTCAGGATAAAAATATGAAAAAGGGAGAAAGCATGGGCTATCACGGGCGTTTATCGAAGAAAAAGACAAAAGACGAAGTCAAAAGATCAAGAGTGCAAAAAGAACGGGTGTCCAAGACCTATTCTGAAGATTTATGGAAGAAAAAGTCTAAAGACGGAAGTTTAATGAAGTCGAAGAACTCAAGTCTAATAGAAGCAGAAAATTATAAGACAAGTTCAAATTATATTGACAAATCCCGAGACGACGTCGAGAAAGAAAAAGAATTTAAATCGAGTCGAGACGAAAAGAAGGAAGGAAGCAACACATGCACCTCCCCACCTCCTATATATACCCTCCTAATGACACATTAGGAGGGTGTTAGTTAATTAGTTTTTAGTCACTTTTTCATTTTTTTAGTTTTTAGAGAGAGAAAGTGTTCAACTTTCTCTCACTAAAATTTCATCTTTTCTTTCTTTCATGTTTAAGCTTTAATTCAATCTTGTATCTTTGAATCTTTGATCTACAAGTTCAAGTTAAGCTTTTTATCTTTAATCTTCTTCTACCTTTCTTGATTTTATTTACTTTTGATTCGTTGTCATCTTTGATTTAGTTTCATCTTGATGTTTATGTGATTAAAAAGTTTATCTTTTTATCTTTAAGTTTTTATACGGATTAAGCTTTGAGCTTATCATGCTTATTGCCTTAGTTTGTGTTTAGCTTATTTACTTTTTAGTTTTCTTAAAAAGTTAAATCTTTTTATGGTTTGATTTAAAAAGTTTTGCTTATTTAAGTTTAAAAAGTTCTTATTTGTGCTTATTGGTTATTTTCGATGTAAATTTGGTTAAGTTTTAGTTTGAGCTTATTAAAATATAGCTTATTAACTTGGCTTATTGCGAAATACATTCCATCGGAAAGGGTTTCCCCTTTCCGACCATACATTCCGACAGCTGCATTATTATTCCGATCATAGGATCGGATTAGGGTTTTACTTTCCGATTGTGTATTCCGATTAGAGCTTTACATTCCGATCTGCTCCACTATTATTCCGATACAAGGTATCTGAATAGGGTTTCTAGATTCCGATTGTGATTCCGATTGGGATTCCGACGGGGGAGATTATTTTGATATTCTGATTGCTTTGAGTTACCAACATTCCGACAATTAGTTTATGTGATATTCCGATAGGATTTTTCCTTTGACATTCCGATCATATTCCGATCTGATTCTGACGGTTTATTTAGGCTGTGTCATTCCGACGTGATTCCGCTTGGACATTCCGACTGGTTTTAAGTTTTAGTTTTACAAAGTTTTCAAGTTTTATATTCATTACGTTTTAATTTCAAAAAATTGCACGCTTCCCGAAATCTCTGTTTTTACCAAGTGTTTTTCTAATTTTATAGAGAAAAAGTGACAGTTTTTCTAGAATTGCTTTTAGCCTAAATTAATTTACGTTTCGCATTTACTTTTTAATTAGTTATAGAAAACGACAACCTTTTTATTTTCCACCAAGAATGACTGAGTCGCACTAATAACTTGTAATCAATTCGAAATGACTGGAACAACGAACTTTCATAACTAAGTAAAATCTAGTTATTAAATGGCGCCGCTGCCGGCTCTTTTCGTGAAGATTAACGGTTTTTAGTGAGAGACGCGTTAGATTTTGTGATCCGTTCACTTTTGAACGTTATTTTTCTTGCTTAAGTTTTCAAAAATCCTAAAAAAATATAAATTTTTCAAACATTCAAAAAAATAGAAAAAAGAAAAAAGAAAAAAAAAACAAAAAATGTTTCTTATCTATTCTTCTTTTCTTTTTGTAGGAGTGTATGCATACTCGTGCTCGTAAGAAGAAAGCAATTCAAGCCGAAGTCGTAGCTCCACCTATTGTCACCATGGACAATCGACCAATGATTGAGCTTTTTCAATCGCAAGTGGAAGACAACACCGATGTTATCGTCATACCCGAGATTGGAGCCAACAACTTTGAACTCAAATCCGGCTTCATTCAAATGGTCTCTGCTCAACCATTATAGAGAAAAAGTGACAGTTTTTCTAGAATTGCTTTTAGCTTAAATTAATTACGTTTCGCATTTACTTTTAAATTAGTTATAGACAACGACAACCTTTTTAATCTCCACCAAGAACGACTGAATCGCACTAATAACTTGTAATCAATTCCAAAAGACTGGAACAACGAATTTTCATAACTAAGTAAAATCTAGTTATTAGTGATATACAAGATATGAAAGAATGCATGGCCTTGGCCGATCTTGGTGCGAGCAATAACTTGATGCCATTTTTCCATTTGGAGATCACTTTCGCTTCTGGCTCTTACTCCTTCGAACATGTCTATTGAGATGGCCGATCATTCTACGATTTTAGCATGTGGAGTAGCCGAGGATGTTTTCGTGAAAGTGGGGAAGTTCTACTATCCCGTTGATTTTATATTAGTTGACATCCCCGCGGATCCTCAAGTTCCTCTAATTTTAGGTCGTCCATTTTAAGACACCTCGAGATCGCTTATCGACGTTCATGCAAGAACTATTACTTTGAGATTCAACGAAGAGGAACTTGTTATAAACGCTACTCAAAACTCGACACCTTCTCATGTATATGTAATCGCTACCATCAATCACATTGACTTAGTCAATGTGGTTTGCGATGAGTTTTCACAAGAAGTGTTAGGTTTTTCTGATAGTTCGTCAAGTGGCAATCCCACTATTTTGGATCCAATTCTTGCTAGTTCTACACCAAATCTCACTCCATTCTAAGGAGGCGATTTTACTTCAAATGAAATTGACAATGAAGATGAGGTGATTATTGGTAATGATACTCTTATTCCACCATCTCTTCCGCCGATGGAAGTTATGAGTGTTGAACAAAAATCTTCAATCAAGGAACCGCCAATCCTTGAATTGAAAGATCTTCCATCTCACCTTGAATATGCATTCTTGGAAGGTGATGACAAGTTGCCAGTTATTATTGCAAAAGATCTTGCTAATGATGAAAAAACCACACTTTTGAAAGTTCTTAAAGATCATAAAGGGGTAATTACGTGGAAAATTTCCGACATTAAGGGTATTGACCCAAAATTTTGTACTTACAAGATTTTGTTGGAGGAGGACTATAAATCCGCAATTCAAAGTCAAAGAAAGGTAAACCCCAAAATTCACGATGTCATCAAAAAGGAAGTCTTAAAACTTCTTGACGCCAGAATGATTTATCCTATCTCCGATAGCCCATGGGTGAGCCCAATCCATTGTGTCCCTAAGAAGGGAGGAATGACCGTTGTGCCTAATGAAAAAACGAGTTAATCCCCACTCGTGTTGTGACAGGTTGGAGGGTATGTATTGACTACCAAAAGTTAAATGAAGCCACTCGTAAAGACCACTTTCCCTTGCCGTTCATGGATCAAATATTGGAGCGACTTGCGGGAAAAGAATTCTATTGCTTTTTAGATGGTTTTTCCGGTTACTTTCAAATGCCTATCGACCCTCGTAATCAAGAGAAAACTACGTTTACGTGTCCTTATGGAACATTTTCTTATCGTAGAATGCCTTTCGGACTTTGCAATGCACAGGGTACGTTTCAATGGTGTATGATGGCTATTTTTCATGATATGATCGAGAAGTCAATGGAAGTATTCATTGATGACTTTTTGGTGTTTGCCAATTCGTTCACGCCGTGTTTATATAATCTCGAGAAAATGTTAAAACGTTCTGAATAAACCAACCTTGTGCTCAATTGTGAAAAATGTCATTTTATGTGTAAACAAGGAATCGTCTTAGGCACAAGGTCTCGAAAGCGGGGATTGAGGTCGATTAAGCTAAGATAGATGTCATCGCCAAGTTACCTCATCCCAAAACCGTTAAGGGAGTTAGGAGTTTCCTAGGCCATGCGGGCTTTTATCATCGTTTCATCAAAGACTTCTCGAAAATCTCTCGACCTGTGACACACCTTCTTGAGAAGGATGCTACTTTTAACTTCAATGAGAATTGTGTTAGAGCTTTCGAAACTCTTAAAAGGAAACTTACTGAAGCTCCCATTCTTGTTGCTCCTAATTGGGAATTACCCTTTGAAATCATGTGCGATGTAAGTGATTATGCAATAGGGGCCGTCTTAGGGCAACGTTATGAAAAGTACTTCCGTCCTATCCATTATGCTAGCAAGACGATGACCGAGGCTCAACTTAAGTACACCACAACGGAAAAGGAATTCCTTGCCGTGGTCTATGCTTTTCAGAAATTCCGACCTTATCTTGTCTTGACTAAAAGCATCGTGTATACGGACCATTCGGCTATCAAGTACCTCTTAGCTAAGCAAGATGCTAAGACGAGATTGCTTCGTTGGATGCTCCTCCTCCAAGAATTTGATGTCACCGTGCTTGACAAAAAAGTAGCCGAGAATATAGCGGCCGATCATCTCTCTCGTCTAGAAGATCCTCACAAAGATGTATTCGAGAACAAGTAAATTACCGAAACATTTCCTCTCGAGACTCTCGGTGTAGTGAATTCAAAAGACAATACCCCATGGTTTGCCAACATTGCAAATTACCATGCGGGGAACTTCTTAATCAAGGGTATGACGACACAACAAAATAGAAAATTCTTTCGTGACATCAAGTTCTATTTTTGGGATGACCCTTATCTCTTTCGGATTTATGCGGATCAACTCGTTCGACATTGTGTCTTTGGTACCGAAGCTTCAACATCCTTAGAGATTGTCACGAGGGACCCGGGTGGTCACCACGGTGCTAATCTCACGGCTAAGAAAGTGTTCGATGCCGGCTTTTTTTGGCCTACGATCTATCGTGATGCACACTCACTTGTAAAATCGTGTTATTCTTGCCAACGTCAAGGAAAATCGTCGCATAAGGATGAAATGCCACAAAACATAATTCAAGTGTGTGAGATTTTCGACATTTGGGGCATTGACTTTATGGGGTCGTTCCCATCATCTCATGGAAACAAGTATATCCTCGTTGCCGTCGACTACCTATCAAAGCGGGTGGAAGCTAAAGCTTTGCCTACGAATGATGCTCGTGTGGTAGTGAAGTTTTTGAAGCAACTATTCTCTCGGTTTGGAACCCCTCGTGCTATTATAAGCGATCGTGGAACCCATTTTTGTAATGACCAATTCGAAAAGGTTATAAAGAAATATGGAGTTAAACATCGTCTTTCTACGGCTTATCACCCGCAAACGAGTGGGCAAGTCAAGGTTTCAAACCGAGCATTGAAGAGGATTTTGGAAAGGTCGATTAGAGACAACCGCGCTTCATGGTCCGACAAACTCGATGACGCTTAATGAGCCTTTCAGACCGCTTATAAGACACCTATCGGTTGTAATCCTTATAAGTTGGTTTATGGAAATAATTGTCATTTGCCTATTGAATTAGAGCATAAGGCATATTGGGCCCTTAAGAATGCAAATTGTGATTTGAAGACCGCGGGAGACCACCAGAAAATACAACTTAATGAATTGGATGAATTAAGAGATAATGTTGTTGGAACTTTACTTTATGTGACGACATTTAAGAATTCCCATTAGTTATCATAGTCACACACGCTTAGACTAGACTAGGAAACAATGTATAGTTTAGGTGCGATGTATGACTATATATACCCCTCCAAGGCTTCCAAGGAGGGGTGTTGCTTGTGTTTCATTTCTGTTTTTTAATACATTTTCTATCTTTTCACACATAACCCTCTATATCTCTCCCCACCATGGCATTCATCTTCCACCACCACCCTAGACCACCGGGTTATAGTAGAAAGACAATCCACAATTGGCATCAGAGCTTCGGTTCAATCCTTGGATCGTGTTTTTGTTTTTGATTTGGTGGTTTAAAAGTTTTTTTGGTCCGCTTTGTTAATTTTTTGTCACGTTGGTCACATTTTTTTGTCATAATCTGTTTTTCTTTGTCACTCAGTCTATACACTCAGTCCACTTTATTGGTTTATCATTTCAGGTCTAACTTTTATATTGATTGGTCCATAATCATAAATTTCACATCTGGTTTGCATTTTTGGTTTCTGGGTAAATGTATCACATACTTTTTATCATCTGGCCTTAAATCTGTCCTCAAATATATTATTTTTTTTTATCTGAAATGGCCTAAAAACAACTTTAACATTGTTTTATAAACATTGAATTTTTCTGGTATTTTTTTTAAGATGAGAAGATAAAAACAGATCTAGAAAACCCAGATCCGGAACTCAAGAAAAAAGGTACTATGGATAAGTTTTCAAACAGATTCATTTTGATAGATGCATTCCGATGGATGCATTCCGATAGATGCATTCCGATGCATGCATTCTGATGTTATTATTCCGATGGCCACTTTCGATCGCATTGACTGCGATGGGGTTTTTTGACACATTCTGATGGGTTCGACTGTACCTTTTACGATGGGACTCATTCCGATGGGACTCATTGCGATGAGTGGTTTGACCCATTGCGATGGAGTGATAAGGCGTCATGCTGTTGAATTTTTTCCAACATTCCGATGCACAGATAATGGAAATATTGCGATGCAGTATTTTGAAAACATTGCTATGGATATTATAAACATTGCGATGAGTTGTTTGTTTTCAGAAACCAAGTTGACCAGTTTAACAAAACCAGTAAAACAAGACTTTGACCAATTTAACATAACCCAAAAACTCATTTTACTCATCCAACCTTATAACTCCCATCAACACCAATCTACACTAATCCTAATCCCATCGTCTCCTAAACCCCTATCGAATCTTGACTCGAAGCAAAAGAGTAAATTATATATTAGTGATCTCAGATTCGGAATTGCATGTCACATATCTTTTCAGATCTATACCAGAATATCATCACAGATATGTGAGAATGAACTCATATTTGATATTCGAATTTAAGGTAAGATCAATAACAATTATGTCATTATCTGTCTTTGATTCGTTAAATTAAACAAGACATGCATGAAAGATATTTAAAGATCTCTTCTCACGAGTTAAATCATCATCACATATTTGTGAGACATAAAATCGCTTTCAATTTTTAAATTAAAAGAAAGACTAATAGCGATTATGTTATTAATCATGCTTTATTTCAATAAATCACAACGAATTAACAACAAGCTACCTACCCGAGACCTTGTGGCAAGATCTTGAAGATGATTCGTCATGACTCTTGACTTCATGATCCATGATTCGTTTGTTTAACAAGTTTTAAGAACAACGATTATTGGATTTCTTGTTGTTGGATTGACTAATTCATGAAGAATGAACAAGAGCTATTCTTAATGAATCGGTTGATTCTTGTGTTTGATATATGAGTTGGTATGATCCGTGGGTTTTATTACCTACGGGTGTGAAGAGATTATAGATGAGGTTGGAGGATTTTGGGGGAATGAGGAAATGATGATAGTTTATTATTTGGTGGCTGAGGAGATAAATAAATATGTGGGCGGAGTGTTTAAGATGTGTTTAGGTTAGTTAAATGCCTATAGTTTAGGGTTTGGTGGCTTTTTATGCCACTAATTCTTTTTGGATGGATCGGGTATTACCAACTCAGCCGGTTGGGTTAGTCTTGGGCCGACTGAGTTATTAGACCGACTAAGTATTTGGCTCGGCTGAGAATATTTGATTGTTTTGGGCTGGGATTGATTAGAAAAAACACGGGTCGACTGCTTCTATCACATAATAGGATACGGTTCATGTTTTATTTTAGCCAGTTGATATTAATGAAGTTACTAATTTTACTTAGTAATTTTACTAGTAGTGTTTTGCCATTGGTTATATGGTCGGGATAAAAAAGTGACAAGATTTGAAGACAAGTATCATGACAACGTGGCAAGATTTATTTTGACGAGACCAAGAAAAAATAGCTATATTTTTAGTGGCTATAGATTTTTTGATCGGGTATTAATCATGTGAAATTGAAGACGGATTTTTCGAAAGCGTGTATTATTTTATCTTCAAAGATAACTTGCTCGTGCTTAATCTTAGAATGAAGACTTGTTTATCTAGTTTCCGGGTTCGGGGTGGTTGGTTGATGACTCGGATAACTATCACTTAAAGGGGTTACATTGTTGTACTCAGTGTCACGCGCTTAGTCGACTTGGATAATTTCAAGAGGTGTTGTGCTTATATACTTCTTCAGTGATGTATTGGGTACTTAGATATTTCTCCACCATTCCTCATTCAACAATTGTGCAAGCTTAAGTCACAAGATCGAAGGATTTTTATTCAGTTTCATGTTTGATGTATATGGTTCATTCTATCAGTGGTCACTTTAAATTGCTTACAAGTGGGTTGGTAAAGATGGCCATGGAGAGTTTATGAGTAGAATATTTCGATCAACAACTGATTCTCGCCAAATATATAATTCAGCTTATTTATTCTTCTCACGAGATTTCAGGTACATGTGCGTAAGATTTATTGATGGTTCCGAATTCGAAACCATCAAGGGGGGAGAAGAAGACACATTCAACGCACAACGAGTACACGTGATGAACTTCATACCATCTTTTGATTTGAAGACATTCCGGGAAAACATTTGTCATAACCGCAGAGAAAATTAGTGTTTTAACTCATGGCGTTATCAATCTCTAAACGCTACACTACTGATTCGATGTTTAATTGTTTTGATGTTGCAATTATTCATCATCATTATCCTATATGGAGAGATATGCACTTCCGGGACTTAATTGACTCTGGTGCATCTCCGAAAGAAGATATGTGCATTTTCGGGACTTAATTGACTCTGGTGTTACGATGTCAACTTCATGAATGGGATAAAGTGTCTACTTCAGTATTTGAGCTTCATACTTGGGATTGGTTTATTTTCTTCAACTATGTGGGGGAAGAAATGTCTTGATTCTTTCTAGTATGCATAACTTGCACTCTCAGGGGGAAGAAAAATTTAGAAGAATTACTCAAGCGTGAGAAGAAAAGTCGTTGATCTACTTGGTGTGCCCCAAACTTTCAATCCCTCATAGCAATATTATCATGTTATATGATGGGGTTTGCTTTTTAAATTCCGATGTGCGCTTAATCATTCTAAGCTTTATTGAAATCTTTGAAGTTGCTTACGAGGATTGTCGGTTTAGGGGGAAGCTATTTTAAAATCTTCTACATCAAGTTTATGTGGCATGAATTAGGGGGAAGTTAATTCAGAAGCTTCTCCTTAACCAAAAGTATATGGATTACTTAGCTCGTGCCGTAGTTACTTTAAAGATGAGTCGTTTTGAAGTGAAGACTTGAAGTCAAAGGCCTCAGAAGACATCATCAGCATTGGACGCTTCATGAAATCTTTTGTTCTTAATCATTATGTACTTGTTAGGAAAAATATTGTAAGGAATTCTACACGTCGTCCCA
Source organism: Glebionis coronaria (assembly GCA_025667525.1). Classification (NCBI taxonomy): domain Eukaryota; kingdom Viridiplantae; phylum Streptophyta; class Magnoliopsida; order Asterales; family Asteraceae; genus Glebionis; species Glebionis coronaria. The sequence goes on from CM046876.1 coordinate 183,041,912, forward strand.
TGGGGGAAGATTGTTGGAAATTCACTTTATGTGACGACATTTAAGAATTCCCATTAGTTATCATAGTCACACACGCTTAGACTAGACTAGGAAGCAATGTATAGTTTAAGTGTGATGTGTGACTATATATACCCCTCCAAGGCTTCCAAGGAGGGGTGTTGCTTGTGTTTCATTTGTGTTTTTAATATATTTTCTATCTTTTCACACACAACCCTCTCTATCTCTCTCCACCATGGCATTCATCTTCGACCACCACCCTAGACCACCGGATTATAGTAGAAAGCAAATCCACAAATGCTTATGAAAATTCATTGATTTTTAAGGAAAAGACTAAAAAGTTTCATGATACAAAGATTAAAAACCGGGTTTTTAACGTTGGTGATCAAGTGTTACTTTTTAACTCTCGTTTGAAGATATTTTCCAGGAAATTGAAATCTCGTTGGTCGGGTCCGTTCACCATAACATAAATGTTTCCTTATGGGACCATCGAGCTGGCGCAAAATGATGGTCCTAAATTCAAGGTGAATGGACATAGGCTTAAAAACTACTTCGGTGGGGAAGTCCCTTCGTTGGACGACCTCGACCAAGTCACCTTCCCCAATGATAATTAGCATTTAGGGGATCGAGTCGAGCTCATGAATCGGTAATAAAAAATGAGGTGCCTCATGGGGGAGATCCCATGCTTATCCCATGTATATATTTATGCTTTCTAATGTAGTTAATGAGAGGGGATTTGTGCCCTTCCAACTTGTTGTCTCGTTGTTGTTTGCGAATGTGTTATCTAGATCATCATCATCGCCACGATTGAACACTCTCATGTTCGTTTACGTGAGCCTCGATCGTTTGCTTGAAGAGTTTTTCACGAATGCATGACATATCCTTTATTGTTCTAACAATTATCTTTTAGCATAATTCATAAATGGCTTTAGATATATTATTTATCACCCTTTCCATGCTAGATCCTAAGCATTCGACTCTTCGTCACTAGTATGGGGGCGCTCCACCTTTAGACTCAAAACATTGAGGACAATGTTTAATTTTAGTATATGGGGTGAAAAGATACTTGCTTTGCTACGCCCTCACGTTTTCCAACTTTCAACGTTTTGTTTTTTTTTGTTTCTAATAAGGCTAAAAATGGCCAAATTTTAATAAAATTTCTTAGTTTTCATAAGTGTTTTTAAGACACGAATGTATATTTTCCGATGGGTAGAATAAGAGTTAATTTTTGACTTGATGGGCATTTGGGGCCCTTTACATTCCTTAACCCGCTTGAATCAAGTTTTTCTATACTTTTATGTAGGGAACTTTAAAACGCGAAAGTCTTAGCTCACACGGGTTAAGAACAAGAACTTTTCGCAAGTTCCTATAATTGATCCTAGAAAGTCACTTATCAAAAGAACTTTAAAATGCATTCTCCAAACTTGAAAAAGTCTAAGAAATTGCAAGATCCTATAGGTGGCTTGCAACCCCAAAACTTCGATTTGATATAGTCTTAATGAAAGCTAATTCAAATTTGGCTTAACTTTGACTTGCATGGCTAAGTATTCACGAGTCTCTTTAATTAGGGGTCTTTAAATAGTGAAGAACGAGAAGTGATAGAGTTAGACAAGTGATCATGCTAAACGTAGAACATGAAAATGTTCTTTCAAAAACTCATATGTTTTTAATTGTGGCTTTTTATCCCATAATATCAATGCATTAGGAATAATATAATTGCAGTAAGTAAGGTCATACGATTTGATAGGTTAATTAGCTTCTAGCCCAAGATCGTTTAAAAGTTGCTCTGGGTTGAATAGAGTTCATAGCCAAGGCATAACTTATTGAAGCGGGATGCGAAGATTGGTGAAGATCCAAAAAAGCCCTAACAAGGCATGAGGAGCTCTATTTTGTTGCTAAAGATCCAAGATGATGTGAAGTATCATTATTCCAAAATCAATATGAAGGATCGAGCACACGACGAAAAGCAATTACTCCCCTAAAGATCATGGAGAAAGTCTATCTAAAATGACCCTTACAAGGTATGAAGATAAGTATATCCAAGTCCTAAAAGGAGGCGGATCGTTCTATATCAAAATCCAAAATAAAGATTGAATAAAAATGATGATGTCGTGGTCCAACTATGAAGAATCTCTCAAAAACGTCAAGTGAAGAAATTCCAAAATATGAAGAGAAGGCCATAATTTCAAGAACGTCTTCCGAAGATTTGAAGTATGAAGTACATGCCAAATATCGGTCCAAGAAAGGTCTCAAATCGTGAAACGAGTTATGCCAAGATATGAACTTAAGGAGATACACGCGAAGCCGTTTTAAAAGATTTTTTCCTTTAGCTAACTATCGATTAAATCGTGCTACTTTATTTTCGGACTAATAAATACTCAAATAAGTCAATATGAATCACTTGTGATCCATGACAAATAGTTAAAAAATTCTAGAAACCTTTTCTTTTCATAATAACTAGGATTGCGGGGAGAAAAAGTATTACACAATTTGGACGTATGAGTAGTGTTAGCATTATTCCTTGTACCAACAATGATCTCGTTTTTGCACTTAGCATGGAATGTATGACAATCAAGGATGACGAACTTTACTCTATGAGACATTCACTAGTTTCTATTTCATTGACCCTAAAAGTCACTCGTGATGAAAATCATACATTATGTATTTAACATATCTTCGTAGTATTGTAGCAACTTTTACTTTTCAATAAAGGTAAAAAAAATAAATTTTGGAGATGCTTAGATACTTTATTCTAGCATTGCGTGAGGGCATGGCAATTGTTTAGTATGGGGGAGTGATGAGATGGCATTTATACATGATCTCATCGTTCTTTTTGGGCTTTAAATGCATAAAATGTCATCAAAATACCATATATATGCTTGTGTTTATTTACTTGTGTATTTTAGGTATGGATATCATGAAAAAGACAAAAGATCACGAGAAACAAGGAAAAACAAACACGAGAATCGAAGCCGCACAATGAACCGGATCCTAGTTATGGATTTCTCAAAGAATAACCCTTGAAGACTTGAAGATGTACAAGAATGATCCCTCATTTATGAAGAATTGACACTTAATACCCTTGTAAATTCATAATTACAAGTTTGGTCCCTTAACTTTGTCAAAATGACAAAAAGGTCCTTCAACTTTGAAGATTTGGCTAGTTTAGTCCCTCAACAAAACTAAATTGTCAACAATGGTCCCTCATGAAGTCAAATATCCAATGAAGACCCTTGAAATTCAAGAATATTACACATTTAGTCCTTTTAAAATGGATTAAATATCAAAAGGACTGATGTTGTAATTATGCCAAAGTTATAAAAGCCCTAAATCCCTTTTATAAAGTATTTGTGGCCAATGTCTAAACATAGAAACTTTAATTACAAAGGAAAAACGGGTTTGCAAGGATAAAGGACTTTGTGCATAAGTTTTCCCAAAGACTAAGGGCTAATATTGCAACAACCAAACTTTCAAACCTGTTATTGCGCCAAACAACTTAACTTCCCCTAATTTCGGATCAAACAGAGTTACTATTCACCGTATGAAACCCAGTTTTACATTTTACATAACAAAGGGTAAATCAAAATTAGAACTTCCCACGTTTGATTGACACCCACACAAACACATCCCACGCTTAAAACATCACACCACTCCACTCAAGGAATCCACCCCATTCACCCGTCCACCAATCATGTGACTACTTCCTCTCCAAGGAATGCCACGTGGCAAGATCAACATCCTATACTCCTTACTTGGCCCCAAAGCAAAAATGAACGTCTAGGATTCATTTGGGCAGCTCACAACCTCAACACGCCTTCAAGCACTTAAGGGAATTCTAGGGATTTTCTAGCTAGGGTTTTTCATGTATTTTTCATCTAGAATCGTCTTTTGTACTCTATATAAAGAGCCTCAACTTGTGAGTAGCCCTTTGTTCCAGATTTAGCTAAAATATTTGTAATTTCTTTTTATAAATAAAGTTGGTATTTTCTAAAAATTGTAATTCCTTTTATGTTTTTACAAAAGTTGGTGTTTAGTAAGCTAAGATCTGAGTTCCATTTATCTATTTCCTGAGTTTTTGAAAAAGGTTTTATGTTATAAAGTCCTTGTTTGCAAAAATCAGTGGTTACTTTACTTTTATCCTTGTGTTTGTTGATCTTAGCAGGTACAAGGAAGCTTGTGGTTGTTCTTGCTACCACATAAGCTCTAAACAACCCAAGGTGTGGATTTTACATCTTGGAGGTTTGATTTTCAAATCCATTTTCATTTTCTGTCGTTTATTTGATGGTATTTGATTTGGTGATTTTATGGGTTGATTGTTGTTATTTTGGTTCTAAACTGCTTAATATGGTATATTTGATCTAATATCACCTAGATCTTGTTGATTGTAGGTCTTAAAATCAGATTTGAGTGAGAAAAGTGTGATAAAGGGGTGTTTGTATCTGCTGGTTCAAAGGCCGTAGGGCCTTAGAGCTTGGTGTTTTGCTGTTGGTAGGTGTTTATTTGTTGGTTTAGTAGGTGGTTTAAGTATTTCTTAAGTTTAAAACAAACTAGAACTAAAAAACGTAGGTTGCTAGAATTTTGAACACAAAATCCAGTCAAACACATCAGATAAGATTGTATGCTTGTTTGAATGATTTAGGGACTGAAATTTGGCATGCTAATAGTTTTGTTGGTTATACAACTCTACAATATCTAGTTTTATAGTTTGGTGGCTTATTGAGAATTTTAGAGCTTATTGAATTTCAGCTTTTGGTCAATTATATAAACAAATGTTCTTGTCTGCATGCTATTTGATTTGATTGGTTGAGTGCCTTCTTGTGATTGGATTTGTGATTTTTGTGTTGCTGTTGACTCCCACTAAGCCAAGGCTTATTGGGGTGCCTTTGTTTCCAAAAATCATACATAAACAAAGCTTGAAATCAAGCTTACAGTAGCCTGATCATCAGCAGTGGGAACTCCTTTCCCACTGCTTGTTCCCACTAATAGTGTTAAACTGGGGTCAGCTTATTATAAGCTATTCCAGCTTATTTAAACGTGCAACAACTTTAATTTGGTAATAGGTCTTCCTCATTTGACCCATTTGTTCATTCTGGAGCCTTTGGGTGGTTGACTTTAGGGTTTGACTAGAAAACAACTTATTTGACTTTTACATAAGTGCTTATCAATTCATTCAGCTTACTTGACTTTGCTTATTTTATTTTTCTTAATTGATTTGGCTTATTTAAGTCATTTAGAGTCTTTTGCAAGTTGAATCATGTTCTCAGGTGGTTTAAAACTCTAAGTCGACTATTTTGTCGTTTAGTGGATTTGTACTTGGCTTATTTCTGGCTTATTGGTTGTGCTTTTTCAAATTTCTTTTCACAGATCTCATAAGCATCCCAAAAGAAGGTTGTGTGTCCAATTAGAGCTTATGGCATTGGCTTATAGCTTAATGGGCCCAAAAGCCTATTAAGAATAAGCAGTTGTATATTTAAGCTATGATAAGCTCACTTTCAGCTTTTGGGCCTTCAGAGTTTTGTGTTTAGAATTGAATTTTAAGCTAGACTAGTGATTTTCAGCTTATTTGGTTGGGTTGGATCTTATTGGGCCAAAAAGCCCATTTCATTTGACTGTTTTTTATTCTAGCCCGTTTGGGGGCCCAATAGGGGTATTTTGGTAATTTCAGTTTCATTTTCTGTTTATTTAGGTTAAAATAAACTAGTTTGCAAGTTTTTAGAAATATTTATAATTTTTTTATTTTTAATATTATTTTATTAATATTTTACTATTAAATTTCATTTTTAATATTTTTGCAACTTTTACATTTTTCCTAGGTCAAATACACTAAGTTAGGATTTTCAAAAACTATTAGATTAGTTTTCTCATCATTTTATTAATTTTTAGAATTATTTTAATATTTTAATAGCTTTTAATCATTTAAAAATAGTTTTCATTAGTTTAAAATTTCATAAAAATAGTTTTTAGTCTTATTTAGTCATTTAAGAGTTTTACCAAGTGAAAAATCTTATTTGGGCTACTTTATTTATTATTTAGATTTTTAGGGCTTTAATTAGCATTTAAAAATTAATATTTAATTAATTAAAAGGTTTGAAAAAGTTTTGATCATTTGTAAACTCTTAGTTTAATTTTAGCCGTTTTGGTAATTTTTAGCATTAATTTTTATTTTGTCACTTTTTACGGTTTTTCATTTTGTCGCCGTAGTATAACTTTAACGTATCCGTCATTCTCTTTTCTCATCTTTTATTTCTCAGTATTAATCCAAAATCATTACGAGTTATTCACACACATATACCTCCTCAGGAAACGAACTTTCACCTTTGGGTCATTAACACATAATTTTATTAAATCATTTGTTTAATACTTACCGCTATTTACACTCTTTTGTTTTATTACCTTTAAATTTTCGTCTAAAACCTTTTCTTATCAGTTAAAATATAAAAAATAAGATAAAATAAATAAATTAAAAAAAAAATTCTTCTTGTAGCTTAATTTTTAACGATTCATGCACTTTTATATAAATTGTAGGATTTTTAGATAAAAACCGAAACCATTCAAGTTAATTGTCCAAATCAAAACGAAAGTCTCAAATTCACAGTTTCTTCTTGTACAACGAACCGGGATCACTCTCGTGTTTAATTAATCCGTCTTTAGGTAGTTTTATATTATTACTTTTTCCTATAGGTAATTTTCTACTACTTGTTCTATAACGTATTACAGTAAAATACACCGACACGTTTGCCACACATCACTAACCAACGCCTTTGACGCATATTCAAGTCCTTTTGGAAAAAGATGTACTGGAGACTCTTATGATCAGTGTATATCACACTTTTCGTCCCGTAAAGATAATGTCTCCATATTTTCAAGGCAAATACTACTGCACCTAACTCCAAATCGTGAGTAGTATAGTTCTGCTCGTGGATTTTAAGTTGCCTGGAGGAATAAGCAATCACTTTTCCATGTTGCATTAAAACACACCCGAAACCTTGATGGGATGAATCATAGTAAACTACAAAATCATTTGGTCCATCTGGAAGTGTTAATACTGGATCATTACACAATTTCTCCTTTAATAAGTAAAAGGCTTGCTCTTGCTCTTTATTCCAAATGTATTCCTTGTTATTTTGTGTAAGCAGGGTTAAACGCTTAGCAATCGTCGAGAAATTTTCAATGAACCTGCGATGGTATCCGGCTAACCCTAGAAATGAACGGACCTCAGTAGGCGATTTAGGATATTTCCAATACTTGACGGCTTCAACTTTACTAGGATCCACTTGTATACCATCCTGATTTACCACGTGTCCTAAAAACTAAACTTCTTTCAACCAAAATTCACACTTAGAGAATTTGGCATACAACTTTTCTTTCTCCATAAGACTTAATATTGTTCCCAGATGGTTTTAATGATTTGTTTCAGATTTCGAGTTAATGAGGATGTCATCAATAAAGACTATGACAAACTTATCAAGGTAGGGTTTGCAAACACGGTTTGTTAGATCCATAAATACGACAGGAGCATTGGTAAGACCAAATGGCATAACGGTAAATTCATAGTGACCATAACGAGTTCTAAATGCGGTTTTGGAGATATTACTTTCATGCACTCTTAATTGATGATAACCTGAACGAAGGTCTATTTTGGAGAAACAACAAGCACCTTGCAATTGGTCAAATAAGTCATCTATACGAGGGAGAAGGTAATGATTCTTGATTGTCAGCTTATTCAATTCCCCGTAGTCAATACACATTCTCATTGCACCATACTTTTTCTTAACAAATAGAACAGGCGCTCCCCACGGAGAATGACTCGGCCTAATGAAACCTTTCTCTTGTAATTCCTTAAGCTGATTCGATAATTCACTCATTTCAGACGGGGCTAAACGATAAGGAAACTTGGCAACAGGTAAAGCACCCGGAATAAGATCGATACGAAATTCAACTTCGCGCACAAGAGGTAATCCTGACAAGTCATATGGGAATACTCCTGGAAATTCACAAACGATACGAATATCATCAAGCTTTTTCTTATCAGCATTGATACAAAAAAAAGAATTTGGATTGTCATTCGGCTTCTCACCGCAAAGTTCTAAGGTTTTACCTGAAGAAAGAGGTATACGCGAGATTCGCTCAAAACAAACAATGACAGCACGATGAGACGCTAACAAATCCATACCAACAATAATATCAAAACTAACAAGACGCGTCGGTAAAAGTTCGATTAAAAACAAATGGCTAAGAAAATCGAGGGTACAGCCACGTAAGACTATATTGGTACTAACAATCTTACCGTTTGCTAATTCTACTTCATAGCTAGTGTCTAAGGCAGAAGGAGTAATATCAATGAAAGGAGTAAAGGCAGAAGAAAAGAAACTTTTCTCATCACCAGAATTGAATAAAACACTAACATAGTGATCGTTAAGAAGATACGCACCCGCGACCAACTGAGGATTCTACTAAACGTTATTACCCACATGATACACCCTGCCTCGAGCTCCATCATTCTGTGGTTCCTAAGCCTTTGGACACCGATTCTGGAAATGACCTTTTTCACCACAGCTAAATCACACCACATTACAGTTTCCTTCCTTCTGGCCAATCCTTTTACAAGTTGCACACTTAGGGGGACACACGCCGACAGGATGATGCCAATTGCATAGATCACACTTAGGCAGATTCCCAGTATAACCTCATCTGCGAGCAGGAGTAGCAGGAGCAATAGGAGCAGCAAGAGTAACATGAGAAGCAAGGGTAACAAGAGCAGCAAGAGTAACAGGAGCAGCTGCATACATGGTTGCTGACTCTTGTCTCTTGTTGGCTTGTCGGTTATTGTTCCTGTTGGTGTTTCTATTCTTGCCACGGTTGTTGTTACGGTTATTGCCCTGATTATTCCCTTGATTGTTTCCTTTATTATCCTCCCATTTCTACTTGTTATCAGCATTTGACTTAGCAGCTTTACCTTCCACAGACTGCTCGACCAATTCACGAGCCATGTTCACTGCTCCATGTAGGGAGGAAGGTTTTGTTGAAGTAATGTGTCCTTTAATCCTTTCTAGAAAACCTTTGACATACCTTTTTATCTTTTTCTTTTCGTCTGGAACTATTTTGGGACACATTAAGACCAACTCATGAAACCTATTAGTGTAGGCTTCAATATCATCATTTTTCATTTGTAAATTCCATAGCTCACGCTCCATCCGAGCTATCTCAGTCTGAGGGCAGTATTCAGTAGTCATCTTTATTTTGAACTCGCTCCAAGGCATTTTGTTTGCATTATCAAGACCTAAGGTTCGAGTATTCCCATTCCACCATTTGAGTGCAATACCTTCCAAAGTACTAGGAGCATAAATTAACTTATCCTCTTCAGTACATTTGCAAGTTCCAAACACTTCCTCCATCTTTTCAAACCAACGTGTTAACCCAACAACGCCTTCGGTCCCTTTGAAGGAGTGGGGTTTTCCATACATGAAAGTCTTGTGTGAACATCCTTTTGCACCTGATGAATTTTCGCCTTTAACTTGTGTCTCTCGGCTCGTTTCATATTCAACAACAACTTTCTTTACTCCTTTTGCAATAACTCTCTCCATAGTAGCCCGACGGGATCTCCTAAGTCCATCAGCACTACGAATTCTGGTAGGCGGCATGTTTCTGTCAAAAACACAATACAAAATTCAGTGTGAACTTGTATAAGTATGCTATTTCATGATTCATGAAAAATGGAGAATATAGATTGAGAAGAGATTTTTGTTATGCATAACTGATTGTCAACAAGGAATGTAACACTAAGGAGTGGAATATATATATAATAAGTAAGAGGGGTTTGGAAGGAGGTAATAAGTATCGTAATGAAACCAATATAGTATTTCAAAATGAAATCAAAGTGTGAAATATTATAAGAATAACCAAGGAAAACAATACGGATTAGAGAGTTACCCGCGCAGATATTGAACAACATTGGCAGATTCTGTGTTTGACACTAGTAAAGCATGAAATAATTTGAAAATTATTTATGACCAAGGTTTGAAAATGACCCAGTTCCCTATAACCATCACTCTGATACCAATCTGTGAGACCCCCAGAATCTGACATGGAACAATTGGGAAATGAGGGGGTCACACGTCAAGGTACAAGTAACAATAAATTATAAATGACTCGAAAATGACATAATAAAGACATATATATTACATCACGGTTTATCAGAGTTTTAAAGCATCTGTCCCACAAGTTTTAAAACATAACAAAGTACCATTACATCATGATTTTAAAGTTTTAAGATAACAAAAGATAAGCGGAAGCCTTTAACAACGTCATTTATAACAAAAGCATAAATATAACACAACACAGATCATCCAAGCTGCCAACATCCCGCGGTACCTCATCCAAGCACATTAAGCATTATTACCTGAGATTAAAACATGTAAAACCCGTCAACAAAAAGTTGAGTCATATTCATAGGTTTTGTAAACTAAGTAATGGAACATAATAAAGTTTGTAAAACAATTAATGGGGAGATGACTATGTACATTATCCATAGTCATGGTATATATTATTTCTATTTAGTTCATGAAACCGAAGCTTTACAATCATTGTAAGTTCCTCCAGTGAGTATTTAGCCCAATACTCAAGTATAAACAAATGTAAGTGCGTCAAGGTACTCGGGACGGGGATTGTCAATCCCGATGGATCCACCTACCCACAACATTCGCACTTAGCGCAAAGCATACGGGACAATTAACGGTTCATGATCAAGAGATGAAACTTAAGGCTATAGACTAAAAGCGATAATATCAATGAATTCATCTGGCAGCATACAATTCTGGATAGCATACAGTTTAAAAGATTTTGTTCCAACATGGTAATCTCACCCCGCGTTTTGAAACAATGAACAAGTAGTGAAAGGGGCAATGAACTCACCTTAGCTATAAGGTGAAATCAATACAGAACTTGAGGACTCAGTAGTAACAACGAAAAATCAAGCAAATTTAAGTCATCCGAGACCTACGATAACGGGACACGAAAGTTTAGAAGATATGAAAATAAATGTTTAGTAAAGACATGGAATTTAAATTAGTACATAAACCATGTCAAGACACGCAAGAAAAACCATGCAAGTGACACTTCTAGACACCTCTAAATGTTTACTTTTACTAGACAATGCTCTCGATAAAAATCTGCCGGCACATGTCAAATGTACGGGCTGTTTTATCTTACTTAGACACGTTAGAAAGTTTATGAAACGACTTGAGGAACTCACTTACTATATATAAAAAGTCCTCTAAAAAGCTCGTCAAAAGTTTATACTTTTAAGACCACCTGCCCGACACAACTTTGAATTACAAAATCCGGACAGATTTACGCCTTCGACTCGTAAAACCATTTTGACCTTTCTAAACAATACCATTTATAAATCGACACTTGAGTTTGAAAACAAACTCACAACCCTAGGTTTAGAGCCCAAGAACATCCTTTGACTATTTTTAAAACTCATTCTATAGTCCCTGAGATTCGATCCAAATATCAACAGCAATTTCGGATTATGCCAATACTTGTCTCCCGGTACACGAATAATCAAACTATCGTAACTTCCTCCTCGTTTTGAGTTTGAAGCTCTAATTTATATCAAATAGAAGGTATCAAAAATATCTACAACACTATCTTATTAGTTTAACAATAAAACAATTTAATATACCCAAAACAAGACATAACTTACTGCCTAAAATTACCACTATAAAATCATAACAAACCAATTTTTCAACACAAATCTTTCATTTTTTCTACTACTACTAACACCTTAATAACAATCCATAATAACCTTAACCCTTGCATGCATCAAAAACAAAAATCAAAAATCAAAAAAAATATCTTTTTAACATCAAAACATGATGATCTAGCCATGATCATCACATATATGATGATCAAGAATCATCCCAACCATAAAATCATAAAAACATGAGAATTGGTTACATGTGTAAGATTTTTACATATTTGGAATCACCTTTAAATTCTAAGATAGGGTCTTAAATTAGTTCTGTATAAATCAAAGTGGATGATGATGATGATTTAGGGGTGTTCTTGTGTGGTAGATCACGACAATGGGGGGGGGGGGGGAGAAAGGTGGTGGTGTTTTTTTTATAAATGAATGTATGTACGTGTTAAGTGGGAAAAAAATTTATATATGGTGCTAGGTAGGTAGGGGTTAAACTTGTCACATTTGAAACGTTTGGACTAAAAAGTAAATACTTTGTTAAAAGCGGGAAATGACTATTAGTCAATTTTAAAAATATTTACGAGACTCGTATTTCGTAAAAATACTTCTCAAAAGTTAAAACGCACTCAAAATATGATAATATAGACTCCTGGCTCGACTTAACGCGTCATTAAAAGAAAACACCTGTAAAACCTGCAGTTTTCATGTTTTGACTATGACATCATTGTACACGTAACCTCATGATATATAAATATATTTTCACCTTTGCATAAAATTTTGCACAATCATATGCATCATTCATGAGCCTACATCATTTTGATCACTGGATCTTTGAGCATTTATCATATCTGGGAACAATTGAAACATTTGAGCAACAAGGAACTCTGAACTACACATTATGATTGTGAATATTCCATCATGGGATCACAGGAACAACATGTATGACTACATCTTTATGAGCATACGGACATACTAAATTTTAGGAAACATTATGTATGGCTACATTTTATGAGCATACAAATCCTAAGACATCATTTTAGGACTATTAAGTCACCTATAAACAGATGAGCATATCCATGTATCAATTTAGGATTATGAAAACCTAAAACCATGATCACAATTAATAATGTTTATTTAGTATCACATTACTACAAAATATATATATACTATATAATTTCTATACACTTTAAGTGTTACAACAATCAACAAAAGCTATTGTCACAATATAATTTTGTGTCCAACAAATTTTATAACATTTATTTAAGTGTCTCATACTTTAAATAAATAAAACAATACATTTATTTATCTATGACTATACTTTCACGAAAATCCCTAAAACCCTAAAACCTAACCAAATCGACTTGGACTCGAACCTACACTCACACTAACACTACCTAAACTCCTAGTAACTACACAAAATCACTTGACTTAAACCTAAAACTACCCTAGACACTATATGATAGCCGAATTCTATATACATCACCCTTACACTTACTTAAAAACCTTACAACTTACATATACTTTACATAAAACATGTACAGCACACCCTCATTAAGACAAATACTATGCAAACCATCACCCTTGTCCCTTTGACTTACATGTGACGGCTAGGAAGGCCAAAGAAGAGGCAAGAGTACTTGTCTTTCAATTAAACCTTTTAAAAACCAAATCCTATGCAAGATTACATAAGTACAACCTAGGATTTCAAAATCTTACACTATCTCTCTCTTTGCACGTGTATACAACCGAACCACACACCCATTTCTAGTTTAGATATTTAGTAACACTTACACAATCAATTCTCACTCACAAAACTTCCATATTTGGATCTCACATACCACCTAGACGAAACACACTTACATCCTCATTTACTACATGAATCTTGGTCTCTAAAGCATTTAGTGCAATTCCTCACTTGAATCTTGGTGATCAAGGAAAGCAAAGACAATCCTAGGTCACGGTTTAAGGAGTTAGACGCATAAATCCATATAAGTTCTAGTAATCTCATTTTTCATCATCATCCTCACTAAACAAGTAAGTGCATCATACTCCTATCCACATTTCTTCCATTTTCATTTATACATTCCTCATAAAGCAAATCTATGTACCACGTTTGGAGACTTAATATAGACCTGATTAAGTGACATACACATCTAAAATCTTACTAAACACTCAAACCACAAAGGTTAGAAGCCCACGGCTTGTTTTCTTTCATGGTTAAACATGTCTCAAATCATAGATATATGGAAGAACTAGTAGAAAACCTTACTTTATGAACCCTATATTAACTAGATCGAACAAGTTAAACATATACACTAAGGTATAATTCATATGTCTCGGCTTATATTTAAAAATCGAGTACAAAACATTTGTTTAATAAGCTTTAGCTTAAGTTTATGCTTAAGGTTAGATGAGGTTCATAAATAAGCTTAGAAGATTAGATAAGCCCACATGAATAAGCTAAGCCATATAATCCGAGAACCATATAAGCTCATAAGCCATAGAAAAGCCCATAAGCCCATTACACTTTTATTAATATAATCCGAATAGTAAATAAGCCTAAGGAGGCCCAAGTATTTAAATGGATTATTAGGAGGCCTAATAAACTAGTACTAGTAGTAACAAGCCCATAGTGTGAGCCCATTTAAACTAAAAGCTAAACCGAGCCCATTTAGCTCCAAGTATACTTTTTGAGACTTTTCGTGCCTTTTATGCCAAAGTGTGAAAGTATAGGTCGAAAATGTAATTTTATAAAACATATATATTTAATTCAATACTTTTGCAAAGTTAAAGGACTAAAATTGCCAATATTGAAAGTATAGGGTGGCATTTGTTTTATACCAAGACTCAAATCAAACCACAAGGACCATATGTGTCAACTTCCAAACTTAAAACAAGCCCTAATTATGTTTTATAATTAATTCGAGACTAGGAGGACTTGTTTTGTCATTTTACAAAACTTAACCGAGCCCTAGGGACTCGTTTTGCAATAACCCGAAAGTTGGAAACCCTATGGGCTATTTTTGACATATTCTAAAACATTTGTAATCCCTAGGGGCTAATTTGTAACTTAAGATAACGAACAAGGACTAACGATGTAATACATTTAACAGACGAAACCCTAGGGGTTATTTTGGGAATTATTATCTTTACAAGGACTAATGTGTAATTTAATTTAATTAAATACATTAATAAAATTGTTTTATAAATAAATTAAATGATGTTATGTTAATTACTTAAATTAAATAGGCAATTAGAGTTTATTTACGACAATTGTATAACGAACGAACTATATTAGTGTATTCGAAACCCAAAGAAATTTAGTGAAATGTATTATTTTCTTACTATCAATTAAATAAATAAAAAAATATTTATTTAGTTTATAACACTTTTATCGTACGAACAATCTAAATATATATTTAGAAACTAAGAATATATTATTATCGATAACTTACTATAAGTTTAACGTATAAGCAATAGTAACAACTTATTAATTCGTGATCATGCATTTTCATCAGTTACATTTATCTGTGCATTTTTACTGTGCATATACTGAGTCATATAAATTACTTAGATAATTTTAATGCCCTGTGATCATACTGTACCAGTATACCCAGTGACTTACTACTACTACATTATTGTTGAGGTGAGTTCATGGCCCCATCTTTTACAGTTTTATAACTGGGGGAGAAAACATACTTAATTATTTTATACGCAAACACTTACAGTCAAAAACATATTATTGCCTATTATTTGCCCCATTTATTCCCGTGGACTGTAATAGTTAATAGTGTAGCGTGAAATGTTATAAATAGAACTATTTGGGTATTAACAACACCCGACCTGCGTGACATGCTATCACGAAACGCTTAGGCCAAGCAACATGTTTATTTCATTGTCTGACTGAGGTTCTTTCATCAGGATGATCCAGATAGGCACCTGATAATCATGTCTAACATCTATTACGGGGCAATAGGAACTACTATAGTATGTGGCTTTATGCACTACTATCTTCGTGGTGTTTTGCATATCAGTACTTTTACTTTATAACTAAACCTGTGAATTCACCAACCTCGTGTTGACCCCCACATATTACTTTTATGTTTTCTTAGGAAAGTTAGCAGGTGCATTGCATTTGATTCCAGCATCATAGGGAGCATTCATGTGTACCATCGGGCTAGGATATTTCTACAAATATTAATAAATGTGTTTTCAAGACAAGTTACTTAATTTGCACAATTAAATTCATGTTATATGTTTTAATGACATTTGATGATCATTTTTCTATATATTGTGTGCTATCGATCTACCAAATTCAAAGTAACACCCCACGTACTATTCCGCTAAATTTGCCATTTGTGGGTGTTAAAGAAATGGTATCAGAGCGCATAGTTATAGAGAACCAGATCTAAAATTAAAATTTTTAAATACTAAAAATTTATAATTGGACTATAACTGAATTTAAAAGTCAATGTTTACAAAAAAAATGATTTTTGGAGAACCTTTATAGTTAGGCATACACATATAGAGCATACATATTGTGTGAACTACCTATGCATTGATATATGACTTTTCATATATGATCATCTAGGTACCTACGTAATTTTGATTACACTACTGCATGCATACATAAGCATCACATATGCATATTTTAAAAACTTTTTGAATTGTGTAAGGTAATACTTACTCAACTTTGAAATGCTATTATTTTTAGATTATCATGACGTCACCGACTATCCTGACTACCTTTGACGCCCTCATGACTCCTGCTGCTGCACCCTTATCACTGACATCCGTACTACACGGACTTGACTCCCACACAGAGTCCAGAGACCACCCGACACAGGGAGTTATTGTGTTGACTGATTATCCTACTCCATCACCACCAGTCGTACATGTTTTCCCACCTAGGGAACCAAATCAGGTTGTACCTACTCTACCACCTCTACCACCACTCTCTACTCTCCATACCTACCCCATTAGAGCTTTTCCACCTCGCAAAAGGAGGCACACCTCTACTCCTGTCTCCACATTCGAGATAGGAGAGGGATCGGGAGCCAAACAAGCAGTACCCGACACTATTCAGGCACAACTTGATGCGCTTACTCCTAGGCAGGCACATGATACCGCTCATATCAATGCCTTGCTACACGCGAACCATCAGGAACGTGCGATACTTTAGGAGAGACTTAACACTCTCTATTGTTCAGTTGCTACCGAGTCACAAGCTGCACAGGGTTCATGGACGACTGTCCAGAACAACTTGTAGTGGTTACTTGAGGAGAACTCTATTCTCCGCCATCGCTTGTCAGCTCATGAGGGTCATCAGTACGAGACCCACACTGCCGTTTTAACCCAGGAGGAGACCTTCAGTATCTTCTTTGACCTAGTTGAGATTCGTCATCAGGTGACGATCACAGAGACAGACTATCTGAGGAGTACCGACACTACTCGTCAGATTCAGCTTTTAGAGGCTCTCAGACTTACCAGAGAGACTAGAGACGCAATAATTGTGTTTTAGGATGCTCAGGCACCTATACCACCAGCTGGACCAGCCGCACCAGTAGACAATCACACTAGTGTAGCTTAGATATCTCTATATATCACGCCAAGCATTGAGTGGTATCTCAGCTCGCATGATTTAGGACTTTTGTACCGTATCTGTTATTTTTTATTTTTTAGTTGTATTCCTATCATTAGCACCTAACCATAGTAGGTAGGTTATCTTTTGTTGTACTACAAACATCTGTACCACTATTTCAGACAGGCATGTTGTATCCCTGTCTTAGATCGGTTGTATTTATATGATATTGTTATTTGCCAAAAATGACTTGTACCAACATTACTCTATTACCTCTTGTACTTATATTATGAACTCTTGACAGGTTATCCAATTTGTTGTGAATTCTATGCATACATTATCCATGTAATTTAATATAACCATCATATTAATCAATTAATAAATTCATCCTTGTGTATTATAAAAAATGGCACAAAGAGTTACATGATAGAGTCCCGAAGCTGCTCCCACAGCAACTATTTCGGAAGCACAACTTAGAGTGCTTATTGGGCAGGGCATCGCTGACGCCTTAGCCGCCAGGGAAAGACATCCCAGCGAAAACCAAGGTGACAGCCAAAACTCCAATGCTAGGAACCGAGTTGCTAGAGGGTGTACTTACCTCGAATTCCTAAAATGCAATCCAAGTTACCTCAAAGGGAAAGAAGGAGCAGTTGAGCTCATGAAATGGTTCGAGAGAACCGAGACTATGTTCCGTATTAGTGATTGTACGGAGGAGAACAAGGTAAAATTTGCTACATGTACACTACTAGAACATGCTCTCACTTGGTGGAATTCACTGGTTGCTACCCTTGATCATGATGATGCCTATGGGATGACATGGACTGCACTAAAAGAAAGACTGACCGTGAAATATTTTCCTCGCGGGGAAATCAAGAAGCTGGAGATTGACCAATGGAATCTCAAGTGCACCAAGTATGACATCACAACCTACAACCAAAGTTTCAAAAATTGACCTTGATGTGTACCAGGATGTTTCCTGAGGGGAAGGACAAGATCGAGAAGTACATTAGTGGACTTCCAGATTCTGTTCATGACAGTGTGCTAGCATGTTGACCGACTGCAGTCGAGAGTGCCATCGAGTTCGCCACTAAACTGATGGACAAACGGGACCGTGATCATGCAATCAGATAAACTGAGCACAAGAGGAAAGTCGATGAGAACTTCCGTAATCATCACCAGAGCCAACCCAAGAGGCAGAAATCAGGGCAGATTTATTGTGCTACTTTCTCAAGATCACCTCCATATGTAGGCAACAAGCCTAAGTGTCCTAAGTGCAATTTTCACCACTATAGTGACGCATCTTGCCGAAGACCCGGACAAGGCAATACCTATGTTTCTGCTAATAGAAATAACTCTAGCACCACCTTCAGGCCCAACAACGGGAATGGCCAAAACTTCCATGGCAACAGACAGCAGGGAAATCATCCTCCCATAGGTGGGAACGATGGGAAACGGAAGGAGGTTCGTTTCTAGGTTGTGGAGAGACAGGACACATCCGACCCGAGTGCCCAAAGAAAGGAAGCAAGAATGGGAATGGTGGAGGAGCACCAGCCAGAGTTTACGTGATAGGAGACACTAGGACCGACTCCAATGTGGTTACTGGTACATTTATTTTCAACAATCGATATGCATGCATTTTCTTTGATACCAGAGTTGATAGGAGTTTCATATCTACCGAGTTTAGTAATTTACTAGACATCATCCCTACCCAGTTAGACAACTGTTACAGAGTCGAATTAGCCGACGGCAAAATCATCGAAACTAATGCTATTTTAAGGGGTTGTACCATAAACCTTTTGAACCATCCCTTTGATATCAACCTAATCCCCGTAAATCTTGGTAGTTTTGACATGATCATCAGTATGGACTGGTTAGCAAAATATCACGCAACCTGTGTGTGACGAAAAGCTAGTCCGTATACCGTGGGGGAAAGAAAACCTGATTGTACGAGGGGAAGGGAATTTGGACAAAACTGACACTAGACTGTGTGTCATCTCATGCACCAAAGTTTAGAAATACATACTGAAAGGATGTCCTATCTTTTTAGCACATATTTCTCAAGCGAATAAGGAAGATGAACCAGAGAAGAAACAAATCAAGGACGTACCAATTGTCTGCGATTATCCCAAAGTTTTACCAGAAGACTTACCTGGTTTACCACCCACTCGTCAAGTAGAATTTTAGATTGACTTGATACCACGAGCTTCACCCTATAGCTAAAGCACCATACCGGTTAGCACCGATCGAGATGAAAGAACTCACAGAACAACTCCAAGAACTATCTGACAAAGGTTTTGTTAGACCCAGTTCCTCACCTTGGGGAGCTCCGGTACTATTTGTCAAAAAGAAAGACGGTTCTATCTAAATGTGTATTTATTACAGAGAACTGAATAAGTTAACTGTGAAAAATCGTTACCCACTTCCTCGAATCGATGACCTATTTGATCAACTACAAGGATCAAGTGTGTACTTCAAGATTGACTTACGATTCGGATACCATTGAGGGTCAGAGTGGAAGACATACCAAAGACAACTTTTAGAACTCGTTACTGTCACTACGAATTTCAGGTCATGCCCTTTGGATTGACCAACGCACCAGCCATATTCATGGACCTCATGAATCGAGTGTGCAAACAGTATTTGGATAATTTCGTTATCGTGTTCATCGATGACATACTCATCTATTCCAAGAATGAACAAGATCACGGAGAACATCTTGCTCAAGTACTGAAATTGCTTAAGGAGAAGAAGTTGTACGCCAAGTTCTCCAAATGTGATTTTTGGATTCCTAAAGTACATTTCCTTGGTCATGTGATCGATATCAAGGGAATACATGTAGATCCCACAAAATTCGAATCCGTAAAGGATTGGGCATCACCTACATCACCAAAAGAGATTCGCCAAATCTTAGGTCATGCCGGTTACTATCGGAGGTTTATAAAAGGATTCTCTAAGATAGCTAAGTCTATGACAAAGCTTACTCAGAAAGGCGTGATGTTTGAATGGGGAGAAAAAGAGGAATCAACATTCCAAACCATCAAACAGAAATTGTGTAGCACACCTATTTTAGCCTTGCCAGAAGGCAACAAAGACTTCGTTGTCTACTGTGATGCTTCACACAAAGGCTTAGGTGTTGTACTAATGCAAAGAAAGAAAGTAATTGCCTATGCTTCAAGACAACTAAAGAAGCATAAACAGAATAACTCTACTCATGATCTAAAGCTTAGATCCGTGGTTTTAGCCTTAAAAATCTGGAGGCACTACCTATACGGATCAAAGTGTACTGTGCATACCGACCACAAGAGTTTGCAACACATTCTAGACCAAAAGGAGCTGAACATGAGGCAATGTTGTTGGATAGAGATGCTTAGTGACTACGATTGTAACATCAAATACCGCCCAGGTAAAGCCAACGTGGTTGCAGATGCACTAAGCCGCAAGGGAACTGATCCTCCAATGAGAGTTCGAGTATGACTATTAGCTTGGATCTACCCAAGCAGATATTAGAGTCTCAACTCCAAGCACAGAAGCCTGAAAACATTAGAAAAGAATACATAGTAGGAATGCTTAGGACGGATCTAAGCAAGGAGAAGTTAGAAGCCAGAGCAGATGGAACATTATGTTTACATGGAAGAAGTTGGTTACCATGTTACGGAGACTTGAGAAACATGATCATGCACGAATCTCCTAAGTCTAAGTATTCCATACATCCCGATCTAAAAAATGTATCAGGACGTGAAGAATTATTATTGGTGGCCAAACATGAAGGCAGACATTGCCACATACGTGAAGAAATGTCTGACTTGTGCCAGAGTGAAGACTGAACATCAGAGGCCGTCAGGATTACTAGTCCAACCTGAGATACCCAAGTGGATATGGGACAACATCACCATGGACTTCATCTCCAAACTTCCTACTTCATCTCACGGTTACGATACAATTTGGGTAATCATCGACCGACTTACAAAATCCGCTCATTTTATACCCATAAGAGAAAATGGTTCTTTGAACAAGCTGACAAAACTAGACCTAAAGGAATTTATGACTAGACACGGTATACTAGTCTCAATTATCTGTGATCGAGATGGTAGGTTTACGTCAAACTTTTGGAAAGCTTTTCAAAGAGCTTTAGGAACAAATTTGGATACGAGTACCGCTTATCACCCACAGACCGATGGTTAGAGTGAAAGAACAATCCAAACCTTGGAAGACATGTTGAGGGCATGTGTGATCGACTTTGGAAAAGGATGGGTCGAACATATACCGTCAGTTCAATTCTCCTACAACAATATCTACCATGCCAGCATCAAAGCAGCACCATTTGAGGCTCTCTATGACCGCAAGTGCATATCACCCGTGTGCTGGGCAGAGGTAGGAGAATTTTCAACTCACCGGACCCGAACTTATCAAAGAGACTACTGAGAAGATCACTCTCACCAGGCAGAGAATTCAAGCTGCACAAGACCGACAGAAGAGCTATCCAGATCATAAACGGAAACCTATGGAATTTGAAGTAGGTGACCGTGTTATGCTTAAGGTATCACCTTGGAAGGGTGTTGTATGCTTTCGAAAACGTGGAAAGCTAAACCCACGATACGTAGGACCCTTCAAAGTGATTGCCAGAATTGGTGAAGTCGCTTATCGTCTAAAGTTACCCCAGCAATTGAGCCGGGTACACTCTACCTTTCATGTTTCGAACCTCAAAAAGTGCTATGCGGATGTGCCGTTAGCCATGCCATTGGAGGGAGTTCATTTTGATGACAAACTCCAATTTAAAGAAGAACCCGTAGAAGTCATGGAGAGAGGAGTCAAGAAACTGAAATGCAGCCAAATTTCGTTGGTAAAGATACGTTGGAACTCCAGGAGAGGTCATGAGTTCACTTGGGAACGCGAAGACTCGTTTAGAGCTAAGTACCCACACATGTTCACTTGAGCAGTAACGTTATCTTAAGCTTTGAGGACAAAGCTAATATAACGGGATAGTGCTATAAAATCTGCAATTTTCAGGTTTTGACTATGACGTCATTATACACGTCACCTCATGATATATAAATATATATTTTCACCTTTGCATAAAATTTTGCACAATCATATGCATCATTCATGAGCATACATCATTTTGATCACTGGAGTTTTGAGCATTTATAATATCTGGGAACAGTTGAGACATTTGAGCAACAAGGAACTTTGAACTACACATTTTGGTTGTGAATATTCAATCATGGGATCATAGGAACAATGTAAAACCCGCATGCTTTTACCATGCATAGTACCCTTAGGATCGTGCGTACTAGTTAAAAACTTTCCTAATATAGCATGATTACGATTACGTGTTAGGAGTTTATGTATTACGTATGTGTTAGAACACGATAAGTATTTTATATGCACGATCACGTAATAATTATTTAGCAATAACTATAACGAACATACGATCACGAAATCACGAGCGTAATTAAAACACGAGCTATTATTAATTACGTATATATATTTAATACGAGTGTAATTAAATATATTAGAGTATGGTATTTACGTAACGAGAACATTTAAAACACGAACATAATTAAACACAAACGACCAACTAAATAACGAGACACGAAACGAGGTACGGGAACCCCATGGGGGGGTCCCTACCCGCGGCTAAAACAAGGGTAATGGGCCAAGCCCATTACCAATTTTACTATAAGGGGGGTTAAGTAATTTTTACTACTCAAAAATTTCTTTATAGAAGATTCAAGAAAAACCTAAACCCTCCCTTTTCTCCTCCTCTTTGTGCCGCCACCTGCAAATCACCAACAAGGTGTTTTCTTGATCTTGGATCTTGTTGAATTATTGTTTGTTCGTGTTTGTTCTTCATTCCCTTGATCCACGAATACGGTAAAACCTTTTTAAACCTTTTCTTTTAATTAATCTTTTTATTAATGATGAACATGGGATGTTTTTATAAAAACACATTAATTAAACATAGATCTAACATGTTTTGATGATTAATTAAATCAAATTGTCGATTAAGGGGTGTTTTGTTTTGGCCGCAGGCTGCAACCGACCCCAAAGGGGTTTCGGTTTGCTTAAGCCGACCACCACCAAGACCTTTTGGTCTTGGTTGGTGCGTGTGGGTCCCACGGACAGCAAGGGGTACCCCGATTTGGGTCGGGGTACGGTGTCGATTCATGTCCGGTTCATGTTTTTAAGCTTAGATCCGGATCATGGTTATGTTAGTTTTTTTTATGTTATAAACTTATGTTAAAATTAAATTAATAAAAGATGAGATTAATTTAATAACATGACTCTGGTTAATTAATTATTAATAATCATGAAATTATTTTAACCTAAGTATTTATATTATTAAGACTTATAGATAATTAATTATTTAAAAACCATGGATATAATTAATTAATTAACATGACTTAGGTTATATTATTAATATTTAATAATACATATTTTAACCTAAGTATTTAATATATTTAATTAAAAATATGTCATACTTTAATTAAATATTATAACCTATAGTTTAATTAAATTACATGAAATAATTATTAAACTATACAATATATCATATGACTTAGAAAATAATTATGAAAACACTTAGGCCTATTTACATAGCTTATTTAACCAGCTTATTTCTAATTATGGAAACTTTCTATTTTTAGAAACTTAATTAAATAAGGCAGCTAATTTACTTATGGAAACCAGCTATTTTTAGAAACTTATTTATTTAAGGCAGCTAATCTATTTATGGAAACTTATTTAATTAAGGAAGCTAATCTATTTATGGAAACTTTCTATTTTTAGAAACTTATCTATTTTAAGCAGTAAATCTATTTTTGGAAACTTTCTCTTTTTGGAATTTTTGGAAACTTTCTATTTATGGAAAGTTTCTATTTTTGGAAACTTTCTATTTTTGGAAACTTTCTATTTTTGGGAACTTTCTATTTTTGGAAACTTTCTTTTTTAGGAAACCTGCTATTTTTGGAAAGTTACTTATTATTACACAGTAAGTATAATAACACATGAAATATCAGAAATACTTAATCAGAATGAACAGAATATAAGATTTAACACATTTTAAGGCTTTAAACAGTAAAACATAGTAAGAACACATAAAATAAGCTAAGACATGACATAAAACCAGCTATGTATTTAGTAAGGAGATACTTATTTCATGTACGTATTTATGTAGCACTAGTGTTTCGGAAGTAGGATTCTCGCAGTTCATCGTTCTCGTTCACTGGACATAAGGTACGGATTCCCGTCCTTTCAGTATGGACATTGTTTCCTTATTAGGATTTCCCCGTATGCAGCCAACTGTTTTCCCGTAGTATAAGTATGAGTTTGATTGATTATGTTTAAATATGATTACCTATAGCCATATACATGCATGACCAGTTTCACCTAGTTACGGAGGTACCATAATCATAACATTAGAGGCACTGATGTTATGACTTCACCACGGCGGAGTGATTGCTCGTGGCGTCCCTTCAGCTTTTGGTCGTATATTTATATTTAACATGTGGGGCGTATGGGTGCATCCTAGTTACACGTTTTTATTCAGGATTTCATGGTGAATGTGGTGTGTGCCTTGCATCTTTCACAAGGAGCTGATCCCTCCTACCCATAAAACCAATATATTAAATTAGAGGCAGCCCCTCTAATTTCCATGATGAGGTCACCCCTCCAATTATTCATGCACGGTGGATTTTCATGACCTATATTGGCTAATGGTAAAATATGACAAACAGTTTTTATAAGATAAACATAAGACTTTCAAACTATAAAACCAGTTTTATTAAGACTTAACCAGGTTACTCGGGACTTAGTTTCTTCCGCTGTTATTATGTTATATGCTTATCCTATTCATGCTTTATTGTATATCCGTGCACTGAGCGTATTGCTCAGCCGTTTTCTTTTTCTATGTTCCTAAAACGGCAGGTACTCAGGGACGCTCGTAGACACTAAGAGTACGTGCATATGGACTGGAAGCTGTCTAGCCTTCTTTACATTATGCATTTCCTTTCTTTATGATACTTATGCTTTGGACATTGTTTAGTCCTTTTCCTTTACTATACTATGTTTGTGTGTGATGAGCTTTACTTTTGGACTACCGATGTTTGATTCTGGTATTTTCCTTTATATGGTCAAGTAATGTTTAGACATTTTACCTTGTATGCTTTGATGGCACACCATAATTACTGTGATATTTCCATTTCCAAAATGGGGTGTTACAATTATGGTATCAGAGCCAAGGCTTCGACCTGTAGGCTCTCAAATATGACCTGTGATTAGTGGGTAGTCACTACGGTCTTCGTAGAACTGACAGTTGTTTTCATGCATTCATCATTTTTAAGCATACATATACATGTCATTGTTAGAGGGTTTTTGACTAAGTAATGGTTGGTACAGGACTGGCCCTATTTAGTCGCATGTGTTTTATCGAAACTTTTAGATTTGGGACCGACCCATAGGCGTCCCCTCGCAATGTTTTTGTTTTGGGTGAACTGACCAGAGGCGTTCACTCTCGAGCATACAAAAGTTTTCATAAAACTGCATCATGCATTCATACACAAAATTTTCTTGCATAAATTTTTTCTCGTGAAATTTTTAGTATAAATTTTTTTCATGTATATATTTTATATTTTATGTTTTGATCTGTTTAATCATATGTTTTATGTTATACTGTCAGATGGTTCTCACACGCGAACAGGAGCAGCTCAATGCTGCAATTTAGGTTGCCATGCAGGCCTTGCTTCCTCAACTGAGGAATGACATCCGGGCTGAAGTTCAAGCTGCCAACAATCAGCAGCAGCACAATCAGCCACCTCCTCCTCCTCCTCCAGTGACATTAGCAGTATGACTGGAGAGATTCAACAAGCTCCGCCCTCGAGCTTTTGAGAAGACAGATAGCCCCAGCGATGCTGAAAGCTGGTTGGCTCACATTGAGAAAATTTTCAACGCTATGGGCTGTGACCCCGCATACAAGGCGAAGTTGGCATGCTATTAGTTCGAAGGCGATGTACTCAACTGGTGGTTAGCTTTGATGCAATCTAAAGGTGGTGATGAGTGGGTTGCTGGTTTGACTTGGGCTCAGTTCAAGGAAAGGGTGATGGAGCAGTTCTTTCCCAAGGCTGAGCAGGACAAGCTCAAGAGAGAGTACCATGGGATCCGTCAGAGAGCTGGGGAGAATAGCAACGAGTTTATGCAGCGCTTTCTTCGCTTGGCTGGTTTCCTTGGTGCGGCAGCAGGTACTCCTGAATAGCAGGCACATCACTTCAGATGGGCTCTTCGCACATCGGTCGCAAACAATCTGGTGTGTGCTACGTTCAATACTGTAGCACAAGTGGCCGATGCAGCACGAAAACTGGAGATGCTGCAGGAGAGGGATGAGTTCGGGGAAGCTGAAAGACCCGACAAGAGGTAAACCTTCGTATTCAAGCGGTGACCAATCCGTATACCTTCCATATGTCAATTATTCATCTCCTTAACTGTATCTTCCTGGCAGAAAACTGGGGACCGGTCTCAGCCGGCTACTCAGCAGCAGCCTCACCATCCCAAGGGAAACGATCCGACTAACGATCGTTCTGTTACGGATAGGCGTGGCGATAATGACAATTACCATAACAACGCCGGGCAATCCAGTAACAGCAGGTCCTAATACTTATGGAATTCCTTATGTTTATGTTATAACTCATATTTTGACACTTTAGCAAACTTCTACCAGGAACCATGGAAACGGTAGGGACCAGAACCAGAGAGGTTCGCAGCCTAGCCGTCCAGCTATCACTGGTATTCAATCTTATGATTATCCGCTTCGTCCTTTGTACCCAAATATTATGTCTTATGTAAAATGTTTTATCAGGTCCTCAGCCAGCCAGAGCACCTACTGGAGGATACACTCATCCTCTTTGCTCTACTTGCCACCGTAGGCACCCAGGACCATGTCGCCGTAATACTGATGCGTGCTTCAAGTGTGGTCTTCCTGGCCATATTATGAAGGATTACCGTAAGGGCGAGATGGAGGGTACATCAGGACATGCTGATACCAAGCCGCCTCCTACTGCCGGGCGTGTCTACACGACATCTCGAGACCAGGCCAACAAGTCTACATGTACCATCACTGGAATATTGTATATGTATGGTCGCGCTGCATGTGTTCTTTTCGATACGGGTGCTACTCACTCGGTTATTTCTACTGCTTATGCTAAGAACATTAGGATGCCTCCCTTGCCACTAGAAAATAGGCTTACTATTTCCACGCCTTTGAGGGACTCTGTATTAATCACCCATGTATACAAGAGTCTCCCCCTAGAATTTGATGATAAGGTTCGACCCGTCGACGCACTTCCGCTAGACATGAATGACTTCGACATGATTTTGGGCATGGATTGGCTATCCAAGTATCATGCTACCATAGACTGCCATTCATATCGAGTTATCTTCGGTGATGTCAATGCACCAGAGTACATTCATAATGGGTTCATACCCGGACGGTCTGTACAAGTCATATCCACCCTGCAAGCGCGTGCACTACTGTCACATGGCTGCGAGGGTTATCTAGCTTCGGTTCACGACATAGATGCTGAATCTCCATCGATTCAGGATCAACCAATAGTGTCGGAATTCCAAGACGTGTTTCTAGCAGAACTTCTGGACATACCACCTGCACGAGAAGTGGAATTCAGTATCCAGCTGGTTCCAGGAGCTGAACCAATCTCCAAGGCTCCTTATCGCATGGCTCCCATAGAGCTGAAGGAGCTGAAGGATCAACTGCAAGAACTTCTTGAACGAGGTTTCATTCGACCGAGCGGATCTCCATGGGGCGCACCGGTCTTGTTTGTTAAGAAAAAGGACGGCAGTATGCGTCTTTGCATAGACTATCGCGAGCTCAACAAGATTACTATTCGGAATAGGTATCCACTGCCACGCATTGACGATCTGTTTGACCAACTCCAAGGGGCCAAACACTTCTCCAAGATCGATCTTAGGTTAGGCTATCATCAGCTACGGGTCAAGGAGCAGGACATCGCTAAGACTACCTTTCGTACCCGTTATGGCCACAACGAGTTTGTAGTTATGCCATTTGGCCTGACAAATGCTCCAACAGTATTTATGGATCTGATGAACAGAATCTTCCATGAATTTCTGGACAAGTTCTTCATTGTTTTCATCGATGACATCCTGATTTTCTCTAAATCCATGGAGGAGCACGAAGGCCATCTTCGTACAGTACTACAGATTCTTCGCCAGAAGCAGTTGTATGCTAAATTCTTCAAGTGTGAGTTCTGGTTAGACAAGGTGGCATTCTTAGGTCACATTGAATCAGCAGAAGGAATCACTATGGATCCAACGAAGGTTAAGACCATCACTAAGTGGCCAAGGCCGATATCAGCGACGGAAGTCCTCGGTTTCTTAGGCTTAGCTGGCTATTACCGTAGGTTCGTGGAGAACTTTTCCCGCCTAGCACTACCATTGACCAAACTGATGCGAAAAGGGGAGAAATTCGTCTGGACTGAAGATCGAGAGAAGAGCTTTGAAGACCTGAAGCAGAAGCTAGTATCTACACCTATTCTTACTCTACGATCTGGTACGGGTGGATTTCAAATCTACAACAATGCACCGGGGAAGGGACTTGGCTGTGTTCTCATGCAACATGGTAAAGTGATCGCGTACGCTTCACGGCATCTTAAGCCTTATGAAGAAAATTACCCCACGCACGATCTGGAACTTGTTGCAGTCGTGTTTGCATTGAAGATATGGAGACACTACTTATATGGAGAATCATGTGACATTTTCACGGACCACAAGAGCTTGAAGTATATCTTCACTCAGCGTGAATTGAACATGAGGCAGAGGAGATGGTTAGAGCTGTTGAAGGATTATGACATTAATCTACAGTATCATCCCGGAAAGGCAAATGTAGTGGCAGATGCTCTTAGCAGGAAGTCCGGAATGATCAACGGCATTAAGATCAAAGAGGAAGTCATCAGAGACTTGGAGCGACTAGACATCGAGTACATGATACGTGGACAGCACAGTTACTGGGCTAATCTTAGAATAGAACCCGAGTTACTATCTAAGATCAAGGAAGCTCAGAAGGATGACGGACAAATTTGGGCGATAGTACAGAATTTGGAGACGCAGACTGAATTAAGAGTAGATGCAGATGGTATCGTATGGCAGGGCACTAGACTTTGTGTTCCTGATGACCAAGAACTCCGGGAAGCTTTGTTAGCTGAAGCTCATAGCTCCCCATTCTCGATACATCCTGGTTCAACTAAAATGTACCATGACATCAAGCAGTACTTTTGGTGGAGTGGTATGAAACAGGATGTGGCTACTTACGTCTCCAAATGTCTTACCTGCCAGCAGGTTAAGATCGAGCATCAGCGATCTGGCGGTCTCCTTCAACCGTTAGATATTCCAGAGTGGAAGTGGGACAAAATCACCATGGATTTTGTTACCGGTCTTCCGCCTACCAAAAGGAAGCACGATGCAATTTGGGTTATCGTTGATCGACTTACCAAATCAGCTCATTTCTTACCGATCCGCAAGGAAGATCCGGTAAGTAAACTCGCAGATACGTATAGAAGAGAGATCATGAGACTCCACGGTGCACCATCCAGCATCGTATCAGACAGAGATCCTCGATTCACTTCGCATTTTTGGAAAAGTCTGCAGAAAGCTTGGGGTACACAACTTAAGCTTAGCACGGCTTTCATCCTCAAATGGACGGACAGTCGGAGCGAACCATTCAGACATTAGAGGATATGTTGAGGTCGTGTGCGTTGGAATGGACGGGTGATTGGGACGAATACATCTATTTAGTGGAGTTTGCGTACAACAACAGCTGGCACGCAAGCATCAAGTGTGCTCCATTTGAGATGTTGTATGGCAGAAAGTGTCGCGCCCCAATTTGCTGGGATCAGGTTGGCGAACGAACACTCGAAGGACCAGAAATCATAGAGATGACAAACGAGAAGATCGCAGTAGCTAGGCAGAAAATTCAGGAGGCACGGTCACGTCAAAAGAGTTACGTCGACAAGCATCGTAGGGATTTACACTTTAACGTAGGAGATCACGTCTTCCTTAAGGTTTCGCCGGCACGTGGTGTTAGACGCTTCGGGATTAAAGGGAAGCTCAGTCCTCGTTTCATCAGACCGTTTGATATCACTGAACAAGTCGGTGAAATATCTTACCGATTGGCGTTACCTCCGCAGCTTTCGCATGTGCACAATGTGTTTCATGTGTCCTTACTCAGAGGGTACCAATATCATCCCCTTCACATGGTTCAGTATCCACTGGAACAGATACGTGAAGATCTCACTTTTATAGAAGAACCTGAACGAGTTCTTGACAGGCAAGAACGAGTCATGAGAAAGAAGACGATTCCATTCGTCAAAATTCTATGGAGGGATCATACCGAGCGGGAAGCCACTTGGGAAACGGAGTTGTCTATCCGGGCTTCTTACCCTCATTTCATATTTTGAATTCGGGTATGTTCTTCTTTTCCAGTTTACTTTATCTATAATTCGGGGACGAATTATTCTTTTTAGGGGGGAAGAGTTGTAAAACCCGCATGCTTTTA
Organism: Glebionis coronaria; assembly: GCA_025667525.1. Taxonomy (NCBI): domain Eukaryota; kingdom Viridiplantae; phylum Streptophyta; class Magnoliopsida; order Asterales; family Asteraceae; genus Glebionis; species Glebionis coronaria. The sequence continues at coordinate 183,072,770 of CM046876.1, forward strand.
CCATGCATAGTACCCTTAGGATCGTACGTACTAGTTAAAAACTTTCCTAATATAGCATGATTACGATTACGTGTTAGGAGTTTATGTATTACGTACGTGTTAGAACACGATAAGTATTTTATATGCACGATCACGTAATAATTATTTAGGAATAACTAATCACGAACATACGATCACGAAATCACGAGCTTAACTAAAACACGAGCTATTATTAATTACGTATATATATTTAATACGAACGTAATTAAATATATTAGATTATGGTATTTACGTAACGAGAACATTTAAAACACGAACATAATTAAACACAAACGACCAACTAAATAACGAGACACGAAACGAGGTACGGGAACCCCATGGGGGGGGTCCCTACCCGCGGCTAAAACAAGGGTAATGGGCCAAGCCCATTACCAATTTTACTAAAATGGGGGTTAAGTAATTTTTACTACTCAAAAATTACTTTACAGAAGATTCAAGAAAAACCTAAACCCTCACTTTTCTCCTCCTCTTTGTGCCGCCACCTGCAAATCACCAACAAGGTGATTTCTTGATCTTGGATCTTGTTGATTTATTGTTTGTTCGTGTTTGTTCTTCATTCCCTTGATCCACGAATACGATAAAACCTTTTTAAACCTTTTCTTTTAATTAATCTTTTTTATTAATGATGAACATGGGATGTTTTTATAAAAACACATTAATTAAACATAGATCTAACATGTTTTGATGATTAATTAAATCAAATGGTCGATTAAGGGGTGTTTTGTTTTGGCCGCAGGCTGCAACCGACCCCAAAGGGGTTTCGGTTTGCTTAAGCTGACCACCACCAAGACCTTTTGGTCTTGGTTGGTGCGTGTGGGTCCCACGGCAGCAAGGGGTACCCCGATTTGGGTCGGGGTACGGTGTCGATTCATGTCCGGTTCATGTTTTTAAGCTTAGATCCGGATCATGGTTATGTTAGTTTTTTTTTATGTTATAAACTTATGTTAAAATTAAATTAATAAAAGATGAGATTAATTTAATAACATGACTTAGGTTAATTAATTATTAATAATCATGAAATTATTTTAACCTAAGTATTTATATTATTAAGACTTATAATTAATTAATTATTTAAAAACTATGGATATAATTAATTAATTAACATGACTTAGGTTATATTATTAATATTTAATAATACATATTTTAACCTAAGTATTTAATATATAATTAATTAAAAACATGTCATACTTTAATTAAATATTATAACCTATAGTTTAATTAAATTACATGAAATAATTATTAAACTATACAATATATCATATGACATAGAAAATAATTATGAAAACACTTAGGCTTATTTACTTAGCTTATTTAACCAGCTTATTTCTAATTATGGAAACTTTCTATTTTTAGAAACTTAATTAAATAAGGCAGCTAATTTACTTATGGAAACCAGCTATTTTTAGAAACTTATTTATTTAAGGCAGCTAATCTATTTATGGAAACTTATTTAATTAAGGCAGCTAATCTATTTATGGAAACTTTCTATTTTTAGAAACTTATCTATTTTAAGCAGTAAATCTATTTTTGGAAACATTCTATTTTGGGAAACTTTCTATTTTTGGAAAATTTCTATTTTTAGAAACTTTCTATTTTTGGGAACATTCTATTTTTGGAAACTTTCTATTTTAGGAAACCTGCTATTTTTGGAAAGTTACTTATTATTACACAGTAAGTATAATAACACATAAAATATCAGAAATACTTAATAAGAATGAACAAAATATAAGATTTAACCCAGTTTAAGGCTTTAAACAGTAAAACATAGTAAGAACACATAAAATAAGCTAAGACATGACATAAAACCAGCTATGTATTTAGTAAGCAGATACTTATTTCATGTACGTATTTATGTAGCACTAGTGTTTCGGAAGTAGGATTCTCGCAGTTCATCGTTCTCGTTCACTGGACATAAGGTACGGATTCCCGTCCTTTCAGTATGGACATTCTTTCCTTATTAGGATTTCCCCGTATGCATCCAACTGTTTTCCCGTATTATAAGTATGAGTTTGATTGATTATGATTAAATATGATTACCTATAGCCATATACATGCATGACCAGTTTCATCTAGTTATGGAGGTACCATAACCATAACATTAGAGGCACTGATGTTATGACTTCACCACGGCGGAGTGATTGCTCGTGGCGTCCCTTCAGCTTTTGGACATATATTTATATTTATCATGTGGGGCGTATGGGTGCATCCTAGTTACACGTTTTTATTCAGGATTTCATGGTGAATGTGGTGTGTGCCTTGCATCCTTCACAAGGAGCTGATCCCTCCTACCCATTAAACTAGTATATTAAATTAGAGGCATCCCCTCTAATTTGCATGATGAGGTCACCCCTCCAATTATTAATGCACGATGGATTTTCATGACCTATATTAGTTAATGGTAAAATATGACAAACAATTTTTATAAGATAAACATAAGACTTTCAAACTATAAAACCAGTTTTATTAAGACTTAACCAGGTTACTCAGGACTTAGTTTCTTTCGTTGTTATTATGTTATATGCTTATCCTATTCATGCTTTATTGTATATCCGTGCACTGAGCGTATTGCTCAGCCGTTTTCCTTTTCTATGTTCCCAAAACGGCAGGTACTCAAGGACGCTCGTAGACACTAAGAGTACGTGCATATGGACTGGAAGTTGTCTAGCCTTCTTTACATTATGCATTTCCTTCTTTATGATACTTATGCTTTGGATATTGTTTAGTCCTTTTCCTTTACTATACTATGTTTGTGTGTGATGAGCTTTAGTTTTGGACTACCGATGTTTGATTCCGGTATTTTCCTTTATATGGTCAAGTAATGTTTAGACATTTTACCTTGTATGCTTTGATGACACGCCATAATTACTGTGATATTTCCATTTCCAAAATGGGGTGTTACAAACAATATGTATGACTACATCTTTATGAGCATACAGACATACTACATTTCATCAAACATTATGTATGGCTACATTTTATGAGCATACAGAACACAAGACATCATTTTGAGACTATTAAGTCATCTGTAAACACATGAGCATATCCATGCATCATTTTAGGATTATGAAAACCTAAAACCATGATTACAATTAATAATGTTTATTTAGTATCACATTTCTACAAAATATATATATATACTATATATTTTCTATACACTTTAAGTGTTACAACAATCAACAAAATCTATTGTCACAATATAATTTTGTGTCCAACAAAGTTTATAACATTTATTTAAGTTTCTCATACTTTAAATAAGTAAAACTATACATTTATTTATCTACGACTATACTTTCACCAAAAACACTAAAACCTAACCAAATCGACTTGGACTCGAACCTACACTCACACTACACTACCTAATCTCATAGTAACTACACAAAATCACTTGACTTAAACCTAAAACTACCCTAGACACTATATGTTAGCTGAATTCTATATACATCACCCTTACACTTACTTAAAAACTTTACAACTTACATATACTTTACATAAAACATGTACAACACACCATCATTAAGAAAAACACTATACAAACCATCATCCTTGTCCCTTTGACTTACATGCGACGGCTAGGAAGGCCAAAGAAGAGGCAAGAGTACTTGTCTTACAAACAAACCTTCTACAAACTAAATCCTGTGTAAGATTACATAAGTACAACCTAGGATTTCAAAATCTTACACTATTTCTAGTTTAGATATTTAGTTAACACTTACACACTCAATTCTCACTCACAAAACTTCCATATTCGGATCTCACATACAACCTAGACGAAACACACTTACATCCTCATTTACTACATGAATCTTGGTCTCTAAATCATTTAGTGCAATTCCTCACTTGAATCTTGGTGGTCAAGGCAAGCAAAGACCATCCTAGGTCACGGGTTTAAGGAGCTAGACGCATAGATCCATATAAGTTCTAGTAATCTCATTTGTTCATCATCATCCTCACTAAACAAGTAAGTGCATCATACTCTTATCCACATTTCTTCCATTTTCATTTATACATTCCTCATAAGCATGAAAATCCATGTACCACACTTGGATATTTAATATAGACGTGATTAAGTGACATGCACACGTAAAATCTTGCTAAACACTCGAACCACAAAGGTTAGAAGCCCACAACTTGTTTTCTTTCATGGTTAAACATGTCTTAAATCATAGATCTGTGGAAGAACTAGTAGAAAACCTTATGTTATGAACCCTAGATAAACTAGATCTAACAAGTTAAACATATACACTAAGGTATAAGCCATATGTCTCGACTTATATTTAAAAACTGGGTACAAAACATTTGTTTAATAAGCTTTAGCTTAAGTTTATGCTTAAGGTTAGATGAGGTTCATAAATAAGCTTAAAATCTTAGATAAGCCCACATGAATAGGCTGCCATATAAGCAGCGAACCATATAAGCTCCTAAGCCATAGAAAAGCCCATAAGCCCATTACACTTTTATTAATATAAGACAAAAAGTAAATAAGCCCAATGAGTCGCAAGTATTTAAATGGATTATTAGGAGGCCTAATAAACTAGTACTAGTAATAACAAGCCCATAGTGTGAGCCCATTTAAACTAAAAGCCCAATCGAGCCCATTTAGCTCCAAGTATACTATTTGGAGACCTTTCGTGCCTTTTATGCCAATGTGTGAAAGTATAGGTAAAAAATGTAATTTTATAAAACATATATATTTAATTCGAGACTTTTGAAAAGTTAAAGGACTAAAACTGCCAATATTAAAAGCATAGGGTGGCGTTTGTTTTATACCGAGACTCAAATCAAACGACAAGGACCATATGTGTCAACTTCCAAACATAAAACAAGCCCTAATTATGTTTTATAATTAATTCGAGACTAGGAGGACTTGTTTTGCCATTTTACTAAACTTAATCGAGCCCTAGGGACTCGGTTTGCAATAACCCGAAAGTTGGAAACCATAGTGGCTATTTTTGACATACTCCAAAACATTTGTAAGCCCTAGGGGATGTCTTGTAACTTAAGATAACGAACAAGGACTAACGATGTAATACATTTAACGTACGAACCCTAGGTGTTATTTTGGAAATTATTATCTTTACAAGGACTAATGTGTATTTTAATTTAATTAAATACATTAATAAAATTGTTTTATAAATAAATTAACTTATGTTATGTTAATTATTTAAATTAAATGAAAAATTAGAGTTTATTTACGACAATTGTATAACGAACTAACTATGTTAGTGTATTCGAAACCCTAAGAAATTTAGTGAAATATATTATTTTCTTACAATCAATTAATTAAATAAATAAACTATTTATTTAATTAATTACACTTTTATCGTACGAACAATCTAAATATATTTTTAAAAACTAAAAATATATTATTATCGATAACTTACTATAAGTTTAACGTATAAACAATAGTAACAACTTATTAATTCGTGATCATGCATTTTCATCAGTTATATTTATTTGTGCATTTTTACTGTGCATATACTGAGTCATATAAATTACGTAGGTAATTTTACTACTCCTTGATCATACTGTACCAGCATACCCAGTGACTTACTACTACTACATTATCGTTGAGGTGAGTTCATGGCCCCATCTTTTACTGTTTTATAACTGGGGGAGAAAACGTACTTAATAATTGTATATGCAGACACTCACAGACAACAACATATTACTCCATATTCTTTGCCCCATATATTCCCGTGGACAGTAATAGTTAATATTGTAGCGCGAATTGTTATAAATAGATCTATTTGGGTATTGACAACACCTGGCCTGCGTGACTTGCTATCACGAATCGATTAGGCCAAGCAACAAGTTTATTTCATTGTCGGATTGAGGGTCTCTCATCAGGATGATCCAAATAGGAACCTGAGAATCATGTCTAGCATCTATTACAGGGCACTAGGAACTACTATAGTATGTGGCTTTATACACTACTATTTTTGTGGTGTTTTGCATATCAGTACTTTTACATTATAATTAAACCTGTGAATTCACCAACCTTGTGACCCTACATTTTACTTTTATGTTTTCTCAGGAATGTAAGCAGGTGCATTGTATTGGATTCCAGCATCATAAGGAGCATTCATGTTTACCATCGGGCTGGGATATTTCTACAAATATTAATAAATGTGTTTTCAAGAAAAGTTACTTAATTTGCACAATTAAATTCATGTGATAAGTTTTAATGACATTTGATGATCATTGCTCTATCTACTATGTGCTATCGATCCGCCAAATTCAAAGTAACACCCCGCGTACTATCCCGCTGCATTTGACCATTTGGGGGTGTTACAACATCGAAAACATCGATAATTGAAACAGTCGACAATAAAATGTAAAATACAAATATTTAACACTGTACCCGTTATCGGTCTAGACTTAATACAATGTATAGATTAACATCTTTAGGTCGAAATATTTAGCCCTCGGTTTTTGTTCCATTTATTTAAGTAAAATTTTGTAAAAATGCAAGTGGGTGCTTTTAAATCAAAATATTTGATTTAAATAGATATGGAAATATAAAATAAAAATAGTTTTATAATTTCGCATAAGTATTAACAATGATTAAAATAATGTAAACTGGTAAAATAATTACCAGGAAAATACGAGATCTCACATTAGGCACCACCAATGCCTTATTAATCCTTAACCCCTCCTCTATTTCTTCATGTCTATCTGCAGAAAGCAACCTAAATGTGTTTGCCTCACATACAAACTCCCAAATGAGATAAGAAAAGTACTCCAATTGGTCAAAAGTAAGCTTCAATTTTTCATAAGTCCATCCTGTTTGGTGGCATCTAAGAAGCATATAGTAGAGCTCCCTTCTTGCTGTCTTGTTCTAAGAAAGTACCTTGTTTGCTCTGTTGCTTCAAAATAACCTTGCAGTCATTCTGAACTCTTAATAGAATCTCCTAACCCTAAATTTGACATGTTAATGTCATGTCTGGATTTTCTGTACAGACTTCTTCCGATCTAAAATACATAGCAGAAACATGGGGTATGTCAAAATCAACCTGCTTTTTCAACTCCTTGAGCTTTTCCCTTACAAGCTCATCATCTCCATACTCCAACTTTTCCAAGTCCACCAAATTGCTTATATCAGCATTTGAATTGTTTGAACTTTCATCACCATCACTAATCTCATCACTCTCAGATTCAGATGAATGAATCTGAGCTTCAATACTTCCCTTCCCTAGCCCTCTCTTTTCTTTCTCTTGAAGTTGTTGAGCAATCATAGTATCATCTAAATATGGGCTGCATCTTTGGGAACCTGTTCTTCTATCATAACTGCTTTACCGTTATCCAATGGATCAAGTGAGGGCAAAGTAGTTGTTACCTGAGTGGAAGGCTCCTTGATCATGAAAGGTTGTTCGGATAAACCAATCCTAGAATAAGATCTGTCGGCGGCTGAAATAGATGTGTCAGCGTGTGAAGTACCTTTGTTAGCGGCTGGAATCCCAATCATTTGTAGCATCATCTCTGTAAAAGACTGCTTAATAGGAGTAACTTTAAAAAGATTAAATGTAGCTTGTTCCTTCAAACCTGTAAGCGCCTCAGCTACCTCCTTTGTCCCATATGAACCCTCTTGGGACCACTTATCACTTACATTAACTGGTTCAGTAGGTGCATCCTCCCCTTTGTAAGAATCATTTCTCGAGGACAACACCATAAGCTTCCTTTTCCTAGAACCATCATTCTCCAAAACTACCAACCTCTCCCTCAACTGAGTGAGTTGAAGGCCTTGTTCAGTGACCTTTTATAAAAGTTCTGCATTAGACTTTTGCAAGCTAATGCAGATCTCCATCAATTCCAAATTGGTGAGTGATTGCAGACTGCCCTCATCCATAATTGGGATTTGACTCCTCAATATGGATTCATCAGGCAAAGTTCTCTCTGACGCATGGTTAGGACCAATAGAGGAGAACACTCTAGAAGTCCTTTGGCGTTTCTCCAGTCTAAAATCAAAGGGTTTAGAAAATGAGGTGCAAGGTGGGCGTGTGAAGGGTGATGTGGAGAGTTGTGAGCGGGTGGAATGGCTGTGTCAACGGCTGAAACAGGAGTGTCAACGGTTGACAGCTATGGGTCAAGGTTGATATGTTCATCATGGTGGGGGGAAGGTGGAGGTTCTTCAATGGGTGGTTGTTGTTGCGGGTGTGGGTGTAAGGTTGCCTCAATAACATCCAACATGGGAGGGGTCACAGGTAAGTCTCTAAAAGGTGTAGTGTTCATGGACAGAGAAATCTTTTATTTTTGAGTAGGGATCTTATAAAAATTGTCATGATCCCTACAACCGTACCGTTGTTGATCAAAACCATTTGTAAAAACCTAGGGTAAGCAAGTGTCATCTTGCTACCCTTGTTCTGCAACATGCCCTCAAAAATCCTACCTAAAAAATTATATTTGCGCCCATTTGCCATACAAACAAGAGCACTCCTAAAGGATCGGTTGATTCCATTGAAAGATATGCATTTGGGACTAAGACATTGAAGGAGGACATGTATCAAGAACTTCCAAGCTGTGGGAAATTGTTGCTTGGAATATTTATTTATAAGCCCTTCAGGAGGAAAATCATATCCCAAGCCTCGAAGCCCTTCTTCTAGCTGTTCAATGGGAAGGGTAATCACACCATCAACATCATCAAGCTGTAAATCTTGACGAATAAGTGCTTCAGTGACCACCCATTCAGTCCTATTGTGACAACCCGTCAATTTCAGGTCGTTATTTTAATCTCGACTATTACGTATTACGTGTTTACTTTAATGAGAATTTTAATTTATCGACTAACCGAGAAGGTTATGACTTGAAACTAGCGTAAAAATGTCGATTAGATGAAAACCGACAAGGAATATGTTAGGTATCGATATTATATTCTCAAATAATCATGAAAATGATTTTATTATATTTAATCTTTATTTCTCGTATTTTACGTTTTAACGAATGACGATAACTAGTAGTGATCGCGATACCGACGGATGCCCAAAAATTTACGTTTTATTATCGATTGTCTCGATATTGTATATTTTCGACGTTTTCGATTTAATTACGTTTTAAGTCGTGTCGAAGCTTTATTATTATTTTTATGAAGCGTTTTAACTTTTGAAAAGTATTTTTACGAAACCCGAGCCCCGTAAATATTTTTAAAATGTACAATTTACATTTTCTACCTTGTAAACTATTTACTTGCACTTTGGGACCAAAAGAATGCAAATATGACAAAATCTACCCCACTACCCCACTATATAAACAAATTCCACTAACTTTTTTTTATTAAAAACTCATTTCTTACAAAATTTTCACCCACCTTCTTCTTTTCTTTCTCTTAGCCGTCCACCCCCATAGCCACATTCATCAAATTTTTTCAACTTCTACTTTGATTCATCCAAAACTAAAACAAGTCCCATCCTAGAAATTTCAAGAGCTATCTATTGGTATAATTTTCTTCCACATGCATACACTTTAATTTTTTTTCAAGATTTTGGTGAAGAACATGTGTTTGATCCATTTCTTTGGTTATATATGTTGTTAATATTATTATATTCATAGTGGGTTATGGTTGCATGCAAGATTTTTATATATTTAATTTTTGTAAGATTAAATTTGAGGGTGTTATGAGTTAATTAGATGTGTTATTATGATATTAGGATCATATTAGGACTATAGGAATTGTTGGAATGGGTTGAAAATTTGATTTGGTATGATTTTTAGATAGGCTATTTTGGGCAGTAACTTTAAGTCCGTTTTTGAAATTGTTACTGTGGTAAACTTGGTAAACTAATAAGATAGGGTCGTAGAGAATTTCGTTAGCTTCGATTTGAGCTAAAGTAGAGCTTCTAACTCATTACGAGCGAAAAGTTATGCTACTTTTAGTATTTGTGTACCGGGAGACGGGTATCGGCACAATCCGAAAATTGTTGTCGATATTTGGAACGAATCTCGGGGACTATAAAATGAGTTTTAAAAATGTTCAAGGGCTGTTGTAAGTTGATAAACCTCAGGTCATGAGTCTATTTTCAAACCCGAGTGTCGGTTTTGCAAACGGGAATGTTTAGATAAGTCAAAATGGTTTTACAAGTCAAAGGCGTAAAACTGTCCGGTTTTTGCAACACGAAGGTGTGTCGGGCAGAAGGTCTTAGAAGTAATATTTTTGAATGAAATTTAAACTGAGTCTTATTCATATTATGTGTGAGTTTGTCACCAAGTTTCGTCGAAATCGGACATGTCTAGATAGGTTAGATTGGTGTGTACATTTGGAGTGTACATGCTGAGTGGTATTTTGGACACGTAGTTCAATACTTGTATGGCGTGAGTTGAGTATTCACTATTGGACATAGTGACTTACTCGAGTGTTAAGTCATTATATAAATGACTTAGCTACTGGTCCGAGGGAAGTAAAAACGATGGTTTGACTTGCATTGACTTGGCGTCTTATGACGGGTCAATGTCGAGGGTGTAAGTGTTTAAATGAATAAGTGTTGAATAAAAGAGTATTGTAGTACACTTATGTTTTGTTATTTTTTTCGGGATTTTCATGGTCATTTGAAATTGACTTTCACATTATTTAAGTATTATTTATACTTGAGTCGTTTATTAACGAACGCGCCTTAATTGGTAGGTTGCGGTCTTCGTGTTTAAAAGGGCATCACAAATCGTCGGCGATCGTCACGTCACTACTATCGTACCAAGGTGAGTCTATAGCCTCGCTTTACATGTTTACTTGTTTTATAAAACCCGCGAGGGGGATAACATGCTTGTTTTATTAAAATAAGAGGGGTACGACGAGAAGTTGTGGAAACCCTTATTATTGGAAAAACATTTATTGATAAATGAAGGGTACAACGAGAAGTTGTGGTAAACCCTCATTCTTTTAAAATTGAACACAAAGGACCCGATTGTATGCTTAGATGAAAGTTGTTATATAAGTTTGTTTAGCCTTAAAGACCCATGAATCGTGAATTGTTAATTGAAAGAACGCTAATACTATGGATAGATCTATCGGGGTGACGCCCAGTCCGGTCGCGACTAGCTATCGCGTGGTGTTGTGATGCACCAGTAATGAAACATCGGATGCAATTGTATAAGAGAAATATACGCACTTGGCTAGGTGTGTTGGGCTGAAATAATATATGTTAACGTTCAATTTCACGAGACTTATGAAATAACAACGATAATTATGTCTGATCCACATGATTGTCAACTACGGAAGGTTTATTCAGAATACTTGTGTTCATTTATTTAAATTTAAACTCTATAGATTCACTCAACATTTTTGTTGACTTTATAGCATGTTTTATCTCAGGTCCATGAAGAAGGCACTCAAGGAAGGCGGTTTCACGCAGCTTGCTAAATTAAAATGTTTTGGCCCGCTTTTCTAAACTATGTCTATTCTAAGAAACTTTTATTATTTGGTTGGTTGTGTAAACTTAAAACTATTTGGGACCGTGTGTAAACTGTTTTATCTTTAAACAAATGAATGGACGTATGTTTTGTTAAAACGACTCATTTTGAGGCGTTTTCTATGATATTGAGGTTGAACCATGATAGTAACACCCAATGACCCTTCCGCTGCTATGACATGAAATTGGGGGTGTTACAGATTGGCATCAGAGCTCAAGTTATAGAGAACGAAAAGATTTTCCAAAAATAAATTTTTGAAATCTTTTGACTATAACATTTGCAAGCGAAACCTCCGAGTTGCCAATGGACGAGAACAAGCAAAGTATATATATGTTATACATATTTAATTATTATTTATGCTTGAAGCATAATGGATTACATTTATTTATTTATAAATGTTTATTATTTGATTATTATAATACTAATACGTGATTTACAAACGACGCTGATTGTCACAATAGAAATCCCTGTCTTTGGACTCATCCCTCGTGAATCTTAGTTCCTTGTCTAAAATTCTATTCTTCGTTCTATCTATTCTTATTCTGTGTTATTCATGTTTTGTTATCACAAGTGTCGAATGAATACTCATTTTGATGTGAATTGTGTAACAGGATCATGCCGCCTAAACAGTTGACTGAGACTCAGTTACGTGCTATAGTAGCTGATCAATTTCAGATATCTATGAATGCATTTATGGCAAACTTGAATAATGGAGCCGGTGGATCTGGTGGAGCTAGTGGATCTGGTGGAGCTGGTGGATCCGGTGGAGCTGGTGGATCCGGTGGGGCTGGTGGATCCGGTGGAGCTGGCGATACTGGAGCTGGCGATACTGGAGCTGGCGCTACTGGAGCTGGCGCTACTGGAGCTGGCGCTACTGGAGCTGGCGCTACTGGGGCTGGCAATACTGGTGCTGGAACTGGTGATGCTGATAGACCAGTGATTCCTGAAAACAAGAAGTGCAATTACACCTCGTTCATGAAATGCAAACCTCCAACGTTTAAGGGTACTGAAGGCGCTGTTGGGTTAATGCAATGGTTTGAGAGATTTGAATCCGTGTTTCGATTTAGTGGAAGCGAGGAAGGAGATAAAGTGATGTTTGCCTCTGCTACTCTTCAAGGGCGAGCATTAACTTGGTGGAATGGAAGAATGACATCATTGGGTATGGATGCTGCGTATGCTACACCTTGGGCTGAGGTAAGAAGATGGATGACTGAGGAATTTTGTCCAAGGAGTGTTATTCAAAGGTTAGAACAGGAATTATATCAGCTGAGACTGAAGGGTACTGACATCGATGGATACACCAACAGATTCCATGAACTTGCTCTACTTTGTCCCAACAAGGTTAACCCTGAATACTTGAAGGTAGAGCAGTATATTCGAGGCTTACCGACCAACATCCGTGGAGATGTGACCTCATCTAAACCTGCCAATATTGATGAAGCTGTTCGTATGGCCTACCAACTAATGGGTCAAATCATCCAAGACAAGGCTGATGGTGTTTCTGAAGGCAACAAAAGAAGAGCTGAAAATGACAATGATGATCGTGGTGATAACCGTCAATCTCACAACAGAAATCAAAACCGAAGGAGGGGCAACGCTAATGCAATGACTGAAGCTGCAACTGCTGATAAAGGAACCAGATGTCAACGATGCAAGAAGTCTCATACTGGTGAATGTACTAAGTGTGGAAAGTGCAACAAGTTAGGTCACAAGACTGAAGACTGTTGGGGACAAGGAAAGAAGGGAGTGACGTGTTATAACTGCCAAGGTAAAGGTCACATGAGGAACCAATGCCCTCAACCTCCGAAGAATGCACGTGGTGGAGATAACCAAGGAAAAGCTTATCAGTTGGGAGAAGCCGAAGCGAAGCAAAACCCGAAAGTTGTCACTGGTACGTTTTTACTAAACAACCGTTATGCTACAGCTTTATTTGATTCTGGTGCGGACAAAAGCTTTGTGTCTACAAGTTTTAGTACCTTAATTGATATTAAACCGGTCGAATTAGACGCAAGTTATGAGGTAGAACTAGCTGATGGTAAATTAGTGAGAACCAATCGTGCGCTCCTAGGATGTTCTCTAAATCTCTTGAACCGTATTTTTAAGATAGACTTGATGATTGTTGAATTGGGAAGTTTTGATATTATTATCGGAATGGATTGGTTATCCAAGTATAATGCGTCTATCTTGTGTGGAGAAAAGAAAGTTAGGATTCCTTTAGACGACAAGACCATGGTTATCGAAGGTGATCAATGTAATTCACGACTGAAAATCGTTTCGTGCATTAAGGCTCGTAAGTATATCGAAAGAGGCTGTGAGTTATTCCTAGCTAAAGTAGTGGAGAAAGAATCGAAGGAGAAACGTGCTGAAGATGTACCTGTTATCCGTGACTTTCCTGAAGTGTTTCCGGAAGATTTGCCTGGACTTCCTCCTCCAAGGCAAGTAGAATTCCAAATTGACCTAATTCCTGGTGCTGCACCCGTGGCTCGTGCGCCATATCGTTTAGCCCCATCCGAGCTGAAGGAGCTATCTGTGCAATTGCAAGAGCTATCTGATAAAGGTTTTATACGACCGAGTTCGTCACCTTGGGGAGCTCCTGTCTTATTCGTTAAGAAGAAAGATGGTTCGTTTCGTATGTGTATCGATTACCGAGAGTTGAATAAGTTGACGATCAAGAATCGTTATCCGCTTCCAAGAATTGATGATTTATTCGATCAACTTCAAGGTTCTCGTGTTTTCTCCAAGATTGATCTTCGTTCTGGTTACCATCAACTTCGCATACGTGAGGAAGATATTCCTATTACGGCGTTTAGAACTCGTTATGGTCATTATGAGTTTCTGGTTATGCCTTTTGGTTTGACTAATGCACCTGCTGTATTCATGGACCTAATGAATCGCATTTGTAAGCCGTATCTTGATAAATTCGTGATCGTTTTCATAGATGATATTCTAATCTACTCCAAGAGCAATGAAGAGCATGCCGAACACTTAAGGATTATCTTGAACTTATTGAAGAACGAAAAGTTGTACGCAAAGTTCTCAAAGTGTGATTTTTGGCTTAATTCTGTACAATTTCTCGGACACGTGGTTGATAAAAGCGGAGTACATGTTGATCCTGCAAAGATCGAAGCCATCAAGAATTGGAGTGCTCCGACTACTCCAACTGAAGTGCGACAATTTCTAGGTCTGGCTGGCTATTACCGAAGGTTTATTGAAGGATTCTCCTTGATATCGAAACCATTAACGAAGCTGACTCAGAAGAATAAACCGTATGTGTGGGGCGATGATGAAGAAGAGGCTTTCCAAACCCTGAAGATGAAACTCTGTAGTGCGCCGATTTTATCGTTACCTGAAGGAAGTGAAGATTTTGTTGTTTATTGCGATGCATCTCTCAGAGGATACGGTGCTGTTCTCATGCAACGCGAAAAGGTGATCGCATATGCCTCTAGACAATTAAGGAAGAATGAGGAGAACTACACTACCCATGACTTGGAATTGGGCGCTGTGGTTTTCGCTCTGCGACTTTGGAGACATTATCTGTATGGTACGAAGTGTACAGTATTCACTGATCATAAAAGCCTACAATACATATTGGATCAAAAGGAGCTGAATATGAGGCAACGTCGATGGGTTGAACTATTAAGTGATTACGACTGCGAAATTCGTTATCATCCAGGAAAGGCGAACGTGGTAGCTGACGCGTTAAGTCGAAAGGAAAGGGAGAAACCGATTCGAGTGCGTGCTTTAGTAGTGACAGTTCATAATAACTTACCTGAGCAGATTCGGAACGCACAAGTCGAAGCATGCAAGAAGGAAAATATCGCTGCCGAAAGATTTAGAGGAGACGGTGAAACATTTGAGACGCGAGCCGATGGTATCAAATGTTTGAGAGGTCGAATTTGGTTACCATACTTCGGTGGACTGAGAGACTTGATTATGTTAGAATCTCATAAGTCCAAGTATTCTATTCATCCTGGATCGGACAAAATGTACCAAGACTTGAAAAAGTTATACTGGTGGCCGAATATGAAAGCTGATATTGCAACATACGTCGCGAAATGCTTAACATGTGCAAAAGTGAAAGCTGAATATCAGAAGCCGTCAGGATTACTTGTCCAACCGGAAATTCCAGTCTGGAAATGGGAGCGAATTACGATGGACTTCATCACAAAACTCCCAAGGACACCGTCTGGGTTTGATGCAATTTGGGTTATTGTCGATCGTTTAACTAAATCCGCTCATTTTATTCCAATCAACGAGAGGTTCGGATTGGAGAAACTCGCCGATATTTATCTGAAGGAAATCGTGTGCAAGCATGGTGTTCCTATTTCAATCATTTCCGATAGAGATAGTCGTTTTGCTTCTGGATTTTGGAGATCACTTCAAAAGTCGTTAGGAACCAATTTGGATATGAGCACAGCCTATCATCCACAAACTGATGGGCAAAGCGAAAGAACAATCCAAACTTTGGAGGATATGCTACGTGCTTGTGTGATAGACTTTGGAAGTAGCTGGGATAAGCACTTACATTTGGCCGAATTCTCGTACAATAACAGTTATCACGCGAGTATTAAAGCTGCACCTTTTGAAGCACTGTATGGGAGGAAATGTAGATCACCCGTTAGCTGGAGTGAGGTTGGTGATGCCCAACTCACTGGACCAGATTTGATTAGGGAGACGACGGATATGATTGTGCAAATCAAGAATAGATTGTTGTCTGCTCGAAGCCGACAGAAGAGTTATGCGGATGTAAGAAGAAAACCATTGGAGTTTAACGTGGGAGATAAGGTTATGCTAAAGGTATCACCATGGAAAGGTGTTGTACGATTTGGAAAACGTGGGAAGTTAAGTCCTCGTTATATCGGACCATTCAAGGTTACATCTAGAGTAGGACCTGTGGCATACCAACTCGAACTACCACAAGAACTGTATGGGATTCATAACACTTTTCACGTGTCGAATCTGAAGAAATGTTTATCCGATGAAGAACTCATTATACCGTTAGACGAGGTTAAGGTTGATAAGAAGTTGCATTTTATTGAAGAACCGGTCGAGATCATGGATCGCGAGGTCAAGCAACTGAAGCAAAGCCGAATACCTATCGTCAAAGTTCGATGGAACTCTCGAAGAGGACCG
Source organism: Glebionis coronaria (assembly GCA_025667525.1). Lineage (NCBI taxonomy): Eukaryota > Viridiplantae > Streptophyta > Magnoliopsida > Asterales > Asteraceae > Glebionis > Glebionis coronaria. The sequence goes on from CM046876.1 coordinate 183,089,336, forward strand.
GAGTTTACTTGGGAACGAGAAGACCAAATGTGGAAGAATTACCCTCATCTCTTTGATTTCAACAAGCGATCGGGCAAGAACGCAAGTTGATCTTCGAGGGCGAAGATCCTAATTTGGTGGGGATGATGTGACAACCCGTCAATTTCAGGTCGTTATTTTAATCTCGACTATTACGTATTACGTGTTTACTTTAATGAGAATTTTAATTTATCGACTAACCGAGAAGGTTATGACTTGAAACTAGCGTAAAAATGTCGATTAGATGAAAACCGACAAGGAATATGTTAGGTATCGATATTATATTCTCAAATAATCATGAAAATGATTTTATTATATTTAATCTTTATTTCTCGTATTTTACGTTTTAACGAATGACGATAACTAGTAGTGATCGCGATACCGACGGATGCCCAAAAATTTACGTTTTATTATCGATTGTCTCGATATTGTATATTTTCGACGTTTTCGATTTAATTACGTTTTAAGTCATGTCGAAGCTTTATTATTATTTTTATGAAGCGTTTTAACTTTTGAAAAGTATTTTTACGAAACCCGAGCCCCGTAAATATTTTTAAAATGTACAATTTACATTTTCTACCTTGTAAACTATTTACTTGCACTTTGGGACCAAAAGAATGCAAATATGACAAAATCTACCCCACTACCCCACTATATAAACAAATTCCACTAACTTTTTTTTATTAAAAACTCATTTCTTACAAAATTTTCACCCACCTTCTTCTTTTCTTTCTCTTAGCCGTCCACCCCCATAGCCACATTCATCAAATTTTTTCAACTTCTACTTTGATTCATCCAAAACTAAAACAAGTCCCATCCTAGAAATTTCAAGAGCTATCTATTGGTATAATTTTCTTCCACATGCATACACTTTAATTTTTTTTCAAGATTTTGGTGAAGAACATGTGTTTGATCCATTTCTTTGGTTATATATGTTGTTAATATTATTATATTCATAGTGGGTTATGGTTGCATGCAAGATTTTTATATATTTAATTTTTGTAAGATTAAATTTGAGGGTGTTATGAGTTAATTAGATGTGTTATTATGATATTAGGATCATATTAGGACTATAGGAATTGTTGGAATGGGTTGAAAATTTGATTTGGTATGATTTTTAGATAGGCTATTTTGGGCAGTAACTTTAAGTCCGTTTTTGAAATTGTTACTGTGGTAAACTTGGTAAACTAATAAGATAGGGTCGTAGAGAATTTCGTTAGCTTCGATTTGAGCTAAAGTAGAGCTTCTAACTCATTACGAGCGAAAAGTTATGCTACTTTTAGTATTTGTGTACCGGGAGACGGGTATCGGCACAATCCGAAAATTGTTGTCGATATTTGGAACGAATCTCGGGGACTATAAAATGAGTTTTAAAAATGTTCAAGGGCTGTTGTAAGTTGATAAACCTCAGGTCATGAGTCTATTTTCAAACCCGAGTGTCGGTTTTGCAAACGGGAATGTTTAGATAAGTCAAAATGGTTTTACAAGTCAAAGGCGTAAAACTGTCCGGTTTTTGCAACACGAAGGTGTGTCGGGCAGAAGGTCTTAGAAGTAATATTTTTGAATGAAATTTAAACTGAGTCTTATTCATATTATGTGTGAGTTTGTCACCAAGTTTCGTCGAAATCGGACATGTCTAGATAGGTTAGATTGGTGTGTACATTTGGAGTGTACATGCTGAGTGGTATTTTGGACACGTAGTTCAATACTTGTATGGCGTGAGTTGAGTATTCACTATTGGACATAGTGACTTACTCGAGTGTTAAGTCATTATATAAATGACTTAGCTACTGGTCCGAGGGAAGTAAAAACGATGGTTTGACTTGCATTGACTTGGCGTCTTATGACGGGTCAATGTCGAGGGTGTAAGTGTTTAAATGAATAAGTGTTGAATAAAAGAGTATTGTAGTACACTTATGTTTTGTTATTTTTTTCGGGATTTTCATGGTCATTTGAAATTGACTTTCACATTATTTAAGTATTATTTATACTTGAGTCGTTTATTAACGAACGCGCCTTAATTGGTAGGTTGCGGTCTTCGTGTTTAAAAGGGCATCACAAATCGTCGGCGATCGTCACGTCACTACTATCGTACCAAGGTGAGTCTATAGCCTCGCTTTACATGTTTACTTGTTTTATAAAACCCGCGAGGGGGATAACATGCTTGTTTTATTAAAATAAGAGGGGTACGACGAGAAGTTGTGGAAACCCTTATTATTGGAAAAACATTTATTGATAAATGAAGGGTACAACGAGAAGTTGTGGTAAACCCTCATTCTTTTAAAATTGAACACAAAGGACCCGATTGTATGCTTAGATGAAAGTTGTTATATAAGTTTGTTTAGCCTTAAAGACCCATGAATCGTGAATTGTTAATTGAAAGAACGCTAATACTATGGATAGATCTATCGGGGTGACGCCCAGTCCGGTCGCGACTAGCTATCGCGTGGTGTTGTGATGCACCAGTAATGAAACATCGGATGCAATTGTATAAGAGAAATATACGCACTTGGCTAGGTGTGTTGGGCTGAAATAATATATGTTAACGTTCAATTTCACGAGACTTATGAAATAACAACGATAATTATGTCTGATCCACATGATTGTCAACTACGGAAGGTTTATTCAGAATACTTGTGTTCATTTATTTAAATTTAAACTCTATAGATTCACTCAACATTTTTGTTGACTTTATAGCATGTTTTATCTCAGGTCCATGAAGAAGGCACTCAAGGAAGGCGGTTTCACGCAGCTTGCTAAATTAAAATGTTTTGGCCCGCTTTTCTAAACTATGTCTATTCTAAGAAACTTTTATTATTTGGTTGGTTGTGTAAACTTAAAACTATTTGGGACCGTGTGTAAACTGTTTTATCTTTAAACAAATGAATGGACGTATGTTTTGTTAAAACGACTCATTTTGAGGCGTTTTCTATGATATTGAGGTTGAACCATGATAATAACACCCAATGACCCTTCCGCTGCTATGACATGAAATTGGGGGTGTTACACCTATGGACAGTCCCAACTAATGTAACCACTCCATCAATCTTTTAGAACTAGCAGTGTTCCAAAACTGCTTGATGTGTGTGGTAGGAATGAGAGGAGCATGAGTCAACGCATACCTTAAACTGGATGTCAAGAGATACTCAATCATTCGAGTGTATTGGGGATGATGATCATGAGCAGCCTCAAGATAAGTAACCATGTTGTGCTGATCCCTGAATCCTAATGTAGCACCAGCAGGTTTAAACAATGGAGCCATGAAAACTGTTGATAAAAGCTTCGGGATAAAGAAAAATGTAGAATTTTGGTTATGGAGAAATTTAGACAAACAAGCAAGTTACCTGTTTAAAATTATTGAGCAGTATATATAGGAGTTAAACTAGGATAGTATTGGTTGAAAAAGAGGTAAGTTATTCAAAAAGCAATCATGATAATCCTTGAAAAACAATAACTTGTCTCTTTTTTAAAAGAAATTTACCAAACCCATAAAATTATGGCTCAAAATATCACAAAAGTAACAACTAGGTGGGACCCAGTGTTCTTCAACGGTCAAAGAATTAGTCAGCGGGTAACGGCTATGTTTGTGAGCGTGTAAATTTTGCCATGTCAGCATCTAAAAATGTGCATGTCAGCGTCTAAACCACTTATGTGTCAACGACCAAAAATAAAAAGTAATAAAATAAAAAGACCTTAACAAAGAGGTTAACCCTAATGAAGATAACTATTCCTCTAACACAGACTGAAATTAGCATTCTCTGTCCAATTATACACACTTGCATTAGCAAGATTGACATAACTGTTCTCAAGTGAGTTTGGAGTGAATTTATCTCATATAAACATTATTGACAAGCATCAAAAACCACCTTGGTTCAGGGGGTCGGGGATGATCAAAGAACATGATATACATTGTTTGTTCTAGAGAGAGAACGTTAGAGAGAGGTGAAGGAAAGTGTGTGTATTATTTCAAGTGAAAAACAATACAAAGGAAAAATGACACTAAACTTCCACACCCCCATGGAGAGTTATGGGGGTATTTATAGGCCTAACTAAACTAGACTATCCTTTGTTTACATATTAAGTCCTTGCGTATAGAAATGGATATAAATCTACTCCAACTCACATGAAAGGCGCCAGCTTACCAAAAAGTAAGTCTAACAATCTCCCTCCAAGATGGTGACTCACGTGAGTTGGTTACAATGATTCCTACAAGCAAAAAAAATCGTGAATTCCAGCATTCCTTGAGACAGTCTTCAACGACCTTCATCTTCTTGAATACTCCAGCTCTATTTCTTCAACTTGAAGAATCTAGTTGAGTTTTACTCCCTCCCGACTAGAAAGACTTTCATTAAACAAGCAGTAAAGACTGCTCCCTCCCAAACAGATCATTCAGAGGAAATCTGTGGAAGGTGATAACGTCATCAACATTTTCTCACAATTTGAAGCAATCCTAGTCTTGATTCTATGAGAGATTACCAGAAGTACACACTCTATCCCGAACATGAAGTCAAACTGTAGCACCAGAGTCAATTAAGTCCCGGAAATGCACATTTCTCCTGACATGACAATGATGATAAAAAGTTGCCACATCAAAGTCAATTAAGTCCTGAATGTAGACAACTTATCCCTTTATGTAGAAACGGTAACACCAAAGTCAAGTGACCCCGCATGTACAAATTTCTCCCTCAAGGATGATACTTATTAAGCGAATCATCCCTCATGTGTATACGTGGTATGCCAACTGGAACCGCTTACTTAGTAACCAATACAATGTGAGAAGATGTCAACAAAATCTCTCTAAGAAAAATTTTCTCTTAATCACCCCGAACTGAATCCCCTTATCAATTCTGTTGGCTATTGATAGTGACCACTGATGAAGATAACCCGATAATCTAAACTTGAAACTGAATTAGAATTCCCCAAACTTGAACTTAAGCTTGCACTATTGTAGAATAAAGAGCGATGCAGAGAAATCTTAAATGTACCCTATACCAAAAGGCGGTATAAAAAAGGTACAACTTCTCTAAAGTACCCTATACCAAAACAGGCAGTATAAGAAAAGGTACTACACCTCTTGAAGAAATCCACAACAGCAAGTGCGTGTGACACTGAGAACCGCAACGATGCTCCCAAAAAATGATAGTTATCCATGTCGTCGTCCATCCTCCCCTTGACACTGGAAACTAGATACTTCAAGTCTTATTCATAACTGTATATGCTCGAGCAAGTTATCTTATAAACTTGTAAGTACTCCTTTAAAGATAAAATAAGAAAGCCTCTGAAAAAGCTCACTTCAACCTTAAATAAGTAGCATCGAATCATCTTCGTAATCACATAAACCGTAATAGCTGTTAGGAATTTAGGTGAATTTTTGATAAGGATCGTTTTAGTGTAATGTATCGTGTTTGTTGTGTTTGTTGTGTTTGTTGTTCGTGAAGAGGTGTTATGATCGAAAACAGATATCTGGCCTTGAATTTCACTGATTACGGCCCGCCAAAGTAATAAAATCATGTCATATAAGCATTTAACCCGACAAATATTTTACTACTCGGTTCTTTCGAAATATCCGGCTCAATCCAATAAAGCTTGTAAACCAATTAATCCAACATGGTTAATTTTGCAACATTTAGATATTTAGTCGGTCATCTTGAATTAAATTTCAAAAATAATCTACCCACTATATGTCATCGTTTAAAATAGTGATCGTCTCGTTTATCAAATACCACCCGCGAACCATGAACACACATATCCAAATATAACAATAAAAAATATGTTGTTCAAGAGGCCCACATATGGATAGAACCCGATTTCAATGGCCCATAATCTCCCAATTCCTTTTATTTATCCCGAGACCAGGCCCAACTCTAAGTGGTAGACGGTCTAAAATAATTTATCCTAAATTTAAGGATTATAAGAACCAACTAACCCTAAAAATTCTCACATAGTGAAAACCTAATCCATCCTACATTGTTTCATCCGCCCCCATCTCAATTCTCAATCACCATCTTAAACACTCTCTCCCAAATCTCCATTTTCTAATCAGTAAACTTCGCCAACCATCTCTTACACAATAAACGTTCATCTCAAACCAAAGTTCATCTCCGTCCCATCTCATTCAATCTTAAACCACAAAACAAATCTCAATCATTTATCCATCTCACCTTGAATCCAATATCAGACCAACAAATACTTAACCTGATTATGCAGGTTGATTAAACGAACCAAGATGAAAGATATACACCGAATTAAAATACGTCTTCAAGATCTAATAAAAGATCTAAGGTAGGTATATTGGTGATGTGACATCATGTGATTGATTTGTGATTTAAAACAAATTAATCAGGGGTATAAAACTTTTCGAGATCTATGAAGATTAATTGTTACACACAAAAAAATATTTTTAAAGATTGAAAAAAACGTGTTAATAAATCTGAGATCTTGATTAACTGATATAGTTTCGAGTCTAGATGTGATGGGTTTTAGGAGACGATGGGATAGGATTAGTTTTGAGAAGTTTTGTGGAGTGAAAAGGCTGAAATTTTTTGGTGTGAATTAAAATTCAGTGAGTTAACCCGGTCAACTCGGTAATTACCGTGTTGACATGGTGTGTGCTGAAGATGGGTTGAGATTTGGCTAGGCAAGATAACTCGAAATGTGTTTACAGACATCATGTCACAATTAGTCGCAAAGGTTTGAGAAGATGATTATGGAAAAGATTAGAGTCGTTTTTGAAGTTTGATTGTCGCAATGTTTACAAAAAACCATCTAACGCAATGTATTTTGACAGCATCACAATGTTTTTTTTAATCTCCATCGCAATGATTTCCAAACATGCTACTATCGCAATAAGTCAAACAAGCCATCACAATATAACCAAATCTCTCCATCGGAATACAAAAAAATCCATCCCAATATACGACCCATCAGAATGTGGCCATCGGAATTTGGCCGTCGAAATGTGGCCATCGGAATCTGGCCATCGGAATGTGACCATCTAAAAAACCATCGGAATATGCATCGGAATAACCATCGGAAAGTATAAACCCTTTTCTGATGGATTTCAATCGAAATGTATAGACTTTGTAGACACCGGAAAAATGGATCTGGAGTTTTTGCATGTATGTGAAATGGTTTCAAGGATTAGCTAGTTTTGTGTAGCTAGTGGTTTTGAAAGAAACAAGGACAAGTATCCTTCTTTACTAAAGTAAACTTGACACATCAAGAGTGTGTTGTGTACTCTTGGATGCCACTTTGTCCCATCCCTATTAATTTACGGATACTCCTCGATTCTAGTTTCCTTGATTTGCGTGCCCTCGGTTCGTTTTACGAAACACGTTTTTATAAATTATGAATCAACGACACAAAACTAATCTAATAAAAATTTTCTCATCAAAAACGGAGTTCAAAAACATAAATACGTAATCCTAGGGTTTCCGGTTTAATCTTAAAGGACGTTAAATTATTCACGTAAATCCTAATTTCTTCTCGTAAATTTGTGAGTTTATGAACCAACACAAATTTAAAATTCCAAAATAATATTCACGGATAAATGTATTTCCTGAAATGTCAGACTGTCACCAAAACGGTGTATGTAAACGTAAGCACGTAACGTAGAATCCTCCGGTTTAGGCGTAGTCGATGCTACTTCAAGACGTAAATCCAAATTTCTTCCCAAAAATAAGTGAGTTCATAATATGACATTAAAATAATATTTTTAAATAATACTTGAGAATAAAATATCAACCATAAATTGACGGATTGTCACAGCATTTACCCCTAAACAGGATCTTTGTCCTCAAAGATCATCTTATCTTACTATTCGCTTCTTATAGAGTTAAAGCCATGTGGGTATTTCCTCCACATTCGGTCTTTTCTCACAAGTGTAATCCATTACAATACGTGAGTTTCATCAAACATAACTACGGGAATAAGATCATGCTTATTTTTGACTTACTTTCTCTATCCATGATGTTCATGGGTTTTTGATGAGTGCAACTTTTCGCCGATCTAAACTTCATTAAGGAATAGTCAGATTTTCACTTGATAGGCATTTTATCAAGTTCGATATACGAAACATAATTCACGCATCTCTTGAAGTCCTAGGGTAGATCCAGCTTATATGCCTTTCAAACCAATCTTTTACATCATCTCAATGGTCCCATACAACGGAGAATTATATCCCATGATCTTTCAGATCATCAATTCATTTTTTTCCATGGTTAAAATTTTTGGCATAACTTCGCTACCCATCTGGCACTTCAAGATCTACATTTCATATTCACATAACCTCCTGCCCACTACCGACAGTCAATAATCAGATCCTAATTTCAACAATCATTTCAGGTCTCGCGGGTCGAGTATTTTGTAAGGTTAGGTTCGCCATCATAGGAAACTTAAACCTAAAAGACATGTCCAACTCACAATGGGTGTATGTCGGGTGTCTTCATCCCAACTCCTGTTTACAGATGCTCTAATATATATCCTCACAAGATTCGATCTTGATCCTAATACGATAATTATCAATGATAATCTCTCCAAAGGAAAACGATTTTACAGTTTATTACCAAAGGTCAATCATTCAAACATAAAACAACACTTATAGTATTTTGTATCGTTACTTTACCTCGTCCCTTCGATTGGGGTGGTACACAGTACTCTCATCAAGATTCGTTCTAATTGACTTCTGAGCAAATCTCTAGAGATGATCGATACATGCACACTATGTTTACACAACTCCTTTAAATACAAAAGAGTCAATTTCTTCATCAAGAATCTATCATTAACAGGAATAATATTAGCAGATTTGGTCAGTCTGTCGACGATGACTCAAATGGAATCAAATTCAGATGATGACCTTTGCAATAGCTTGACGTTTACTAATGTATGAAGCAATTTCTACCTTCATAATTTGCCATTAGTACAACTTCTTCAGATAAAGATACATTTAATCAGAAATGACAGGAATAGAATACTTATACTTACAAGATTCCAACATAACTATATCTCACAATCCTCCATATTTAGGAAATCACAAGTGGCCTTTTAATCATTACCGCCATCGGTTTCTCAATTCTAATGGTTCACATTAGCCGCGAACCCCTTTTTATTATTTATATTATCCTTCTTACAAACATCGTTTATTTTTATATTGTTCGGCAATTTATTTTGCACATTCATTATTAAGGAACATGTCCTAATTGGTTCTTTATCTTTTCTACATAATGTGTCGGTATCTACATTCACCTTTCCTGATGATATAATTATCATGTCCACAATTTACTCAGAAATTCTTTCTTCATATTTTCTAAGTCTTAGTTCTATCTCAACTATTATTTTTATCAGTTTTGCTCAATCCGACGTTTTAAAGCGTCGATAATTATTACAAGTAAATTAATAATAATTATTAAATTTTTATGAAGCGTAAACGTAAAATTTTTATATTTCTTAGTTCGACCAATTATATGAAAATGTTCAAAATAAATTTGAATTTAATTAACATGATCTTTGTTGATTTATTGAAAATACTTAATAAGATCCGTAAATGTTCGAAAATCTTTGTTTATACTTTGGTCAAAATTTTCTTAGTTGAAAAGCAAAAATTGTCGTTTCAAATTCCAAGTCATGGTTTAAATGGTTTCCTCAATCCCTCTTAGGTTGTCTTGAAGTATACACAAACATTTACCTAAACAAGAGTTTAGTTAAATGTTTTGGGTATAAGGGAATAATCCCTTAAAACTCCTTTGTTAAAACATTTGTCAAAACATATTTGCACCTTCTTTTTGGTATAACCCTAAGCCTTAATGGCTCTAATTTTTGAAAAGTCAATATATATATATCTTACCATCATTAATCAAACGATCATTTTATGTAAAGGGTCAAGCCTTAAATCACACGTTATATATTCAAGGTACAGGTTTTCGTTGTTCGGCCAATTTAGGGCTGTCTATTAATAATTATTAACACCTTGCTATTCTTAGTAACAAATAGATGGTTCTTAATGATCACGAGCATGAATTTATCAAATTACAGCCTACACACGTGATTCACCAAATTTATGGATGCTACATGTGCATTAGTCAATCCAAACCACGTTATGTGAAACTCATAATGTTCATTACAAGTTCTGGATGTAGTGATTGGAATAGATAATCTTTTTCGCGGACGCGAAGTTGATGATAACCATGCCGAGGATCAAATTTTTAAATATACGCTAGAACCTTGTAAATGATCGAACAAATCTATCATCTTGGGTAGTGAATATAGATTTTTAATCGTCAATTTACCTAGTTCACGGTAATCAGTAAACATAAGGAATAATAAAACCATAAATCTTCATGATGACGAGCTCGGTAGAATAAAATCTTTGTCCGACAACTCTCTCAGTTGTACGGTAATTCCTTTAATTCAGATGGTGCCAACGTACAGTGCACACGCCATAGGTGCAGCACCGGGAATATAATCAATACCATATTCAACTTGCCTTAATGGCGAAAGTCTAGGTAATTCACTAGCAAATACCTCCTAAAGTTTCAGATAGCAGGAACATCTTTTAATACATTTACATTAAGTTATTTCTAGATTACAAGATCTATGATCAGTTTATAACCATTCATGGTATAATTTTAAGTCTAAATGCAGGATATGGTCATCCATCAAGAATTATTTAAATAACTTTTGATAATCAACATCTTATCTTTTATGGGAATTCTACTCGAGTTCCCATCAATTAAGACAATGTCGTCATGTCATAATCAATCAATCCATGCTACTGGCACTATCATCTTTCCAGTTTCATTACCGTCGATAAGATGTGAACTTCTCAAAAGACTATTAATACCTCATAATCCTTCACAAATTCAAGGATATCAGGAGACATAACTAACCTTAAAAGAGTAAGGTTAACGCATAATCTATGTGAGAGAATTTCAAATCAGATACAGACGAAAACATTTAATGAATATGAATATATCCCATGTTTTCATAATTTGAGTACGCATTCGAAAGCTCCTCGGATCGTTACCCAGGTCATTCAAATGAAATATAATCAAAAGAAATGATTGGAACGTCAATAGATCCAGTCGGGTATCAACACTCGCTAATCAGATTCTTTTCCAAAGAATCTCACCACGGGAGAATTGGACAAGGAAGGAATATCAATTGTCAATGAAGACAATATCTACAGATGAGTAAATTCGATTCAAAAGAAAAAATGGTACGGGCACATATGTAGGTGTCCCTATCAATATGTCCCTATTTTTCACTTCTTGTAGATCTCATAAAATTTAATCTTTCACAACTTCAAGGAAAATGTAATGGTTTTTAACAATTTTATGGTGACTACTAATCAGCCTGGCATGGTCCCTTCCAAATTGTATGTAGGCGCGCAACTATATACAATTTTAAGATTAACGATGCAATACTCAGTTCGTCAAAATCTTATCATCATGTTTATAATAAAAACATTTTCATGCTTAATTCTTAAATAAGAATCAAAAATAAATTTACAAAGATTTTCTTTGTTATGAAAACAATTAAATTTTCCAAGGTGTTTTATCAACAACTTCATTTCGATAATAAATCTCACTTTAAATAATTCATATGGTGATGAAAATTCAATTTTTCCCAAAGGATACTATTTTATATTATAAAAACAATGAGTGATCTGCAAAAGAGTGATGAAAATTTGTTCACCAAGAACTAACTACAATATAATAGGAGATGAGCTTAGCCAAATAATCATGAGGTTCATGACCTCGATGGCGCTCAAAAAGAATAATTCACAACCTAACTAAGTTCGAGATGAGTACTTGTTCAATGGTTGCATCACTAATGCGAACATTAGGAAGAAGCAAGAAAAGATACATAACATTGATATATGTAGGATTTAGCAATCAGAGGTAGCCTTTTCATTAATCACAAACAAGCCAAAAATTATACCGTAACACATTGTGTGTCACTATGTCATACAATTCCAAGAACTCGTCCTACCAACTGATATCTCAGTTAAGTTAGGGATTTTTAAAAGATACCACAATGAATACTAATCTACAAGAGTCATGGGGGTTCCACCTGTCCCAGAAGATCCATCGGTCCCAATTTAGAAGAAGATTTCATCAATTTATTTATTGGACACTGGGCATCCTCTTCATTGGAAAATGGCCTAGGAACAACCCTTAACACGAACCAACAATCATTTAAAACCTTATAATTCAATCACAGAACTTAACGACTTCCTCTTAACAATTTCTTATTCCATACAAGTTGCAATTTCTTAACAATTTCAACCAAATCATACTCAATGCAATATCCTACATCATTCGCCAATACTTTCAACCTTATTTTTAGACCTTAATAGGGCAATAAAAGTTCAATATGAACAATAATTTAATTTCCAATCCTATAACTCCTACAACAATAGTTATCAAATGAGTCACTAGTATGAAATGACTCACACATTCGATTAGACTTCTCGGAAAGATACTAGTGGCATGAGGCTTTTGGGTAATGGTTCCAATGACAGCCTCAAGTGCAACATTCACCCTTTCGATTTAGAATTAAGAATTGGGTGACAACGAATCAGATGACACCTTTCCAGGTGGTAACGTTTTGTCAAACTCCACTCTATAAGGAAAGATCGTCATGGCATCAACATCAAATTTAATCTCGCCAATTCTTCTTTAATATCATAATCAACTAATACCAAAATTCCTACGAATATCAACCATTTTGTTGGGATCATAAATATCCACAACTTGGCTTAGATCTGGAATAGCTAGATCTCCTACAGGAATAGCTTCGATTAATTACTAGGGGAGTTAGGGTTTCTTGTGACAATCTACGTCGTATAAATACCTCGTATAAATATCAAAATAATCATCAAACAATCATGTAATCAAATTACATCATATATATATAATCCAAGTTATATATATATATATATATATATATATATATATATATATATATATATATATATATATATATATATATATATATATATATATATATATATATATATATATATATATATATATATATATATATATATATATATATATATATATATATATATATATATATATATATATATATATATATATATATATATATATATATATATATATATATATATATATATATATATATATATATATATAGAATTTGGATAAAATGGTGTAGGTGCTTAAAGTTGTTAAAATAAAAAGCAATAAAAAATGAGTAAATTTCACATTATTAGTTAGTTTTGGTTCTTTTAATCAGTTATTGGTTCGTGTACGAGATATTTGGAAGTTTTAGTTCGTGTACGAGTAGTTGATTCACGTTTTTTTAATATTACTAGTTTCTCGTGTATCAGTTGTGTATCATAGTTTAGGAATTATTTGGTAACTCGAATGCAATTTGTGACAATGTATCACTGAATTTGTAATTCAAATAATTATTTATGCTAATAATATTTTGTGAATCAAATTTATGTATTATATGTATCAGCTATAAAAATTTACGTATCAGTTTTTTTGTGGTTTTATTTAAATTTTTATGTCTAACATTTATAATTTTGTGTCTAACATAAAATAGACCACGTGTTAATTGTAAAAAACAATGGTTTAAATGACTTCTCATTTTAATAACTTTAAGCTACTACACTACAATAACCCAACTCTCTCTCTCTCTCTCTCTATATATATATATATATATATATATATATATATATATATATATATATATATATATATATATATATATATATATATATATATATATATATATATATATATATATATATATATATATATATATATATATATATATATATATATATATATATATATATATATATATATATATATATATATATATATATATATATTAAAATAACACTTCTCAGTCTGGCCTTGTCGGTAACTCGGGAATTCTTCGGCACTGTTATAGTCAAAAGATTTTGAAATGTTTTATTCAAAACCTTGGTTTTAAAAATATTTCGTTCTCTATAACGAGAGCTCTGGTACCAAACTGTAACACCCCCAAATTTACACAATTCAATACAGCGGAAGACTCGTTGGTGTTACGGGATAGCACATTACTCACATCATAGACAGCGCTAAAAAATCGCGTCGTTTAATAATAAAGCATTTCCATTCATAAATATCTAGTTTACATAGGTCCCAAGTCATTTTATTTCATACAAGTTTTACAAAGCATTTGAATGGAAATTATTATTTAAGTGCGGGCCATGAATTCTTGTTGTCTTCCCGTGAATTACCTTCAAGTGCCTGAGATAAAACATGTTAAAAGAAAAGGTCAGCGATAACGTCGAGTGAATTCATAGAGTTTAATAAAACCATCAATACATCATCGGTATATAATATTACCGAAAATCATTTTGTACAAATCTTTGTAATAGGTCATAAAATAGCCAAAGTCATTTTATATAAATCCTTATCAAAAATCATAATATAGGCGTTTGCCTTCAAAATCATTATACGAACCATTGTCGTAAAAACATCATACAATACGTTTTATAACGTTGTATAGAGTTAAAAAAACCGTTAAATGAACATGGTTATGTAAAACCAAAACACGAACATAATATCAATAATATGACCCCGTATTGCTAGTCAGGCAATATATCGTAATTCAGTGCGTATAGCAGTATTTTTTTTAATTGGATTATTATAAGCCGCATGACATTGTTCCCTTACTACAACAAACAACGGGTAGCTAGCCCGAAACTCAATTTTCCCATCTAAGTTAGCGTGTCGTCACAATAATCACGCTTGTGTAAATCTTATCATACATAAATTCGCTTACCAATCCATGTGGCATGACGGGGATCAACCGTCAAGGCGCGAACTGGGGTGATCGTCCCCAAATAGTACTATTATATGCATAAGCATCTACCAAATCCCGGTAGTTCACAATTCATGCTAATGGGACTTTTAGTGACATAACCTAACTTTAATAATCAGTTTCATTTCATCTATCGGGTCATTTAATCATTCATCGGGTCATACAATCATTCGGGTCCAAATCAATAAACAAAAATGGTGTCCTATTTTATCAAAACTAACATGTTATCTCCCTCACGGGTTTATAAAACATTTCATAAAACATTTAAAAGAGTGTGAGGCTATGAACTCACGTTGATGTGGGAAGGCGATTATCGGCGATTTGGATGTACGGTACGTGCTTCAATCACGGGAAACCTAGACAAATAATACTCGTCTTAGACTCTTGTCCAATGACTTTATAAAAATAACAATTATGTATACATATGATGATTTTATACCTATGATGATTATCAAGTGGGTTTATACATTCTCATTTACTCATTTTAGTGTTATGTGTTGATAACTTTTATACTAGTTTACTAGTTTTACCTATTTACATGTTTTAGGTCCAATAAGCCTATTATAAGTCCATTAACTTGTATTAATCCATTTTATACTTTTATTATCAGTATTATACTTTACATGTTGGGCCCAAGTGGGTTAAGCCCAATAAGTAAATTTATAAGTGTTTAGCCCATTTAGTTGGATTAATAGTCCAATAATGCTAACTTAGCCCGTTAATGTCCGTATGTTATATAGTTCGGGTTTTATCGGTTTTTACTTGTATTAGGTACTTATATATCAGTATATGTATTTTAAAAAGTTTACATTATACGGGTCCGATCGTTTAAGTTTTAATTGACGAAAAACGTTAATTTTACGGTACTAGCCGAAAAGACGTAAAAATCATGTTTATAGTTTTTATAACTTATAAAACTTACTAAACTACCATTTTTATAAAATGTATATTTATTTATCCTTATACATATTTATATAAATGAAATATATAAGTTAGTGGGTTTTAATTTCACATTTTATACTATATTATTTGAGTGCTTATATAATACTATTAAACTTTAATTTCACAAAATCTGTTTTTTAGTTTCACTTTTACCATTTTTATCATATCTTGAGTTCTATAAGGAGATAGAAGCTTATTTTTGGATGACATAATCTTCATATTATGTTATAAAAATAACTTAGTTATAGCTACTGCTAAATCCATGTATAAGTATCCTTAACAGTCCCTACAAAACAGAATATTCAGATTGGTATACAAATTTTGTTTTGATCATATCTCACTCATTTTAATGATTCCATTGCATGGCCAACTCTCACATGTGTATGACTTCCAATACTTACTGTAAATTGATTCCACCATGCAATTTTATCAGTTTATAATTTAGTTACTTACTGTTTTTATACAGCCGTCATTTGCAGCAAGATTTTAACCATTTTACATGTGGTTTTTCCATCTTTTTATCCATGCTTATCAAATCCATCAACACAAAATCCCCACATAATATTTTTAATCATCATTCATCATCATATACATATACATAAATAAAGGAAATACAATATTACATAATCAAAATAACAAAAAGATAGGAAGAACAATCTCTATACCACCAAAGTGATGAAATGATGAGTTTTTCGATGAACAAGACTTGGTTCTTGTTATCACATCTTTAACTTGGAAAATGAACTCCTTGAGATCTTCATGTGCATGATTATCTTCTTGAAAATCAGCCCCTAAGATCCATGGAAACTCCTTTTTAGTTGTTAAGATCACCTCCAATCTTCATGTCTTCAATAGGTTATCATCATATGTAACTTATACATAAGATTTGTGGTTAAATTTTTGGTGTATGATGATGATTGTGGTGGTGGTAGACGTTCATAGAGAGAGAGGAAGAGAGAAAATGGAGTTTTTGCATGTATGTGAAATGGTTTCATGGTTTAGCTAGTTTTGTGTAGCTAGTGGTTTGGAAAGAAACAAGGACAAGTGTCCTTGTTTACTTAAGTAAACTTGACACATCAAGAGTGTGTTGTGTACTCTTGGATGCCACTTGTATAGGGGTGGGAAAGTGTAAACTTGTCCCATCCCTATTAATTTACGGGTACTCCTCGATTCTAGTTTCCTCGATTTGCGTGCCCTCGGGTCGTTTTACGAAAAACGTTTTTATAAATTATGAATCAACGACACAAAACGAATCTAATAAAAATTGTCTCATCAAAAACGGAGTTCAAAAACGTAAATACGTAATCCTAGGGTTTCCGGTTTAATCGTAAAGGACGTTAAATTATTCACGTAAGTCCTAATCTCTTCTCGTAAATTTGTGAGTTTATGAACCAACACAAATTTAAAATTCCAATATAATATTCACGGATAAATTTATTTCCTGAAATGTCGGACTGTCACCAAAATGGTGTATGTAAACGTAAGCACGTAACGTAGAATCCTCCGGTTTAGGCGTAGTCGATGCTACTTCAAAACGTAAATCCAAATTTCTTCCCAAAAATAAGTGAGTTCATAATATAACATTAAAATAATATTTTTAATCAATACTTGAGAATAAAATATCAACCATAAATTGACGGATTGTCACATTTTGAGTTACAGAAAACTCAAAACTTGAAGGTTCTGGCCGTGGTACCTTATCTCCACCTGCGATGCTATATATATGGACCCGCGGGTTATTTGGAGAACCGTGTACATTAGGTGTTTTTTGGGGGATAAGGAGAATTTTCCAATTCAGCCAATCCTAATCTTCTAGTCCAACTAATCATAGAGACATGCTAAAAGGCAACAAAAGACATAGAAAACACATAAAACACACCAAACAATATTTTGACAAAAAATCATGGATTTGAAATAAAATCGATGTTGGAGGTGTGTTAATCTAGGCACATGGTCATGACATAATAAACCTCCATATTTGATTATCGTTCTTTCAATATTTGAGAGACCCATACATATGAATTATGTATGTTCGATGTAAATAGCAAGAAGCTATGAGGAAAATTTTTTAGATTGCATTAACAATGCAAAAACATTTCTCGACCATTTTCAGAAGAGCTTTGAGAGATTTGAAAAAGAGAAGAGGAATTTTTAAAAAAAGGATTTAAGAGACTCAAAGAAAATGAAAAGATTAAAAGAAGAGAAAGACTCGACTAAAGTAAAGCGCAATTAAGGAATATGTTCCATTAAACCTAGACCTAGACACAAGTAATTAAAAGGTTCCCTCTTAAGTGGCTTAGTGAAGATGTCGGCTAAGTTTTCTACCCAGTGCATGTTGATCCCAAACTTAGATCGATTAAGCTTTGTGTATACGAGATTAGATCAAGTACTACACGTAGAGAAACCTTTGCTTATGAATAAAGTAACAAAGTGTTATGCGGAATTAACACTTGATCTAAAACACAAAGATGTTAAACAAACTTTCACTTGTATTAGAATGATCGTACTTGATTACAATGAAAGAGTTTAACAAATGAAAACTTATGAAAACTTATATATGACTTTAACCTAAAAGACATTCTTTTATAGAACAAGAAGTCTTGTACAATAAGCTACGAATCAACTATTCTAGGTAAAGATAATAATAGAAAATACAATGTTGTGCTTATCTTTACCATACATAAATAAAGAAACAAATAAACAAAAGATACGTATGAAGATATTCCATCAGTGTCAATCTTCAAGGCTGTCAGCGTTGACTTCTTCAATGTCAACGCTTGGCTGTCAGCGTCCAATGTCATCCTATCAGCGTTGACATTCTTCTTATCAGCGTCTAGTGAACTGACCCATATTTTATTCCCAACAATCCTCCCCTAAACTTGATATCCATTCCAATGATCAAGTTTCTGAATAAAAACTTAAGGCTTAGGAGGAATCTTGCAAAAACTTCTTATGTTGGTGATAAACATATCTGATCAAGTCCTTGGCCACGTCACTAGTATAATCAATCTCCAAGGGTGTCTCTAGCATCTTCTGCAACACTTCTTTGGACAAGAAATAGTCAGCATCCACAAGTAAATACTCTGAAAACTTTGTAGAGCTCATATGAAATACACCACAAGTAGAATAAAGCCTCCAATGAAGATTACTGAGATCATCTTCAAGATCCTTCCATATGGCAGGATCTGCTTCTTTTGGACCACACAAAGTCATAAATGTGTTCCAAAGTCTTATTCCATTTGCTGAAGTAGGTGCTTCAGCTGTATACTTGGCCTCTATTAATCTCCATAGATGCACCAAGTCTTCTATGTCTATGCTTGCAAATATAGAAATAACTGAAGTGAAAGTATGTACCTCCTTTCCAAATCTGCCAATCTTCCAAAATCCACACTCATCTTCATCAAAACTGATGATTGGATTTCTGTCATCTAGAGGTACTACATTTACCAAATCTGAAGCTTCCAATGGAGAAAGCTTGAGATGCTTCCTTATAATACCTTCAGTTGGAAAATACACATCCATGTCTTTAGGAAATTGGAAAGGATCTCCTTTCTTCACTGGTCTTTGAGCAATTCTCATTTCCTTTTGAATCTGCATTTCCTCAACAAGCTCTTGTTTCCTTTCTTCTGAAAGAAACTTGTAGACATTCTGTTCTTGCACCTTCCTCCAAATAGGATGTGCCCTATACTCTAACTCCTCAAAAGATAAAGCCAGCAACTTCTTTGATGTCCAGTTAGGCTGATGGCATCTAAGCAATTTATAGTATAACTGCCTTCTATCTCTCTTGAGCCAAGTCTTGACCTCTTGTGCATTAAACCTCAAAATCACCTTTATGTCATCTTGTACCCTGAGAAGAACTTCCAACCCCCAAATTTGATCTGATAAACTCATACCTGGGTCGTCCATAACCTTGTCTTCCCAAGCATGGTACATTCTGGTGATTTCTGGTAGGTCCCAATCAATCTGATTCTTCAACTCACTCAACCTTTCCTTTGCTAGCTCATCCCCATATTCAAGTCTTTCTGGATCTTCAATAATTTGAATACTTGAATCTGAGCTATCCTCTTCTTTTCCATCACCACTTTCTTCTTCACTCTCAGAAACAACAAATGGTGATCTTCTACTCCTCTTCAAATCTCTTTCCAAAAGTTGTGCAGCCAACTGTTCATCAAATGCAATTTGTGCTGCATCTTTCTTTGGAACATCTTCTTCAATCAAAATCCCTTTACCTTTGTCTTTTGGATCAATAATTGGTAAAGTAGAAGAAGAAACCTGTGTGGACACATCTTTGATGATTGTTGATGGCTGGAATACATCAACACCACCTGCAACTTTATCAGCGTTCAAGTTACTCCTATCAGCGCCACGATTACCTTTGTCAGCGCTGGATGTGTCAGCGTTCAAACCTGTATCAGCGCCCAATGTTTCTTTGAAAGTTCCTTCCAAGTTTAATGGTTTCACCTTGGATGTATCAATAACTGGGTGCTTCTTCAAGTTGGTGAGAGCTTCAGCAACCTGTAAAGACTCACTAAATTGTGAACTCTTCTCTGAACTCTTCTCACTAGCTGTATGAATCAGCTCATCCTCCTCATCCTCTTCATCCTCCCCATTGGAAGATTCCTCCATTAGACTCCTGCTACTTGGATTCTCCAAAACAGTTACCCGCTCCCTCAAAACTTGGAGTTCACGTCCCTGTTTGTTGACAATTTGTACAAGGCTGACATTTTGCTTTTGCAAGCTAATGACAGCCGCCGTCAATTCAGTCATAGTCATAGGTTCCAATCTGCCCTCAGCTAGAATGGGGATTTGACCTCCCAAAATAGAATCATAGGGCATGGATGAGGTCTTAATGATGTGGGGACTGTCTTGACCAGCATCTAAGCCTGTGTCAATAGCCCCAGCCTCATCCATGGCACCAGCCACACTTGTGGAGGTGGTTCTCTCTGCTACAAGGCTAGGATCACTAGAGGAGAACACTCCAGTAACCCTTTGGCGTTTATTCAACCTAGATTGTAATGGGGTGGAAGATGAAGTAGATTGTGTGGGTGTTGGTTGGTTAAGGGGTGTTTGGGTTTGTTCAGGGATTGTATCAGTGTTGGGATTGGCTGTGTCAGCGCCCACATTGTGAGTGTCAGCGCTGGGTTGGTCAATGTCCATGTTTTCAGGTGAAGGTAATGGTTCATGAATAGGCTCAAGTTGGGGTTCAGGGTCTGGTTGTGGTTGTGGTTGAGCAGCCTGAATTACTTCAAGCATGGGTTGGGTAAGAGGTATGGATTCGTTTGTGGAGCTCATTTTAGCAAAAATGGTTTTCTGTTGTTTAGGGATCTCATAAAAAGTGTCATGATCCCTAGAACAATACTCTTGTAAATCAAAGACCATTTGCAAAAATCTAGGGTAAGCCAAAGTCATTTTACTTCCCTTATTTTTACACATCCCTTCAAAAATCATTTTTGAAAAATTATACTTAAGCCCACGTGTTATACAAACCAAAGCACTTGCAATTGACCTGTTTATTTCATTAAAAGAAGTACATTTTGGACTTAAGCATTGTAAAAGGACATGTATCAAATATTTCCAGTCAGAGGGAAATTCCTGCTTATGATATTTATTTAAAGTGACATCAGCAGGAATAGGATAACCCAATTCCCTAAGACCCTGTTCTATTGTTGCAATGGCAAGGGTAGTCACACCATCAGCGTCATCAAGACGCAAAGCTTGGCGAACCAAGGCTTCAGTAACCACCCATGTTCTTCCATGAACAGTAGATGTTAATGTGGTCACTCCATTAGCTGTTGTGGAACTAACATTGTTCCAAAACTGTCTAATGTGTGCGACAGGGACTAATGGTGTATGAGAAAGTGCATACCTTAGATAGGATGCATTTAAAAATGCCACCATTTGTGAATACTGAGGAAACAAATCATCATCAGCAGTCAAGTAAGCTACCATATTGTGTTGGCTCTTGAACTCCAATGTTAAATTCTTTGAGTTGAACTTGGGTGCCATTGTGAAAGCTGTTTTAGGTTAAGTGATATGGGAAAAATCTAGGAGAAAAAAAATGTTAGACAAGAAAATATGAATACCCAGAATAAAAAGATTAGCCAAATTTATAGGAGAGATGCATGATTTTGATTGGTCAAAAATGAGGCGGTTATATTCAAAGAGCAATGATGAAAATATTGAATCAAATATAACTTATCTCATGCATTAATTAAAAGTAACAACTCCCCAAAATTACGGCCAAAGATTAGTCAAAAATAACAACTGGGTAGGGCCCACTAGGTGTCAACGGTCAAAAATAGCCCATCAGCGCCCAACGGCTATATTTTCTTGTCAGCGTTTGCCTAAAGCCTTGTCAGCGTCACGATTGGACGTAACAGCGTTTGGAGAAAAACTTGTCAGCGTCTAAAAATAAAAATATTTAAAAAGAAAAAGACCTTAACAAAGTAATTTATCCTAAGGGAAATATCTTACAAGTTGATAATAATTACTGGGCGGCAAGCACTGTCCATTTATGCACACTTGCATAAGCAAGATAGACACAAATGTCCTCTAGAGTCCCTTGCTAACCAAAATACTTACCAACAAAGTTATTTCACAAAATTCTTTGTAACTCCCAGGTAAACCCATAACCAAAGTATTCCCAAGTCTCCCATCAGACCACAACCAATACTAGGCCAAAGATGTCTTGGCAGCATGCAAAGTTGATATACTATGCATGCTACAGTGCCTCATGGTTTAGTAAAACTAACCCATACTCACCTGTGGACACAATCTAGAATTGTGATGAGAGTATTGTAAGAATACCCAAGAGTCCTAAAGGTTCCTTAAACCTCCCCATAAACTATGATACATGAGTTCTCAAAATATATATGAACATTAAAAATTTATGTCAAGATAGGAATATAAATATTCCAACCATCATCCATAAACAAAACATGTCCAAATAGCTCTTCAAAGATCCATAAGCAACTCTGTATCCAATGGCATAAAGCTACCACCTACCTACACATTTAGATGAAAACCACAAAACTAACATTTGTTGCTGACAGCGTCCCGACAACACTTATCAGCGTTGAAGGAACTCTTGTCAGCGTTAGACAATAATATCTCCAACAACGGCAAAATAACACTTATCAGCGTTACATTTACCTTTGTCAGTGTTAGTAAAATAAAGTGGAAAAATCTAAATCATCACAAAGACCAATAACAATGCATTATCCTGTACATACTTTTACAAAAAGGTTCCAAAACACATATTAAGTGAGATTAACCATTCCAATATTTGTTACCAAATATTGAAATCTTCCAGCATCAAAAGGTTTAGTTAATAAATCAGCCACATTATCTTCTGTATCTACCCTATCTGGTTGTATTAAACCTTTCTCAAAGCAATCTCTTATAAAATGATGTCTAATTTCTATGTGTTTGGTTTTAGAATGATGTACAGGATTTTTAATAATGCATAAAATACTGTTATTGTCTACAAAAATCTTGGTATGCATAAAATTATACCCATAATCCAACAGCTGGTTCTGAATCCATAAGACTTGTCCACAACAAGCTGCTGCAGCCACATATTCTGCTTCAGTTGTAGAATTAGCCACCACTGTTTGTTTCTTGCATTTCCAAGATATTAATCTGCTCCCAAGAAATTGGCATCCACCAGTTGTGGATTTCCTATCAAACTTGTCACCACCATAGTCACTGTCTGAATATGCAATAAGGTCCAATGGAGAATCTTTTGGGTACCACAAGCCAAGATCTGGATAACATCTTAGGTACCTAAAAATTCTCTTCACAGCAAAAAGGTGACATTCTTTGGGAGTCACTTGATGGCGTGCACATGCACACACAGCAAACATGATGTCAGGTCTTGAGGCTGTAAGATACATCAATGATCCAATCATTGATCTATAGTGCCTAACATCCACATCCTTTCCAGCTCCAATTTTTCCCCAAGGGTGTTGCCTATCCATAGGAGTGGAAGCCTCCTTCTCATGTGGAGAAAAACCATATTTCTTCAAGATTTCAGCTACATACTTGTCTTGGGAGATGAAGATACCATCTTCTTTCTGCTGAACTTGTAAACCTAGAAAGAAGTTCATCTCACTCATTGCACTCATCTTGAATTTATCTGTCATGAGCTTGGAAAATTCCTCACTCATTTTTGGATCAGTAGACCCAAAAATGATGTCATCAACATAGACCTGCACAAGCAACACATGTTTTTCTTTCTTCTTTGTAAATAGTGTCTGATCTATGGTGCCCCTCTTGAAACCATTTTCCACCAAGTAGGTGGACAATGTACCATACCATGCTCTTGGGGCTTGATGAAGTCCATACATAGCTTTCTTCACTCTATAAACCTTGTCTGGATTCTCAGGATCTTCAAAACCAGGAGGTTGCATGACATATACCTCCTCAACAATTGTGCCATAGAGGAAAGCACTCTTCACATCCATTTGATAAACAGTGAAGTTCATGCAAGAGGCATAAGCTAAGAAAATTCTGATAGCCTCAATTCTTGCAACAGGAGCAAAAACTTCCTCATAATCTAAGCCTTCCTCTTGTGTATATCCCTGAGCTACCAAACGTGCCTTGTTTCTGACCACAATACCTCTTTCATCCTTCTTGTTCCTTAGAACCCATCTTGTCCCAATTGGTCTCACATATCTAGGACAATCAACCAGGTCCCAAACATCCTGTATAGCAAATTGGTGAAGCTCATCCTGCATTGCTTCCACCCAACTTGGTTCTTTGAGAGCATCAAAAATTTTCTTGGGTTCTTCCTGTGACAGAAAACAGGCAAACAAACATGCTTGAACAAGAGGGGTATCAACCTTCTGGTGTATATTGGCAATAAATCCACCAAGACTTTGATGGGATCTTCTTGTCTGAACTGGAGCCATAACATCACCAATGATCTGAGATGTGGGGTGATCCTTTGCTGTGGAAGTGAGAACTCCTCCTTCAAAAAGTCTGGTGTCCTCAACTTCACGCTCCATGTTGCCAATTTCTTCCTCAGACTCTTCTTGATCAACAGAAATCTCTTCATGAACATTGGAAGGTCCACCTTATTCAAAATGGGAAGAGAAAAGCTGTGTAAAGGTGTCACCAAAGTCTGAACCTTGTTTGTCAGCATTTGGGCTGACAGCGTTTGAACTGTTGTTGTCAGCGTCTGATCCATCAGCGTCTGAATTGCTCTTGTCAGCGCTTGATTTCCCTTTGTCAGCGTCTGAAGAACCATGCATGTTTGTATTTGGTGGTATTTGAACACCACCATTATCTTTCCTAGCAGCAGTAGCAGCAGCATAATATTCATCTGTCCATATAGGAGGTGTAACATATTCTTTTGTGGGAGATGACTCAACTGCTGGTGGTCCATCCTCCTTAGCAACCTGTATACCTGAAACATTACCAATTCTCTTTTCCAAAACACTTGAAGTTACCTTCACAATGTCTGGATCAGTAACAGGCATATAATTTAAAGCTCTAGATAAAGGTTCTAAGTCAAACAACCAATTTGGACCACTTTCAGGATCACTAGGTTTACTCTCTAAAAACCTAACATGTACTTTTTCAAGTATACATTTTTCCTTTTTAATGTAAACCCTATATCCTTTGCTCTGCACTGAATAACCCATGAAGTAGCCTTCATCACCTTTTGAATCAAATTTACCTAGGGCCTCACTAGTTTCTAGAACAACTACATGACATCCAAAAGGCTTTAGAAAACCAATATTTGGCTTCCTTCCCCAAAGTAACTCATAAGGTGTCTTATTATGTATTTTGTTGACCAATGCCCTATTTTGAACATAACAAGCTGTGTTAACAGCTTCAGCCCAAAAGGCTATAGGAAAGTGGGCATCAGCCAACATGGTTCTGGCTGCTTCAATAAGGGTCCTATTCTTCCTTTCAACAACCCCATTTTGCTGTGGGGTTCTAGCTATGCTAAACTGCCTAGTAATCCCTTTCTTGGCACAAAAATCATCTAACAACTGATTTCTAAACTCACCCCCATTGTCACTTCTAATAATTTTGACCTCATTACCATTCTTCTTTTCACTCTGGGTAATGAAATTAATCAGACTTTGGGCAGTTTCACTTTTCTTGGCTAAAAAGAAAGTCCATGTAAACCTGGAATAATCATCAGTGATAACAAAACAATATGATTTACCCTTCAAACTTTCTATATTAGTTGGACCAAAGAGATCCATATGCAATAAGTGAAGTGGTTTAGAACTAGAGTGCACCTGTTTAGACCTGAATGAGACCTTGTGCTGCTTGCCCTTAAGACATGCAACACAAGTGTGGTCATTGTGAAAAGCCTTTTCAGGCAAACCATCAACTAAACCAAGCCTCACAAGTCTATTGATATTCTTAAAGTTTATGTGCCCTAATCTCCTGTGCCAAAGATTACTTTCATCTACTGAGGCTTTAGCATACAGACATGACATTTTATTATTTATCTTAATTCCATTAAGATTCACATTATATATGTCTTTATGCCTTGGTGTTCTAAAATCTATATATTTTTCCTCAGGGAGCTTATAATCTTTGCTTAACACCAAGCACTCAGTATCTGTGAAAAGAACCTTATTTTTGTTATCACACACTTGTGATACACTAAACAAATTATAATCCAGTTCTTTTACCAGGAAGACATTCTCAAATCGTAGATTGTTGGTGACAAGGGTTCCTTTTCCTGTGATGGTGCCATAGCCCCCTCCAAAGTATACCTTATCACCATCTTGAATAGGAGAGAAATTGGTCAGATAGTCTTCCTTTCCTGTCATGTGCCTTGAGCATCCACTATCCCAGTATCCATAATCATTGATCTTCTTCCGAATGCCCTGCACATAAAGAAAACACATTAGTTTTCTTTGGGAACCCAAGCCTTGGAAGACTTGGATTCATTTGGTTGTTCAACAAGAACAGACTTGGTTCTCATAACAACCCCATTTTCATCCCTGTTTGAATGAAATTCCCAGTTAACCCCAATTGGTGTTGACAATGCCTTTGAAATATAATGAAACCTGTTGCATGTCATAGAAATACCAGTAGAATTAGGGTTTTGGTCCTGTTTTGGTCTCCATGTTAAGCTAGTAGAAGCTTTAGACGTATTTCCCTGTGGTTGCAAATACCTAGGTTTGGCAGTGTGTCTGTCAGCGCTGAAATTTCTCTTGTCAGCGCCCCGATTGCTCTTATCAGCGTTGAACCTAGGGTTTGCTACAGGAACCCATTGCCTATTTGACCAAGTGTTTGACTTTTGAAAAGGTCTTAGGCCATGTGTGTTAGACCCTCTAGAAAAGAATGGGGCTGGTCTAACAACTTGTGAACTTTTGTTCACAAAGGTATTGGGTCTGACAGTGTTTGACCTATGTTGACTTTTGTCAGCGCTGAAATGGTTCCTATCAGCGTTGATATTGGAAGCGTTGACACATTTGTATGCCAAATGTGAGAAGCTACCACATGTGTAACAAGCTTTTCTAGACATAGTCTTAGGTCTAGAAGCAAATAAGCCTGTTCCATGATTACTAACTTGGCTTTTTGGTGACCTAGTATTCCTATACATCTCTGCATACTTAACACTAGGTTTTCTAACAGTTTGTGGGCCAAGGTCAACAGCTTTGCCAGTGGTAGGGTGTGTGATCTTAATAGGTTTAGGATCATTGGACTCCACAATTGGTATCATGTTTGGTGTGGGCTCATTTGGACTTTCACACAACAACCCTCCCTTAACAAACAAAGTGTGGTTAGCTTTCTTCCACTCATCTAGGTCAGTCAGTTTTTGCTTGTACTCCTCAACTGGGGAAATCACTCTAGGTGGAGGAATGAATTCCTCCTCTTGGCATTCTGGCAAGCCAGTCCAAGATAAGTCCTTTGATTGGACACCATAGAAATCCCCAGCTGGTGGTGGAACACCAGTATAATCCTTCATCCCAATCCCACTCTTATCCTTAGAGTCTCTCTGTTTACTAACACACTCTCCTAGGGATTGTGTGACCTTATCAAATCTCTGGATTTTAAGACTCACATTATCTTTATTTTTGTTAGCCTCCTCTAACTGAGCTATCAAATCAAGATTAACCCTATTTACTATATCTTGAACATCTTTACTCTGATGTAACTCATGTTTTAAGATATTTATTTGATCCTTTAAATCAAACTCCATTTTCTTATACTCAGCTACTGTCTTTTCTGTTTGGGTAAGAGCAATTTGATAATTAGATACTTTGCATCTTTCAGTACTTGCCTCATCTAATAATTTAACTATCTCTTGATTTAGTTTTTCAGTATTTAAACGACAACCCTTAGAACAGAAAGCATCATCATATACCTCATTATCTGATGAAGAGGAGGAGTGTGCCATGAGAGCATATTCAGCATGCTCTTCTTTAACTTCAGCAACCAAAGCTCGGTCCTCTTCCTCATTCTTAGCCATCCAGCTCCAGTCCCATTCTCCAACTCCATCAATTTGTTGAACAGCAACCATGGCCTTGGGATCTGGGCTCTTAACCATTTGGCTTGACGGCTTCCCAGCATCAGATCTTCTTGGAGATCTACATTCCCTCATAAAGTGCCCCATCCTATGACAGTTGTAGCACTCAACTTTTGACTTGTCAAATCCAGCAACATCCTTAGCATTAAAGGTCATCTTCTTCTTGAACCTTTTATTGAACCTGTTTGCTCTTAAACTTACAAGAGCCATAGTCCACTTGATATCCATCTCTTCCAATTGTTCATCACTTATCTGCTCAAGATCTTCATATGTAATCCTTGAATCACTGGGCAAAGAAGTAATGAATGCACACACAGTATCTAGATCAAAACCAGCAGGTTTAATTCTATCAGCGCCATGATTGTATGTGTCAGCGCTTGAGTACAAAGCGTTGACAGGATATGATCCAGCGCTGACAGGCTGAGATCCAGCGTTGACACATTGAGATCCAGTGGCTGGATGTCCATAGAAGTTCATGGAATCAAATTGGCCTTCACTTTGTGAGAAGAAGGCCTTGTTGCTGCTGGAAGATTTATTATCACTATCCAATTGCCATTCATTCTCCAACAGTCTTAGTTTGTTGAAGATGTCATCAAACCTGGAAGTCTTGTGGGTATTATTGACAAGAATGGATCTTGTCTCAATCTTCCATAACTCACCAAGGCTTTTGAGAAAAGTAGCATTCAATTCAGGGTCATCAATCTGTGTTCCCATGAAGGAAAGTTGACTTGTGATGTCAAGAAGTCTACTTCTCACACTGCTGAGATTTTCATTGGGTTGAGCTTTAAAGACAGCATACTCATGCAAGAGTTGCTTCTTCTTTTCTTCTTTTGTGTCAGCATTGCCACCATGTGCTACTTCAAGAGCTTCCCAAAGCTCTTTTGCAGACTCAAAGCGTTTGTACTTGTGCTGATTCTCATGACCTAGGGCATGTTTCAAGATGTTCAAGATTTTCATGTCCACCCTCTTCTTGGCTATATCTTCAACAGCTACAGCTCTCCCATCTCCAGGCTTTTCCACCTTATCAGCTTCGGGACAATTAGGAACAACTGTCCTTGTGGCAATTGCAGCAGCAATCTTTGCTGCTTTGTCGAATGTGTTCCCATATTCGACAATCTCCCAAAGAGTGTAGTCATGAATAGCTATATATTGCTCAAAATTTGACTTCCAAAGCTCAAAGTTCCTGGCATCAAACATGGGAATTTTGATACTAGGATTTGAGGAGTTGTTTTGTAGCAAAGAAGCAGGTTGATCTGTGCCAGACATGATGTTTTTAGGGTTTTGAGAATTTTAGGGTTTTTAGGGTTTTTGGTGTTTTAGGGTTCTTGCGTTACTTAAAGATCAAAAGTTTCTCAACAAGCTCTGATACCACTTGTTGATCCCAAACTTAGATCGATTAAGCTTTGTGTATACGAGATTAGATCAAGTACTACACGTAGAGAAACCTTTGCTTATGAATAATGTAACAAAGTGTTATGCGGAATTAACACTTGATCTAAAACACAAAGATGTTAAACAAACTTTCACTTGTATTAGAATGATCGTACTTGATTACAATGAAAGAGTTTAACAAACGAAAACTTATGAAAACTTATACATGACTTTAACCTAAAAGACCTTCTTTTATAGAACAAGAAGTCTTGTACAATAAGCTACGAATCAACTATTCTAGGTAAAGATAATAATAGAAAATACAATGTTGTGCTTATCTTTACGATACATAAATAAAGAAACAAATAAACAAAAGATACGTATGAAGATATTCCATCAGTGTCAATCTTCAAGGCTGTCAGCGTTGACTTCTTCAATGTCAACGCTTGGCTGTCAGCGTCCAATGTCATCCTATCAGCGTTGACATTCTTCTTATCAGCGTCTAGTGAACTGACCCATATTTTATTCCCAACAGTGCACCTTCTCAATCGAAATGTTCCCCTTATGAACATTATCCCTAAGGAAATGGTGGTGAATCTCTATGTGCATGGTTCATGAATGTTGCACGGGATTTTTGCTAAGGTCTATTGCACTCTTATTGTCATACATGATGGGTGATATGAGCAAAATCTCATATCAATTAATCAACAAATCACCCTAAAACACATGGAAAATACCTAACTTTTGTGCTATAAAGCGGAATTATGTGGTATGTTTTGTGTTTGTGCTTAATAGGTAACATGGATACATTTTCAAGCAAACAAGAAGAAATCAAGCTTATTGGTGATGAAAAAGACTGATTGTAGTGTTTTACCACACCTTTAGGAAAAGGAGGTAAATAGGGAAAGTATTAATTGATGATTTAGGAAAATCAAACACTAATGACCCAAAGGTGAAAGTTCGTTTCCCAAGGAGGTATATGTGTGTGAATAATTCGTAATTGGTTTGAGATTAATATTTGAGAGAAGAGGATGAGAAAATAGAATGACGAAGATGTGAAATTAATTACTACGACGACAAAACGTAAAATCGTAAAAATAGCTAAAATAAAAATTAATTCTAAAAATTACCAAAAAATGACCAAAAATCAAATTAAATAAACTAAGAGTTTACCAATGATCAAAACTTTTCCAAACCTTTTAATTAATTAAATATTAATTTTTAAATGCTAATTAAAGCCCTAAAAATCAAATGAATTATCAAAAAGTCCAAATAAAGATTTTTATATTGGTAAACCTTTAAGATGACCTAAAAAGATTAAAAAAAGATTTTATAAATTTTTAAACTAATGAAAACTATTTAAAATGATTTAAAAACTATTAAAACTTAAAATAATTATAAAATTTAATCTAAGAGTTGCAAAAATCCTATTTTAATGAATTAAAGCTAAGGAAAACATAAAAAGTGCAAAAATTGAAATGTGAAATTTTAATTTTAATAATAAAATAATATTAAAATAATATTAAAAATCCTAAAATTAAAAAAAATTCTAAAAACTTGCAAACTAGTTTATTTTAACCTAAATAATCAGAAAATAAAAGTGAAATTACCAAAATACCCCTAATGGGCCCCCAAATGGGCTAAAAGCAAAATCAGTCAACCTTAATGGGCTTTTGGGCCCAAAAAGTCAAACAAGGCCCAAATGACCTGAAAAAGCCCTATCTGACTCAAAATTTAATTCTAAACACAAAAGTCTGAAGGCCCAAAAGCTGATTTTGAGCTTATCATAGCTTAAATAACAAACAGCTTATTCTTATTAGGCCAATAAGCCCATTAAGCAATAAGCCAATCCCATAACCTCTGCTTAAACACACAACCTTCTTTTGAGATGCCTAAGAGATCTATGAAAAGAAATTTTGAAAAAGCACACTCAATAAGCCAGAAATAAGCAAAGAACAATTCCACATAACGACAAAATAGTCGGGATAGAGTTCTAGGCTGTTTCAAAAGCTCTGGCTTGTTGCAAAAGCTCACAAATAGCTTAACTAAGACTAGTCAACAAAGAAAATCCCAATAATCCAAGTACAATAAGCTGTGTGAACCAATAAGCACTCTTTTAAAATAAGAAAACTTAATTTCCTAGTGAAAATCTCTTATTAAGTTCTGATTTCTTCTAGTATAGCTTATAAGGTGAGATAAATGATGAAAATTACAATAACTAAGTTGTGGCACGTTTCAATAAGCTAAAATAACTGATAAGCACTTTTTTCCTTGGTCAACGAAAGTCAACTTACTCCAAAAATCACCAAACTTTCAGAACTTGGATATGAGATGTGAATAAGCTTATTTGAAGCTATTTTGGATCAAGTCTAGAGGTCTAGACCAATGAACCTAGCCAAACAGTTGTGTTACTAAGCTTGATTTTGGCATATTAAGCAGTATAAGCCAGTGGGCTTATAAGCTTGTGAAATAAGCAGCAAACAAAAGGCACACACCAAGTAATGTACAAGGAACCAGTTAAAAGCATAAAACAGCAAAAATCAATCCAAGTGCATCAAAATCACATAGCATGCATTTGTTGATCTATTTGACCAAATTCTGGAATTCAATAAGCTATAAACTACTCAATAAGCAACCAAACTCTAAAACCAAATAATGCCGAGTTGTACAACCAGCAAATCTATAAACAAACCAAGTTTCACACCTTAATTCAAACAAACAAACAAATTAAACATATTGATGTGTTTGACTGAAAAATATGTTCAAAAACTAGCAACCTATGTTTTTTAGTTATACTATGTTTTAAGCTTAACCAACACTTGAAACAACTTTCATATCAGTAAACAAATAACCATAAACCAAAAGGAGCCAAGCTCCAAGGCCCTAAGGCCTTTGAACTAGCAGACACAAACACCCTTTAATCAATCCAATAACACTCAAAACTGATTTATATCCCTACAATCAACAAGATCTAGGTGATAACAGGTCTAATATAACCTATGAATCAAATAAGAACCAAATAAACAACAATCCAACCAACAAATCCACAAATCACATATTTATCAAATATTTGACAAAAATATAAAAAGGGATATAGAAATCAAACCTCCAAGACTTACAATCTAAGCCTTGGATTGTTTGAGCTTAGGTGCTAGCTAAACAAGCACCAGCTTCCACTTTTCTACCTACAAAATCACAAGAACAGAAACAAGCAAAAATAACCAATGTTTTTTTTTCACTTTTTACACAAACACTTAACAAATCCTTTTGAAAAATTTTCCAAAACGAACTTATAAAGAGATAATCAATGGAACTCAAACTTGCTATGCTTTAAAACCAACTTTTAACAATTAGAAAGGAATTATATTTTCAGAAAAAAAAACCAACTTTTATTTGACTAAAAAGGAATTACAAAGAGTAATAGCAAGCCTGGAACAAGGGACTCTCACAAGTTGAGGTCTCCTTTTATAGGCAAATGCTTACAAACACTATTCATAAACCCCTAGCAGCTGAATTCCCTAAACTAGCCTTGTAAAATCTTCTAGGCTTGTTGCCATCTTGATTTGATGAATCAGGGACGTCCATTGGGTGCTTAGTGACCAAGGAATAACATAAGACCATTGATTTTGCCATGATAATTCTCTGCCATGTGTCGTCATGTGAGAGGTGCTTGTGGGATCTTTCTGGTAGTGGAGTTTAAGGTATTTGTTATGGGATGTGATTGAGGTGATGTGAATTACACGTGGGTATATCTAATTCCATTTTCCCTTTTGTTTTCTTTGTTTTTAAACCTGGGTAAAAAGGGTGTTCTTGATGGTAAAAATTGCTACAGTAAGTGTTACCCGCTTTTTCAGGGATTTGAACTTTGGGTTTTGGCAGTTTTGGTCCTTGATTTTTGGAAAAGAGTGAATAACATGTTTTTCAGCCATCAAAACGTATTCCATTTGTTAATAAACTTTCAAAGTTTATACTTTGGCCACAAAACTTTTGCAAAAGGCTTTCAAGGGTTATTTTTGCCACTTTTGCATATTTGAATGACTGATTTTGGACATTCTTGATCTTCAAAGGTCTTCATTGTATCTTTGACTTCATGAAGGAACATAATTGATAATTTAGAATTGTTGAGGGACTAAACTTTCCAATTCTTCAAAGTTGAAGGACCATTTTGTAATTTTGACAAACTTAAGGGACCAAACTTGTAATTATGAATATACAAGGGTTTTAAGTGTCATTTCTTCATATTTTAAGGATCAATCTTGTACATCTTCAAGTCTTCAAGGGTTAATCTTGGATAATTCATGAACTAGGGCCCGGTTCTTTGTACGACTTCGTTTCTCGTGTCCATTTTTCCTTGTTTCTTGTGATCTTTTGTCTTTTTCATGATATCCATACCTAAAACACACAAGTAAACAAATACAAGCATATATATGGTAAATTGATGACATTTTATGCATTTAAAGCCTGAAAAGAACGATGAGATCATGTACAAATGCCATCTCATCACTCCCCCATACTAAGCCATTGTCGTGCCCTCGCGTAATGCTATAATAAAGTATCTAAGCATCACCAAAATTCAATTTTATTAACCTTTATTGAAAAGTAAAAGACTTGCAACAATACTAAGAAAATGTGTAAAGACATAATGTATGATTTTCATCACGAATGTGACTTTTAGGGTCAATGAATAGAAACAAGTAAATGTCCCTTAGAGTAAATTTCGTCATCCTTGATTGTCATACATTCCATGCTAAGTGAAAAAACGAGATCATTGTTGGTACAAGTCACAATGCTAACACTACTCATACGTCCAAATTGTGTACTACTTTTTCTCCCCGCAATCCTAGTTATTATATAAGGAAATGGGTTACTAGAATTTTTTAACCATTTGTCATGGATCACAAGTGATTCATATTGACTTATTTGAGTATTTATTAGTCCGAAAGCAAAGTAGCATGATTTAATCGATAGTTAGCCGAAGGACAAAATCTTTTAAAACGGCTTCTCGTGTATCTCCTTAAGTTCATATCTTGGCATAACTCGTATCACGATTTGAGACCTTTCTCGGACCGATATTTGGCATGTACTTCATACTTCAAATCTTGGGAAGACGTTCTTGAAATTATGGTCTTCTCTTCAAATTTTGGAATTTCTTCACTTGACGTTTTTGAGATATTTTTCATACTTGGACCATGACTTCATCATTTTTATTTAATCTTTATTTTGGACTTTGATATACAACGATCCGCCTCCTTTTCAGACTTGGATATATTTATCCTCATACCTTGTAAGGGTCTTTTTGGATAGACTTTCTCCATGATCTTTAGGGGAGTAATTGCTTTTCGTCGTGTGTCTCGATCCTTCATATTGATTTTGTAATAATGATACTTCACATCATCTTAGATCTTTAGCAACAAAATAGAGCTCCTCATGCCTTGTTTGGGCCTTTTTGGATCTTCACCAATCTTCGCATCCTGCTTCAATAAGTTATGCCTTGGCTATGAACTCTATTCAACCGCGAGCAACTTTTAAACGATCTTGTGCTAGAAGCTAAGTAACCTTTCAAATCGTACGACCTTACTTATTGCAATTATTTTTATTCCTAATTCATTGATCTTATGGGAGAAAAAGCCACAATTAAAAACATATGAGTTTTTGAAAGAACATTTTCATGTTCTACGTTTAGCATGATCACTTGTCTAACTCTATCATTTCTCGTTCTTCACTATTTAAAGACCTCTAATTAAAGAGACTCGTGAATACTTAGCCATGCAAGTCAAAAATTAAGCCAAATTTGGATTAGCTTTCATTAAGACTCTATCAAATCAAAGTTTTGGGTTTTCAAGCCACCTATAGGATCTTACACTTTCTTAGACTTTTTCAAGTTTAGAGAATGCATTTTATAGTTCCCTTGATAAGTGACTTTCTAGGATCAATTATAGGAACTTGCGAAAAGTTCGTGTTCTTAACCCGAATGAGCTAAGACTTTCGCGTTTTAAAGTTCCCTATATAAAAGTCTAGCAAAACTTGAATTGAGCGGGTTAAGGAATGTAAAGGGCTCCAAATGCCCATCAAGTCAAAAATTATCTCTTATTCTACCCATCGGAAAATATACATTCGTGTCTTAAAAACACTTATTAAAACTAAGAAAAATTTTAAAATTTGGCCATTTTTAGCCTTATTAGCAAAAAACAAAACAAAACATTGAAAGTTGGAAAACGTGAGGGCGTAGCAAAGCAAGTATCTATTCACCCCCCATACTAAAAGTAAACATTGTCCTCAATGTTTCGAGTCTAAAGGTGGAGCACCCCCATACTAGAGACGAAGAGTCAAATGCTTAGGATCTAGCATGGAAAGGGTGATCAAAAATATATCTAAAGCCGTTTATGAATTATTCTATAAGATAATTGTTAGAATAATAAAGGATATGTCATGGATTCGTGAAAAACTTCTTCAAGAAAAGGATGGAGGCCCACGTAAACGAACATGAGAGTCTTCAATCGTAGATGATGATGATCTAGATAACACAATCACAAACAACCACGAGACAACAAGTTGGAAGGGCACAAATCCCCTATCATTATTTATTAGAAAGCATAAAAGATAAGCATGGGATCTCCCCCACGAGGCACCTTGTTTCTGATTACTGAGTCATGAGCTCGACTCGATCCCCTCAATGCTAATTATCATTGGGGAAGGTGACTTGGTTGAGGTCATCCAATGAAGGAATTTCCCCACCAAATTAGTGCTTAAGCCTATGTCCATTCACCTTGAAGTTAGGGCCATTATTTTGAGCTAGCTCGATGGTCCCATAAGGAAATACTTGTGTAATGGTGAAAGGACCCGACCAACAAGATTTCAATTTCCCGGAAAATATCTTTAGTCTAGAGTTAAAAAGTAACACTTTTTTAATCTTTGCATCATGAAACTTTTTAGTCTTTTCTTTGAAAATCAATGAATTTTCATAAGCATTATTTCTTAGTTCATCCAATTCATTCAAATGTATTTTCTGGTGATCTCCCGCGGTCTTCAAGTCAAAGTTTGCATGCTTAAGGGCCCAATATGCCTTGTCCTCCAATTCAATGGGCAAATGACAATTCTTCCCATAGACTAACTTATAAGGAGTGCAACTGATAGGTGTCTTATAAGCGGTCCTAAAGGCCCACAAAGCTTCATCGAGTTTGTCGGACCATGAAGCACGGTTTTCTCCAATCGACCTCTCTAAAATCCTCTTCAAATCTCGTTTCGAAACCTCGACTTGCCCACTTGTTTGCGGGTGATAAGCCGTAGAATGACGATGAGTAACTCCATATTTCTTTAAGACCTTCTCGAATTCGTCATTATAAAAATGGGTTCCACGATCGCTTATAATAGCACGAGGGGTTCCGAACAGAGAGAATAATTGCTTCAAAAACTTCACTACCACACGAGCATCATTAGTAGGTAAAGCCTTAGCTTCCACCCACTTAGAAAAGTAGTCAACCACGACGAGGATATACTTGTTACCATGAGACGATGGGAACGGCCCCATAAAGTCTATGCCCCAAATGTCAAAAATCTCGCACACTTGAATTATGTTTTGCGGCATTTCATCACGTTGAGACGATTTTCCTTGACGTTGGCACGAATCACACGACTTCACAAGTGCGTGTGCATCACGATAGATAGAAGGCCAAAAGAAGCTGACATCGAACACTTTCTTAGACGTGAGATTAACACCGTGGTGACCACCCGTGGGTCCTTCGTGACAAGCTCTAAGGATGTTAGAAGCTTCGGCACCAAAAACACGACGTCGAACGAGTTGATCCGCACAAACCCGAAAGAGATAAGGGTCGTCCCAAAAATAGAACTTGACGTCACGAAAGAATTTTCGCTTTTGTTGTGTCGTCATACCTTTGATTATGAAATTGCCCGCATGGTAATTTGCAATGTCGGCAAACCATGGGGTGGTGTCTTTAGAAATCACTACACCGAGAGTCTCGAGAGGAAATGTTTCGGTGATTTCCTTGTTCTCGTAAACATCTTTTTGAGGATCTTCTAGACGAGAGAGATGATCGGCCGCTAGATTCTCGGCTCCTTTTTTGTCAAGCAC
Source organism: Glebionis coronaria (assembly GCA_025667525.1). Taxonomy (NCBI): domain Eukaryota; kingdom Viridiplantae; phylum Streptophyta; class Magnoliopsida; order Asterales; family Asteraceae; genus Glebionis; species Glebionis coronaria. The sequence continues at coordinate 183,127,108 of CM046876.1, forward strand.
GGTGACATCAAATTCTTGGAGGAGGAGCATCCAACGAAGCAATCTCGGCTTAGCATCTTGCTTAGCTAAGAGATACTTGATAGCCGAATGGTCGGTATAAACGATGCTTTTATTTAAGACGAGATAAGGTCAGAACTTCTCAAAAGCATAGACCACGACAAGGAATTCCTTTTCCGTTGTGGTGTACTTTAATTGAGCCTCGATCATCGTCTTACTAGCATAATGGATAGGACGGAAATGCTTTTCATAGCGTTTCCCTAAGACGGCCCCTATAGCATAATCACTTGCATCGCACATGATTTCAAAGGGTAATTCCCAATTAGGAGCAACAAGAATGGGAGCTTCGGTAAGTTTCCTTTTGAGAGTTTCGAAAGCTCTAACACAATCCTCATTGAAGTTAAAAGGAGCATCCTTCTCGAGAAGGTGTGTCATAGGTCGAGAGATTTTCGAAAAGTCTTTGATGAAACGACGATAAAAGCCTGCGTGGCATAGGAAGCTCCTAACTCCCTTAACGGTTTTGGGATGAGGTAACTTGGCGATGACGTCTACCTTAGCTTTATTGACCTCAATCCCCGCTTTCGAGACCTTATGTCCTAAGACGATTCCTTGTTTACACATGAAATGACATTTTTCCCAATTAAGCACAAGATTGGTTTCTTCACAACGTTTTAACATTTGCTCGAGATTCGATAAACACGACGTGAACGAATTGCCAAATACCGAAAAGTCATCCATAAACACTTCCATCGACTTCTCGATCATATCGTGAAAAATAGCCATCATACACCGTTGAAACGTACTCGGTGCATTACAAAGTCCGAAAGGAATCCTACGATAAGCAAACGTTCCATAAGGATACATAAACGTAGTCTTATCTTTATCATGAGGGTCGATAGGGATTTGAAAGTAACCGGAAAAACCATCTAAAAAGCAATAGAATTCATTTCCCGCGAGTCGCTCGAACATTTGATCCATGAAGGGAAAAGGAAAGTGGTCTTTACGAGTGGCGTCATTTAACTTTCAGTAGTCAATACACACCCTCCAACTGGTCACAACACGAGTGGGAATTAACTCGTTGTTTTCATTAGGCACAACGGTCATTCCTCCCTTTTTAGGGACACAATGGATTGGGCTCACCCATGAGCTATCGAAGATAGGATAAATCATTCCCGCGTCAAGGAGTTTTAGAACTTCCTTTTTGATGACATCGTGAATTTTGGGGTTTACCCTTCTTTGACTTTGAATTGCGGGTTTGTATTCCTCCTCCATTAAAATCTTGTGAGTACAAAATTTTGGGTCAATACCCTTAATGTCGGAAATTTTCCACGCAATTGTCCCTTTATGAGTTTAAGAACTTTCAAGAGCTCGGTTTTTTCATCATTAGCAAGACCTTTTCCAATAATAACCGGCAACTTGTCATCACCTTCCAAGAATTCGTATTCAAGGTGAGATGGAAGATCTTTCAATTCAAGGATAGGTGGTTCCTCGATTGAAGATTTTTGCTCAACACTCATAACTTCCATCGGCAGAAGAAATGGTGGAATAGAAGTATCATCACTAATAATCACCTCATCTTCATTGTCGATTTCATTTGAAGTAAAATCGCCTCCTTGGAATGGAGTGAGATTTGGTGTGGAATTAGCAAGAATCGGATCCAAAATAGTGGGATTGCCACTTGACGAGCTATCAGCAAAACCTAACACTTCTTGTGAAAACTCATCGCAAACAGCATCAACTAAGTCAATGTGATTGATGGTAGAGATTGCATAAACATGAGAAGGTTTTGAGTTTTGAGTAGCGTTTATAACAAGTTCCTCTTCGTTGAATCTCAAAGTGATAGTTCTTGCATGAACGTCGATAAGCGATCTCGAGGTGACTAAAAATGGACGACCTAAAATTAGAGGAACTTGAGGATCCGCGGGGATGTCAACTACTATAAAATCAACGAGATAGTAGAACTTCCCCACTTTCACAAAAACATCCTCCGCTACTCCACATGCTAAAATCATAGAATGATCGGCCATCTCGATAGACATGTTCGAAGGAGTAAGAGCCGGAAGCGAAAGCGATTTCCAAATGGAAAATGGCATCAAATTAATGCTCGCACCAAGATCGGCCAAGGCGAGGCATTCTTTCATATCTTTTATGTCACAAGGAATGAGAAATTTTCCGGGGTCACCAACTTTTTCCGGTATGCGGTTAAGATAAACCGAAGAACAATTAGCAAGCTTTGAAAGCTTTTCCTTATCGCTCATCATACTTTTAAAAGTGGAAGCGAAACGAGGAATATATAACAACGCATCGGCTAAACTCACATAAAAATGCACTTGTTGAAACATTTTTATAAAAAGCTCGATTTGTTGTTTGTTACGTTCTTGCAATTTCTCTTTGTTTCGTCTCGAAGGGTAAGGTAAGGGTGGTGTAGGTTGGACGTTAGGCAACGGCCTTGGAAACTCGTGTTCCATGATTGGTATTGGTTCAACCGTAGGTGTGGTTTTAGCGGTAGTTCGTGGGCTTGTAATATGCTCCTTTTCGACCATCACCTCGGGTTCTTTCTCGATTTCCTTCTCCGTAGAAGTACTTGGACGAGAGATTGGTTCCTTGAAAGTTTTACCACTTCGTGTAGTAATAACCTTCATTTCTCCCTTCGGGTTTGCAATGGTATCACTAGGAAGACCACCCGAGGAAGAGGGTTTACACATGATTGCTTCAAACATTTTTGCCATTCGGTCTTCAAATTTTGATTGCCTTAAATCCGCTTTTAACAATTCTTGCTTAATCTCATGTTGTCCTTGTTCCATCTTTTGTTGATTTTGTTGAAGACGTTGAACGTTTCCTTCCATTTTATTTGCATGTGTTTTAAGTTCATTAGCAAGTTCGTTTTAAGCTCGTTTTTCAACTCGGATCTTAAGCTAATCATCTCACGTTGCATGTTATCAAATTTAGCATCATTTGCTTTAGCATAATCCAAAAATTCTCCTTGAAGATTTTTAGTGTGAGCTTTTTGAAAACCTTGTGTAGTGTTTTGAAAATCACGGTTTTGGTTTTGATTAGCAAACTGTCCATTCCTACTTTGATAATTCCCTTTGTTATAGTTATGTGAATTGCCTTGATAACCACCATTTTGGTTGTTGTTTCGATATTTATTAACATTTTGATTTGGTTGGAGCTTGATTTGGGCGGGAACCTTAGCCGTTTTGGTTGTAAGTTCCCGTTGCTACGTAAGCAATCGAAGTGTTACCACCGGCGATAATGCACTCGGAAAGATCATGAGCTCAACCACAAGACAAAAAACTCTTATCAACCGCTTTATTCGAAGCGGAATTCAAAGCATCTTGTGCTTTCCAATGAGTCATAAGATTTGAAAACCTATCGAAAAACCGATTTTCCTCATTAGCTTCATCATGTAAGGCATTAATGCTACAAGATGATGACGACGATGACGAACTCATATTGGCAACACTCAGTGTGTTACGAGGGTTGTAGACCTTAGATCTATTCTCGATAATCTTTAAAGCTTCATCGATCGTTTTGCACAAAAAATTACCACCCGCGGCGGCATTCAAATAATCTCTTTCATGATCATTAAGCCCATTATAAAAAGTATCAACTTGATGTAATTCCGAAAAATCATGGTGTGGACATTCATGTAACATTTCCTTAAATCGTTCCCATGCCATTGAAAAACATTCATTATTTTGTTGTACAAACCTTGAAATCTCATTTTTCAAATGTGTTGTTTTAGATGGTGGAAAAAATTTATTCACAAACTTAGAAACGAGATCACCCCATGTCAAAATCGAATTTGGCGGTTCTTTCTCGAGCCAAATTTTAGCGGGTCCATCTGACGAGTATGGAAACAACATCATCTTAATGGCGTCATGTGGAACATCCTTAAACTTGCTAGTTGCGGTGAGACGATTAAAATTCCTTATGTGGTAATGCGGGTTGTCTTTCTCATGACCTCTAAACTTATTAGCTTGCAACATAGACATTAAACCCGTCTTAATCTCGAAATTCTCCGCAAGGATAGCGGGAATCACAATGGCTTCTCCAAAACCCTCGGTGGGTGCTTGAAGCAACTCCATCATAGTACGATAATAGGTTAAACAATTGGAGTTTGTTCTTCAATCAACGTCTCTTGATTTCCTTGACTTTGACGACGTTTACGAGCTCGTTTAGCTTGACTACGAGTTAGCAGAAACTTCACGTAGAATGGGAGGTGAGCAGAGAAGATTCTTTTTGGGTGTTTTGTGAATTTTCAATTTTTTTGTGTTTTTGATTGTTTTTAATTTTTTTGGATTTTGGTGTATCTTCGTAGACAACAATATACCAAATCTCTCCTCGAATCAAACTCTTGATTAAAGAAGCCTCAAAAGAATGAAAACGATCACGTGGAGTGAACGTCTTAGAATGACTTTAGAAATTTGGTGAAAACCAAATTGTTCAAGAGGGTTTAATCACAAAGAAAACCAAGCAAATATATATGATATGTAATAATACTTTGAGCGGCAAAACCCTCGATTAGCCTTAAATTTCAAAATACTCACAAGAAAGCGGGGAAATGAGGTGGCGCGAAGCACTTAAGAGCCTTTTTCCTTAGGGTATATTTTATAATACCCGCCTTATACCCACCTTATAGTTTGTATTTTACAAAATCGAGTTTCACGAAAGTATTTATCTATTTTTGCTTTTTTCTTTTGTTTGAGATTCGAATACAATAATTAGGAGATCAAATCCTAATTAAGGTTGTGTTTTCACACTTTTGGAGATATTTTGAATTGATTGTGATACTTAATACAATATAGTAATAATAATTTCACAAGAAAAACCAAAAAACAGATAATACGTATTAGTAGATTTCTACTAATACAAATACAATTTATGGTTAATATTAAAAACAACAAGACAAATTAATCACGATACACCTCCCCGGCAGCAGCGCCAAAATGATTGCAGTGTTTTACCACACCTTTAGGAAAAGGAGGTAAATAGGGAAAGTATTAAGTGATGATTTAGGAAATCAAACACTAATGACCCAAAGGTGAAAGTTCGTTTCCCAAGGAGGTATATGTGTGTGAATAATTCGTAATTGGTTTGAGATTAATATTTGAGAGAAGGGGATGAGAAAATAGAATGACGAAGATGTGAAATTAATTACTACGACGACTAAGCGTAAAATCGTAAAAATAGCTAAAATAAAAATTAATTCTAAAAATTCCCAAAAAATTACCAAAAATCAAATTAAAAAAACTAAGAGTTTACCAATGATCAAAACTTTTCCAAACCTTTTAATTAATTAATTGTTAATTTTTAAATGCTAATTAAAGCCCTAAAAATCAAATTAATTATCAAAAAGCCCAAATAAAGATTTTTCAATTGGTAAACCTCTAAAATGACCTAAAAAGATTAAAAACTATTTTTATAAATTTTTAAACTAATGAAAAGTATTTAAAATGATTTAAAAACTATTAAAACTTAAAATAATTATAAAAATTAATCTATTGATGATACAATTAATCTAAGAGTTGCAAAAATCCTATTTTAATGTATTAAAGCTAAGAAAAATATAAAAAGTGCAAAATGTGAAATGTAAAATTTTAAATTTAATAATAAAATAATATTAAAAATCCAAAAATTATAATAAATTCTAAAAACTTGCAAACTAGCTTATTTTAACCTAAAAAATCATAAAATGAAAGTGAAATTACCAAAATACCCTTAATGGGCCCCCAAATGGGCTAAAAGCAAAATCTGTCAACCTTAATGGGCTTTTGGGCCCAAAAAGTTAAACTAGGCCCAAATGACCTGAAAAAGTCCTATCTGACTCAAAATTTATTTCTAAACACAAAAGTATGAAGCCCCAAAAGCTGATTTTAAGCTTATCACAACTTAAATAACAAACTGCTTATTCTTATTGGGCCAATAAGCCCATTAAGCAATAAGGCAATGCCATAAGCTCTGCTTAAACACACAACCTTCTTTTGAGATGCCTAAGAGATCTGTGAAAAGAAATTTTGAAAAAGCACACTCAATAATCCAGAAATAAGCAAAGAACAATTCCACAAAATGACAAAATAGTCGGGATAGAGTTCTAGGCTGTTTCAGAAGCTCTAGTTTGTTGCAAAAGCTCACAATTAGCTTAACTAAGACTAATCAACAAAGAAAATCCCAATAAGCCAAACAGTTGTCTTACTAAGCTTGATTTTGGCAGATTAAGCACTATAAGCCAGTGGGCTTATAAGCTTGTGAAATAAGCAGCAAACAAAAGGCACACACCAAGTAATGTACAAGGAACCAGTTAAAAGCATAAAATAGCAAAAATTAATCCAAGTGCATCAAAATCACATAGCATGCATTTGCTGATCTATTTGACCAAAAGCTGAAATTCAATAAGCTAACTAATCATTAAGTAACCAAACTCTAAAACCAGATAATGCAGAGTTGTACAACCAGCAAATCTATAAACAAACCAAGTTTCACACCTTAATTCAAACAAACAAACAAATTAAACCTACTGATGTGTTTGACTGAAAAATGTGTTCAAAAACTAGCAACCTATGTTTTTTAGTTATACTATGTTTTAAGCTTAACCAACACTTGAAACAACTTTCATATTAGTAAACAAATAACCATAAACCAAAAGGAGCCAAGCTCCAAGGCCCTAAGTCCTTTGAACCAGGAGACACAAACATCCCTTAATCAATCCATTAACACTCAAAACTGATTTATATCCCTACAATCAACAAGATCTAGGTGATAACAAGTCTAATATAACCTATGAATCAAATAAAAACCAAATAAACAGCAATCCAACCAACAAATACACAAATCACATATTTATCAAATATTTGACAAAAATATAAAAAGGGATATAGAAATCAAACCTCCAAGTCTTACAATTCGAGCCTTGGATTGTTTGAGCTTAGGTGCTAGCTAAACAAGCACCAGCTTCCACTTTTGTAACCAATGATTTTTTTACTTTTTTCACAAACACTTCACAAATCTTTTTGAAAACTTTCCCAGAACGAACTTATAAAGAGATAATCAATGGAACTCAGACTTGCTATCATTTAACACCAACTTTTAACAATTAAAAAGGAATTATATTTTCATAAAAAAAACCAACTTTTATTTGACTAAAAAGGAATTACAAAGAGTAATAGCAAGCCTGGAACAAGGGACTCTCACAAGTTGAGGTCCCCTTTTATAGGCAAATGCTTACAAACACTATTCATAAACCCTAGCAACTGAATTACCTAAACTAGACTTGCAGAATCTTCTAGGCTTGTTGCCATCTTGATTTGATGAATCAGGGACGTCCATTGGGTGCTTAGTGACCAAGGAATAACTTAAGACCATTGATTTTGCCATGTCATAATTCTCTGCCATGTGTCGTCATGTGAGAGGTGCTTGTGGGATCTTTCTGGTAGTGGAGTTTATGGTATTTGTTGTGGGATGTGATTGAGGTGATGTGAATCACACGTGGGTATAGCTAATTCCATTTCCCCTTTGTTTTCTTTGTTTTTAAACATGGGTAAAAAGGGTGTTCTTGGTGGTAAAAATTGCTACAGTAAGTGTTACCCCGCTTTTTCAGGGATTTGAACTTTGGGTTTTGGCAGTTTTGGTCCTTGATTTTTGGAAAAGAGTGAATAACATGTTTTTCAGCCATCAAAACGTATTCCCTTTGTTAATAAACTTTCAAAGTTTATACTTTGGCCATAAAACTTTTGCAAAAGGCTTTCAAGGGTTATTTTTGACACTTTTGCATATTTGAAGGACTGATTTTGGACATACTTGATCTTCAAAGGTCTTCATTGTATCTTTGACTTCATGAAGGACCATAATTGACAATTTAGAATTGTTGAGGGACTAAACTTGCCAATTCTTCAAAGTTGAAGGACCATTTTGTAATTTTGACAAACTTAAGGGACCAAACTTGTAATTATGAATATACAAGGGTTTTAAGTGTCATTTATTAATATTTTGAGGATCAATCTTGTACATCTTCAAGTCTTCAAGGGTTAATCTTGGATAATTCATGAACTAGGGCCCGGTTCTTTGTACGGCTTCGTTTCTCGTGTTCGTTTTTCCTTGTTTCTTGTGATCTTTTGTCTTTTTCATGATATCCATACCTAAAACACACAAGTAAACAGATACAAGCATATATATGGTAAATTGATGACATTTTATGCATTTAAAGCCTGAAAAGAACGATGAGATCATGTATTAATGCCATCTCATCAAAGACAATGAAGGATCAAAGATGACAAGACTTTTAATATGAGGGACCTATCTTGACAACATTCCAAAGTTGAGGGACTTAAAGTGCAATTTGGTCAAAGTCAAGATTCAAGTCAAACCTGGTCAACTCTAAAGTGAACCACGTCAAAGGGCCAAAATAAACAAGAATGCAAGTTGAAGGACTGAAAATGACATTGGAATGAAGATTATGGCTTATTTTGATATTCTACCAAAGTTAAGGGGCTGAAAGTGTCAAAACTACTCCAAATTTGGTCTTGATCCATGTTTACTTGCTATGGGCCAATCAAAACACAAGAAACATTACACACGGATCACCAGCTCATATGCCACCTCCCGACACATTTATTGAGCCGTATCTACTACAGCAAAGTCCACTATACATTTTGGACCAATAGAAACTCGCCATGCAATAATCTCATTTATCCATTATGGATAACAATCCGTGTGACATGATAACAACCAACCACATCGTCCCACGTGTCATCTTCTTCTTCAAATGAACCCAGAACTTGGATTCATCTACAATGTGTTTCAAGAAAAGTTGTCAACATGAAAAGTGCTCGTTTTTGGATGACGAATTCAACCCATTCACTCAATTAGCCTGAAACTCAACCAAAAAGAAAAGCCCAAATTCAAGCTTGCAACGACTAGTATCAATCAAGAGTTTGAGAACACTTGGCAACCTCTAATTGGTGGGAACACGTCACTGACACTCACTTCACTTCATTTCAACCCCTATAAATAGGGCTCTAGACTCTCATTTGTAAGAAGTAGAAAAGTGTGTAAAAACACACACACCTTAGATTTTTCTCTCCATTCTTGTTATTCATTTAGTAGTGAACTTCTCTCAAGAGTTTGACATACTCTTGAGAGTTAGTTATAGATTCAGTTAGGAAGTTGTAACTGATTTACCTTCTTCAAATCAATAAAAACACAAAAACATACATTTCCTTTTATCAATCTCATTGCAATTACTGAATTCCTTCTATCCTGTTGATGATTTTGATTCCATTTGATCTTAAATGATTAATGGAGTTTGTTTGAGAACTTTGGAGTTCATAACACGTTTTCTAGTCAAGATCAGTCCATTTTTAAGTCGTTAGAAGCAGATTTGTAGCTGTGGTTTGATTTTATTCAGAAAAAGCTATTGGAGGTGATAAAATGGTTAATGGAGGTGTAATGGTGGAGTTCTTGTAGACTTGAGTTGTTTCAGCACCACACTCCTCTATCAAAGGAGGCCTAAGCTCACAAGTTTGCAAAATCCTGTTTTTTAATTCCACTAAATTGTTGAATGCATGCTCAATTCTAGTGTAAACCTTCTATGCTGCTCTGATCATGTGTTCTTGATTTGTTTTATCATAACTGATTGATTTGACTGCTAAGTTGGTAGTTTTGTAGCTTTTAGTTTGATATTACTTGATTATGTTTTGAATTTCATCAGTTAAGTATTTGTGAGTGCACTTTGTGTTCAAACGTGTTTACAAGCTTGCTGTTGGTCTAGAAACTTTTCATTTTGCTCATTAAACATGTTTTGATATCAGTCCTAGTTTACTTCACACATTTGCTAAAAATTCCTTCATAAAAGTTCATATCAGATATTCATAACTAGTGTTTGGATCTGCACACTTTTTGGCATTCAAATGTGTTAAACCTGTTAAGAATTGTTCATTCTCATTCACTAGGTCCTTTGAAACAATTTTGGATAGTTTTGAAGTGAAAGTTGAAGTCAAACAGGCAATTGGCTAAAAAAAGTTTTGGGTCAAGTCTTTGTTATTAGTTCATCAGAAACTAGCTAATTTCAATCTCTTGCCAATTGTTCATTTCTCAGTCAAAATTCTTGAAACCAGTTTCTATTAGTGTCTTAACATCCAAGTTTTAAGTCTTCGTTAGGAAATTCTACAGTTTTCCAAATTCAGCTAGAAAACAACTTTTTAATAAGCTCTTGAGCTATTGCAAGTTTCTGTAATTTTGGAGTTGACTATTTTCTTAGATAGCCAAATCCACTTCACAAAAGTGCTTATTTTCTTACACATTCTTGTTGAGAAACATGTCCTATGTGAAATCTGAGATTTTTTAGCTTTTTCAACTTTTGGTCAACAAAAGTCAAATAAGCTAGGTTTCAGCTTAATTTCATTTTCCTACTTATTCACTTGATCATTTTCCAAAAGAAAAGACATGCCACACTCTCATTAAGCTGTTTAACAAGATTGAGCTTAAAAATCTAAAAGTGCATGTCTAAAATTCTAGATAGCTTATTCATGGCTTATTGGATTGAGCTTATTTGAGTTCTACTGAGTTTAAAGCATTTTCCTTAAACAAGTCTAAGTGATTTTTGGTTTTAAGTCGTTTGAAACTTGTTTGAGCTTATTTGGTCCAGTAATAAGCTCATACGAGCTTACTGATTACTTGTACCCGTTTTTGATAAAAAAAATTACCTTTTAATTGCATATTGGTCCTTACTGTTTGTGGCTATTTTCATTAGTTGCTAAATTTTCAAGTAATTAGGGTTTGATAAGTTTTAACCTTTAACTTTCAACCACTTGTCATTTTCAGTTAGTGTATTTGTTAGTTTGTTATAATTAGTTAGAAAGTTGTTAGAATTTACACATTTGATCCTTTAACTTCTCAGAATTTACATTTCAAGCTTAGACTTTGATTTACTTTACATTTTTGGCACATTACTTACATACTTTTACAATTTTGTCCTTTTGTGAATATTAATTGGTAATTGCTACGTGTTTTACGGTTACGTAGCTTAATATTTTTCACCATTTTTACGTGCTTTGTTAAATAGACATAGAAAATCCAAAAAACCCTATCAACCAAAATCAATAATAAACTTGATATTGTTAGGACTTTCAATTGGTTAAGAATCGAGAGAAACAAACTTCAATTTACTCAATTTCAAATGGCGCCGCTGCCGGTTCTTTGATTTTACGAGAGACTATCGATTGGCGGTTTTCATTGGCTTTTGGGATCCATTCACCTCGTGAACGTTATTTTTACGTATCATACATCAAAAACATAAAAAAAATCAAAAATATAAAAATATATAAAAACTAAAAAAAAAAACAATTCTTTTCCTAAAGAATTGACCAAAAAATAAAAAATTCAAAAAGCAATATTTTTCCTAAGAGATTGCACCTAAAAATATATATTATTAGATTTCCTCGGTTTTTATGTACATATACTATTTTCTTTAAAAACCCCAATAAATACAAAAATATTTTCTCTATATTATTATATGTAAATACGTATACGTATAAGAACAACCAATACACATATCTTTCATATGTATTGCCAAGGCAATACACCGTGTTAGGGGGCGTTCCGGTCCTTGACACGTGTATCGAAAATTCAGTAAAGCAAGAATAGATAAATACTTCCAATAGGCAATAATTCGAAGAATACAAACTACAAAGTGAATAGAAAGGCGATGTGCTATAAAATGCCATCTTAGGGTTAATAGGTACTTAAGTGCTTTGCGCCACCTAACCCCCCGTTCACTAGTGAGTATTCTAAGAAGGAAGGCTTGATTGTGGGTCTTGCACCCAAGTAGTACATACGTATATTATACTTTCTTGTGGATAGTTCATATTGAATCTCGAAGAGGATAATCCCTTCTTCTTCAAAGTCAAACGAGAGCTTCTCTCTCATTCCTTGTATTGAGTTACATGCTCACTCGCGGGCGTGCACAAATACCGATTGGTGTACAACCCCTTCCTCCAAAAAGGAAGAAAAAGAGAAAGAGTAGGAACACCACCGTCCATCATGCCGATCCCGAGAATCATGCTTTGATCCACACACAAAAAGAAGCCATGGCCGGAGTTGACACTCGACCTTTGATGAAGCACTTGCAATCCAATGTGCAAGGATATGCCGATGCTATCAAGATACCCGATATTCCCGCAAACACATTTGAGCTAAAAACATCCATGATTAACTTGGTTTCAGACACACCATTTTTTGGGAACAAGAATGATAATCCTCATGATCGCCTTAAGAAATTTCTTGCTCTTTGCAACACCATTAAGTACAATGGAGTTCCCCATGATTCCATTAAGTTGATATTGGTACAATTTTCATTAGAGGGAAGTGCTAAGCATTGGTTAGATACACAACCACCCGAGAGCATTACTGCATGGGATGGTTTCACTAAGAAGTTTTTGAACAAGTTCTTTCCTCCATCTAAGACCACGACTTTGAGGAATTTAATTATAGGCTTTCAACAAAAACCTAGTCAAACCTTTAGTGATGCTTGGGATGAGTTCAAGGAGTTATTAAGGAAATGCCCAAATCATGGATTCGATGAAGTTTACCAAATCAATACTTTCTACAATGGACCAAGACCTCATCACCAAGACTCACTCAATGCTTCCACGGGAGGAAATATTCTTGCTAAATCTATTCAAGACGCTTGGGACATTATTGAAACCAAATCAATGGTGCAAACTAACACACAATATGATGAGAGAGTACATGTCATTCAAGAAGGAGGTTCCAAACCATTTGAGACTCAACTCATTTCATCAATACAAGAATTAACTCAAGCTCAAAAAGAAAGTCAAACAATTTTGCAAAACACCCAAAAGATGCAACAAACAATGATGAATGACTTTATGAAAATTTCTTTGGGCAACAATTCCACCAATATGTACATGCTATTACTCTTTCATGTGAGACTTGTGGAGGTCCCCATTCCTACCAACAATGTGATAAGGTGAAAGGTTATCAAGGGGAGTGTTATGCTTACCAAGAAGAACATCGAGAACATTTCAAACCCAACATCAATCCAAACAATCTTTCTTACAAGTCTCAAAACTACCTTGCTCCATCGGGATTCCCACCCCCACCCCCCACCCATCCTCAACAAAATCCTCCTCAATTGTTACAAAGGAACCAAGGGCCAAGGCCACAATACCAAGGGAATAACTATAGACCACCAAATACCTTTCACAATCAAGGAAATACCTTTCAAGGCAACAACCAAGGGTTTTACAATCAACCTCCACCTTTCCAACCCCAAGGTTTTCAAGGGAACGTGCCACATGATTATAACATCATTGAGCTTCTTCACAAAATAAATTAAGAGAATGAAAGGTGGTTCCAAGCTAATGAGAAAAGAATGAGGGAAATTCTTGAGGAAACAAACAAAAAGTTTATGATGTTACTCAATCAAAGACCACAAGGAGCTTTACCCTCTAACACACAAACAAACCCGAGGGCAAATGTCAATGCTATCACAACAAGAAGTGGAAAGAAAACTCATGATCCTTCACCACGCATACCTACTTTGGTAAAGCCTACTATGATTCCTTCTTGTGATAAGCCTTCTACATCTAGTTCACCATCCTCAAGTTCTACTACTTTACCACCAACATCTTCTCAACATATACTCACTTCTCCTTTACCTTCCACACCAACTCATGAAGAAACCAACAAGGAAAATCCTTCATCAACCACTCAACCACAACCAAAACCAAGTATCCCTTATCCATCAAGATTGAGAAAGGAAAAGCCTAAGAACAAGGATGATATACAAGTCTCAAACTTTTTGAGGATGTTCAAGCGACTTAACATAAACATCTCCTTTGCGGAAGCCTTAGCCAATATGCCTATGTTTGCTAAGATGATTAAGGACTTACTTTCTAACAAGGAGAGATTGGTGGATTTGCCTAATGCTTCCTTAAATGAAAATTGCTCCGCGGTTTTGCTTAAGAAGTTTCCTACTAAGCTTGGAGATCCGGGGAGGTTTTTGATTCCTTGCAATTTCCCGAGGGTGGAAAATTGCATGGCATTAGCGATTTAGGGGCAAGCATAAATCTCATGCCTTTATCGGTTTGGAAAAAACTTTCACTTCCCGAGCTTACTCCTACTAAGATGACTCTTGAGTTGGCCAACCGTACTATAGCTTATCCGGTGGGAATTGCGGAGGATGTTTTTGTTGGGGTTGTTAGATTTACCTTTCCCGCGGACTATGTGGTGGTTGATTATGATATAGATCCGAGAGTTCCTTTGATTGTTGGTAGGCAAATTTTTGAGAACGGGTCAAACTCATATAGATGTGGCGGAAGGAGAACTTACAATGAGCGTAGGAGATGAAAGAGTTGTGTTTAACATGGGAAAGTTGTAAAAGAAGTCTAATGAGCCCGAAGCGGTGAAGCATATTGATGTTGTGAATGAGGAGACTCAAGAGGATATATGATGAAGTTTGTGATGAATATTTTTATGAAGCTTGTTCAAGTGGAGATTATGTTTTACCTCATGTTGAGACCATTGCCTCCATTACTTCATCCTTGGATTTTCATGAACCTCAAGAGCTTAACTTTGGTGATGTTGTGTTTTATTCCAATCCTCTCTTTGAAACCTCATAAGATAACCCACCTTTCCATGATAATGAAGACATCAATGATGATTTTAGTGATGAAGAATCACTTCTTTTTGATAAACCAACATATGATGATTATAGTGATGATGAGCTCTCCACTTGTGACTCTCCATTTTTTGATGATCACACTTCCTTGAGTTTTGAGGAATCACCAATCTTTGATAGACCAATCTATGATGTTTATGGTGATGAGGAGGATTCTATCATGGATGAAAGTGATGACTTTTTAGAGGTAGATATACCTTTTGAGTACACTCTTGGATATATTGATGAGTAGGGGGACATACTTTTTCTAGAATCTCTATTGCATGAAGATCCTTTACCTTCTTCCTTGTCCACCTCAACCTATCAAAGTGACAAAGGAAAACAAGCCATGATGGTTCCTTCCAAGAGCTTGTTGTTACCCTTTACGCCACAACCTTTCTCTCACCATGTGGCCTACAAGGGAGAATCTTCTAAGGAAACCACCACTTGTTGTTTTCCCATCAATGAACGGATTTTTGATCCTGGCATAGAGCTTGCTAAACCATCTCAGTATCCGCCTGATGTAACAAAATGAAAACTTGTGAAAGATTTGAGAGTATCATCCTATTACCTTTTGAAGAACATAAGGGCCACCATGTTGGAAAACCACACTTCACCTTTTTGACTATTGCTTGTGAAGTTAGTTGTTGAATTGTGTTATAAGTGGGATGGTAATTATGTATTTGATCCGGGGTAATATTTATGGAGTTTTGATAAGTGAATACTTGTTTTGCCTCATCATGGATATTGTTCTTAAAAAGGGCAAAATTTTTCTTCTCCATGATTGGTTTTAGGCACTTTTAAAGTGTAGGATGAGTCGAGCTAGAGACTCCTTAAATCAAGCTTGCATAACTAGGTTTAGAAGTTTTTAGACTTAGAGTGTTGTAGGTTAGAAATAAGGATGGAGAGTTGATGGGAAGTGTAGGGGAGACCTTCTTTTATCTTCATGTTGTTTGTAGGGTTGCTCACTCATCACGTGTTTTGGAGCTTATGGAGGAGGCTCTTGTTGATCCCAAAGTCAGATCTTAAACCTTAATAGTTTGTTTAAGGGTTGTGATAGAGAGAAAGAATTGAATCTAACACTAGAGAAACTTTGCAAAGCAAAGTAACTAAACAAGATGCGGAATGTAATGTTTAGCACAAGAACAAATGAGATTCAAACGTTGAACTTTAATATATCAAAGATATACGAATACCCAAAGTGGTATTAGGGTTTACAAAACCTTAAAGTAATAATAATGAAAAACGAAATGAGAAAGACACACTTTGCATGCTAACCTAGTGAGTCCTTTTATAGATACAAGGACCCACGTACAAGATCACTACTAACAAACTATGGAAAGTATTAAGGAATAATAACTGAAACGCGTAAAAATCTATTCCATGTTTATCTTGACGGCAGGGCCGTTGACTCCAGCAGGGGAACGGATCCCCCTGCCTTTGTTATTTAGCAGGGGGAACTTACTCTAGCAGGGGTATGAATAATCAACTAGCAGGGGAAAAAAGTAAGCATAGATTTATTCCCAACAATCCTCCCCTAAACTTGTGCTTTTCCCTAAAAGACAAGTTTCTGAATAAATGCTAGTTGATGAGGATGCTTACAAACTCTCTGGCCAAATCTGACTATGAACCATTCTTACCAGATCATAAGCAACAGGCTTTTTGGCATCAACAATTAACTTAGCCTGTGCTAACTTCTTCAAGGTTTCCTGAGAGAAGGGATAATACCTATGATTGAGTAAATAAACACTCACACCTTCCATTACTACCTCATAAACCCCAGAATTTGTAAATAGCTTCCAATACACCAAATCTCCTTTATTCACTACATCAAATAGAGGATCAAATAATTCATGTTCATACATTCTATGCATGCACTCCCAGATTACCCAATCCTTCTCCACACCATCCATGGTAGGAGGTTTTGCAGCAAACGTTTTCTTCAATATTTTCCACAGATCTTCTAAGTCTTCACTCTCCAAAATTTGAAACATGACATCTAGACTTAGAAATGTCTGTGCTGTATTGTCAGCCCTTGTAAGCTTCCACCAAGTTCTCCCTTTGTGTTCATAAACAGCATACTCTATAATAGCAAACTTCTTTCCAAGTTCACTAGGTGAGATTTCATCATTTTCCTGCAAAATCAGCTGTTTATCAATTTCATCATTTGATGGCCCTTGAGACTCTTTAGTAATTATGCCCACTTGCTCCATTCTCTTGAGTCTCTTTGCTGCTCTTTGTGCATTAAGTACAGACTTCTCAAGTACTTCTGGAAAACTTTCACCTGCTTGGTGCGATGCCCCTGCTTGGGATGATGCACCTGCTTGTGTAGTCTCTCCAGCTTTTCTTTTCTTTGTTGCTCTAGCTTTCTGTAGCACTTCATTTTGTCTCCTAAGATACTCAGCTTCCTCAGGAGTGTTGATGGTCATCCAATCCTCCACATCATACAACTTTAGAACTGGTCTGACTGCTCTCTTTATGGCTTCAAAGCTCATATCTCTGAAGTCACCATCCTTCCACTTTCTATGCCTTTTAAGCAGAACTTTGTAGTGATCAAGTTGCCCTTTCTCTGACGTTCGATACTTCTCACTCTGAATTTGCATTGCCCTTCTTTCCAGATATTCAGTTTGATATTTGTAAACAAGGCAAGTCAACTCATACCTGTCTTCCAAAGGAGCATTTTTCAACTCCTTCTCCCATTGATCAAGAAACTCTCCAACATGAGGTACCTTGTCATCTAGTTCCCTATGCATAATCTCAACCTGTTTTAGCATATCTTTGGGCCTCATCTTCTCCATCCTTTGATCCTGCATATCCATTTCCTCTTGTTGTAGCCTGAGAGCTACTTGTGCATCATGAGCTTCTTGGACCTTCTGCTGATCAGGAGTCAGATGCTTGTATTTTCTCTTGGGCTGTTGCACCATGATTCCTTTTCCTTTGTCTTTTGGATCCACTGCTGGTGCTGGTTTTGCTTTAGATGCAGGTTCTTTGATTGTTATCCCCTTCTGAGCTGGTTGCTTTCTGTTCTTCCTAACAAATGTTTGAGTAATGTTCTTAGCAGGGGATAAACTTACAGCAGTGGGATCAGCAGGGGCTTCTTCTTGATTGCCCATGGTGAGCAATGTTTGAGCAATATCTTTGGTTGCACTCCCCTTGTCACTTCCCTTATCAGCACTTTCTCTCTCCATTCCTTTCTTAGCACTTGTTATCTTTCCATGCTCCCTACCAAGATATGAATAATACTCAGTAGATCCTTCTGTATGTGGAATTTCCTCCCCTTTGGAAGCATCCTCATCTGTGGAAAGAATCAGTCTGGGCTTTCTCCTCCCCTCAAGAGTAGCAAGTCTGGTTTCCAGGTGAGAGATAACTAGACCTTGCTTTTTGACATCTTGTACTAGTTGTGCATTCTGCCTTTTCAGACTCATGCACATTTTCGTCAATTCCAGATTTGTCAAAGGTTTCATACTGCTCTCAATCCTAGAAGGGAATTTCTCCCCTTGTTGGATATCATGGAGTGGGGGAGATGACTTATTGATGGTGTCACTATCCTGCTCACCCCTTGAGGATGAGACAGTAGTGGCAGCCAAACCCCCAGGTTGCTCCAAACTCTTGGAGACTCTCCTTTCTGCTGCTTGTGAAGATTCACCAGGCAAGGGAGACCTGGCAAACCTGGATTTTGAACGCCTTTCTTGTTGTGGATCAGCAGGTGGTAGGTTCTTGGCAGGGGATTCAGCAGGTTGATTTATGGCTGTTTGATTTTTGGCTTCTTCCCGTCTGATTTGGTCTAGCATAATTGAAGTGAATGGAATGTTTCTGCCAGAGAACAAAGGTGATGGTGCAAGTAATGTGGTGAAAAGTTTGGTTGTGTGTTTGGTTGCTGAAAAATAGTTTATGTGTGTAATAGGACCATGATCACTCATATTCAACAAAACTTCTATAAACCTTGGATACATACAAAACTTTGAGGTGCTTGAAACATTTTTAACCATGCCTTCAAAAATCATTTGAGAAAAACAATACTTCCTTCCTGTTGCAAAGCAGATCAGGGCAGAAGCTATCTCACTACCAACCTCATTAAAAAGCAGTGGTTTTGGGTGACAAACATTGCATAATAGTATGAATCAAAAATTTCCAATGAGGGGCAAACTGGCCTTTAGCAAACTTTAATTTTTGATTTTCAGAAAGTTTATACCCCAATTTATCAAGACCTTCAAAAATTTCAGCCTCAGAAAAGTTGGTTATTCCATCCTCATCATCAAGGAGGAGATTCTCCTTGATGGAGGCAAGTGTGATTACCTTGGAATGACCATCAACTGTGCTTTGAATTATGACCACTCCATTCACTGTTTTGGTCATGGCTTTAGACCAGAACTGTTGAATGTGTGAGGAATAAATGCGAGGATTGATGAGAAGGGCCACTCTGAAGTACGAAGACTTTAGAAAGGCCACAGCCTCAGCAAACTCGGCTGGTTCATCATGAAGCAAAGCAATTTGGTTATGATTAGGAGCAATTTTAAGGGTCATGATGAATTTGGAAAACAGTTTAGAGGTTTATAGAGATGGGAGGTAAGTGGGATTAGGTCGAGAGAGATTTATGGACCTGCTGGGAAAGGGAATTAAGTTTATATAGACAAATTGAAGGGCTGTGATTGGACCAAAATTTTCAAATTGCAAAAATATCAAGGATAAATCTTGATAAAAAATTAATATATTTGAAATAGAAGGAAAAGATTACCAATCAGCTAAGAAAGCGCCTTAAATATCTTTTAAAAAGAATAAAATATTCCCTAACCAAAATGTAAGCAAGCAGGCCCAACGGCTATGAACAGGGTAACGGTATTGTCGGTCAACGGTCAAACAGGGGAATGTTGTGAAAGCATGGGAATAAAAGATAAAAGCAGGGGAAACTTTCCTAGGGATATTGAACTAGTCATGAAGAGACTAATGCTAACTAGCTCTGCTCTAATGCACACACTTGTATACACAAGATAGATACATAGAAACTCAAGAGTCCTCTATTCAGCAATTGTCCCAATACAAAAAGTTAATACATAAGTCCCCCTACACCAGGTTATCCCAAGAAATCATGCATACCCCAGTCACCATCCCAACCTTGTCCCTTACCTATGGTCAGTCAGTCTTGGCAATGTGTGCCTCAGGTCTGTATTTGAACAGCAAGCTGTTTTAATAGAGAAATGTAAGCACACACTACAGTGCCTCAAGGTTTCAGAATTCTGACAAGCTTTGCAGCAAGTCATCATTAACCTGAACCCTCACTCACCAGTGGATATGATCTAAGATCATATATGAGCATCCTAAGAATACCCTGAATCCTAAAGGTTTGACCTAACCTCCCCTGAAACATAGAGTATATACCTGATCCACCAAGGAGAATAGTATGCACCATATGAACCTCTGCATTGTTAGTCTAAAACCACATAAAACCACTTTTGTAAAAAGAACACACCCAGCTTAAGAGAAAAATTCTCTTGGCAGGGGAATGAACCCCAGGCAGGGGAATCAGTGTTAAAAAGCAGTGGAATGAAAGAAATGGTAAAATTGACTAACAATTATACAACAACAGCAGTGAAGTAACCCTGATTATACATGACAATTTAGACATCAGAATTTTAAGGAGTAACCATTCCAATACCTGCAACCAGATACTGAAACCTCCCTACATCAAAAGCTTTTGTTAAAAGATCAGAAACATTAAGTTCTGTATCAATTTTCTCAGGGACAATCAGTCCTTTTTCAAAACAATCTCTGATAAAGTGATGTCTAATTTCAATGTGTTTTGTTTTGCTATGAAAAACAGGGTTCTTTATGATGCAAATAGTGCTGTTGTTGTCAATGAATATCTTGGTTTTAAGAAAGTTGTACCCATAATCAAGCAATTGATTTTGCACCCAAAGAACTTGACCACAGCATGCAGCAGCTGCTAGATACTCAGCTTCAGTTGTGGATGTTGCCATGATAGTCTGCTTCTTACATTGCCAAGATATAAGCCTGCTCCCCAAAAATTGGCATCCCCCTGTTGTAGACTTCCTATCATTGTTGTCACCAGCATAATCACTATCTGAATAAGCTATCAGCTCAAATGGTGACTCCTTTGGATACCAGAGTCCTAAGGTAGGATGACATTTTAGATACCTAAAAATCCTTTTCACAGCAAATAAGTGACACTCTGTTGGTGACACCTGGTATCTTGCACATAAGCAGACTGCAAACATGATGTCAGGTCTTGAAGCAGTGAGATACATAAGAGACCCAATCATAGACCTGTAATTCCTGACATCAATAGGCTTTCCAGGACCATCCTTGCCCCATGGATGATCCTTGTCCATGGGAGTGGACACCTTCTTCCCATCAGACATGCCAAACTTCTTTACAATCTCAGCCACATATTTGTCTTGTGAGATAAATATCCCATCTTTCCGCTGCTGAACTTGTAACCCCAAAAAGAAGTTTAGTTCTCCTATGGCACTCATTTGGAATTTATCCTGCATCAATTTGGCAAACTCTTTGCTAAGCATGGAGTTAGTTGATCCAAAAATGATGTCATCCACATAGACTTGTACTAGCAGAAGGTAACCCTTTTGTTTCTTGGTAAACAGGGTCTGATCAATCTTCCCCCTGCTGAATCCATTGTCTAGGAGATATTTGGAAAGAGTACCATACCAGGCTCTGGGAGCTTGGTGAAGGCCATACATGGCCTTTTTCACTTTGTATACTTTGTCAGGATGTTCTGGATCTTCAAACCCTGGTGGTTGCATGACATAGACTTCTTCATCAATGGTTCCATATAAGAAGGCACTTTTCACATCCATCTGGAAAACAGTGAAGTCAATGAATGAGGCATAAGCAAGAAATAATCTAATAGCTTCAATCCTTGCTACTGGAGCAAACACCTCTTCATAATCAATCCCTTCTTCCTGAGTATACCCTTGTGCTACTAACCTTGCTTTGTTCCTGACAACTATTCCCCTTTCATCCTTTTTGTTCCTGAGTACCCACTTGGTCCCAATAGGCCTTGCCCATTTGGGACAATCAACCAAAATCCAAACCTCTTGTATGTCGAATTGTAAGAGCTCCTCTTGCATAGCTTCAACCCAGCTTGGGTCATTTAAAGCCTGAAAAATCTTCTTTGGCTCTTCTTGTGACAAAAATGCAGTAAACAGACAACATTGCATGTTGTCATGATTGAACTTCATGGTGATGTTAGCAATGAAGCTGTGCTCCTTTGCTGTATACCTTGTATGTCTGGGAGCTTCAGGATCACCAATGATCTGAGAGATAGGATGATCCTTATTGATTCTATAGGTAGGCTGCATGATGACTTCTGTTTCATCTTCTTCCAAATCAGAATTGATGGGGCTATTTTGATTAGGAAAGAAGTCCTCAAAGGAACTTCCAAATTAGGAAAGAAGTCCTCATTGTCATGCAGGGGTACAAAGTTAGACAAGTAAGCTTTGTGTCCAGTCATACTTCTTGAGCATCCACTATCCCAATATGCTCTATCATCCCTTGTCTTCTTTGTCACCTGCAAAAGGAAAAACAAATTAGTTTTTCTTGGGGACCCAAGCCATTACAGACTTGGATCTACCTCGTGTATCAATGTAGGATAGCTTATCGAAAACTAGAGATACACCATTAGATTGAGTACCCCTTTTGGGTGCCCAAACCCAACGAGCTGAGGCTTTCACAGCATTTCCCCATCTTCCCATGTTCCTAGAATGTACAACTTTTCTAGCAGGGGATACCCCAGTTTTAGCAGGGGAATCCTTATGCTTAGCAGAGGGAACCTACCTTTTGTTTTGGCCTCTGTTCATGTGTTGGTAAGGTCTAGGGCCAGATCTATATGCAGTATAAGGTGTTGGGGTGGTCACAAAAGTGTTGGGCTTTTGGTGAACATCATTTTCCTTTCTAAGGGCTGGAACAACATATTTCTCGGCTACTCTATTTCTCAAGGCAGGGGCAACATACTTGGCAGGGGAAAAGGATTTTGCCCCTGCATTTAGAAGAATGGCTTTAGGTTGCATATCCTTTAAGGGATTTGCAGCCACCATCTCCATTGGTGCCTTACACTCTTGATAAGTGTGTTCAAAACTGCCACATGTGAAGCAGGGCTTGGTATTGATCACAAAGTCTTTTCCTAATTGATGAGACTTTTGGTCATTCCAATTTCTTTGATTACCTCTGACATTCCTGTACATACCAGCATATTTAATGGTAGGTTTAGGAGACTGTGGCCTAGCCTTAGATTTGGAAGAGATGCTCTTAGAGTTTGGATTGCTGCTAGAAATTCCTTCTTTTGAAAATCTAACAGGGTTGTCAATTTGCTTTAAGCCAACCTGTTCCTGTTTAACATCCCTAATGACACTAGTTTTAACTAGAGACTCTTCTGTATCAAGGTTATTAGGTATATAAGCACTCAAGTCAAACTCAATGTCATCCTGTATTTCAAAACAAGGGAGACCAGTCCATGACAAGTCTTTTCTAGGATAGGCAGCATGGATGTTAGCAGGGGGTGGAAGTATAGTAGCATTCATATTCTTAATTCCAAACCCTGTTTTATCCTTAGGAGATTGACCAATTTCAAATGCCTTGGTTAAATCTTTTGAAGCTTTTCCAAATTTTTCAACAGTTTCCTCATCTATCTTTTGGTTAGCTTTGAAAATTTCAAGTTCAGCAGTTAAAACATTTATAGATTGGTTATTCTCCTTGGCATCTCTTTCTAGAATCACAATGTGATCCCTATACTCACTTTCTCTTTGCCTATACTCTCTTATGGTGGACTCTAGTTGTTCTAAAGCACGTTTGTAATTATCAAGATCATTATCACAATTGGTATAGTCAGCTTTTACCTTTCTGATTTGATCATTTAAAGATTCAGTATTTTTCCTACAATCTTTAGTACAGTATGAGTCATCATATACCTCATTGTCAGAGCTGGAACTTGACATGGCCATAAGTGCAAAGTCTTCTTCCTTTTCCTCAGCCATCAAAGCTTGATTTCTTTCCACACTTTCTGTCATAGCACTCCAGTCCCATCTATTAGCTCCATCTATCCCATGCATAGCTACCATGGCTTTAGCACCAGAATCCTCATCTCTTGTTTCCTTTCTATGGCTATTTCCAGACTTAGGTCCTCTGCATTCCCTGGCAAAATGACCCTTCTTGCCACAATTGTAGCATTCAACTTTTGCTTTATCAAACCCAGCCACATCAGATGGATTAATTGTGATCTTCTTCCCATACTTCTTGTGGAACCTGTTGGCTCTCATCCTTAGCAAAGCCATATTCCACTTGATATCCAATTCTTCTAGTGCTTGCTTACTGATTTGACTTAGATCTTCATGTAACACTGTAGATCCTTGTGGCCCTTGAGATGCTATGAAGGCACATGCAGTATCAAGGCTGAATGTAGCTGGTCTTTCTTCATCATAGGAAGGTCCAGACCTGGTAGCAGGGGAATAAGTAGCAGGGGCTACTTCTATTCCACTGTTCTTGGAGATTCCACTGCTTTGTGATATGAATGCCATGTTAGCAGGGGAATCAACGACTCCACTTGAGTTGGTGGGAATTGTCCCTTTTGACTTCATTTCATTGACAATAGGTTCAAAAACTTTTAAGTTATTGTATATATCATCAATATTCTTGTTGTCCAAGTCATCCTTATTCTGCCAGATTGCCTTATAGACAAACCATTCTTTCTGGAGGCTGTTAAGAAACCTGGTATTCACCTGCTCTCTTGTTACCTCAATATCAAAGAATTCCAAGTGGGCCACCATGTCTTGAAGCCTATTGTAAATAGCTCCAATTGATTCATCACCAATTGCTTTGAAAGAAGCAAAATCATCCAGCATTTGGTTCTTCTTCTTCTTCTTTGTGGCTTCATTTCCTCCAAAGGTTGTGCCTATGGCTTCCCATAGTTCCTTAGCTGTTTTGTATTTCCTGAATCTGAGTTGATGTCTATCAGGTAGGGCCAACAGCAATGAGCTGTGAGCCCTGACATCATGCCTTCTAGCCAGTATTTCCTTATCACATAGAGCAGCAGATTTCTTCTTGTCCTTACCTTTGGAACTTTCACCTTCATCCTTGCCTTCTTCAACTACCACCATTTTGTTGAATTGATCACCAAACTCTATGATCTCCCAGAGAACATAGTGTTCCATTTTCAGGTATTGTTGGATTCTGAATTCCCATAATTCAAAGTTTTCAGGATCCAACATGGGTAACTTGAGGTTATTGTGGTTGTTGCTGTTTGTGGATGAATCTGAAGACATGTTTGCTATGAGGATTTTGTTCTTGATTTAGACAAAGTTTCTCAACAAGATCTGATACCACTTGTTGATCCCAAAGTCAGATCTTAAACCTTAATAGCTTGTTTAAGGGTTGTGATAGAGAGAAAGAATTCAATCTAACACTAGTGAAACTGTGCAAAGCAAAGTAACTAAACAAGATGCGGAATGTAATGTTTAGCACAAGAACAAATGAGATTCAAACGTTGAACTTTAATATATCAAAGATATACGAATACCCAAAGTGGTATTAGGGTTTACAAAACCTTAAAGTAATAATAATGAAAAACGAAATGAGAAAGACACACTTTGCATGCTAACCTAGTGAGTCCTTTTATAGATACAAGGACCCACGTACAAGATCACTACTAACAAACTATGGAAAGTATTAAGGAATAATAACTGAAACGCGTAAAAATCTATTCCATGTTTATCTTGACGGCAGGGCCTTTGACTCCAGCAGGGGAACGGATCCCCCTGCCTTTGTTATTTAGCAGGGGGAACTTACTCTAGCAGGGGTATGAATAATCAACTAGTAGGGGAAACAAGTAAGCATAGATTTATTCCCAACAACTCTTGTATCCGGTTCACTTTGTTACTATTGTGATTTTTCATAGACACATTATGCTTAAAAATGAATTCACTATAGTTGATATTTCCTTAGCTTGGGTTAAGCAAAGTCTATTCATTGTCATAAGTGTAGGGGAAGTTCTATACTTCCATGCTCTTAAACATTGAGGACAATGTTTAGCTTAAGTGAAGGGGGGTCTTCTATCGAAGTGACCTTACCTAGACTTTGTCATTGACCTTCATGATAACACGTAAAATTAACTTTTCAAACATTTTTCAAATTTTTGATCTACTTTGGCCACCAAAAATATGCATACATAATTTTTGCATCAATCATTTTTCATTTGCATAACACATTTGCATTGTATATATTTCTTCTTTTATTTTTCATCGAAAATATATAAAAGAAAAAATATAATAAGAACATGGTTTAAACAAGTTCAGATCTCTTTGACATATTAGGCCCGCCATGGATATTTTGACTCAACCCGATTTTGCTTATTCAAGCATTCTCTAACTAGTATCCTTAACCATGTAGTCCTTCATCGGTCTATTAGGCTAAGTATCCACGACTCTCATTATTTGAGATTTTAAATTTGTGGAGAATGGGAAATGACAGAGTTGAAGCAAGTATAAAAGGGCTAGATAAACTTCATGATAATTACTTGTGGCTAAACCCTTATCTTCTCTACCTCTAATTTCTTCGCATGTATATATGTTAATAAATAATCAAGAACGGTTTTAATTGGTTTGTAATCTCTTATCCATTTTTGGTCTAATCATTCATGGTTGGTATTGTAACACTCCATTTTGATAATGGAATGTCACGCGGGGTGTCATCAAAGCATACAAGGATAAATGTCTAAAACATTACATGACCATAAAAAGGAAATACCAGAATTAAACATCAATAGTCCAAAAGTAAAGCTCATCACACACAAACATAAGTACTGTAAATGAAAGGACTAAACAATGTCCATGGAAAGAGTATCAAAGTATAGATAATGCGTAAAGTAAAGAAAGGCTAGAAAGGTTCCAGTCCATATGCACGTACGCTTAAAGTCTACGAACATCCCTGAGTACCTACCGTTTTGGGAACATAAAAAGGAAAAACGGCTGAGCAATACGCTTATTGCACGGATGTACAATAAAGCATGAATAATATAAGCATATAAGCATATAACAGCGGAAGAAACTAAATAACCCGGTTAAGTCTTAATAAAACTGATTTTATAGTTTGAAAACCCCTATATTTATCTTGTAAAAACTGTTTAACATATTTTACCATTAGCCAATATAGGTCATGAAAATCAACGTTGCATGAATACTTGGAGGGGTGACCTCGTCATGCAAATTAGAGGGGCTGCCTTTAATTTAATATACTGGTTTTGGGTAGGAGGGATCAGCTCCTTGTGAAGGATGCAAGGCACACACCACATTCACACTGAGTAATCTGCTGAAAAAAATGTAACTAGGATACACCCATACGCCCCACATGATAAATATAATAATATGGCCAAAAGCTGAAGGGACGCCACGAGCAATCACTCCGCCGTGGGGAAGTCATAACACTAGTGCCTCTAGTGTTATGGTTATGGTACCTCCATAACTAGGTGAAACTGGTCATGCATGTACATGGCTTCAGGTATTCTAAATTAAACATAAGCAATCAAACATATAAACTTATACTATGGGAAAACAGTTGGCTGCATACGGGGAATCCTAATAAGGAAAGAATGTCCATACTGAAAGGACGGGAATCCGTACCTTATATCCAGTGAACGAAGAAGACGAACGGAAGAGAGTCCTACTTCGGTATCACTAACGCTACATAAATACATACGTGTATAAGTATCTTGTTACTAAATACGTAACTGGTTTTATATCATGTCTTGGCTTGTTTTATATGTTCATGTCATGTTTACTGTATTAAGCTTCATATTTTGTTTATCTTATGTTTTGTCTATTCTGATTAAGTATTACTTGTATTTCAGGTATTATTATACTTGTTGTGCAATAATAAGTAACTTTCTAAAAATAGCAGGTTTCCTAAAATAGAAAGTTTCCAAAAATAGAAAGTTACCAAAAATAGAAAGTTTCCAAAAATAGGAAGTTTCCAAAAATAGAAAGTTTCCAAAAATATAAAGTTTCCAAAAATAGAATTACTACTTAAAATAGATAAGTTTCTAAAAATAGAAAGTTTCCATAAATAGATTAGCTGCCTTAATTAAATAAGTTTCTAAAATAGAAAGTTTCCATAAATAGATATAAACTGGTTAGATAAGCTAATTATCTAAGCTTAAGTGTTTTTCTGATTATTATTCTAAGTCATGAAGTTATAAAGTATAGCTTATTACTTATTACATGTGAATTAAATAAACTATAGGTTAAAAGTATCTATTTAAATATATCATGATTTTAATTAAATAAAGGTAAAATACTTAGGTTAAAACATGTATTATTAACTATTAATAATATAACCTAAGTCATGTTAATTAATTAATTATAGTCATAGTTTTAATGATTAAATAATTATAAAGTCTAATAAAATATAAATACTTAGGTTAAAATTCATGATCTAATAATTAACTTTATAACCTAAGTCATGTACATTAAATTAATCATGTCATGTTTTATTAATTTAGTTTTAACACATAACTAGTAAAATCATAAACCTTAAAAATAATTTATGAACCGGACCCGTAACTAAAAACCATGAACCGGACCCGTAACTAACACCATAACACGAACCACGTCGAGTTTCCCCTTGGTTTTGTTGTTGCCATGGGACCACCACCACCATACTGAGACCATATGGTCTCGGTGGTGTTAAATAAGCCAAGCCGAGACCCCTATGAGGCTTGGTTAGGCATCGGCTACAACACAACACCCCTAAAACCCTTGTTTGATTTACCCCATGATCAATAACATGTTTACAAATACTTGTTTTTAATTAGTTGATTAAAAACATCATGATTTTATGTGATTAGTTAAATCAAAACATAAAAGAAAAGGTTTAAAAGCTATACCGAATACGTGGATCCAATAAGAATGAACACACACGAATCCTTGTAAGATTTCCAAGATCAAAATCAACCCGAACATCCCTTGTGATGATGTATAACCGGCGGCCAAAGAGAGAAGGAAAAAAAGATTCAGGGTTTTTAATTATTTTCTTGTTTTGTGAAAAGTGAAACATGTTTTACCCCTAATTCAATAGTTAGTAAAATTTGCATGGGCCTGGCCCATGTCTTTGTGTATGCAGCGGGTAGGGGGCCCCACATGGGGTAACCCGTACTTTTTCCCGAGTCTAAATATTCTAGTGTGTACCCGTGTGTTCTCGTGTTTTATCGTGTTCGCGATTTACGTGTTCAAATTAATTATTGACCGTGACTTAATATATTTATTCGTGTTCGTGATAAATATATATACATAACTAATATTAGCTCGTGATTAATTTACGTTCATGATTTCATGATCGCATGTTCGTGATTATCATTATTATTGGAATAATTATCGTGTGTTCATACGTAATAAATACTTATCGTATTCTAACACGTACGTAATACTTAAAATTCTTATACGTGAAACGTAAACATGCTATAAAAGGAAAGTTCTAATCTTGTACGTACGATCTAAAGGGTACTATTTATGGTAAAAGCATGTGGGTTTAATAACTCTTCCCCTCTAAAAAGAATAATTCGTCCCCGAATTATAGATAAAGTAAACTGGAAAAGAAGAACATACCCAAATTCAAAATATGAAATGAGGGTAAGAAGACCGGATAGACTCCTCTGTTTCCCAAGTGGCTTCCCGCTTGGTATGATCCCTCCAAAGAATTTTGACGAATGAAATCGTCTTCCCTTTCATGACTCGTTCTTGTCTGTCAAGAACTCGTTCGGGTTCTTCTATGAAAGTGAGATCTTCACGCATCTGTTCCAGTAGATACTGAACCATATGAAGGGGATGATATTGGTACCCTCTGAGTAAGGACACATGAAACACATTGTGTACATGCGAAAGCTACGGAGGTAACGCTAAACGGTAAGATACTTCACCGACTCGTTCAATGATATCAAACGGTCCGATGAAACGAGGACTGATCTTCCCTTTAACCCCGAATCGTCTAACACCACGTGCCGGTGAAACTCTAAGAAAGACGTAATCTCCTACGTCAAAATGCATGTCCCTACGATGCTTATCGGCGTAACTCTTCTGACGTGACCGTGCTTCTTGAAGATTCTGTTTAGCTACTGCGACCCTCTCATTAGTCATCTCTATGATCTCTGGTCCTTCAAGTATTCGCTCGCCAACCTGATCCCAACAGATTGGGGCGCGACACTTTCTGCCATACAACATCTCGAAAGGAGCACACTTGATACTTGTGTGCCAACTGTTATTGTATGCAAACTCCACCAAACAGATATAATCTTCCCAATCACCCGTCCATTCCAACGCACATGACCTCAACATGTCCTCCAATGTCTGAATCGTTCGCTCCGACTGCCCGTCAGTTTGAGTATGAGAAGCTGTGCTAAGCTTAAGTTGTGTACCCCAAGCTTTTTGTAGACTCTTCCAAAATCGCGAAGTGAATCGAGGATATCTGTCTGAGACGATGCTGGATGGAGCACCATGGAGTCTCATGATCTCTCTTCTATACGTATCAGCGAGTTTACTGACCGAATCTTCCTTGCGGATTGGTAAGAAATGACCTGATTTGGTAAGTCGATCTACGATAACCCAAATTGCATCGTGCTTCCTCTTGGTTGGCGGAATACCAGTAACAAAATCCATGGTGATTTTGTCCCACTTCCACTCTGGAATATCTAACGGTTGAAGGAGCCCGCCAGATCGCTGATGCTCGATCTTAACCTGCTGGCAGGTAAGACACTGGAGACGTAAGTGGCAACATCCTGTTTCATACCACTCCACCAAAAGTACTGCTTGATGTCATGGTACATCTTAGTCGAACCAGGATGTATAGAGAATGGGGAGCTATGAGCTTCAGCTAACAATGCTTCCCGGAGTTCTTGATCATCAGGAACACAAAGTCTCATGCCCTGCCATACGATACCATCTGCATCTACTCTGAATTCCATCTGCTTCTCCAAATTCTGAACTATCGCCCAGATTTCTCCATCATCTTTCTGAGCTTCCTTGATCTTAGAGAGTAACTCGGTTTCTACTCTAAGATTAGCCCAATAACCGTGCTGTCCACGTACCATGATCTCTATGACTGTTCGCTTAAAGTCTCTTATGATTTCCTCCTCAATCTTAATGCCGGGTTGATCATTCTGTACTTCCTGCTAAGTGCATCTGCTACTACATTCGCCTTTCTGGGATGATACTGCAGATTAATGTCATAATCCTTCAACAGCTCTAACCATCCCCTCTGCCTCATGTTCAATTCACGCTGAGTGAAGATATACTTCAAGCTCTTGTGGTCCGTGAAAATGTCACATGATTCTCCATATAAGTAGTGCCTCCATATCTTCAATGCAAACACGACTACAGCAAGTTCCAAGTCATGCGTAGGGTAATTTTCTTCATAAGGCTTAAGCTGCCGTGAAGCGTACGCGATTACTTTCCCATGTTGCATGAGAACACAGCCAAGTCCCTTCCCCGATGCATCACTGTAGATTTGAAATCCACCCATACCAGATGGGAGAGTAAGAATAGGTGCAGATACTAGCTTCTGCTTCAGGTCTTCAAAGCTCTTCTCTCGTTCTTCAGTCCAGACGAATTTCTCCCCTTTCCGCATCAGTTTGGTCAATGGTAGTGCTAAGCAGGAAAAGTTCTCCACGAACCTACGGTAATAGCCAGCTAAGCCTAAGAAACTACGGACTTCAGTCGCTGATGTCGGCCTCAGCCACTTAGTAATAGCGTCAACCTTCGCTGGATCCATAGTGATTCCTTCTACTGACACAATGTGGCCTAAGAATGCCACCTTGTCTAACCAGAGCTCACACTTAGAGAATTTAGCATACAGCTGCTTCTAGCCACGAATCTGTAGTACTGTACGAAGATGGTCTTCGTGTTCCTCCTTGGACTTTGAGAAAATCAGGATGTCATCGATGAAGACAATGACGAACTTTTCCAGAAATTCATGGAAGATTATGTTCATCAAATCCATGAACACTGTTGGAGCATTGGTCAGGCCGAATGGCATGACTACAAAGTCGTAGTGGCCATAGCGTGTACGGAAAGCAGTCTTGGCGATGTCCTGCTCCTTAACCCGTAGTTGATGATAGTCCGACCTAAGATCAATCTTGGAGAAGTGTTTGGCCACTTGGAGTTGGTCAAACAGATCGTCTATACGCGGCAGTGGATACCTATTCCTGATAGTAATCTTGTTGAGCTCGCGATAGTCTATACAAAGACGCATACTGCCGTCCTTCTTCTTAACAAATACGACCGGTGTGCCCCATGGAGATGCGCTCGGTCGAATGAAACCTCGTTTTAGAATTTCTTGTAGTTGATCCTTCAGCTCCTTTAACTATATGGGAGCCATGCGATAAGGAGCCTTGGAAATCGGTTCAGCTCCTGGGATTAGCTCGATATTGAATTCCACTTCTCGTGCAGGTGGTATGCCCGGAAGTTCTTCTAGAAATACATCTTGGACTTCCGACACTATTGGCTGATCCTTAATTGATGGGGATTCAACATCCATGTCGTGAACCGTAGCTAGATAACCCTCGCAGCCATGTGACAGTAGTGCACGTGCTTGCAGGGTAGATATGATTTGTACAGACCTTCCGGGTATTAACCCGTTGTGAATGTACTCTGGTGCATTAACATCACCGAAGATGACTCGATATGAATGGCAGTCTATGGTAGCATGATGCTTGGATAGCCAATCCATGCCCAAAATCATGTCAAAGTCATTCATGTCCAGCGAAAGTGCGTCAACAGGACGATCCTTATCATCAAACTCTAGGGGAAGACTCTTGTATACATGGGTTATGCGTACAGAGTCTCTCAAAGGCGTGGAAATACTCAGTATATTATCTAGTGGCATGGGGAGCATCCTAATGTTCTTGGCATAAGCAGTAGAAATGACCGAGTGAGTAGCACCCATATCAAATAGAACACACGCAGCCTGACCATACATATACAAGATTCCAGTAATGGTACCTGTAGACTTGTTGGCCTGATATCGAGATGTCGTGTAGACACGTCCAGTGGTACGACGCGACTTGGTATCAACATATCCTGATGTGCCCTCCATCTCGCCCTTACGGCAGTCCTTCATGCGATGGCCAGGAAGACCACACTTGAAGCATGCGTCGGTGTCGCGATGACATGGCCCTGGGTGCCTACGGTGGCAAGTAGAGCAAAGATGATGAGTATATCCTCCAGCAGGTGCTCTGGCTGGCTGGGGACCTGATAAAACATTTTACATGAGACATGATAATAGGGTACAAAGGACAATGCGAATAATCGTAATATTGAATACCAGTGATAGCTGGGCGGCTAGGCTGTGAACCTCTCTGGTTCTGGTCCCTACCGTTTCCATGGTTCCTGGTAGAAGATTTGCTAAAGTGTCAGAATTATGAGTTATAACATGAAATCATAAGAAAATGCGTAAGTATTAGGACCTGCTGTCGTTGGAGTGTCCAGCGTTGTTATGGTAATTATCATTACCGCCACACCTATCTGTAGCAGAATGGTCGTTTGTCTGACCGTTTCCCTTGGGTTGATTAGGCTGCTGCTGAGTAGCCGACTGAGACCAGTCCCCAGTTTTGTGCCTGGAAGATACAATTTAAAGAGATGAAATATTTGACATATATTGAAAGAATGCGGATTGGTCACCGCTTAAATACAAATGTTTACCTCTTGTCGGGTTTCTCAGCTTCCCCGAACTAATCTCTCTCATGCAACATCTCCAGCTTTCGTGCCGCATCGGCCACTTGTGCTACTGTGTTAAACATAACACACACCAAGTTGTTTGCGACCGATGTGCGAATAGCCCACCTAAAGTGGTGTGCCTGCTCTTCAGGAGTACCTGCCGCTGCAATAAGGAAACCAGCTAAGCAAAGAAGGCGCTGCATGAACTCGTTGATATTCTCCCCAGCTCTCTGTCAGATCCCATGGTACTCCCTCTTAAGCTTGTCTTCCTCAGCCTTGGGAAAGAACTGCTCCATCACCCTATATCTGAACTGAGCCCATGTCAAACCAGCCACCCAATTATCACCTCCCTCAGACTGCTTCAAAGCTAACCACCAATTTAACACATCGCCTTCGAACCAGTAACATGCCAACCTCGCCTTGAACACGGGGTCACAACCCAGAGCATCGAAGATCTTCTCGATGTGAGCCAACCAGCTTTCAGATTCACTAGGGCTATCTGTTTTCTCGAAAGCTCGAGGACGGAGCTTATTGAATCTCTCCAGCCATATTGCCAATGTCATTGGAGGAGGAGGAGGAGGAAGAGGAGGTGCTTGGTTTTGCTGCTGATTGTTGGCAGCCTGAACCTCAGCACTGATGTCATTCCTCAGTTGAGGAAGCAAAGCTTGCATTGCAGCTTGGATTGCTACATTGAGTTGTTCCTACTCGCGTGTGAGAACCATCTGACAGTATAACATAAAACACATGATTAAACTGATCAAACATAAAATATATACATGAAAAAAAAAATTTATACCAATAAATCAAGAGAAACATTTTATGCAAGAAAATTTGTACATGAATGCATGATGTAGTTTTATGAAAACTTTTGTATGCTCGAGAGTGAACGCCTATGGTCAGTTCACCCAAAATAAAAGACATGGCGAGGGGACGCCTATGGGTCGGTCCAAAATATAAAAGTTTTGATAAAACAAATGCGACTAAATAGGGCCAGTCCTGTACCAACCATTACTTAGTCATAAACCTGCGACAATGACATATATATGTATGCATGAAAATGATGAATGCATAAAAACCGACTGTCAATTCTAGGAAGACCATAGTGACTACCCACTAATCATAGGTTATGTTTTGAGAGCCTACAGGTCGAAGCCTTGGCTCTGATACCATAATTGTAACATCCCATTTTGATAAATGGAATGTCACGCGTAATTATGGCGTGTCATCAAAGCATACAAGGATAAATGTCTAAAACATTACATGACCATAAAAAGGAAATACCAGAATTAAACATCGATAGTCCAAAAGTAAAGCTCATCACACACAAACATAAGTACTGTAAATGTAAGAACTAAACAATGTCCATGGAAAGAGTATCAAATTATAGATAACACATAAAGTAAAGAAAGGCTAGAAAGCTTCCAGTCCATATGTACGTACGCTTAAAGTCTACGAACGTCCCTGAGTACCTGCCGTTTTGGGAACATAAAAAGGAAAAACGGCTGAGCAATACGCTCAGTGCACGGATGTACAATAAAGCATGAATAACATAAGCATATAAGCATATAACAGTGGAAGAAACTAAATACCGAATAACCCGGTTAAGTCTTAATAAAACTGGTTTTATAGTTTGAAAAGCCTTATGTTTATCTTGTAAAAACTGTTTAACATATTTTACCATTAGCCAATATAGGTCATGAAAATCAACGTTGCATGAATACTTGGAGGGGTGACCTCGTCATGCAAATTAGAGGGGTTGCCTCTAATTTAATATACTGGTTTTGGGTAGGAGGGATCAGCTCCTTGTGAAGGATGCAAGGCACACACCACATTCACACTGAGTAATCTGCTGAAAAACATGTAACTAGGATGCACCCATACGCCCCACATGATAAATATAATAATATGGCCAAAAGCTGAAGGGACGCCACGAGCAATCACTCTGCCTTGGGGAAGTCATAACTTGGTGAAACTGGTCATGCATGTATATGGCTTCAGGTATTCTAAATTAAACTTAAGCAATCAAACATATAAACTTATACTATGGGAAAACAGTTGGCTGCATACGGGGAATCCTAATAAGGAAAGAATGTCCATACTGAAAGGACGGGAATCCGTACCTTATGTCCAGTGAACGAAGAAGACGAACAGAAGAGAGTCCTACTTCGGTATCACTAACGCTACATAAATACATACGTGTATAAGTATCTGGTTACTAAATACGTAACTGGTTTTATATCATGTCTTGGCTTGTTTTATATGTTCATGTCATGTTTACTGTTTTAAGCTTCATACTGTGTTTATCTTATGTTTTGTCTATTCTGATTAAGTATTACTTGTATTTCAGGTATTATTATACCTGTTGTGTAATAATAAGTAACTTACTAAAAATAGCAGGTTTCCTAAAATGGAAAGTTTCCAAAAATAGAAAGTTACCAAAAATAGAAAGTTTCCAAAAATAGAAAGTTTCCAAAAATAGAAAGTTTCCAAAAATAGAATTACTGCTTAAAATAGATAATTTTCTAAAAATAGAAAGTTTCCATAAATAGATTAGCTTCGTATTAAATAAGTTTCTAAAAATAGAAAGTTTCCATAAATAGATATAAACTGGTTAAATAAGCTAATTATATAAGCTTAAGTGTTTTTCTGATTATTATTCTAAGTTATGAAGTTATAAAGTATAGCTTATTAATTATTACATGTGAATTAAATAAACTATAGGTTAAAAGTATTTAATTAAATATGTCATGATTTTAATTAAATAAAGGTAAAATACTTAGGTTAAAACATGTATTATTAACTAATAATAATATAACCTATGTCATGTTAATTAATTATTTATATTCATGGTTTTAATAATTAATTAATTATAAAGTCTAATAAATATAAATACTTAGGTTAAAATTCATGATCTAATAATTAACTTTATAACTTAAGTCATGTACATTAAATTAATCATGTCATGTTTTATTAATTTAATTTTAACACATAACTAGTAAAATCATAAACCTTAAAAATAATTTATGAACCGGACGCGTAACTAAAAACCATGAACCGGACCCGTAACTAACACCATAACCCGAAGCACGTCGGGTTTCCCCTTGGTTTTTCTGCTGCCGTGGGACCACCACCACCATACCGAGACCATATGGTCTCGGTGGTGTTAAATAAGCCAAGCTGAGACCCCTATGAGGCTCGGTTAGGCGTCAGCTACAACACAACACCCCTAAAACCCTTGTTTGATTTACCCCATGATCAATAACATGTTTACAAATAGTTGTTTTTAATTAGTTGATTAAAAACATCATGATTTTATGCGATTATTTAAATCAAAACATAAAAGAAAAGGTTTAAAAGCTATACTGAATACGTGGATCAAATAAGGATGAACACACATGAATCCTTGCAAGATTTCCAAGATCAAAATCAACCCGAACACCCCTTGTGATGATGTATAACCGGCGGCCAAAGAGAGAAGGAAGAAAAGATTTACGGTTTTTAATTATTTTCTTGTTTTGTGAAAAGTGAAACATGTTTTATCCCTAATTCCATAGTTAGTGAAATTTGCATGGGCTTGGCCCATGTCTTTGTGTATGCCACGGGTAGGGGGCCCCACATGGGGTAACCCGTACTTTTTCCTGAGTCTAAATATCCTAGTGTGTTCTCGTGTTTTATCGTGTTCGCGATTTACGTGTTCTAATTAATTATTGATCGTGACTTAATATATTTATTCGTGTTTGTGATAAATATATATATGTAACTAATATTAGCTCGTGATTGATTTACGTTCATGATTTCATGATCACATGTTCGTGATTATCATTATTATTGGAATAATTAGCGTGTGTTCATACGTAATAAATACTTATCGTGTTCTAACACATACGTAATACTTAAAATTTTTATACGTGAAACGTAAACATGCTATAAAAGGAAAGTTCTAATCTTGTACGTACGATCTAAAGGGTACTATTCATGGTAAAAGCATGCGGGTTTTACAGGTATAAGTACGTCTTAAGATTCTAAGTTAAAACGTTTTATATGTACTAGACTTATGTCATGCTTAATATTTAGCGGGTGTTTTTCCTTTTATTCTTTTCAAATTTCTTTGTGAGGAATAAAGAAAAATAAAAGCGGCTTATAAAAAAAATGAGTGGCTAAAAAAAAAGAAAAAAAAAAGAAAAAGAAAAGAAAAAAATAATTATACAAGACTCCCAAGAGGGGCAGTGAAGTGTTAATTATAGTAACTATTAGATTCCAATATTACCTTGACGGGTTGCGGGGATTTAATAGTTGCTCCAATCTAATATTACCTTGATGGGTTGCGGGATTGAAGATCCAAAGTCTCAAAAAGATGGAGGATGTAAATTATTGCGTGAGTTTTATTTTTCTTTCCTTTGCGAGTGTGTAGCTACTTATTAATGCATGACATGAGGATTTTACATATAAGGTGAATGACTTATTACTCTTGAAACGGACTTATATTAATGTGAGCGGTTTTTCAAGTAATGGATGAGAGGATTACTTAGGATTAAAACCGTGCTTCCTTATTTTTGGATTTTACATTTCTTATATTTCACGCTTTAAATAATGACAAATTTGCCCAAAAGCAATTTGCTCAAATAATAACCGGTTCCACATTTAGTTGCCATGAATAAGTTGATGCACTTTTTACTTGTGAATACAATGATCCCATTTTTAAGCTTGGCATGGGGAAAGTTAAAATTGAGGGTGATAAGTATCCATGGTACCAAAGCCCTAATTTAAGTCACTGACTTCTTTATGAGTTTTTCCATCAAAGCCATTTCAAGAAAATCCAAAATATATAAATAGAATTGTTTTCTTTGCATTGCATTGTACAAAATCAAAATCATGCATCATATAGAGTAGTATAGTGTAATAGCATTCCATATTGGCCAAGGTGGGTTAATTATGAGGAAAATGTAAAATTGTGCTTTAAAATATAGCATTGCATGAGGTCATGGCAATGTTCAAGTGTAGGGGATTTGATATGAGCAAAATCTCATATCAATTAATCAACAAATTACCCTAAAACACATGGAAAAT
This sequence comes from Glebionis coronaria, assembly GCA_025667525.1. Taxonomy (NCBI): domain Eukaryota; kingdom Viridiplantae; phylum Streptophyta; class Magnoliopsida; order Asterales; family Asteraceae; genus Glebionis; species Glebionis coronaria. Next base: position 183,165,574 of record CM046876.1, read on the forward strand.
ACCTAACTTTTGTGCTATAAAGCAAAATTATGTGGTATGTCTTGTGTTTGTGCTTAAATAGGTAAAATGGATACATTTTCAAGCAAACAAGAAGAAAGCAAGCTTATTTGTGATGAAAAAGACAAAGAAGGATCAAAGATGATAAGACTTTGAAGATGAGGGACCTATCTTGACAACATTCCAAAGTTGAGGGACTTAAAGTGCAATTTGGTCAAAGTCAAGATTCAAGTCAAACCTGGTAAACTCTAAAGTCAACCAAGTCAAAGGGCCAAAATAAACAAGAATGCAAGTTGAAGGACAAAAATGACATTGGAATGAAGATTATGGCTTATTTTGATATTCTGCCAAAGTTAAGGGGTTGAAAGTGTCAAAACTACTCCAAATTTGGTCTAGATCCATGTTTACATGCTATGGGCCAATCAAAACACAAGAAACATTACACACGGATCACCAGCTCATATGCCACCTCACCGACACATTTATTGAGCCGTATCTGCTACAGCAAAGTCCACTATCCATTTTTTGACCAATAGAAACTCGCCATGCAATAATCTCATTTATCCATTATGGATAACAATCCGTGTGACATGATACCAACCAACCATATCATCCCACGTGTCATCTTCTTCTTCAAACGAACCCAGAACTTGGATTCATCTACAATGCATTTCAAGAAAAGTTGTCAACGTGAGAAGTGCTCGTTTTTGGATGACGAATTCAACCCATTCACTCAATTAGCCTGAAAGTCAACCAAAAAGAAAAGCCCAAATTCAAGCTTGCAACAGCTAGTATTAATCAAGAGTTTGAGGACACTTGACAACCTCTAATTGGTGTGAACACGTCACTGACACTCACCTCACTTCATTTCAACCTCTATAAATAGGGCTCTAGACTCTCATTTGTAAGAAGTAGAAAAGTGTGTAAAAACACACACACCTTATATTTTTCTCTCCATTCTTGTTATTCATTAAGTAGTAAACTTCTCTCAAGAGTTTGACACACTCTTGAGAGTTAGTTATAGATTCAGTTAGGAAGTTGTAACTGATTTACCTTCTTCAAATCAATAAAAATACAAAACATACATTTCCTCTTATCAATCTCATTGTAATTACTGAACTCCTTCTATCCTGTTGATGATTGTGATTCCATTTGATCTTAAATGATTAATGGAGTTTGTTTGAAAGCTTTGGAGTTCATAACATGTTTTCTAGCCAAGATCAATCCATTTTTCAGTCCTTAGAAGCAGATTTGTAGCTGTGGTTTGATTTTATTCATAAAAAGCTATTGGAGGTGATAGAATGGTTAATGGAGGTGTAATGGTGGAGTTCTTGTAGTCTTGAGTTGGTTCAGCACCAAACTCCTCCATCAAAGGAGGCCTAAGCTCACAAGTTTGCAAAATCCTGTTTTTAAATTCCACTAAATTGTTGAATGCATGCTCAATTCTAGTGTAAACCTTCTATGTTGCCCTGATCATGTGTTCTTGATTTGTTTTAGCATAATTGATTTGATTTGACTGCTAAGTTGGTAGTTTTGTAGCTTTTAGTTTGATATTACTTGATTCTATTTTGAATTTCATCAGTTAAGTGTTTGTGAGTGCACTTTGTGTTCAAACCTGTTTACAATCTTGATTTTGGTCTAGAAACTTTTAATTTTGCTTATTAAACATGTTTTGATCTCATTCCTAGTATACTTCACTCATTTGCTAAAAATTCCTTCATAAAAGTTAATATCCGATATTCATAACTAGTGTTTGGATCTGCACACTTTTTGGCATTCAAATGTGTTAAACCTGTTAAGAATTGTTCATTCTCATTAACTAGGTCCTTTGAAACAATTTTGGTTAGTTTTGAAGTCAAAGTTGAAGTCAAACAGGCAATTGGCTAGAAAAAGTTTTGGGTCAAGTCTTTGTTATTTGTTCATCAGAAACTAGCTAATTTCAATCTCTTGCCAATTGTTCATTTCTCAGTCAAAATTCTTGAAACCAGTTTCTATTAGTGTCTTAACATCCAAGGTTTAAGTCTTTGTAAGGAAATTCTACAGTTTTCCAAATTCAGCTAGAAAACAGCTTTTTAATAAGCTCTTAAGCTATTGCAAGTTTCTGTAATTTTGGAGTTGACTGTTTTCTTAGATAGCCAAATCCACTTCACAAAAGTGCTTATTTTCTTCCACATTCTTGTTTAGAAACATGTCCTGACTGAAATCTGAGTTTTTTTAGCTTTTTCAACTTTTGGTCAACAAAAGTCAAATAAGCTAGGTTTCAGCTTAATCTAATTTTCCTACTTATTCACTTGATCATTTTCCAAAAGAAAAGACATCCCACACTCTCATTAAACTGTTTAACAAGATTGAGCTTAAAAATTTTAATGTACATGTCTAGATTTTCAGTTAGCTTATTCATGGCTTATTGGATTGAGCTTATTTGAGTTTTACTGAGTTTTAAGCATTTTCCTTAGACAAGTCTAAGTGATTTTCAATTTTAAGTCTTTTGGAACTTGTTTGAGCTTATTTGGTTCAGTATTAAGCTCAAATGAGCTTATTTATTACTTGTGCCCTTTTTGTTTAGAAGTCTCTTTTAATTGCACATTGGTCCCTAAAGTTTGTTACAGTTTTCAATAGTTGCTAATATTGCACTTAATTAGGGTTTGCAAAGTTTTAATCCTTTAACTTTCACCCACTTGTCAAAATCAGTTAGTAGTTTGTTAGTTTGTTAAATTTAGTTAGGAAGTTGTTAGAATTTACACATTTAGTCCTTTAACTTTTCAGAATTTACATTTCAAGCCTAGTAGTTTCATTTACTTTACATTTTTGGCACATTACTTTCATGCTTTTACAATTTTTTCTTTTTGTGAATATTAATTGGTAATTGCTAAGTGTTTTACGGTTACGTAGCTTAGTATTTTTCACCAATTTTTACTTGTATGGTTAAATATACGTGGAATATCCAAAAAATCCTATCAACCAAAAACAATAATAAACTTGATATTGTTAGGACTTTCAATTGGTTAAGAATCGAGAGAAACAAACTTCAATATACTCAATTTCAAAGGGAACATCATTAAGTGAAATCCCGTAATCAACAAGCGCTTGCTTCATCCATAGATCTTATTAACAAGCTTTACCGGCACTCACATACTTGACTTCCGTGGTGGATATAGCAAGAGCGGTCTGTTTCTTGGAGAACCAAGAAGTTAAACAACAACCCATGAAGGTACAAACTCCACTAGTGCTTTTCCGGTCCACATAGTCTCTGGCATGATCCGAGTCCGCGTATGATGTTAGTTAAAATACACCTCTTTTAGGAAAAAGAGAGTATAAGCCGGCAAGAATTAATCGATACGGTTTAGGAAAACCGTAAAGACGAAAAGTGCGAGTTCGTTCTCGAAGGAGGTGTGTGTATTAGGTGCCAATATAATAAAATCAAGTTTGGATTAATGTCATTTTTTGGTTTGAAGAGAGAAAATTAAAAGACGAGTTACAATACGATTAAATTACGACGTAAAACGTAAAACGTAAACGTAATGACGTAAAACGCGACGAAATTAAAAACTTTGACTAAAAATTAATTAAAAGTCAAAATTAAGTCTAAAATAATATTATTAAGAATAAAAATTCAATAAAAAATTTTAAAACTTATTTTTAATTGAATATAATTTTAAATGCTAATTAAAGCCCTAAAATTAAATATAATTAAAAAAGTACAAAATTATATTTTATCAAACCAAAATCTTACTTATATAATTAATGACAAAAAAGTATTTTTCCTAAATTTTTAAAACTTTTTTTATATTTCTAAACCACTAGAAACTAATTTTAATGAAAATAATCATAAAAAATAATAAAACAATGAGAAAAATAAATTTTCTTTTTGAAAAATCCTAAATTACTTATCTAAAGCTGAGAAAAATGAAAAAGTTGGAAAAAAGTTAATGTAACCCTAATAAGACAAAAACATGAATATTTAAATCCTAATTTAAATTAAAATATTAATAAAAATAATTACATAAAGGGAAAAATAAAATAACATTTTCAATACTGTTAAATTAACTAACTTAACTAGAGAAAATTGAAAAAGTTAGAAAAAGCCAAATTTAAGCCACTAGAGACAAAAATAGAATAATTAAAAACTAATTAAAACTTAAATTAATGCTAAAAATAACAAATAAACAGAAAAATAAAATTAACTTATCTAAAAATACTAAAATAATTAACTGATCATGGGAAAATTGAAAATTCAATAAAAGACTAACTTTAAGTGTAAAACCCGTAATTAAATATTTAAAATATTAAATACACAGTTTTAATTATATAAAACTATATGCAATTATTCAGGAAAATAATTATTACGAATGTATTTACGTTAAGACACAAAATTAATACGTTTCAGAAAGACTTAAGCAAGTTAAAAAAAAGGAAAAAGAAAAAATATATAAAGTTTATAAAGGGGCAGATTGTAAAAAAAAGAAAGGGAAGTTTACATGGGCTTTAGCCCAGTTTTAGAAAAAAGATAATAAAACACGGGTTCATCCCTTTTGTTATATTCAGACGAGAAAAAAAGAGAGAAGTGTTTAGGGTTTGGGTGAGCCGTCGGAAATAGGAAGAAAACAAGGAGGTTTCGGGTTGTTTTCATCTTTGGTTTGTGTAAACTCGTCCTTCTTTAACAATCGTACAAGGTAATCAATCTTCTCCTTTTAAAACTTTCAATGAACACGAATGTATGTGATAATCATAAAGAAAAGAAACAGTAAGTTAAAGGGGCTGTCGATTTTGGGGCTGCACAAGAACCGAGACATCAAGTCTCGGTGGTGGTGTTGTTGTGGGTCGACCGAGGGGCAGAAAACCCCAAAAAGGGATGTTTGTTTAGGCTGTGTTAACGGGGGTGTGTTTGGTTTAATGAAACCGAGACCCTAAGATCTCGGTGGTCTCAGCCTTGCCCAGCCGTGACCCACACAGGGGCAGCTAGGGCCGTGTTTCGAACCAAAGGCTGTCAAAACCCACTCGGACTGTGAAAACAGTGGGACAATCATAAGAAACAATGGGAAGAATATAAAGGGAAGTGGGAACTTGTTAAATAGAAAATAGAAGGATTTTGGTTCTAAAATTAGCGACAGATTAGCGACGCTAATTTCTGTCACAGATTCATTAAATGACAGTTTTTAGATACTAAGCTTTTGGTCACACTTTTTAGTGACAGTTTTTCTGTCACTAATTTCATACAGGCAGATTTTACATGTTTGTTGTATTGTTTTAGTGCGACCAAGAAGGAGTATCTCGGTAGGCTCGGGACATAGATAAAAATAATAAAAACGAAGATTTTTATATTATACCTTTTTATTACTTATTTTTATAAATGTCTAAATTGTATTTTAAATGAATTAAATTAATATAATTTTATAAGATTTTAAAAGGGGTATAATTTATTTAATAGTTTTATTCATTTTGAGAAACGTTCTAATTTAGGGAACTTCTATTATTAGTGGGTTATTAAATATAGAAATATTATACGTGTTAAACCGTAATTAATAACAGAATAGGAATACGTTAATCTGAAATATTAGGACTTTCAGACTTATCAGTTATATATTAATGGTATTACAAGAATAAATAAATTAACTAAGTATAATTGAGATAAATAAAATAAACGAATATCAGTTGACTTATTCGCGTCCGTTATTCATGTAGCTCGCGTGAAATCAGAGTAGATTTTTTGTCAGTTGATCTCGGTCGGTTACTGGAAACGAGGTACGGATTTTCCGTCCTTTCAGTAAGGACTCCCAAACTATGCATGATTAGGATTTCTCTTCTGCAGCCAAATATTTTCCCCAGTACATGTTATAAATAATCTGAAATTATTTTAATAACTAAGATATTGCTTGAGCCTTATATACAAGCATGACCAGTCAGTAGTACTAGTTATGGAGGTACCGTAACTATGACATTTGAGGCACCGGTGTCATGAATCACCTGCGGGAGAGTGATATCCCGCAGCGTTCCACTCAGCTCAGCTTGGCCATTTTATCAGTATTATTAGTGGGGCGTATGGATGCATCCTTGGCTTATGAGTTTACGGTTATCAGGTGAATGTGGTGTGTGCTCTACATCCTTCACATTGGAGCTGATCCCTCCACCCAGCACAGTATTTAAAGGTCACCCCTCTACAGCATGACGAGGTCACGCCTCTAGTTATTCATGCACAGTTGTTACAGTACATGACCTATAAGCTCCGGGCAATTAAATTATAGTAAATGCATGTTTTCAGATTTAACAGTTAGTAAACCAGTTTTATTATTTATAAATCAGACATATCATATTTTACACAGTTTGCTCCAAATTGTCATAACAATTTTAGTTCAGTATTTGTTATCAGTTCAATTCCCGTATATTATCATCATGCTTCATATCCGTTCACTGAGCGTTATGCTCAGCCGTAGTTTCATTTCATGTTTCCAAACGGCAGGTACACAGGGACGATCTTAGGACTTCTAAGAGAGTACGTGCATTGGATGGGAGCTATCCAGACTCCTTTACTTTATGCACACATACATTACTTTGGTTGTTTGGACATTGTTTCGTCCTTTTCTTTCAGTACTTAATCTTTATATTTTGAGCTTATGTTTGGACTACCGATGTTTGATTTCGGTATTTCCGTTATGGTCAGTTAATGTTTAATACATTGCCTTGCATGCTTTGATGACACGCCATAAATACACGTAGCGGTTAACTTATCCAAGTGGGGTGTTACAATATGGTATCAGAGAGCAAGGTTCGACCTGTAGGCTCTAAAACTTGACCTGTGACTAGTGGGTAGTCACCAAGAACTTCCTATATTTTGGCGTTGTTATCTTTCATGTTCCATATACACTTTATCAGTCATATTGTCTTGATTTTGACTAAGTAAACGGTTGGTACAGGATTGGCCATACTAAGTCGCATGTGCTTTTCAGCGAATTTTTCGTTTTGGTGAACTGACCATAGGCGTTCACCCTTGCCCGTTTAGATTTTGTATAGATGAAATGACCATAGGCGTTCATCCTTACTCATGTCAGATTCATGTTTTCAGTAAATGTCATTTTGTGAATTCACCATAGGCGTTCACCAGTATTCATGTCATATTTTGTTGGCGATGCCTTCATGAACTACACCATGCATATTCAGATTTGTTCATCCAGGTTCTAATAGATTCATCAACTTATCCTCTTTTATTTCAGATGCCACCCAGACGCGAAAATGAGAATGATGCTAACGTAGCTGCTATTACTACTGCTGTTTAGGCGGCTATACAAGCCATGTTACCCCAAATTCGTGATGAGATCCGAGCTGAATACCAAAACGGACCTCAGTAGAATAACAACCCTCCCAATCCACCACCTGCCACTTTAGCCACCTGGCTAGATTTGTTTAACAAACAGAAACCCTGACCTTTTGAACAGACTGTAGCTCCAACAGACGTAGAAAACTAGATTTATCATGTAGAGAAATTTTTTGGGTCTATGGGTTGTGGTGATGCTTTCAAGGTTAGGCTTGTAGTTTACAAATTAGAGGGTCATGCTCTACATTTGTAGAGGTCTCAGAAATTATCAGATGGGGGATATGCATGGGTGCTTACATTGACCTGGACATAGTTCAAGACATTGTTTTATGACCAGTTTTTCCCGCATGCTGAGCAAGCTAAACTGAAGAGGGACTTTCATGTCATTCATCAGAATCATGGCGAGAAAAGTGTAGAGTTCATGCACCGATATCTCAGGATGGCTGGATTCTTAGGAGAGGCTGCGGGTACCGCGGAGGAGCAAGCGAAACAATTTTGCTGGGCTCTTCACTCTAGGACTGCAAATAGGCTGATGAGTGCCACGTTCACTAACGTGTCACAAGTAGCTAATGCAGCTCGTGATATTGAGATTCTATTCGAGAGGGATGAGCTCGAGAATGTAGAGCGTCCTGAGAAGAGGTATGTCTCATTCAGCAGACTTAAAACAACTTAACTCCGATTCTACTTATTAAATTTATATCATGCCTTATCCAATTATAATTTTACAGACACAAAGGAGGAGACCGATCCCAATCGGCTAATCCACAGCAGAACTACAGAAACCACGGTTAGTCTTATGACCGCAATCGATCAGATAAGAGAAGCGGTGGTGATAACTACCGCGGCAGCTCAAACTCATCTGGAAACTACAGGTGATTCTTTAAGTTCCAAAAACACTAAACTATCTTGTAGAACAAATTCTAACTATATATATGCCAACAGAGATGCTGGACAGGGGCGTGACCAAAACTACAGAGGTCAGCAGTCTGCCCGACCAGCAAATTCTGGTAATTTTAAATTTCAGCCAAACAGCCTTATTTCAGTTATGTTATCAGAATCGTGACACGTGTATATCTTCATAAATCAGGTTCTCAACAAACCAGAGCTACTTCTACCGGGTATTCTTATCCCACTTGCATCACATGTGGGAAGAAACATCCGGGACCTTGCCGTCGTGGTTCGGGTGGTTGTTACAAGTGTGGCCAGCTGGGCCATATGAAGAGGGATTGCAAGAGCGGGGATGCTGCCGGTACCTCAGGCCAGATTCCTCAGATCTTACCTCCACTACCAACACTACCACCAACCACTGGTCGGTCTACACTACTACCCATGAGCAAGCAAATAAGACCACAGGTACCATTACTGGCATTTTGTTTATACACGGACAGGCTGCCTGCATGCTGTTCGATACAGGCGCCACACACTCAGTTATATCTACTTCATATGCTGTTAGAATAAACATGACCCCTACGCCACTAGACAGTGTACTTAGTATATCTATACCTATGTGAGACTCTGCACTTATTACCCAAGTGTACAAGGATCTCCCTCTTGAGTTTGACGATAAAATCCGTCCCGTCAGTGCCCTTCCTCTAGATATGCGCGAGTTCGATATTATTCTAGGTATGGATTGGTTGGCAGTCCATCGTGCTACCATAGATTGTCATGCTCACCGGGTCATCTTTGGTGATGTCCAGACACCAGAGTATATTCACCGGGATTTCCTGCCTGGAAAACATGCTCAGATCATTTCAGCTTTACAAGCCCGTACTCTATTATACCATGGTTGTGAGGGTTTTCTAGCTACAGTTCATGACACTACTTCTGAGACACTTGCACTTCATGATCAACCAGTTGTGTCAGATTTTCCAGATGTCTTTCCAGAGGAACTCCCAGGCATACCTCCCATGCAAGAGGTAGAGTTTAGCATCGATCTTATTCAAGGTACAGAACCAGTATCTAAAGCTCCTTACCGTATGGCTCCTGTAGAGCTTAAGGAACTGAAAGATCAGCTTCAGGAACTTCTAGAAAGAGGCTTCATTCGTGCAAGTGTGTCACCTTGGGGCGCGCCATTTTTGTTTCTCAAAAAGAAGACGGTAGTATACGGCTGTGTATTGACTACCGCAAACTGAATAAGCTCACTATTCGTAACCGTTATCTACTACCTTGTATTGACGATTTATTTGATCAGCTTCAGGGTGCAAGTACTTCTCAAAAATCGATCTACGATCAGGTTACCACTAGTTGCGTGTAAAAGAGCAGGATATATCTAAAACTCCTTTTCGCACGAGGTACGGTCATTACGAATTTGTTGTTATGCCATTCGGTCTCACAAATGCGCCTTCAGTATTTATGGACTTGATGAACCGAGTCTTCCACAATTCTTAGAAAAGTTTGTGATTGTATTCATCGACGATATCCTTATATTCTCCAAATTAAAGAGGAACATGAGGATCATCTCTGTAGATTTTTGCAGATTCTCCGACGAGAGAAACTTTATGCTAAATTTTCTAAGTGTGAGTTTTAGCTGAATAAAGTGGCGTTTTTGGTCCATATTGTTTCTACAGAGGGGATCACCATGGATCCTGCAAAGGTGGAGGCTAGCACTAAGTGGCCGAGACCGACATCTGTTACAAAAATATGTAGTCTCCTTAGGTTAGGGGATATTACCGAAAGTTTTTAAAAAACTTCTCACGTTTGGCATTACCGCTGACCAAACTTATGCATAAAGGGGAAAAGTTCATATGGAATGAGGAGAGAGAAAAGAGTTTCGAGGAACTCAAGCATCGTTTAATTTCAGCGCCAATCCTTACTCTCCCATCTGGTACAGGTGGTTATCAGATTTACAGTGATGCTTTAGGAAAGGGTTTAGGCTACGTACTTATGCAGCATGGTAAAGTAATTGCCTATGCTTCGCGCCAGCTAAAGCCGTATAAGAAAATTTATCCTACGCATGGCCTAGAGCTCGCAGTAGAGCGATATGAGATTGAGCTCTTAGTACGCGGACAAAGGGGTTACTAGGCTAGCTTGAGGGTAGAACAGGATTTACTCTCTAGGTTTAAGCCGCACAAATGGATGATGGTGAAATCTGGGCGATTGTCTAGAACATCGACCAACAGAATGAATTTAGTATCGATGACGATGGTATAGTATGACAGGGTATCAAACTTTGCGTTCTAGAAGAACCTGCTCTCAGAGAAGCCTTAATGACAGAGGCTCATAGCTCTCTGTTCACTATCTATCCAGGTTCCACTAAGATGTACCACGGTCTTAAGCAGCATTTCTGGTGGAGCGGCATGAAACAGGATGTCGCCACCTTTGTTTCTAAATGTATAACCTGCCAGCAGGTTAAGATAGAACATCAGTGTACCAGCGGTCTTCTCCAGCCATTAGATATTCCAATATGGAAATGGCACAAGATCTCTATGGATTTTGTTACCGGATTACCACAGACTCAGCGGAGACATGATGCAATCTGGGTTATTGTCGATCGTTTGACCAAGTCAGCACATTTCATTCCTATCTGTAAAGATTTCTCAGTCAGTAAATTAGCAGATCTATTCACCAAGGAGATTATACGATTACACGGTACACCTTCTAAAATTATATCAGACAGAGATGTACGTTTCACTTCTCACTTCTAGGGAGGTTTGCATAAATCTTAGGGAACTAGGCTCAAGCTCAGCACAAGACGGACGGTCAGTTAAACGTACCATCCAGACTTTGGAGGACATGCTAAGCGCATGTGCATTGGAATGGACATGACACTGGGATGACTATATTTTCTTGGTCGAGTTTGCATACAACAATAGTTGGCATGCCAGTATCAAGCGTGCTCCCTTCGAGATGTTATACGACAAAAAATGTCGTGCCCCTATTTGTTAGGATCAGGTTGGGGAACGTTTGATTGAGGGACTGGAATTAATAGAATTGACCAATGAAAACGTCGCCATTGCAAGGGCAAAGCTGCAAGAAGCGCGTACTCGCCAGAAGAGTTACGCCGACAAACATCACAGAGATCTATCATATCAGACTGGGGATCATGTGTTCCTCAAAGTATCACCCGCACGCGGCGTCAGACGTTTTGGACTCAAAGGCAAGCTCAGCCCTCGCTACATCGGACCGTTCAAAATCCTTGAACGTGCCGGTGAAGTATCATATCAGTTGGCATTACCGCCTCAGCTTTCACGCGTTCATAACGTGTTCCATGTATCACTACTCAGAGGGTACAACTATCATGAGCTACACAAGGTGAATTATCCACTCGATCATATTCGGGAGGACCTATCTTATATTGAAGAACCCGAAGCAGTCTTAGATCGCTAGGATCGAGTTATGATAAGGAAGACCATTCCTTTCGTCAAGATCCTGTGGAGGAACCATACCGAGTGGGAGGCCACTTGGGAAACAGAGGAGTCTATACGGACTTCTTATCCTCACTTCTAGTTTTGATTCGGGTATGTCTTTCAGTTATACGTCTCTCAGCTTATATGTTTCAGCTTTCGTGTTCTTTCAGTTCATGTGTCGTTCAGTTAGACATACTCCTCAACTTAAATTACCCTAAATTTGAGGACGAATTTTTCTTTTAGAGAGGGAGAATTGTAAAACCCAGTACAGTCGTATCCTTAATTCGGGGACAAATTATTTTTTTAAAGAGGAAGAATTGTAAAACCCGTATTTAAATATTTAAAATATTGAATACGCAGTTTTAATTATATAAAACTATATGCAACTATTCAGGAAAATAATTATTACGAACGTATATACGTTAATACGCAAAATTAATACGTTTGAGAAAGACTAAAGCAAGTTAAAAAAAAAGGAAAAAGAAAAACTATATAAAGTTTATAAAGGGGCAGTTTGTAAAAAAAAGAAACAGAAGTTTAAATGGGTTTTAGGCCCGGTTTTAGAAAAAAAAAAATAAAACACGGGTTCACCCCTTTTGTTATATTCAGACGAGAAAAAAAAGGAGAGAAGTGTTTAGGGTTTGGGTGAGCCGCCGGCAATAGGAAGAAAACAAGGAGGTTTCGAGTTGTTTTCATCTTTGGTTTGTGTAAACTCGTCCTTCTTTAACAATCTTACAAGGTAATCAATCTTCTCCTTTTAAAACTTTCAATGAACACAAATGTACGTGATAATCAAAACGAAACGAAACAGTAAATTAAAGGGGCTGTCGGTTTCGGGGCTGCACACAAACCGAGACATCAAGTCTCGGTGGTGGTGTTGTTGTGGGTCGACCGAGGGGCAGAAAACCCCAAAAAGGGGTGTTTGTTTAGGCTGTGTTAACGGGGTTGTGTTTGGTTTAATGAAACCGAGACCCTAAGGTCTCGGTGAGCTCAGCCTTGCCCAGCCGTGACCCATATAGGGGCGGCTATGGCCGTGTTTCGAACCAAAGATGTCAAAACCCACTCGGACTGTGAAACTGTTAAAGGGGTGTTTGGGACTGTGAAAACAGTGGGAAAATCATAAGAAACAGTGGGAAGAATATAAAGGGCAGTGGAAACTTGTTAAACAGATAATAAAAAGATTTTGGTTCTGAAATTAGCAACAGATTAGCGACGCTAATTTCTGTCGTAGATTCATTAAATGACAGTTTTTAGATACTCAACTTTTGGTCACACTTTTTAGTGACAGTTTTATGTCACTAATTTCATATAGGAAGATTTTACATGTTTGTTGTATTGTTTTAGTGCGACCGAGAAGGGGTATCTCGGTAGGCTCAGGACATAGATAGAAACAATAAAAACGAAGATTTTTAAATTATACGTTTTTATTACTTATTTTTATAAATGCCTAAATTGTATTTTAAAAGAATTAAATTAAAATAATTTTATAAGATTTTAAAAGGGGTATATTTTATTTAATAATTTTATTCATTTTGGGAAACGTTCTAATTTAGGGAACTTCTATTATTAGCGGGTTATTAAATATAGAAATATTATACGTGTTATACCGTAATTAATAATAGAACAAGAATAAGTTAATCATAAATATTAGGACTTTCAGTCTTATCAGTTATATATAACGGTATTACAAGAATAAATAAATTGACTAAGTACAATTGAGATAAATAAAATAAACGAATATCAGTTGACTTATTCGCTTCCTTTATTCATCTAACTCGCGTGAAATCAGAGTATACTTTCTGTCAGCTGATCTCGGCCGGTTACTGAAGACGAGGTACGGATTTTCCGTCCTTTCAGTAAGGACTCCCCTTCTACGCATGATTAGGATTTCTCGTCTGTAGCCAAATGTTTTCCCCAGTACATGTTTTAAATAATCTGAAATTATTTTAATAACTAAGATATTGCCTGAGCCTTATATACAAGTATGAACAGTCAGTAGTACTAGTTACGGAGGTACCGTAACCATAACATTTGAGGCACAGGTTTCATGACACACGTACGAGAGATTGATATCTCGCAGAGTTCCACTCAGCTCCACTTGGACATTTTATCAGTATTATTAGTGGGGCGTATGGATGCATCCTAGGCTTATCAGTTTACAGTTATCAGGTGAATGTGGTGTGTGCTCAACATCCTTCACATTGGAGCTGATCCCTCCACCCAGCACAATATTTAGAGGTCACCCCTCTACAGCATGACGAGGTTACCCCTCCAGTTATTCATGCACAGTTGTTACAACACATGACCTATATACGCTCTGGGTAATTAAATTACAGTAAATGCATGTTTTCAGGTTTAACAGTTAGTAAACCAGTTTTATTGTTTATAAATCAGACATATCAGATTTTACACAGTTTGCTCCAAATTGTCATAACAGTTTAAGTTTAGTATTTCTTATTAGTTCAATTCCCGTATATTATCGTCATGCTTCATATTCGTTCATTGAGCGTTATGCTCAGTCGTAGTTTCCTTTCATGTTTCCAAATGGCAGGTACATAGGGACGATCTTAGGACTTCTAAGAGAGTATGTGCATTGGATGGGAGCTACCCAGACTCCTTTACTTTATGCACACATACATTACTTTGGTTGTTTGGACATTGTTTCGTCCTATTCTTTCAATGCTTAATCTTTATATTTTGAGCTTATGTTTGGACTACCAATGCTTGATTCCGGTATTTCCGTTATGGTCAGTTAATGTTTAATACACTGCCTTTCATGCTTTGATGACACGCCATAAATACACTTAACGGTCCACTTATCCAAGTTGGGTGTTACATTAAGGCACTAAAGACAAAAAATAGAAAAGTTGAAAGTGACTTGTGACTCAGCTTTGTCCTTTAGATAGATAGTGGGAACAATAAAACTAGCAGTGGGAACTTGGTTCCTACTGATGGAACTCAGAAAGAAAGAATGGACGATTTGGAGCTTGTTTGTTCATGTATTTTGGTAACAAGGGCACCCCCACACTCATGGAAGTGTGGGGAGTCAAAAGCAAGCAAAACAAACCAAGCACAAACATAAATAGAGCACGAATCAAAGCAAGTCAGTTACTGATGACTCTAAGGAGGGGGGTCTAGTAGTTTTTGCTGATGCAGTTGGCACCTAAGATGAATTTTAGGCTACAAACTCTTGCACTTAGGCTTACCACTCTTCAACAAAACCACATACACACCTAGACCTACCTCTAACCTAGTTGTTAAAAAAATTTCACAACCTAAAACCCCCTAATGAAGTGTTGGTCTCTTGTAATTAGTGCTATACTTAAGAATACTAAGTATAGTCCTAACCCATGGTTAAGTAATGCAATAAAATTAATACAAAGTAAAGTAAATAACACAAATGTGTTCAACGTTTAACTCTTAGCTTTATTAAAAAATTATACCCTATTGTATACGAAGCTACAATAGGGATTGCATAGACAATGTGTGGTTTGCTGAACTCCTCACTAACAAGCTAGTCCAATCCTAATAATCGCTAAGCTTGACGATTCTATCAGCAAGAGTTTAGAACTCAAGTGTTTGATCGTATTTGGAGGAGAGAAAACTTTTTTTGTGAATGACTAAAGCATTAAGTGCACAAACTTATTTTCTCTCCTTTTACAAGCATCCTATTTATAGAAGGAAAGTTAGATAGAAGACAAAGAATTTCCCATGTGCACTTCTTGTCTTATTGTTACTGTGCAGTATCTTCTCTTAGCCTATTATAAGTACTAAGACGTAAGTCCTTTTACACTTGTCAGTACCCTATCTATCCCAAAAGGGTAAGTCACGCTAATTGTGTGATGTACTCCATCTTATCACAATTCAACTTATCCCGCCTTTACTTCAGTCTTGGAGAATGCTTGTTTCTTCAGGGATATCGTATGGGGTTCAGTGAGTCTATTGCCACAACTCACTGAACCCATCACCTTCTTCTTCGTCATAGAACTCATTCATTGAGCTTCGCCTCTCTAAATGCTCGAGTCTTTCTTTTAGACTCAGTCTAGGAAGTCGAAGGCAACTCAGTGGGTGACTCTTCACTCAGTGACTTTGTTATGTTCAAGGTTAATATTTCACTTAGGCTGATTGTTATTCAAATCCATCAGTAAGGTAATTAGGCACTGAATTGACCTAACAATCTCCCCCTATTTGGATATAAAATTTGACTAAGTGAAATTGTTATAAGTGAGCAAAGAGGCTTCTTCTTACACAAACTATTCTACTGATGAAAAGACTTGTTTAAACAAAGTACTTCATTTTTATTCATCATTACATAAGACTGAATAGTCTGATACAAGAAACATAAACAAAACAAAAGATTACAATTATTCAGGAATCCATTGCTTCCCTCTTCACCCAAGATGACTTTAATCACCTTTTCTATATGAGGCCTCCTAGCAATTATCTCCCTGAGCTTCTCAGCAAATCTTTTATTCTCATCAGTCTGAACTTGTCCAGCCATCACTAGAAAGGTGAGAACACTCTCAGTGGTGCATTTCTCTATGTCACTTATTCTTTGAAAATCCTGGTCCCCGAATACATCAATGAAGAAGATACATCACTCAGGTTCTTCTATGACCATGTTGTTCACAAAGGGGACATTGTCAGGGAGAGTACGATTGTAGTCTAACCTAGGTATCTTAGTCTCAGCTTCAAGCTCAACTCTTTTCCTTTTTCTTCCCTGAATTTTGGTAGGATCCTGTTTAGTTAAAGGAAGGTCTTTAGTGATTCCTAATTGTTCCTTGATCTGATTCAACCTTTCATATCTCTTACTGAGAGAGTTGAGTATCTCAGGGACACATTTGTTCGTCTTGGTCTTGAGGATCCTTCCCATTTCGTCCCACTCACTGAGACCAAAATCACCAAATGAAAATTTCTTCATAACTTCAAAATTCCTTTCGTCATTGTTTCTGTAGATAAATACTGAGACTGGTATGGTATGAGGAATAATTTGAAGGTTAGTGATTGGTTCAGGCTTCCTTCTTTGAGTGACGACTTTGGTGTATTGGTCATATAGTTTCTTCAGTTGGGTAGTTCTTTGTTGTTGCTTCAAGACCATTTCATCCTGAATGACCTTGAGTTCTTTCTCTTGCTTTTTGATGAACTCCTCTCCCCCTTTCTTACTCAACAAGGCCTCAGGGTCACCACCCACTTCTTTCATAAACTCATTGGATAACCTTAAAATTTCTGCCCTTGTTGCTTCACAAGCCTTAGCCATCTCCATTCTATCTAAGTACTCTGGAATTTGATCAGGAGTCATCTTGTACATCTTTCTATTAATCTCATAAGGTACCAAGACAATGGCATTAGGATCAGGCCTTATTTCTCTTGTAGCTTTTACAAGTTTCTTTGGTCAAGGTGTTAGGGTTTTATCAACAATCCCTTAGCCCCTATCTAAATTAGATATTGAGGTCTCAGGGTTGGGAGGAATTGAGTTTAAGTGTTGGGGTTATGCTAGTTCTTCCTGCTCCCCCTCAGTGTGAGAAAGAGGTTCAGTCCAAGTAAGCATCATTGGTGGCACATTCTCCCCCTCAAAAGTTGAAGGATCAGCCTGACTAATCCCAACTTTTGCCCTCTGTGAAGGTCTTGAGGTGGTGGTAGAAGACCCCTTGAAAGCCTGAAACATCTTAGTCACCATCTCCCTCATGGACTGAGTGTCAGCTTTGATGGTTTTAACATCCAACTGAATGAGGGATTGAGTGTTTTTAATTGTGGTGATTCGTGTCATGAGTCGGAGAATATCAGCATCTTTCAGGGACTTGGAGATGTCAGAGAGGTTGGAGGCAGTAGCCATATAACCTTGTGCAGCCTTTCCCAATCTAAATTCTACATCAGCATCCATATGTACATCCTCATAGATGGCATCACATTTACCCTTCAATATATCCAAGTCAGACCTGAGAGAGTCCAAGCTGGTGAAAACCTTAGTGAGCCTGTCCTCCTTCAATAACTCTAGTAATTGACTAACTCATGAAGTGGACTCAGTATTACTAGTGATCAGTCTATCCAGTGTTGTTTTCAAGGACACATTCGCCTCAACAGTTGGAAGAGCATGGTTGAGGAAGTTGATGAGCTTCTTCTCTTGATTCTCATGACTATTGTTAACAGAACTGATGAACTCGATTTGGTTGTCCACCTGAATTCTCATCTTCTCCTCAGCCATGTCAAAACGGTCACCATACGTTTTGAACTCATCAAGGAGTTCATCAGTCTTGGAAGCCAGGTCTTCATGGACCTGAGTTACCTCAGCTTTTAGGGTGGTGGAAGAATGAGTGACGACACCTTTGAGTGTTTCATACAAAACCTTCTCAGTGACAGGCTTGATGTCATCAAAAGTATTATACACAACCACAGTCTGAGTCCCCAACGAAGAGGTGTCAAGTTTTGCCTCTTGGGAGGTCTTTTTTGGTACCTCAGGGGGAGGGCTCTTTTTGTTCGGATGCATCAGGGGAGGGCTTTCGTTGAGCCTTAGGGGGGGCGGTATGTTCTCGAACAGTGGTGGGGACTTTGGCTTCTGGTCTGATTGAGGAGAGGCCTGAGTGTCAGGTTCATCCCCAGCCTCAATCATGTCATCGTCGTCACTGAAACCTTGGAGTAGCTCGTCAGGCTCCTCTAGTAGATCTACAAAATCTCCCAAGTTCAGTGAACCCCGTTTTTTTTCCACCTCCCCTTCAAAAGAAGGTTTGCTTTGGTTGTCGTCACTCCCTGCCCTAAATCCTGAGGCTCGAGTTTTAGCCAACTGATACTCAGGGGCAGTTTGCGATTGATTAGTTATGGAAGTGAGATCCCTATCAGCGGGGTGTTTTACCCGTGGGTGTCCCTCTGAGTCTTTGGGATCAGTAGTGGTTCCCTCAGGCAAATACTTTTGTTTTAGTGTGCCTTCATCGGGAGTTGTGGAAGTGAGATTCCTATCAGCGGGGTGTTTTACCCGTGGGCGTCCCTCTGAGTCTATGGAATCGAAATTTGGGTCGTCAGGTAAAGACTTGTGAGCTAGTGTGCCTTCATTGGATTTGGTGAAGTGATAGGCCTATCAGCGAGGTGTGTTACCCGTAGGCGTCTCTCTGAGTCTTTGGCCTTAGTTTTGACCTCAGCTAAAGGTTGTGATTTACGAATGCCCTCATCGGTCTGAGTAGAAGTCAGTCCCATAGGAGAAGGTTGTATGTTTCCTTCTCCATCAAGAGGACCAGTAGGTTGGCCGGTCGACCCTGACTGTGATGTATCAGGGCCTCCTGAAAGCTCTTTCCCTTGGGGTAGACGAATCTTGGTCTAAACAAGGGTGGTCTTTTTAGCCTTGGCCTTTTTGGGTCGTGCCTTGGAAGCCTCAGGGCCCTGTGCCTTTGTTGGTTTGGTCTTAGGCACAGTCTGAGTCTTCTTGTTCCCCTTCTTTGGTTAGAAGGGAATGGAAGACACGAATGATTCACGACTGATCACCTCAGTCATGTGATCTGTCAATGCAATGGGGTTGACTTCAGATGGGTTCTTTGTAAATTTTGTGGAACTCAGGATGGGAGTAGAAAAAACATTGAAGTTTTCCTGAGTGTAAAGGGAAGCCAGTAACTGTTCTAAGGCGCATGATATGAATCTTGGGTAAGAAACATACTTTTGCCTAGACTCCTTCAGGAGACTGGTTACGAGATCAATATAAACGATCTCTCCTATGTCAATCTTTAGTCCATTAATAAGACTGTAGAGTAGCATCTGCTGAGTAGAATTAACTTACTCAGTAGATGAATAGTTCCAACCGATCACCTTAATTCACAAAAGTGACCAGGATCCTCCAATCCATGGGGAAAGCAGTTTTAATCAATGGGGTTTTAGTCACAAGTAACTTAGCGACCCTGATTTCTTTTAGGCCTTTTTTAACTGACTCCATGTCAGGATGTTAATAACTGGGGTTTACCAAGTATAAAAAGTTATCGTCCAATCTTTTCGAATTGATTACTAGTAGAAAGTGCGACCCAGTTGTTCTTGGTGGAAATTAAAAAGGGTTTGATTATCTATTTTAAGCTAAAAGTGAAAATGTCGTTGAGTAAATAAGTAAAAATGAAGGCATGAAAATATTTAAACTAAAATAAAAGACTTTAGAAATTGAAAAGTAAATGATTAAAACTTATAAAAATGTAAAATTTAAAGATTAAACTAAAACGAGACAAGTTAAAATAATTTTAAGTAAAAAGGCGGGAAAAATAAAATTTGAAATTAAAAACAAGAACTAAAAAAAATGTAAGTTGGAAAATGAAAACAAGTCCTTATCCTGAATCCGTAATATTGTCACTTATCCGGAATCTAAATTCGAGTCCTTATCCGGAATCCCCTTTCTGATGACTATCCAGAATCCTTAAGAATTGCTTATCCGGAATATCGTTATCCGGAATGTTGAATTAAAAGCTTATACGGAGTGATGATGAAGCACTCTATCCGGAATCCAGAAAATGAGCTATATCCGGAATCCTCTTAAGGTGACTATCGGAATATGGAAAACGTAGCTATCCGGAATACTAACTTCTACTACTTATCCGGAAAATGAACTTCTTAGGCTTATCCAAAGCTTGCAGGTTCTGAGGCTTATCCGGAATGTTTTCTTCTGTGGCTTTATCCGGAATGTTATCCGGAATACAAGAAATGCAGCTTATCCGGAATTGAGGGTTTGGGAGCTTTATCCAGAATCCTTTTAAACTCATTATCCGGAACGTCTGTTAAATCACTTTCCGGAATTATTGAAAGATACACTATTCGGAATGTTTTTCTACAAACTATCCGGCATATGGAACTTCTAAGGCTTATCCGGAATTGAAGATTTTGGACCCTTATCCGGAATATGAGGGTTATGCAGCTTATACGGAATGTGACCAACTGGAGCTCTATTCGGAATAAATGGAAGGATGCAATATTCGGAATAAAAGGGTTTAAGAAACCCGAATAACACAAAAACTTAAACAAATAAGCAAATCTAAAATAAGCACTTACCAAAACTTAAACCAAAAAGATTTTTAAGAAAAACTAATAAGCCACAATTTAAAAACTATTAAAACACTAAATAATCTAAATATTGAAAATCAAATATTTATCAAAATATTAAACTTATCAAAAACAACTTATTTAGAATAAGCCAAACACACCAAAATCAACAAAATCACATCCACTACCTGATTATCAAAGCAAAACCATAGATTATTAAGAAAGGTAGAATGAGAAATTATAAAAAACTTGATTATATTAAACATTAATATCCAAGATTACAAGATTAAAGTAAAGATTTAATAAGCTTGAAAGAAAAACTAGAGAGAAAATAAAAACACACTTAATAAAAACTAAAAATTAACTAACAACTAACACTAACACCCTCCTAATGACATATTAGGAGGGTATTTATAGGAGGTGGGGAGGTTAAGTGTTTATGCTTCCTTCTCGTCTCGACTCGATTTAATTTCTTTGTCTTTCTCGACGTCGTCTCGGGATTTGTCGATATAAGTTGAACTTGTCTTATAATTTTCTTATAAAATTAGACTTGAGTTCTTTGACTTCATTAAACTTCCGTCTTTAGACTTTTTCTTCGATAAATCTTCAGAATGGGCCTTGGACTTCCGTTCTTTATGCACTCTCGATCTTTTGACTTTGTCTTTTGTATTTTTCTTCGATAAAAGCCCAAGATAGCCCGTGTTTTCTTCCTTTTTCGTATTTTTATCCTGAAACACAATAAAAACACAAACCACGCATAATTCCGACTTTTACGACATAAAATACACGTTTTGGTCTTGTTATTATTAGAAATAAGTGGTAAAAGGATAAGTGTTTTCACACTTATTAAATCCCCTACACTTGACCATTGCAATGCCCTCATGCAATGCATTAATTTCGAAGCACGATTTACATTTCTCATCATAAATAACCCACCTTGGCCTTTATTAAATACTAAACACTAAGGAAACTAAAAGAACAAAACAAGTAAGAAATCAAAGACTTACATTGGGTTTTTGGTTGTCATGAATGTTTATCATCCTCAAGTTTCACGTTCCCCATACCAAGCTTAAAAACGAGATCATTGTTATTATAAGTTAGCAAACAAACACAAACTCATGTGGGCCAATTATTCACTTAACTCCCTTATTCCTAGGTGTATCTCTTATATTTTATTGTTGTCTTGAATGATCACGAGGATGCATTGTTTAACTTATTTCGATAGTTATTTAAGCTAAAAATAAAGTGGGACGATTTAATCAATAGTTAGCTAAAGCACAAAATATTTTAAAACTGCTTCTCGGGACCTCATAAAGTTCATATCTTGGCATAACTTGCTTCACGATTTGAGACCTTTCTCGGACTGTTATTTGGCAGCGACTGCATACTTCGAATCTTTGAGAGACGTTCTTGTAATTATGGTCTTCTCTTCATAATAGGAATTTCTTCACTTGAAGTTTTTGAGAGATTCTTCATATTTGGACCCTGACTTCTTCATTTTTCTCCAATCTTTATTTTGGACTTTGATATACAACGATCCGCCTCCTTTTAGGACTTGGATCTATTTATCCTCATACCTTGTTAGGGCCTTTTTGGATAGACTTTTCCATGATCTTTAGGGGAGTTTTTGCTTTTCTTCGTGTGTCTCGATCCTTCATATTGATTTTCGATAAATGATTCTTCACATCACTTTTGGATCTTTAGCAACAAAATGTAGCCCTCGTGTCTTGTTAAGACCTTTTTGGACTCGCCATCTTCGCATCCCACTTCAATAAGTTATGCCTTGGCTATGAACTCTAATTAATACCGAGCAACTTTTAAATGATCTTGTGCTAGAAGCTAAGTAACTTTTCAAATCGTACAACCTTATTTATTGCTAATAAATTTATTAACAAGTGATGGGAGAAAAATCTTATAATCAACTCATATAAATTCACGAAAGAATACCAAACTTATAATTGACTCTATCATCTCTCATTCTCCACAATTTAAAATCTCAAGAAATGAGACTCGGATGCTTAGCCAATTAAATCAAAGTTTTGGGTTTTCGAGTCATCTATAGGATCTTGCAAACTCTTAGACTTTTTCAAGTTTAGAATTCGCATTTTAAAGTTCTCTTGATAAACGACTCTCTAGGATCAATTATAGGAACTTGCGAAAAGTTCTTCTTCTTAACCCGTGAGAGTTAAGACTTTCGCGTTTTAAAGTTCCCTATATAAAAGCCTAGCAAAACTTGACTTAAACACGTTAAGGATACTAGCTAGAGTAAACTTAGATAAGTAAACTCGGGTTGAGTCAAAAGATTCACGACGGGCCTAATATATCAAAGACATCTAAACTTATTAAAACCATTTATTAAAATTTATTCTAGCAATGAAAGAAATAAAGATAATAAAAGGAAATACAACTAGGCCAAAATGGATCAAAAATTTTGAAAAATGTCGAAATCAATTTTTCGTTTAAAATGAGGACAAATACAAGGAAAAGCCGACTTAACTTCGATAGAAGTCCCCCCACACTTAACATAAACATTGTCCTCAATGTTTAAGCATGTGGGAGTAAACTCCCCTACACTTAGGACATTCGGCACGTTGTTTAAATCTTGCTAAGGAAGAGACAACTAAAGTGATTCCTATTTTAACATTGAAGAATATAAAATAGAGAATCAAAAGAGTTTAGGATAGAACCGGGAAGACGGGTACACGGAATCACGGGTCGTCAAAAGTCATCAAGAATGGATCTATTAAAACTCGAATCCCTGCACATGATAAGAAAGAAAACAACAAACACATACTAGGGTCTCCCCTAGACTTATTATAAAAATGGATAAAAAGGATAGATAATCGGGTTGCCTCCTGATAGGTGTGTAAACACCAATCCTTTTACCACTTAATTACAATAATAACCAGGCCCAAACGTGTATTTTATGTCGTAAATGTTGGAAGTATGCGTGGTTTGTGTTTTTGTTGTGATTTAGGACGAAAATGTGAAAAAGGGAGAAAACACGGGCTTTCACGGGCTTTTATCAAAGAAAAAGACAAAAGACGAAGTCAGGAAATCTAATTTAGATCCAAACATGGGATCTTAAATTTTATTTTGGATCCTTGTTTAATGTTTCATTAGCTCTCTATACATATAAAATTTCACCATTAAACATTCCAAATATAACCTTTTAAATCCATTTTATTAATATTTATGGGTTCCTATTCATCGGACCCCTTTTCCCTCTCAACCTTTTTTCTTAATCTGTTACCTCTCTTTGTTAATCCTTGTCCCTCCCAACCATGTACCATGTCTAATCCAACCCAAAACACTATGATTGATCCGGGTATTGTATTACCTCCTCCGGTAGCT
Source organism: Glebionis coronaria (assembly GCA_025667525.1). Taxonomy (NCBI): domain Eukaryota; kingdom Viridiplantae; phylum Streptophyta; class Magnoliopsida; order Asterales; family Asteraceae; genus Glebionis; species Glebionis coronaria. The sequence continues at coordinate 183,189,577 of CM046876.1, forward strand.
AATCCTACTATGAAGAAATCCAATACGAAGTCTCTCAAAACCAGGCAAACTACTAGAACGATGAATCCTGACCCGAGGGTCACCATGAAGTATGCTATGGCGGATTTATTATGTGAATCAGTTAACCAAATTAATGTGAAGGAAGGTATCTGCCAGAACAGCTCTGAAGTGAAGACGGAAGGGGTTGTTGCTGCTGAGGTGTTGAGTGATGTGTTAGGTGATAAGGCTAAGCAGGATGATGTTGTCAAAGGTGATAAAACTGGTAAGGATGATATGAATATAGATTCTAATAATTTTAATGCTATGTTTCCTGAACTTAGCACTAGTGTTTTGAAAACTAAGGTAGTTGATGATAGTATTTTAGTTAATGGTGTTGGTATTAATGTTGATGTTAGTAAGGATGCTAAGGTTGATAGTATGAAGAGTGTGCTATTGGAGATGAATGTTAAGAGTAATACTAGCTTACAAAATGATGGTAAGAGTAGTGCAAATAGTGATGGTAGTGCTAATGGTGTGAAGCCAATGGATATACAGGTTGAGGCAAAGAAAGAAGTAGATAGTAAGTTTAATAAATCAGTATCGTTTAGTAATGCTGTACAAGGGAATGGCGATAGCTATGATAACACTCTCATAAAGGTGCCTTGCGTAGACAGAGAGGGTAGGAAGGTTGTCAAAATGGACCCGGTTATTGCTGAAGGGAGCAAAAAATGGGATTTAACTGTGGTGGCGTATTTCGTGGGATTTAAGATGAGCTATAGAGAAATTGTGGGTCACCTTAGAAGGATGTGGAGACCCTATCAACTAACTGAAGTAATTGTCAACGAGGGTCTTTATTTTTTCAAATTTAAATCCGAGAATGGATTGCAAACTGTTATTGAGAATGGACCATGGTTGGTTGATCAAAAGCCGCTATTTGTTCATAAATGGGCTCCCGGAATATGTCTAGATAAGAATGAGCCGTCTAGGGTGCCGTTGTGGGTGAAAAATTTCAATATTCCGTTGGAAGCATGGAATAGAGATGGAATTAGTCGTATTACTAGTAGGGTGGGTACCCCTATTATTATGGATAAGGTCACCACTTCTATGTGTGAAAAAGGATTTGGGAGGGCTAGTTTTGAAAGAGTCCTTGTTGATGTTGATGTTGTGGATGGTTTAATTGATAAGGTGGAAATTTGGTATGAAGAATTGGATAGAAGTATGATGCTTAGGGTTGACTATGCTTGGAAACCTCCCTGTTGTAGTCATTGCAAAGTTTTTGGTCATGATACTAGGACTTGTAAGGTTCTGGCTAAAGTTAATGATGCTAGTGGTGGTGTAGGAAGTAATGGTAATCAGAAGGTTGCCAAAGAAGATAAGAGTGTTGAAGAGAAGAGTGATTGGAAGACTGTTGCTTCGATGAAAACCACGCCTAAGACCTCTGAGCCACCCCAACCAGTAACTGCTCAGGGTAATATGGGTTATGGTAATGCTGCTAGAGGTGGTTTTTCTGGTAATAGAGGTTATTATGCTATGAATAGAGGGGGAGGAAATGGTAGGGGTAGGGGTAATCAGTATGGTAGAGGTGGTATGAATATGGGAAGAGGTGGAATGAGTGGTGGACAAAGGAATTTGAATAGCAATGTTGCTGGTAGTAGTACTAGTCATAGCGTTCCGGTGCCTAATGTTAATAATGGGGTCAAAATTGATACTAAGAATATTTCAAAGAAGCCTAAAGTTGGGGTAGTAAAACAGATAGCTAAAAACATTGCATCGGCTAATAGTTTTGCTGCTTTAGCTGATATGAATGGTGAAGAAAGTATGGAAAATTTGAAGACAAATGTGGATCAGTTAAAGAGGAACATTGATGTTGCTTTTGAGAGTGGGTTGTTAGTTGATGATGATATCTTGAAGAATTATCCTATAGAAGTCTAAGGTTATTATAAGAATAGATGGGAGAGTTTAGACAGGACTGTGAAAATTCAGTTTGTGAATAATAAAATTAGTAAGCTTAATCATGATATTAATATTAGGAAGAATGCTGCTAATGAGAAGGTTAGTAAGATTGTGGGTAAGAATGGTCCGCCTAGGACTAGATCAGGTCAGTCCATTAAGCAAGCAAATGATATTTCCTTTAGTGAAGCAATGATGGATGAAAAAGAGGAAATTCACAAAATGAAGTGTAAAAAAGATTGTTATGAAGTTGACTTGTTCCTTTTGACTGGTTTAGTGCCTTCGTTTAGTGATGATAACAAATGGTCTGATGGAATGAGATCATATTATAAGACTAAAATTGCTGAGGGTAAGGCTAAGCATGTCTCGGATTTTGTTGATAAAGAGATTGAAGAAGTAAGCAATGATAAGTCGGCTCATGCAGATTTTATGGTTCAGAATGTCGTTTCTGGACTTATTGATGCTAAAATGGCTAATGTATCAGGGAATGGTGATGGTTCTTCATCCTCATCTCTCCAATGAGTATCAAAATTGCATCATGGAATATTAGGGGTATGAGTGATACCCCTAAACAGGATGAGGTTAAGCTCCTTATTTATGAAAATAATTTGAAGATGTGTGCTGTCATTGAAATACAACTTCATAAAAAGAAAGTTAAGCCTATATGTGATAAGGTGTTTGATAATGGGATTGGATTTCGAATTCTAGTGATAGTAAGAAAGGTTGTAGAATTGTGGTTGGATAGGATGCGGATTCTATTCTTGCTACTGTTTTGTCTATTTCTGATCAAGCCATTCACTTTGAAGTTAGTTTGATTCATGATAGGAGAAAGTTTTTTGTTTCGTTTATATATGGAGAGGTTAATCCGAAGGATAGAGTAAGCCTTTGGGATAACTTGAATGATCACATGGTCACTGTTAAACAGGAGCCATGGGTCATGCTTGGTGACTTCAACGTTATTCTTAAATCGAAGGAGCATTCTTTAGGATATTCGGATAAGTATCATGCCACTAAGGATTTTAGATAATGTGTTAAGCAACTTGATATGGATGATTTAGCTATGTCAGGATTTTTCTTCACATGGGTTCAAAAAAGATATGATCCGGGAAGTGGAATAATGAAGAAATTGGATAGAATTATGGGTAATTGTGGGTTTGCTGATTTATTTAAATCCTGCTATGCCTGTTTTCTACCGTATGTTACATCTGATCACTGTCCGGCTTTACTTGTAATGTCTGATGTGGTGATTAAAAGGAAGAGATCGTTTAGGTTTATGAACTATCTTACTTATAAAGATGAGGTTCATAATACTGTTAAAAATAATTGGAGCATTCCAGTGGAAGGATATGCTATGTATACTTTCGCTAAAAGACTTAAAGGGATGAAACATCACATGAGAATGCTAAATTGACAAAATGGGAATGTGTTTGAGAAGGGGAAAATGTTGAGGCAGGAGTTGAAGTTGGTCCAAAGTGAGTTGGATAAAGATCTACTTAATGTGGAGTTAAAAGAAATGGAAATAGTTTTCAATTCGGCTTATCGAGAGGCTGTCCTTGATGAAGAAAGAGTTCTTAGACAAAAGGCGAAGATTGAATGGCTTAGGGAGGGTGACCAGAATACGGCTTATTTTCATAACATACTTAAAGTCAGATTGAAAAGAAGTAGAATTATATGTATTAGAGATGAAGTGGCTAACGAGTATGAGAATGATGCTGTTGCGGAATAGTTTGTGAAGCACTTTCAGGATTTCCTTGGTTCATGTGATGAAGTTTTCCTGGTGAAGTTGCCTGAAAGTTTATTCAAATCCAAGATCAGTGATTATATTGCTTTACATTTGATTAGGGGTGTTTCTAATGAAGAAATTAAGATTGCTTTGTTTGACATTAAGGATGACAAAGCTCCTGGACCGGATGGTTTTACATCAAATTTCTTTAAAGCAGCTTGGAACGTTGTGGGAAATGATTTATGCGCGGCTGTTAAAGAGTTTTTTGTGTCTGGTAAGATGCTTGGGGAATTAAATACCACTCTGATTTCTCTAATTCCTAAATGTGCTATTCCTACTAATGTTAATGATTATAGACCCATTGCTTGCTGCAATGTGGTCTATAAATGCATAAGTAAAGTAATTACAAATAGGCTTAAGACGGTCCTCAATAGCCTTATTAACCCTAATCAGAGTGCGTTTATTGAGGGTAGGCAAATATGTGATAACATTATGCTTTCTCAGGAACTGATGTGTGGTTATAATGCGATTAAGAAGCCTGCTAGATGCAGTTTTAAAATAGATATCCAGAAAGCCTATGCCACGGTGTCATGGGACTTTTTGGAATTTTGCTTAATAGAATTTGGGTTACATAGAACTATGATAGGATGGATTATGGTATGTTTAAAATCAACATCTTTTTCTGTCTGTGTTAATGGTGAATCCTATGGGTTTTTCAAAGCCAAGAGAGGACTTAGGCAGGGGGATCCCATTTCACCTTACCTTTTTACTATGGTTATGGAGGTATTTACCCTTATGCTTAAACGACAAATTTTGAAGGAAAAGAAGTTTAAGTACCATTGGGGTTGTAGGAAATTAAGCGTTGTCAATCTTTGCTTTGCTTATGAACTGATGATGTTTTATCATGGTGATTTCACTTCAGCTTCTTTTCTTAGGAGAGCGTTAGATGAATTCTGTTTATCGTCGGGTCTTAGACCTAGCATGTTTAAGAGCACATGCTACTTTGGTAATGTGACTGATAATATTAAGGAGGAAATTAAACTTGTTATGCCATTCCAAGAAGGTTCTCTGCCTGTCAGATATTTAGGGATTCTACTTGATGCTAGACAGATTTCTAGGAGCAATTGTGGGGTTCTTTTAGATAAGGTCAAGAAGAGAGTTCATGATTGGAGAAATAAGAATCTTTCTTTTGCCGGAAGACTCCAACTTATTGTCTCAGTCCTTAGTTCTCTTACGGTTTATTGGGCTTCTATTTTTGTTATTCCTATTCGGGTGTGTAATAAGATTGATAAAGTAATGAAATGCTTTCTATGGGGTGCTGAGGGTAAGAAAGGGTATATGCATAGTGTGTCGTGGAAGGAGGTTTGTAAACAGAAATATGAGGGTGGTTTGGGTCTTAAGTCATTGCATGAATGGAATAAAGCTCTTATGATTAAACATATATGGAATATTGTGAATTACAAGGATTCCATATGGGTTAAATGGGTAAGAGTTAATTGGCTTAAAGGTGAGAAATTCTGGGCAGTTAGGTGTATACAACACATTTCGTGGTGTTGGAAACAACTTCTGTTATTAAGGGACGTGACTAGAAGATTTAGACATATGAAAATAGGCAATGGCAAGTTGTGCTATTTTTGGTATGACAAATGGTATAATGGGCAGTTATTATGTGATCTTGTAGACCAAAATTCTCTTATGCAGGATTCTGTTGCTAGACAAACTAGAGTTGTTGATATTATTAGCAATGGATGCTGGAAATGGCCAAGGGAGTGGTGTTATAAGTATAGAAATGTGATTAATTGCTCTGTGCCTATTATTGACCAATCTATTGAGGACAAAGTAGTTTGGGTTGATAATAGGGGCCAGCAAAGAAGTTTTACTATCAATGAAGCGTGGAAGGGCATTAAGGTTGAGTCGCCTAAAGTTATTTGGTATGATCATGTTTGGTTTTCACAGTGTGTCCCGAGACATGCTTTTATTCTTTGGCTGGCTGTTAAGGGAAGATTAAAGACACATGATAGGATGTCCAGGTGGCTCAACATTGCTGATATGCGCTGCCCTTTTTGCAATAACTTTAAGGACTCACATCTTCACTTATTTTTTGATTGTGAGTTTCCTAGAAGGCTTTGGGAACGGTTAAAGATGATGGCAAAGCTCGAAGGTATCTCCAACTCTTGGCCTCAAATTATTTCTTTCATGATTAATATGCCGGCTAGGAATACCATATGGAGTGTGATTCAAAGACTTATGTGGAGTGCTGTTGTTTATTTTATATGGCAAGAACAAAATATTAGGATTTTTGAGAAAACATTTAGAGCTGAAGAGGAGGTCTTTAGGATCATTGTTAACTCTATTAAGTATAGGGTTGATAGTTGTAAAATTACCCCTTTAGGAAAAGGAAGGTAAAATAGGGCAAGCGTTAAGTTGCACGTTTTAGGAAAAACGCGAAACCGAACAAATGCGGGTTCGTTCTCGAGGAGGTGTGTGGATTAATGTGCCAATAAGTATAATCAAAGGTTTAGGGTAGTGTCGTTTTTGGATGACAAAAGAAAGAAAAACTAAGACGAGCTACGTAATACAATTAAACTACGACGAAAAACGTAAAACGCGAACGTAAGTATGTAAAACGTGAAAAATTAAAAATTTTAAGCTAAAAATAAATTAAAAATGAAAAAGTAGTTCAAAATAATATAAATAAGGATAAAAATCCAATAAATATATTTTTAAACCTTTTATTAATTAAATATTCAATTTTTAATGCTAATTAAAGCCCAAAAATTAAATATAATTAAGAAAAAGCCCAAAATATTATTTTATTGGACAAATAACTCACTTATATTATTTATAAACTAAAAAGTATTTTTCCTAAATTTTAAACACTATTTTTCTATTTTTAAATCACTAAAAACTATTTTAAAACTAAAATAATTATAAAAAATAAATAAATAATTCCAAAAATAATTGAACAATTTTAAAAATCCTAATTTACTCTAATGAATAGTAGAAAAATGAAAAAGTTTGAAAAATCAAATATTTTTCACTAAAAGACAAAACAGTATACAATTTAAACCCTAATTAACTTAAATTAATTCTAAAAATTAAATAAAAGGTGAACAGTAAAAACTTTTTTAATCAAAAGTCTTAAAATGTTTTTCCTAATCTAAGAAAAATGTTTAAACTGAAAAACAAGTATTTTTGGCACTAAATGCCAAAATCAGAAATAATAAAAGTTAATTAAAAAGGCTAATTAATCTAAAAAATATAAAATGAACAGTAAATAAAAATCTAATTAAACAGAAAAATCATAAATAAAATAAGAAAAATAACAAAACTGGTTTCAAAGTCTAATTCCCATTTTAGGTCACTAAAGACAAAAAATTAAGAAATCTGACAATGACATGTGACCCCCTTTTGTCCTCTTGCTTAGCAGGGGAAACCTTTACACTAGCAGTGGGAAGTGAGTTCCCACTGCTTTCACAAAAAACGGGTCTGGGCACTTTGGTGCCTAGATCTTGTTGGTTTCTTGGTTTTGTGGGCAAACAAAGGCACCCCCACAACCAGTTGGGTTGTGGGGAGTCAACAAAATTGTAAATACAAGATGCCACTTAGCAAAATTAAGCAGAAAAGGCCCAAACTCAGTCACTGATATAGGACTGGGGTCTGTTGGCTTGTTTGCTTGTTTGCTGATGTGTTTGGCAATTGGGTGAGTTTTGGTTGGCCAAAACTCACTCAATCCACTCACAAACTCCCTCAAAGCAAATGCAAATCCTAACCTATCCTAAATCCTATCAAGCACTAACATTTGAAGGCCAAAATTCTACAAAAACAAGCAGTTATGGCTTAACTGATTTTAGGCAATGATTTTACCAAAACTCGTATTCAAAACCCACCAAATGGAACCCAACACAACACACTAAGCAGAATAAACATGAAATTACTAAAATGAAAGAATCTAAGCAGATTTAAAACCAAGTGCACCTTACAAACTGATTTTAAAACTTAAATCCCAACACCCCTTTAAAACTGAAAAATGAAATTTTAACAAAGGACTCTACTCAAACTTGCATCAAACCTATCCAAATCAATCCTAACCTGTTTCAAATCATCTAGCATACACTATCTAACACTTGTCCCTATCATCCACAAACATAATCCTAAAAATCACTCTAGCCAAAAACCTTTTTCAAGCAAGTATAGAAGAGCAAGTTTTATACCTTGTGACCCTACATCCAGGGATCACCAAGGCAGCTTTGCCTTTTCCATCAAGCCCGGGCTTGAGCTGATCAAGTTCAGGGAGTGGTTGTTGGTATGAGTAGAGAGATTGATGGATTTCAAAAGAAAACAGCCACCACCTTCAATATGTAAGATTGTTCCTGCCAAGATATCAAACAAAGAAAAGAGAGTGACCTGGGTAAACAAGCTTATAGGAGTATAAGTCTAGCTTATTGATTAAGCTAGCTTATCTCTTTAAGCTGATAAAAAAATAGCTTTTTCAAACAAATTTTCTTGAAACTTATTTTTGATAAAAGTGAAACCTTTTTCATCCAAAAATACTTTCAAAATGATACTGAAATAAAATGGGAACTCAGATTATGCAACTTAAACTCTTTTCATTTTCATTACTTAAAATTTAAAGATTACAAAATCTGGAACAAAAACAAATGGGTACAAGCACCCATATTTATACTAACTAGAAGAAAATTCTAGAATCACTAACTACGTGAAACCCTAATACATAAAAAATCCAAAAATGCCCCTTGAGATTCTTGGTCAAAAATGCCCATGTGATCTTTTCTTGGAACTTTGTTGATGCAAGCTGTTTAAAGACCAATCTGATGCGTCCATTATATCTTTGGAAACACGAAATTGATGTGGAACGTTGATTGTCTGTGATCACTTTGTCTGCAAGCGTTTTTGGTGCAGGGCACCATGTGGGAGGGGGCCACAGTTGAGGGTGATGGGTTTTGGGAGTTGGGATAGGATTAGGTTAGGGTGAATTAATGATCTGGAAAATTGTGGGATAAACCCCTTTGGTTTAAGGGTTTATAAGATTAGGGTTTATGTCGGCGAATTAGGGGTGGATTAGGGGTGATAGTGGTAACAGTAAGTGTTTAGGAGGGAAATGGGTTTAATTATATTAATTTAAATTTAATATAACAGGTTTAGGGATAGTGGGGTGTGACGTGGGTGAGGTGGTGATGTGTAGGATTGTGATAGGCTGGTGGTGATGATGTGGTGGAGTGATTGGTGGAGGTTGGTTTGGCTGTTTGACAAGTATGGCCCCCATGATTCCAAATTGTGTCCACTTTGTAAATAAACTTCATCAACGCCCCATTTTGCCTATAACAACTTTTACCAACTTGCTGAAAATGGCCCATCATAGTTTCAAACTTCAAATAAGGACCAAAAGTGCAATAAATGCAATCTTCAAGGGCTTTTCTTTTATACTCTTGAAAATTTAGGGACCCCAATGTAATTTATGAGTTTTACAAGGGTATAAATTGCCAAGTCTTCCAAAGTTGAGGGGCCATTCTTGCCAATCTTCAAAACTTCAGGGTCATTTATGGAATTCCATTCTTGGGCCCGGTTCTTTGTGCGACTTCGTTTCCCGTGTTCGTTATTGCTTCATTCTTGTGATTATTTGCTGATTTCACGATATCCGTACCTAGAATACACAAGACACAAATACAAGCATATATACAGGTATTTTGATGATATTTTAAGCGTTTTAAGCCCGATTTGGACGATGAGACTATGTATAAAAGCAGTCTCATCACTCCCCCATACTAAACCATTGCCGTGTCCCCACGCAATGCTAGAATTAAGTATCATAGCACTTCCAAAATTCATTTTATGATGACATTTATTGAAAACTTAAACTTAAAATAAACTACTACACGCGTTTTAGACATAATGTATTGTTTTCATCACGATATAATGACTTTTGGGATCATAGAACAAGAACACGTGAATGCTTCGTTAGAAATAATTTCGTCGTCCTCGATTTTCACCCAATTCCATGCTAAGCGTGTAACGAGATCATTGTTATTATTAGTTAGAAACACGATCACATCTCATGAGTGTTAATTACACACCTAAACTCCCTTATTCCTACTTGGTATCTCTTATATTTTATTTTTGTCTTAATGATCACGAGGATACATCATTGACTTATGCGTGAATAGAGATTAAGTCTAAAAATAGAGTCTTAACGGTGTAACCAAAATCATTAAATCAATAATTCATCCTAATAGACAATGATGTCAAAAAATTAAGTCAACAAGAAGGATCGATAAACACGGTTTTATAACGGTTTTGAACATGAGACTTATTACCAAGACTTTTATATGCCCCCTAACGGAAGGGCCTTATTATCTTTGGTTTACCTCCATCTTTTATTCAACTTCGCCATGAAGCTTTTATTATGACTTCGGTCTTGCCTTGCCTTTTATTATCCGCCTCATCGGTGGTTTTATTAGCCAAAGACGTATATCCTCACGCTAAAGCGAATTTTGGATCTTAAAAGCTTCGAAGATTAAGGCTTGATTCACTTTCAATTTGGGCATAGATTTTTCGGCCTTGTGAGCTTCAAATTTTTGCTTAATTTAGGTGAGCACTTGAAATCTTATTATTAGGTGAAGCTTTCGATTATTCGGGTGCCAATACTTCAAAACCGTGACGCTGGCGATACCTTAATGTTTTCCTAATTTAATTACATGGAAGCTATCAAAACAAATTAGAAACCAACAATAGTGACTAAACCGCCAAATCAATATTTATTAACAATTATTATGCAAAAGCGTTGGGAGAATAAGCTAATAATTACTACACATAAGATCGTGACGATTACGAGACTTATAAATAACTCTATCATTTCTCGTCCTCATTTAAGAGACTTAGCCTAAAAAGTTAAGGAATCGAGCTAAGTGCTCAACACGCACGGTCGAGTCAAAAATTACTCTTATTCTCACCATCGGAAAACCTACATTCGTGTCTTAAACACTTATGAAAAATACGAAAATTTTTAAAATTTTTGCCATTTTAGCCTTATTTTCAACAAAACGATAGCGAAAAGATGAATATTGGATTGCGTGTTAACGTAAGCAAGGTGAAGTATCTACTCACCCCCCCATACTAAAATTAAACATTGTCCTCAATGTTTCGAGTCTAGGGGTGTAAACACCCCCATACTAGAGACGAAGTCGAATGCTTAATCTCGAGCATAATAACCTAAAAGCCGTTTATGAATTATTAATAAGATAATCGTTAGAACATAAAAGGATATCATCGGATATCGGAATCTCCAAAGGCAACGATCGAAGCTCGAGTGATCCGTAAAACGAACACGAGAGGCTTCAATGATGTCGATGTACCTAATGAATCACAATCACGAACAACCACGGAATAAAGGTTGGAAGGGCACAAATCCCTCACATTAGGATTAACTAAAAAGCAATAATATGTACATGGATAAGCATGGGTCTCCCCCACGAGGCACCTTGTTTTTGATAACCGAGTCAAAAGCTCGACTCGAATCCCCATAAATGTGATCATTTAGGGATAATCATGGTTCGGTCATTTTTGGCGGGACTTACATGTAATCAAGGCCCAAAAGCAACCGTGTATAAAGGTAAAACCTCTATACCGGGATCAAAGATCGTGTCTTCGTTTTCGGATGATAAACGGAACAACACGACTTCAAGTAACAACGTCCCAAAGGGACACAAGAAAATAGCATAAGAAGAGAAGGGTGGGACAATGGTTGGGCATAAAAATCGAGTCACTCGAGGTAAACTCATACCGTAAGTGTAGAAGGATCTTCTAGTGACTACTTCGGTAAAAGACCGAGATTTTATCTTAAACGTGATACCGGGGTCAAAAATCTCGTCCTCGGTGGAGAAGTGTGAGGAAACAAATGGGGCTTCCCCCACACTAGGTCCACACAAAACGTCGTCAAAAGAAGTAGACGCGTTTGTAGCAAGCTCAATTAAGCGAGGTGATGACGGAGTTAACATTGGAAAATCTTTAAAATTGATTTTAAAATCATTCCCTTTTTCATTTTTTAACTCTTTGTTACGAAAACCCGAGTTGATTAAATTGAAAATATTTGGTGTTTCTAAAATAATTCTAGGCACACTTAAAATTTCCACATTTATCTTGAAGGCGGGAGGAGGATTTGAATTTTTAAAACGTGAATCAATTAACAAAACATCCCCCTCCGGGCTAACGCAACGGTCCTCATCAAACTCAAAAATCGAAAGCGGGTTATCAAGAATACGTTTGATCTCGCAAAAATCTCCATCGGGATAAAAAACATCTTCTCTTCCTCGTGGAAGAGGTCGAGCAATAAAGTCGTCGATAATCGAGTCGCTAGCTTCAACCGTCGTGAAACTAGGAAAAGAAGGCTCTTTGATTGAAGATTTTGCCTTGACGGTTTCAACTTTGTCCTTCGAAGGGATCGAACGTGGGTTTTCAAACATTTTAGCAAAATTATCAACACGTCCCTTCGGAATTAATTTTCGTTCATCTTGTAAAAACGAGGGTTCAATGCTTTCCTTAAAAACCTTTTCACATTTTCCTTCTTTAAAATCACTTAATGGAATTTCTTTGTCAAGTGTATATTGATTTAGAAAATCCTCAATAATTTCATCCTCATTAGAAAAATTAGGTTCACAAGGTATTAGATTTAAAACTCCCAATTATCCTACGAGTTTTTCCTTTGGTTTATTTTCACAAACATTTTTCAAAACTTCGTTGGATGACTTTTTCGTTTCCTCTACGGTTTTGCAAGACGATGAAGGTTGCACGATTCTAAAATTCGAGAGATATGGATCAATGTGAGACGTACGAGTCTTAGGAGTCGATAAAGCTTTAACCTCTCCCTCGGAATTAGGATTGGTGTTATTAGATAAAGAATTAAATTTTTCCACTAAGCCCTCGAACATTAAAAGAATTTTATCTCTCTCTCTATCATAATTTTCTCTTTCAATAGCATGATTTTCCTTAATGCTATCCACATATCCTTTCCACATCTCTTCATTTTGATCATACAAACGTTGTTGCTCTTCAATATGGGTGTCATAATCGTTTTCCATTTTTTTGAAAGTTTCCCTTTGGGTTGCCATTCGTTTATTACAAGTTTCCTTAAGGCTAGATAATTGTTCTTCCACCATCGTTAATTTCTCATTATTTCGTCTCACAAAGTCATTAAAGGCATTATGAAAAGACTCATTATTGCAATTAAAAGACGGATCATACGACGAATAAAACGAAGACGATGGGTGACCTTGGTCGTAAGATTGAAAATTGGGACCCTGATCACGTGGAGCGGAGTTATAAAGATAACCCCCTCGACCTCAATAACCTCACAATAAAAACAATTGGCACCATCGGGCGGGCCTCCACAATTTGGACACGAATAATAACCACCATGATTTGACATGATGCAACGAGAACGGTGTTACGAGAATTAAACGTTATAGAGGGTGAAAGAAGAGAATTATGAAATTAGAGGGAATGTAGAAAATTATTTTTGTGCTTTTGATTGTTTTTAATTTTTTTTTGGTATTTTGAATGTATTACGTAGACAAAAATCTACAAATCTCTCCTCGAATCGATTTTCTCGATTAAAAGAGCCTCAAGGAATGAAAACGATCACGTGGAGTGAACGCCTTCGATGACTTTAGAACGATGGTGGAACACCAAATCGTTCAAGAGGGTTTAATCTTGAAAACAAGCAAATATATATACGTAGATAATACTTTGGTTGGCAAACCCTCGATTAGCCCTTTTTCTCAAAACACGCACAAGCAAGCGGGGGAAACGAGGCGGCGCTAAGCACTTAAGAGCCTTTTTCCCTTAGGTCGTGAAATACAACCGCCTTATACCCACCTTATAGTTTGTGTTAATTGAAATCAAGCCTCACGAAAGTATTTATCTATTTTGCCTTTTACTTTTGCTTTGGATTCGAATACAATGATCGAGTGATGAAATCCCGAATCAAGGTTGTGATTTCTCACGTATTTAGAGTACTTGTATTTTTATTGTTCTATGTAAATACAATATATTAATAACATTCACAATAAAAATGAAAACCAATATATCTACAATATAGTAAAAATTGTTTTGTGTTTAATTTAGGAAAACTAAACACAATTTATTTGGATACTATAATATAATAAGGAAAAATAACAAAAATGAGTATGTACGATATTCACGCTTTTCAAAATGTGAAAAGCAAAAACGCACCACTCACAAAAACACGATACTAATAATGGCACACTAAAAACACCTCCCCGGCAGCGGCGCCATTTTGATAGTCGTAGAAATACGTGTTTAGGAAAACAACGTATAATGGGCAAGTATTAAACTCGACGATTTAGGAAAACCGACAAGTCGAATAAATGCGGGTTCGTTCTCGAGGAGGTGTGTGGATTAATGTGCCAATAAGTATAATCAAAGGTTTAGGGTAGTGTCGTTTTTGGATGAGAAAAGAAAGAAAAACTAAGACGAGCTACGTAATACAATTAAACTACGACGAAAAACGTAAAACGCGAACGTAAGTACGTAAAACGTGAAAAATTAAAAATTTTAAGCTAAAAATAAATTAAAAATGAAAAAGTAGTTCAAAATAATATAAATAAGGATAAAAATCCAATAAATATATTTTTAAACCTTTTATTAATTAAATATTCAATTTTTAATGCTAATTAAAGCCCAAAAATTAAATATAATTAAGAAAAAGCCCAAAATATTATTTTATTGGACAAATAACTCACTTATATTATTTATAAACTAAAAAGTATTTTTCCTAAATTTTAAACACTATTTTTCTATTTTTAAATCACTAAAAACTATTTTAAAACTAAAATAATTATAAAAAATAAATAAATAATTCCAAAAATAATTGAACAATTTTAAAAATCCTAATTTACTCTAATGAATAGTAGAAAAATGAAAAAGTTTGAAAAATCAAATATTTTTCACTAAAAGACAAAACAGTATACAATTTAAACCCTAATTAACTTAAATTAATTCTAAAAATTAAATAAAAGGTGAACAGTAAAAACTTTTTTAATCAAAAGTCTTAAAATGTTTTTCCTAATCTAAGAAAAATGTTTAAACAGAAAAACAAGTATTTTTGGCACTAAATGCCAAAATCAGAAATAATAAAAGTTAATTAAAAAGGCTAATTAATCTAAAAAATATAAAATGAACAGTAAATAAAAATCTAATTAAACAGAAAAATCATAAATAAAATAAGAAAAATAACAAAACTGGTTTCAAAGTCTAATTCCCATTTTAGGTCACTAAAGACAAAAAATTAAGAAATCTGACAATGACATGTGACCCCCTTTTGTCCTCTTGCTTAGCAGGGGAAACCTTTACACTAGCAGTGGGAAGTGAGTTCCCCGGCAGCGGCGCCAAAAAATGATGTAGTAGTTTTTACACACCTTTAGGAAAAGGAGGTAAAATAGTGGTAAGCGTTAACGAGTGATTTAGGAAAACCACAAGTTATGATCCTTAATGAGTGGGTATCGTTCTATCGAGGAGGCACGTGTGTTGTGTAATGAATGATTGATTAATGTTTTTGATTATTAACAAGAAAGGAGAAGAGAAAATGACGAAGACGAAAAAATAGAAAAATAGACAAAAAACACTACTAGAAAGTTAAGACGTAGAAACGTAAAAACGACAAAAATTAAAATTTTAACCTAAAAATTCCTAAAAATTACTAAAAATCCACAATAAAATTCTAAGAGTTTACAAAAAATCAAAACTTGCCAAAACCTTTTAATTAATTTAATAATGACTTTTTAATGCTAATTAAAGCCCTAAAAATCACTTTTAAATATTAAAAAGCCCTAAACAAGATTTAATAGTTTGTAAACCTAAAAATTGACCTAATTAAGCTAAGAACTATTTTTAAAAATTTTAAAACCAAATTAAACTATTTTTAAACTCCTAAAAACTATTAAATTCTATTAAATCTTAAATTAATTCTAAAAATTAATTGAAAAGCCTAAAAATTAATTGGAAAGTGAAAAAGTTCTTATTTTAATGTTTATAACCTAGGAAAAATGAAAAAAAGTTAAAAATAAAACTTTGAATTTTTATGAATAAAATAATATTAAGATATTCCAAAAAATAAAAAGTTCCTAAATAAATTCTAAAAAATTCCCAAAAATCCTAAATATTCTAACTAAGAAGAAAATGCAAATTAAAGCTCCTAAAACCTTTTTTATAATTTTATATTAATTTCCAAAGTTTATAAAAAACCTTAAAATAAGATAAAATTAAAAATTAAAGTTTTTGAAAACTTTTTTGAATGTAAACCTCAAAAATATAAATTAAAACCTAAAAACTATTTTTTTGGATTTTTTAATTACTGTTTACTATTTTTAAATGACTTTCTAAATTTTAATCTAAAAATAATCCTAATAATTAATTAAATAAAGGGAAAAATAATGTTTTTAAACAGAAAAATCCTAAAGCCTATTACTATCCTAGGAAAAATGACCCTGGCCAAATAAGCTTGCTAAATAAGCTGAAATGTCCTAAATAAGCTACGACTTATTTAAGATAAGCCAAAACAAAGACACTTTAAATAACTAATGAAATGAAGAGTAAACATAAAAACTCATCTAGATCACTGGTTAACACGTTTACTCCCCCAGCGAGGGGTCACGAGTTCGAGTCCAGTAACTTTGTAGCTCACAAAAACACAAACACTTGAATCCAGTAACTTTGTAGCTCACAAAAACACAAACACAACCTAATTTAATCAAGATTAAAGGAAGTTGAAAGCCAAAAATGCCCAGGTCTGCTTGTTCTTACTGATGAACAAGTGAAATTTTTCACTTGAGCAATGAACAACCAAGAGGAGCTTGGCTGTGAGAATTTGTGGGTGTTTGTTGGTAGACAAAGGCACCCCTATACTCTTTGGAGTATAGGGAGTCAAGAAAACACACAAAACAACAGATTGCACACAAGATCAAAATCAAAATAGCTCAAAAAGGACAAAATCAAGTTTCTGATATGCTATCTAAGTATGGTGGTTGTTTTAGCTAACTGCTTGCACTCAAATGAGATTCAAAGGCTCAGATTATGCATACACATTCACCAAATGTCTATCAAACAAACTAACAACCTAAACCAACCTATAATCTAGCAGGTATGAAGATTCAAGCACACCCTCTTATGAAAAACAAGCAGAAAAAGCCCTAGCAAGATTAAGCTACCCTTTTTTACTTTTTTAACACACAATTTGCTTCAAATCTTCACCAAACTGAAACACAACTATCTTAAAACCTTACACTACCCTATTGATGAAATCTAACAGCTTTTTAAAACTCAAAATCTTTCAATAAATCTGTCTAACATGCATATCCAAACACTCCTTTAAAACTGATAATCATTTTTTTAACAAACCAAATCCTAACAAGATCCTACCAAATTGATCAAATAGGCATCTAACATGCATATAACACATAATTAAGCAATTTCAAACATCTAAACAAACACATAACAGATTTTTCAAGCAAATCATCATAAACTACAATTTTTTAACTAGAAAAATAAAAACAATGAATTACCTTGTTGGTCTTACATCCAAGACCAACAGTGGTAGCAATACCACCTCCAATACACTCGGGTGTATGCAGAATCTTAATCAACAACAACTCAACAATCCTGCAAAAATCAAACAAGAAAGCACAAAGAAATATTCTTTCTGATTTTCTGAAAAACTCAAAACTTTGAAACCTTTTTACCACTTGAACTTAACACGTTTTTAAAACAATTCACAAGTTCAAAAAATCAAGGACTCTTATCCACTTTCACTTCAAAAAGCCTTGATTTTCAGAAACTTACAAACCTTTTTAAACAACCTTTTTTGAAAACTTAACACACAAAATCTTTCACAAATAAAATGGAACTCAGTTTTATCTTTTAACACAACACACAACTTTTTAAACTTAATAAAAGGAATTACACTTGTCTTTCACAAACACCAAACTTCATTAATTTAAAAAAGGAATTACAAGTTGAAAAATGCTAAAAACTGGAACAAAGTGAATGAACATGCTCATTCTCCTTTTATAGTGCTAAAAGACTATTCTAGAATAACTAAACCCTAGTTCTTGAAATTCCTAACATGCCCTTGGAATTTGACTGAAATCTTAGTCAAAAATCGCATCTTGTGAGTCTTGTTGGTGTCATGTGAAGATGCCAGCTTGATGGAATGATCTGGGTCGTCTATTAAGCCTTGGGGACCAAGTAGAAACATCCAACCGTTTAAATTGTCGGGTTTAGGGTTTGGGTGTGAAAGTGACGCAGCAGGGGAGGTCCCTACTGCTCACATGGTTGTGTTGGGGAAAGGGGTTTTGAGTGGGATAGGATGAGGGTAAAGTGAATTACCCATCTGGAGTATTTGGGGTAAAACCCCTTTGTTTTGGGTTTGATTTAATCTGGGTGAGTTAGGGTTCTAGGGGCGATTAAAAAAAAGTTTAATCCATTTTTGGTAATGATTTGTTAGAAAGTGTGTTTGGGTGGGAAAAATGGTTGACCGTTTGACCCTGGCTAATTAATAAACTAAAACCGGGTTGTGGGTTTGGGTGTATAATGGGTAGGGTATGGGTATTTGGGTGGATTGTGACGTGGCAAGTGCTGGTTGGGTGAATGGGTTTGGTAGTTTGGCAGGATAGGTCCCCAATGTTTCTCATTCCTTCCACTTTGTTTTTAATCCTTATCAACGCCTTCATTCCCTTTGTCAACTTTGCATAAGTTGTCATTTTTGGCACTAAAACTTTTAAAAACTTTTCCAAGGGTTTTTAAATGTATATTCTTCATTTTCCAAGGGCTGATCTTGTACAATCTTCAAACATTAAGGACCATACTTGTACAATTGATATTTGGAGGGTCAATTGTGACAAGTTCTTCAAAGATGAGGGGCCATTCTTGCCAATTCTTCAAACTTCAAGGGTCATTTTGCAAAATTCTAAACTTGGGCCCGATTCATTGTGCGGCTTCGTTTTCCGTGTTCGTTTTTGAATGATTCTTGTGATCTTTTGCCAATTCCTCAATATCCGTACCTAAAAATACACAAGTAACAAACACGAGCATATATTTGGCATATTTTATGATATTTTATGCATTTTAAGGCCGTTTTGGACGATGAGACCATGTATAAAAGCAGTCTCATCACTCCCCCATACTAAACCATTGCCGTGCCCTCACGCAATGCTAGAATAAAGTATCAAAGCATCTCCAAAATTATTTTTATTCACTTTATTGAATGATAAACTAGCTACACTACGACTATTACTACTACTTGTGTTTTAGACATAATGTATGATTTTCATCGCAAAATGGGACGTTTAGGTTCATATAATAAGAACACGTGAATGCTTCGTTAGAAATAATTTCATCGTCCTCGATTTTCACTCTAATTCCATGCCAAGCGTGCAACGAGATCATTGTCATTATAAGTTAGTAACGCTAACACTACTCATATGCCCTAATCATGTACTTATTCTCCCATTATTCCTAAGCTGTATCTCTTATATTTTATTTTGTCTTAATGATCACGAGGATACATCATTGACTTATGCGATAATAGAGATTTAGGTCTAAAAATAGAGTCCTAACGGTGTAACTAAGACCATCAAATCAATAACCCCTCCTAATAGACGACGATGTTAAAAAATTAAGTCAGCAAGAAGGATCGATAAACACGGTTTTGAACATGAGACTTATTACCAAGACTTTTATATGCCCCCTAACGGAAGGACCTTATTATCTTTGGTTTACCTCCATCTTTTATTCAACTTCGCCATGAAGCTTTTATTATGACTTCGGTCTTGCCTTGCCTTTTATTATCCGCCTCATCGGTGGTTTTATTAGCCAAAGACGTATATCCTCACGCTAAAGCGAATTTTGGATCTTTAAAGCTTCGAAGATTAAGGCTTGATTCACTTTCAATTTTGCATAGATTTTAGGCCTTGTGGGGCTTCAAATTGTTTGCTAGATTTAGGTGAGCACTTGAAATCTTATTATTGGGTGAAGCTTTCGATTATTGGGGTGCCAATACTTCAAAACCGTGACGCTGGCGATACCTTAATGTCTTCCCAATTTAATTACACGGAAGCTACTAGAAAAGACTAGAAACCCAACAATCAAAACTAAACCGCTAAATCAATATTTATTAAGCAAAAAATATTTACAAGCGAAGGGAGAATAAGCAAACAACGAGAACACATGAGTTTTTGAAAGAATACGAGTACTCTACGTTTAGCATAGTAACTTATAATTAACTCTATCATTTCTCGTCCTCATTTAAGAGACTTAGCCTAGTGTGTAGTTAAGGAATCAAAGCTAAGTGCTCAACACGCACGGTCGAGTCAAAAATTACTCTTATTCTCGCCATCGGAAAATCTACACTCGTGTCTTCAAACACTTATAAAATATGAGAAAAATTTAAAATTTGGCCATTTTTAGCCTTATTTTGCAACAAAACGATAAACAAAACGATAAACTTTGGAAAGCGTGAAGGTTTGGCAAGGCAAGTATCTATTCACCCCCCATACTAAAGTTAAACATTGTCCTCAATGTTTCGAGTCTAGGGGTGCAAACACCCCCATACTAGAGACGTAGTCGAATGCCTAATCTAGCATGGAAAGGGTGTAACCAATAAGTAATAGCCGTTTATGAAGTGTGCTAAAAACCTAAGGTTAGAACATAAAAGGATATATCATATGGATATTGGGAAAGGCCTCCAAAGCAAACGATCGAGTGCTCCCATAAAACGAACACGAGAGGCTCCAATCGTAAAGATCATGATCTAAAAACCACAATGCACAAACAACCACGGAACAAAGGTTGGAAGGGCACAAATCCCCTCACATTAACTAATTAGAAAGCAATAATATGTACATGGATAAGCATGGGTCTCCCCCACGAGGTACCTTGTTTTTGATAACCGAGTCAAAAGCTCGACTCGAATCCCCATAAATGTGATCATTTAGGGATAATCATGGTATGGTCAAATTTTGGTGGGGCTTACATGATAAACAAGGCCCAAAAGCACGTGGAGTACTTTAAAAACCCGATAAACGTATACCGGGGTCAAAGATAGCGTCTTCGTTTTCGGATGAAAGACGAGACAACGCTACTCCAACACAAACCCCAATGGGGTAGAAGAAAATAGGAGAGAAGAAATAGAAGGGTGGGACAATGGGTAAGTCTCTTAAAACATGAGCTACTCGAGGTAGACTCGCACCAATCAAATGAAAAGATTTTCCATTTATTGCATCGGTGGAAGACCGAGATTTCCCTATATAAGCAATTCCAGGATCAAATATCTCGTCCTCGGTGGAGAAAGGGGAGGGAACATAAGGGGATTCCCCCACACTAAGTCCACGCAAAGCATCGTTAAAAGGAGAAGACGAGCTTGTAGTATTCAAGACACGCGGTGATGACGGAGTTAGAATTGTAGAAAAATATTTTAAATTAAATTCAAAATCTTTTCCTTTTTCATCTTTTACACTCTCCTCGTGAAAACCCGATTTAATTATGTCAAAAATATTTGGTGTATCTAAAACAATGTTAGTCACACTAAAAATTCTCACATTTTGAAATCTTTTTGGTTTAGGTGGCGGCAAGTTTTCAAATCTTTTGTCAACAAAGAAAACCTCCCCATCGGGATCAACGTATTCATCATCCGAAGAATCACTCGAGATTGGAATCGTAGGCTTAACACTCTTGACCTCCACCGGCGGAGGGGACGGAACTTGATTTTTATCAACAACTCCTAAAACTCTATTTGAAATCTTTTTGCAAATGTTTTTGGTGGAATTGACATTGTACAAAGATGTGATCGAATAAACATGAGAAAGAGTGGAGTTTTGGGTTGCATTAATGACGAGTTCTTCCTCATTGAAACGAAGAGTGATTTTTCTTGCATGCACATCGATAAGTGCTCTCGAGGTATCCAAAAAAGATCGGCCTAAAATTAACGGAACTTTAGGATCGATGGCAATATCAACAACAATAAAGTCTACAGGGTAGTAGAACTTTCCAACTTTCACAAAGACGTCCTCGGCAACTCTACAAGCTAGAATCGTAGAATGATCGGCCATTTCGATTGACATTCTTGAAGGAGTGAGATTTGGAAGATTAAGCGATTTAAAAATCTCAAGAGGCATCAAATTAATACTAGCACCAAGATCGGCCAAGGCATAGCATTCTTCCATGTCTTGGATAGCACATGGGATTAAAAACTTTCCAGGATCACCGACTTTTTGAGGTATGCGGCTTAGAAAAACCGATGAACAACTAGACGATTTTTGCAATTTTTCTTTGTTGTTTAACATACTTTTGAAGTTCGCGGCAAATCGAGGCATCATGACTAAGGCGTCGGCAAAACTTATATTAAAATGCAAATCATGAAACATTTTCATAAAGAGTTCAAATTGATAATTATTTCGTTCTTGTGCCTTTTCCTTGTCTCGTCTTGATGGGTAGGGTAAAGGTGGTGTGGGTTGGGGCAAAGTAGGCATAGGCATCGGCCTTGGAATCTCGGGTTCCATGATTGGTGTAGGTTCAACCGTAGGTGTGGTTTGAGCGGTACTTCGTGGGCTTGTGATTTGCTCCTTTTCAACCACAACCTCGGGTTCTTTCTCTATTTCCTTCTCCTTAGAAGTACTTGGACGAGAAATGGGTTCTTTGAAAGTTTTACCACTACGAGTAGTAATAACCTTCAATTCTCCTTTCGGGTTTACGATGGTATCACTAGGAAGACCACCCGAAGAAGAGGGCTTACACATGATAGCTTCAAACATTTTAGCCATACGGTCTTCAAACTTAGATTGCCTAGCATCCGCTTTTAACAACTCTTGCTTAATCTCATGTTGTCCTTGCTCCATTTTTTGTTGATTTTGTTGGAGTCGTGTGACATTTCCTTCCATTTTATTAGCATGAGTTTTAAGTTCATTAGCAAGTTCGTTTTTAAGCTCGTTTTTCAACTCGGATCTTAAGCTAACCATTTCACGTTGCATATTGTCAAACTTAGCATCATTAGCCTTTGCATAATTCAAAAACTCTCCTTGAAGATTTTTGGTGTGATCGTTTTGAAAACCTTGGGCATTGTTTTGAAAATCACGGTTTTGGTTTTGGTTTGAAATTTGCCCATTTCCACTTTGGTAATTACCTTTGTTATAGTTTCTTTGATTTCCTTGGTAATTTCCACCTTGGTTGTTGTTGCGGTAATTATTAGCATTTTGATTTGGTGGAGCTTGATTTGAACGAGAACCTTGACCGATTTGGTTATAAGTTCCCGTGGCTACAAAAGCATTCGAAGTGTTACCATCCGCGGTAATGCACTCGGAAAGATCATGAGCTCCCCCACACGAAAAACAACTTTTAGAAACCGCTTTAACCGAAGCGGAATTGGAAGCTTCTTGAGCCTTCCAATGGGACATAAGGTTAGCAAATCTATCGAAAAATCGGTTTTCTTCATTTGCTTCATCATGTAATGCATTGATACTTTGAGACGATGATGAGCCCCTTTTGGCAACACTCGGTGTGTGACGAGGGCTATAAACTTTAGACCTATTCTCAATAATGACCAAAGCTTCTTCAACCGTTTTACACAAAAAATTACCACCCGCGGCGGCATTTAAATAATCTCTTTCATGATCGTTAAGTCCATTGTAAAACGTGTCGATTTGGTGCAAATCGGAAAAACCGTGATGAGGACATTCATGTAACATCTCCTTAAACCTATTCGAAGCCGTAGAAAAACTTTCATTTGATTCTTGTGAAAATTTAGAAATCTCATTTTTCAAATGCGTAGTCTTAGAGGGCGGAAAAAAATGGTTCACAAACTTTGAAACGAGATCCTTCCACGTCAATATAGAATTGGGTGGCTCTTTCTCTAACCAAATTTTAGCGAGCCCCGCTAAGGAATACGGAAAAAGCATCATCTTAATCGAGTCATTCGAGACATCCTTAAATTTGCACGTGGCGGTAAGACGATTAAATTGGCGGATATGGTTGTGGGGATTGTCCTTCTCATCACCACGGAATTTGTTGTTTTGGATCATCGACAACAAACCCGTTTTCACCTCAAAATTCTTCGCAAGGATTGCGGGAATCACAATAGCTTCTCCATAACCCTCGGTGGGTGCTTGAAGTAACTCCATCATAGTTCGATTCGCCATGGTTGGTGCTTCTCGTACAATGGGTTCGCCAATAGGAGACTCCTCACTAGAATGAGTTGGAGTGGGAGTTTTGTTCTTTCGTCTACGTGCACGTTTTGCTTGATTACGAGTGAGCATAAACGTCACGTACAACGTGGAGACGAGCAAAGAAGATTCTTTTTGGTATTTTGTGTTTTTTCAATTTTTTTGTGGTTTTTGATTGTATTAACCTTTTTGGAAATTGGTGAAATGTATTAAGTAGACAAAAAGTCCACAAATCTCCTCCTCAATCAAATCTCTTGATTAACGAAGCCTCAAGGAATGAAAACGATCACGTGGAGTGAACGCCTTTGATGACTTTAGAACGATGGTGGAACACCAAATCGTTCAAGAGGGTTTAATCAAATAGAAACCAAGAAAATATATATGATATGTAATAATACTTTGGGCGGCAAAACCCTCGATTCACTTTCAAAATCAAATACGCACAAGAAAGCGGAGGAAACGAGGCGGCGCGAAGCACTTAAGAGCCTTTTTCCTTTAGGTTGTGAAATACAACCGCCTTATACCCACCTTATAGTTTGTATTATCAAGATTAAGCTTCACGAAAGTATTTATCTATTTTTGCCTTTTTTCTTTGGTTTGAGATTCGAATACAATGATCGAGTGATGAAATCCCGAATCAAGGTTGTGATTGCTCACGTATTTGGAGTACTTGTGTATTTATTGTTCTACGTATACAATATAGTAATAATATTCCCACAAAAACCAAAAAACGATAATACGTATTAATAGAGTGCTATTAATACAAATACTATTATGGCTAATATAAAAAACAACAATGGTTCAATCAAAACACAACACGCCTCCCCGGCAGCGGCGCCAAAAATTGTTTACACACCTTTAGGAAAAGGAGGTAAAATAGTGGTAAGCGTTAACGAGTGATTTAGGAAAACCACAAGTTATGATCCTTAATGAGTGGGTATCGTTCTCTCGAGGAGGCACGTGTGTTGTGTAATGAATGATTGATTAATGTTTTTGATTATTAATAAGAAGAAAGGAGAAGAGAAAATGACGAAGACGAAAAAAATAGAAAAATAGGCAAAAACACTACTAGAAAGTTAAGACGTAGAAACGTAAAAACGACAAAATTAAAAATTTTAAGCTAAAAATAAATTAAAAATGAAAAAGTAGTTCAAAATAATATAAATAAGGATAAAAATCCAATAAATATATTTTTAAACCTTTTATTAATTAAATATTCAATTTTTAATGCTAATTAAAGCCCAAAAATTAAATATAATTAAGAAAAAGCCCAAAATATTATTTTATTGGACAAATAACTCACTTATATTATTTATAAACTAAAAAGTATTTTTCCTAAATTTTAAACACTATTTTTCTATTTTTAAATCACTAAAAACTATTTTAAAACTAAAATAATTATAAAAAATAAATAAATAATTCCAAAAATAATTGAACAATTTTAAAAATCCTAATTTACTCTAATGAATAGTAGAAAAATGAAAAAGTTTGAAAAATCAAATATTTTTCACTAAAAGACAAAACAGTATACAATTTAAACCCTAATTAACTTAAATTAATTCTAAAAATTAAATAAAAGGTGAACAGTAAAAACTTTTTTAATCAAAAGTCTTAAAATGTTTTTCCTAATCTAATAAAAATGTTTAAACTGAAAAACAAGTATTTTTGGAACTAAATGCCAAAATCAGAAATAATAAAAGTTAATTAAAAAGGCTAATTAATCTAAAAAATATAAAATGAACAGTAAATAAAAATCTAATTAAACAGAAAAATCATAAATAAAATAAGAAAAATAACAAAACTGGTTTCAAAGTCTAATTCCCATTTTAGGTCACTAAAGACAAAAAATTAAGAAATCTGACAATGACATGTGACCCCCTTTTGTCCTCTTGCTTAGCAGGGGAAACCTTTACACTAGCAGTGGGAAGTGAGTTCCCACTGCTTTCACAAAAAACGGGTCT
Organism: Glebionis coronaria; assembly: GCA_025667525.1. Taxonomy (NCBI): domain Eukaryota; kingdom Viridiplantae; phylum Streptophyta; class Magnoliopsida; order Asterales; family Asteraceae; genus Glebionis; species Glebionis coronaria. Next base: position 183,215,433 of record CM046876.1, read on the forward strand.
GGGCACTTTGGTGCCTAGATCTTGTTGGTTTCTTGGTTTTGTGGGCAAACAAAGGCACCCCCACAACCAGTTGGGTTGTGGGGAGTCAACAAAATTGTAAAAACAAGATGCCACTTAGCAAAATTAAGTAGAAAAGGCCCAAACTCAGTCACTGATATAGGACTGGGGGCTGTTGGCTTGTTTGCTGATGTGTTTGGCAATTGGGTGAGTTTTGGTTGGCCAAAACTCACTCAATCCACTCACAAACTCCCTCAAAGCAAATGCAAATCCTAACCTATCCTAAATCCTATCAAGCACTAACATTTGAAGGCCAAAATTCTACAAAAACAAGCAGTTATGGCTTAACTGATTTTAGGCAATGATTTTACCAAAACTTGTATTCAAAACCCACAAAATGGAACCCAACACAACACACTAAGCAGAATAAACATGAAATTACTAAAATGAAAGAATCTAAGCAGATTTAAAACCAAGTGCACCTTACAAACTAATTTTAAAACTTAAATCCAAACACCCCTTTAAAACTAAAAAATGAAATTTTAACAAAGGACTCTACTCAAACTTGCATCAAACCTATCAAAATCAATCCTAACCTGTTTCAAATCATCTAGCATACAATATCTAACACTTGTCCCTATCATCCACAAACATAATCCTAAAAATCACTCTAGCCAAAAACCTTTTTCAAGCAAGTATAGAAGAGCAAGTTTTATACCTTGTGACCCTACATCCAGGGATCACCAAGGCAGCTTTGCCTTTTCCATCAAGCCCGGGCTTGAGCTGATCAAGTTCAGGGAGTGGTTGTTGGTATGAGTAGAGAGATTGATGGATTTCAAAAGAAAACAGCCACCACCTTCAATATGTAAGATTGTTCCTGCCAAGATATCAAACAAAGAAAAGAGAGTGACCTGGGTAAACAAGCTTATAGGAGTATAAGTCTAGCTTATTGATTAAGCTAGCTTATCTCTTTAAGCTGATAAAAAAATAGCTTTTTCAAACAAATTTTCTTGAAACTTATTTTTGATAAAAGTGAAACCTTTTTCATCCAAAAATACTTTCAAAATGATACTGAAATAAAATGGGAACTCAGATTATGCAACTTAAACTCTTTTCATTTTCATTACTTAAAATTTAAAGATTACAAAATCTGGAACAAAAACAAATGGGTACAAGCACCCATATTTATACTAACTAGAAGAAAATTCTAGAATCACTAGCTACGTGAAACCCTAATACATCAAAAATCCGAAAATGCCCCTTGAGATTCTTGGTCAAAAATGCCCATGTGATCTTTTCTTGGAACTTTGTTGATGCAAGCTGTTTAAAGACCAATCTGATGCGTCCATTATATCTTTGGGAACACGAAATTGATGTGGAACGTTGATTGTTTGTGATCACTTTGTCTGCAAGCGTTTTTGGTGCAGGGCACCATGTGGGAGGGGGCCACAGTTGAGGGTGATGGGTTTTGGGAGTTGGGATAGGATTAGGTTAGGGTGAATTAATGATCTGGAAAATTGTGGGATAAACCCCTTTGGTTTAAGGGTTTATAAGATTAGGGTTTATGTGGGCGAATTAGGGGTGGATTAAGGGTGGTAGTGGTAACAGTAAGTGTTTAGGAGGGAAATGGGTTTAATTATATTAATTTAAATTTAATATAACAGGTTTAGGGATAGTGGGGTGTGACGTGGGTGAGGTGGTGATGTGTAGGATTGTGATAGGCTGGTGGTGATGATGTGGTGGAGTGATTGGTAGAGGTTGGTTTGGCTGTTTGACAAGTATGGCCCCCATGATTCCAAATTGTGTCCACTTTGTAAATAAACTTCATCAACGCCCCATTTTGCCTATAACAACTTTTGCCAACTTGTTGAAAATGGCCCATCATAGTTTCAAACTTCAAATAAGGACCAAAAGTGCAATAAATGCAATATTCAAGGGCTTTTCTTGTATACTCTTGAAAATTTAGGGACCCCAATGTAATTTATGAGTTTTACAAGGGTATAAATTGCCAAGTCTTCCAAAGTTGAGGGACCATTCTTGCCAATCTTCAAAACTTCAGGGTCATTTATGGAATTCCATTCTTGGGCCCGGTTCTTTGTGCGACTTCGTTTCCCGTGTTCGTTATTGCTTCATTCTTGTGATTATTTGTTGATTTCACGATATCCGTACCTAGAATACACAAGACACAAATACAAGCATATATAGAGGTATTTTGATGATATTTTAAGCGTTTTAAGCCTGATTTGGACGATGAGACTATGTATAAAAGCAGTCTCATCAAGGGTTATGAGTTTAAACATTAGGATTACCCTTGAATCTTTGTTAGCTGCTAGGATTTGGGGCTTTCCTATGAAATCTGTGAATGAAATTAGTAGTATAGATAAAGAGTGCCCTGAAGACCCAATGATTACTGATGAAGAACCATAATCTTGCTATTTGGTTTCGCTGGTCTCATGAAGGGACTGGTTTTTGGGAATGTAATAGGAGTTGGGTTCATTTGAGCTTAATTCCTGTTGATTCTAAAGAATTGCAGGTTTATAAGGTAAGTATGTTCCTTTATGTTATTTTCTCCTTATTTGGTAGGGAGATGTGGGGGGGACTGTTTGGATATATGGTTGGTGGCTTGATGTGCTATTAGTGGACGTATAGATTTAGTTAGGGGGAGAGTGCTATGCAAGCTGAAGCGTGCGGTTGGGAGTGCCGTCTTTTCTTTGTGTGGTTCTTTCCTTTTAGCTTGTCTATATTTACAATTTTTAGTTTCCAAGCCTGTGTTTAATGCTTAGTCCTCCCGTTTTATCTTCACATTACCTAATATCTGTTTAATGTTGTGCTGATGGATATTATGGTATGTTTTGCATCATTTGAGAGGGTTTATGTTGTTGTTGTACTCTTTCCCAAAAGTAAGTCTTAACATCTTTAAAGAACTTCTTCTTTTGTTGGGATGAGAATACCACCCGCTAAGTAGTTTGCAATGTCTGCAAACCACGGGGTGTCATCAAGATTGGAATTGATAGACATTAAGGCCTCAAGGGGAAAAAAGTCATTGATCTCTTGATTCGGATGATCCCCTTGATAAGGATCCTCAAGTCTACTTAAATGATCCGCGGCTAGGTTTTCTGCTCCCTTCTTGTCACGAATTTCAATTTTGAATTCTTGAAGGAGTAAAACCCAACGAAGAAGTCTTGGCTTTGAATCTTGCTTAGTCAACAAGTACTTCAACGCGGAATGATCGGTGTACACGATGGTGGTGGAAAGAACAATATAGGGGCGGAACTTCTCAAAAGCATACACTACAGCTAAAAGCTCTTTTTCGGTAGTGGTATAATGCAATTGAGCCCCCGTCATTGTCTTGCTAGCATAATGGATTGGTTGGAAGTATTTGTTCACTCTTTGTCCCAAAACCTCTCCAATGGCAAAGTCGCTAGCATCACACATCAATTCAAAAGGTAGCTCCCAATTAGGGGTAACCAAGACCGGTGCCTTAGTTAGCTTGTCCTTAAGAAGATTGAAGGATTCAAGACACTCTTTAGAAAAGATGAAAGGAGTATCTTTTTCCAAGAGGTGGGTCATCGGGCAAGCGATTTTATAAAAATCTTGAATGAATCGACGATAGAAGCCTGCATGACCAAGGAAACTTCTCAGACCCTTCACGGTTGAAGGTGGAGGTAATTTTGCTAGGACATCAACTTTAGCACGATCCACTTCAAGACCGACTTTTGAGATTTTATGTCCAAGCACAATGCCTTCTTTTACCATGAAATGGCATTTTTCCCAATTTAGAACAAGGCGAGTGTCTTCACACCGCTTAAGCATGCGTTCCAAATTGGCAAGGCAATGAGAGAAAGAATCACCATAGACCGAGAAATCATCCATGAATACTTCCATAGTTTCTTCAACCATGTCATGGAAGATAGCCATCATACACCTTTGGAAAGTCCCGGGAGCATTGCATAAGCCGAAAGGCATTCTTTTTTAAGCAAATGTTCCATAAGGACAAGTGAATGTGGTTTTCTCATGGTCTTTAGGATCGATGGGAATTTGAAAATACCCGGAGAAACCTCTAAGAAGCAGTAATAGTCATTACCCGCTAGACGTTCAAGCATTTAGTCCATGAAAGGAAGGGGAAAATGATCCTTTCTCATAGCATCATTGAGTTTGCGATAGTCTATACAAACTCTCCACCCTGTAACGAGACGAGTAGGAATCAACTCGTTGTTTTCATTGGGCACAATGGTGGTTCCGCCTTTCTTAGGCACACAATGGACCGGACTAACCCATGGTGAATCCGAGATAGGGTAGATCATGCCCGCATCAAGAAGTTTGATAACCTCTTTTTTGATAACATCATGGATCTTGGGATTCACCCTTCTTTGGCTTTGAAAAGTGGGTTTAAAGTCGTCCTCCATGAGAATTTTATGTGTGCAAAAGTGAGGATCAATTCCACTAATATCAGAGATTTTCCAAGCAATCGCTTTCTTATGATTCTTCACCACGGCGATAAGTCGAGATTTTTCTTCCTCTTTTAAGTCCTTTGCGATGATGATGGATGACTTCTTATTGTCTTCAAGGAAAACGTACTCGAGATGAGACAGAAGGTCCTTAAGCTCTAAATCCGGAGGATTTTCGATGGAAGGCGTAGTCAAATTCGGTTCATCGATAGAGATATCCTTAGGAGATGGTGGAGAAATATGGTCCTCATTGAGAAGTTTCTCAATGGTACGAATGTATTCATCCCAATTGGCGGGAGAATCGTCATATTTTAAGTCCACATCCCCCAAAGTTGCTTCAAATTCTTTGAAAATGAAATCACTTTCTCCAAATGGAGTTAGTGAAGAAGCAATAGAGGCAACGGTCTCAACAATAGGAAGAGAAGAAGAACCATTTTTACATGCGTCTTTGAAATGTTCTTCACAAGCCTCATCAAGAACGTCAATGAAATTAACACTCTCGTTTTCAGAAGGCTGCTTAGAAAGTTTACCCATGTTGAAGACGATTTTATCATCACCAACTCTCATGATTAATCACCCGCGGCTACATCAATGAGAGTGCGACCGGTACTCAAGAATGGACGTCCAACGATTAATGGAACACGGGGATCCATCTCGTAGTCAACGACAACAAAATCCGCCGGAAAGGTGAATTTGTTGACACCGGCGAAGACGTCTTCGGCTATCCCCACCGGATAAGCAACCGTATGGTTAGCTAATTCCAATGTCATTCGTGTGGGGACTAGCTCAGGTAGAGATAATTGTTTCCAAACACTTAATGGCATTAAGTTTATACTAGCACCTAGATCGGCTAGGGCCATACAATTCTCTACCCCGGGGAAGTTGCAAGGAATGAGAAAACGACCCGGATCACCAAGTTTGGTTGGTAATTTCCTTAAGAGCACTGCGGAGCAATTCTCGTTAAGTTGGGTCTAAGCGATATCAAGAAGTTTCTCCTTATCACTGAGAAGATCTTTAAACATTTTAGCATATTTCGGCATGTGAGCGAGAGCCTCAGCAAAGGAGATATTTAAATTCAGTTGTTTAAAGATTTTGAGAAAGTTAGAAACCTGAATATCATCCTTGTTCTTCAATTTCTGTTTCCTCAACCTTGAGGGATAAGGTATATTGGGTTGAGATAAAGGCTTTGGAATAGAATTCTCACTCACACCCTTGGGTGGTGGAGGGGTGGAAGTAGAAGGTGGATGAATTAGATAAGGGGACTCGTTTTCCTTTGTCACAATCACTGGTGTAGGTGTATGAAGCTCGGGTTCCTTTAATCCTTTTCGAGTTCGAGTGGTGATTGCTTTCATCTCCCCTCTAGGATTAGCAACGGTGTTACTCGGAAGAGAACTCGAACCAGAGGCTTGATTACTTTGGAAGAAACTAGCCATCATATCCATTAAGTCATTCATTTGACTGACCAAAGAGTTTCGCATATCAGCTCGAAGATCATTCCCTTGTTTCAGCATATCTCCTTTCAAGCTAGCCATTTGCCGCTGAAGATTCTGCACTATTACGTCATTAGTCCTCATGTAAGTTTCAACCTCGTGATTAAATGCGGTAGGTTGGTTGGGAGGAAGAGCATGGTAGGCAGGTGGTTGATAAGCGGTTTGTTGGTGAATTTGATTGTTTCCTTAAGGTGGATATGGGTTTCTTTGGATTTGATATCGATTTGGAGCTCGTGGTGGGTTTTGATTGTTGCGATTGAGGTTGTTTGGGTTTTGAGGTGGAAAACCGGGTGGTGAAAGAAAGTTGTTTGAACGATAACTGAGCAAATTGCGGTCACCTTGAGGACGTGCTTGATAGCCTCCCGTAGAAAAGTTACCGTTGGCGGCACACACATTTTCTGGATTGTCATGAGTCGAAGGACAATCGGTGTATGAATGAGATCCCCCGCATATTTCACATGACTGACTCATAGCATTAACTTTTGCATTGATAGCTTTAGTATTGTTAGCGGTTTGGAGAGCAAGTGTTTCAACAAGCGAAGTAAGCTTATCAATTCTCTTGTCGCTCTCATTAGTACTAGCACTAGCCACATTAGTCCGAACAGTCTTGGTTTGCACTCTAGACTTATTCTCAATAATGTCCCATGCAACATTAGAAGACTTAACAAAAATATTACCCCCCCCCCCCCCCCCCCCGAGGCACTATTTAGTGAATCTTGGTCATTCATGCTTAAACCATTGTAAAAAGTATTAATTTGATGTACTTTTGTGAAACCATGTTGTGGACACTTTCTTAAAAGTTCCTTAAAATAGTCCCAAGATTCACTAAATGTCTCACCGTACTTTTGTTCAAAGGTAATGATTTTATTCCGCAAAGCGGTAGTACGTGAGGGTGGGAAAAAGTAGTTTATGAATTTAGTCTCTAAATCCGTCCACGTAAGAATACTTTGTGGCGGTTCCTTATCAAGCCAATTCCGGGCTTGTCCCTCTAAGGAGAAAGGAAAAAGTTGCAAGCGAATCACTTCTTGTGAAACCCCATTATACTTAACCGTATTCGTGAGTTGAAGAAACCTTTTTATATGGTCATGAGGATCATCAAGCGAACGCCCCAAGAAAGGTTGAGTAGAGACCATTTGAATGAAGACGGATTTGAGTTAAAATTGTTGGCTCCAATCTCGGGTATGACAATAGGATCGGTGTTTCCCTCTACGTGCGATTGCAAAAGCTCGATCATTGGTTGATTGTCCATGGTGACAATAGGTGGAGTAATGACTTCGGCTTGAGCTGCTTTCTTCTTACGAGCACGAGTACGCAAACACACCTACAAAAGGAAGAGAAAAATAGACAAGAAATATTTTTGGTTTTTTATGTTTTTCAATTTTTTTGTACTTTTTAAAAATTTTAATTTTTATGGATTTTTGAAAATTTGTAAGCAAGGAAAATAACGTTCAAAAGTGAACGGATCCAAAAATCCAACGCGTCTCTCACTAAAAACCGTTAATCTTAACGAAAAGAGCCGGCAGCGGCGCCATTTAATAACTGGGGTTTACCAAGTATAAAAAGTTATCGTCCGATCTTTTCGAATTGATTACTAGTAGAAAGTGCGACTCAGTTGTTCTTGGTGGAAAATAAAAAGGGTTTGATTATCTATTTTAAGCTAAAAGTGAAAATGTCGTTGAGTAAATAAGTAAAAATGAAGGCATGAAAATATTTAAACTAAAATAAAAGACTTTAGAAATTGAAAAGTAAATGATTAAAACTTATAAAAATGTAATCTTTAAAGATTAAACTAAAACGAGACAAGTTAAAATAATGTTAAGTAAAAAGGCGGGAAAAATAAAATTTGAAATTAAAAACAGGAACTAAAAAAAATATAAGTTGGAAAATGAAAACAAGTCATTATCCTGAATCCGTAATACTGTGACTTATCCAGAATCTGAATTCGAGTCCTTATCCAGAATCCCCTTTCTGATGACTATCCGGAATCCTTAAGAATTGCTTATCCGGAATATCGTTATCCGGATGCTTATCCGGAATGTTGAATTCAAAGCTTATACGGAATGATGATGAAGCACTCTATCCGGAATCCAGAAAATGTGCTATATCTAGAATCCTCTTAAGGTGACTATCCGGAATAATGCAAATGTAAGACAATCCGGAATATGGAAAACGAAGCTATCCGGAATACTAACTTCTGCTACTTATCCGGAAAATGAACTTCTTAGGCTTATCCGGAACTTGCAGGTTCAGAGACTTATCCAGAATGTTTTCTTCTATGGCTTTACCCGGAATGTTATCCGGAATACAAGAAATGTAGCTTATCAGGAATTGAGGGTTTGGGAGCTTTATCCAGAATCCTTTTAAACTCACTATCTGGAACGTCTGTTAAATCACTTATCCGGAATTATTTAAAGATACACTATCCGGAATGTTTTTCTACAAACTATCCGAAATATGGAACTTCTAAGGCTTATCCGGAATTGAAGATATCGGACCATTATCCGGAATATGAGGGTTATGCAGCTTATACGGAATGTGACCAAATCGAGCTCTATTCGGAATAAATGGAAGGATGGAATATTCGGAATAAAAGGGTTTAAGAAACCTGAATAACATAAAAACTTAAACAAATAAGCAAATCTAAAATAAGCACTTACAAAAACTTAAACCAAAAAGATTTTTAAGAAAAACTAATAAGCCACAATTTAAAAACTATTAAAACACTAAATAATCTAAATATTGAAAATCAACTTTTTATCAAAATATAAAACTTAACAAAAACTACTTATTTAGAATAAGCCAAACACACCAAAATTAACAAAATCACATCCACTACATGATTATCAAACCAAAACCATAGATTATTAAGAAAGGTACAATTAGAAATTATAAAAAACTTGATTATATTAAATATTAATATCCAATATTACAAGATTAAAGTAAAGATTTAATAAGCTTTAAAGAAAAACTAGAGATAAAATAAAAACACACTTAATAAAAACTATAAATTAACTAACAACTAACACTAACACCCTCCTAATGACATATTAGGTGGGTATTTATAGGAGGTGGGGAGGTTAAGTGTTTATGCTTCCTTCTCTGTCTTTCTCAACGTCGTCTCGGGATTTGTCGATATAAGTTGAACTTGTCTTATAATTTTCTTCTAAAATTAGTCTTGAGTTCTTCGACTTCATTAAACTTTTGTCTTTAGACTTTTTCTTCGATAAATCTTCAGAATAGGCCTTGGACTTCCGTTCTTTATGCACTCTCGATCTTTTGAATTCGTCTTTTGTCATTTTCTTCGATAAAAGCCCATGATAGCCCTTGTTTTCTTCCTTTTTCATATTTTTATCCTGAAACACAATAAAAACACAAACCACGCATAATTCCTACTTTTACGACATAAAATACACGTTTTGGTCTTGTTATTATTAGAAATAAGTGGTAAAAGGATAAGTGTTTTCACACTTATTAGATGTGCAACATACTTTCCATTGTTATAATCAATTCCACTAGTTTGACAAAATGTTTTAAAGTCTAAAATCAATGGCGTCTTCCCATTGTTTACAGTGAACATGATGACACAATTCTTATGTGACTTGGTCTTAGACCCCTGAGATCCTTTAGGCCCTTGGGTAGTGGGGGTTACAACCGCAACCGCATGCCAGAACTCCCTGAGATATTCATGGTAGAAGACTGAGGGGGTTTTAGTAAAAGCATCAGCCCAATCACAGTTTTTCAAAAATTTGCAAATTGGTTTGTAGGCTGATACACTACTAGGTAATTGAAATTTCCCTCATAGTTGTTTCCTGCTGATGATACTGCAATTATACATAGTCTCATCATCTAAATCGGGCTTAAAATGCTAAAAATATCATCAAAATACCCAAATATATGCTTGTGTTTGTTCATTTTGTATTTTAGGTACGGATATCGTGAATTCACCAAAAGATTACAAGAATCAAGCAAAAATGAACACGGGAAACGAAGCCGCACAATGAACCGGACCCGAATCATGATTTTCCTTTGAAGTCCTTGAAGTTTGAAGATTTGACAAGTTTAGCCCTCCAAGTTTGAATATTTGTCAACTTTGGTCCTTGAAAAACCATAATATACAAGTCTGATCCTTGAAGAATGAATACATGTCAAAAAACAACCCTTGAAGAAACCTCATATTGCATTCATGACCCTATTATAAGTTTTCAAAAGTAATTATGCCATAAATGACAAGTGACCCAAACTTGTTATCAAGGGAAATGAAGTGATAATCTGCCAAGACTTGTTGTGGTTTATACAAAGACTAAGGGTACATTTTGCCACTTTTACAAACCCACCCCTCCAATCCCGTCCAGCCACGTCAGACTCCACCATAAAACAATTTAACATTTATAAATGATTTTTTTGGTTTATTAATGTTTAAGCACGGTTAACAAAATAACCAGTCCCCAAAACGAATTAAACTCCCATCCTTCAATATCCTTAACCCTAATCTGCTAAGTGACCATTATACTTTAAATTGGGTTATGATATTGAACAGATCCCTAATTCACCATCTACCCAAACTTTCTTCACTATCAAACAAACCCCAACTCACCTTGTGGACCCTCCCACGAGGTCCCTTGCTTCACTTTGGCTAAAAACAAGACGGGTACAGTAATCTCATGGCTCAGAATCGTTGCTTAACCTCCACAACAAAGTAGACGGACAAGATTTCAACTACACCAACTGGCGAATCACATGTTGCTTCAAGAGATGATTTCAAAAATCGAATATCCTTCAGAATATGCTGGGGCAGAATTGGAAGAACAATGAACATTTCAATTAGGGTTTGTCATTTGTATTTTTTTATTATGATTCTAGATAGTTCCTTTGTCTAGTATAAAAGGAGCACCAGGTGTGTTGGGTGCCCTTTGTTCCATTTTCTTTGTAAAAGTTTTTTTTATCAATATATATTTACAGTTTGGTTAAAATACTTGCAAAGAATTTGAGTTCCAACTTTATTGTTTTTGTTTAGGATAAATTTCTCTTAAATTTTTGCACTTGTCTTTAGTTAATTAACAAAATCTGATTTCTTCAAGCTCGTTTTTGGGAAAAAGGATTTTGGGACCCGAATCATATGTAGCAACCTTATACCTTGACTGACAATCAAGATATAAGGTGTGTTATTTTTATGGTTTGTTAATTTGTGTTGGTTATCATTTGAAATTCTCAAAAGTGTGTTGTTATTTAGGATTTTTCAAAAATCTTTCTTTTATATTGTTATCAACTTACCACTGTTCCATAAGAACATTTTCAAAAGCTGTCTTGACATCACAGCTTTTGAAAAAGTTCATCTGGAATTGGTGATTTTATTTTTTCTTAGCAGATACACGTGCTTCCATCTATATATGCCCTTGGGACTGCAGTAGTCCATCAACAAGGTCTTGCAACTAAGCTGTCCATAAGACACAAGCAAAAAGGGTTCTTCAAAAGCAAGTGGAATCCACCCACAGCTCAATCTAAACAAGATTGCCATGGTATAAAGTTGTTAACCCCCTTTTGCACTTTCTCTTTTTTGGAATTTGTGTTTATGTGATATTGTGATTCAATTGTTCTTTGTTAAGTTTAGGGATAAATTTATGTTTTGAGCAAGATATATGCAGGTTTGATTAGTTTTAAATGATTTTTGTTTAGATTAATAAAACTTTGTTTAAGAAAATCTTGATTTATATAGCTAAGTGGTGTTTGGCATTAGTTAAGTTTCTGATATAGCTTAAGGTATAGAGTTAACTTTTGGTTTGTAACACAATTGTGAGGTTAAAGATAGTCTATTTAAGCTTTGGTCTGAGTATAAAAGTCTGAGTATAAAAGTCATATATAAAAAAGGGGTGATTCAGTTTATTAGCGCTTCAATAATCAATAGGGCAAAATTCTTATGCGTATGGTGATATTGGAGTTAGTCATGGTTTGATTTATGCTCATTTGAAGTTTCTTCGAGGATTTGCGTAGTTTTATCGGACAAAAACCCACTTCAGTAACCAAGTCTATGCTACAACATTCCCTTTCGGCCTAAAGAGTGGTAGAATACGCCATCAGGTTTTTCTTCAGCCCATGAGTGATTTCGAACTCAGTATGTAGGTAGATGTAAGTCAGTAGAGTTACTGTTTTAGATTAATTCAACGGGTAGCGAGGTTGGAATTAGTTGCTCTCATCATTTCGTTCACATTAATTTTTTAGAGTATTATAACCAGCAGGTATCTTAGATCATTAACTAGTCATAACTTATGCTTGTTTTTTTTACTTCAATTGATGTTCTTTGAAGTTTTTAGATAAGTTTACGTATGTTTCTCAACTGCCTGTAGCTGCTGGTCATACACACCAGCAGCTTTCGTTTAAGTGTTTACGGGAATTAGGCATATTAAATTATTAGACAATTAGATTAAGGCAGTTTTCTGTTTTAAGAAATATAAAGAGATTAATGCCTTTTAGCTGCTTAAATTTAAGCTCATGAATCACTGCCCCCAAGAAGCATAAGTTACCAGTCATCATTCTTTAGATAAGGAGTTTGCGTCTTTGGCATTTTTGCTTGAAAAGTTGCTGATGTGTTTGTGCTTAGATTGGTATTGTTGTTCTTATCTTTTGTGTGTTTGTCAAGACTCCCCAATAGTAACTGCTATTGGGGGTGCCATTTGCGCCCAACAAAACCAAACACTCCTTTTCCGGGCTTCCAAAAACCTCATGAGTTTTAACTGATAACAAGTAAAAAGAAGTGAGGTATGTGCCATCTTTGAGCTAAAAAGTGTGCTTAATACATAGTAATTCGACTTGGTGTTTGTGTTTTAAGTTACTGATATTCAGTTGGTTGAAAGAAAAAAATAAAAAATTATTTTTCAAAAAGGACGCGGCCAGGACTCGAACCTGTGCCACTCCTCTCACACACCAACGCCTCAACCAACTCTGCCCTTGGGTCTTTTTCTGAAAGCTTTTCAGTTCATTAATTACTTAAGGCATTTTTGGAATTGGCTTATATTAGCAATTCAAGCGTTATAAGCTGGATCCCAGCTTATTGGTAGGGCTTATTAGGTGTTTGTCATTTTTCCTTTGTTCCTTATTGCAGTTAGGACTTTTTAGACTAAAGTTTGTATTTTTCACGTGTTTTAATTACTTTTATTAATATTTTTAGTCCCGGTTTTTATAAATTAGTTAAAAATAGTTTAATTTAGTTTAAAAATTTTCAAAAATAGCTTTTAGGTTTTAAATAAATAGTTTTAATTTAAAATTATTAAAAAGTTTTTAGGAAATTTGGTTTTCAAATTTGTAATATTTATATTTTTCTTTAGTTAAGATAAAAGTTTTGTAATTTTTAGAATACTTTTTCGTTTTGTTAATTTTTACAATTTCGCGTTTTTCGCGTCGTAGGGTAATTTTTAGCATAACTCGTCTTTATTTTTCCCTCTTTCCTAATCCAAAAACGACACTAATCCAAACATTATTTTTGTATTATTGGCACCTAATAAACACACCTCCTTCAAGAACGAACCCGCATTTATTCGGTTTTACGTTCTTCCTAAACCGTAAGACTTAATACTTGCCCATTATACGTTGTTTTCCAAAACACGTATTTTTACTACTATCACCTGCAAAATGGACACCCTCATTGGTGAGATGCTCAGCCTGAGGGGCATTTTTTTATAGCTTTGGACATTGCCATTAAAGTTAATTTTTGAAGATTTGAAGAAGGACAATGGCACTTTGTAGAAATCAAATCAAGACTTGTTTCTTGTTATAATACAAGGTTCACCAAGTGACTTAATGCAAACTTTTGCCTTATAAAGAGGATCAAGAGTTATAAACAATAAGTAACTTTGATTGTTTGTGCTAGATAACAATAAAACAAGTGATCAATGTGATTGCCTTTTTTTGAAAGAAACTTTTTCTGGAAACAACGTGTTAATGCAATAATGTCTAAAAACGTTACTTTCATTTTTCGGTCTCGCTTAGTTTTGATTACGACAATATGTAAAAACAAGCATTTACAAAAACAACGAAAAACGAATTCTTGAGTTCAAGTATTTTTCATTTTACCCATTTTCACATAAGGTATGAATAAACAAGTACTAACCTTAATCAAGTGATCAAGTGATTTAATCTTTTCTTAAAACTCACTTTTTATTAAGTGTGACAAGTTTTTAATTAAACTTTCTTTTTAAGAAAATGCTTTATTAAATTATATATTTGAAAAATTGAAAATGGCATATTCCCTTTTGATTTGGAATATCCTTTCTGGATATTTTATAATCAGATATGACCTCCACCACTAAAGACAAAAAGGGAGCGGAGTCTAGTCTGGCGGTTCCTTAGCGCCTAGGCGGTTCCTTATTGATAAGATACCGCCGGCTAAGATAAGGAACCGCGGGCAGATATAGTCGTTGGCTCTTTGTCCTATAAATAGTGGACCTTTCTCAGATTTTCAATCCACCTCTTTTGCACACAAATTTCCAGATTCAAATATACTTCTTAAATCACTCAAATTCTTGATCAGTTGATTGATTACTACTTGTTTAGAAGTGAATCTATCTCATCCATCCCTTCCTCTTCAAGTGAAAAGAGAAGAACACTATAATTGTGAAGTGTTGAGTCCACTACCAAAGATCCTTTGAAGATAAAATTTTATACATTTGTTGTTGTGTAATAGTTGTGAAGATCCAAGTAGTTGTGTCTATTTGGAAGTTGTGTATGTACTAAGTATAGTTGTGTAGATTGGTCCTAGCTACGATTAGGGCTCGACTTTTAGCTTAGAGTCGGAAATTGGTTAAGCGACGTGTACGGTTTTCTCCACCATAAGGAGCTTGTTGTGTAGTGAACTCTCGAGTAAGGAGTACTCGAGGAGTGGAGTAGGAACGAGGAGTGAGCTTCGTTGCCGAACAACTATAAATCCTTGGTGTTTGGTTTGATCTTTCTTTACCCTTAACTCTTTACATTCTTGATTCTTTGTGCATATATATTAGTTAGTATGAGTTTAAATTACACTATCATTGTTCATATTGTGCATATGAAGATTTTACTTATTTCCTTAAGTCTAAGTTTTTGAGAAAAAGGATTTTTTGAAAACCAACATTTAACAAGTAAATATAAGAAACTATTCAACCCCCCCCCCCCCTTCTAGTTTCTATAATTGGTATCAGAGCGGGTTGCTCAAGTATTTTTAAAGTATATTAAATTTAAAACTTGAATCGATCTATGGATTCCAACAAGTACCTAAAAGGGCAATCTATGCAAAGACCACCACTTTTTGAAACCGATAGTTTTATTTATTGGAAAAATAGATTTGAGACTTATGTGAAATCAAAAGATTTAGATATTTGGCATGTTATTACAAATGTTGATTTTTTACCTTATCAATTTAATGAAGTTTCTAAAACAAAGGAATTGGTCACTTTTGACAAAGCTAATGATGATACTAAAAAGAAACTTTCGAAAAATAATGAGGCTAAAATGGTGATTTATAATGCTTTACCTAAGAAAGAGTATGAAAGGATTTTTATGTGTGAAACCGCTAAAGATATTTGGAACACTCTTTTAGTAACCCACCAAGGTAATATCCAAGTCAAAGAAAGCAAAATCGATCTTCTTGTCCAACAATATGAACAATTTGTCATCTAAGAAGATGAAGCTATTGATAGCGCTTTTGCTAGATTTAACACTATTATTACTAGTCTAAAAGCACTTGATGAAGGTTTTTCTAGCAAGAACAATGTTAGGAAGTTTCTAAGGGACTTACATCCGAAGTGTAAAGCAAAAGTCACGGCGATCGAAGAATCGAAAGATCTCTCAACTTTATCGCTCGATGAACTCATAGGCAACTTGAAGGTTCATGAGATGATAATTTTGAAGGACAAGGAATTGGTAAAGACCAAGAGTGAAAGGAAGTATCTTGCACTCAAAGCCAAGAAGGCACAAAGCGATCATGATAGTTCCTCGGATAGTGATGACGAGGAGTATGCATTGGCGGTGAGAGATTTCAAGAGGTTCTTTAAAAGACGAGGTCAACACGTGAGGCAACCCAACAATGACAAGAAACCATTCTTAAAGAATCGGTTTGCCAAGAACGAAAAGTGTGATAGGAATTTCTTTAGATGTGGTGATCCAAATAATTTCATTCATGAGTGTCCAAAGCCTTCACGCGATAAGAATCACACGACATTCGTTAGTGGTTCTTGTAGCGATAGCGGTGAAGATGTTGATGACAACCCCAAAGAGGAGAAATGTCTCATGGCTCACACTTCTAAAGAGGTACATTCCGAAACCGAATATTATATGAATGATAGCTCCACCTTAGATGATATTGAATTAGAAGGCCAATATGACAATTTAAACAAACTTAGCCTTAAATTCATAGAAAAGAACAAAATACTAAAATCAGCTAAAACTAAGCTTGAAAATGAGATTAATGAACTTAGAAAAAAGTTAGGCAAGCTTGAGAAAAATAAAGAAGTTGACATAGGTTTCTTAAGTTGTGAGAAACTTAGGTTAGAGAATGAAGATCTCAAGAGCACCTCCATTCAACTGGAAAAGTTCATGAAAGGTACTAGTGCTCTTAATGATATGTTAAACAAACAAACTCATTCTAAGGAAAGACTTGGTGTAGGTTTTAATTCAGATGAAGCATCAACTAGTGAACATAAACAAGTCAAATTTTCAGAAAAACTATCTGCTGTACGCAGTCCCAAACTGTATGGGGCGGTTCCTTATCGATATGGAACCGTCGCCATAGATAAGGTACCGCGGGCAGAAAGCATTTTTGATGAAAAGCATGAACTTTCTGAAAAGTCAAATTTAGGTGAAGATCCTAAGAATCTTATTGTTAACAAAGTGAAATTACCCATACTTGACGACAATACCGTTGATAAGTTCTATAAGCCTTTGAGTAAACCTCTAATGGGAAATAGAAGTTTATTAAGACCATCTTCTACTCCACCAAGAGTACGGAATGAGTCTAGGCCTAGAAGTAGAACAACAACACCTAGAAGAGATAGTCAAAACAATTCTCGACCTACAAGTAAAACTCCAACACCTAGAAGGAATGACCATAACTCTAAACCAAGATCAAATACAACTAGGAGAAATCATAAACAACAAAATGGATACATGAATTATTATCCTCCTCCCTTTTGTTCCCCATGGGGAAACCCTCCTCAATTCATGCATCCCAACCAAATGCAAGGGATGTTTGGAACTAACAATTTTGGACCCATGAGATATTGGGGACCAAATGTTTGATCGTGTATGTTGTTACCTAGATATGCTTGGGATATGATTTGGAACCCGACGAGTGGATTAAGGATAGTGGTTGTTCTAAACACATGACGAGTAATCGAAGTTTGTTCTCACGATACAAAGCATATGATGGAGGTAACGTCACATTCGCTAGTAGTCTACGTGGTAATATCATTGGCAAAGGTACGGTTTCTCTTGACTCCATTACTATTGAAAATGTTGAGCATGTAGATAATTTAGGATTTAACCTTTTAAGAATAGGTCAAATTTGTGACAATAAGTGTAAGGTCATCTTTTTGGAAAATGATAGTGAAATCGTAAAAGATGGAAAGGTCATTGGAAAAGGTGTTATAAAATATGGGCTTTATGTCATGAAGGTCAATAAGAAGTCAAAAGACAACATATGTCTTGCGAATATAGATGATAGTTCTACTCTTTGGCATAGGAGATTAGGCCACGCTAATATGCGTATAATTCAATCTTTAGTCTCTAAGGAGTTGGTAAGACACCTCCCCAAGATGAAGTTTAATAGTCACTTTTGTGATGCTTGCAAAGTTGGAAAGCAAGTTAACTCAAGTCACAAAGCCAAGAATTTGGTTTCAACCTCTCGGTGCTTAGAACTCCTACATATGGATCTCTTTGGACCTACCGCCATACGGAGTTCTGGAGGTAACCTTTATACCCTAGTTATAGTTGATGACTACTCTAGATTCACTTGGACTAGATCTTTGGCATCTAAGAATGAAGCTTTCGATCATTTTGAAATATTTAGTCGAAGAATTCAAAATCAACTAGGATGTCCGATTGTCTTTATTAGGACGGATCATGGTAGGGAATTTGATAATGAAGTGCAATTTGGTGCCTTTTGTGAAGCTCATGGTATTACCCATAACTTCTTGGCTCCTCGCACTCCACAACCAAATGGGGTAGTTGAAAGGAAGAATAGGACCATCCAAGAGATGAGTAGGACGATGTTAAACGAACAATCTTTGCCTCAAAAGTTTTGGGGCAATGCCGTGGACACATCGACTTATATTCTCAACCGAATTCTTATTCGACCTTTTCTAGGAAAGACCCCCTATGAGATTCTTGAAGGTAAGAAACCCTCATTGGAATACTTTAGGGTGTTTGGAAGCAAGTGCTTCATCCTCAACACCAAAGACTACCTTACCAAGTTCGACCCAAAGTCTTACAAAGGTATCTTTTTAGGTTATTCCCAAACTAGCAAAGCCTACATAGTCCTCAATAGAACCTCGGGCGTAATTGAAGAATCACTTAACGTGACTTTTGATGAAACCCCTCTTTTAACCAAGGCACCACCATTGGTTGATGATGACTTGGATGAAGTATAAGTAGTTAGAGCCAAAGAGGTTAGAAAAATAGGAGTTAAAGACCTTAGTGTTGAAAAGGAAGTAAATATTAAGGAGTCTAAGGATCATACTCTCAATAATATTATTGGTGACTTAAATCACAGGACCCTAAGATCTTAAGTCCAAAACCAAAGTAACTTCTTTTGTTTTGTCTCCTTGATTGAACCAAACAATGTTAAAGAAGCTTTGACGGATGAGAGTTGGGTCATTGCGATGCAAGAAGAATTGAACCAATTCGTTGCTAATGATGTTTCGGAACTTGTTCGTCCACCTAGAAGTTCTACCATTATAGGAACCAAATGGGTATATAGGAATAAGCTAGATGAGAATGGTGTTGTGTCTTGTAACAAAGCTAGACTTGTAGCACAAGGCTATAATCAACAAGAAGGGATTGATTATGACGAGACATATGCACCGGTAGCTAGATTAGAATCCATTAGAATCCTTTTAGCCTATGCTTGTGCCTTAGATATTAAGCTTCAACAAATGGATGTAAAGAGTGCATTTCTTAACGGTTTGATCAATGATGAGGTATATGTGGCTCAACCTCCCGGCTTCATTGATTTTGAGAAACCGGATCATGTTTACAAGCTTAAGAAGGCCCTTTATGGTCTTAAACAAGCACCTAAAGCTTGGTATGATAGACTTAAAGCGTTTCTTCTTAAACATGAGTATACCATGGGAATGGTAGACAACACTCTCTTTACAAAGAAGAAAGGTTCTCACCTCATAATCGTGCAAATATATGTTGATGACATTATATTTGGCTCAACTTGTCAAGAGTTGTGTGATGACTTTGCCAAAATCATGCATGATGAGTTTGAAATGAGTATTATGGGAGTACTTAACTTCTTTTTAGGACTCCAAATTAAACAAATGGACGATGGTATTTTCTTTAGTCAATCTAAGTACGCTAAAGAAATGATAAAGAAATTTGGATTAGGAGAATCTAGACCAATGAAGACCCCTATGGCCTCGGATACTAAACTCATCGTAGATGATGATTGTGAGTCGGTAGACAACACCAAATATAGGGGTAAAAATTGGTAGTTTGTTGTACCTAACGGCAAGTCGACTGGATATCATGTTTAGTGTTTGCCTTTGTGCTCGCTTCCAAGAGGCTCCCAAAACCTCTCACCTTGAAGTGGTTAAGCGTACCTTTCGATACATTAAGGGCACTATAAATTTAGGATTATGGTATCCTAAAGGGACCGGCGTACAAACCATTGTCTATGCGGACTCGGATCATGCGGGAGACTATGTGGACCGGAAAAGCACTAGTGGTGTTTGTACCTTCATGTGTTGTTGTTTAACTTGTTGGTTCTCCAAGAAACAAACCGCTATTGCGATATGCACCATGGAAGCCGAGTATGTGAGTGCCAGAAAAGCATGCCAACAAGCTCTATGGATGAAGCAAGCGCTTGTTGATTACGGGATTTGTCTTCATGATGTTCCCATCATGTGTGACAATAAGGGTTCTATAGACCTTAGCAAGAATCCCGTGCAACATTCACGAACCAATCACATATAAATTCGTCACCATTTTCTTAAGGATAGTGTTCAAAAGGGGAACATTTCAATTGAGAAGGTACCCTCCGAGGATAAACTAGCCGAAATCTTCACTAAGCCACTTAAGAGGGAACCTTTTAATTACTTGTGTCTAGGTCTAGGATTAATGGAACATATTCCTTAATTGCTTTCCTTTATTCAGTCTCTTACTTTCCTTTGAGTCTTTTATCACTTTGAGTCTTTGGGTCTCCTAAACTCTTCTTGAAAATCTTCTCTTCTTCTTTTCAAAATCCTCAAACTCTCTTTCCAAAATGGTAAAGAAATGTTTTGACATTGTTAATTCAATCTAAAAACGTTTTTCATAGATTCTTGCTATTAATCTCGAGCTTACATAATTCATATGTATGATTTTCTCAAACATAGCAAGAACAAGATAGAATCATGGAGGATCATTGTGTCATGACTTAAGGTCTTGTCTTACACACCTCCTACATCGATTTTTAAAATCCATGTATTTTGGTCAATCCCTACTTGGTGAGTTAGTATGTGTTATCTTTGTCTATCTTTGCTTTTAAGCATATTCCTATGATAAGTTAGACTAGAAAAATAAGATTTGTTGAAAAATATTCCTTCACCACCAAAACTCAACCACTGTAGGCGGTTCCATATATGAACCGCAATTCCTTATCAATAAAGAACCGCCGGAAGCAATAAGGAACCACGTACAGTGCTTCCTTTTTTCGGGTATTTCTGAAATTCCAAATTTGTTTCAACCCTTTGACCACGCAAAAAATACCTTGAGCCTTCCTTATTAAACCATAAGCATTTTTCCTTTCTTCACATCCCAAAATGTCTTACTCTCCTATTGAAAGCCTTGATTCTCCTCCATTCTCCCCAATTGCTTTCAATCCCAACTCACCCAACAACACTTTCAATCCAAATTCACCCTATAACACTCTGAATCACATCTCTTCTACCAAGAATGTTGATTGTGGAACATCTTTTCTTCCACCACCAC
Source organism: Glebionis coronaria (assembly GCA_025667525.1). Taxonomy (NCBI): domain Eukaryota; kingdom Viridiplantae; phylum Streptophyta; class Magnoliopsida; order Asterales; family Asteraceae; genus Glebionis; species Glebionis coronaria. The sequence continues at coordinate 183,236,521 of CM046876.1, forward strand.
CCTTTAGTGTTCTTCCTCCTTCTCATGATAATGTCATGCACCATGCGATATATTGTCATTGTTGTCAATATCAACATCTTGCTATGGCACACATCTATGAGGAGTTGAGCTACATCAAGAGTCTCTTAATCAAGCCTCCTCTTCACTTTGATTATGAGATCTCCACCAAGCCACCACCACTACATTCCGCCACTACCTTGTCTTTCATATAAGCATTGGTTGCTTATCCACAAGTCACTTTATTCAAGCAAATCTTAAAATTCTAGATTAACTAGGATTAGATTTATGCTTTTGGCTTGTTTCCTCTTTCATACATCTTTGTATGAATCTTTTCATTTTATATCACTTCAATTGGATCTTAGTCTTTGTGTTTTCTTATCTTTTATATTTTTTTGTGTGACCTTTAGCTATACCTTGTTGGTTGTTTCTTTTGTTCAACTAACCCTTCTATGTAGCTTGCCACCGTATCTCGATTCCTCGGTGCCCCAAGCAAGGGGGAGTAAGCACCAAGCGGGAGTCTTTGCAAAGTCCGTCTCTTCAACACCGACTTGTGAAACCTTTTTGCTTCGACAAAGGGGGAGAAATGAATAAACTCGTCTTTGAAAATCTAGTTTTTTTGTGTGATTGAGTTTATGTATTGTCGGAATCAAAAAGGGGGAGATTGTTAATGCAATAATGTCTAAAAACGTTACTTGCATTTTTTGGTCTCGCTTAGTTTTGATTACGTCAATATGTAAAAACAAGCATTTAAAAAAACAACGAAAAACGAATTCTTGAGTTCAAGTATTTTTCATTTTACCTATTTTCACTTAAGGTATGAATAAACAAGTACTAACCTTAAACAAGTGATCAAGTGATTTAATCTTTTCTTAAAACTCACTGTTTATTAAGTGTGATAAATTTTTAATTAAAATTTCTTTTTAAGAAAATGTTTTATTAAATTAAATATTTGAAAATTTGAAAATGGCATATTCCCTTTTGATTTGTAATATTGATAGGTGTGTAAACACCCATCCTTTTACCACTTAATTACAATAATAACCAGGCCGAAACGTGTATTTTATGTCGTAAACGTCGGAATTATGCGTGGTTTGTGTTTTTTGTTGGGTCTAAAAGTTGATGTGGCAGAAACTCAAAAACGAAGAAAACATGAAGGATTTTGTCTAAGCGTTGTCAAGAGAAATCCAAGCATTGACAAGAGCAAACTGAAGGTTGATGGCTTAAGCATTGTCATGTACAATCTAAGAATTGTCATGTACAATGTAAGCATTGATAGAAACGTAGACAAGAAGCCTTTAGAAGCTTCTATTTGGATATATATGCAAGATATATTCTATATATGTTTATCTAAATAGAATATTTACTTGTTTATTCATTATTATCTCTTGTAAAACCCTAATCCTTACACTATAAAAGGAACCAAGGGTTATTAGGTTTTTCATATAACTTTCATATACAATGTAAACCTAAAGCGTGTGTCGACTAGACCTGGGATTCAATGTATACATGTCTAGTGATTATTTGTTATTAATATAATGAACAATCCAATTGTTTTTAATTCATGTTCTTTGTGTCCAAACACCTTGTTAATGTGTCGTGTTCTAATTCCGCTTTGATTGTATAATCATATGAACATGATGCATTCCTAGTAGCTTAAAAGATCCGGAAACCAAGGTTTCCACAATTGTTATCAGAGCCTCGTGGAACGTGATGCTAGGACCAACAAGGTGTTCGTGTATGGTGAAAAGAAGAAAAATTCGTCTAGGGTTTTTCTGGGCGTTTTTGTGTGCGCAACAGTATTCAGAAGGTCATAACTTTCGATTGAACCGTTGGATCGTCACGAAATTATATATGTGTGCTCTTCATACATATATCTAAACATCCACCGGAGGGATTGTCCTGTTTTATCCCCAATCAAAAGTTATTAAGCGTCAAAGTGGGCTGTAGAGGTGATTTTAAGATTTTTGTTTTCACATGAAATCATGATTTAGGGTTTCTGAAAACCCTAGATCATTGCATATAACAGAAAATCTGATGTTTTATGGAGAATTGAGAGTGATAAATTATTAAGGTTTCATTCAAAACCCTAGATCTAGGCTGTTTGATCGTTTGTTTCTAGGGTTTATTTTATAAACTTTTGGTTCGTCATGGAATAGCATGGTATAGCAGCAGCTCATGGTTTTTCAACAGCGTAAAGGAGCAGAATGTGATATCATTGGAGGTCAGCATGGTATTCTGATGTGGTCCCCATATGTTGCTGCGAGATTCAAGTAAATATTCGTGGCATGATATTCAATTGGGATTATTCAGAAAGGAAAACAAGTATTGATTATGTTCACACGATGCAAGTTTTTCTATTGGTGGAGCAAAGTTGTGTTCACACGATCTAAGTATTGAGTCTTCGTACACATTCAAAAGTGACGTTGATATTCTTTACTTTAACGTTGTTGTCTGCTCAAGAAGAAAAGGATATTAAATTGGGATTTAATTTGTTATTCAGCAAAAGAAACGTAAGCTATATATGAATAAGTCAACGCTGATAGCATTGACAGTGTCGTCCGATATATGAATTCCAACGCTGATAGGTATTGTCCGATATCGGACAATAAAACTGATAGAGATCTTGGATAAAGATGATATTGGACAACACAAGGAAGGATGCTGTTTGAGAAAATCGGTATGTTTTGAGCACACAAAAAGGAGGATTATACACACGAAGGTACATGGAATCTCCATTTTATTCAGAATATCATGTTGAGGATATTTTAGATTATACACACAAAAAGGAGGATTAATGATTTTTAAGTAAGTTAGCAACATTTCATGAAGAATTTGATGGATATTTTAGATTATGTAATCGGGATAACCTTGTGAAAGAGTTATCCGTTGCGAAACTTTTACATATGGTATGAAGATGTTATTCCATTAAATTCATCATGAAGAGGTGTTGGCTTAAGGGGAAGAATGCTTATGGTAAGTTTGATGATTGAAGAAGATTTTCGCGAGTTTGTGTTCTATCATATCTTAAAGTCGTGCACTCCCAGTCATAGACTTTAAAGATAACTTGTTCGTGCTTTAAATGTTTGGTGATGAAGTCTTGTCATAACACTTGAAGGAGTTACATTATCGTGCTCAGTGTCTCAGAAAGGATGAGAATATTGACAAGGGATCGAGGTCTACTTATAATTTGCTAATGGTATAATTTCTTCATCACGTGGATAGTACAAGACATGGAACACAAGGTTGGGTTATTCTACTTCTACATCAAGAATACTTTATTTATTTTTCTTCAAGATCATTACATAGAGCTACATTTGGAAAATCTTCAAAGATTGCATACATTGTTTACTTTCCTATTGATGTGACAAAAAGGGGAAGACATACATGCTACACTTGAGGGGAAGCAATTTTAAGATCATGTACAACTTACAAGAGATACACATAGAGTTTTGCCGACATCAACTAGGGGAAGATTGTTGGGTCAAAAAGTTGATGTGGTAGAAACTCAAAAACGAAGAAAACATGAAGGATTTTGTCTAAGCGTTGTCAAGAGAATTCCAAGCGTTGACAAGAGCAAACTGAAGGTTGATGGCTTAAGCATTGTCATGTACAATCTAAGCATTGTCATGTACAATGTAAGCATTTATAGAAACATAGACAAGAAGCCTTTATAAGCTTCTATTTGGATATATATGCAAGATATATTCTGTATATGTTTATCTAAATAGAAGATTTACTTGTTTATTCATTATTATCTCTTATAAAACCCTAATCCTTACACTATAAAAGGAACCAAGGGTTATTAGGTTTTTCATATAACTTTCATATACAATGTAAACCAAAAGCGTGTGTCGACTAGACGTGGGATTCAATGTATACACGTCTAGTGATTGTTTGTTATCAATATAATGAACAATCCAATTGTTTTTAATTCATGTTCTTTGTGTCCAAACACCTTGTTAATGTGTCCTGTTCTAATTCCGCTTTGATTGTATAATCATATGAACATGATGCATTCCTAGTAGCTTAAAAGATCCGGAAACCAAGGTTTCCACATTTTTGTTGTGATTTTAGGATCAAAATGTAAAAAGGGAAGAAAAACGGATTTCACGGGCTTTTATCGAAGAAAAAGACAAAAGACGAAGTCAAGAAATCAAGAGTGCAAAAAGAACGGAAGTCCAAGACCAATTATGAAGATTTGTCGAAGAAAAAGTCAAAAGACGGAAGTTTACTAAAAGCCGAAGAACTCAAGTCTAATTTATTGAAGAAATTACAAGACGAGTTATTAATCCCGAGACAAAAGTCGAAGAATTAAGAAGACAAGGACATAATGATAATTAAAGAAAGAAGAAAGAGTGGAGGAAGCTTCCACTAAGCATCTCCCTAATTCACTATAAATAGGATCCTTAGGTTTTCATTTTTTCTTGTTAGCTAAGTGTGACAATTAGCTCTTCCATTTTAATTACTTACAAATTTAAATACATGTCATTTATTTAATTTTCTTACACCTTAAATTCATTTAATTTCAAGTAAGTTTCCTTTTAATTGTTGTTAATCTTTACTTTTATTGTTCATCTCCTATCTTCCTTTCTTGTTTAATCTTTAATCTTTATGTTTATTGTTTATGTTCATGTTATTCAGTTTTTATTAAACTGATTAAGTGGATTTTGATTATTTTGATTATTATTGTCAGTGATTGTGATTGTGATTTGATTAGTATTTTTTAGTTGATCATTAGTGGTTGTTTTGATTTAATCTTTTGGTTTGATTTGATTAGTTATTGTCTAGATTCGTTTCTTTTTTGTCCTGTGTTCTTCGCTGTCTGTTTGTTTTCCAGGTTATTCCGAACCAAGCCCAGATTATTCCGAATGAAGGGTGTGTTGTGATTATTCCGAATAAAGAACTTGATATTCCGGATAAGTGACATATTCCGAATCAGTTTGATATTCTATATCAGAGCAACATTCCGAACCAAGGAATTTCTAGCTAATATTCCAGATCAGCAGAATATTCCGAGTCAAGGAAAACATTCCGAATCAAGGGTGTATTCCGGATGAAGGGATATTCCGGATGAAGGGATATTCCGGATGAGCTTATATTCCGAGTGAAGGGTTTGAGGATTTATTCCGAATAAGCAGAATATTCCGAGTCAAGGAAAACATTCCGAATCAACTTTGTATTCCGAATCAGAAGATATTCCGGATGAGCTTATCATTCCGAATGAAGGCTTTATTGTGATTATTCCGAGTGAAGCTTTTATTCCGAATAAAGAGTTATTCCGGATGAGACATTTGTTTGGAATGAAGTAATATTCCGGGTGAACATTTTATTCCGGATCAAGGGTTTTGGTAAATATTCCGAGTGAAGAAAAATTATTCCGAACGAATGATTATTCCGAACGAAGGTTTATTCCGAATGAGTTGTTTTCAGGTTATTTTAAGTTTCTGTTTTTAAGTTTAAGTTTTTAAGCTTTACTTTTCCCGCCTTTTTCCTTAGTCGCACTTTAAGTTTTCTTGCCTTAGATTTAGTTTAAGCTTGCCTTATTTTAAGTTTGCCTTTAGGATAGTTTTAAGTTTGCGTTGTTTATTTTAATTGCCTTTTAATTTTTCGTCACGCTTTAATTTCTTGACATTTATTTTCAATTAGATTTAGATTTAAATTACAGCCATTTATTTTAATAGTTTTTGCACCTTTAATTTTACTACAACGACACAAAATTTGTTTCAACCAAAGACAGCTGAGTCGCACATTAATCTAATTTTCAATTCGAAGAGACAGGAACAACGATATTTTCATACTGGCCAAAAGCTAGTTATCAAATGGCGCCGCTGCCGGCTCTTTTCGTTAAGAATAATGGTTTTTTGTGAGAGACGCGTTGCTTTTTGGGATCCGTTCATTCGTGAGCGTTATTTTCTTGCTTAAAAATTTCCAAAAATCCATAAAAATTAAAATTGTTAAAAAGCCATAATAATTAAAAAATTTCAAAAAATCCAAAAATATTTTATTTTCTTTCTAGTGTATATATATTCTCTTTGTGTTTGGTATCTTTTTCTTTTGCCTTTTCAGGTGTATGCGTACTAGATCTTCTACTTATCCAGAGCCTGAGACTCATGAAGATTTAGCTATGGCAGGTGTAAACAACAACAATAATCCACCGCACCTCAACAATAACAACAACAATGTTCTTCCACAGCCCGATCTTCGGACAATGGAGGAGCTTTGTCAACCCACAATGTTTGGACGAGGAGGACCGATTGCGCCGATGCAAATCACGGCTCCGGAGTTTTCGTTGAAGCATCACATGATCCAGCAAGTGCAAACTAATCCATTCCACGGATTGCCTGATGATGATGACAACAAACACCTCGACAAATTCATTACAATCACTCAAAGCATTAAGTTGCCCGGTGCTACTATGGATGTTCTACGCCTTCAACTCTTCCCACATACTTTATCACACCACGCCGAAAAATGGTTTGATCGTCTCCCGAAAAATTCCATTCATACTTGGGATGACATGACTCAAAGATTTTTGTCACGCTACTTTCCACCATCCATGGTCACGAGCCTTCGAAATCAAATCAGCAGTTTCATGCAAGAACCTGATGAATCTCTCTTTGATGCTTGGGAAAGATATAATGTTTTGATAGATCGATGTCCAAACCACAACATGCTTCCAGTCACATTGATTTATAATTTCTACAATGGTTTGACTTTTCATGATCGTGATATGATTAAAGCAGCCGCCGGTGGCACATTTATGAAAAGAAGACCCGAGGAGTGTAGAGAGCTTATTGAGAACATGACTACTCATAACAAAAACTGGGATTCCTCCGCTTCTTCAAGGAACAACCCGAGAGTCAATGTTTCTTCTACTTCAGTTAACCCTGATGTGACAATCCGTCAATTTACGATTGATATTTTATTCTCAAATATTATTTGAAAATATTATTTTAATATTACAATATGAACTCACTTATTTTTGGGAAGAAATTTGCATTTACGTCTTGAAGTAGCATCGACTATGTCTAAACCGGAGGATTCAACGTTACGTGCTTACGTTTACATACACCGTCTTTGGTGACAGTCCGACATTTCAGAAAATAAATTTATCCGTGAATATTATTTTGGAGTTTTAAATTTGTGTTGGTTCATAAACTCACAAATTTACGAGAAGAGATTAGAACTTACGATTTTATTTGAACGTCCTTTACGACTAAACCGGAAACCTTAGGATTACGTATTTACGTTTTCGAACTCCGTTTTTGATGAGTCAATTTTTATTGGATTCGTTTTGTGACGTCGATTCATAATTTATAAAAACGTTTTTCGTAAAACGACCCGAGGGCACGCAAATCGAGGAAACTAGAATCGAGGAGTACCCGTAAATAAATGGGGATGAGACAAGTGGGACACTTGCCCCACCCCCATCAAAACCGGCTACACAACAACACATACCACTTTAGTGTCAAGTTTTTACTTAACTAGCTACACTTGTCAAGTAAGCTTACAATGTAAGCTTTCCACTTTCAAAACAAGCTACCAAATACCACTCTTCCCATTTCTCACCATGCAATACCATACAAATCCTCTCTACCCTCCATTTTTGGCCGTCCCATATCCACCCCAAAAACACCCTTTGATCTTGATTCAACCATGAAATCCTATGTTTTACTTGCATATGTTGAAGCCCTTTTGAAACCCTATAGATTGGTGGTGCTTATAACATCCAAGGAGGAGTATTCATGGTGTCTTGGGGCTGATTTTCCACAAGGAGTTCATGAAGCATGGTGGTCATGAAGATGGTCTTGGTGCATCACAAGTTTCTCCATCAAAAATCCATGTTTTGATCAACCTACATCATCATGGTGGTATAAAGATTGTCCTCCTCAACTTCTTGTTATTTTAATTATGTAAACATGTATTTTATTTCCTATTGTATATGTATATGATGATTATATGATGATAAAAATGTTTTGTGGGGATTTTTTGTTTATAATCATGGATAAAAAGATGAAAAACTATAAGTAAAAATGGGTAAATCTTGTTTAAATGATAGGCTGTATAAAAACAGTAAAGAACCATATGGTAAAATGATAAAATGATGAAGTAGAATGGATTTACAGTAAGATATGGGTCTTATACACATGTGAGAGTTGGCCATGCAATGGAATCATTATAATGAGTGAGATATGATCAAAACAAGTTTAGGGTATAAATCTGAGTTCACTGTTTTGGACGATTTTTTATAAATATTTAGAAGATGATTCAACAGTAGCTATAGAAGAGTTAAATGTAGAACATATCATGTAGTTAATGTGATAAAAATTTGAGCTTCTATCTCCATATATAACTCAAGATATGGCAGTTTTGGTGAAGATGAAAATAAAAATCAGATTTTGGAAATAAAGTATAATACTATTATATAAGCACTCAAAATTTTATTGTATAAAATGTAAATTTAAAACCCACTAACTCTTGGATTTTATTTATATAAATATGTACAATGATAAATAAGTGGACATTTTATAAAAATGGTAACTTGTTATGTTTTATAAGTTATAAAAACTATAAACATGATTTTTACAACTTTTTCGGCTATTGCCGTAAAATTAACGTTTTTCGCCAAATAAAACTTAGACGACCAAACCCGTCTAATGTAAAGTTTATAAAAGTCATATACTGATGTATAAGTAACTAATACAAGTAAAAACCGATAAAACCCGAACTATAAGAAATACGGACATTTACGAGCTAACTAAACATATTGGACTAATAATTGGACTTAATAAGATAAATACTTGTAAAAAGAACTTATTGGGCTTAACCCATTTGGGCCCAACATGAAAGTTTAAATACTGATAATATAAGTATGAAATGGATTAATACAAGTTAATAAACTTATAATAGGCTTATTGGACCTAAAACACGTAAAAAGGTAAAACTAGTAAACTAGTATAAAAGTTATCGGCATATAACACTAAATATGAGTAAACGAGAATATGTAAACCCACTTGATCATCATGTATATATAATCATCATATGTATACTTAATTGTTATTTTTATAAAGTCATTGGACATGAGTCTAAGACGAGTATTATTTGTCTAGGTTTCCGTGATTGAAGCACGTACCGTACATCTAAATCGCCGATAATCGTCTTCCCACATCAACGTGAGTTCATAGCCTCGCACTCTTTTAAATGTTTTTATAAATGTTTTATAAACCCGCGAGGGAGATAACATGTTAGTTTTTATAAAATTAGGACACCATTTATCCCAATTGTTTGTTTATTGATTTGGACCCGAATGATTGAATGACCCGATTGTATGACCCGATAAATGATTAAAGGACTCAATAGATGAAATCAAATGGATTATTAAAGTTAGGTTATGTCACTAAAAGTCCCATTAGCATGAATTGTGAACTACCGGGAGTTGGTAGACGCTTATGCATTTAATAGTACTATTTGGGGACGATCACCCTAGTTCGCGCCTTGACGGTTGATCCCCGTCGTGCCACATTGATTGGTAAGCGAATTTATGTATGAGAAGATTTCCATAGCGTGACCTTTGTGACGACACGCTACTTTAGATGGGCAAAATTGGTATCGGGTTAGCTACCCGTTGTTGGTTAGTAAGGTAACAATGTCATGCGGCTTATAATAATCCAAAAACTAACGAAATACTACTAGACGCTCCGAATTACGATGTATTGCCTTACTAGCAATACTTGGTCATACTATTGATATTATGTTTGTGTTTTAGTTTTCATAACAATATTCATATAACGGTTTTTATTTTCATACAACGTCGTAAGACGTATTGTATGACGTTTTTACGACATTAGCTCGTATAATGATTTTTAAGGCTTTTCATAACCATATTCATATAACGGTTTTTATTTTCATACAACGTCGTAAGACGTATTGTATGACGTTTTTACGACATTGGCTCGTATAATGATTTTTAAGGCTTTTTGTAACCATATTCATATAACGGTTTTATTTAATCTATACAACGTTGCAAAACGTATTGTATGGTGTTTTTAACGACAATGATTCGTATAATGATTTTTAAGGCAAATGCCTATATTATGATTTTCGATAAAGATTTGTATAAAATGACTTTGGCTATTTTATGGCCTATTAAAATGATTTGTACAAGATGATTTTCAGTAATAATTTTATACTGATATTATATTGATGGATTTTATTAAACTCTATGAATTCACTCGGCGTTATCGCTGACCTTTTCTTTTAAGATGTTTTATCTCAGGTACTTGAAGGTAATTCTCGGGAAGACGACAAGAATTCATGGCCCGCACTTAAACAATAATTTCCATTCAAATACTTTGTAAAACTTTGTATGAAATAATATGACTTGGGACCTATGTAACTTTGATATTTATGAATGGAAATGCTTTATTATTAATGACGCGATTTTTAAGCGTTGTCTATGATGTGAGTAATGTGCTATCCCGTAACACCAACTAGTCTTCCGCTGTATTGAGTTGTATAAATTTGGGGGTGTTACAGTTTGGTACCAGAGCTCTCGTTATAGAGAACGAAATATTTTTAAAACAAGGTTTTGAATAAAACATTTCAAAATCTCTTTCCTAAAAACATTTTTCTAAAAATGTCTAAAAAAAAAATCTTTTGACTATAACGGTGCCGAAGAATTCCCGAGTTACCGACAAGGCCAAGACTGAGAAGTGTTATTTTAATATATATATAAAACTTGGATTATATATATATATATAGGATGTAATTTTATTACATGATTGTTTGATGATTATTTTGATATTTATACGAGGTATTTATACGACGTAGATTGTCACAATATACCCTAAATCCCCTAGTAAATTAATCGAAGCTATTCTCGTAGGAATTCTAGCTATCCTAGATCTAAACCAAGTTGTGGATATTTATGATCCCAACAAATGGTTGATATTCGTAGAAATGTAGATATTAGTTGATTGTGATATTGAAAAAGAATTGGCGAGATTAAAACTGATATCGATGTCATGACGATCTTTCCTTATAGAGTGGAGTTTGACAAAACATTACCACCTAGAAAGATGTCATCTGATTCGTTTTCATCCAATTCTTAAATTGAAATCGAAAGGGTGAATGTTGCACTTGAAGCTGTTATTGGAACCATTACCCAAAAGCCTCATGCCACTAATACCTTTCCGAGAAGTCTAGTTGAATGATCAAGTCATTTCATACTAGTGACTCATTTGATAATTGTTGTTGTAAGAGCTAATAGGATTGGAAATTAAGTGTTGATTCATATTGAGATTGTATTGCCTTTACAAGGCCGAAGAATAAGATTGAAAGTATTGGAAAATGAGGTAGGATATCGAATTGAGTATAAAGTTGGTTGAAACTTGAATAAAGTAAAATTTAACCCGTATGGAATATGAGATTGTTAAGAGGAAATCGTTAAGTTTTGTGATTGAATTATAAGGTTTTAATTGATTGTTGATTCGTGTTAAGGGTTGTTCCTAGGCCATTGTCAACTAATGAGGATGCCCAGTGTCCAAGAAATAAACTGAAGAAATCTTCTTCTGAATTGGGACCGATGGATCTTTCGGGACATGTGGAACACCTAATGACTCTTGTAGATTAGTATTCATTGTGGTATCTTTTAAAAATAATCCCTAACTTAACTGTGACATCAGTTGGTAGGATGAGTTCTGAGAATTGTATGACATAGTGACACGTAATGTGTTACGGTACAATTTTGACTTGTTTGTGATTAATGAGAAAGATTACCTTTGATTGCTAAATCCTACATGTATCGATGTTATCTATCCTTTATTGCTTCATCCTAATGTTCGCATTAGTGATGCAACCATTGAACGAGTACTCATCTTGATTTAAGTTACGTTGTGAATTATTCTTTTTGAGTGCCATCGATATCATGAACCTCATGATTAATTGGCTAAAGCTCATTTCCTATCGTATTGTAGTTAGTTCTTGATGAACAACTCTTCATCACTCTTTTGCAGATCACACATTGTTTTATAAAGTTAAAACGGTATCCTTTGAGAAAATTTAATTTTCATCGCAATAAGGATTATTCAAAGTAAGATTTATAAGTGATTGTTATCGAAATGAAGTTGTTTATAAAGTACCTTGGAAAACTTAATTGTTTTCATAACAAATAAAATCTTTGAAAATTTGTTCTTGATTCTTATTTAAGAATTAAGCATGAAAATGTTTTTATTATAAGCATGATGATAAAATTTTGACGACCTGAGTATTGCATTGTTAATCTTGAAATTGTATATAGTTGCGCGCCTACATACTATTTGGAATGGACTATGCAAGGCTGATTAGTAGTCACCATAAAACTGATTAATAAACACTACATTTTCGTCGAAGATTGTGAAAGATTAAATTGTATGAGATCTGCAAAAAGTGCAAAATAGGGACATAGTGTTAGGGACACCTACATATGTGCCTGTATCATCTATTCTTCTGAGTCGAATTTACTCATCTGTGGAAATTGTCTTATTTGACAATTGACAATTCTTTCTTGACCAATTATCCCGTAGTGAGATTCTTAGGAAAAGTATATGATTACCGAGTGTTGATACCCGATTGGATGTATCAACGTTCCTATCATTTCTTTTGATTAGATTTCATTTGAATGACCTGGGTAACGATCCGAGGAGCTTTCGAATGCGTACTCAAATTAATGAAAACATGGGATATATTTATATCCGTTAATGGTAGTTGTGTCGCCATGTATCCCTGAATTTGTGAAGGATTATGAGTTATTATCAGTCTTTGGAGAAGTTCACATCTTATCAACGGTAATGAAACTGGAAAGTTAATAATTCCAGTAGAATGGATTGATTGATTATGACATGACGACATTGTCTTAATTGATGGCCACTCGAATAGAATCCCCCTAAATGATAAGATGTTGATTATCAAAAGTGATTTAAATAATTCTTGATGGATGACCATATCCTGCATTTAGACTTGAGATTATACCATGAATGGTTGTGAACTAGTTATAGATATTGTAATCTAGAAGAACCTGATATGAATGTATTAAAAGATGTTTATGATATTTGAAACTTTTGGAAGTATTTGTTGGTGAATTACCTAGACTTTCGCCATTAAGGCAAGTTGAAATTGGTATTGATTATATTCCCGGTGCTGCACCTGTGGCTTGTGCACTGTACGTCAGCACCATCTGAATTTAAGGAATTACCGTACAACTAAGAGAGTTGTCGGAGAAAGATTTTATTTTACCAAGCCTGTCATCCTGAAGAGCTATGGTGTTATCTTTACTTATATTTATAGATTACTGTGACTGAGTAAATTGACAATCGAAAACGATATCCATAACTCGAAATGGAAGATTTGTTCGATCATTTACAAGGTTCAAGCAATTTGATCCACGGCATGGTTATCATCAACTTCGCATCTGCGGAAAAGATTATGTATTCCAATCATTACATCCGGTACTTGTAATGAACATTATGAGTTTCATGTGATGTCGTTTGGATTGATCAATGCACATGTAGCATTCATAATTTGATGAATCACGTGTGTAGGCTGTAATTTGATAAATTCATGCTCGTGATCATTAAGGACCATTTATTTGTTATAAGAATAAGAATGAGTTAATAATTATTTATAGATTGCCCTTAATTGGCCGAACGATAAAAACCTGTATCTTGAATATTTAACATGAGACTTAAGACTCAATAATTTACATGATTTAACCATGTGATTAATAGATAATGGAAGCTATATTGACTTTTCAAAGATTAGAACCATTAACGCTTAGGGATTAAAAACTTAATCCTTTACATAAACTGTCCATTGGATTAATAATGGTAAGATGTATGCATATAGACTCTTCAAAAATTAAGAGCCCTTTTAAGACTTTGAGTTATACTAAAAAGAAAGTGCAAACATATTTTGACAAATATTTTAACAAAGGATTTTAAGGGATTATTCCCTTATACACAAACCATTTAACTAAACTTCTGTTTAGGGGTAAATGTTTGTGTATACTTTTAGACAACTTAAGAGGAATTGAGGAAACTATATAAAACATGACTTGAAATTTGAAACGATAATTTACGCTTTTCAAACTAAGGAAATTTTGACCAAAGTATAAACAAAGATTTTTCAAACATTTACGAATCTTATTAATTATTTTCGATAAATCAACCAAAAATCTTGTTAATTAAATTCAAATTTATTTTGAACATTTTTATAATTGGTCGAACTAAGAAATTTAAAACTTTTCGTTTACGCTTTATAAAAATTAACTAATAATTATTTAATTAATTGTAATGATTATCGACGCTTTAGACGATGGATTGAGTAAAACGGATAAAAATAATAGATAAGACGAAACTGAAACTTAGAAAATATGAAGAAAGGTGAACGTAATTACTGACGCATAATATAGAAAGAATATCTGAGTGAATTGTGGACATGATAATTATAACATCATGAGAGGTGAATATAGATACCGACGCATTATGTAGAAAAGATAAAGAACCAACTAGGACATGTTCCCTTAATAATGAAGGTGCAAAATAAATTGCCGAACGATATAAAAATAAACAATGTTTATAAGAAGAATAACATAGATAATAAAAAGGGGTTCGCGGCTAATGCGAACCATTAGAATTGAGAGGCCGATAGCGTTAAAATGTATAAAAGACCACTTGTGGTTGCCTAAATATGAAGGATTGTGAGATATAGTTATGTTGGAATTTGTAAGTATAAGTATTCTATATATGTCATTTTATGACTAAAAGTATCTTTGTCTGAAGAAGTTGTACTGATGACAAATTATGAAGGCAGATATCGCCTCATACATTAGTAAACATCTAGCTATTTCAAAGGTCATCATCTGAATTTGATTCGATTTGGGTCATCGTCGACAGACTGACTAAATCTGCTAATATCATTCTCGTTAATGATAGAATCTTGATGAAGCAATAGACTCTTTTATTTAAAAGAGTTATGTAAACATAGTGTGCCTGTATCGATCATCTATATATCAAGATCCTCGCTTCGCATCGAATTTCTAGAGATTTGCTCAGAAATCATTGAGAACGAACCTTGATGAGAGTACTATGTACCACCCAAAATCGAAGGGACGAGGTAAAGTAACGATACAAAGTGATATAAGTGATGTTTTATGTTTGAATGATTGACCTTTGGCAATAGACCGTATAATCGTTTTCCCTTTGGAAGGATTATCATTGATAATCATCGTTTTAGGATTGAGATCGAATCTTGTTAGGATCTAAATATTAGAGCATCTGTAAGCAGGAGTTGAGATGAAGACATCCGACATACACCCATTGTGAGTTGGACATGTCTTTTAGGTTAAGGTTTCCTATGATGGCGAACCTATCCTTATAAAATACCCGACCCGCGAGATCTGAAATGATTGTTGAAATTAGGATCTGATTATTAACTGCCGATAGTGGGCAGGAGGTTATGTGAATATGAAATGTAGATCTTGAAGTGCCAAATGGGTAGCGAAGTTATGCCACAATTTTTAACCTTGGAAAAAAATGAATTCATGATCTGACAAATCATGGGATATAAGTCCCCGTTGTATGGGACCATTGAGATGATGTAAAAGTTTGGTTTGAAAGGCATATAAGCTGGATCTACCCTAGGACTTCAAAGACTGCGTGAATTATGTTTCCTATATCGAACTTGATGGAATATCTATCAAGTGAGAATCTGATTATTCTTAGTAGAGCTTAGATCGGCGAAAAGTTGCATACATCAAAAACCCGTGAATATCATGGATAGAGAAAGTAAGTCAACATTAAGCCTGATCTTATTCCTGTAGTCATGTTTGATGAAACTCGCATATTGTAATGAATTACACTTGAGAGAAAAGACCGAGTGTGGAGGAAAAACCCACATGGCTTTAACTCTATAAGAAGCAAGTAGTAAGGTAAGATGATCTTTGAGGACAAAGATCATGTTTAGGGGTAAATGCTGTGACAATCCGTCAATTTACGATTGATATTTTATTCTCAAATATTATTCTCAAATATTATTTTAATATTACAATATGAACTCACTTATTTTTGGGAAGAAATTTGGATTTACGTCTTGAAGTAGCATCGACTACGTCTAAACCGGAGGATTCAACGTTACGTGCTTACGTTTACATACACCGTCTTTGGTGACAGTCCGACATTTCAGAAAATAAATTTATCCGTGAATATTATTTTGGAGTTTTAAATTTGTGTTGGTTCATAAACTCACAAATTTACGAGAAGAGATTAGAACTTACGATTTTATTTTAACGTCCTTTACGACTAAACCGGAAACCTTAGGATTACGTATTTACGTTTTCGAACTCCGTTTTTGATGAGACAATTTTTATTGGATTCGTTTTGTGACGTCGATTCATAATTTATAAAAACGTTTTTCGTAAAACGACCCGAGGGCACGCAAATCGAGGAAACTAGAATCGAGGAGTACCCGTAAATAAATGGGGATGAGACAAGTGGGACACTTGCCCCACCCCCATCAAAACCGGCTACACAACAACACATACCACTTTAGTGTCAAGTTTTTACTTAACTAGCTACACTTGTCAAGTAAGCTTACAATGTAAGCTTTCCACTTTCAAAACAAGCTACCAAATACCACTCTTCCCATTTCTCACCATGCAATACCACACAAATCCTCTCTACCCTCCGTTTTTTGCCGTCCCATATCAACCCCAAAAACACCCTTTGATCTTGATTCAACCATGAAATCCTATGTTATACTTGCATATGTTGAAGCCCTTTTCAAACCCTATAGATTGGTGGTGCTTATAACATCCAAGGAGGAGTATTCATGGTGTCTTGGGGCTGATTTTCCACAAGGAGTTCATGAAGAATGGTGGTCATGAAGATGGTCTTGGTGCATCACAAGTTTCTCCATCAAAAATCCATGTTTTGATCAACCTACATCATCATGGTGGTATAAAGATTGTCCTCCTCAACTTCTTGTTATTTTAATTATGTAAACATGTATTTTATTTCCTATTGTATATGTATATGATGATTATATGATGATAAAAATGTTATGTGGGGATTTGTTGTTGATAATCATGGATAAAAAGATGAAAAACTATAAGTAAAAATGGGTAAATCTTGTTTAAATGATAGGCTGTATAAAAACAGTAAAGAACCATATGGTAAACTGATAAAATGATGAAGTAGAATGGATTTACAGTAAGCTATGGGTCTTGTACACATGTGAGAGTTGGCCATGCAATGGAATCATTATAATGAGTGAGATATGATCAAAACAAGTTTAGGGTATAAATCTGAGTTCACTGTTTTGGACGATTTTTAGAAAATATTTAGAAGATGATTCAACAGTAGCTATAGAAGAGTTAAATGTATCACATATCATGTAGTTTATGTGATAAAAATTTGAGCTTCTATCTCCAGATAGAACTCAAGATATGGCAGTTTTGGTGAAGATGAAAATAAAAATCAGATTTTGGAAAATAAAGTATAATACTATTATATAAGCACTCAAAATTTTATTGTATAAAATGTAAAGTTAAAACCCACTAACTCTTGGATTTTATTTATATAAATATGTACAATGATAAATAAGTGGACATTTTATAAAAATGGTAACTTGTTATGTTTTATAAGTTATAAAAACTATAAACATGATTTTTACAACTTTTTCGGCTATTGCCGTAAAATTAACGTTTTTCGCCAAATAAAACTTAGACGACCAAACCCGTCTAATGTAAAGTTTAGAAAAGTCATATACTGATGTATAAGTAACTAATACAAGTAAAAACCGATAAAACCCGAACTATAAGAAATACGGACATTTACGAGCTAACTAAACATATTGGACTAATAATTGGACTTAATAAGATAAATACTTGTAAAAAGAACTTATTGGGCTTAACCCATTTGGGCCCAACTTGAAAGTTTAAATACTGATAATATAAGTATGAAATGGATTAATACAAGTTAATAAACTTATAATAGGCTTATTGGACCTAAAACACGTAAAAAGGTAAAACTAGTAAACTAGTATAAAAGTTATCGACATATAACACTAAAATGAGTAAACGAGAATATGTAAACCCACTTGATCATCATGTATATATAATCATCATATGTATACTTAATTGTTATTTTTATAAAGTCACTGGACATGAGTCTAAGACGAGTATTATTTGTCTAGGTTTCCGTGATTGAAGCACGTACCGTACATCCAAATCGCCGATAATCGTCTTCCCACATCAACGTGAGTTCATAGCCTCGTACTCTTTTAAATGTTTTAATAAATGTTTTATAAACCCGCGAGGGAGATAACATGTTAGTTTTTATAAAATTAGGACACCATTTGTCCCAATTGTTTGTTTATTGATTTGGACCCGAATAATTGAATGACCCGATTGTATGACCCGATAAATGATTAAAGGACCCGATAGATGAAATCAAATGGATTATTAAAGTTAGGTTATGTCACTAAAAGTCCCATTAGCATGAATTGTGAACTACCGGGAGTTGGTAGACGCTTATGCATTTAATAGTACTATTTGGGGACGATCACCCCAGTTCGCGCCTTGACGGTTGATCCCCGTCGTGCCACATTGATTGGTAAGCGAATTTATGTATGAGAAGATTTCCATAGCGTGACCTTTGTGACGACACACTACTTTAGATGCGCAAAATTGGTATCGGGTTAGCTACCCGTTGTTGGTTAGTAAGGTAACAATGTCATGCGGCTTATAATAATCCAAAAACTAACGAAATACTACTAGACGCTCCGAATTACGATGTATTGCCTGACTAGCAATACTGGGTCATACTATTGATATTATGTTTGTGTTTTGGTTTTCATAACCATATTCATATAACGGTTTTTATTTTCATACAACGTCGTAAGACGTATTGTATGACGTTTTTACGAGATTGGCTCGTATAATGATTTTTAAGGCTTTTCATAACCATATTCATATAACGGTTTTTATTTTCATACAACGTCGTAAGACGTATTGTATGACGTTTTTACGACGTTGGCTCGTATAATGATTTTAAAGGCTTTTTATAACCATATTCATATAACGGTTTTATTTAATCTATACAACGTTGCAAAACGTATTGTATGGTGTTTTTAACGACAATGATTCGTATAATGATTTTTAAGGCAAATGCCTATATTATGATTTTCGATAAAGATTTGTATAAAATCACTTTGGCTATTTTATGGCCTATTAAAATGATTTGTACAAGATTATTTTCAGTATTAATTTTATACTGATATTATATTGATGGATTTTATTAAACTCTATGAATTCACTCGGCGTTATCACTGACCTTTTCTTTTAACATGTTTTATCTCAGGTACTTGAAGGTAATTCTCGGGAAGACGACAAGAATTCATGGCCCGCACTTAAACAATAATTTCCATTCAAATACTTTGTAAAACTTTGTATGAAATAATATGACTTGGGACCTATGTAACTTTGATATTTATGAATGGAAATGCTTTATTATTAACGACGCGATTTTTAAGCGTTTTCTATGATATGAGTGATGTGCTATCCCGTAACACCAACTAGTCTTCCGTTGTATTGAGTTGTATAAATTTGGGGGTGTTACACCTGATGTGACCGAGTTCACCCGCATGATGGCCGAAATGAACAAAAATATCTTGCTCATCGCTTCAAACCAACAACAAGTTAAAGCGGTAGCAATTCCTTGTGAGACATGCGGTGGTCCTCACTCATACACTAATTGTCCTTCTACTCAAGGAAATCCGGAAAACGTGTATGCGGCTTACGGTAATTATTCACCGGAAAATTACCAAGCCCGACCTCAAGGGGATCGAAATTTGCTAAGTTACCGGTCCAACAACTATCTTTCACCCGGTTTTTCTCCTCAAAACCAAAACCTCAACAACTACAATAGAAGCACCCAAATCCCACCTAGAGCTTCTAATCCTTATCACCCACGCGCTCAACAAGCCCCACCCATCAATCAAGATGTTAAAGCTTTAATGAGAACCCAAGGAGAGCAAATTAAGAATCTGCAAAGCCAAATTATCAATTTGAAAGGGGATATCACCAATCAAAGGAATGACATTAGATCCGAGCTTCGAAATGATATACAATCCTCCTTCAGCAATCAAATGAATGATTTAAAGAATATGCTGGCTAGTTTCTTACCCACCACTCAACCCTCTACTTCGAGTTCTCTACCTTCAAACAACGTCACTAATCCGAGAGCGAATGTGAGTGCTATTACTACCCGTAGTGGAACAACTTTAGTAGGACCATCTATCCCACCCCCAGTTACACCATCTACACCTCCTCCACCATCATTTATCCCTACTACTCCCACACCTAGTATTAGTACACCATTACCGTCTCCGCCTCGTCGTGAAGAAGTACCCAAGACGAATCCTCCACCAATCCCACCTTCTACCTTTAACTCTTCAACATCTCAACCTTCACCTTCTACACCTCCACCACCCAAACCCAATATTCCTTATCCATCTCGCTTAGACAAGGCCAAAATGCACACCAAGGATGATATTCAAGTGTCAAACTATTTGAAGAAAGCTTCGGAAATGACCATCACTTTTAGCCTTGTTGAAGCTCTAGCACAAATGCCTAAATTTGTTAAGATGTTTAAGGAATTGCTTAGCAAGAAGGAGAAGATGGCCGAGTTTGTTAATACTCGATTGAATGAAAATTGTTCTGCCGTCCTTCTTAAAGAACTTCCGGAAAAACTTGGAGATCCCG
This sequence comes from Glebionis coronaria, assembly GCA_025667525.1. Lineage (NCBI taxonomy): Eukaryota > Viridiplantae > Streptophyta > Magnoliopsida > Asterales > Asteraceae > Glebionis > Glebionis coronaria. The sequence goes on from CM046876.1 coordinate 183,257,318, forward strand.
GTTGTTTTGTGCTACCTTGTACTTTTAACCAAACCGACAAATTTACTGCCTTAGCCGATCTCGGGGTAAGTATAAATTTGATGCCTTTAAGTGTTTGGAAAAAGTTATCATTGCCCGACCTTACACCCACGAAGATGACTCTTGAGCTAGCCAATCGCACTCTCGCTTACCCCGTTGGTATTGCCGAAGATGTGTTCATTAAATTTGGCACATTCACTTTTCCGGTTGACTTCGTCGTTGTTGATTATGAAATGGACCCTCGTATTCCGTTAATACTTGGACGCCCATTTTTGAGAACCTGTCGAGCTTTAGTAGATGTGGATAAGTGAGAACTCATCTTAAGAGTCGGGGATGATGCACAAGTTTTTGAAATGGGGAAGCTTACAAGCAAATCTTCTGGAAGAGAATCAGCGAATATGATTAATGTGCTTGATGATTTTGTCGTCTACAACAATCCTCTATTCGATTCTTGCAATGATAATCCACTGTTTCAAGATGATGTGGATGATTCTCTCTCCAATTTGGAACCTTCACCCATATATGATTCTCCACCGATCTATGATGCTTATGATAATGATTCTAGTTTCGATGGAGATGATTATGATGCTTTTACTTCTGAGTATCCCGACGTGCCCACTTATGATGATTTTGATGACGCCGATACTCTTTTGAGTGATTCTTCTCATGATGAAGATCCTTCGCCATCCATGCTTGATCCTACTTTGGATGACTACTCATTTGAGGAAGACTTCTCTACTTTTCTCAATACATACTTCCCTCATGAGAGTGATGCTCCTCCTTTAGACTTTGATGATTATGGTCTTCATCCTTCTACGGATTTGAAGAAAATACTTTCAAAGGAGCCGACACCGGACGACACCAACATCCGCAGCACGTATGTTTTGACACCTCTTTGTACACCTTCTGAGGACGAGGTTGTGCATTTTCTTAGCGGATCATCTTCAAATTCTGCTGAGCCTGAGTGCTATGTTCCCCTAAAGGAAACGGTGTTCGACCCCGGTATCGATATTCTTCAGCCATCTCAGTATCCGTCTGATGAAATAAAAGGTTAGATTTTTGGAATTACTGGAGATATGCTTGCACCTCTTCACCCTTGCTACCACCGTGCTCCATCTTTGCTTAAGGGAACCTTGCCTATTCTTCTTTGGCTTCCCTTGTTCGCCTTAAGCTTGTGCTATTTGATGGACGAAAACTATGTATTTGATCCTGGTGGATGTGTTTCATGCTTCTTCCTTTGCTAATCAAGGTCGAGTCAGGCTCACGAGTCGGTAATCAAAAATCAAGCGCTTCTTGGGAGGCAACCCAAGTATCTATCTTTTAGCTATCTTTATCCTAAGTGTAGGGGAGACCCGTTGGTGTTTGCTATTTCCTCTCTTCTCATATTCAGGGATTCGAGCGCTCAATGATCCACTCTTGATGATTTTTGACGACCCGTGATTCCGTGTTCCCATTTTCCCGGTTCTATCCTAAACTCTTTTCGATTCACTATTTTATATTTCTCAATATTAAAATAGGAATCTCGTTAGTTTTCTTTTCCTTAGCAAGATTTAAATAACATGCACAATGTCCTAAGTGTAGGGGAGTTTAGTCCCATATGCTTAAACATTGAGGACAATGTTTATATCAAGTGTAGGTGGGACTTCTATCGAGGTTAAGTGGTCTTTTCCTTGTATTTGTCCTCATTTTAACCGGAAAATCAATTTTTTGACATTTTTCAAAATTTTTGATCTATTTTGGCCTATTTTGTCCTCATTTTAACTTCTTTTTAGGACTCCAAATTAAACAAATGGAAGATGGTATTTTCTTTAGTCAATCTAAGTACGCTAAAGAAATGATAAAGAAATTTGGATTAGGAGAATCTAGACCAATGAAGACCCCTATGGCCTCGGATACTAAACTCACCGTAGATGATGATTGTGAGTCGGTAGGCAAAACCAAATATAGGGGTAAAAATTGGTAGTTTGTTGTACCTAACGACAAGTCGACTGGATATCATGTTTAGTGTTTGCCTTTGTGCTCGCTTCCAAGAGGCTCCCAAAACCTCTCACCTTGAAGCGGTTAAGCGTACCTTTCGATACATTAAGGGCACTATACATTTAGGATTATGGTATCCTAAAGGGACCGGCGTACAAACCATTGTCTACGCGGACTCGGATCATGCGGGAGACTATGTGGACCGGAAAAGCACTAGTGGTGATTGTACCTTCATGTGTTGTTGTTTAACTTCTTGGTTCTCTAAGAAACAAACCGCTATTGCGATATCCACCATGGAAGCCGAGTATGTGAGTGCCGGAAAAGCATGCCAACAAGCTCTATGGATGAAGCAAGAGCTTGTTGATTACGGGATTTGTCTTCATGATGTTCCCATCATGTGTGACAATAAGGGTTCTATAGACCTTAGCAAGAATCCCGTGCAACATTCACGAACCAACCACATAGAAATTCGTCACCATTTTCTTAAGGATAATGTTCAAAAGGGGAACATTTCAATTGAGAAGGTACCCTCCGAGGATAAACTAGCCGAAATCTTCACTAAGCCACTTAAGAGGGAACCTTTTAATTACTTGCGTCTAGGTCTAGGATTAATGGAACATTTTCCTTAATTGCTTTCCTTTATTAAGTCTCTTACTTTCCTTTGAATCTTTTATCACTTTGAGTCTTTGGGTCTCCTAAACTCTTCTTGAAAATTTTCTCTTCTTCTTTTCAAAATCCTCAAAGTCTCTTTCCAAAATGGTAAAGAAATGTTTTGACATTGTTAATTCAATCTAAAAACGTTTTTCATAGATTCTTGCTATTAATCTCGAGCTTACATAATTCATATGTATGATTTTCTCAAACATAGTAAGAACAAGATAGAATCATGGAGGATCATTGTGTCATGACTTAAGGTCTTGTCTTACACACCTCCTACATCGATTTTTAAAATCCATGTATTTTGGTCAATCCCTATTTGGTGAGTTAGTATGTGTTCTCTTTGTCTATCTTTGCTTTTAAGCATATTCCTATGATAAGTTAGACTAGAAAAATAAGATTTGCTGAAAAATATTCCTTCACCACCAAAACTCAACCACTGTAGGCGGTTCCATATATGAACCGCGATTCCTTATCAATAAAGAACCGCCGGAAGCAATAAGGAACCACGTACAATTCTTCCTTTTTTCGGGTATTTCAGAAATTCCAAATTTGTTCCAACATTTTTGAGAATCTTTGTTTCAACCCTTTGACCACGCAAAAAATACCTTGAGCCTTCCCTATTAAACCATAAGCATTTTTCCTTTCTTCACATCCCAAAATGTCTTACTCTCCTATTGAAAGCCTTGATTCTCCTCCATTCTCCCCAATTGCTTTCAATCCCAACTCATCCAACAACACATTCAATCCAAATTCACCCCATAACACTCTTAATCACATCTCTTCTACCAAGAATGTTGATTGTGGAACATCGTTTCTTTCACCACCACCCTTTAGTGTTCTTCCTCCTTCTCATGATAATGTCATGCACCATGCGATATATTGTCATTGTTGTCAATATCAACATCTTGCTATGGCACACATCTATGAGGAGTTGAGCTACATCAAGAGTCTCTTAATCAAGCCTCCTCTTCACTTTGATTATGAGATCTCCACCAAGCCACCACCACTACATTCCGCCACTACCTTGTCATTCATATAAGCATTGGTTGCTTATCCACAAGTCACTTTATTCAAGCAAATCTTAAAATTCTAGATTAACTAGGATTAGATTTATGCTTTTGGCTTGTTTCCTCTTTCATACATCTTTGTATGAATCTTTTCATTTTATATGACTTCAATTGGATCTTAGTCTTTGTGTTTTCTTATCTTTTATATTTTTTGTGTGACCTTTAGCTATATCTTGTTGGTTGTTTCTTTTGTTCAACTAACCCTTCTATGTAGCTTGTCACCGTATCTCGATTCCTCGGTGCCCCAAGCAAGGGGGAGTAAGCACCAAGGGGGAGTCTTTGCAAAGTCCGTCTCTTCAACACCGACTTGTGAAACCTTTTTGCTTCGACAAAGGGGGAGAAATGAATAAACTCGTCTTCGAAAATCTAGTTTTTTGTGTGATTGAGTTTATGTATTGTCGGAATCAAAAAGGGGGAGATTGTTAATGCAATAATGTCTAAAAACGTTACTTGCATTTTTTGGTCTCGCTTAGTTTTGATTACGACAATATGTAAAAACAAGCATTTAAAAAAACAACGAAAAACGAATTCTTGAGTTCAAGTATTTTTCATTTTACCCATTTTCACTTAAGGTATGAATAAACAAGTACTAACCTTAAACAAGTGATCAAGTGATTTAATCTTTTCTTAAAACTCACTGTTTATTAAGTGTGACATGTTTTTAGTTAAAATTTCTTTTTAAGAAAATGTTTTATTAAATTAAATATTTGAAAATTTGAAAATGGCATATTCCCTTTTGATTTGGAATATTGATAGATGTGTAAACACCCATCCTTTTACCACTTAATTACAATAATAACCAGGCCGAAACGTGTATTTTATGTCGTAAATGTCGGAATTATGCGTGGTTTGTGTTTTTTGTTGGGTCAAAAAGTTGATGTGGCAGAAACTCAAAAACGAAGAAAACATGAAGGATTTTGTCTAAGCGTTGTCAAGAGAAATCCAAGCGTTGACAAGAGCAAACTGAAGGTTGATGGCTTAAGCATTGTCATGTACAATCTAAGCATTGTCATGTACAATGTAAGCATTGATAGAAACGTAGACAAGAAGCCTTTAGAAGCTTCTATTTGGATATATATGCAAGATATATTCTGTATATGTTTATCTAAATAGAAGATTTACTTGTTTATTCATTATTATCTCTTGTAAAACCCTAATCCTTACACGATAAGAGGAACCAAGGGTTATTAGGTTTTTCATATAACTTTCATATACAATGAAACCTAAAGCGTGTGTCGACTAGACGTGGGATTCAATGTATACACGTCTAGTGATTGTTTGTTATTAATATAATGAACAATCCAATTGTTTTTAATTCATGTTCTTTATGTCCAAACACCTTGTTAATGTGTCGTGTTCTAATTCCGCTTTGATTGTATAATCATATGAACATGATGCATTCCTAGTAGCTTAAAAGATCCGGAAACCAAGGTTACCACAATTGGTATCAGAGCCTCGTGGCTCGTGATGCTAGGACCAACAAGGTGTTCGTGTATGGTGAAAAGAAGAAAAATCCGTCTAGGGTTTTTCTGGGCGTTTTTGTTTGCGCAGCAGTATTCAGAAGGTCATAACTTTCGATTGAACCGTTGGATCGTCATGAAATTTTATATGTGTGCTCTTTATACATATATCTAAACATCCACCGGAGGTATTGTCCTTTTTTATCCCCAATCAAAAGTTATTAAGCGTCGAAGTGGGCTGCAGAGGTGATTTTCAGATTTTTGTTTTCACATGAAATCATGATTTAGGGTTTCTGAAAACCCTAGATCATTGCATATAACAGAAAATCTGATGTTTTATGGAGAATTGAGAGTGATAAATTATTAAGGTTTCATTCAAAACCCTAGATCTAGGCTGTTTGATCGTTTGTTTCTAGGGTTTATTTTATAAACTTTTGGTTCGTGATGGAATAGCATGGTATAGCAGCAGCTCATGGTTTTTCAACAGCGTAAAGGAGCAGAATGTGATATCGTTGGAGGTCAGCATGGTATTCTGATGTGGTCCCCATATGTTGCTGCGAGATTCAAGTAAATATTCGTGGCATGATATTCAATTGGGATTATTCAGAAATTAGGAAAACAAGTATTGATTCTGTTCACACGATGCAAGTTTTTCTATTGGTGGAGCAAAGTTGTGTTCACACGATCTAAGTATTGAGTCTTCGTACACATTCAAAAGTGACGTTGATATTCTTTACTTTAACGTTGTTGTCTGCTTAAGAAGAAAAGGATATTAAATTGGGATTTAAATTGTTATTCAGCAAAAGAAACGCAAGCTATATATGAATAAGTCAACGCTGATAGCATTGACAGTGTCGTCCGATATATGAATTCCAACGCTGATAGGTATTGTCCGATATCGGACAATACAACTGATAGAGATCTTGGATAAAGATGATATTGGACAACACAAGGAAGGCTTGTGTTTGAGAAAATTGGTACGTTTTGAGCACACAAAAAGGAGGATTATACACACGAAGGTACATGGAATCTCCGTTTTATTCAGAATATCATGTTGATATTTATGTCTCGGATATTTTTAAAAGAGATTAATGATTTTTAAGTAAGTTAGCAACATTTCATGAAGAATTTGATGGATATTTTAGATTATGTAATCGGGATAACCTTGTGAAAGAGTTATCCGTTGTGAAACTTTTACATATGGTATGAAGATGTTATTCCATTAAATTCATCATGAAGAGGTGTTGGCTTAAGGGGAAGAGTGCTTATGGTAAGTTTGATGATTGAAGAAGATTTTCTCGAGTTTGTGTTCTATCATATCTTAAAGTCGTGCACTCCCAGTCATAGACTTTAAAGATAACTTGTTCGTGCTTTAAATGTTTGGTGATGAAGACTTGTCATAACACTTGAAGGAGTTACATTATCGTGCTCAGTGTCTCAGAAAGGATGAGAATATTGACAAGGGATCGAGGTCTACTTATAATTTGCTAAAGGTATAAGTTCGTCATCACGTGGATAGTACAAGACATGGAACACAAGGTTGGGTTATTCTACTTCTACATCAAGAATACTTTATTTATTTTTCTTCAAGATCATTAAATAGAGCTACATTTGGAAAATCTTCAGAGATTGCATACATTGTTTACTTTCCTGTTGATGTGACAAAAAGGGGAAGACATACATGCTACACTTGAGGGGAAGCAATTTGAAGATCAAGTACAACTTACAAGAGATACACATAGAGTTTTGCCGACATCAACTAGGGGAAGATTGTTGGTTCAAAAAGTCGATGTGGCAGAAACTCAAAAACGAAGAAAACATGAAGGATTTTGTCTAAGCGTTGTCAAGAGAAATCCAAACATTGACAAGAGCAAACTGAAGGTTGATGGCTTAAGCATTGTCATGTACAATCTAAGCATTGTCATGTACAATGTAAGAATTGATAGAAACGTAGACAAGAAGCCTTTAGAAGCTTCTATTTGGATATATATGCAAGATATATTCTGTATATGTTTATCTAAATAGAAGATTTACTTGTTTATTCATTATTATCTCTTGTAAAACCCTAATCCTTACACTATAAAAGGAACCAAGGGTTATTATGTTTTTCATATAACTTTCATATACAATGTAAACCTGAAGCGTGTGTCGACTAGACGTGGGATTCAATGTATACACGTCTAGTGATTGTTTGTTATTAATATAATGAACAATCCAATTGTTTTTAATTCATGTTCTTTGTGTCCAAACACCTTGTTAATGTGTCGTGTTCTAATTCCGCTTTGATTGTATAATCATATGAACATGATGCATTCCTAGTAGCTTAAAAGATCTGGAAACCAAGGTTTCCACATTTTTGTTGTGATTTTAGGATCAAAATGTAAAAAGAGAAGAAAACACGGCTTTCACGGGCTTTTATCGAAGAAAAAGACAAAAGACGAAGTCAAGAAATCAAGAGTGCAAAAAGAACGGAAGTCCAAGACCAATTCTGAAGATTTGTCGAAGAAAAAGTCAAAAGACAGAAGTTTACTAAAAGCCGAAGAACTCAAGTCTAATTTATTGAAGAAATTACAAGACGAGTTATTAATCCCGAGACAAAAGTCGAAGAATTAAGAAGACAAGGACCTAATGATAATTAAAGAAAGAAGAAAGAGGGGAGGAAGCTTCCACTAAGCACCTCCCTAATTCACTATAAATAGGATCCTTAGGCTTTCATTTTTTCTTGTTGGATAAGTGTGACAATTAGCTCTTCCATTTTAATTACTTGCAAATTTAAATACATGTCATTTATTTAATTGTCTTACACCTTAAATTCATTTAATTTCAAGTAAGTTTCCTTTTAATTGTTGTTAATCTTTACTTTTATTGTTCATCTCCTATCTTCCTTTCTTGTTTAATCTTTAATCTTTATGTTTATTGTTTATGTTCATGTTATTCAGTTTTTATTAAATTGATTAAGTGGGTTTTGATTATTTTGATTATTATTGTCAGTGATTGTGATTTGATTTGATTAGTATTTGTTAGTTGATCATTAGTGGTTGTTTTGATTTAATCTTTTGGTTTGATTTGATTAGTTATTGTCTAGATTCGTTTCTTTTTTGTCCCATGTTCTTCGCTGTCTGTTTGTTTTCCAGGTTATTCCGAACCAAGCCCAGATTATTCCGAATGAATGGTGTGTTGTGATTATTCCGAATAAAGAACTTGATATTCCAGATAAGTGACATATTCCGGATCAGTTTGATATTCTGTATCAGAGCAACATTTCGAACCAAGGAATTTCTAGCTAATATTCCGGATCAGCAGAATATTCCGAGTCTAGGAAAACATTCCGAATCAAGGGTGTATTCCGGATGAAGGGATATTCCGGATGAAGGGATATTCCGGATGAGCTTATATTCCGAGTGAAGGGTTTGAGGATTTATTCCGAATAAGCAGAATATTCCGAGTCAAGGAAAACATTCCGAATCTACTTGGTATTCCGAATCAGAAGATATTCCGGATGAGCTTATCATTCCGAATGAAGGCTTTATTGTTATTATTCCGTGTGAAGCTTTTATTCCGAATAAAGAGTTATTCCGGATGAGACATTTGTTCTGAATGAAGTAATATTCCGGGTGAACATTTTATTCCGGATCAAGGGTTTTGGTAAATATTCCGAGTGAGGAAAAATTATTCCGAACGAATGATTATTCCGAACGAAGGTTGATTCTGAATGAGTTGTTTTCAGGTTATTTTAAGTTTCTGTTTTTAAGTTTATGTTTTTAAGCTTTACTTTTCCCGCCTTTTTCCTTAGTCGCACTTTAAGTTTTCTTGCCTTAGATTTAGTTTAAGCTTGCCTTATTTTAAGTTTGCCTTTAGGATAGTTTTAAGTTTGCGTTGTTTATTTTAATTGCCTTTTAATTTTTTGTCACGCTTTAATTTCTTGTCATTTATTTTCAATTAGATTTAGATTTAAATTACAGCCATTTATTTTAATAGTTTTTGCACCTTTAATTTTACTACAACGACACAAAATTTGTTTCAACCAAAGACAGTTGAGTCGCACATTAATCCAATTTTCAATTCGAAGAGACAGGAACAACGATATTTTCATACTGGCCAAAAGCTAGTTATCAAATGGCGCCGCTGCTGGCTCTTTTCGTTAAGATTAACGGTTTTTTGTGAGAGACGCGTTGCTTTTTGGGATCCGTTCATTCGTGAGCGTTATTTTCTTGCTTAAAAATTTCCAAAAATCCATAAAAATTAAAAATTGTTAAAAAGTCATAATAATTAAAAAATTTCAAAAAATCCAAAAATATTTTATTTTCTTTCTAGTGTATATATATTCTCTTTGTGTTTGGTATCTTTTTCTTTTTCCTTTTCAGGTGTATGCGTACTAGATCTTCTACGTATCCAGAGCCCGAGACTCATGAAGATTTAGCTATGGCAGGTGTAAACAACAACAATAATACACCGCACCTCAACAATAACAACAACAATGTTCTTCCACAGCCCGATCTTCGGACAATGGAGGAGCTTTGTCAACCCATAATGTTTGGAAGAGGAGGACCGATTGCGCCGATGCAAATCACGGCTCCGGAGTTTTCGTTGAAGCATCACATGATCCAGCAAGTGCAAACTAATCCATTCCACGGATTTCCTGATGATGATGACAACAAACACCTCGACAAATTCATTACAATCACTCATAGCATGAAGTTGCCCGGTGCTACTATGGATGTTCTACGCCTTCAACTCTTCCCACATACTTTATCACACCACGCCGAAAAATGGTTTGATCGTCTCCCGAAGAATTCCATTCATACTTGGGATGACATGACTCAACGATTTTTGTCGCGCTACTTTCCACCATCCATGGTCACGAGCCTTCGAAATCAAATCAGCAGTTTCATGCAAGAACCTGATGAATCTCTCTTTGATGCTTGGGAAAGATATAATGTTTTGATAGATCGATGTCCAAACCACAACATGCTTCCAGTCACATTGATTGATACTTTCTACAATGGTTTGACTTTTCATGATCGTGATACGATTAATGCAGCCGTCGGTGGCACATTTATGAAAAGAAGACCCGAGGAGTGTAGAGAGCTTATTGAGAACATGACTACTCATAACAAAAACTGGGATTCCTCCGCTTCTTCAAGGAACAACCCGAAGAGTCAATGTTTCTTCTACTTCAGCAAACCCCGACATGACCGAGTTCACCCGCATGATGGCCGAAATGAACAAAAATATCTTGCTCATCGCTTCAAACCAACAACAAGTTAAAGCGGTAGCAATTCCTTGTGAGACATGCGGTGGTCCTCACTCATACACTGATTGTCCTTCTACTCAAGGAAATCCGGAAAACGTGTATGCGGCTTACGGTAATTATTCACCGGAAAATTACCAAGCCCGACCTCAAGGGGATCGAAATTTGCTAAGTTACCGGTCCAACAACTATCTTTCACCCGGTTTTTCTCCTCAAAACCAAAACCTCAACAACTACAATAGAAGCACCCAAATCCCACCTAGAGCTTCTAATCCTTATCACCCACGCGCTCAACAAGCCCCACCCATCAATCAAGATGTTGAAGCTTTAATGAGAACCCAAGGAGAGCAAATTAAGAATCTGCAAAGCCAAATTATCAATTTGAAAGGGGATATCACCAAGCAAGGGAATGATATTAGATCCGAGCTTGTTAGAAATACGTTTTTACGTATATTAGAAGTATCGGTCACTCCACAATAATATTTATGTTGTAATAGCTCGTAGTTAGAAAATAGTCATTAGTTGCTTATTAACTTAAGTAAGAACCGGTCCATGGGCTTGTCATGGACCGACCCAAGCCCATGTTTGCTTGGAACTATAAATACCCCTTTCCACCATGGAAAGGGGTTGGTTGTTGTCATTTCCTAGTTTCCATTTAATAAAATTCACATAGTTTCTCTCACTTTCTCTCTCTAACTTTCTCTCTCTAGAAATCAACAAACCTCTTCATAGTTTCATTGATTATCAATATTCTACATTTGGTATCAAGAGCTATGGGGTGATTTAAGGTAGTGATTTGTGTGGTTTTTTAGTTTTTGATTGTATTTGTGTTCTTTAAGAAGATCATCTTGATTCTTGGTGTTTTTTGGTGTTTTGGTGATTGGGATTAGTAGATAAGTATTAATTGTTACTTATTTTAGTCGAAAGCACAAAACTTTTTGGGTTATTTGGTAAAAATCGGGGTTTTTTATCATCTTTTTGTTCGACTGTGCATACTCGAACAAGTTTCTGATTACCCAGAAAAGTTCCGAACCAAGCACTTCCGAATCAAGCCAAAAAGTTCCGAACCAAGCACTTCCGAATCAAGCACTTCCGAATCAAGCACTTCCGAATCAAGCACTTCCGAATCAAGCACTTCCGAATCAAGCACTTCCGAATCAAGCACTTCCGAATCAAGCACTTCCGAATCAAGAACTTCCGAATCAACAACTTCCGAATCAACAACTTCCGAATCAACAACTTCCGAATCAACAACTTCCGAATCAACAACTTCCGAATCAACAACTTCCGAATCAACAACTTCCGAATCAACAACTTCCGAATCAAGAAGTTCCGACTCAAGAAGTTCCGACTCAAGAAGTTCCGACTCAAGAAGTTCCGACTCAAGAAGTTCCGACTCAAGAAGTTCCGACTCAAGAAGTTCCGACTCAAGAAGTTCCGAACCAAGAAGTTCCAGATCAAGCCAAAAGTTCCGAATCAAGGGTGATTTTGCTTGTTTTTCGACGATTTTTTAGAGGATTTAATCTTGGTTTCTTACAACAAAAACTTAACACAATTCACAAACTTTACTTCACTGCTCGATCAACCGATAATCTCTGTTTCTTTGAAGAAAACAAAATGAATCCAAGTTCATTAATGCCTCAGATGACATCTCTTACGGATATCTCGATCATAACAGGGACTGATAGTCGTCCACCAATGCTTATCAAAGAGGTGTTTGAGGCATGGCAGGGCCGTATGATGCAATACTTGAAGGGCAAACCAACATACGGAAGGCTTATGGTCAAATCGATTTTCAATGGTCCACTCGACTATGGTACCATTGTGGCAAATAATGTGTCTCGACCAAGAGAATATGAAGAACTCACACCGGCACAACAACTCATTGCTGATGCTGATGAAAAGGCTCTACAGACACTTCTCCAAGCTCTTCCGCATGATATTTATCGTATGGTTAGTCAATATACGGTTGCCAAAGATTTATGGGAACGGTTAAAGGTGTTGCTACAAGGTACATCTCTCACCAAACAGGAAAGGGAGTGTCAGCTGTATGATCTGTTTGATAGATTCACGTACAGCCCAGGGGAAACACTACACGATTATTACTTCAGATTCACTACTCTAATGAATGATCTGAATGTATACAATCTTGTAATTGCTCCATTCCAGGTTAACACCAAGTTCTTGAATACTTTACCTCAAGCTGAATAGGGTGAGTATATTACCGATGTGAAGTTAACCCGGGATTTGCATAAGTGCAACTTAGATCAAATCTATGCTTTTCTTCAGCAGCATGAGAAGCATGTGATTATGCACCGTTCTCCTCGCGGTATGTACCCAGATTCCTTAGCTTTGATGGCGAATCAACCAAGCTTGTCACACAACAACACACCTTATATCTTGGGACATCAAGCCTATCATCCATCACCTTACATGACACCAACCTTCCCACAATACTCGATTCTACCACAACCACCTACCTCACATCAGCAACAATATCGGTTCAGTGCACCTTCACCACAGTATGCTTCACAACTTCATCCAGCAAATGTTGCACCTTATGCTCAGCCTTCATATTCTTCTTATCAAGAGAATGCAGCATATCTAACAAGCTACCCTGATCAAATGAGTATTCCTTCTACTGATTATGCAGCTCATCCAGATCAAGCACTGTATTGTGATGATGAGGAAGTCCCCGTTCCTGTATTCCAACAAGGAGCTGACCCAGTTGAAGTGCTAACTACTATGTCTGTTTATCTCACAAGAACTTTAAGCAAACGAGGATACAGAGGATCAGCTCCTACCAACAATCAGTTGAGGAATTCATCCAATTCTCGCCAACAAGCTACAATTGAGAATGGCAGGGTAATGGTTCAGCCAATTCAACCATATCAGGGGAGACCTTCCACATCAACCAATGCTCGCACGGTCAATCCTGCTCCTACTCCAATGGTCAACAATCCTCCACGGGCTAATACAGGCAAGTTGAGAATGATTACATGATACAACTGCAAGGAAGAGGGTCATATGTCCAGGGATTGTAAGAAACCCAAGAGAAGAAGGGATGGACAGTGGTTTGCAGAAAAGATCTATCTGGTAAATGCTCAGGCGCAAGGAAGGGAACTTGATGAAGAGGAGCTTGTATTTCTTGCTGATCCAGGGATTACTGAACAAGACGTTGTCACTACGCAGAATGCAGCTTACCAAGCCGATGATCTTGATGCGTATGACTCTGACTGTGATGACTTTCAATCTACAAAGGCTGCTCTCATGGCAACTATCTCCAGCTTAGGGCCAGAAAAGAGATCTGAGGTACTTATTAATACCACCGATAATACCACTGATGCTAGTATTCAACCACATCAAGTTGTGCAAGAGAGTGCTGACTCGAATGAATCTTCGGTGGTGAGTCCTTCAAACGAGGAGACAAACAATGATAGCAATATCAATGTGAGTCCCCAGACTTTGAGTGAATCACAACCGGGACCCAGTTCGCATACGCCTACTCCTGCTCAACAAGATTTGGTCATGGTTCCTGCTACATTACTTAGCCAAATGAATGCTGCACTCTTAGAAACCTTAGCTAAGAATAAGAATTTGTCTGATGAGCTTGCCTTAAGCAATGAGAAAGTTCAAACCTTGGAACTAGTGCCTTCGTCTAGTGTTCTAACTAATCTCGAATATGATCACTTTAGAAACAAACAAATGGGTCACTTGCAAGAAATCGAAAACTTAAGAGCAAATCTGTCTAATGAACTTAAAGAAAAGGAGTTAGTGGTCACTAATTTTCAAAAACTTCAAACGGATTTTGAATCACTTGAATCTAAGAAGAATGAAATGGAGATTAATGCCACTAATAAGATTAGAAGTCTAGATTACTTGCTGTTAAGACAATACGTTGCTTCTCAACTAGTTCACTTATTTGATGCTTCATTTAGAGAATTTAACTTATCACGTCAAAAAGGCCTTCCCCCTAATCCACGGTATGCAAAACAAGCTTTAAGACATAGTCCTAGACTTTATAATGAAACTCAATTAGGATTGGCCTTAGAACCGATTGTTTTTCCTGGTGATCGAACAAGTAAGGAACTAGTTGATGAGGATCGGTCATATAATTCTACAAAATATCCCGAGTGTGATTATTTTAAATTGAATAAGGAGCTTGCAAAAACGGATTTTAGAATTCGATTCCATATGGACAAAGATCTCATAACAGCACCAACCTACATATTAGATGAAGAAAACCCTAGTACTTTTCCTACACTTGTCAATATGGAAGGTCCTAAGGAAATTCCAAAGGATCTTCCACCAGTTAGCACTGTATGGTTAAACTTGCAAGAGATTAATCAATAATTTACTAATTTTGACAAGGTCATTTTGGAACGTACGACTTCAAATGGCCTAAACGCCGGAGAATGGGCTTTCGAACATATGAACGAGGTGTTTAAAACTGAGATCAATCCGTTTGTCGAAAGTCTAAAAGGAATTTTTGCATCTCTTAAGGAAAATCTTGTGTTTGAAATTGGTGAAGTTCAAAAAGTGCTTTATGAAATGGACACCGCTTACGAACTACAACTAGTTGAAAAAGAAAAGATTTTAACCGAATATGACCGATTCTTGTCTGCAGTAATCTCGTGTGATGTGCTTACTATTGTAAATGTTAATTATTCAAATGAGCTTACATCCGCTATGATTAATTGTGATGTTGTGAATATTTGTGAGGATATTTGTGATGATGTTTGTAATCTTTCTGTAAATGTTGCTGATACTGTAAATGAGGTAGATAATCATTCTTGTCACGAATCTAACGCTGAGTTTTTAAAGCTACAAGATTCCTACAATTTACTTTCAAAATGCTTTAATCAACTAGAACAACATTGTATATCTTTAGAATTAAAACAACAAACTCAAAATGAGAATCTTTTGATATCAAATGTTTGTGAAAACGGTGTTGAGACTAGTGACAAGATGATTGCAATTGTTAAGACATTAGAGGAAGAAATCATGAGATTGAAGAGAGAGGTATCATCAAAGGAAACATTAAAATTGGAACTAGAGGCTGCAGAGTCTAAAAACCAAGTCTTAGAAATTAGACTATCGTCTGTTCTAGGGGAGATGGATCGGACAAGACAGGGATTATCCGCTCTTTATGGTTCACTAGAAGAACGCTTCGCTTTTAATGCGGCACAGCAACAATCTTTTGTTGAACAACTGAACCAAAAGTGCGAGGAAATCTCTGATTTGAACATCCTGCTCATAGACAAAAATATGGTTTTGGCTGAGTTAAAGGAGACACTTCTTCTCACCCGACAAGAAGTTGTTGATAACTTAGCTACCGACTCTGCACCGTCCACTAGTGCTCCAACAACCAAATCAGTAGTGCTTTATAAGAATCCGCTTCACAAGAGAAACCCGGTTACCTATGATGATTATATGAGGAATGCCATTAAGCATGTCGATCTTCTTAGGGATATTTTAGACGATCTTTATGCCTTAGATCCCTCAAGTAGCGACTATTATTCGGCTCATGAATATATTAAGCGAGTTCAATATTGCTTGGCTTATTTGCAATACATAGGTACACCAGGTTCTGCACTACTTAATAATAGGCCCATTGTTGTCACTCCATTTAATAAGACTCCAGGAGCGAAACCGTCATTGGCACAATCAAGTAAGACACCTTTAAAATCTGTTGCTAATGTTCCCACTTTGCCTTCTACAGGATTAAAAGAGACTACTAAGGCTAAAGGATCGCCACTCAAGAAAGCTAAGATCAAGCCCTCCACTAGTAGTGCCACAAAGAAGAAAGTAGAAGTCCACAATAGGAATGCTAGTTCAGTTTTAAATAAAAAGAATCATGTTAAGACTAAAAGCTCTGCGCCTGTGCAGCAGCCTAAACCATTCGTGAATTCTGATTTAAATTGTTGGAATTGTAATGAATGTATGTTTTCCCAGCATCATGATTTGTGTCTGATTGATCACGTTAATGAAATGAATGCTATTAAGAATGGTCTTGAATGGAAGCCAACGGGTAGAACTCGTGCCCAAGTTGGCTGGCAATGGCGTCCCACTGGTAGGACCTTTACATTAGATGGAAAAATGTGCCCTTTAACTAGGAATGCATCCATTGAGGTTAGGTCTGAGCGTCCTTTAGTTAGGAACACTCGCACTCAAGTATGGAAACAGCGCCCTTTAATTAGGTCAGCCCCCACTATAGTGCCTATCAGTGAAGAAATACCTCAGGATTTAAGCCAACTAGAATCTACACCACCAATTAAGAAGAAGAAGGCTAGGAAATCTAAGAAACCTAGAGTTAGCAAATCTAAGATTATTAAATCTGTACCTGCTAATAACAAGGAACACTCAGATTCCGATACCTCTACATTGTCTTTGTGTGGTGATATTTTCAGGTGGTCCAAATCATCCTGTGGTATTTGGACTCCGGTTTTTCAAAACATATGACCGGAAATCGCTCGATGCTCCGAAATTTCGTCAGCAAGTTTCTTGGTACGGTTAAATTCGGGAATGATCATATAGCAAAGATTATGGGGTACGGTGAATATCAGATTGGAAACGTGACGATTTCTAGGGTATACTATGTAGAAGGTCTTGGTCATAACTTATTCTCAGTAGGACAGTTTTGTGATTCCAACCTTGAGGTTGCTTTTCGACAACACACTTGTTTCATCCGCAACTTGGAAGGAAAAGATTTGTTGAAGGGATCTCGTGGTGCAAATCTTTATACTTTGTCCTTACAAGACATGATGGCCGCCTCTCCAGTATGTCTTCTCTCTAAAGCTTCTAAGACCAAGTCATGGTTATGGCATCGCAGATTATCTCATCTTAACTTTGATGCTATTAATCATCTGGCTAAAAACGAGTTAGTTCGTGGTCTTCCAAAGCTTAAATTTCACAAGGACCATTTATGTTCCGCGTGTTCAAGGGGGAAAAGTACCAAGAAATCTTACAAGCCCAAAGCTGAAGACACCAATCAAGAAAAACTTCATCTTTTGCATATGGATCTTTGTGGGCCGATGAGAACTGAAAGTGTGAGCGGTAAGAAATTCATTCTGGTTATTGTGGATGATTTCTCAAGGTTTACATGGGTTAGATTTTTACGTACAAAGGATGAAGCACCGAAGGCTATCATCACTTTTCTGAAATTCATTCAGGTACGTTTGAATACCACTGTCCGCCGTATTCGTACAGACAATGGTCCAGAGTTCGTCAACCAGACTCTTCGTGATTATTATGAAGGAGTTGGTATATCACATGAAACATCCGCTGCACGCACTCCACAACAAAACGGTGTCGTTGAAAGACGGAATCGTACACTTATGGAAGCTGCTAGGACCATGCTTATTTATGCGAACGCTCCATTGTTCTTGTGGGCAGAGGCTATTTCTACTGCATGTTTCACCCAAAACCGTTCTATCCTTCGGAAACGCCATGGAAAAACACCTTATGAGCTTTTACATGACCGTAAACCCGATGTTTCATTTTTCCATGTGTTTGGTGCTCTTTGTTATCCAAACATCAATAGTGAGAACTTGGGTAAGCTTCAACCGAAAGCCGATATAGGTATTTTCATTGGTTACTCACCGTCCAAGAGAGCATACCGAATCTATAACCGTCGTCTTGGCAAGATTGTAGAAACTATGGACGCAGATTTCGACGAGCTGACAGCGATGGCTTCTGAGCAACACAGCTCTGAACCCGCGCTTCATGAGATGGGAACCGGTGCTATAAGTTCCGGATTAGTTCCCAACAATCCTACTTCTACATCATTTTTACCACCATCAAGGCCCGAGTGGGATAAACTGTTTCAACCGTTGTTTGATGAATTCTTCGATCCCCCGACTGATGAAGTTCCAGCACCTGTAGTAATTGCTCCAATACCTGAAGTGGTTGCTCAAGCTAATGAACCTTTATCTAATGCATCTACAATTCACATTGAACCGGATGCACCTTCACCAAGTGATTCTCAAACTACACCTGAATCATCACCCCTACTTGTGCCGAATGATGTGGAAGAGGATTCTACTGATCACGACTTGGAATATGCTCACTTGCAAGAGATTCCTTTCTTTGGTGTAGCGATCCCTGAAAACCCTTCAGCCGCGTCTACCTCAGAAGAAGCTCCTTCTATTGTTCACTCTAGACCACCTAGGATTGAAAACCATAGCACTAAATGGACAAAAGATCACCCAATTAGGAATGTTATTGGAGATCTAGATCGACCAGTCTCTACACGCCATCAATTACAAGAGAGTGCATTATATTGTTACTTTGATGCATTTCTCTCTGAAGTTGAACCCAAAAATTGGCAGCAGGCTATGACCCAATCATCTTGGATTGAAGCTATGCAGGAGGAACTAAACGAATTCCAACGACTTGAAGTATGGGAATTGGTTCCTCGCCCTGACAAGGTTAACATCCTTACTTTGTTATGGGTTTATAAGGTTAAACTTGATGAGATGGGTACGGTATTGAAGAATAAAGCTAGATTGGTCGCTAGAGGATATAAACAAGCCTTGGGTATAGACTTTGAGGAATCTTTTGCTCCTGTGGCTAGATTGGAGGCGATTAGACTATTCCTTGCATTTGCTGCTCATATGAACATGCTCGTCTATCAAATGGATGTGAAGACGGCATTTTTGAACGGTGAACTAAGGGAAGAAGTTTATGTTAGTCAACCGGATGGGTTCGTCAGTACGGAGTCTCCTAATCATGTGTACAAGCTTAAGAAGGCTCTCTATGGGTTGAAACAAGCTCCACGCGCGTGGTATGATCTCCTGTCAACATATCTCATGTCGGAAGGCTTCTCCAAAGGCAAAGTAGACCCCACTCTATTCACTCTCAAGGAAGGCAACGACATGCTTCTGGTACAAATTTATGTTGATTATATAATATTTGCTGCCACTAACATTGAATTGTCAAATCGATTTGAGAAGATAATGTCCACACGCTTTCAGATGTCGATGATGGGAAAAATTTCATTTTTCTTAGGATTACAGATTTCTCAGAATCCCAGAGGCTTCTTTATTAATCAATCCAAATATGCTCTAGAATCTCTTAAGAAATATAACTTTGAAAATTGTGACCCCGTGGACACTCCAATGGTGGAGAAATCCAAGTTAGATGAAGATAGGAATGGGACTATTGTCGATCCAAAACTTTACCGTGGGATGATCGGCACCCTTCTATATCTGACTGCTAGCAGGCCTGATTTGCAATTTGCTGTATGCATGTGTGCCCGGTATCAGGCTCGGCCTACCGAAAAGCACCTACATGTTGTGAAAAGGATCTTTCGGTATCTAAAAGGAACACTTCATCGTGGTCTATGGTATCCGAAAGATTCCTCTATTGCTTTAATATCATACGCAGATGCCGATCATGCTGGATGTCAAGACACGAGGCGTAGCACTTCTGGATCTGTGCAACTTCTAGGAGATAGATTGATCAGTTGGTCTTCAAAAAGGCAGAAAAGCGCTGCAATATCAAGCACGGAGGCTGAATACATCGCCATGTCCGGTTGTTGTGCTCAAGTCCTTTGGATGAGATCACAATTAACTGACTACGGTTTGGGATTCAACAAAATCCCGATGTATTGTGACAACAAGAGCGCCATTGCCCTTTGCTGCAACTATGTTCAACACTCCCGGGCCAAGCACATAGACATTCGCTACCATTTCATTAAGGAGCAGGTGGAGAACGGAGTGATCGAGCTGTATTTTGTCACTACTGAGTACCAGCTGGCGGATATGTTCACCAAAGCCTTAGATCGAGGACGAATCGAGTTTTTGATCGACAAGCTTGGCATGAAATCATTCACTCCAGCGACTCTCAAAGATTTGGCAGAAGAATCAGCTGAATAGTCGTGGTAAACTATTCAGAGTATCCTTTGGTTGTGATCATGTATATTATCGTAAATATATAAACCACAAAAAGAAAATACAAAAATATAAAACCAACAAAAACCATAAAAAATATAAAACCTAGAAAAACCATAAAAATTATAAAATCAAGAAAAACCAAAAATATTTTTCGTTTTAAATCGGGCATGTCTTTTAGTACGGTAATATTTACGGCCTTAGAAATGTCGATCAATATTGACACGGTGCCATAAATAGAGTCCGTATAAAAGTTGTACATTTTTAAAACATGCCCATTATGGCTTGTAGTTATTTCAGACTGCAACCCGGTTTTCATATTAAAGTCACGTATTTCCTTGGAAAACGTTGGCTCAGAACGGGAAGTAATTTTCTCGGGCGTGATTTACAAGCCAAATCATGCAAAGGGATCAAGTTTACTTTACAACTTGATCTAACACAAGTTTGTGTACGTCTCAGTGCATTAATTTGTTAAAATAAGAGAAATCTTATTGACACCACGAATCAAACTTTTTCAAGAGATAAATTGGAAATGCTTTCATCAATATTTGACTCTTTAAACAATGACTACAGCTCTTTAAATAGAAAACGGGTCATCGTTTAAGGGGGAGAAAATATTAAAATCATCTTCGTCATTAAAATTGATTTTCAAAAGTGATTGTGAAAATTAAGGGCTAAATGGTAAATTGAGTGGTTTTGCTTTAGAATACGACTTGTGTTCGTTCTAAGTGATAGGCATTGCTTTTAGATTTTGGAGATATGCTAATAGATTGCGTTTGCTAAGTTGTGTGTAAGATTAAACAAGGGATAAGAAAAATGAAAAATTATAGACAAAAAGGAAAGGAATGAGAAAATGTAGGGACTAAAAGTGATATTTAATGAAAAGTCAAAAATTGACCTAAGTCAAAAAAACAAAACACCCCGCCCCTCACTATTCCTTTCACTGTTTATCATCTTCTTTGCCGCCATTGTTGAATACACACACACGCTCTAAAAAATCATTCGCTTATTCATCCTTCCTGTTCTTTCGACTAAATAAGGTATATACATCAATATTTTAACTTCTAAATCCACCTTACTTATCATGTAATTATGTTAACAGTGCTCAATTAATCAGTTTAATCCACTTAGGGTTTATGATTAAATTAGGGTTAATTAACTAGGGATTTGTGGTGGGTTTTGTGCGGATTAGTATGATATGATGTTTAAATGCCTTAGTTTGCCTTAGAAACTCACAAACGCGCTAGAATAATCATCTGAGTTTCGTTTGAAAAAGTTCCGGATGAACATGGATAAGAACTTCCGAATGAAGGATTTTTTCTGAAAAACTTCCGAATGAGGAAGTTCCGAATGAGGAAGTTCCGAATGAGGAAGTTCCGAATGAAGGACTTCCGAATGAAGGAAGTTCCGAATGAAGTACTTCCGAATGAAGGAAGTTCCGAATGAAGAACTTCCGGATGAAGGAAGTTCCGAATGAAGGAATGTTCCGGATGAAGGAAGTTCCGAATGAAGAACTTCCGGATGAAGGAAGTTCCGAATGAAGAACTTCCGGATGAAGGAAGTTCCGAATGAAGAACTTCCGGATGAAGGAAGTTCCGAATGAAGAACTTCCGGATGAAGGAAGTTCCGAATGAAGAACTTCCGGATGAAGGAAGTTCCGAATAAAGAACTTCCGGATGAAGGAAGTTCCGAATGAAGAACTTCCGGATGAAGGAAGTTCCGGATGAAGAACTTCCGGATGAAGGAAGTTCCGAATGAAGAACTTCCGGATGAAGAAGTTCCGAATGAGGAAAAGTTCCGGATGAAGAGTTGTTTGATTATTATTGTTTGCATGCTATATGTACTTGTTGTTTTATCCTATGAAATGTGTTATGCTTAGAAGTAAGAATGATATATATCTATATGTTTTTGTGCATCAACCTTTCATGTCTTATCTTAAGCAGATACAATGACTAATCCAACAGTACAAGCAATCCAAGAATCTAGAGAAGCCGATATTGCTAAAGCACGAACACTTAAGTTTATACCCAACAATTACCGGCTGAAGCAAGTCTCAAAATCCACTCACCATGGTTTTAAGGTCGCCATAGCCATCCTCGATAACTCTCATTTCAAGAACGCCCTTAGGAGTACAGCCTCGGTGCCGTATGAGTATATGTATGAATTTTGGGCTACCAAGGAAATCACTTCAAACAAGATCACCTTCACCATCGACAACAAGCAGCAGACACTCACAGTTTCAGACTTCCGTAAGATTCTTGGTATATGGGATACACCCAAAGGCATGTCATTCTCGAGGGATCCTACTAAAGATGAACTCGTGGAGTTATTTGACGCACTTGGATGTCCGGAAATACGAGTTGCGTCTGAGTTTACCACTGCAAAAGTAGGACAACCTTGGAGAGCATTGTTGGGTATTCTCAGTAAATGTCTTACACCAAAAATAAGTGGCCATGATGCTCTGCGCAGTCCGATAATAAACCTCTTCTATGGCATGTACAAAGCTGCAAATTCAGATTATGCTTTGTTGATATGGGAAGAATTCACCTTTCAACTCTTCTATAACAAGAAGCTGAAGACAAACTTCTTTCCTTATCCTCGGTTTATAAAGCTTATCATTAATTATTTTATGAAGAATGATGCTTCTATTGATAGGCGTGCAGCAGGTCGCTATCACACTGAAGAAGCTGATGATACTGTGGATCTGAGGCATGAAGGACCGTCTATTGGTGTGATTCCGGGTCCTATTCCTGATTACCTTCTCACTGATAAAATTAAGGGTTCTGCAGATTACAAGTTACTGCAGATAGAAATCAAGAAGCTGAAAGCAAACCTTCAGACTGGAGAAGACTCGTCTACAACGGTTAAGAGTAAAGGTAAACGCAAACAACCAGCTGCGTTACCTGAACCCGAACCCAAGAAGAAGAAGACAGAGGGTAAGAAGGGAAAGGGTAAGGCTGATGAGATGCGTCTACGTGACGAAGAAGACATTGTTGATCCTACTCTTGATAAAACTGAGAAACAAATGATGAAGATAGCTATTCAAAGAAGTAGGAAAGATACCGGCGGTAGTGGTTCAGGTGCAAGGGTAGATATTGAGGATGAGTACGTGGAACCAGATGATAGTGATGAGTTTGGGTCACCTGAACATTATTCCACTTCGAAGGAGCCATCAATTCCTATTACAGCAAGTGTGGAAAAGGAGTCTGTTGCCCCTACGATCATGGTGTCAACTCAACCCTTAGCAACTCAACCTCCACCCATACAACCCTTACCAACCAGACCGGCTTCAACACCATTTCTTCCACCACCTATAATTCCCATCCTTAGCACCGCAGTAACAACCGAGCCTCTTCAATCAACCCAGAGCAGCTCTGCAACATCTGCAATGGCTGCATTAGTGATGGTCGAAATGTTTGACAAACATGTGGATACTCACAAACGAGAAATGGATGAACTTCGCCAAGAGTTGCAAAGACGAGCTCAAAGTGAAGAAGCATCTAGGAAAGCCCAAGAGGAGATGATTGCTAGGTTCGCTTCAGATATGGAGTTGACTCGAAAAGCACATGCAGAAGAACTAGCTCGGGTTAAGCAGGCTGAGGCTGATAAGCATGCTGCACGTATCACCAGACTTCAAGCGATGAGGGATAAATACAAAGAGCAAAAAGAAGCACTTGAAGCCTCTGTGAAAGAAAGAGTGCAAGAATCCGTTGAATCCCTAATGCCTAAACTGCGTGATGAGTTGAAGACACTTGCTGCTGACAACTTGATGATCAAATCATCCAATCCTTCAGAAGCCGCCTACAAGATTGCTTATGACCTGACGGATTTTGAATTGAAGAAGATCCTTAAGGCTCGTATGGTGGAACTTGGGTCGTTTGATAAGTCTAGGATTCAACGGGCTCTATACAAATCCCTGAATGATGCTATCAAGGAGGATGATAGGTTATTCAAAACGTTTGGAAGTGTGGTACCTTATCACATTCTACCTGAAGAGGAAAGGGAAGAAAGTGAGGAGGAAGAGGGTACTGGTGAAGAGGAAGAGGAAGAAGAAGGAGAAGAAGAGGAAAAGGATGACGATGATGGTGATGATGAGGACAAGGATGAGGATGATGATGACGAGGATGAGGATGATGATGATGGCGATGATGGTGGTGATGGGAATCAGGAGAGTGCTAGGGGTAGTAACGGGGATGACAATCAGGATGATGATGGGGGTGAACAGCCGAAAGAGGGAGACAAGGTTACCAGCTCCAAGAAAACTGCTCAGATTGGAACCAAGTCCAAGAAAGATGCAGCACAGAAGGACAAATCAACATCGTCGGAATCAAGACGAACTAAGTGGCGCCACGATGTGAATGCCACTACAGCGTCATCGGTTCCCGGTACCTCTATCGTTGTATCTTTACCTATTACCACTAACCCCATTAGTTCTGTTGTTGTTGCTCCTGTGATTGCAGAATCAGTGACGGAACCCGAAGCTGCACAACACTCTCCAGTTCACGACACTGCCGAAATGCCTGAAACTGAACCAACAGATGTTCGCACTTCTACTCCTCTACAACAAGCACAACAATCTACGGTTCCTGAACCAAGCACACGAGATTGGGCAGACACGTTGGAGATAGACGAGACTGCACCACCACAGGCTTGGATCACGGCAGCAGCACAATATGATCCGATCACAGATGCTGACAAAGATGTGTTGTATCTCCGTATCCGCAGTCCTATTGACTTATGTGCATTTCTTGCTCATGAGTATAAGACTTCGGTTACTCCATCCTTGGTGAAGAAAGCGCTGAATGATAAGAGGCTTCGCGCCAAAACCCGGTTGACCCGAATGGAGTTTGAATATTATGCTGATGAGATCCTGAAGGCTCTGAATACCGTTCAACGGCCAGGTCTTCATGAATCAGAAAGAGCTCCACCTCCAATGGATCCTGCTCAAGATAATCAGATTGCTCTTGACTTCTTCGTCACCAATGATCTTGTGTATCTACTGAAGGGGTCATCAAAGTACGCAACCTCCCTGACATTGCTGAAAGCTGCCAACTGGGGGACAATACCCTTTATCGAGGAAAAGGTAAATCGACTCTGGGTCCCAAAAATGAATCGTAATTATGATATGTATGCTGTCATAGGTGCATCTCATTGGGACGAACGAGTCCGAAGGGCGTACAGGGGTTGCTGCTTGGTCAATTCTGGAAGCAATGTTAGATCCGACATCCGCATCTCCAGCATCTTAGGAATGAAAACTGAAGCCAAGAATGGCTATTATCATGTGGCGGAGATTCGTTTGAAAAGGGAGGATGACAGGGAATACAAAATCTAGCAGGGAGATTTTTCCATCATTCGCCTTGAGGATATCGAAGATATGCTGCTTCTGATGACCCGAGATCAACTCACACATATTCCTCGTGAAGACCTGATTGCTTTGAATACAGCACTTCGTATGTTCACACGAAGCGTTGTCATCAAGTCACGAGTTGAAGATCTTCAGTTGGGAGTCGAAAGCTATCAAAGGAAGCTCAACTTAACCCGTCCTGTGAATCAAGTGCTACCTCAACATGTAGAAAGATGTCCCTATACCGGCATTTCTGTCCCGAATTACGGCATTTTCTACTTGAACAGTCGAGGTTTGATGAAGTTTATGAGGGTGGGTGAGCTCCACAAGTATAGTGATGGAACCCTTCTACAAGTCAGAGGAAAGTTGGAGCATCTGAACTCGGGTGGGACTTTGCCAGAGATGACGGAGGATTGGCATCCGGGTTACCGGCAGATGGCAAAGTACGTGATCAAGAAGATTGATCAAAAGCTCCGTGAACGTAGATTGATGAGGATCTTGGAAAGATTCGTGGGTGGAAGACCATATCTAGTGCACCACAAGCTACTGCAACGATCCATCTAATGGGTCGTACACTTCAGGTCCACTTTATATTGGTTTTCAATTGTGAATATGTATATTTGTGAATAATGTGCTTTAATGGCTTGATGTAGTGTTAAGGTATGATAATTTTTCAAGAATTTCTCACGAGATTCAAAATCTTTCAAAATATATCATACTAAAGCACTACAACTATCCCTTATTAACTTAAGGGGGAGCAATAACTTGTTCTATGGCCAAACATCGATTTCATTTTTTACCCAAAGACCGGTTAATCCATTCAATATCCCAAATATTAATGGTTAACATTTTGGATAAGGGGAGAAAATGGGATTAAGGAGACGTAAGTGATACTTGGCTAAAAGATGAAAAAGACTTAAAGATTATCCAACTTAATATGTGTAAAGCACGTGTTAAGGGGGAGCGTTTTTGATGAACAAAACACCTAAGGTACAAAACTTTTGATTTCAATATCACAAGTACTTTAGGTGATTTTCAATGATTTTTCATGGTGGCAATTCCTTCCCAAAACACGCTTAATTCACGACGAATGTGGTGACAAAAGGGTGGTAGGAATAGGTTCAGTCCAATGATTCATCAGAGCCGATGGAATCTTCCCAAGGACAATTCCCTAGATAGAATTAGAAGTCCTAGGAAAGATGGAGAAAGAATGTGAACGTAGCTGAATGCCGACCAAGTACTTAAGCTAGCACTGGAACAATCACAACAAGGTGCTAGTGATGACGTATTGGTAAGCATTGAAGGGGTTGAAGAATGAAAAAGAATTGTAAAGATAAAGGGTGTAAAGAAAGAAGCCCTCCTTACAACTTTAGGCAGAAACCGGGTCAATACATATGCTATTGAGGTCATTTTTGCTAATGATTCTCGGTATTGAAGAAAGACATCATGGACCCAGTGATGCAATGCACAACCCTTCCCAGCTAACTCAAATATCTCTCAAAAGGTATTTGTTTTAATCACACGGAGATCAACACGTTATCTATTGGTCTATTCACTCCGAATAGACTGGTATTGAAAAGGTGGCACTCCTCTCCAGCCATCGCTCACTAAATCAAAACGCACAATCGAGTCTAGAGCCAAGAGATCATCAAAAGTCTCATTAGGACACTTTCCATTTATTCCTTGCTTTCTCACACACTGTGAATAGTAAGAGATTTTCATGAGTCCTACGCAATATTCCTGTAATATTGCCAGAACATCCGAGTAATACGCAAGTATTACAATGAAGATGGAAATCCTGCTTGAGCCAACATCAAACAAGCTCATGGTAGGTTACACGTGCGGTTCTTTTAGAACCAATCTTGTGAAAAACTGGAAGGTAACAGTGGTTTAATTCTTAATTGAACTTAAACTCGTTCCAGGCCTCTTCGCATTATCATATGATCTTGCCAGAACACTCAGAGTGACTCTTTATTGACCACAGTGACGAGTGGAAATCCTTCTAGTGTCAACATCAAACAGCACTTGGTAGGTAACGTGCAAGATTCTTTATGAATTGAGCTCGTGACAACTGGAAAGCAACGATGGTGAAAATCTTAATTGAAATTCACTTGTTCCAGGTTTCATGAATTGACGGCTTCAAATCACAAGGATAATTTATCCAAGTGATTCACTCTTTATGTTCGCAGTCAGCTTTGGACGGTCGAATAAAGAGAACGGGTTTACCCGCGAAATCCTGTCAGGAAGTTACTTAATTGAAACTATCCGTCACGGGTACGATATCTAATATCGTCCAACGGTCTTCACCGACCGGAGGTAAAATGCTACCGAATTAGAATAAAATGTTCAAAGCCATTTTATTCGTGTCGTTGCTGTGTACCTGTTAAAGACGGTGGCGTTGCTGTGTACCTGTTGAAGACGGTGGCGTTGCTGTGTACCAGTGAAGACGGTGGTGTTGCGGTGTACCTGTAGAAGTCGTTCCCACATGCTTATGTCTTTCTGCATCAAAGTTTAGCAAAAATTCAAGAAAGTACAAGATAAAGTCTTCCGCTGTACCAAACTCTGAAACTTTCGAGAATTCAACAAAAAGACATAAGTGTGTGGAACATGGAGTCACGAGAAGGCAAATTCACAAGAGAGGCAAAGATCGCACGTGAAAGGCCAAAGAACAATGCTCTCAAGCCAAAGCCAAAAAGATCAAACCAACATATTCACATCAAAAGAAAGAAAAGAAGAAAAGACTACGAGCTAAAGAACGAAGACTTAGTATAGTATGCTAGGTTTAGGACTTTGTAACGTGGAGTGACCTCCCTTAGGGGGAGATTGTTAGAAATACGTTTTTACGTATATTAGAAGTATCGGTCACTCCACAATAATATTTATGTTGTAATAGCTCGTAGTTAGAAAATAGTCATTAGTTGCTTATTAACTTAAGTAAGAACCGGTCCATGGGCTTGTCATGGACCGGCCCAAGCCCATGTTTGCTTGGAACTATAAATACCCCTTTCCACCATGGAAAGGGGTTGGTTGTTGTCATTTCCTAGTTTCCATTTAATAAAATTCACATAGTTTCTCTCACTTTCTCTCTCTAACTTTCTCTCTCTAGAAATCAACAAACCCCTTCATAGTTTCATTGATTATCAATATTCTACAGAGCTTCGAAATGATATACAATCCTCCTTCAAACAATCAAATGCATGATTTAAAGAATATGATGGCTAGTTTCTTACCCACCACTCAACCCTCTACTTCGAGTTCTCTACCTTCAAACAACGTCACCAATCCGAGAGCGAATGTGAGTGCTATTACTACCCGTAGTGGAACAACTTTAGTAGGACCATCTATACCACCCCCAGTTACACCATCTACACCTCCTCCACCATCATTTATCCCAACTACTCCCACATCTAGTATTAGTACACCATTACCGTCTCCGCCTCGTCATGAAGAAGTACCCAAGACGAATCCTCCACCAACCCCACCTTCTACCTTTAACCCTTCAACATCTCAACCTTCACCTTCTACACCTCCACCACCCAAACCCAATATTCCTTATCCATCTCGCTTAGACAAGGCCAAAATGCACACCAAGGATGATATTCAAGTGTCAAACTATTTGAAGAAAGTTTCGGAAATGACCATCACTTTTAGCCTTGTTGAAGCTCTAGCACAACTGCCTAAATTTCTTAAGATGTTTAAGGAATTGCTTAGCAAGAAGGATAAGATGGCCGAGTTTGTTAATACTCGATTGAATGAAAATTGTTCTGCCGTCCTTCTTAAAGAACTTCCGAAAAAACTTGGAGATCTCGGTTGTTTTGTGCTACCTTGTACTTTTAACCAAACCGACAAATTTACTGCCTTAGCCGATCTCGGGGCAAGTATAAATTTGATGCCTTTAAGTGTTTGGAAAAAGTTATCATTGCTCGACCTTACACCCACGAAGATGACTCTCGAGCTAGCCAATCACACTCTCGCTTACCCCGTTGGTATTGCCGAAGATGTGTTCATTAAAGTTGGCACATTCATTTTTCCGGTCGACTTCGTCGTTGTTGATTATGAAATGGACCCTCGTATTCCGTTAATACTTGGATGCCCATTTTTGAGAACCGGTCGAGCTTTAATAGATGTGGATAAGTGTGAACTCATCTTAAGAGTCGGGGATGATGCACATGTTTTTGAAATGGGGAAGCTTACAACCAAATCTTCTCGAAGAGAATCAGCGAATATGATTAATGTGCTTGATGATTTTGTCGTCTACAACAATCCTCTATTCGATTCTTGCAATGATAATCCACTGTTTCAAGATGATGTGGATGATTCTCTCTCCAATTTGGAACCTTCACCCATATATGATTCTCCACCGATCTATGATGCTTATGATAATGATTCTAGTTTCGATGGAGATGATTATGATGCTTTTACTTCTGAGTATCCCGACGTGCCCACTTATGATGATTTTGATGACGCCGATACTCTTTCGAGTGATTCTTCTCATGATGAAGATCCTTCGCCATCCATGCTTGATCCTACTTTGGATGACTACTCATTTGAGGAAGACTTCTCTACTTTTCTCAATACATACTTCCCTCATGAGAGTGATGCTCCTCCTTTAGACTTTGATGATTATGGTCTTCATCCTTCTACGGATTTGAAGAAAATACTTTCAAAGGAGCCGACATCGGACGACACCAACATCCGCAGCACGTATGTTTTGAAACCTCTTTGTACACCTTCTGAGGACGAGGTTGTGCATTTTCTTAGCAAATCATCTTCAAATTTTGCTGAGCCTGAGTGCTATTTTCCCCTAAAGGAAACGGTGTTCGACCCCGGTATCGATATTCTTCAGCCATCTCAGTATCCGTCTGATGAAATAAAAGGAAAGATTTTTGGAATTACTGGAGATATGCTTGCACCTCTTCACCCTTGATACCACCGTGCTCCATCTTTGCTTATGGGAACCTTGCCTATTCTTCTTTGGCTTCCCTTGTTCGCCTTAAGCTTGTGCTATTTGATGGACGAAAACTATGTATTTGATCCTGGTGGATGTGTTTCATGCTTCTTCCTTTGCTAATCAAGGTCGAGTCAGGCTCAAGACTCGATAATCAAAAATCAAGCGCTTCTTGGGAGGCAACCCAAGTATCTATCTTTTAGCTATCTTTATCCTAAGTGTAGGGGAGACCCGTTGGTGTTTGCTATTTTCTGTCTTCTCATATTCAGGGATTCGAGCGCTCAATGATCCACTCTTGATGATTTTTGACGACCCGTGATTCCGAGTTCCCATTTTCCCGGTTCTATCCTAAACTCTTTTCGATTTACTATTTTATATTTCTCAATATTAAAATAGGAATCTCGTTAGTTTTCTTTTCCTTAGCAAGATTTAAATAACGTGCACAATGTCCTAAGTGTAGGGGAGTTTACTCCCATATGCTTAAACATTGAGGACAATGTTTATATCAAGTGTAGGTGGGACTTCTATCGAGGTTAAGTGGTCTTTTCCTTGTATTTGTCCTCATTTTAACCGGAAAATCAATTTTTCGACATTTTTCAAAATTTTTGATCTATTTTGGCCTATTAGTTTTTCCCTTTGTATAGTTATTTTCTTTCTTTACTAGAATAAAATTTTAATAAAGTGGTTTTAATTTTCAAACGTTGTGAATCTTTTGACTCAACCCGAGTTTACTTATCTAAGTTTACTCTAGCTAGTATCCTTAACGTGTTTAAGTCAAGTTTTGCTAGGCTTTTATATAGGGAGCTATAAAACGCGAAAGTCTTAACTCTCACGGGTTAAGAACAAGAACTTTTCGCAAGTTCCTATAATTGATCCTAGAGAGTCGTTTATCAATGGAACTTTAAAATGCGAATTCTAAAACTCAAAAAAGTCTAAGAATTTGCAAGATCCTATAGATGACTCGAAAACCCAAAACTTTGATTTAATAGGCTAAGCATCCACGAGTCTCATTCCTTGAGATTTTAAATTGTTGAGAACGAGAGATGATAGAGTCAATTATAAGTTTGGTATTCTTTCGTGAATTTATGTGAGTTAATTATAACTTATTCTCCCATCGCTTGCTAATAAA
Organism: Glebionis coronaria; assembly: GCA_025667525.1. Classification (NCBI taxonomy): domain Eukaryota; kingdom Viridiplantae; phylum Streptophyta; class Magnoliopsida; order Asterales; family Asteraceae; genus Glebionis; species Glebionis coronaria. The sequence goes on from CM046876.1 coordinate 183,289,065, forward strand.
TTTATCTGCAATAAATAAGGTTGTACGATTTGAAAAGTTACTTAGCTTCTAGCCCAAGATCGTTTAAAAGTTGCTCGGTATGGATTAGAGTTCATAGCCAAGGCATAACTTATTGAAGCGGGATGCAAAGAGTGGCGAGTCCGAAAAGGCCCTAACAAGGCATGAGGGCTACATTTTGTTGCTAAATATCCAAAGTGATGTGAAGAATCATTTATCAAAGATCAATATGAAGGATCGAGACACACGACGAAAAGCAAATACTCCCGTAAAGATCATGGAGAAGTCTATCCAAAAAGGCCCTAACAAGGTATGAGGATAAATAGATCCAAGTCCAAAAAGGAGGCGGATCGTTGTATATCAAAATTCCAAATAAAGATTGGAGAAAAATGAAGAAGTCGTGGTCCAAATATGAAGAATCTCTCAAAACTTCAAGTGAAGAAATTCCTATTATGAAGAGAAGACCATTATTTCATGAACGTCTCTCAAGATTTGAAGTATGAAGTCGCTGCCAAATATCGGTCCGACAAAAGTCTCAAATCGCGAAGCGAGTTATGCCAAGATATGAACTTTATGACATCCCGAGAAGCAGTTTTAAAAGATTTTGTCCTTTAGCTAACTATTGATTAAATCGTCCCATTTTATTTTCAGCCTAAATAACTATCGAAATAAGTCAACAATGCATCCTCGTGATCATTCAAGACAACAATAAAATATAAGAGATACACCTAGGAATAAGGGAGTCTAAGTAAATAATTGGCCCACATGAGTTCATGTTAGTTTGCTAACTTATAATAACAATGATCTCGTTTTTAAGCTTGGTTTGGAGATTGTGAAAACTTGAGGATGATGATCATTCATGACATTTCCAAAACCCTAAGGTATTTCTTTGATTTCTTTACTTACTTTCTTCCTTTGAATGTTTATAATTTTCTATCTATTTAATAAAGGCCAATATGGATTGATTATGATGGAAAATGTAAAACGTGCTTTGTAACTAATGCATTACATGAGGACATTGCAATGGTCAAGTGTAGGGGATTTGATAGGTGTGTAAACACCCATCCTTTTACCACTTAATTACAATAATAACCAGGCAAAAACGTGTATTTTATGTCGTAAATATCGGAATTATGCGTGGTGTGTGTTTTTGTTGTGATTTTAGGATCAAAATGTAAAAAGGGAAGAAAACACGGCTTTCACGGGCTTTTATCAAATAAAAAGACAAAAGACGAAGTCAAGAAATCAAGAGTGCAAAAAGAACGGAAGTCCAAGACCAATTCTGAAGATTTATCGAAGAAAAAGTCAAAAGACGGAAGTTTACTAAAAGCCGAAGAACTCAAGTCTAATTTATTGAAGAAATTACAAGACGAGTTATTAATCCCGAGAGAAAAGTCGAAGAATTAAGAAGACAAGGACTTAATGATAATTAAAGAAAGAAGAAAGAGGGGAGGAAGCTTCCACTAAGCACCTCCCTAATTCACTATAAATAGGATCCTTAGGCTTTCATTTTTTTTTTGTTGCCTAAGTGTGACAATTAGCTCTTCCATTTTAATTACTTGCACATTTAAATACATATCATTTATTTAATTGTCTTACACCTTAAATTCATTTAATTTCAAGTAAGTTTCCTTTTAATTGTTGTTAATCTTTACTTTTATTGTTCATCTCCTATCTTCCTTTCTTGTTTAATCTTTAATCTTTATGTTTATTGTTTATGTTCATGTTATTGAGTTTTTATTAAATTGATTAAGTGGGTTTTGATTATTCTGATTATTATTGTTAGTGATTGTGATTTGATTTGATTAGTATTTGTTAGTTGATCATTAGTGGTTGTTTTGATTTAATCTTTTGGTTTGATTTGATTAGTTATTGTCTAGATTCGTTTCTTTTTTGTCCCGTGTTCTTCGCTGTCTGTATGTTTTCCAGGTTATTCCGAACCAAGCCCAGATTATTCCGAATGAAGGGTGTGTTGTGATTTTTCCGAATAAAGAAATTGATATTCCGGATAAGTGACATATTTTGGATCAGTTTGATATTCCGGATCAGAGCAACATTCCGAACCAAGGAATTTCTAGCTAATATTCCGGATCAGCAGAATATTCCGAGTCAAGGAAAACATTCCGAATCAAGGGTGTATTCCGGATGAAGGGATATTCCGGATGAAGGGATATTCCGGATGAGCTTATATTCCGAGTGAAGGGTTTGAGGATTTATTCCGAATAAGCAGAATATTCCGAGTCAAGGAAAACATTCCGAATCAACTTGGTATTCCGAATCAGAAGATATTTCGGATCAGCTTATCATTCCGAATGAAGGCTTTATTGTGATTATTCCGAGTGAAGCTTTTATTCCGAATAAAGATTTATTCCGGATGAGACATTTGTTCCGAATGAAGTAATATTCTGGGTGAACATTTTATTCTGGATCAAGGGTTTTGGTAAATATTCTGAGTGAAGAAAAATTATTCCGAACGAATGATTATTCCGAACGAAGGTTTATTCCGAATGAGCTGTTTTCAGGTTATTTTAAGTTTCTGTTTTTAAGTTTAAGTTTTTATGCTTTACTTTTCCCGCCTTTTTCCTTAGTCGCACTTTAAGTTTTCTTGCCTTAGATTTAGTTTAAGCTTGCCTTATTTTAAGTTTGCCTTTAGGATAGTTTTAAGTTTGCGTTTTTTATTTTAATTGCCTTTTAATTTTTCGTCACGCTTTAATTTCTTTTCATTTATTTTCAATTAGATTTAGATTTAAATTACAGCCATTTATTTTAATACTTTTTGCACCTTTAATTTTACTACAATGACACAGCATTTGTTTCAACCAAAGACAGCTGAGTCGCACATTAATCCAATTCTCAATTAGAAGAGACAGGAACAACGATATTTTCATTCTGGCCAAAAGCTAGTTATCAAATATCCTTTCTAGATATTTTTATAATCAGATATGACCTCCACCACTAAAGGAAAAAAAGGGAGCGGAGTCTAGTCTGGCGGTTCCTTAGCGCCTAGGCGGTTCCTTATCGATAAGGTACCGCCGGCTAAGATAAGGACCCGCGGGCAGATATAGCCGTTGGCCCTTTTTCCTATAAATAATGGACCTTTCTCAGATTTTCAATCCACTTCTTTTGCACACAATTTTCCAGATTCAAATATACTTCTTAAATCACTCAAATTCTTGATCATTTGATTGATTACTACTTGTTTAGAAGTGAATCTATCTCATCCATCCCTTCCTATTTAAGTGCAAAGAGAAGAACACTATCATTGTGAAGTGTTGAGTCCACCACCAAAGATCCTTTGAAGATCAAATTTTATATATTTGTTGTTGTGTAATAGTTGTGAAGATCCAAGTAGTTGTGTCTATTTGGAAGTTGTGTATGTACTACGTATAGTTGTGTAGATTGGTCCTAGCTACGATTAGGGCTCGACTTTTAGCTTAGAGTCGGAAATTGGTTAAGCAACGTGTACGGTTTTCTCCATCATAAGGAGCTTGTTGTGTAGTGAACTCTCGAGTAAGGAGTACTCGAGGAGTGGAGTAGGAACGAGGAGTGAGCTTCGTTGTCGAACCACTATAAATCCTTGGTGTTTGGTTTGATCTTTCTTTACCCTTAAATCTTTACATTCTTGATTCTTTGTGCATATATATTAGTTAGTATTAGTTTAAATTACACTATCATTGTTCATATTGTGCATAAGAAGATTTCACTTATTTCCTTAAGTCTAAGTTTTTGAGAAAAAGGATTTTTTGAAAACTAACATTTAACAAGTAAATATAAGAAACTATTCAACCCCCCCCCCCTCTTCTAGTTTCTACACAACGTTTGAACACACACAATTTTCTTTGAGAGAAAATTTTGGCAGTGTAAGATTGCTAAATTCTTTGTGTTTGTGTTTGTTTTTATTGAGGGTATTTATAGGCTCGGATGTGAAATAGAGTTTTATTTGTTATAATTTCTTTTCACATCTGCATTGAATGAAAGTGTACAAGTGGCCCCCCTATTTTCATGGCAATTGTTTCGTTACTGCAGAGATAACGCTTTTGCAGAGATGACGTGGGGTCACGCACATTTGAAATGACGTTTTTACAACAGATTTTGCTAGAAAAAGGTTAAGCATTTAATGCTTAGTGGGATACTTGACATTGGGTGACCCCTTGACTGGTTTATGACAATTTATTGAAGGAATATATGTTTCTTATTTAATATTGTGACTCACCAACCTAGGATATTAAGTAACTAAATCCGTAGAGCATTTAGTTACATCATTTAATGTACCTCAGTGTCAAGGGGAAGACAATAAGAGATATTTACTCAGGGAGAGGATCAAGAATATACATTACACTGAATCCGTTGTCATCAGGAAGCCTAATTAATCAATATTCAGCATACCAAGTTCAGATTTCAGTCTAGTGAACGTTGGTTCATCCAAAGGTTTTGTAAATATATCAGCTAGCTGATACTCAGTGGGGATGAAATGCAATTCAATATCTTCTTTTAAGATGTGGTCCCTGACAAAATGATATCTTATGTCTATGTGTTTTGTCCTTGAGTGTAGGACTGGATTGTTTGAAATGGCAATTGCACTGGTGTTGTCACAGAAGATGGGGATTACTTTGTATTCAACATTATAGTCCTTAAGTTGACTCTTCATCCAAAGGATGTTTGTACACCAACTAGCAGCTCCCACATACTCAGCCTCAGCAGAGGAGATTGCGACTGACTGCTGTTTCTTTGCACTCCAACATACTAGCTTGCCACCTAGGAATTGACATGCACCTGAGGTACTTTTTCTATCCATATTGCAGCCAACATAGCCTGAGTCTAAGTATCCTTTAAGATCAAAGCCTGAGCAACGAGGATACCATAGACCTAGTGAAGGAGTACGCTTCAGGTACATGAAGATTCGTTTAACAGCAGTAAGATGTGATTCTTTGGGATTAGCCTGATATCTTTGACATAGAATTGTTTAAAACTGAATATCAGGCCTTGTTGTAGTTAGGTATATTAATGATCCAATCATTCCCCTGAATAAGGTTTGATTGACTGATTTACTAGTGAGATCAGGACCTAAGTTGTTGGGGGGAACCATGGGAGTCTTTACTGAAGCACACTAAGAGATATCATATTTTTAAGTATTTCTCTGGTGTATTTTTCTTGACAGACTGAGATCCCCTTGTCCCCCTGTTTGATTTGTAGTCCAAGAATATATGTTAACTCACCCATCATACCCATTTCAAATTTCTTTGTCATAAGTTTTTTAAACTTTCTACAAAGGTTATAGTTAGTAGATCCGAATATGATGTCATCAACATATATCTGAACTAATAGAACATCCTCCTTGGTTCTGAAGATAAAAAAGGTATTGTCTATCTTCCCCCTGATAAATTTGTTCATTATCAGGAAGGTAGAGAGAGTTTCATACCATGCCCTTGGTGCTTGTTTCAATCCATATAGGGCTTTGCCAATTTTACAAACATGGTTTGGGAACTCAGAACTCTCAAAACCAGCAGGCTGATCAACATAAACTTCTTCAGTGATCTTTCCATTTAGGAAGGCACTTTTTACATCCATTTAGAAAACTTTGAAGTTCATGTAAGTAGCATAGGCGAGGAAGATCTTGATGGCTTCCATTCTTGCTACAAGGGCGAAGGTTTCTTCATAGTCGATCCCTTCAAGTTGACCACACCCCTGAACAACAAGCCTAACTTTGTTTTTATGACAATTCCATCTTCATCAGTCTTGTTTTTAGATACCCATGTTGTACCAAGAGCTGATTTCCCTTTAGGAAGAGGAACAAGTTTCCACACTTTGTTCCTGAGGAATTGATTGAGCTCTTCTTGCATAGCTTCAACCCACCCTAGATGTGTCAGGGCATCTGAAACCTTTTTGGGTTCAATTTCAGTGAGAAAGTCTGCAAACAGACATTCAAGGGCTAAGGCAGCAAAGAGTTTAGCAGCCTGACTGCGTGTGAGCATCCCCTTAGACACATCACCAATTATATTTACAAGCTCTATGTGTTGTTGTCTTGACCATCTGTCTTGAGGACTTGGATTAGAGCTTGTTGATAGTTGATGATTATCAGGGACTGGTGGTTCAGTACATGGTACTGGGACATCACTTCTCACTGAAGAATTTTCAGTGACAGGAGGGTCGATATTTTCATCAGTTGTCCTTTCAATGTTCCCTTGGATGAGTGAATCATTTGATTCTTCAGCCTGAGAAGTGATAACTTCGGGGACATGTTGAGGTGTGATTAAATTATCGATTGACCTGTTGTGAGGGGATATATGAAAGGATATATCAGCATCAGTTTGATACTGCTTTGAGGGACAATGTTCATACTAATCAGGAGGATATCTTGATGAGTCATTTATCCCAATCTCTACCATTGATTGATTTGTGAAGTTAATGTCATCCATACTTTCATCAAAGGTGACATGAAATGACTTCTCAACTTGTTGTCTCCTTGTATTAAAGACCCTGAAGGCTTTGGAGACAAAAGAGTATCCAAGAAAGTATCCATCACCAGCTTTGGCATCAAAACCAAGATGGTCCTTTTGATTGTGAATGAACATAGGACATCCAAATACATGAAAGTAGTTGATATCTGGAATCCTTTCCGTGAATATTTCATAAGGAGTCTTATCATGTCGTTTGACAATAATACATCTGTTATGAGTATAGCAAGCTATTTTCACAGCCTCAGTCCAGAAGTGTTTTGAAATATTGGATCCATTGAGCATGGTTCGAGGAGCTTCAATGAGAGTTCTATTCTTCCTTTCAGCCACACCATTTTGTTCAGGCGTGTAGGGAGACGAGAAGTTATGAGAAATTCCTTTCTCATCACAAAATCTCTCTAGCTCATGGTTCCTAAAAGACATTATGTATTCAGGAGCTTGGCTTTTCTTTTTCAGGAAGTATAGCCAAGTGTATCTAGAGTATTCATCAACAATCACAAGGGTATATTTCTAATGATTTATAGACATTGGACTGATAGGCCCAATATGTCCATATGAAGAAGATGAAGACACTTCCTAATAGAAAAGTTCTGTTTTGTCTTGAAAGAAACTCTCTTGTGTTTACCTTTTTCATAGGCTGAACAAGGTTTGTCTTTTGAATACCCAATAGATGGTAAGCCAATAACTTTGTTTTGTTTTGCAAGTTTATTCATGTCTTTGAAATTGAGATGTGACAGTCTACCAATTGACATAGTCTGAGGCTTTAGCAAAGAAACATGCTCCTGAATGAGTTATAGATGACATGTCTAGGACATATATATCATTTCTTCTTGGAGAAGTCAGCACAATTTCTTTGTTAGCATTGAAGATTGTTCCTTGCTTATCATCAAACTGAACGATGTACTTAGCGTCACACAGTTGGCTGATACTGATGAGATTGTACTTCAGATCATTTACAAACGCCACTTTTGAGAAAAATATTCCACCACATTTAATTGAACCATATCCCTCAGTAACACAAGATGAGTTATCACCGAATACTACCTTAGGACCTGGTTGCTCCACGTATTTGTGCAGATAACTTTTGACCCATGTCATTATTCTTGAACACCCATTATCTAAGTACCAGACAGGCTCCTTGAAGTGTTTCTGCACAAATAACGAGGTGGATTAGTTTCTCTTGTGAGCCCACTTTTTAGTAGGATCTTTGGCTCGAAAAGCCTGACGTCTTTCACCTCGTTTGAAGTACTCAAACTCAGCATGGTCTGAGGTAGAATGAACATTGCTTCCACATGTGTTGCAGCTTAGTCCGACTGAGGATTCAATACTTTGAGATGACTCAGCTAGCATACCCCTTCTAACCATGATTATCCTATTGTGTCCTGAGGTAGTATGATCATTGCTTCCACAAATCTCACACTCAGGGTAGTATACACAATCATCAGGCCTATGATCAGGGATGCCACAATGTGTACATGGTGGGTAAGGCTTAGCCTTAGATTTTCTGATTTTTTGTGAGGCGGGCCCATAGTTGTAAGGCTGAGCATTATATCTTTTAGCATTTCTAATAGAAGTCATGTGTATCTCATGATCTGTTGTCTTGTGATCTTTACTTTTATATTTCATGCAATAGAGAACTCTAAAGCAGTTGTCAGTGGTGTGATTTGTATAGTGACATAACTCACAGGAAGGTTTCTTTGTTTCAACTTTCTTAGAAGACTCGGGTTCAGTTTTTTTACTTGTTGATGATTCAGGCTTTGAGGACACAACTGTTTCACCCTGTGTTTCAGAGGCTGAGTTCAGCTTCTCTTCCATGAAAAGTTGGAACAATCTACTTAACTCCTCTTGATTTACAATAGGAGTAGAGTTGACTGAGTTTGCAGGAGTCCCTGGGGGAGAGGTAGGTTTGGTTGTTTTCTCAGTGACAGTTCTTGACTCAGAGTGATTTGGTATCACTTTTGAATCAGGCTTTGTTTGTTCAGTACAACCTAACCTAGCTCTTCCTTTAGGTGAGTGTTCTTGATAAGACAATGGAATTAGTTCAGAATATGGACTTGCCCCTTGAAGATTTTTCAAAGGAGACAGAGAAGTCTGAATGTCTTCAGCAACACTAGGTGTTTTAGTGTTACTGAATTTATTTGGGACATCAGTCTCTTCATTAAGACCAAGTTTTTCATTAATAGCCTGAGATTCAAGAATTAATATTTTTCCAGTATCAAAGTTAGGAAACACACTTTCAGGATTTGATCTCTCAAACCAGTCTTTTGACTTTGGAATAATTTCATGATCAAACCCTACTAAGGCAGGAAGAAATGCTTTTTCACTCATTTCCTTAGTAGGTGTCTTTTTAGTGAGTTGTCGTGCCCCAAGAATTTTCTTCTTTTGGGCAGGAATTTGACTATTTATACACTGAGAAGCTAAGGTAGAGCAATTTTTCCATTTCTCATTGATGCATTTTTCTTCCTTAATTTATTCTTGAAGAGCATGATTGATTCTAGTTAGTTCAGTGTTTTGAAGTTCACAACTTACTGCTTCAAGTTTGGCTTGTTTTAAAATCAATAAATCTTCTCTACATTTGTTTAATTCAAAAACAAGTTTATTATATTTTGAAAGAAGATTCAATCTCTGCTCTTCAACAAACGATAGCTCAATGTTTATATACTTAAGGAATTTTTGCCAATCAGATTCTTCATCCATAGAGAGGAGCATGTTTTCCTTTCTCATAGTGATGTCAACCCATTCTCCATTTCGAGCATGATTCTTTCCAACTGATAGTTCATCATCAGCTAGAGCCATAAACACTTGATATCTGACTTCCTACTCTTCTGAGGACAAGTCTTCATCATCCCAATCAAAGGTTTCAGCTACTAGCCCTTTGGCTTTGTTCTGAGAGGGCTTTTGAGTCTAAGTAACTGTAGGTTCAGCTTCCAAGAGTGCAAGCTTTGCTTTAACCTTTTTATACTCAGACCTGTAGTCCTTCTCAACTTTATTATTATTTTGAAAACTTTGGTTAATTGGAGAAGACTAAATTAGTTTTGGTGTAAACTTGGGTTGAAAATTATCATTGCCTGATGAATAATTTTTATTTTTTTAAGAGGCCAATGGAGTTTTTGAAAGACAATATTTTGTAAAATGCCTAGTTTTACCACATCGATAACAATCCACTCCCTCAATGGATTGATTACCAGCAAATCTAGTTCTTTTGATATAACGTTTGGTATTTGCCAACATGGCCCTTTCATGATATTCCTGTTTAGATCCCTTATGTATTCAGCACTAGATCTGTGACAATCCGTCAATTTATGGTTGATATTTTATTCTCAATATTATTTGAAAACAATTTACAATATGAACTCACATATTTTTGGGAAGAAATTTGAATTTACGTCTTGGAGTAACATCGACTACGTTTAAACCGGAGGATTCAACGTTACGTGCTTACGTTTACATACACCGTCTTTGGTGACAGTCCGACATTTTAGAAAATAAATTTGTCCCTGAATATTATTTTGGAGTTTTAAATTTGTGTTGGTTCATAAACTCACAAATTTACGAGAAGAGATTAGGACTTACGATTTTATTTTAACGTCCTTTACGACTAAACCGGAAACCCTAGGATTACGTATTTACGTTTTCGAACTCCGTTTTTGATGAGACAATTTTTATTGGATTCGTTTTGTGATGTTGATTCATAATTTATAAAAACGTTTTTCGTAAAACGACCCGAGGGCACGCAAATCGAGGAAACTAGAATCGAGGAGTACCCGTAAATAAATGGGGATGAGACAAGTGGGACACTTGTCCCACCCCCAAAACCGGCTACACAACAACACTTACCACTTTGGTGGCAAGTTTTCATCTATGTAGCTTACACATGTAAGTAAGCTTACATGGTAAGCTAACCATTCCACTAACTTAAAAAACTAGCAAATGGTTTTCACTTTCATTTTTCCTTACATGCAAATCAAACACAAAACTCTCTCTCTAACTCCATTCTTGCCGTCCCATTTCTCCAAAGAACACCACCATTCCTACAAAATTTAACCACAAGCATATGTTATAATTAACATATGTTAATCCCCATTCAAAAAGATGAAGATTGGTGCAACTTATAACATCCATGGAGGAGTTTTCATGGAGTAGGAGGGCTGATTTTCTACAAGGAGATTAGGAAGATTGGTGGTCTTGAAGATGGTCATGGTTGTCTACAAGTTTCTTCATCAAAAACCATGTCAAAATCATAACCTACATCAAGATGGTGGTATAAAGATTGTCCTCCTCACCTTCTTATTATTTTGATTATGTAAACATGTATTTTATTTCCTATTGTATATATTTATGATGATTATATGATGATAAAAATGTTATGTGGGGATTTGTTGTTGATAATCATGGATAAAAAGGTGAAAAACTATAAGAAACAAGTCTAAAATCTTGTCTAAATATGTTGGCTGTATAAAACAGTAAAGAACCAAGTGGTAAACTGATAATATGATGAAGTAGAACCCATTTACAGTAAGCTATGGGTCTTGTACACATGTGAGAGTTGGCCATGCAATGGAATCAAAATAATGAGTGAGATATGATCAAAACAAGTTTAGGGTATAAATCTGAAGTTACTGTTTTGGACGATTTTTAGAAAATACTTAAAAGATGATTCAACAGTAGCTATAGAAGAGTTAAATGTAGCACATATCATGTAGTTTATGTGATAAAAATTTGAGCTTCTATCTCCATGTAGAACTCAAGATATGGCATTTTTGGTGAAGATGAAGTTAAAAATCAGATTTTTGGAAATTAAAGAATAATACTATTATATAAGCACTCACATTTTAATATATAAAATGTAAAATAAAAACCCACTAACTTATAAAACTTATTTATATAAATATATAAAAGGTGTAATAAGTGTATAAATGATAAAAATGGAAACTTGTTAAGTTTTATAAGTTATAAAACTATAAATATGATTTTTACGACTTTTTCGGCTATTGCCGTAAAATTAACGTTTTTGTTAAATAAAACTTAGATGGTTGGACCCGTCTAATGAAAACTTTATAAAACTTATATACTGATATATAGACATATATATAACAAGTAAAAACCGACAAAACCCGAACTATAGGGCATACGGACATTAACAAGTTAAATAAACATATTGGACTAATAAATGGACTAAGTAGGATAAAAACTTGTAAAAAGAATCTATTGGGCTTAACCCATTTAGGCCCAACTTGGAAAATATACATACTGATAATATAGGTACAAAATGGATTGAAATAAGTTAAATAACTTATAATAAGCTTATTGGGCTTAAGACACGTAAACGGGTAAAACTAGTAAACTAGTATAAAAGTTATCGACATATAACACTAAAAGAAGTAAACGAGAATATGTAAACCCACTTGATCATCATATATATAATCATCATATGTATACATAGATGTTATTTTTATAAAGTCATTGGACAAACGTCTAAGACCGAGTATTATTTGTCTAGGTTTCCGTGATTGAAGCACGTACTGTACGTCCGAATTGCCGACAACCCGCCTTCCCACATCAACGTGAGTTCATAGCCTCGCACTCTTTTAAATGTTTTATAAATGCTTTATAAACCCGCGAGGGAGATAACATGTTAGTTTTTATAAAAGTTTGGACACCATTTGTCCCGATTGTTTGTTTATTGATTTTGGACCCGAATGATTGAATGACCCGATTGTATGACCCGATAAATGATTAATGGACCCGATAGATGAAATTAAATGGATTATTAAAGTTAGGTTATGTCACTAAAAGTCCCATTAGCATGAATTTTGAACTACCGGGAGTTGGTAGACGCTTATGCATTTGATAGTACTATTTGGGGACGATCACCCCAGTTCGCGCCTTGACGGTTGATCCCCGTCGTGCCACATTGATTGGTAAGCGAATTTATGTATGAGAAGATTTCCAATAGCGTGACCTTTGTGACGACACGCTACTTTAGATGGGCAAAATTTGGTATCGGGTTAGCTACCCGTTTTGGTTTAGTAAGGTAACAATGTCATGCGGCTTATAATAATCCAACCCCCAAAATATTACTGGACGCTCCGAATTACGATGTATTGCCTGACTAGCAATACAGGGTCATACTATTGATATTATGTTTGTATTTTGGTTTTCATAACCATTTTCATATAACGGTTTTGATTTTCATACAACGTCATAAGACGTATTGTATGGTGTTTTTAACGACAATGATTCGTATAATGGTTTTTAAGGCAAATGCCTATATTATGATTTTGATGAAGATTTGTATAAAATGATTTGGCTATTTCATGGCCTATCAAAACGATTTGTACAAAAGGATTTTCATTAATACTTTTATACTGATATTATATTGATGGAATTTACTAAAATCTATGAATTCACTCGGCGTTATCGCTGACCTTTTCTTTTAACATGTTTTATCTCAGGTACTTGAAGGTAATTCTCGGGAAGACAACAAGAATTCATGGCCCGCACTTAAACAATATTTTTCCATTCAAATACTTTGTAAAAACTTTTGTATGCAATATAATGACTTGGGACCGATGTAACTTTGATGTTATGAATGGAAATGATTTAATATTAAACGACGCGATTTTTATGCGTTGTCTATGATGTGAGTAATGTGCTATCCCGTAACACCAACTAGTCTTCCGCTGAACTGAGTTGTATAAATTTGGGGGTGTTACAGTTTGGTACCAGAGCTCTCGTTATAGAGAACGAAAGATTTTTAAAACTAAGGTTTTGAATAAAACTTTTCAAAATCTTTTAACTATAAACATTTTCTAAAAATGTCTAAAAATCTTTTGACTATAACGGTGCTGAAGAATTCCCGAGTTACCGACAAGGCCAAGACTGAGAAGTGTTATTTTAATATATATATAACTTGGATTATATATATATATATATGATGTAATTTTATTACATGATTGTTTGATGATTATTTTGATATTTATACGAGGTATTTATACGACGTAGATTGTCACAAGAAATCCTAAATCCCCTAGTAAATTAATCGAAGCTATTCTCGTAGGAATTCTAGCTATCCTAGATCTAAACCAAGTTGTGGATATTTATGATCCCAACAAATGGTTGATATTCGTAGAAGTGTAGACATTAGTTGATTGTGATATTGAAAAAGAATTGGCGAGATTAAATCTGATACCGATGTCATGACGATCTTTTCTTATAGAGTGGAGTTTGGTAAAACATTACCACCTAGAAAGATGTCATCTGATTCGTTGTCACCCAATTCTTAAATTTAAAATCGAAAGGGTGAATGTTGCACTTGAGACTGTCATTGGAACCATTACCCAAAAGCCTCATGCACTAGTACCTTTCCGAGAAGTCTAGTTGAATGATCAAGTCATTTCATATTAATGACTCATTTGATAATTGTTGTTGTAAGAGCTATAGGATTGAAATTAAGTATTGATCATATTGAGCTTTTATTGCCTTTACAAGGCCGAAGAATAAGATTGAAAGTATTAGAGAATGAAGTAGGATATCGAATTGAGTGTAAGATGATTGAAACTTGAATAAAGTGAAACTTAACCCATATGGAATATGAGATTGATAAGAGGAAGTCGTTAAGTCATGTGATTGAATTATAAGGTTTTAGATGATTGTAGGTTCGTGTTAAGGGTTGTTCCTAGGCCATTGTCCATTGATGAGGATGCCCAGTGTCCAATAAATAAATTGAAGAAATCTTCTTCTGAATTGGGACCAATGGATCTTCCGGGACATATGGAACACCTAAAGACTCTTGTAGATTAGTATTCATTGTGGTATCTTTTAAAAAATAATCCCTAACTTAACTGAGACATCAGTTGGTAGGATGAGTTCCGAGAATTGTATGACATAGTGACACGTAATGTGTTACGGTACAATTTGACTTGTTTGTGATTAATGAAAAGACTACCTTTGATTGCTAAATTCTACATGTATCGATATTATCTATCTTTTATTGCTTCATCCTAATGCTCGCATTAGTGATGCAACCATTGAACAAGTACTCATCTTGATTTGAGTTACGTTGTGAATTATTCTCTTTGTATTCTTGAGTGCCATCGAAGTCATGAACCTCATGATTAATTGGCTAAGGCTCGTTTCCTATCATATCGTAGTTAGTTCTCGGTGAACAACTCTTCATCACTCTTTTGCAAATCACACATTATTTTTATAAAGTTAAAACGGTATCCTTTGAGAAAATTTATTTTTCATCACAATAAGGATTATTCAAAGTGAGATTTATAAGTGATTGATATCGAAATGAAGTTGTTTATGAAACGCTTTAGAAACTTAATTGTTTTCATGACAAAGAAAATCTTTGTAAATATATTTTTGATTCTTATTTAAGAATTAAGCATGAAAATGTTTTTATTGTATACATTATGATAAAATTTTGACGAACTGAGTATTGCATCGTTAATCTTGAAATTGTATATAGTTGCGCGCCTACATACAATTTGGAATGGACTATGCAAGACTGATTAGTAGTCACCATAAAACTAATGAATAAACGCTACATTTTCTGTAAGGATTGTGAAAGATTAAATTTTAATGAGATATGCAAGAAGTGTAAAATAGGGACATAATGTTAGAGACATCTACATATGTGCCCGTGCCATCTATTGTTCTGAGTCGAAATTACTCATCTATGGAAATTGTCTTATTCGACAATTGACAATTCTTTCTTGTCCAATTCTCCCGTAGTGAGATTCTTAGGAAAAGTATTTGATTACCGAGTGTTGATACCCGACTGGACGTATCGACGTTCTTATCATTTCTCTTGATTTGATTTCATTTGAATGACCTGGGTAACGATCCGAGGAGCTTTCGAATGCGTACTCAAATTATGAAAACATGGGATATATTCATATCCATTAAATGTTTTCGTTTGTATCTGATTTGAAATTCTCTCGCATAGATTCTGCGTTGACCTTACTCTTTTAATAGTAGTTGTGTATCCTAATATCCTTGAATTTGTGAAGTATTATGAGTTATTATTAGTCTTTTGAGAAGTTCACATCTTATCGACAGCAATACAACTGGAAAGTTGGTAATGCCAGTGGAATGGATTGATTGATTATGACATGACGAAATTGTCTTAATTGATGGGAACTCGAATAGAATTCCCCTAAATGATAAGATGCTGATTATCAAAAGTGATCTAAATAATTCTTGATGGATGACCATATCCTGTATTAAGACTTGAAATAATACCGTGAATGGTTGTGAATTAGTAATAGATATTATAATATAGAAGGAACTTAATATGTATTTAGTAAAAGATATTTATCTTATCTGAATTTAAGGAATTACCGTACAACTAAGAAAGTTGTCGGAGAAAGATTTTATTATACCAAGCCTGTCATCCTGAAGAGCTATGGTGTTATCTTTCCTTATATTTATAGATTACCGTGACTGAGTAAATTGACAATCGAAAACGATATCCATAACTCGAAATGGAAGATTTGTTCGATCATTTACAAGGTTCTAGTGTATGTTTTAAAGATTTGATCCATAGCATGGTTATCATCAAACTTCGCATCTGCGAAAGAGATTATCTATTCCAATCACTACATCCAGAACTTGTAATGAACGTTATGAGTTTCACGTGATGTCGTTTGGATTGACCAATCCACATGTAGTATTCATAAATTCGGTGAATCACGTGTGTAGGCTGTAATTTGATAAATTCATGCTTGCGATCATTAAGGACTATTTGTTTGTATATAAGAATAAGAAGGGGTTAATAAATATTTATAGATTGCCCTGAATTGGCCGAACGATAAAAACCTATACCTTGAATAATTAACACGTGATTAAAAGACTTAATACTTTACATGATTTGACTATGTGATTAAAAAGATAATGGAATCTATACTGACTCTTCAAATTAAGAGCCCATTTAAGACTTTGGATTTTACCAAAAAGAAATGGAAATATGTTTTGAAAAAGGTTTTAACAAAGGATTTTGAAGGGATTATTCCCTTATACACAAACCATTTAACTAAACTTCTGTTTAGGGGTAAATGTTTGTGTATACTTTTAGACAACTAAGAGGAATTGAGGGAACTATATAAAACATGATTTGAAATTTGAAACGATAATTTACGCTTTTCAAACTAAAGAAAATTTTGACCAAAGTATAAACAAAGATTTTTCAAACATTTACGAATCTTATTAAATATTTTCGATAAATCAAACAAAAATCTTGTTAATTAAACTCAAATTTATTTTGAACATTTTATATAATTGGTCGAACTAAGAAGTTTAAAACTTTTACGTTTACGCTTCATAAAAATTAACTAATAATTATTTAATTAATTATAATGATTATCGACGCTTTAAAACGTCGGATTGACAAAAACTGATAAAAATGATAGATGAGACGAAACTAAAACTTAGAAAATATGAAGAAAGTTGAACGTAAATACTGACGCATAATATAGAAAGAATATCTGAGTAAATTGTGGACATGATAATTATAACATCATGAGAAGTGAATATAGATACTGACATATTATATAAAAAGGATAAAGAATCGATTAAGATGTATTTCTTAATAATGAAGGTGCAAAATAAATTGCCGAACGATATAAAAATAAACAATGTTTGTAAAAAGGATAATATAGATTATAAAAGAGGTTTCGCGACTAATGTGAACCATCAGAATTGAGAAGCTGATAGCGTTAAATATTTTATTAGGCCACTTATGGTTGCCTAAATATGGAGATTGTGAGATATAGTTATGTTGGAATTTGTAAGTATAAGTGTTCTATTTATGTCATTTCTGACTAGAAGTATCTTTGTCTGAAGAAGTTGTACTAATGGCAATTATGAAGGCAGACATCGCCTCATACATTAGTTAACGTCTAGCTATTGCAAAGGTCATCACCTAAATTTGATTCGATTTGGGTCATCGTCGACAGACTGACCAAATCTGCTAATATCATTCCCGTTAATGATAAATGCAAAAGAATTATGTAAACATAGTGTGCCTGTATCGAACATCTTTATCAAGATCTTCGCTTCGCATCGAATTTCTAGAGATTTGCTCAGAAATCATTGAGAACGAACCTTGATGAGAGTACTATATACCACCCCAAATCGAAGGGATGAGGTAAAGTAACGATACAAGGCAATATAAGTGCTGTTTTGTGTTTGAATGATTGACCTTTGGTAATTAACCGTATAATCGTTTTCCTTTGGAGAGATTATCTTTGATAATTATTGTGTTAGGATTGAAATCGAATCTTGTTAGGATCTGAATCTTAGAACATCTGAAAGAAGGAGTTGAGATGAAGACATCCGACATACACCTATTGTTAGTTGGACATGTCTTTTAGGTTTAAGGTTTCCTATGATGGCGAACCTATCCTTGCAAAATACCCGACCCGCGAGATCTGAAATGATTGTTGAAATTAGGATTTGATTATTAACTGCCGATGGTGGGCAGGAGGTTATGTGGATATGAAATGTAGATCTTGAAGTGCCAAATGGGTAGCGAAGTTATGCCACAATTTTTAACCATGGAAAAATGAAGTTCATGATCTGACAAATCATGGGATATGAGTCCCCGTTGTATGGGACCATTGAAATGATGTAAAAGATTTGGTTTGAAAGGCATATCAGCTGGATCTACCCTAGGACTTCAAAGACTGCGTGACTTATGTTTCATAAATCGAACTTGATGGAATATCTATCAAGTGAAAATCTGATTGTTCTTAGTAGAGCTTAGATCGGCGAAAAGTTGCATTCATCAGAAACCCGTGAACATCATGGATAGAGAAGTAAGTCAACATTAAGCCTGATCTTATTCCCGAAGTTATGTTTGATGAAACTCGCGTATTGTAATTGCACTTGTGAGAAAAGACCGAATGTGGAGGAAATACCCACATGGCTTTAACTCTATAAGAAGCGAGTAGTAAGGTAAGATGATCTTTGAGGACAAAGATCCTGTTTAGGGGTAAATGCTGTGACAATCCGTCAATTTATGGTTGATATTTTATTCTCAATATTATTTGAAAACAATTTACAATATGAACTCACATATTTTTGGGAAGAAATTTGAATTTACGTCTTGGAGTAACATCGACTACGTTTAAACCGGAGGATTCAACGTTACGTGCTTAAGTTTACATACACCGTCTTTGGTGACAGTCCGACATTTTAGAAAATAAATTTGTCCCTGAATATTATTTTGGAGTTTTAAATTTGTGTTGGTTCATAAACTCACAAATTTACGAGAAGAGATTAGGACTTACGATTTTATTTTAACGTCCTTTACGACTAAACCGGAAACCCTAGGATTACGTATTTACGTTTTCGAACTCCGTTTTTGATGAGACAATTTTTATTGGATTCGTTTTGTGATGTTGATTCATAATTTATAAAAACGTTTTTTGTAAAACGACCCGAGGGCACGCAAATCGAGGAAACTAGAATCGAGGAGTACCCGTAAATAAATGGGGATGAGACAAGTGGGACACTTGTCCCACCCCCAAAACCGGCTATACAACAACACTTACCACTTTGGTGGCAAGTTTTCATCTATGTAGCTTACACATGTAAGTAAGCTTACATGGTAAGCTAACCATTCCACTAACTTCAAAAACTAGCAAATGGTTTTCACTTTCATTTTTCCTTACATGCAAATCAAACACAAAACTCTCTCTCTAACTCCATTCTTGCCGTCCCATTTCTCCAAAGAACACCACCATTCCTACAAAATTTAACCACAAGCATATGTTATAATTAACATATGTTAATCCCCATTCAAAAAGATGAAGATTGGTGCAACTTATAACATCCATGGAGGAGTTTTCATGGAGTAGGAGGGCTGATTTTCTACAAGGAGATTAGGAAGATTGGTGGTCTTGAAGATGGTCATGGTTGTCTACAAGTTTCTTCATCAAAAACCATGTCAAAATCATAACCTACATCAAGATGGTGGTATAAAGATTGTCCTCCTCACCTTCTTATTATTTTGATTATGTAAACATGTATTTTATTTCCTATTGTATATATTTATGATGATTATATGATGATAAAAATGTTATGTGGGGATTTGTTGTTGATAATCATGGATAAAAAGGTGAAAAACTATAAGAAACAAGTCTAAAATCTTGTCTAAATATGTTGGCTGTATAAAACAGTAAAGAACCAAGTGGTAAACTGATAATATGATGAAGTAGAACCCATTTACAGTAAGCTATGGGTCTTGTACACATGTGAGAGTTGGCCATGCAATGGAATCAAAATAATGAGTGAGATATGATCAAAACAAGTTTAGGGTATAAATCTGAAGTTACTGTTTTGGACGATTTTTAGAAAATACTTAAAAGATGATTCAACAGTAGCTATAGAAGAGTTAAATGTAGCACATATCATGTAGTTTATGTGATAAAAATTTGAGCTTCTATCTCCATGTAGAACTCAAGATATGGCATTTTTGGTGAAGATGAAGTTAAAAATCAGATTTTTGGAAATTAAAGAATAATACTATTATATAAGCACTCACATTTTAATATATAAAATGTAAAATAAAAACCCACTAACTTATAAAACTTATTTATATAAATATATAAAAGGTGTAATAAGTGTATAAATGATAAAAATGGAAACTTGTTAAGTTTTATAAGTTATAAAACTATAAATATGATTTTTACGACTTTTTCGGCTATTGCCGTAAAATTAACGTTTTTGTTAAATAAAACTTAGATGGTTGGACCCGTCTAATGAAAACTTTATAAAACTTATATACTGATATATAGACATATATATAACAAGTAAAAACCGACAAAACCCGAACTATAGGGCATACGGACATTAACAAGTTAAATAAACATATTGGACTAATAAATGGACTAAGTAGGATAAAAACTTGTAAAAAGAATCTATTGGGCTTAACCCATTTAGGCCCAACTTGGAAAATATACATACTGATAATATAGGTACAAAATGGATTGAAATAAGTTAAATAACTTATAATAAGCTTATTGGGCTTAAGACACGTAAACGGGTAAAACTAGTAAACTAGTATAAAAGTTATCGACATATAACACTAAAAGAAGTAAACGAGAATATGTAAACCCACTTGATCATCATATATATAATCATCATATGTATACATAGATGTTATTTTTATAAAGTCATTGGACAAACGTCTAAGACCGAGTATTATTTGTCTAGGTTTCCGTGATTGAAGCACGTACTGTACGTCCGAATTGCCGACAACCCGCCTTCCCACATCAACGTGAGTTCATAGCCTCGCACTCTTTTAAATGTTTTATAAATGCTTTATAAACCCGCGAGGGAGATAACATGTTAGTTTTTATAAAAGTTTGGACACCATTTGTCCCGATTGTTTGTTTATTGATTTTGGACCCGAATGATTGAATGACCCGATTGTATGACCCGATAAATGATTAATGGACCCGATAGATGAAATTAAATGGATTATTAAAGTTAGGTTATGTCACTAAAAGTCCCATTAGCATGAATTGTGAACTACCGGGAGTTGGTAGACGCTTATGCATTTGATAGTACTATTTGGGGACGATCACCCCAGTTCGCGCCTTGACGGTTGATCCCCGTCGTGCCACATTGATTGGTAAGCGAATTTATGTATGAGAAGATTTCCAATAGCGTGACCTTTGTGACGACACGCTACTTTAGATGGGCAAAATTTGGTATCGGGTTAGCTACCCGTTTTGGTTTAGTAAGGTAACAATGTCATGCGGCTTATAATAATCCAACCCCCAAAATATTACTGGACGCTCCGAATTACGATGTATTGCCTGACTAGCAATACAGGGTCATACTATTGATATTATGTTTGTATTTTGGTTTTCATAACCATTTTCATATAACGGTTTTGATTTTCATACAACGTCATAAGACGTATTGTATGGTGTTTTTAACGACAATGATTCGTATAATGGTTTTTAAGGCAAATGCCTATATTATGATTTTGATGAAGATTTGTATAAAATGATTTGGCTATTTCATGGCCTATCAAAACGATTTGTACAAAAGGATTTTCAGTAATACTTTTATACTGATATTATATTGATGGAATTTACTAAAATCTATGAATTCACTCGGCGTTATCGCTGACCTTTTCTTTTAACATGTTTTATCTCAGGTACTTGAAGGTAATTCTCGGGAAGACAACAAGAATTCATGGCCCGCACTTAAACAATATTTTTCCATTCAAATACTTTGTAAAAACTTTTGTATGCAATATAATGACTTGGGACCGATGTAACTTTGATGTTATGAATGGAAATGATTTAATATTAAACGACGCGATTTTTATGCGTTGTCTATGATGTGAGTAATGTGCTATCCCGTAACACCAACTAGTCTTCCGCTGAACTGAGTTGTATAAATTTGGGGGTGTTACAAGATCTTTCATCAACCTCATCATCTCAGGTTTCCTGAAAATCTTGAACAATTGTATTTGAGTAAAACACAGTTGTAATGGGACCATGATCAATTTGGGTAGGTTTGGCTGAGGTGTTAGTTATTAAGGCCTTCTTGGACTCAGGATATCTTCTATTTATTAGATTATCTTCATAGACAAATCTTCCATAAATGTCTGCAAGATCCTGATTCTGTATGTGATTAGCTTTTCTCAATCCTTGAGAAAAACCAAGCCATTTTTCAAGGAGACTGTTAACAAAACCAAAATTGATTTCATGCTTAGACAGTTTCACCTCGTCATTCGTTAGCTTATTGAGCAAGGTCTTATACCTGGTATAAGTCTGAGGAAGTGTTTCAGATGTTTTGGCCCTGAAAGTGTTATTTTCTAAATTCAAGTCCATGATCCTATTTTCCTTAGTGTCGGATGGTCCTTCAAAAATATGAACAAGATCTGTCCAAGTCTCTTTGGCCATCTCACACTCGATGACAGCCTCCATAATATTGTCAGGAAGACAAGATATTATGATGCTTTTGAGACGTTGGTCTGATTGACCACTCTCCTTTCATCATCAGACCATTGGTTTTTAGGTTTGTCATCACCAGCTACTGTTTTTGGTTTGAATGGACCATTCTTAAGACAAGTGATGTAATAAGGTTCCATTCACATCAAATAACATAGCATTCTTTTATTCCATTTTTTAAATCTTTTAACTTCTAACTTAGGAGCGTTAACAGAGTAACTCGCTCCCTTCTTGTTAACAAGTTGGGGTACATTACTTTCAGCCATAATGGATCAAGGTTTTAAAAACTTTGAGACGGTGGTTAAAAAGTTTTATAATCCTACCGCTCTGATACCACTTGTTGGTCCCTTGTAATTAGTGCTATACTTAAGAATACTAAGTATAGTCCTAACCCATGGTTAAGTAGTGCAATAAACTTAATACAAAGTAAAGTAAATAACACAAAGGTTTTCAACGTTTAACTCTTAGCTTTATTAAAGAATTATATCCTATTGTATTCGAAGCTACAATAGGGATTGAATAGACAATGTTTGGTTTGGTGATATCCTCACTAACAAGCTAGTCCAATCCTAACGGTTGCTAAGCTTGACGATTATATCAGCAAGAGTTTAGAACTCAAGTGTTTAATCGTATTTGGAGGAGAGAAAACTTTGTTTGTGAATGACTAAAGCATTAACTGCACAAACTTATTTTCTCTCCTTTTACAAGCATCCTATTTATAGAAGGAAAGTTAGATAGAAGACAAAGAATTTCCCATGTGTAATTCTTGTCTTATTGGTATAGTGTAGTATCTTGTCTTAGCCAATTATAAGTATCAAGACGTAAGTCCTTTTACAGTTGTCAGTACCCTATCTTTTCCAAAAGGGTAAGTCACGCTAATTGTGTGATGTACTCCATCTTATCACAATTCAACTTATCCCGCCTTTACTTCAGTCTTGGAGAATGCTTGTTTCTTCAGTGAGATCGTATGGGGTTCAGTGAGTCTATCGCCACAACTCACTGAACCGATCACCTTCTTCTTTGTGATAGAAGTCATTCATTGAGCTTCGCCTCTCTGAATGCTCAAGTCTTTCTTTTAGACTCAGTCTAGGAACTCGAAGGCAACTCACTAAATGACTGTTCACTCAGTGACTTTGTTATGTTCAAGGTTAATACTTCACTTAGGCTGATTGTTATTCAAGTCCACCAGTAAGGTCATTAGGCACTGAATTGACCTAACATGAAGAATCTAGGGCCTACTGAATGAATATGCAAACATGAATTTCCTTTTGTATCCTATACTAATTCAACCAAATCTTGAATCAAACTGAACAATCTTAACTGAGCATGTTGAGGTCACTTTTATCACAAAAGTCTGTCAAACACTGCATGAAGCAAGCAAATCCAAACACTCCTATAACTACTTAACTTAAGCAATTATCAAAGCAAAATCACCAAAATGATATCTAAATTACAATAATCTATCAAGAACATGTACCAAAAGCTAACTTAACTCAACTCAAACAAGAAAAAAAAACACAAAAGAAGCAGATAAGCATAAATTCACATAAACCACCCTATTTTTTACTTGAAATGAACCATGGGAGTTCAAGCAAATACCTTTGCTGATGCCACCAGGTTGAAACCTTCTAGCTGCTCAAGGGGAGCTTATAAGAGTGTGTAGAGAGCTCTTGTTGAGGTTCTACAATAAAACCGAGAGCTAGAACATGTCTTCAACAAGAAAAATGAAAGGAATGAGGGGAATATGCCTGGTCTTTTGCACCTGCACATACAACTCAATCCAAATACTGAAAAGCTTACAAAAGCTTGTTGTCAGCAAGCTTTTGTAAGAGCTTTTAGTATAGTAAGCTACAAACAGTTAATCAGAAAAAAAATGAGATTTTTGATGAAAACCTTGAAATACCAATATTTGAAAACAAGTTTGAAACCAGTGAAGTAAACAACAAGAAAAGTAACAGCTTGTATAAACAATATTAAGCTTGATTGAGTGTCTGTAAAACCCGCATGCTTTTACCATAAATAGTACCCCTATGATTGTACGTACATGATTAGAACTTTCCTTATTTAGCACGTTTACGCTTCACGAATAAGAATTACAAGTATTACATACGTGTTATTACACGATGAGTATTTATTACGTATTAAGACACGATAATTATTATCCACAATAATTATAATCACGAACATGAAATCATGAACGTAATCAATCACGAACTTATTATTATGTATTTACGTAATATTTATTACGATTACGTATAAATACAGTTTAGGACACGAACGATTAATAATTAAATCACGTAGACACGACACGAGAACACGTAAATAAATAGAACACGAAAAAACAACGGGTTTCCCCTTGGGGACCCACATACCCACGGCAAGAAGGAAAAGGAAGGGGCCAAGCCCACTTTGTTTTAACTAATATAAGAAAAGAAGGAAAATAGATTTTTCATAATACATAGATTAGAAAAATAACATAAACCCTAGCCTCCTTCTTTTTCTCCTTCTCCTTTTGGCCGCCACATATAAACACCACCAAGGGGTGTTTGGTTGATTTTGCTAGATCCAATTATTGCTAGATCGTTCGTGTTATTAATCTCCTTGTTATTCACGAATCGGTAATTCCTTAAACCTTTTCTTTTTAATTATTTATTAGATCTAAGAACACACGAATCATGGGTTTGTTAAAACTATTAATTAAACATGTTAATTAATTAGATATAATCATGGGGTATAAATAAACATGGGGTTTAAGGGGTGTTTTGGTTCGGCCGACGCGTAGAACCGAGAGCCAACGCTCTCGGTGGTTGTGTGGTCACCAGCAACCGAGACCTCAAGTCTCGGTGTGGCTGTGTGTCTTGGACGCAAGGATCAAGGGACCCCGACGCAAGTCGGTGTGGTCTTGTGGTTTATTAGGGGTCTCAGCTGAAAACAAGCAAACACCACCAGCTTAATCCAGTGGCTAATATGACCAAGCAGGGGGAACACCAGCCGTGACAGCAGGGGGAACCACCGGCTAACTGCCGGTGGGAACTTTTGCTAGTCGGCGGCTAGCCAAGAACCATGGGAACCACCGGTGTAGGCCGGTGGCTGTTTTGCGAAAATAGTGGCAACTAGGCAAGCCGGTTTGCCACTGTTAAGGGGTTGTTTGTTTGGCCGGTTCAAGGGTTATACCGGTCCTGTTCATGACATGTTTAGGTTTAAAATACGGGTTCGGTTCATGGGTTATTTTTACAAGTTAATTATTTTATAAGTTAAATAATTACAAGGTTTATTTAAATTTATTTAACATGCTTTATAATAAATTTAATTTGGGCATGACTTAGGTTAATTATTATTAGAAATAATACATGATTTTAACCTAAGTATTTTATGATTTAATTTTAGACTAAAGTATTAATTAATTATTAAAACATGACTTATAATTAATTAATTTTCATGACTTAGGTTATATTAATAATAAACATTAATACATGTTTTAACCTAAGTAGTATTTACCCTTTTATTTAATTAAATCATGTTATATTTAATTAAATCTTATAACCTATAGTTTATTTAATTTACATGTAATAATTAATAAACTATACTATTTAATCACATGACTTAGAATATTAATCAGTAAAACTTAAGCTTATATTATTAGCTTAATAACCTAGTTTATATCTAATTGTGAAAACTTTATATTTTTAGAAACTTATTTATTTTAAGCAGCTAATCTATTTATGGAAACTTTCTATTTTTGGAAACTTTCTATTTTTGGAAACCTGCTATTTTTAGAAAGTTACTTATTATTAAACAACAAGTATAATAATACAAGAAATACAAGTAATACTTAATCGGAATAGACAGAATACATGATAAACACAACATAACGTTAAAAACAGTAAAACAAGACATGAACATATAAAACAAGCTAAGACATGAGATAAAACCAGTTCCGTATACAGTAATCAGAATATTTATACACGTATATTATCTATGTATCATTAGTGAGATCGAAGTAGGAATCTCTTCCGTTCGTCTTCTTCGTTTACTGGACACAAGGTATGGATTCTCCGTCCTTTCATTATGGGCATTCTTTCCTTATTAGGATTCCCCGTATACAGCCAACTATTTTCCTAGTATATGTTTTATATGTTTTGATTGCTTATGTTTAATTAAATGCCTAAATCCATATACATGCATGACCAGTTTCACCTAGTTATGGAGGTACCATAACCATAACACTCGAGGCACCAGTGTTATGACTTCACCACGATGGAGTGATAGCTCGTGGCGTCCCTTCAGCTTTTGGCCATATTATTATTATCATGTGGGGCGTATGGGTGCATCCTAGGTTACATGTTTTTACAGATTATTCATGTGAATGTGTTGTGTGCCTTGCATCCTTCACAAGGAGCTGATCCTCCTACCCAAACTTATATTAATTAGAGGCAGCCTCTCTAATTGCATGACGAGGTCACCCCTCCATGTATTCATGCACGTTGATATTTCATTACCTATATTGGCTAATGGTAAACATGTTAAACAGTTTTTATAACATAAACATAAGGATTTTCAAACTATAAAACCAGTTTTACTAAGTTATACCAGGTTTTCCAGGACTTAGACATTTCTACTGCTATATATTGTTTATGCTTATGATATTCATTCTATGCTTGTATATCCGTGCATTGAGCTTTATGCTCAGTCGTTTTCCTTTCATGTTCCCAAAACGGCAGATACTCAAGGACGCTCGTAGACTTTAAGCTTACGTGCATATGGACTGGAAGCTTCCTAGCCTTCATTACTTTATGCATTTCTTCATACTTTTGATACTCATTTCTATGGACATTGTTTAGTCCTTTTCATTTACAGTACTTATGTTTGTGTGTGATGAGCTTTACTTTGGGGTACCGATGTTTGTTTCCAGTATTTCCTTTATGGTCATGTGATGTTTAATACATTTATCCTTGTATGCTATGATGACACGCCATAATCACGCGTGACATTCCCTTTCCCAAAATAGGGTGTTACAGTTATGGTATCAGAGCCAAGGCTTCGACCTGTAGGCTCTCAAAACACGACCTATGATTAGTGGTTAGTCACTATGGTCTTCCTAGAACTGACAGTCGATTTTCATGCATTTGTTGTTTTCATGCATACATATATATGTCATTGTCGCAGGTTTATAACTAAGTAATGGTTGGTACAGGACTGGCCCTATTTAGTCGCATGTGCTTTTATCGAAACTTTTAACTTTGGGACCGACCCATTGGCGTCCCCTCACCATGTCGTTTGTTTTGAGTGAACTGACCATAGGTGTTCACTCTCGCGCATATAAAAGTTTTCAAAAAACTACATCACGCATTCATGTACTAGTTTTCTTGCATAAAATTTTTCTCATGATTTATTCATATAAATTTTTTTTATGTATATAGTTTATGTTTTGATCAGTCTAATCATGTATTTTTATGTTATACTGTCAGATGGTTCTCACAAGCGAGCAGGAACAACTCAATGCAGTAGTCCAAGCTGCAATTCAAGTTATGCTTCCTCAGCTGAGGAACGAAATCAGGGCTGAGGTGTAGGCTGCCAACAATCAGCAGCATCACCCAGTACCTCCTCCTCCTCCTCCAACAACATTGGTCACATGGCTGGAGAGATTCAATAAGCTACGCCCTCGATCCTTCGAGAAGACAGATAGCCCCAGTGAAGCTGAAAGCTGGTTGGCTCACATTGAGAAGATCTTCGATGCCATGGGTTGTGACCCCATCTTCAAGTCGAGGTTCGCCTGTTACCGGTTCGAAGGCGATGTGCTATCATGGTGGAAGGCACTGAAGTAGTCTGAGGGAGGTGATAATTAGGTGGCTGGTTTGACTTGGGCTCAGTTCAGGGATTTGGTGATGGGACAGTTCTTTCCCAAGGCTAAGCAAGACAAGCTGAAGAGAGAGTACCATGGAATCAGACAGAGAGCTGGAGAGAACAACAACGAGTTCATGCAGAGTTTTCTTCGTCTAGCTGGTTTTCTTGGTGCTGCAGCAGGTACTCCTGAAGAGCAGGCATACCACTTCCAGTGGGCTCTTCGTTCATCGGTCGCAAACAACTTGGTGTGTGCTACGTTCAACACGGTGGCACAAGTGGCCGATTCAGCACGTAAGCTTGAGATGCTGCAAGAAAGAGAAGCGTTCGGGGAAGTAGAGAGACCCGATAAGAGGCAGAAGACTGGTGACCGGTCTCAGCCGGCTACTCAGCAACAACCTACTCAGCCCAAGGGAAACGGTCAGACTCACGACCGTTCTGCTACGGATAGGCGTGGCGGTAATGATAATTACTGTAACAATGCTGGAAACTCCAACAACAGCAGGTCCTTTCACTTACTCATTTTCTTATGATTACATGCAATAGTTCTTAATTCTGACACATTAGAGAATCTTCTACCAGGAATCATGGTAACGGGAGGGACCAGAACCAGAGAGGTTCACAGCCTAACCATCCAGCTATCACTGGTATTCTATCTTACGAATTATCCGCATTGTCCTTTGTACCTATTATCATGTCTCATGTATATTGTTCTTATCAGGCTCTCAGCCAGCAAGGACACTTGATGGAGGATATACTCATCCTCTTTGCACTACCTGCAACCGTAGGCACCCAAGGTCATGTCGCCGCGACAACGACGCATGCTTCAAGTGTGGTCTTCCTGGCCATCACATGAAGGACTGCCGCAAGGGCGAGATGGAGGGCACATCAGGACATGCTGATACCAAGCCGCCTCCTACTTGTGGACGCGTTTACACGACATCTCGCGATCAGGCCAACAAGTCTATAGGTACCATCACTGGAATCTTGTATATGTATGGTCAAGCTGCATGTGTTCTATTTGACACGGGTGCTACTCACTTAGTCATTTCTACTGCTTATGCTAAGAATGTTAGGATACTCCCTATGCCGCTAGAGAATATATTGAATATCTCCACGCCTTTAAGAGACTCTGTACGCATAACCCATGTGTACAAGAGCCATCCCCTAGAGTTTGATGACAAGATCCGTCCTGTTGACGCACTTCCGCTAGACATGAATGATTTTGACATGTTATTGGGCATGGATTGGCTATCCAAGCATCATGCTACCATAGACTGCCATTCATATCGAGTCATCTTCGGTGATGCTAATTGATGTGATAAGGAAACGTCGATGTATTTTAATTAGATACGATATACGACAAATTTAGGAAATTACCCATAGGAAAAGGTAATAATCCATAAATAAGTCGAAGACGGATTTAATTAAACACGTTGATGGTCCAAGTTCGTTGTACACGAAGATCAAGTGAATTTGAGACGTTTTGTTTCAATTTGGACAATCGATTTGAATCGTTTATCGGTTTTTAATCTAAAATTACACCTATAATTTTTAACTAATTAAATCCTAAAGTGCCTGAATCGTTCCCCATTATTTAATCTAAAGACAATTTTTTAAAATTCAAACTTTTAAAAACTATTAATAATTAAACTATCTATCAATTTAAATTCAATCTATTTAATAAAAATACTTTTACACTATTTAAAATAAAACTATTTAAACAAATTTAAATTCAATTTTAAACCTAAAAATTAATTAAATCTATTTAAAGTTAACTTTTACTTTTTATAAAGAAATCTATTTTAAAACTATTTTTATTTAAAACTAACTTAATTAAAATCTAATTTATTTAAAAACTCATTTCTAATGACAATTAAAATTTTCAAAATTGATAAAATAACTTTTATTTGTTTTCATTTATTTATTTTTTAAAACTTGCAAAAGAAAATTTGAATAACTATTGATTTAATTTATAAAATTAAAAACTATGTATTAAAATGAAACTAAAAACTGACAGTAATGATTAAAATAACTATATTAATAAGAAAGACTGTAATAAAACACAAAAGATGAGCTAGATGAGATGGTAAGTGTATTTGGTCCATGACCAGGAGGTCATGGGTTCGAATCCTGCTAGAGACATTTTTTTGGATTTTATTTTTGGAACAATAAAAACGTAATAAAAGTCACAGGAGTGAACTTTGTGCGTTTGAGTATTTTGGACTCATAGAATCAGTTTAAGCTATTCAGATCAAATGAATCTGCTAGCCTTTGCTTAAACAACAAAATCAGCAAAGAACATTCAGCAAAGTTAATCTATATAAGCAAAAAGAACTGATATATCAGCAAATAATAAACACAAATCACTTAGCAAAATGAATGCCAAAACCAGCAAACAAAGAACAAGCAAACCAAAGAATTCAATTATCCAGCAGACAAAATCACAACATCTAAAGGACTCATATAAGATAAAAAAATCAGTATAAACAAAACCAATCAAATATATCAGTAAAACTACTCATTCATCAAATCTTATGACAGTTTATAAAACTGGACTTAAAACATAGATATTAACCACAAATCAAGCAGACATTAAACAAATAACAAACCTAGATTAAACAGATTATTCTAAAACATTTTGCTATATTCCTCAAATAAACACCATTCTCATATACAGATTTATCCAAACCCCATTTTTAACAAATTACTTACTTAAATGATCAAACAAAATATTAGGTAAAAACATGTACCCAAAACTCACTCTTAAAACCTAACAGTGAACTTAACTGAATAATAACAAAATAGACTAATTTTAATCAGACAAACTTATTAACCTAAATCATATCCTTACAAACTTTCAATTAAATCACATAAGCCTAAAGAACACTTAAATCTAAATAAAGATAAAATAAATAGAAATTAAAACCTTTTGTAGTATTCCTTTGGGGAGATGCGTAGCGCTGAGCTGGCCATTTAACACAAATCTAAACCACCATTTACCGTCATTCGAACACCATTCACCATCATTATCGAACCATTCATATAAACTTTCCAGTGGGGAAAGTTTTATCCACTTTTTACTTTAATTAATTGACAAAAGCTATTAATTAGCTTAAATCAACTAACATGAACATTAATATAATAAAATAGATCGAAGAATTAAATTGTAAAATTCAATTCAAGCATAAAATAAGGCACGAATTTAATTAAACGCAATAAACTTTTATTATTACTCAAGGAAAATTACAATACTGAAAAAGAAAATAAAAATTTAATCCTAACACTATTTTAACATAATAACTCTAAGTGAAAAAAATGGAATGATAAAATTACAGAAATTAGGGGTTTTTATAGCCAACCCCCAAGGCTAGCTGATGAAGTTTGTTGAACCGATTCTTCAATCTTGACCGTTGATTCATCTCTTTCTTCTTTCTCTTTGATCCCACGGTTGATAATAGCCAATCTAGCACACGGATTTCCAACGTGGCAATCAAGTGTGGTATTTATGCTAGTTGATATCTCAGGTGTCAACTTCTTATTGGAGGGTTGTTGAGGGGTGATGAATCTCGACCAATCAGAACAGGGCAAGGATCCATGTCACCAAAATAGGGGCATCTTTAAGACCCTATAAAGTTGGGAAATAATTTGACATGTGTGTATTCACACGCGCCTTTAATAGGTAAAAGCCCCAATTTTACTTGTAAACTAGGGTTGGGGTGAATAGGACTGGTTATTTGGTTTGGGGGTAAGGTGAGAGAGAAGGTGAGGGAAATTTACTTTGTTTCTATCAAAAGATAGTGTGTGAATGTGTGTGTGTGGTAAATAAATAAATTGTGAGTTGACCGATTAAATGCAAAGTAATTCGTTTATAACTTTCTCATAGCAACTTGTATCGTTGATTGGAGTTTATAACCCTAAATGGGTTATACAAGGCCCAATTTCATACTCCATATCATATAACTTACCAAGCAAATGGGCTTTCAGCCCAAACACTTCAATCCGTCCATAGCTAGTTACAATTTGGGCTTTGTATGGGCTTTTTAACCAAAATTGAATATCATTAGCATCCTTATTGGGCTTTTGGGCCCAATACCCAAATGTGGGACCCACAAGTCCAAATAACTTTATTTAGATTAAATCCACTAAAAACGGACTTGTTTTGGCTTTGTTGATCTTTTTTTCAAACTCGTTTCGATTTTGCCGGTTTTCGTGAACCTCGGTACCTACACACATTAAACAACAAACAAACGTATACAATGCCATATTCATACTTTTTATGAATTTATTTATTGTTTTATAGTAGAAGTGATATGAGTAAAATCACTCATATCAAACTCCCCCTTGCTAAGCAATTGTCGTGTCCTCATGCAATGATAATGTAAAACACTAACTACACTTTAATTTAACTTTTGAAACTTTTATTTTGCAAAGACATAATGTAATGCTTTCATTATTTGGAAAATAACTTTTAGGAACATAAAACTCAAATATATTCATCGTCCTCGACTTTTCACTTTTCCATGCCAAGTTTAAAAGCAAGATCATTGTCAATCATAAGCCCAAAAATTAAAACAACTCATACAAGTAATTTGTGTTAAACTCAATCTTCTTTTATTCCTAATTGTATCTCTATATTTTATATGTCATTCACCCAAAGGCTCATTTGACTTATTTGATATTTATTAATCCAAAAATGAAGGCAAAAACGGTGTAAACTCAACACTCAAAACCTAACCTCGACTTCAAAAACCGGTCAACAAAGAAAGCCCACATCAAGGATAACTTAACACGATTTGAGGGATAAAACCCCGGATCCGAAATTTGGTTAATAGGACTACTTAAAAGAAACAATAAAACCTCTAAAGTCAATTATGACTTTATTAAATGGAGTTAGCAACAATTACATCATATCACCTGGTGGCTCTATAAGATGTAATTGTGCTCCTTATTTATAATCCACACCAGAAGGCTCCTTGGACAAAAATAAGGGAATTGACATTCACCATCCCACCTTATGGCTCAATATGATGAAGAAATTTTTATTAAACACGTCCCCATGCCATACACCCTAAGCCTCAAATGACAAGGTTTGTGCTACATGACTCCCACCCGAAGGCTCATAGAGAACATGTTTTTATTTATTCTTCTTATTATTATGATATGTATAGTAAGCCAAATATCCGCAATACCATGATCAAAAGTCCATGACGCTGACACCTTTCATGTGTTCTCACTTTAATTACAAGGGAAGAAAAAGAAGGAGTTACGAGTTAAGATATTAAGCCTAAACCTCTAAAAACTTCATTTATTAAGCAATTATTATTCAAGCGTGAAAAATAAATACGAGGAGATTAAATCAAACACAAAAATACTTACGCAAGGAAGAATTAACTTTAAAAACTTATGATTAAACTATATCATCTCTTGTTCTCCATATTGTAAAATTTCAAAAATGTGAAATTAATGGATACTTAGCCTATTAAATCAATGTTTTGGGTTTTCAAGTCATCTACAGGATCTTGCATTTTCTTAGAATTTTTCATGTTTTAGAATTTGCGTTTTAATGTTCCCTTGATAAACGACTTTCTAGGGACAATTATAGGAACTTGCGAATAGTTCTCGTTCTTAAACTAGTATGAGTTAAGACTTTCACGTTTTAAAGTTCCCTATATAAAAGCCTAGCAAAACTTAATTCAAACACGTTAAGGAAAAATCCAAGGTAAAAACCAAGTCGAGTCAAAAACTATTTTATTTTCACCAACGGAAAGCCTACATTTGTGTCAAAAGCACTTTATTAAAACTTAAAATAACACAAAAAATTTTAAATTTTTTATGAAAAACAATTACGTATGGACACGACAAAAGCAATTGCAAGCGATTATATCGATTGACTCCCCCATGCTAAAACCAAACATTGTCCTCAGTGTTTTTTAGCTCAAGAGTAAAAACCCTTTGCTAAAATACGAAGAGTCTAATGCAAAATCCTAACATGGAAAGAGCATGCAAATCTATAAGCCGTTTATTAATTATGCCTCAAGATAAAACGTTAGTCGATAAAAATCAAAGGATAGAGAGTGTGCCCCTTTTTGAAAATCAAAGTATGGAAGATCAAGTGGACCGATAAAAACCGAACACGAGAGTCTTCAATGATTAGGGTCATACCTAAGATTCACAACACAACAAAACCCGAGCACGAGCTTGAAAGATCAAGCCTTATTAGTGTTAGAAAATAGAAAGAAGATAGAATGTATGGGACTCCCCCACAAGGCACGTCGTTTTTGTTAACCGAGTCATGAGATCTACTCGATCCCGCATTCATTGGTCCTTAGGGAAAATGGTAAAAACCGGCATAATGGAATAAATTACAACATAAAGCACGATGTTGGGGTCAAAGATTACATCCTCGTTGTCGGATGACAAACGAAAGGATTAAACTCCAACACAAATCTCCAAAAAGATATGGTAATCACAAATATAGTATGCTCCCCGAGATAAACTCGCACCAAGATAATCGAAAAGTCTTTCAATTATTTCAATGATTCCGGGGTCGAATACCTCGTCCTCGGGAGAGAAAAGAATATACAAAACGGTGTCATCCCCCCATGCTAAACCATAATCATATAAAGCACATGGTAATGGTGGGATAAAAGTCTCATCCATAGTGGAATCAACATTCTTAGCTTTAACGACCATTTCACCCTTAGGAATGTGATCAATCGGGTCATGGTATTCAATATGAGACACATGAAAAACCCGCACATTAAGGTCAAAGTGGGTGGGAGGAGGACTTGGGACGAAATCATCATCAAGTAAATTCTCTAAAAAGAGAGTGTCCTCCTCCGGGTCAATTTCATCAACACCCGGTGGTATCGAATCATTACAAGCAAGAAAAGTGTCAATTTTTTCCATAAGAGGATCACTATCCTCAACGGGAATAGGAGATGGAGAGAAAGACTTGGCATTAGGCTTAGAATTCAAAGCTTCGATCTTAGAAATTAGAAGATAGACGTTTGATAATTTCTCACGAAGAATCACGTCTTCCACATCTAAATGAGTATGTTCATCGGAGAACTTCTCAAGGATCGGAATATTCAAATCAACCTCATTTCCCGGTGGAAATGGGTCTAAAGGAACAAGTTCAAAGGTGAACCTCTCATAAATCGGATCACTATCATCCTCATTTCCCGGTGGAAATGGGTGAAGAAGACATAATAATAAAAACAAGGAATAAGGATAATTACTATGGAAGTAATATACCCTCGGTCGACTTTGAAACGTAGGTGAAAACCTAAACGTCTCGAGGTTCTATTTAAACTACAAAAAATAAGATTGAATACTACTTGAGTCGGCAAACCAATAATCGATCGTCTCTCTCAATATACGCACAAGCAAGCGGGGAAACGAGGTGGCACAAAGCCCTTAAAAACCTTTTTTCCTTAGACGGCCTTTTATAGCTCGTCGCCTTATACCCACCTTATAGTTTGTATAAATCGAGTTCAAAATTTTTATTAGTATTTATCTATTTTGCCTTTTATTTTCTTTTTGGATTCGAATACAATAACTAGGTGATGAAATCCCAACTAAGGTCTTATTTGGAAGTAGGTAAATTTATTGTTCTACGTAATATAATATATTAATCACAAAAAAACACGAAAAACGATACATACTATATATAATAGAAAAATAACAAAACTTTCCGAGGACGGAAAGGGTCTTCAAATCAACGATCAACAAATCTCCACGAAACGAATCGTACACAAGATCCCCGACAGCGGCGCCAAAATTTTTGATGTGATGAGGAAACGTCGATGTATTTTAATTAGATACGATATAGGACAAATTTAGGAAATTACCCTTAGGAAAAGGTAATAATCCATAAATAAGTCAAAGACGGATTTAATTAAACACATTGATGATCCAAGTTCGTTCTACACGAAGATCAAGTGAATTTGAGACGTTTTGTTTCAAATTGGACAATCGATTTGAATTGTTTATCGGTTTTTAATCTAAAATTACTCCTACAATTTTTAACTAATTAAATCCTAAAGTGCATGAATCGTTCCCCATTATTAAATCGAAAGACAATTATTTAAAATTCAAACTTTTAAAAACTATTAAAAATTAAACTATCTATCAATTTAAATTAATCTATTTAATAAAAATACTTTTACACTATTTAATAAAACTATTTAAACAAAATTAATTTCAATTTTAAACCTAAAAATTAATTAAATCTATTTAAAATAACTTTTACTTTTTATAAAGAAAATCTATTTTAAAACTATTTTTATTTAAAACTAACTTAATTAAAATCTAATTTATTTAAAAACTCATTTTTAATGACAATTAAAATTTCCAAAATTAATAAAATAATTTGTATTTTGTTTTTATTTATTTTTTTTAAAACTTGCAAAAGAAAATTTGAATAACTATTGATTTAATTTATAAAATTAAAAACTATGTATTAAAATGAAACTAAAAACTGACAGTAATGATTAAAATAACTATATTAATAAGAAAGACCTTAATAAAACACAAAAGATGAGCTAGATGAGATGGTAAGTGTATTTGGTCCATGACCAGGAGGTCATGCGTTCGAATCCTGCTAGAGACATTTTTTTGGATTTTATTTTTGGAACAATAAAAAAGTAATAAAAGTCACATGAGTGAAATTTGTTCGATTGAGTATTTTGGACTGATAGAATCAGTTTAAGCTATGCAGATCAAATGAATCTGCTAGCCTTTTCTTAGACAACAAAATCAGCAAAGAACATTCAGCAAAGTTAATCTATATAAGCAAAAACATTCAGCAAAGTTAATCTATATAAGCAAAAAGAACTGATATATGAGCAAATCATAAACACTAATCACTCAGCAAAATGAATGCCAAAACCAACAAACAAAGAACCGACAAACCTAAGAATACAATTATCCAGCAGACAAAATCACAAGATCTAAAGGACTCATATAAGATAAAAAAAAATCAGTATAAACAAAACCAATCAAATATATCAGTAAAACTACTCATTCATCAAATCTTATGACAGTTTACAAAACTAGACTTAAAACTTAGATATTAACCACAAATCAAGCAGACATTAAACAAATAACAAACCTAGATTAAACAGATTATTCTAAAACATTTTTCTATATTCCTCAAATAAACACCATTCTCATATCAGTATCGTCAAAATCATCACTATCAGCAAAAGACTTGTACTAAAAACTCACTTACACAGATCAATAAAAAACTCCTACTTACAGATTTATCCAACCCCATTTTTAACAAACAACTTACTTAAATGATCAAACAAAATATTATCAAAAAAACATGTAGCCAAAACTCACTCTTAAAACCTAACAGTGAACTTAACTTAAAAATAAACAAAATAGACTAATTTTAATCAGACAAACTTATTAACCTAAATCATGTCCTCACAAACTTTCAATTAAATCACATAAGCCTAAAGAACAGTTAAATCTAAATAAACATAAAATAAATATAAATTAAAACCTTTTGTAGTATTCCTTTGGGGAGATGCGCAGCGCTGAGCTGGCCATTTAACACAAATCTAAACCACCATTTACCATCATTCGAACACCATTCACCATCATTATCAAACCATTCATATAAACTTTTCAATGGGGAAAGTTTTATCCACTTTTTACTTAAATTAATTGACAAAAGCTATTAATTAGCTTAAATCAACTAACATGAACATTATTATAATAAAATAGATCGAAGAATTAAATTGTAAAATGAAATTTAAGCAGAAAATAAGGCACGAATTTAACTAAACGCAATAAAATTTTATTATTACCCAAGAAAAATTACAATACCGAAAAAGAAAATACAAATTTAATCCTAACACTATTTTAACATAATAACTCTAAGTAAAAAAATGGAATGATAAAATTACAGAAATTGGGGGTTTTATAGCCAACCCCCAAGGCTAGCTGATGAAGGTTATTGAACCGATTATTCCATCTTGACCGTTGATTCATCTCTTTCTTCTTTCTCTTTGATCCCACGGTTGATAATAGCTAATCTAGCACACGGATTGCCAACATGGCAATCAATTGTGCTAGTTGTGCTAGTTTGTAACACTCTCAATTTTCGTATCGGTACAGCGGAAGGGTCTTTCAGAGTGTTACGGGATAGCACAATAACTCCAATCATAGACAACACATAAAAATGGTTGTACAAGGTTCAACATACATTCATTCGATAAAAAGTTTTAAAGTGTACAACAGGTCCCAAATTATACAGGTCATTTAGTTTACAAAACATAGATCGAATGAACATTTTTAATATTATGTGGGCCATCAGAGTCGATCTCCATCCGGATTACCTTCAAGCACCTGAGATAAAAACATGCAAAAATCATATCAGCGAATGCCGAGTGAATTCATAGAGTTTAATAAAAACCGTTATATAAAACAATCATTTAAAATCAGAACACAAGTATAATATCGGAAGTAAGTCCTCATATTGCTAGTCAGGAAATATATAAATCAAGCATACATCTTAAACCGTCCATGAGACCGTAGTCTCTATATTACCATGATAGGTAATATATTCATCGTTATTAGCGTCGTATCATATCGGATAATTAGATTATATAGGTTGTAGGATTATTATTAGCCGCATGACATTCTTACCTTACTATGAAAACAGCGGGCCGCGAACCCGACAAACAATTTGCCCATCTAAGTTAGCGTGTCGTCCCAAAAATCACGCTATGGAATCTTCTCATACATAAATTCGCTTACCAATCAATGTGGTACGACGGGGATCAACCGTCAAGGCGCGAACTGGGGTGATCGTCCCCAAATAGTACTATCAAATGCATAAGCGTCTACCAAATCCCGATAGTTCACAATTCATGCTAATGGGACTTTAAGTGACATAACCTAACTGCTAATAATCCTTTTAGTCTCGTTTATAGGGTCATAGCATCATTCGGGTCCATATCATTAAGCATACCATCGGGACTACTTGTGTTCTATTTTTATCAAAATCTAGCATGTTATCTCCCTCGCGGGTTTACAAATCATTTTATAAAACATTTAAAAGAGTGCGAGGCTATGAACTCACGTTGATAATGAAAGGCGGATTATCGGCTACGGGCATGCTTCGGTCACGGAAACCTATATAAATAATAATCGGTCTTAGACTCTTGTCCAATGACTTTTATCAAACTAACAATATACGTATGATGATTTTATACATATGATGATGATCAAGTGGGTTTATACATCCTTGTTTACTCATTTTAGTGTTTACGTTTTGGTAACTTTTTACTAGTTTACTAGTTTTAACTATTTACACGTTTTAAGTCCAATAAGCGTATTATAAGTTCTTTACAAAAATAACAAGAGAAAATGGAGAGGATGATCTTCTTTACCAACCAAGTGTATTTCTTATTTTTGGAAGACAAGAACTTGATGAACACCACAAGTAACTCCAAGATCATCAAACACCAAGAACATAAGTTGGGAAATCAGCCCTAGGACACAAGCAAATCACCTCCAATGTTGTTAATATGGCCACCAAATGATCAAGGCTTCAAGATAACTCCATGATAGAGCTAGTAAACATGTATTTCATGGCTAGAAAAGATCAAAAGGGGTGTGTGTAGCTTCAAAGTGGACGGCAAAGGGGAGGGTTTTGAGAGGATTTGAGAGAGTTTTGCATGTATGGAAATGGTGGTGTGAGAGTTGCTAGTGGTTTTGAATAAACAAAGCTTAAAGAGTAAGCTTTGTGTTACACTTGTAATAAACTAGCTAACATGATGCCACATCCTAAGATGTGGTGTCATGTGTGCCGTCCCATTTAAGCTATTGGGGTGGGACAATGTATTTTGTCCCATCTCACTAGTTTACGGGTATTTCTCGATTCTAGTTTTCTCGATTTGCGTGCCCTCGGGTCGTTTTACGAAAAACGTTTTTATAAATTATGAATCAACGTCACAAAACGAATCCAATAAAAATTGTCTCATCAAAAACGGAGTTCAAAAACGTAAATACGTAATCCTAAGGTTTCCGGTTTAGTCGTAAAGGACGCTAAATTATGCACGTAAGCCCAAATTTAAATCCGTAAATTGTGAGTTCGTCAACCAACACAAAAATAAGTTTCAAAATATTATACGAGAAAATATTTCACTACCTGAAAATGTTAGATTGTCACAACTTTTCCTCCTAAAAGGGATCAACGTCCTCGTGATCCATTTCATTTGGATGTCCGTTTCTTATTGAAATGGAAGAGGTGCGGATATTTCTTCCACATTTCATCCTCTCGTTCCCAAGTATACTCCTGTCCATGCTTTGAATTCCATCGGATCTTGATAATAGGTATCTGACTTTGTTTCAGTTGCTTTACCTTACGATCCATAACCTCTACGGGTTCTTCGATAAAATGCAACTTCCCATCTATTCGAACCTTACCTAACGTAATTTTCTCATCACTCACTGCTAGACATTTCTTCAGATTAGATACATGGAATGTGTTGTGAACACCATGAAGTTCTGGGGGTAACTCTAGTTTGTAAGCCACCGGACCTACTCTAGATAAAATCTTAAAGGGTCCAATATAACGGGGATTCAATTTCCCTCGCTTTCCAAATCTGATAACGCCTTTCCATGGCGATACTTTCAACATTACTCGGTCACCCACTTTAAACTCCATTGGCTTCCACCGCACATCCGCGTAACTTTTCTGTCTACTACGGGCAGTCAACAACCTATTCTTAATCTGAACTATCATCTCCGTAGTCTCCCGGATCAATTCCGGTCCCGTGAGCTGGGTATCCCCAACTTCACTCCAACATACAGGAGATCTACACTTCCTACCATACAAAGCTTCAAACGGTGCAGCCTTAATACTAGAATGGTAACTATTTTTATACGAAAACTCTGCTAACGGCTAGTGTTTATCCCAATTCTTACCAAAGTCTAACACACAAGCTCTCAACATATCTTCCAGTGTTTGTATCGTCCTTTCACTCTGCCCATTAGTCTGGGGGTAATAAGTAGTGCTCATGTCGAGATTCGTTCCCAAAGATCTTTGGAGAGATTTCAAAAAATTTGATGCGAATCTAGGATCTCGATCTGAAATGATCGATACAGGCACTCCATGCTTCCATATAACATTATCAAGGTATATACGAGTCAGCTTCTCCAGTGAGAACTGCTCTTTAACCGGAATGAAGTGTGCTGATTTGGTCAGTCTGTCGACAATAATCCAAATCGAGTTGTTTCCAGATGATGTTCTAGGAAGCTTGGTGATAAAGTCCATCGTAATTCGCTCCCACTTCCATTCAGGAATCTTTGGCTGTTGAAGTAGTCCTGATGGCTTTTGATTTTCAGCTTTAACTCTAGCACAAGTCAAGCATTGAAGAACATACATAGCTATGTCAGCTCTCATATTCGGCCACCAGTACAACTTCTTCAAATCATGGTACATCTTATCAGATCCCGGATGAATGGAATACTTAGATTTATGGGATTCTAACATAATCAAGTCTCTTAAGCCTCCAAACTTAGGTATCCACATACGACCTCTTAAGCATTTCACTCCATCAGCTCTAACCTCTAAAGGATCTCCTTCTCCTCGGAACCCTTCATTAACAAAATTCTCCTTCTTACAAGCTTCTATTTGCGCATTTCTAATTTGCTCAGGCAAATTATTGTGCACGGTCAAGACTAGAGAACGTACCCTGATAGGCTCTCTATCTTTACTACTTAACGCATCGGCAACAACATTGGCTTTTCCTGGGTGATATTTTATATCACAATCATAATCACTTAACAACTCTATCCATCTTCGTTGCCTCACGTTCAATTCCTTCTGGTCGAGAATATACTGTAGGCTTTTGTGATCGGTGAATACCGTACACTTGGTGCCATACAGATAATGTCTCCACAACCTAAGAGCAAAGACTACAGCTCCTAACTCAAGATCATGAGTAGTATAATTCTCCTCATTCTTCCTTAATTGCCTAGAAGCATAAGCTATCACTTTCTCTCGCTGCATCAAAATAGCTCCATAGCCTCTAAGAGATGCATCACAATACACTACAAAATCTTCACTCCCGTCGGGTAATGATAAGATTGGCGCACTACATAATTTTTGCTTCAATGTCTGAAATGCTCCATCCTCATCACTTCCCCAAACGAAAGGTTTATTCTTCTGGGTAAGCTTAGTCAAGGGTTTATCTATCAAAGAAAATTCTTTAATGAATCGCCTATAATAGCCAGCCAATCCTAAGAACTGTCGCACTTCCGTTGGCGTTGTCGATGCAGACCAATTCTTAATGGCTTCAACCTTTGCAGGATTAACATGAATTCCATCTATGTTAATCACATGACCAAGAAATTGCATAGAATCTAACCAGAAATCACACTTCGAAAACTTAGCATACAACCTTTCATCCTTCAACAAATTCAAAACAATCCTCAAATGTTCTCTATGTTCATCTTCATTCTTAGAATAGATTAGAATATCGTCAATAAACACAATCACAAATTTGTCCAAGTAGGGCTTGCACACTCGATTCATTAAATCCATGAAAACCGCAGGTGCGTTAGTTAACCCAAATGGCATTACTTGAAATTCATAGTGTCCATAACGAGTTCTAAATTCAGTTATAGGAATATCTTCTTACGGACGCGAAGTTGGTGATATCCTGACCGCAAATCTATCTTAGAATACACACTAGATCCTTGCAGTTGATCAAACAAATCATCAATCCTAGGTAAAGGATATCGATTTTAATTGTCAACTTGTTCAGTTCCCTATAATCAATGCACATACGGAAAGATCCATCCTTCTTCTTAACGAACAAGACTGGAGCTCCCCAAGGCGACGAGCTCGGTCGAATAAAACCTTTATCAGACAACTCCTTAAGTTGCTCAGATAACTCCTTTAATTCCGAAGGGGATAATCGGTAAGGCGCACGTGCCACCGGTGCAGCACCAGGAATTAAATCGATTCGAAACTCTACTTGCCTTATCGGTGGAAGTCCGGGTAAATCTTTAGGAAATACCTCAGGAAATTCACAAATAATAGGTACATCTTCCAATCGTTTCTCCCTAGACTCATTCCTGGTCACTTGAGCTAAGAATAACTCACAACCGTTCCTGATGTACTTTTGGACTTTAATACATGAAACGATTTTCAAACGGGATTCACCTCGATTACCATCAATTACTAACGTCCTATTCCTAAGAGGAATCTTAACCTTCTTCTCTCCACATAAAATAGTAGCATTATTCAACGACAACCAATCCATACCAATAATAACATCAAAACTACCTAATTCTATCAACATCAAATCAATCGGAAAGGAATGGTTCAAGAGATTTATAGAGCATCCTTCTAATAGCTTATTAGTTTTCACTAATTTACCATCAGCCAATTCCACCTCGTAACTGGTACTTATCTCAACAGGTTCAATGTCAATAAGGGCACTAAATTTAGTGGATACAAAGCTCCTATCAGCACCCGAATCAAATAAAGCAACAACATAATGATTTTTGATTAAAAACGTACCGGTAACGACATTCGGATCCTCTTTCTTCACCTCAATTGTTTCAAGTTGATAGATACCACCCTGGGGGTTTCTTCCAGGTACAATCGCTTTCAACTTGGGGCATTCCGATTTCCTATGACCTTCTTCATTACAATTGAAGCAAATGGTTCCCTTTTTACACCTTTCAACCTTGTGTCCAAGCTTTCCACAATTTCGGCACTTCCAGTAGTCGCCAGCATGCCTCTTGTTGCCACACTTAGGACATCTATCATCGTTGTGCGGTGTGTTGTAGGTAAGAGCATTTGCATTCCCCTTTCTCTGGTTCTGACGGAGATTGAAATTCTTCCTATTATCACCTCTATCTACACGATCACCGTCTCCCTTTCCTTTCTCACCAACA
This sequence comes from Glebionis coronaria, assembly GCA_025667525.1. Classification (NCBI taxonomy): domain Eukaryota; kingdom Viridiplantae; phylum Streptophyta; class Magnoliopsida; order Asterales; family Asteraceae; genus Glebionis; species Glebionis coronaria. The sequence continues at coordinate 183,333,277 of CM046876.1, forward strand.
CGGGCTTCATCTTCCCTATCCTGAATTATCTGTCCAATGAGTTTGTAAGCCATTCGGACAGCATCATCAATGGTCAGTGGTTTATGTAACACTCTCATTTTTCGTATCGGTACAGCGGAAGGGTCTTTCAGAGTGTTACGGGATAGCACAATAACTCCAATCATAGACAACACATAAAAATGGTTGTACAAGGTTTAACAAACATTCATTCGATAAAAAGGTTTAAAAGTGTACAACAGGTCCCAAATTATACAGGTCATTAAGTTAACAAAACACAGATCGAATGAACATTTTTAATATTAAGTGTGGGCCATCAGAGTCGATCTCCATCCGGATTACCTTCAAGCACCTGTGATAGAAAACATGCAAAAATCATATCAGCGAATGCCGAGTGAATTCATAGAGTTTAATGAAAACCGTTATATAAAACAATCATTTACAATCATTTAAAATCAGAACACAAGCATAATATCGGAAGTAAGTCCTCATATTGCTAGTCAGGCAATATATATCAAGTATACATCTGAAACCGTCCATGAGACCGTAGTCTCTATATTACCATGATAGGTAATATACTCATCGTAATAGCGTCGTTATCGTTTATTATTTATGTCTTATAGCATACGTTGTATAGGTTGTAGGATTATTATTAGCCGCATGACATTGTTACCTTACTGTGAAAACAGCGGGCCGCGAACCCGACAAACAATTTGCCCATCTAAGTTAGCGTGTCGTCACAAAAATCACGCTATGGAATCTTCTCATACATAAATTCGCTTACCAATCAATGTGGTACGACGGGGATCAACCGTCAAGGCGCGAACTGGGGTGATCGTCCCCAAATAGTACTATCAAATGCATAAGCGTCTACCAAAACCCGGTAGTTCACAATTCATGCTAATGGGACTTTAAGTGACATAACCTAACTACTAATAATCCTTTTAGTCTTGAATAAAGGGTCATAGCATCATTCGGGTCCATCTCATTAAGCATACAATCGGGACTACTTGTGTTCTATTTTTATAAAAATCTAGCATGTTATCTCCCTCGCGGGTTTACAAATCATTTTATAAAACATTTAAAAGAGTGCGAGGCTATGAACTCACGTTGTTAATGAAAGGCGGATTATCGGCTACGGGCGTGCTTCGGTCACGGAAACCTATATAAATAATAATCGGTCTTAGACTTGGTCCAATGACTTTTATCAAAATAACAATATACATATATATGATTATTGTACATATGATGATGATCAAGTGGGTTTATAAATCCTCATTTACTCATTTTAGTGTTTACGTTTTAGTATCGTCTTACTAGTTCACTAGTTTTACCGATTTTACCTATCTTAAGTTCATTAAGTCTTTTATAAGTTCTTTTACTTGTTTTTACCCATTATATACTTATATGATCAGTATATATACTTTTCATGTTGGGCCCTATTGGGTTAAGCCCAAATAATTCTTTTTACAAGTTTTTATCTTATAAGTTCAATTATTAGTCTAATAGGTTTAGTTAGCTCGTAATTGTCCGTAATTCTTATAGTTCGGGTTTTATCGGTTTTTACTTGTCTTAGTTACTTATACATCAGTATATAACTTTTATAAACTTTACATTAGACGGGTTTGGTCGTCTAAGTTTTATTTGATGAAAAACGTTAATTTCACGGCGATAGTCGAAAAAGTCGTAAAAATCAAGTTTATAGTTTTTATTACTTATAAATATTAATTTTACCACCATTTATATATTTTACCCATTTAATTAACCTTTTATACATTTATATAAATAAGTTTTATAAGTTAGTGGGTTTATACTTTACATTTTATAAATTATAAAGTGAGTGCTTATATAATAATAATAAACATTATTTCCAAAATCTGATTTTTAACTTCACATTCACCATTTTTATCATATCTAGAGTTCTACAATGACTTAGAAGCTCATTTTTAGATGACAACTTCTTCATAATATGTGCTAAATATAACTTAGTTATAGCTACTGCCCATTTTAAGTCTAAGTTGTCTTAACAGTCCCTACAAAACTGCTTATTCAGATTGTACCACCTAACTTGTTTTGATCATATCTCACTCATTATTTTGATTCCATTGCATGGCCAACTCTCACATGTGTATAACATCATCTACTTTACTGTAAATAGATCAAACCATGCATTTTTATCAGTTCTTCATTTAGTTATCTACTGTTTTTATACAGCCAACTAATTAGACATGATTTTAGCTTCATTTCTTATGGTTATCATCATTTTTAAGCATGTTTATCAACACTTGATCCCCACACAACATTTTTATCATCATATATACATCATATACATATACAAAATGAAAGAAAATACATTTGTTCTTTACAAAATAATAAGAGAAAAATGTAGAGGATGATCTTCTTTACCAATCCAAGTGGATTTCTTGTTTTAGGAAGGCAAGAACTTGATGAACACAACAAGTATCTCCAAGACCATCAAATAGCAAGATCATATGTTGGAAAATCAGCCCTAGGACACAAGCAAATCACCTCCAAAGTTGGTTATATGGCCACCAAATGATCAAGGTTTCAAGGAAACACCTTAATAGGACTAGTAAACATGTGGTTTGTAGTTAGAAAAGATCAATAAGGGTGTTTGTGGCTTGATTTGGGACGGCACATAGATGAAGTAGAGAGAGTTTTGAGAGTGAAATGCATGGGTGAAATGGTTAAGTGAAAACCATTTGTTGGTTTTGATAAGTTTGGTGGAAGTTTAGCTTAAAGTGTAAGCATGAGCTTACACTTGTTATAAACAAGTTAAGTTTTGTGCCACCTATGTGTGGTGAGGTGTTCTTGCCGTCCCATGTAAGCTAGTGGGATGGGGCAAAGTGTTTTGTCCCATCTCACTAGTTTACGGGTATTTCTCGATTCTAGTTTTCTCGATTTGCGTGCCCTCGGGTCGTTTTACGAAAAACGTTTTTCTAAATTATAAATCACCGTCACAAAACGAATCCAATAAAAATTGTCTCATCAAAAACGGAGTTCAAAAACGTAAATACGTAATCCTAAGGTTTCCGGTTTAGTCGTAAAAGACGCCAAATTATGCACGTAAGCCCAAATTTAAATCCGTAAATTGTGAGTTCGTCAACCAACATAAAAATAAGTTTCAAAATATTATACGAGAAAATATTTAACTACCTGAAAATGTTAGATTTGTCACAGCTTTTCCTCCTAAAAGGGATCAACGTCCTCGTGATCCATTTCATTTGGATGTCCGTTTCTTATTGAAATCGAAGAGGTGCGGATATTTCTTCCACATTTCATCCTCTCGTTCCCAAGTATACTCCGGTCCATCCTTTGAATTCCATCGGATCTTGACAATAGGTATCCGACTTTGTTTCAGTTGCTTTACCTCACGGTCCATAACTTCTACGGGCTCTTCGATAAAATGCAACTTCCCATCTATTCGAACCTTACCTAACGGAATTTTCTCATCACTCACTGTTAGACATTTCTTCAGATTAGATACATGGAATGTGTTGTGAACACCACGAAGTTCTGGGGGTGATAAGCAGTGCTCATGTCGAGATTCGTTCCCAAAGATCTTTGGAGAGATTTCCAAAAATTCGATGTGAATCTAGGATCTCGATCTGAAATGATCGATACAGGCACTCCATGCTTGCATACGACATTATCCAGGTATATTCGAGTCAGCTTCTCCAGTGAGAACTGCTCCTTAACCGGAATGAAGTGTGCTGATTTGGTCAGTCTATCGACAATAACCCAAATCGAATTGTTTCCAGATGATGTTCTAGGAAGCTTGGTGATAAAGTCCATCGTAATTCGCTCCCACTTCCATTCAGGAATCTTTGGTTGTTGAAGTAGTCCTGATGGCTTTTGATGTTCAGCTTTAACTCTAGCACAAGTCAAGCATTGAAGAACATACATAGCGATGTCAGCTTTCATATTCGGCCACCAGTACAACTTCTTCAAATCATGGTACATCTTATCAGATCCCGGATGAATGGAATACTTAGATTTATGGGATTCTAACAAAATCAAATCTCTTAAGCCTCCAAACTTAGGTATCCACATACGACCTCTTAAACATTTCACTCCATCAGCTCTAACCTCTAAAGGATCTCCTTCTCCTCGGAACCCTTCATTAACAAAATTCTCCTTCTTACAAGCTTCTATTTGCGCATTTCTAATTTGCTCAGGCAAATTATTGTGCACGGTCAAGACTAGAGAACGCACCCTGATAGGCTCTCTATCTTTCCTATTCAACGCATCAGCAACAACATTGGCTTTTCCTGGGTGATACTTTATATCACAATCATAATCACTTAACAACTCTATCCATCTTCGTTGCCTCATGTTCAATTCCTTCTGGTCGAGAATATACTGTAGGCTTTTGTGATCGGTGAATACCGTACACTTGGTGCCATACAGATAATGTCTCCACAACCTAAGAGCAAAGACTACAGCTCCTAACTCAAGATCATGAGTAGCATAATTCTCTTCATTCTTCCTTAATTGCCTAGAAGCATAAGCTATCACTTTCTCCCTCTGCATCAAAACAGCTCCATAACCTCTAATAGATGCATCACAATACACTACAAAATCATCACTCCCTTCGGGTAATGATAAGATTGGCGCACTACATAATTTTTGCTTCAATGTCTGAAATGCTCCATCTTTATCACTTCCCCAAACGAAAGGTTTATTCTTCTGAGTAAGCTTAGTCAAAGGTTTAGCTATCAAAGAAAATTCTTTAATGAATCGCCTATAATAGCCAGCCAATCCTAAGAACTGTCGCACTTCCGTTGGCGTTGTCGGTGCAGACCAATTCTTAATAGCTTCAACCTTTGCAGGATCAACATGAATTCCATCTCTGTTAATCACATGACCAAGAAATTGCACAGAATCCAACCAGAAATCACACTTCGAAAACTTAGCATACAACTTTTCATCCTTCAACAACTTCAAAACAATCCTCAAATGTTCTCTATGCTCATCTTCATTCTTAGAATAGATTAGAATATCGTCAATAAACACAATCACAAATTTATCCAAGTAGGGCTTGCACACTCGATTCATTAAATCCATGAAAACCGCAGGTGCGTTAGTTAACCCAAATGGCATTACTTGAAATTCATAGTGTCCATAACGAGTTCTAAATGCAGTTATGGGAATATCTTCTTCACGGACGCGAAGTTGGTGATATCCTGACCGCAAATCTATCTTAGAATACACACTAGATCCTTGCAGTTGATCAAACAAATCATCAATCCTAGGTAAAAGATATCGATTTTAAATTGTCAACTTATTCAGTTCCCTATAATCAATGCACATACGAAATGATCCATCCTTCTTCTTAACGAACAAGACTGGAGCTCCCCAAGGCGACGAGCTCGGTCGAATAAAACCTTTATCAGACAACTCCTTAAGTTGCTCAGATAACTCCTTTAATTCAGAAGGGGCTAATCGGTAAGGCGCACGTGCCACCGGTGCAGCACCAGGAATTAAATCGATTCGAAACTCTACTTGCCTTATCGGTGGAAGTCCTGGTAAATCTTTAGGAAATACCTCAGGAAATTCACAAATAATAGGTACATCTTCCAATCGTTTCTCCCTAGACTCATTCCCGGTCACTTGGGCTAAGAATAACTCACAACCGTTCCTGATGTACTTTTGGACTTTAATACATGAAACGATTTTCAAACGGGATTCACCTCGACTACCATCAATTACTAACGTCCTATTCCTAAGAGGAATCTTAACCTTCTTCTCTCCACATAAAATAGTAGCATTATTCAACGACAACCAATCCATACCAATAATAACATCGAAACTACCTAATTCTATCAACATCAAATCAATCGGAAAGGAATTGTTCAAGAGATTTAGAGAGCATCCTTCTAATAGCTTATTAGTTTTCACTAATTTACCATCAGCCAATTCCACCTCGTAACTGGTACTTATCTCAACAGGTTCAATATCAATAAGGGCACTAAATTTAGTGGATACAAAGCTCCTATCGGCACCCGAATCGAATAAAGCAACAGCATAATGATTGTTGAGTAAAAACGTACCGGTAACGACATTCGGATCCTCTTTCTTCACCTCAATTGTTCCAAGTTGGTAGATACCACCCTGGGGGTTTCTTCCAGGTACAATCGCTTTCAACTTGGGGCATTCCGATTTCCTATGACCTTCTTCATTACAGTTGAAGCAAATCGTTCCCTTCTTACACCTTTCAACCTTGTGTCCAAGCTTTCCGCAATTTCGGCACTTCCAGCAGTCGCCAGGATGCCTCTTGTTGCCACACTTAGGACATCTATCATCGTTGCGCGGTGCATTGTTGGTAATAGCATTTGCATTCCCTTTTCTCTGGTTCTGACGGCGATTGAAATTCTTCCTATAATCACCTCTATCTACACGATCACCGTCTCCCTTTCTTTTCTCACCTACACGGGCTTCATCTTCCTTATCCTGAATTATCTGTCCAATGAGTTGGTAAGCCATTCGAACAACATCATCAATGGTCAGTGGTTTCGATGATGTCACATCCCCCCGGATATTCCTGGTCAACCCTTTCACATATTGCTCAATTCGGATCTCTTCGGGTTCAACCAATCGAGGACATAGCAAGGCCAACTCATGGAATCGGTTCGTGTAACTATCAATATCCACACCTTTCATTCTCAGATGAATCAACTCTTGTTCTAACCTAATGATCACACTACGAGGACAAAACTCCAAAGTCATCCATTTCTTGATTTCAGCCCAAGGAGTAGCATTAGCAGCATCAAGACCCATGAAAGCAATTCTCCCGTTCCACCAAGTCAACGCACGACCTTTAAGAGTAGCCATAGCAAAAGTCACCTTATCTTCCTCTTTACACTTACTAATCCTAAACACCGATTCAATCTTCTCGATCCACTGGCTTAGTCCTACAGCACCTTCAGTTCCATTAAAAGGTAGAGGTTCACACTTCATGAACGTCACATAAGTACAGCCACCAATTTCAGGTGCATTCGTTCCAAGTCCTCCTACATTTCCTCCAGCATTAGCATTCACATTATTAGCATTCACATTCACATTAGTACCGCCAATTCCACTACCGCCAGCTCCACTACCGCCAGCTCCACTACCGCCAGCTCCACTACCGCCAGCTCCACTACCGCCAGCTCCACTACCGCCAGCTCCACTATCGCCAGCTCCACTACCGCGAGCTCCACTTCTAGCATTTGCCATAAATTCAGTCATAGATGCGGTAACTTGCTCCGTAATAATCCTACGTACATCTTCCTCAGTCACAACCTTCTTGGGCGGCATAGTTCTATAATTCCACAATTTCAAAGCATTAAGCATTCATCCAACAAAGGATTCATATAATATGGATCGAATTCATAATCAAGATACAAATAAGGCACAATATGGAATTCAAGACAAGATACATATTTCATTCGATCTGAAACAAAAGTATTGTCTTAGTACATCCATATCAAAGTTCTAACACTATATACACTCAAAATTCGTGCCAAGTCTACAACTAACAAGTCGGTTCAGTCAAAGCTATAAACACAAAAGATATAAAGGTCACTACTAAACACAGACTGGTCTACTGAGAACCGCCAGATGGTCCATCATCCATTGTCTTCTGGATCTTCGCCGGACGATCACTAGACACATCTTCAACTGGGCGCTTACGGATTACTCCTCTTTCAACCATGTCGGCATAAAATCTACTGTTCCAACCCACGGATACATTCAACTCCTTTTCGGCTTTCTCACGCATCGCACGAGCCACACTCAACTGAATCTCCAAAGAATTCACCTTTCTCTTCATAGCAGCATACTCACCACTTTCCAACACCGATAACCTCCTAAAAGCCTCATTCAAACCACGTTCTACATCACTCAAATCCAAACTAAGCAATTCTCGCTCTTTCTCACCAATCTTTGCCTTCGACTCCAAATAAGCAACCTGAGTTTGAACAACACCTAATCCAACCTCTGTCACACAACTCTTAACACGGGAAGCATCTAGATCACGTCTCAAGGCCCATGGTGCAAGACCATCAATATGAGTAGCCTCTCGAGCACTAGACGACTCTCCTATCTCACATCTACGAGCAGCAATACCATCGGTACCGTCAGGTGCATCGTCATCCTCATCCTCCTCTGATTCAGAATCAGATTCAGACGATTCAGACATTTCATCCCTAGGTAACTCATCCTCGGAATCAGACAAACAAACTGGTGGGGGCAAAGGCTTGCCCTCTGGAACATCATACGGATATATAAGCTCAGCTTCCTCATCGTCATCAACCTCAACATCTATACCTACATCTTCCTCGACTTCCTCGTCGTCAATCTCATTATCTAACTCATCTAACCCAATCTCATTCTCATTCTCAATATCAACATTCTTAATATCCACGTCCTCATTACCCACATTCTCAATCTCATTCTCTACTAAGTCTTCCTGAGGGGCAATCTGATCTCCTAGTCCTAACTCGGGCTCGGGATCCTCAAATGGTTCCTCCTCGTCATCAATATCAAAATCTACTAAGTCTAAATAAGGATCATCTTCTATATTAGGTTCGGGAATAGCATGGTTTTCTACAGGAATATTAGGGTCAGCCATGACAATCTGCATTTATATATATTTATCTCGTATTAGGATAACATACTAGTTAAACAATTACATAATGAAATCACGATATATACATATATATAAATTAAATTATATATATCAAAATATATATCTTCTCAATAAGGCTTGTTGGTAACGTCGGAGATCTCTGGCACCGTTATAGTCAAAAGATTTTTCAATTATTTTCTCAAATGTTCATTGTCAAAAGATTTTGAAAAGTTTTGTTCAAAACCTTGGTTTTAAAATCTTTTGTTCTCTACAACGATAGCTCTGGTACCAAACTGTAACACTCTCATTTTTCGTATCGGTACAGCGGAAGGGTCTTTCAGAGTGTTACGGGATAGCACAATAACTCCAATCATAGACAACACATAAAAATGGTTGTACAAGGTTTAACAAACATTCATTCGATAAAAAGGTTTAAAAGTGTACAACAGGTCCCAAATTATACAGGTCATTAAGTTTACAAAACACAGATCGAATGAACATTTTTAATATTAAGTGTGGGCCATCAGAGTCGATCTCCATCCGGATTACCTTCAAGCACCTGAGATAGAAAACATGCAAAAATCATATCAGCGAATGCCAAGTGAATTCATAGAGTTTAATGAAAACCGTTATATAAAACAATCATTTACAATCATTTAAAATCAGAACACAAGTATAATATCGGAAGTAAGTCCTCATATTGCTAGTCAGGCAATATATATCAAGTATACATCTGAAACCGTCCATGAGACCGTAGTCTCTATATTACCATGATAGGTAATATACTCATCGTAATAGCGTCGTTATCGTTTATTATTTATGTCTTATAGCATACGTTGTATAGGTTGTAGGATTATTATTAGCCGCATGACATTGTTACCTTACTGTGAAAACAGCGGGCCGCGAACCCGACAAACAATTTGCCCATCTAAGTTAGCGTGTCGTCACAAAAATCACGCTATGGAATCTTCTCATACATAAATTCGCTTACCAATCAATGTGGTACGACGGGGATCAACCGTCAAGGCGCGAACTGGGGTGATCGTCCCCAAATAGTACTATCAAATGCATAAGCGTCTACCAAAACCCGGTAGTTCACAATTCATGCTAATGGGACTTTAAGTGACATAACCTAACTACTAATAATCCTTTTAGTCTTGAATAAAGGGTCATAGCATCATTCGGGTCCATCTCATTAAGCATACAATCGGGACTACTTGTGTTCTATTTTTATAAAAATCTAGCATGTTATCTCCCTCGCGGGTTTACAAATCATTTTATAAAACATTTAAAAGAGTGCGAGGCTATGAACTCACGTTGTTAATGAAAGGCGGATTATCGGCTACGGGCGTGCTTCGGTCACGGAAACCTATATAAATAATAATCGGTCTTAGACTTGGTCCAATGACTTTTATCAAAATAACAATATACATATGATGATTTTGTACATATGATGATGATCAAGTGGGTTTATAAATCCTCATTTACTCATTTTAGTGTTTACGTTTTAGTATCGTCTTACTAGTTCACTAGTTTTACCGATTTTACCTATCTGAAGTTCATTAAGTCTTTTATAAGTTCTTTTACTTGTTTTTACCCATTATATACTTATATGATCAGTATATATACTTTTCATGTTGGGCCCTATTGGGTTAAGCCCAAATAATTCTTTTTACAAGTTTTTATCTTATAAGTTCAATTATTAGTCTAATAGGTTTAGTTAGCTCGTAATTGTCCGTAATTCTTATAGTTCGGATTTTATCGGTTTTTACTTTTCTTAGTTACTTATACATCAGTATATAACTTTTATAAACTTTACATTAGACGGGTTTGGTCGTCTAAGTTTTATTTGATGAAAAACGTTAATTTCACGGCGATAGTCGAAAAAGTCGTAAAAATCAAGTTTATAGTTTTTATTACTTATAAATATTACTTTTACCACCATTTATATATTTTACCCATTTAATTAACCTTTTATACATTTATATAAATAAGTTTTATAAGTTAGTGGGTTTATACTTTACATTTTATAAATTATAAAGTGAGTGCTTATATAATAATAATAAACATTATTTCCAAAATCTGATTTTTAACTTCACATTCACCATTTTTATCATATCTAGAGTTCTACAATGACTTAGAAGCTCATTTTTAGATGAAAACTTCTTCATAATATGTGCTAAATATAACTTAGTTATAGCTACTGCCCATTTTAAGTCTAAGTTGTCTTAACAGTCCCTACAAAACTGCTTATTCAGATTGTACCACCTAACTTGTTTTGATCATATCTCACTCATTATTTTGATTCCATTGCATGGCCAACTCTCACATGTGTATAACATCATCTACTTTACTGTAAATAGATCAAACCATGCATTTTTATCAGTTCTTCATTTAGTTATCTACTGTTTTTATACAGCCAACTAATTAGACATGATTTTAGCTTCATTTCTTATGGTTATCATCATTTTTAAGCATGTTTATCAACACTTGATCCCCACAAAACATTTTTATCATCATATATACATCATATACATATACAAAATGAAAGAAAATACATTTGTTCTTTACAAAATAATAAGAGAAAAATGTAGAGGATGATCTTCTTTACCAATCCAAGTGGATTTCTTGTTTTAGGAAGGAAAGAACTTGATGAACACAACAAGTATATCCAAGACCATCAAATAGCAAGATCATATGTTGGAAAATCAGCGCTAGGACACAAGCAAATCACCTCCAAAGTTGGTTATATGGCCACCAAATGATCAAGGTTTCAAGGAAACACCTTAATAGGACTAGTAAACATGTGGTTTGTAGTTAGAAAAGATCAATAAGGGTGTTTGTGGCTTGATTTGGGACGGCACATAGATGAAGTAGAGAGAGTTTTGAGAGTGAAATGCATGGGTGAAATGGTTAAGTGAAAACCATTTGTTGGTTTTGATAAGTTTGGTGGAAGTTTAGCTTAAAGTGTAAGCATGAGCTTACACTTGTTATAAACAAGTTAAGTTTTGTGCCACCTATGTGTGGTGAGGTGTTCTTGCCGTCCCATGTAAGCTAGTGGGATGGGGCAAAGTGTTTTGTCCCATCTCACTAGTTTACGGGTATTTCTCGATTCTAGTTTTCTCGATTTGCGTGCCCTCGGGTCGTTTTACGAAAAACGTTTTTATAAATTATGAATCACCGTCACAAAACGAATCCAATAAAAATTGTCTCATCAAAAACGGAGTTCAAAAACGTAAATACGTAATCCTAAGGTTTCCGGTTTAGTCGTAAAAGACGCCAAATTATGCACGTAAGCCCAAATTTAAATCCGTAAATTGTGAGTTCGTCAACCAACATAAAAATAAGTTTCAAAATATTATACGAGAAAATATTTAACTACCTGAAAATGTTAGATTTGTCACAGTTTAGATGACGTCACGTCCCCCCGGATATTCCTGGTCAACCCTTTAACATATTGCTCAATTCGGATCTCTTCGGGTTCAACCAATCGAGGACATAGCAAGGCCAACTCATGGAATCGGTTCGTGTAACTATCAATGTCCACACCTTTCATTCGCAAATGAATCAACTCTTGTTCTAACCTAATAATCACACTACGAGGACAAAACTCCAAAGTCAACCACTTCTTAATTTCAGCCCAAGGAGTAGCATTAGCAGCATCAAGACCCATGAAAGCAATTCTCCCGTTCCACCAAGTCAACGCACGACCTTTAGGAGTAGCCATAGCAAAAGTCACCTTATCTTCCTCCTTACACTTACTAATCCGAAACACCGATTCAATCTTCTCAATCCACTGCCTTAATCCTACAGCACCTTCAGTTCCATTTAAAGGTAGAGGTTCACACTTCATGAACTTCACATAAGTACAGCCACCAACTTCAGGTGCGTTAGTTCCAAGTCCTCCTACATTTCCTCCAGCATTAGCATTCACATTATTAGCATTCACATTCACATTAGTACCGCCAGTTCCACTACCGCCAGCTCCACTACCGCCAGCTCCACTACCGCCAGCTCCACTACCGCCTGCTCCACTACCGCCAGCTCCACTACCGCCAGCTTCATTTCTAGCATTTGCCATAAATTCAGTCATAGATGCGGTAACTTGCTCCGTAATAATCCTACGTACATCATCCTCAGTCACAGCCTTCTTGGGCGGCATAGTTCTATAATTTCACAATTTCAAAATATTAAGCATTCATCCAATAAAGGATTCATATAATATGGATTGAATTCATAATCAAGATACAAATAAGGCACAATATGGAATTCAAGACAATATACATATTTCATTCGATTTGAAACAAAAGTATTGTCTTAGTTACATCCCATATCAAAGTTCTAGCACTATACACACTCAAAAATCGTGCCAAGTCTACTACTAACAAGTCGGTTCAGTCAAAGCTACAAAAGTACAAAAGATACAAAGGTCACTACTAAATACAGACTGGTCTACTGAGAACCGCCAGATGGTCCATCATCCATCGTCTTCTGAATCTCCGTCGGACGATCACTAGACACATCTTCAGCTGGGCGCTTACGGATTACTCCTCTTTCAACCATGTCAGCATAAAATCTACTATTCCATCCCACAGATATATTCAACTCCTTCTCAGCTTTCTCACGCATCGCACGAGCCACACTCAACTGAATCTCCTTAGAATTCACCTTTCTCTTCATTTCATCAAACTCACCACTTTCCAACACCGATAACCTCCTAAAAGCCTCATTCATACCACGTTCTACATCAGTCAAATCCAAACTAAGCAATTCCCGCTCTTTCTCGCCAACCTTAGTCTTCGACTCCAAATAAGAAACCTGAGTCTGAACAACACCTAATCCAACCTCTGTCATAAAACTCTTAACACGGGAAGCATCTAGATCACGTCTCAAGGCCCATGGTGCAAGACCATCAATATGAGTAGCCTCTCGAGCACTAGACGACTCTCCTATCTCACGTCTACGAGTAGAAATACCGTCAGTACCGTCAGGTGCATCATCATCCTCATCCTCCTCTGATTCAGAATCAGATTCAGAAGATTCAGACATTTCATCCCTAGGTAACTCAACCTTAGAATCAGACAAATAAACTGGTGGGGGTAAAGGCTCGCCCTCTGGAACATCATAAGGATAAATAAGCTCGGCTTCCTCATCATCATCAACCTCAACATCTATACCTACATCCTCCTCGACATCCTCGTCGTCAATCTCATCATCTAAATTATCTAACCCAATCTCATCATCATTCTCTATATCAACATTCTCAATCTCATTCTCTACCAAGTCAACCTGAGGGGCAATATGATCTCCTAGTCCTAACTCGGGCTCGGGATCCTCAAATGGTTCCTCCTCATCATCCATATCATAATCTACTAAGTCTAAATAAGGATCATCATCTACATTAGGTTCGGGAATAGCATGGTTTTCTACAGGAATATTAGTGTCAGCCATGACAATCTGCATTTATATATTTATCTCGTATTAGGATAACATACTAGTTAAACAATTACATAATGAAATCACAATATATACATATATATAAATTAAATTATATATATCAAAATATATATCTTCTCAATAGGGCTTGTTGGTAACGTCGGAGATCTCTGGCACCGTTATAGTCAAAAGATTCTTCAAATATTTTCTCAAATGTTCATTGTCAAAAGATTTTGAAAAGTTTTGTTCAAAACCTTGGTTTTTAAAATCTTTTGTTCTCTATAACGAGAGCTCTAGTACCAAACTGTAACACTCTCAATTTTCGTATCGGTACAGCGGAAGGGTCTTTCAGAGTGTTACAAGATAGCACAATAACTCCAATCATAGACAACACATAAAAATGGTTGTACAAGGTTCAACATACATTCATTCGATAAAAAGTTTTAAAGTGTACAACAGGTTCCAAATTATACAGGTCATTTAGTTTACAAAACATAGATCGAATGAACATTTTTAATATTATGTGGGCCATCAGAGTCGATCTCCATCCGGATTACCTTCAAGCACCTGAGATAAAAACATGCAAAAATCATATCAGCGAATGCCGAGTGAATTCATAGAGTTTAATAAAAACCGTTATATAAAACAATCATTTAAAATTAGAACACAAGTATAATATCAGAAGTAAGTCCTCGTATTGCTAGTCAGAGTCGATCTCCATCCGGATTACCTTCAAGCACCTGAGATAAAAACATGCAAAAATCATATCAGCGAATGCCGAGTGAATTCATAGAGTTTAATAAAAACCGTTATATAAAACAATCATTTAAAATTAGAACACAAGTATAATATCAGAAGTAAGTCCTCGTATTGCTAGTCAGGCAATATATAAATCAAGCATACATCTTAAACCGTCCATGAGACCGTAGTCTCTATATTACCATGATAGGTAATATATTCATCGTTATTAGCGTCGTATCATATCAGATATTTAGATGATATAGGTTGTAGGATTATTATTAGCCGCATGACATTGTTACCTTACTATGAAAACAGCGGGCCGCGAACCCGACAAACAATTTGCCCATCTAAGTTAGCGTGTCGTCACAAAAATCACGCTATGGAATCTTCTCATACATAAATTCGCTTACCAATCAATGTGGTGCGACGGGGATCAACAGTCAAGGCGCGAACTGGGGTGATCGTCCCCATATAGTACTATCAAATGCATAAGCGTCTACCAAATCCCGGTAGTTCACAATTCATGCTAATGGGACTTTAAGTAACATAACCTAACTACTAATAATCCTTTTAGTCTCGTTTATAGGGTCATAGCATCATTCGGGTCCATATCATTAAGAATACCATCGGGACTACTTGTGTTCTATTTTTATCAAAATCTAGCATGTTATCTCCCTCGCGGGTTTACAAATCATTTTATAAAACATTTAAAAGAGTGCGAGGCTATGAACTCACGTTGATAATGAAAGGAGGATTATCGGCTACGGGCGTGCTTCGGTCACGGAAACCTATATAAATAATAATCGGTCTTAGACTCTTGTCCAATGACTTTTATCAAAATAACAATATACGTATGATGATTTTGTACATATGATGATGATCAAGTGGGTTTATACATCCTTGTTTACTCATTTTAGTGTTTACGTTTTGGTAACTTTTTACTAGTTTACTAGTTTTAACTATTTACACGTTTTAAGTCCAATAAGCGTATTATAAGTTCTTTACAAAAATAACAAGAGAAAATGGAGAGGATGATCTTCTTTACCAACCAAGTGTATTTCTTGTTTTTGGAAGACAAGAACTTGATGAACACCACAAGTAACTCCAAGATCATCAAACACCAAGAACATAAGTTGGGAAATCAGCCTTAGGACCTAAGCAAATCACCTCCAATGTTGTTAATATGGCTACCAAATGATCAAGGCTTCAAGATAACTCCATGATAGAGCTAGTAAACATGTATTTCATGGCTAGCAAAGATCAAAAGGGGTGTGTGTAGCTTCAAAGTGGACGACAAAGGGGAGGGTTTTGAGAGGATTTGAGAGAGTTTTGCATGTATGGAAATGGTGGTGTGAGAGTTGCTAGTGGTTTTGACTAAACAAAGCTTAAAGAGTAAGCTTTGTGTTACACTTGTAATAGACTAGCTAACATGATGCCACATCCTATGATGTGGTGTCATGTGTGCCGTCCCATTTAAGCTAGTGGGGTGGGACAATGTATTTTGTCCCATCTCACTAGTTTACGGGTATTTCTCGATTCTAGTTTCTCGATTTGCGTGCCCTCGGGTCGTTTTACGAAAAACGTTTTTATAAATTATGAATCAACGTCACAAAACGAATCCAATAAAAATTGTCTCATCAAAAACGGAGTTCAAAAACGTAAATACGTAATCCTAAGGTTTCCGGTTTAGTCGTAAAGGACGCTAAATTATACACGTAAGCCCAAATTTAAATCCGTAAATTGTGAGTTAATCAACCAACACAAAAATAAGTTTCAAAATATTATACGAGAAAATATTTCATTACCTGAAAATGTTAGATTGTCACATAGTTGAGATCTAAGGTGTCAAATTCTTATTGGAGGGTTGTTGAGGGGTGATGTATCTCGACCAATCAGAGCAGGGCAAGGATCCATGTCACCAAAATAGGTGCATCTTTAAGTCCCTATAAAGTTGGGAATTAATTTGACATGCGTGTATTCACACGCGCATTTAATAGGTAAAAGCCCAAATTTTACTTGTAAATTAAGGTTGGGGTAAATAGGACTGGTTATTTGGTTTGGGGTGAGTTGAGAGAGAAGGTGAGGGAAAGTTACTTTGTTTCTATCGAAAGATAGTGTGTGAATGTGTGTGTGTGTTGTAAATAAATAAACGGTGAGTTAACCGATTAAATGCAAAGTAATTCGTTTATAACTATCTCATAGCAACTTGTATCGTTGATTGGAGTTTATAACCCTAAATGGGTTATACAAGGACCAAGTTCATACTCCATATCACATAACTTACCAAGCAAATGGGCTTTCAGCCCAAACACTTTAATCCGTCCATAGGTAGTTACAATTTAGGCTTTGTATGGGCTTTTTAACCAAAATTGAATATCATTAGCATCCTTATTAGGCTTTTGGGCCCAATACCCAAATGTGGGACCTACAAGTCCAAATAACTTTATATATATTAAATCCACTAAAAACGGACTTGTTTTTGGCTTTGTTGATCTTTTCTTCAAACTTGTGTCAGTTTTGCCGGTTTTCGCGAACTTCAGTACCTACACACATTAAACAACAAAAAAATGTATACAAGACCATATTCAAACTTTTTATGCATTTGTTTATTGTTTTATAGTACAAATGATATGAGTAAAATCACTCATATCACTAATGCACGAGAGTACATTCACAACGGGTTCGTACCCGGAAGGTCTGTACAAATCGTATCAACCCTACAAGCACGTGCATTACTTTCACATGTTTGAGAGGGATATCTAACTACTGTTCATGACATGGATGCTGAATCTCCATCAATTCAGAATCAGCCGATAGTGTCAGAATTTCCAAATGTATTTCCAGAAGAACTTCCGGGCATACCACCTGCACGTGAAGTAGAGTTTAACACCGAGCTCATCCCAGGTGCTGAGCCGATTTCCAAGGCTCCTTATCGCATGGCTCCCATAGAGTTGAAGGAACTGAAGGACCAATTGCAAGAACTTCTGGAACGAGGCCTCATTCGACCGAGCGCATCTCCATGGGGCGCACCGGTCTTATTCGTTAAGAAGAAGGACGGTAGTATGCGTCTTTGCATAGACTATCGCGAGCTCAACAAGATTACAATCAGGAATAGGTATCCTCTACCACGCATAGACGATCTGTTTGACCAACTCCAAGGGGCCAAACATTTCTCCAAGATTGATTTAAGGTCGGGCTATCATCAGCTACGGGTTAAAGAGCAGGACATCGCCAAGACTGCTTTCCGTACACGCTATGGCCACTACGAATTTGTAGTCATGCCATTTGGCGTTACCTATGCTCCAGCAGTGTTCATAGATTTGATGAACAGAATCTTCTATGAAATTCTGGACAAGTTCGTCATTTTCTTCATTGACGACATCCTGATATTCTCTAATTCCAAGGAGGAACACGAAGACCATCTTCGTACAGTATTACAGATTCTTCGCCAGAAGCAGATGTATGCTAAATTCTCCAAGTGTGAGTTCTGTTTAGACAAGGTGGCATTCTTAGGTCACATTGTATCAGCAAAAGGAATCACTATGGATCCAGCAAAGGTTAAGGCTATTACCAAGTGGCCAAGACCGAAATCAGCGACTGAGGTTCGTAGTTTCCTAGGCTTAGCTGGTTACTATCGTAGGTTCATAGAGAAATTTTCCCGCTTAGCACTACCATTGACCAAACTGATGCAGAAAGGGGAGAAATTCGTCTGGACTAAAGAAAGAGAGAAGAGGTTTGAAGACCTAAAGCAGAAGTTAGTATTTGCACCAATTCTACTCTCCCATCTAGTACAGGTGGTTTTTATATCTATAATGACGCATCGGGGAAGGGACGTGGTTGTGTTCTCATGCAACATGGGAAAGTGATCGCGTACGCTTCACGACAGCTTAAGCCTTATGAGGAAAATTACCCTACGCATGACTTGGAACTTGCAGATGTCGTGTTTGCATTGAAGATATGGAGAACTACTTGTACGGAGAATCATGTGACATTTTCACGGACCAAAAGAGCTTGAAGTATAATTTCACTCGACGTGAATTGAAAATGAGACAAAGGAGATGGTTAGAGCTGTTGAAGGATTATGACATTGATATGCAGTATCACCCCGGAAAGGCGAATGTAGTGGCAGATGCACTTAGCAGAAAGTCCGGAATGATAAACGGCATTAAAATTGAGGAGGAAATTATAAGAGACTTGGAGAGACTAGACATTGAGATCATGGTACGTGGGCAGCACGGTTACTGGGATAATCTTAGAGTGGAACCCGAGTTACTTTCTAGGATCAAGGAAGCTCAGAAAGATGATGGTGAAATCTGGGCGATAATTCAGAATTTGGAGAAGCAGACAGAATTTCTAGTAGACACAGATGGTATCTTATGGCAGGGCACGATACTTTGTGTTCCTGATGATCAAGAACTCCGGGAAGCATTATTAGCTGAGGCTCATAGCTCCCCATTCTCTGTTCATCCTGGTTCGACCAAGATGTACCATGACATCAAGCAATACTTTTGGTGGAGTGGTATGAAACAGGATGTTGCGACTTATGTCTCCAAATGTCTTACCTGCCAGCAGGTTAAGATCGAGCATCAGCGATCTGGCGGTCTTCTACAACCGTTAGATATTCCGGAGTGGATGTGGGACAAAATCACCATGGATTTTGTTACCTGTCTTCCGCATACAAAGAGGAAGCACGATGCGATTTGGGTTATCGTTTATCGACTTACTAAGTCAGCTCATTTCTTACCGATCGGCAAGGAAGTTTTGGTCAGTAAACTCGCCGATACTTATAGAAAGGAGATCATGAGACTTCATGGTGCTCCATCCAGCATCTTCTCAGACAGAGAAACTCGTTTCACTTCGCGATTCTAGAGAAGTCTGCATAAAGCTTGGGGGTAGAAAATTTAAGCTTAGAACGGCTTTTCATCCTCAAACAGACGGGCAATCGGAGCGAACGATTCAGACATTAGAAGACATGTTGAGGTCATGTGCATTGGAATAGACGGGAGATTAGGACAATTACATCTGTCTGGTAGAGTTTGCATACAACAACAGTTGGCACGCAAGTATTAAATGTGCTCCATTCGAGATGTTGTATGGCAGGAAGTGTCGCGCCCCAATCTGCTAGGATCAGGTTGGTGAGCGAACACTTAAAGGACCAGAACTGATTGAGTTGACCCACGAGAAGGTCGCAGTAGCTAAGCAGAAATTTCAAGAAGCACGGTCATGTTAGAAGAGTTATGCAGACAAGCATCATAGGGACTTACATTTAAACGTAGGAGATCACGTCTTCCTTAAGGTATCGCCGGCACGTGGTGTTAGACGTTTTGGAGTCAAAGGGAAGCTTAGTCCTCGATTCATCGGGTCGTTTGATGTCATTGAGCGAGTCAGTGAAGTATCTTATCGTTTAGCGTTACCTCCGCAGCTTTCTCATGTTCACGATGTTTTCCATGTGTCCTTACTCAGAGGGTACAAGTATCATCCCCTTCACATGGTTCAGAATCCACTGGAACAGATCCGTGAAGATCTCACTTTCATAGAAGAACCCGAACGAGTTCTTGACAGACAAGAACGAGTCATGAGGAGGAAGACGATTCCATTCATCAAAATCCTTTGGAGGGATCATACCGAGCGGGAAGCCACTTGGGAAACAAAGGAGTCTATCCGGGCTTCTTACTCTCATTTCACATTTTGAATTGGGGTATGTTCTTCTTTTCCAGTTTACATTATCTATAATTCGGGGACGAATTATTCTTTTTAGGGGGAAGAGTTGTAAACCCGCATGCTTTTACCATGAATAGTACCCTTATGATCGTACGTACACGATTAGAACTTTCCTTATTTAGCACGTTTACGTTTCACGAATAAGAATTACAAGTATTACGTACGTGTTATTACACGATGAGTATTTATTACGTATTAAGACACGATAATTATTATCCACAATAATTATAATCACGAACATGAAATCATGAACGTAATTAATAACTAAATTATTATTATGTATTTATGTAATATTTATTACGATTACGTATAAATATAGTTTACGACACGAACGATTAATAATTAAATCATGTAGACACGACACGAGAACACGTAAATAAATAGAACATAGAAAAACAACGGGTTTCCCCTTGGGGGCCCACATACCCACGACAAGAAGGAAATGGAAGGTGCCAAGCCCACTTTGTTTTAACGAAAATAAGAAAAGAAGGAAAATAGATTTTTCATAATACAGAAATTAGAAAAATAACATAAACCCTAGCCTCCTTCTTTTCCTCCTTCTCCTTTTGGCCGCCGCATATAAACACCACCAATGGATGTTTGGTTGATTTTGGTAGATCCAATTAATGCTAGATCGTTCGTGTTATTTATCTCCTTGTTATTCACGAATCGGTAATTCCTTAAACCTTTTCTTTTTAATTATTTATTAGATCTAAGAACACGCGAATCATGGGTTTATTAAAACTATTATTTAAACATGTTAATTAATTAGATCTAATAATGGGTGTTAAATAAACATGGGGTTTAAGGGGTGTTTTGGTTCGGCCGACGCGTAGAACCAAGAGCCAAAGCTCTCGGTGGTTGTGTGGTCACCACCAACCGAGATCTCAAGGTCTCGGTGTGGCTGTGTGTCTCGGCCGCAAGGATCAAGGGACCCTGACGCAAGTCGGGGTGGCCTTGTGGTTTATTGGGGGTCTCGGCTGAAAACAAGCAAACACCACCGGCTTAAGCCGGTGGCTAATATGACCAAGCATGGGGAACACCAGCCGCGGCAGCAGGAGGAACCACCGGCTCACTACCGGTGGGAACTTTTGCTAGCCGGCGGCTAGCCGAGAACCAAGGGAACCACCGGCGTAGGCCGGTGGCTGTTTTGCGAAATAGTGGCAACCGGCCAAGCTGATTTGCCAATGTTAAGGGGTTGTTTGTTTGGCCGGTTCAAGGGTTAAACCGGTGCGGTTCATGACATGTTTAGGTTTAAAACACGGGTTCGGTTTATGGGTTCAAGTTAATTATTTTACAAGTTAAATAATTACAAGGTTTAATTAAATTAATTTAACATGCTTTATAATTAATTTAATTTGGGCATGACTTAGGTTAATTATTATTAGAAATAATACATGATTTTTACCTAAGTATTTTATGATTTAATTTTAGAATAAAGTATTAATTAATTATTAAAACATGACTTATAATTAATTAATTTTCATGACTTAGGTTATATTAATAATAAACATTAATACATGTTTTAACCTAAGTACTATTTACCCTTTTATTTAATTAAATCATGTTATATTTAATTAAATCTTATAACCTATAGTTTGTTTAATTTACATGTAATAATTAATAAACTATACTATTTAATCACATGACTTAGAATATTAATCAGTAAAACTTAAGCTTATATTATTAGCTTAATAATCTAGTTTATCTCACCAACACGGGCTTCATCTTCCCTATCCTGAATTATCTGTCCAATGAGTTTGTAAGCCATTCGGACAGCATCATCAATGGTCAGTGGTTTAGATGATGTCACGTCCCCCCGGATATTCCTGGTCAACCCTTTAACATATTGCTCAATTCGGATCTCTTCGGGTTCAACCAATCGAGGACATAGCAAGGCCAACTCATGGAATCGGTTCGTGTAACTATCAATGTCCACACCTTTCATTCGCAAATGAATCAACTCTTGTTCTAACCTAATAATCAAACTACGAGGACAAAACTCCAAAGTCAACCACTTCTTAATTTCGGTCCAAGGAGTAGCATTAGCAGCATCAAGACCCATGAAAGCAATTCTCCCGTTCCACTAAGTCAACGCACGACCTTTAAGAGTAGCCATAGCAAAAGTCACCTTATCTTCCTCCTTACACTTACTAATCCGAAACACCGATTCAATCTTCTCAATCCACTGGCTTAATCCTACAGCACCTTCAGTTCCATTAAAAGGTAGAGGTTCACACTTCATGAACGTCACATAAGTACAACCACCAACTTCAGGTGCATTAGTTCCAAGTCCTCCTACATTTCCTCCAACATTATCATTCACATTATTAGCATTCACATTCACATTAGTACCGCCAATTCCACTACCGCCAGCTCCACTACCGCCAGCTCCACTACCGCCAGCTCCACTACCGCCAGCTCCACTACCGCCAGCTCCACTACCGCCTGCTCCACTACCGCCAGCTCCACTACCGCCAGCTTCATTTCTAGCATTTGCCATAAATTCAGTCATAGATGCGGTAACTTGCTCCGTAATAATCCTACGTACATCATCCTCAGTCACAGCCTTCTTGGGCGGCATAGTTCTATAATTTCACAATTTCAAAATATTAAGCATTCATCCAATAAAGGATTCATATAATATGGATTGAATTCATAATCAAGATACAAATAAGGCACAATATGGAATTCAAGACAAGATACATATTTCATTCGATTTGAAACAAAAGTATTGTCTTAGTTACATCCCATATCAAAGTTCTAGCACTATACACACTCAAAAATCGTGCCAAGTCTACTACTAACAAGTCGGTTCAGTAAAAGCTACAAAAGCACGAAAGATACAAAGGTCACTACTAAATACAGACTGGTCTAATGAGAACCGCCAGATGGTCCATCATCCATCGTCTTCTGAATCTTCGTCGGACGATCACTAGACACATCTTCAGCTGGGCGCTTACGGATTACTCCTCTTTCAACCATGTCAGCATAAAATCTACTATTCCATCCCACAGATATATTCAACTCCTTCTCAGCTTTCTCACGCATCGCACGAGCCACACTCAACTGAATCTCCATAGAATTCACCTTTCTCTTCATTTCAGTAAACTCACCACTTTCCAACACCGATAACCTCCTAAAAGCCTCATTCAAACCACGTTCTACATCAGTCAAATCCAAACTAAGCAATTCCCGCTCTTTCTTGCCAACCTTAGTCTTCGACTCCAAATAAGAAACCTGAGTCTGAACAACACCTAATCCAACCTCTGTCATACAACTCTTAACACGGGAAGCATCTAGATCACGTCTCAAGGCCCATGGTGCAAGACCATCAATATGAGTAGCCTCTCGAGCACTAGACGACTCTCCTATCTCACGTCTACGAGTAGCAATACCATCAGTGCCGTCAGGTGCATCATCATCCTCATCCTCCTCTGATTCAGAATTAGATTCGGACGATTCAAACATTTCATCCCTAGGTAACTAACCTCAGAATCAGACAAATAAACTGGTGGGGGTAAAGGCTCGCCCTCTGGAACATCATAAGGATAAATAAGCTCGGCTTCCTCATCATCATCTATACCTACATCCTCCTCGACATCCTCGTCGTCAATCTCATCATCTAAATTATCTAACCCAATCCCATCATCATTCTCTATATCAACATTCTCAATCTCATTCTCTACCAAGTCAACCTGAGGGGCAATCTGATCTCCTAGTCCTAACTCGAGCTCGGGATCCTCAAATGGTTCCTCCTCATCATCCATATCATAATCTACTAAGTCTAAATAAGGATCATCATCTACATTAGGTTCGGGATTAGCATGGTTTTCTACAGGAATATTAGGGTCAGCCATGACAATCTGCATTTATATATTTATCTCGTATTAGGATAACATACTAGTTAAACAATTACATAATGAAATCATGATATATACATATATATAAATTAAATTATATATATCAAAATATATATCTTCTTAATAGGGCTTGTTGGTAACGTCGGAGATCTCTGGCACCGTTATAGTCAAAAGATTTTTCAAATATTTTCTCAAATGTTCATTGTCAAAAGATTTTGAAAAGTTCTGTTCAAAACCTTGGTTTTTAAAATCTTTTGTTCTCTATAACGAGAGCTCTAGTACCAAACTGTAACACTCTCAATTTTCGTATCGGTACAGCGGAAGGGTCTTTCAGAGTGTTACAGGATAGCACAATAACTCCAATCATAGACAACACATAAAAATGGTTGTACAAGGTTCAACATACATTCATTCGATAAAAAGTTTTAAAGTGTACAACAGGTCCCAAATTATACAGGTCATTTAGTTTACAAAACATAGATCGAATGAACATTTTTAATATTATGTGGGCCATTAGAGTCGATCTCCATCCGGATTACCTTCAAGCACCTGAGATAAAAACATGCAAAAATCATATCAGCGAATGCCGAATGAATTCATAGAGTTTAATAAAAACCGTTATATAAAACAATCATTTAAAATCAGAACACAAGTATAATATCGGAAGTAAGTCCTCATATTGCTAGTCAGGCAATATATAAATCAAGCATACATCTTAAACCGTGCATGAGACCGTAGTCTCTATATTACCATGATAGGTAATATATTCATCGTTATTAGCGTCGTATCATATCGGATATTTAGATTATATAGGTTGTAGGATTATTATTAGCCGCATGACATTGTTACCTTACTATGAAAACAGCGGACCGCGAACCCGACAAACAATTTGCCCATCTAAGTTAGCGTGTCGTCACAAAAATCACGCTATGGAATCTTCTCATACATAAATTCGCTTACCAATCAATGTGGTACGACGGGGATCAACCGTCAAGGCGCGAACTGGGGTGATCGTCCCCAAATAGTACTATCAAATGCATAAGCGTCTACCAAATCCCGGTAGTTCACAATTCATGCTAATGGGACTTTAAGTGACATAACCTAACTACTAATAATCCTTTTAGTCTCGTTTAAGGGTCATAGCATCATTCGGGTCCATATCATTAAGCATACCATCGGGACTACTTGTGTTCTATTTTTATCAAAATCTAGCATGTTATATCCCTCGCGGGTTTACAAATCATTTTATAAAACATTTAAAAGAGTGCGAGGCTATGAACTCACGTTGATAATGAAAGGCGGATTATCGGCTACGGGCGTGCTTCGGTCACGGAAACCTATATAAATAATAATCGGTCTTAGACTCTTGTCCAATGACTTTTATCAAAATAACAATATACGTATGATGATTTTGTACATATGATGATGATCAAGTGGGTTTATACATCCTTGTTTACTCATTTTAGTGTTTACGTTTTGGTAACTTTTTACTAGTTTACTAGTTTTAACTATTTACACGTTTTAAGTCCAATAAGCGTATTATAAGTTCTTTACAAAAATAACAAGAGAAAATGGAGAGGACGATCTTCTTTACCAACCAAGTGTATTTCTTGTTTTTGGAAGACAAGAACTTGATGAACACCACAAGTAACTCCAAGATCATCAAACACCAAGAACATAAGTTGGGAAATCAGCCCTAGGACATAAGCAAATCACCTCCAATGTTGTTAATATGGCCACCAAATGATCAAGGCTTCAAGATAACTCCATGATAGAGCTAGTAAACATGTATTTCATGGCTAGAAAAGATCAAAAGGGGTGTGTGTAGCTTCAAAGTGGACGGCAAAGGGGAGGGTTTTGAGAGAATTTGAGAGAGTTTTGCATGTATGGAAATGGTGGTGTGAGAGTTGCTAGTGGTTTTGACTAAACAAAGCTTAAAGAGTAAGCTTTGTGTTACACTTGTAATAAACTAGCTAACATGATGCCACATCCTAAGATGTGGTGTCATGTGTGCCGTCCCATTTAAGCTAGTGGGGTGGGACAATGTATTTTGTCCCATCTCACTAGTTTACGGGTATTTCTCGATTCTAGTTTTCTCGATTTGCGTGCCCTCGGGTCGTTTTACGAAAAACGTTTTTATAAATTATGAATCAACGTCACAAAACGAATCCAATAAAAATTGTCTCAACATAAACGGAGTTCAAAAACGTAAATACGTAATCCTAAGGTTTCTGGTTTAGTCGTAAAGGACGCTAAATTATGCACGTAAGCCCAAATTTAAATCCGTAAATTGTGAGTTCGTCAACCAACACAAAAATAAGTTTCAAAATATTATACGAGAAAATATTTCACTACCTGAAAATGTTAGATTGTCACATAGTTGATATCTAAGGTGTCAAATTCTTATTGGAGGGTTGTTGAGGGGTGATGTATCTCGACCAATCAGAGCAGGGCAAGGATCCATGTCACCAAAATAGGGGCATCTTTAAGTCCCTATAAAGTTGGGAATTAATTTGACATGCGTGTATTCACACGCGCATTTAATAGGTAAAAGCCCAAATTTTACTTGTAATATAGGGTTGGGGTAAATAGGACTGGTTATTTGGTTTGGGGGTGAGTTGAGAGAGAAGGTGAGGGAAAGTTACTTTGTTTCTATCGAAAGATAGTGTGTGAATGTGTGTGTATGTGGTAAATAAATAAACGGTGAGTTGACCGATTAAATGCAAAGTAATTCGTTTATAACTATCTCATAGCAACTTGTATCGTTGATTGGAGTTTATAACCCTAAATGGGTTATACAAGACCCAAGTTCATACTCCATATCACATAACTTACCAAGCAAATGGCCTTTCAGCCCAAACACTTTAATCCGTCCATAGGTAGTTACAATTTGGGCTTTGTATGGACTTTTTAACCAAAATTGAATATCATTAGAATCCTTATTGGGCTTTTAGGCCCAATACCCAAATGTGGGACCTACAAGTCCAAATAACTTAATTTATATTAAATCCACTAAAAACGGACTTGTTTTTGGCTTTGTTGATCTTTTCTTCAAACTCGTGTCTATTTTGCCGGTTTTCGCGAACTTCGATACCTACACACATTAAACAACAAACAAATATATACAAGACCATATTCATACTTTTTATGCATTTGTTTATTGTTTTATAGTACAAATGATATGAGTAAAATCACTCATATCACTAATGCACGAGAGTACATTCACAACGTGTTCGTACCCGGAAGGTCTGTACAAATCATATCAACCCTACAAGCACGTGCATTACTTTCACATGTTTGCGAGGGATATCTAGCTACTGTTCATGACATGGATGCTGAATCTCCATCAATTCAGAATCAGCCGATAGTGTTAGAATTTCCAAATGTATTTCCAGAAGAACTTCCGGGCATACCACCTGCACGTGAAGTAGAGTTTAACATTGAGCTCATCCCAGGTGCTGAGCCGATTTCCAAGGCTCCTTATCGCATGGCTCCCATAGAGTTGAAGGATCTGAAGGACCAATTGCAAGAACTTCTGGAACGAGGCCTCATTCGACCGAGCGCATCTCCATGGGGCGCACCGGTCTTATTCGTTAATAAGAAGGACGGTAGTATGCGTCTTTGCATAGACTATCGCGAGCTCAACAAGATTACAATCAGGAATAGGTATCCTCTACCACGCATAGACGATCTGTTTGACCAACTCCAAGGGGCCAAACATTTCTCCAAGATTGATTTAAGGTCGGGCTATCATCAGCTACGGGTTAAAGAGCAGGACATCGCCAAGACTGCTTTCCATACACGCTATGGCCACTACGAATTTGTAGTCATGCCATTTGGCGTTACCTATGCTCCAGCAGTGTTCATAGATTTGATGAACAGAATCTTCTATTAATTTCTGGACAAGTTCGTCATTTTCTTCATTGACGACATCCTGATATTCTCTAATTCCAAGGAGGAACACGAAGACCATCTTCGTTAGAATTACAGATTCTTCGCCAGAAGCAGATGTATGCTAAATTCTCCAAGTGTGAGTTCTGTTTAGACAAGGTGGCATTCTTAGGTCACATTGTATCAGCAAAAGGAATCACTATGGATCCAGCAAAGGTTGAGGCTATTACCAAGTGGCCAAGACCGACATCAGCGACTGAGGTTCGTAGTTTCCTAGGCTTAGCTGGTTACTACCGTAGGTTCATAGAGAAATTTTCCCGCTTAGCACTACCATTGACCAAACTGATGCGAAAAGGGGAGAAATTCGTCTGGACTAAAGAAAGAGAGAAGAGGTTTGAAGACCTAAAGCAGAAGTTAGTATTTGCACCGATTCTTACTCTCCCATCTGGTACAGGTGGTTTTCAGATCTATAGTGACGCATCGGGGAAGAGACGTGGTTGTGTTCTCATGCAAGATGGAAAAGTGATCGCGTACGCTTCACGGCAGCTTAAGCCTTATGAGGAAAATTACCCTACGCATGACTTGGAACTTGCAGAAGTCGTGTTTGCATTGAAGATATGGAGAACTACTTGTATGGAGAACCATGTGACATTTTCACGGACCAAAAGAGCTTGAAGTATATTTTCACTCGACGTGAATTGAAAATGAGACAGAGGAGATGGTTAGAGCTGTTGAAGGATTATGACATTAATATGCAGTATTACCCCGGAAAGGCGAATGTAGTGGCAGATGCACTTAGCAGAAAGTCCGGAATGATAAACGGCATTAAAATTAAGGAGGAAATTATAAGAGACTTGGAGAGACTAGACATTGAGATCATGGTACGTGGGCAGCACGGTTACTGGGATAATCTTAGAGTGGAACCCGATTTACTTTCTAGGATCAAGGAAGCTCAGAAAGATGATGGTGAAATCTGGGCGATAATTCAGAATTTGGAGAAGCAGACATAATTTCTAGTAGACACAGATGGTATCTTATGGCAGGGCACGATACTTTGTGTTCCTGATGATCAAGAACTCCGGGAAGCATTATTAGCTGAGGCTCATAGCTCCCCATTCTCTGTTCATCCTGGTTCGACCAAGATGTACCATGACATCAAGCAATACTTTTGGTGGAGTGGTATGAAACAGGGTGTTGCGACTTACGTCTCCAAATGTCTTACCTGTCAGCAGGTTAAGATCGAGCATCAGCGATCTGGCGGTCTTCTACAACCGTTAGATATTCCGGAGTGGATGTGGGACAAAATCACCATGGATTTTGTTACCTGTCTTCCGCAGACAAAGAGGAAGTGATGTAGTGATTTTGTATATACTTTATTTCAGGAAAAACAAAGCAACACAAAAAGTGGTAAGCGTTAAGTGTCGGTTTAGGAAAACCAAGCACTTATGACCCTTGATGGGAATCGTTCTCTCGAGGAGGCTAGTGCGTTGTGAATTGAATTGATCGATTATGTTTTTGATTATTAATGAGAAGAAAAGAAAAGAAAATGACGAAGACGAAAAAATTAGAAAAATAAGGCAAAACACTATTAGAAAGTTACGACGTAAAACGCAAAAAAACACAAAATTTAAAATTTAAACCTAAAAATTCCTAAAAATTACTAAAAACTCCCAAATAATGTTCTAAGGGTTTACAAAAAATTCAAACTTGCCAAAACCTTTTAATTAATTTAATAATGACTTTTTAATGCTAATTAAAGCCCTAAAAATCACTTTTAAATATTAAAAAGCCTTAAACAAGATTTTATAGTTTGTAAACCTCCAAAATGACCTAATTAAGCTAAAAACTATTTTTAAAAATTTTAAAACCAAATTAAACTATTTTTAAACTACTAAAAACTATTAAAATGTATTAAATCTTAAATTAATTCTAAAAATTAATTGAAAAGCCTAAAAATTATTCTACAAATGGGAAAAGTCTTAATTAATGCTATAGAATCTAGGAAAAATGAAAAAGAAATTAAAATAAAACTTTTTATTTTAATGAATAAAATAATATTAAAATATTCTAAAAAATTAAAAGTCTTAAAATAAATTCTAAAAAATTCTCAAAAATCCTAAATAATCTAACTAAGAAGAAAATGTAAATTAAAGTTTCTAAAACCTCTTAATGAATTTTATATTAATTTTTAAAGTTTAATAAAAAACCTAAAATCAAATAAAATCAAAAATTAAAGTTTTTGAAAACTTTTTCACATGTAAACCTCAAAAATATATATTAAAAACCTAAAAACTATTTTTTCTAAAAAATTAAACTCTTTTTGGTATTTTTTATTGAATTTCTAAAAAACGTCTATAAAATAAATCCTAATAAATAAACTATTAAAAGGAAAATTCTAAAACCAATTTTAAAAAATCAACAAAGTTATAACTGTCTAAGGAAAAATAAGCTAGATAAGACTAGCTTATCAAATAAGCTAGGAAAAAGAAAACAAAGCTACGGCTTATTTATAAAAGACAAAAGAGAAAGTGTATAAGTAAAGTTTGAAACCAAAACAATCAGTCAAAGTCCCCAGGGCGCGTTGGTTGAGGTGTTGGTGTTGTGAACGGGTGGTCACGGGTTCGAGTCCTGGCACCCTCCCCTTTTTTGCACTTAGTTGCGCCGCAACAGGTAGTACTTGCGCCGCAACTAGTGATGCGAAAGCACCAAGACCTGTAGCTCTTTCAGTTGCGCCGCAATGCTTTGTCCTTGCGCCGCAACTTATGAAACGAAAGCAACTTTGGTCTGCAGCTCCCTTAGTTGCGCCGCAACAGGTTGGGTCTTGCGGCGCAGCTTGTATATTTTTTTGCTTTTTAAACTTTTTCCAACCAACACTGATACTTATAAAGCTTAAAAACCCGTTCCAATTCCTTTTAATCAAGTTTGAACAATAATCAAAACCAAAAACGTGCCAGATTGCAAATGATGAACACAAGCTTTTGGACTTGTGTTTTCTTTCTTTTGATTCAGCCAAAGGATTGGCTTGTGTAGCTTATTTGGATGCTTATTGTTGGAGCAATGGGCACTCTTGTGTTCTTTGGAACACAAGAAGTCAAGCACACAAGTAAAATAAACACCTAGCAAGCAATAACACACAGAATCAATGCACAAACTAGTAAAAACAATGCACACAAGCCTAATGCTATTCTCTGTGACAGAATATCAAGACAGTGGGTATATTGAGCTTATAACATGCATTCTAGGGAACTTCAATCAACAAAACTGAGCACACACACTCTCCTATATGCACTTAAGCAATAACAAACATAAAATCTCCCTAACACTAACAAGTAATCAAGGAATCAAGCACAAAAATCATGAGAAAACCAAGCAATAGTGGCATACACAGATTTTACTACCCTATATCCTTTTAAAGCTCACCAAACAACTCCAAACTTGCTTCAAAATTAATCTACTAACTATCTAACAACTAACTTAACCAATTTTAAACTATCTAACACCTTTTAAAGTCACTCAACAAGGATTAAACCCTGCTAAAACCTGATGCCAAACACCCCTTTAAAATTCTTTTTCAACTTTTTCAAATCAAATATGTATAAAACCTGTCCAAACTGATTCACAAGACATCTATCATGCATATCATATCATATAAACATAATCCAAACCAGCTTTAACACAAATTTCATAACAATCATGCAAATCACATAACCACCAATTTTTCTGAATGTTACAAAGGTAAAAGAACTTTTACCTTAGGGTCTTACATCCAAGACCCTAGTGACAGCCTTGTCACCTCCTTCCCAACTCGGGTTGGGGCTGAACTTAATCAACAACAAACCTTAACCTGCACAAATCAAACAAACACAAGAAAACACCACTTTTCTGAATTTTCAGAAAACTTAAAACCTTAAAATCCAAATTCCTTTGAAACCAACACGTTTTGAAAGTAACTTGTAAATCAGAAACCTTAAAGTGTTATTCCACTTTCACTTCCTAACACCTTTTAATTTCTGAATTTTACAAAATTTCTTCCAAAACCTTTTTTGAAAAAAAAACTTGAAACACACAAAGTTTTCACAAATTGAAAATGGAACTCAGCCTTGCATAATACTTCACACAAACTTTTTATAAACACTAAAAGGAATTACAATGACTTAAACAAACACCAAACTTTAATTTTATAAAAAAGGAATTACAAGTTTATGCAAAAACTGGAACAAGGGGATACCACACATTTGGTCCTCCTTATATACTACTAACAAGATGATTCTAGAACTAGGATACAAGAAAGAAACCCTAGTAAATGAAAATCCGATTTTGCCCTTTTGTCTTCTTCTTTGAATTTCAGTCAAAGATGGTATCATGTGAGCCTTGGGTTGTTGCCAGTTGGATAGACTTGATCTTGGACGTTGGTTCTTGCTTTGGGACAAAGGATTTGCTGTGAGCTGTAGATGTTGTCTCCTTTTGGGGTTTGGGGTGAGAGTGATGGCAGGGGACCATTGGAGGGGTCCCATGGGTGTAGTAGTGGGAAGTTTATGATGTGGGTTTTGGTTAGGATAGAGGGAATCAGTGTTCTGGAAACTATGGGGCAAAACCCCTTTGGTTTAATGTTGATTTAGGTTTAGGGTTCTTAGGGATGATTAGGGGTGAATTAGGGGTGGGAGTTTAACAGTAAGTGTTTTGGAGGGAATATTTAAACTGATTATTTAATCAGTTAAATAGGTTTAGTGGATTCAGACGTGTCATGGGTGATGAGGTGGTGTTGTATGAGTGGTGGTGGGGGCTGACATGGACGAATGATAGGCTATAAGGGGTTTTAATGTCTTGGCAGGATGAGCCCCTTAATTTCCTATACCTTGCTATATCAAGTTTTTACACAGCCAAACCATTTCCCTTTGCAATTGAAGTTTATATTTTCCAACTTTGGCCACAAAAGGTTTTCCAAATTTGTATCAAGGACCCTTAATGCATTTTATGCATTCTTCAAGGGCTGAATAAGCAACATCTTGAAACTTTAAGGACCCCTTTGCATTTTTTGAGATTTACAAGGGCCTAAAGTGACAAGTCTTCCATAGTTGAGGGACCATTCTTGTATTTCTTCAATTCTTCAAGGGTCATTTTGCAAATTTCCAAACTTGGGCCCGGTTCATTGTGCGACTTCGTTTCCCGTGTTCGTTTTTGATTCTTTCTTGTGTTCTTTTGCCAATTCCTCAATATCCGTACCTAAAAATACACAAGTAACAAATACGAGCATATATTTGGTCTATTTTATGATATTTTATGCATTTTAAGGCCGTTTTGGACGATGAGACCATGTATAAAAGCAGTCTCATCACTCCCCCATACTAAACCATTGCCGTGCCCTCACGCAATGCTAAGAATAAAGTATCAAAGCATCTCCAAAATTTAATTTTATGACTTTTATTGAAATGATAACTAGCTACACTACACTATTGCTACTACTTGCGTTTTAGACATAATGTATGATTCTCATCGCAAAATGGGACGTTTAGGTTCATAGAATAAGAACACGTGAATGCTTCGTTAGAAATAATTTCATCGTCCTCGATTTTCACTTCAATTCCATGCTAAGCGTGCAACGAGATCATTGTCATTATAAGTTAGTAATGCTAACACTACTCATATGCCCTAATCACGCACTTATTCTCCCATTATTCCTAAGTTGTATCTCTTATATTTTATTTTGTCTTAATGATCACGAGGATACATTGTTGACTTATGCGATAATAGAGATTTAGGTCTAAAAATAGAGTCCTAACGGTGTAACTAAGACCATCAAATCAATAACCCCTCCTAATAGACGACGATGTTAAAAAATTAAGTTGACAAGAAGAATCGATAAACACGGTTTTATAACGGTTTTGAACATGAGACTTATTACCAAGACTTTTATACGCCCCCTAACGGAAGGACCTTATTATCTTTGGTTTACCTCCATCTTTTATTCAACTTCGCCATGAAGCTTTTATTATGACTTCGGTCTTGCCTTGCCTTTTATTATCCGCCTCATCGGTGGTTTTATTAGCCAAAGACGTATATCCTCACGCTAAAGCGAATTTTGGATCTTTAAAGCTTCGAAGATTAAGGCTTGATTCACTTTCAATTTTGCATAGATTTTAGGCCTTGTGGGGCTTCAAATTGTTTGCTAGATTTAGGTGAGCACTTGAAATCTTATTATTGGGTGAAGCTTTCGATTATTCGGGTTGCCAATACTTCAAAACCGTGACGCTGGCGATACCTTAATGTCTTCCCAATTTAATTACACGGAAGCTACTAGAAAAGACTAGAAACCCAACAATCAAAATTAGACCGCTAAATCAATATTTATTTAAGCAAAAAAAATATTTACATGCGAAGGGAGAATAAGCAAACAACGAGAACACATGAGTTTTTGAAAGAATACGAGTACTCTACGTTTAGCATAGTAACTTATAATTAACTCTATCATTTCTCGTCCTCATTTAAGAGACTTAGCCTAATGTATAGTTAAGGAATCAAAGCTAAGTGCTCAACACGCACGGTCGAGTCAAAAATTACTCTTATTCTCGCCATCGGAAAATCTACATTCGTGTCTTCAAACACTTATGAAACATGAGAAAAATTTTAAAATTTGGCCATTTTTAGCCTTATTTTGCAAGAAAACGATAACAAAACGATAAACTTTGGAAAGCGTGAAGGTTTGGCAAGGCAAGTATCTATTCACCCCCCCATACTAAAGTTAAACATTGTCCTCAATGTTTCGAGTCTAGGGGTGCAAACACCCCCATACTAAAGACGTAGTCGAATGCCTAATCTAGCATGGAAAGGGTGTAACCAATAAGTTTAAAGCCGTTTATGAAGTGTGCTATAAAACCTAAGGTTAGAACATAAAAGGATATATCATATGTGGATATTGGGAAAGGCCTCCAAAGCAAACGATCGAGTGCTCCCATAAAACGAACACGAGAGGCTCCAATCGTGAAGATGATGATCTAAAAGACACAATGCACAAACAACCACGGAACAAAGGTTGGAAGGGCACAAATCCCCTCACATTAAACTAATTAGAAAGCAATAATATGTACATGGATAAGCATGGGTCTCCCCCACGAGGCACCTTGTTTTTGATAACCGAGTCAAAAGCTCGACTCGAATCCCCATAAATGTGATCATTTAGGGATAATCATGGTTTGGTCAATTTTTGGGTGGGGCTTACATGATAAACAAGGCCCAAAAACAACCGGTATTAAGGACTAAGTCCTTTGATGATGCAAAATACCGGGATCAAAGATGGCGTTCTCGTTTTCTTTGGAAAAACAAATCAACGCCACTTTGTCGTGTGTCAACACAAACTCAAAGAGTTTCAAGAAAATAGATGAGAAGAAATAGAAGGGTGGGACAATGGGTAAGTCTCTAAAAACATGAGCTACTCGAGGTAAACTCGCACCAATCAAATGAAAAGATTTTCCATTTATTGCATCGGTGGAAGACCGAGATTTCCCTTTACATGAAATTCCGGGATCAAATATCTCGTCCTCGGTGGAGAAAGGGGAGGGAACATAAGGGGCTTCCCCCACACTTGGTCCACACAAAGCATCGTCAAAAGGGAAAGACGAGCTTGTAGTACTCAAGACACGCGGTGATGACGGAGTTAGAATAGTAGAAAAATCTTTCAAATTAGATTCAAAATCTTTTCCTTTTTCATCTTTAAGACTCTCCTTGTGAAAACCCGATTTGATTATGTCAAAAATATTTGGTGTATCTAAAACAATATTAGTCACACTAAAAATTCTCACATTTTGAAAACGTTTTGGTTTAGGTGGTGGCAAGTTTTCAAATCTTTTGTCAACAAAGAAAACCTCCCCATCGGGATCAACGTATTCATCATCCGAAGAATCACTCGAGATTGGTATCAAAGGCTTAACACTCTTAACCTCCATCGGCGGAGGGGACGGAACTTCATTTTTATCAACTCCTAAAACTCTATTTGAAATCTTTTGACACATGTTTTTGATAGGATTGACATTGTACAAAGATGTGATCGAATAAACATGAGAAAGAGTGGAGTTTTGGGTTGCATTAATGACGAGTTCTTCCTCATTGAAACGAAGAGTGATTTTTCTTGCATGCACATCGATAAGTGCTCTCGAGGTATCCAAAAAAGATCGACCTAAAATTAACGGAACTTTAGGATCGATGGGAATATCAACAACTATGAAGTCCACGGGATAATAGAATTTCCCAACTTTCACGAAGACGTCCTCGGCTACTCCACAAGCTAGAATCGTAGAATGATCGGCCATTTCGATTGACATTCTTGAAGGAGTGAGATTTGGAAGATTAAGCGACTTAAAAATCTCGAGAGGCATCAAATTAATACTAGCACCAAGATCGGCCAAGGCGTAGCATTCTTCCATGTCTTGGATAGCACATGGGATTAAAAACTTTCCAGGATCACCGACTTTTTGAGGTATGCGGCTTAGAAAAACCGAAGAACAACTAGACGATTTTTGCAATTTCTCTTTGTTATTCAACATACTTTTGAAGTTCGCGGCAAATCGAGGCATCATGACTAAGGCGTCGGCAAAACTTATATTGAAATGCAAGTCACGAAACATTTTCATAAAGAGTTCAAATTGATAATTATTTCGTTCTTGTGCCTTTTCCTTGTTTCGTCTTGATGGGTAGGGTAAAGGTGGTGTGGGTTGGGGCAAATTAGGCATAGGCATCGGCCTTGGAATCTCGGGTTCCATTATGGGTATTGGTTCAACCGTAGGTGTGGTTTGAGCGGTACTTCGTGGGATTGTAATGTGCTCCTTTTCAACCACGACCTCGGGTTCTTTCTCTTTTTCCTTCTCCATAGAAGTACTTGGACGAGAAATGGGTTCTTTGAAAGTTTTACCACTACGAGTGGCAATAACCTTCAATTCTCCTTTCGGGTTCACGATGGTATCACTAGGAAGACCACCCGAAGAAGAGGGCTTACACATGATAGCTTCAAACATTTTAGCCATTCGATCTTCAAACTTAGATTGCCTAGCATCCGCTTTCAACAACTCTTGCTTAATCTCATGTTGTCCTTGCTCCATTTTTTGTTGATTTTGTTGGAGTCGTGTGACATTTCCTTCCATTTTATTAGCATGAGTTTTAAGTTCATTAGCAAGTTCGTTTTTAAGCTCATTTTTCAATTCGGATCTTAAGCTAATCATCTCACGTTGCATGTTGTCAAATTTAGCATCATTAGCCTTAGCATAGTCTAAAAATTCTCCTTGCAAATTTTTAGTGTGAGCATTTTGAAAACCTTGAGTAGGAGTTTGAAAATCACGGTTTTGGTTTTGATTAGAAACTTGCCCATTTCCACTTTGGTAATTACCCTTGTTATAATTCCTTTGATTTCCTTGGTAATTTCCACCTTGATTGTTGTTTCGATAGTTATTAGCATTTTGATTTTGTGGAGCTTGATTTGAACGTGAACCTTGACCGATTTGGTTATAAGTTCCCGTGGCTACAAAAGCATTCGAAGTGTTACCATCCGCGGTAATGCACTCGGAAAAATCATGAGCTCCACCACATGAAATACAACTCTTAGCAACCGCTTTAACCGAAGCGGTGCTTGAAGCTTCTTGAGCTTTCCAATGAGACATAAGAGTCGAAAACCTATCGAAAAATCGATTCTCCTCATTTGCTTCATCTTGCAAGGCATTAATGGAACGAGATGATGACGAGCCCAAATTGGCAACACTCGGTGTGTTACGAGGGCTATAGACCTTAGACCTATTTTCTATGATTTTCAAAGCCTCATTGGTCGTTTTGCACAAAAAATTACCACCCGCGGCGGCATTTAAATAATCTCGTTCATGTTCATTAAGCCCATTATAAAAAGTGTCAATTTGATGCAATTCGGAAAAATCATGGTGTGGACATTCATGTAGCATTTCTTTAAATCTCTCCCAAGCCATTGAAAAACTTTCATTTGGTCTTTGTGTAAAACGTGAAATCTCGTTTTTCAAATGTGTTGTCTTAGATGGTGGAAAAAATTGATTCACAAATTTAGACACGAGATCGGCCCATGTCAAAATTGAATTCGGCGGTTCTTTCTCAAGCCAAATCTTGGCGGGTCCATCTAACGAGTAAGGGAACAACATCATCTTAATGGCATCGTGTGGTACATCCTTAAACTTGCTTGTCGCGGTGAGACGATTAAATTGCCTAATGTGATAATGCGGGTTGTCTTTTTCGTGACCGCGAAACTTGTTTGCTTGAAGCATAGACATTAAACCCGT
The DNA here is from genome assembly GCA_025667525.1 of Glebionis coronaria. Classification (NCBI taxonomy): domain Eukaryota; kingdom Viridiplantae; phylum Streptophyta; class Magnoliopsida; order Asterales; family Asteraceae; genus Glebionis; species Glebionis coronaria. Next base: position 183,371,841 of record CM046876.1, read on the forward strand.
TTTGATTTCAAAGTTCTCCGCAAGGATGGCGGGAATCACAATGGCCTCTCCAAAACCCTCGGTGGGTGCTTGAAGCAACTCCATCATAGTACGATTAGCCATGATAGCTTCTTGTTCTATAATAGGTTCCTCAATTGGAGTCTCCTCACTAGAAGGAGTAGTCGATTTGTTTCTTCGTTTACGAGCACGTCTAGCTTTAGAGCGAGTTTGCATAAACGTCACGTACAACGAGAAGGCGAGCAAAGAAGATTCTTTTTGGTTTTTTGTGTTTTTTCAATTTTTTTGTGGTTTTTGATTGTATTAACCTTTTTGGAATTGGTGAATATATTGAGTAGACAATGAGTCCACAAATCTCCTCACTAATCAAATCTCTTGATTAACGAAGCCTCAAAGAATGAAAACGAACACGTGGAGTGAACGCCTTCGATGACTTTAGAACGATGGTGGAACACCAAATCGTTCAAGAGGGTTTAATCAAATGAAACCAAGAAAATATATATGATATGTAGTAATACTTTGGGCGGCAAAACCCTCGATTCACTCTCAAAATCAAATACGCACAAGCAAGCGGAGGAAACGAGGCGGCGCGAAGCACTTAAGAGCCTTTTTCCTTTAGGTTGTGAAATACAACCGCCTTATACCCACCTTATAGTTTGTATTATCAAGATCAAGCTTCACGAAAGTATTTATCTATTTTTGCCTTTTTTCTTTGGTTTGAGATTCGAATACAATGATCGAGTGATGAAATCCCGAATCAAGGTTGTGATTGCTCACGTATTTGGAGTACTTGTGTATTTATTGTTCTACGTATACAATATAGTAATAGTATTCACACAAAAACCGAAAAACGATAATACGTATTAATAGAGTGCTATTAATACAATTATATTTATGGCTAATATAGAAAAACAACAATTGTTCAATCAAAACACAACACGCCTCCCCGGCAGCGGCGCCAAAAATGATGTAGTGATTTTGTATATACTTTATTTCAGGAAAAACAAAGCAACACAAAAAGTGGTAAGCGTTAAGTGTCGGTTTAGGAAAACCAAGCACTTATGACCCTTGATGGGAATCGTTCTCTCGAGGAGGCTAGTGCGTTGTGAATTGAATTGATCGATTATGTTTTTGATTATTAATGAGAAGAAAAGAAAAGAAAATGACGAAGACGAAAAAATTAGAAAAATAAGGCAAAACACTATTAGAAAGTTACGACGTAAAACGCAAAAAAACACAAAATTTAAAATTTAAACCTAAAAATTCCTAAAAATTACTAAAAACTCCCAAATAATGTTCTAAGGGTTTACAAAAAATTCAAACTTGCCAAAACCTTTTAATTAATTTAATAATGACTTTTTAATGCTAATTAAAGCCCTAAAAATCACTTTTAAATATTAAAAAGCCTTAAACAAGATTTTATAGTTTGTAAACCTCCAAAATGACCTAATTAAGCTAAAAACTATTTTTAAAAATTTTAAAACCAAATTAAACTATTTTTAAACTACTAAAAACTATTAAAATGTATTAAATCTTAAATTAATTCTAAAAATTAATTGAAAAGCCTAAAAATTATTCTACAAATGGGAAAAGTCTTAATTAATGCTATAGAATCTAGGAAAAATGAAAAAGAAATTAAAATAAAACTTTTTATTTTAATGAATAAAATAATATTAAAATATTCTAAAAAATTAAAAGTCTTAAAATAAATTCTAAAAAATTCTCAAAAATCCTAAATAATCTAACTAAGAAGAAAATGTAAATTAAAGTTTCTAAAACCTCTTAATGAATTTTATATTAATTTTTAAAGTTTAATAAAAAACCTAAAATCAAATAAAATCAAAAATTAAAGTTTTTGAAAACTTTTTCACATGTAAACCTCAAAAATATATATTAAAAACCTAAAAACTATTTTTTCTAAAAAATTAAACTCTTTTTGGTATTTTTTATTGAATTTCTAAAAAACGTCTATAAAATAAATCCTAATAAATAAACTATTAAAAGGAAAATTCTAAAACCAATTTTAAAAAATCAACAAAGTTATAACTGTCTAAGGAAAAATAAGCTAGATAAGACTAGCTTATCAAATAAGCTAGGAAAAAGAAAACAAAGCTACGGCTTATTTATAAAAGACAAAAGAGAAAGTGTATAAGTAAAGTTTGAAACCAAAACAATCAGTCAAAGTCCCCAGGGCGCGTTGGTTGAGGTGTTGGTGTTGTGAACGGGTGGTCACAGGTTCGAGTCCTGGCACCCTCCCCTTTTTTGCACTTAGTTGCGCCGCAACAGGTAGTACTTGCGCCGCAACTAGTGATGCGAAAGCACCAAGACCTGTAGCTCTTTCAGTTGCGCCGCAATGCTTTGTCCTTGCGCCGCAACTTATGAAACGAAAGCAACTTTGGTCTGCAGCTCCCTTAGTTGCGCCGCAACAGGTTGGGTCTTGCGGCGCAGCTTGTATATTTTTTTGCTTTTTAAACTTTTTCCAACCAACACTGATACTTATAAAGCTTAAAAACCCGTTCCAATTCCTTTTAATCAAGTTTGAACAATAATCAAAACCAAAAACGTGCCAGATTGCAAATGATGAACACAAGCTTTTGGACTTGTGTTTTCTTTCTTTTGATTCAGCCAAAGGATTGGCTTGTGTAGCTTATTTGGATGCTTATTGTTGGAGCAATGGGCACTCTTGTGTTCTTTGGAACACAAGAAGTCAAGCACACAAGTAAAATAAACACCTAGCAAGCAATAACACACAGAATCAATGCACAAACTAGTAAAAACAATGCACACAAGCCTAATGCTATTCTCTGTGACAGAATATCAAGACAGTGGGTATATTGAGCTTATAACATGCATTCTAGGGAACTTCAATCAACAAAACTGAGCACACACACTCTCCTATATGCACTTAAGCAATAACAAACATAAAATCTCCCTAACACTAACAAGTAATCAAGGAATCAAGCACAAAAATCATGAGAAAACCAAGCAATAGTGGCATACACAGATTTTACTACCCTATATCCTTTTAAAGCTCACCAAACAACTCCAAACTTGCTTCAAAATTAATCTACTAACTATCTAACAACTAACTTAACCAATTTTAAACTATCTAACACCTTTTAAAGTCACTCAACAAGGATTAAACCCTGCTAAAACCTGATGCCAAACACCCCTTTAAAATTCTTTTTCAACTTTTTTCAAATCAAATATGTATAAAACCTGTCCAAACTGATTCACAAGACATCTATCATGCATATCATATCATATAAACATAATCCAAACCAGCTTTAACACAAATTTCATAACAATCATGCAAATCACATAACCACCAATTTTTCTGAATGTTACAAAGGTAAAAGAACTTTTACCTTAGGGTCTTACATCCAAGACCCTAGTGACAGCCTTGTCACCTCCTTCCCAACTCGGGTTGGGGCTGAACTTAATCAACAACAAACCTTAACCTGCACAAATCAAACAAACACAAGAAAACACCACTTTTCTGAATTTTCAGAAAACTTAAAACCTTAAAATCCAAATTCCTTTGAAACCAACACGTTTTGAAAGTAACTTGTAAATCAGAAACCTTAAAGTGTTATTCCACTTTCACTTCCTAACACCTTTTAATTTCTGAATTTTACAAAATTTCTTCCAAAACCTTTTTTGAAAAAAAAACTTGAAACACACAAAGTTTTCACAAATTGAAAATGGAACTCAGCCTTGCATAATACTTCACACAAACTTTTTATAAACACTAAAAGGAATTACAATGACTTAAACAAACACCAAACTTTAATTTTATAAAAAAGGAATTACAAGTTTATGCAAAAACTGGAACAAGGGGATACCACACATTTGGTCCTCCTTATATACTACTAACAAGATGATTCTAGAACTAGGATACAAGAAAGAAACCCTAGTAAATGAAAATCCGATTTTGCCCTTTTGTCTTCTTCTTTGAATTTCAGTCAAAGATGGTATCATGTGAGCCTTGGGTTGTTGCCAGTTGGATAGACTTGATCTTGGACGTTGGTTCTTGCTTTGGGACAAAGGATTTGCTGTGAGCTGTAGATGTTGTCTCCTTTTGGGGTTTGGGGTGAGAGTGATGGCAGGGGACCATTGGAGGGGTCCCATGGGTGTAGTAGTGGGAAGTTTATGATGTGGGTTTTGGTTAGGATAGAGGGAATCAGTGTTCTGGAAACTATGGGGCAAAACCCCTTTGGTTTAATGTTGATTTAGGTTTAGGGTTCTTAGGGATGATTAGGGGTGAATTAGGGGTGGGAGTTTAACAGTAAGTGTTTTGGAGGGAATATTTAAACTGATTATTTAATCAGTTAAATAGGTTTAGTGGATTCAGACGTGTCATGGGTGATGAGGTGGTGTTGTATGAGTGGTGGTGGGGGCTGACATGGACGAATGATAGGCTATAAGGGGTTTTAATGTCTTGGCAGGATGAGCCCCTTAATTTCCTATACCTTGCTATATCAAGTTTTTACACAGCCAAACCATTTCCCTTTGCAATTGAAGTTTATATTTTCCAACTTTGGCCACAAAAGGTTTTCCAAATTTGTATCAAGGACCCTTAATGCATTTTATGCATTCTTCAAGGGCTGAATAAGCAACATCTTGAAACTTTAAGGACCCCTTTGCATTTTTTGAGATTTACAAGGGCCTAAAGTGACAAGTCTTCCATAGTTGAGGGACCATTCTTGTATTTCTTCAATTCTTCAAGGGTCATTTTGCAAATTTCCAAACTTGGGCCCGGTTCATTGTGCGACTTCGTTTCCCGTGTTCGTTTTTGATTCTTTCTTGTGTTCTTTTGCCAATTCCTCAATATCCGTACCTAAAAATACACAAGTAACAAATACGAGCATATATTTGGTCTATTTTATGATATTTTATGCATTTTAAGGCCGTTTTGGACGATGAGACCATGTATAAAAGCAGTCTCATCAGGAAGCACAATGAGATTTGGGTTATCGTTTATCGACTTACTAAGTCAGCTCATTTCTTACCGATCCGCAAGGAAGTTTCGGTTAGTAAACTCGCCGATACTTATAGAAATGAGATCATGAGACTTCATGGTGCTCCATCCAGCATCGTCTCAGACAGAGAAACTCGTTTCACTTCGCGATTCTAGAGAAGTCTGCATAAAGCTTGGGGGTAGAAAATTTAAGCTTAGAACGGCTTTTCATCCTAAAACAGACGGGCAATCGGAGCGAACGATTCAGACATTAGAAGACATGTTGAGGTCATGTGCATTGGAATAGACGGGAGATTAGGACAATTACATCTGTCTGGTAGAGTTTGCATACAACAACAGTTGGCACGCAAGTATTAAATGTGCTCCATTCGAGATGTTGTATGGCAAGAAGTGTCGCGCCCCAATCTGCGAGGATCAGGTTGGTGAGCGAACACTTGAAGGACCAGAACTGATTGAGTTGACCCACGAGAAGGTCGCAGTAGCTAAGCAGAAATTTCAAGAAGCACGGTCATGTTAGAATAGTTATGCAGACAAGCATCATAGGGACTTACATTTTAACGTAGGAGATCACGTCTTCCTTAAGGTATCGCCGGCACGTGGTGTTAGACGTTTTGGAATCAAAGGGAAGCTTAGTCCTCGATTCATCGGGCCGTTTGATGTCATTGAGCGAGTTAGTGAAGTATCTTATCGTTTAGCGTTACCTCCGTAGCTTTCTCATGTTCACGATGTTTTCCATGTGTCCTTACTCAGAGGGTACAAGTATCATCCCCTTCACATGGTTCAGTATCCACTGGAACAGATCCGTGAAGATCTCACTTTCATAGAAGAACCCTAACGAGTTCTTGACAGACAAGAACGAGTCATGAGGAGGAAGACGATTCCATTCATCAAAATCCTTTGGAGGGATCATACCGAGCGGGAAGCCACTTGGGAAACAAAGGAGTCTATCCGGGCTTCTTACTCTCATTTCACATTTTGAATTGGGGTATGTTCTTCTTTTCCAGTTTACATTATCTATAATTCGGGGACGAATTATTCTTTTTAGGGGGGAAGAGTTGTAAACCGCATACTTTTACCATGAATAGTACCCTTATGATCCTACGTACACGATTAGAACTTTCCTTATTTAGCACGTTTACGTTTCACGAATAAGAATTACAAGTATTACGTACGTGTTATTACACGATGAGTATTTATTACGTATTAAGACACGATAATTATTATCCACAATAATTATAATCACGAACATGAAATCATGAACGTAATCAATAACTAACTTATTATTATGTATTTATGTAATATTTATTACGATTACATATAAATATAGTTTACGACACGAACGATTAATAATTAAATCATGTAGACACGACACGAGAACAAGTAAATAAATAGAACACAGAAAAACAACGGGTTTCCCCTTGGGGGCCCACATACCCACGGCAAGAAGGAAATGGAAGGGGCCAAGCCCACTTTGTTTTAACTAAAATAAGAAAAGAAGGAAAATAGATTTTTCATAATACAGAGTTTAGAAAAATAACATAAACCCTAGCCTCCTTCTTTTCCTCCTTCTCCTTTTGGCCGCCGCATATAAACACCACCAAGGGATGTTTGGTTGATTTTGGTAGATCCAATTATTGCTAGATCGTTCGTGTTATTTATCTTCTTGTTATTCACGAATCGGTAATTCCTTAAACCTTTTCTTTTTAATTATTTATTAGATCTAAGAACACGCGAATCATGGGTTTATTAAAACTATTATTTAAACATGTTAATTAATTAGATCTAATCATGGGTGTTAAATAAACATGGGGTTTAAGGGGTGTTTTGGTTAAGCCGGTGGCTAATATGACCAAGCATGGGGAACACCAGCCGCGGCAGCAGGAGGAACCACCGGCTCACTACCGGTGGGAACTTTTGCTAGCCGGCGGCTAGCCGAGAACAAAGGGAACCACCGGCGTAGGCCGGTGGCTGTTTTGCGAAACAGTGGCAATCGGCCAAGCCGATTTGCCACTGTTAAGGGGTTGTTTGTTTGGCCGGTTCAAGGGTTAAACCGGTGCGGTTCATGACATGTTTAGGTCTAAAATACGGGTTCGGTTTATGGGTTCAAGTTAATTATTTTACAAGTTAAATAATTACAAGGTTTAATTAAATTAATTTAACATGCTTTATAATTAATTTAATTTGGGCATGACTTAGGTTAATTATTATTAGAAATAATACATGATTTTAACCTAAGTATTTTATGATTTAATTTTAGACTAAATTATTAATTAATTATTAAAACATGACTTAAAATTAATTAATTTTCATGACTTAGGTTATATTAATAATAAACATTAATACATGTTTTAACCTAAGTAGTATTTACCCTTTTATTTAATTAAATCATGCTATATTTAATTAAATCTTATAACCTATAGTTTATTTAATTTACATGTAATAGTTAATAAACTATACAATTTAATCACATGACTTAGAATATTAATCAGTAAAACTTAAGCTTATATTATTAGCTTAATAATCTAATTTAATTCTAATTATGGAAACTTTCTATTTTTAGAAACTTATTTATTTTAAGCAGCTAATCTATTTATGGAAACTTTCTATTTTTGGAAACTTTCTATTTTTGTAAACATTCTATTTTTGGAAACCTGCTATTTTTAGAAAGTTACTTATTATTAAACAACAAGTATAATAATACAAGAAATACAAGTAATACTTAATCAGAATAGACAGAATACATGATAAACACAGCATAACGTTAGAAACAGTAAAACAAGACATGAACATATAAAACAAGCTAAGACATGAGATAAAACTAGTTACGTAGACAGTAATCAGAATACTTATACGCGTATAGTATCTATGTAGCATTAGTGAGATCGAAGTAGGACTCACTTTCGTTCGTATTCTTCGTTCACTGGAAACAAGGTACGGATTCTCCTTCCTTTTAGTATGGACATTCTTTCCTTATTAGGATTCCCCGTATGCAGCCAACTGTTTTCCTAGTATATGTTTTATATGTTTTGATTGCTTATGTTTAATTAAATGCTTAAAGCCATATACATGCATGACCAGTTTCACCTAGTTATGGAGGTACCATAACCATAACACTGGAGGCACCAATGTTATGACTTCCCCACGGCGGAGTGATAGCTAGTGGCGTCCCTTCAGCTTTTGGCCATATTATTATTATCATGTGGGGCGTATGGGTGCATCCTAGGTTACATGTTTTTACAGATTATTCAGGTGAATGTGGTGTGTGCTTTGCATCCTTCACAAGGAGCTGATCCATTCTACCCAAACTTACACTAATTAGAGACGGCCCCTCTAATTGCATGACAAGGTCACCCCTCCAAGTATTAATGCACGTTGATATTTCATGACCTATATTGGATAATGGTAAACATGTTAAACAGTTTTTATAAGATAAACATAACGCTTTTCAAACTATAAAACCAGTTTTACTAAGTTATACCAGGTTTCCCAGGACTTAGACATTTCCGCTGCTATATATTGTTTATGCTTATGATATTCATTCTATGCTTGTATATCCGTGCACTGAGCGTTATGCTCAGCCGTTTTCCTTTCATGTTCCCAAAACGGCAGGTACTCAGGGACGCTCGTAGACTTTAAGTGTACGTGCATATGGAATGGAAGTTTCCTATCCTTCATAACTTTATGCATTTATTCATACTTTTGATACTCATTTCTATGGACATTGTTTAGTCCTTTTCATTTACAGTACTTATGTTTGTGTGTGATGAGCTTTACTTTGGGGTACCGATGTTTGTTTCTCGTATTTCCTTTATGGTCATGTGATGTTTAATACATTTATCCTTGTATGCTTTGATGACACGCCATAATCACGCGCGACATTCCATTTACCAAAATGGGGTGTTAAGTGTCAATCAACAAGTTTGTAAGGTTTATAAAAGCTAGTTCTCAGAAAAATAGCTTTTGCCAAATACTGAAACAAAATGTATTTTTATGATAAAAACCTAAATTAACTTGCAAGATAAAATAACTTTATACTAAAAACATAAATATAAAATGGAACTCAGTAGGTTTATAAAAGATTCAAACGAAATTTTTCGTTACTTTAAAAACTTTTTACAAAAGCTGGAACAAGAACTAAAGGTTCACATGTCGAACCTTTTATACATGCTATGAGAACATACTAGAAGCAAAATAAAAATCATAAACCCTAACAGCTATTCTTCCTAAATTTCCCCTGAAATTTGAATTTTGAGATCAGTCAAAGTGGCCTCATGTGATGCCTGATGAAGAAAGTGACATGCCAGTTGTATAGGATTGATCTGAGACGTTGGAGGAATACTTTAGCAACAAGAAAAGCATTAGAACCATTGATTTGTTGTAGCTTGGTCTTGGATTGTAGCAGGGGAGCTTTGTGGGAGGGGGCCAAGTGATGTTGCTATTGATTGGGGAGTGGGAATATAGTGAGAAAGGGGTTAATCACTTTTCTGGAAGGTTATAGCGTATCAAGGACTAGATATGCAAATTTTGCATTCTTCAAGGACCAACATGTATTCTCTTGAAATTTTAGGGACCCAAGGGTAATATTTGAGTTTTACAAGGGTATAAAAGGACAAGTCTTCAATTCTTGAGGGACCATTCTTGACAATCTTCAAAACTTGAGGGACTTCTTTGGAAATTTATCTTTCGGGTTCGGTTCTTTGTGCGGCTTCATTTCCCGTGTTTGTTTTTGCTTGATTCTTGTCATCTTTTGTTTATTTCACGATATCCGTACCTAAAATACACAATGAACAAACACAAGAATATTTTGGGGTATTTTATGAAATTTTTAAGCGTTTTAAGCCCGATTTGGACGATGAGACTATGTATAATTGCAGTCTCATCACTCCCCCATACTAAACCATTGTCGTTCCCTCGCGCAATGCTAGAATTAAGTATCATAGCACTTCCAAAATTCATTTTTAAGTGACATTTATTGAAAACATAAATTTAAATAAACTACTACATGCGTTTTAGACATAATGTATTGTTTTCATCGCAAAATGGGACGTTTAGAATCATAGAATAAGAACACGTGAATGCTTCGTTAGAAATAATTTCATCGTCCTTGATTTTCACCCAATTCCATGCTAAGCGTGAAACAAGATCATTGTCATTAAAAGTTAGTAATGCTAACACTACTCATATGCCCTAATCACGTACTTAGACTCCCTTATTCCTAAGGTATATCTCTTATATTTTATTTTTGTCTTAATGATCACAAGGATACATCATTGACTTATGCGTGAATAGAGATTAGGTCCAAAAATAGAGCCTTAACGGTGTAACCAAAATCATCGAATTAATAATTCATCCTAATAGACAACGATGTGAAAAAATTAAGTCAACAAGAAGGATCGATAAACACGGTTTTATAATGGTTTTTGTTAGCCCTATATTTTATATAGCCGAACAAGAATGTAATAGGTCATCTTAGTCGTTAAAAGGTCTTGTATTGTAATAGGTTAGTCGGGGGAACCGGGCTTGGACTTTAAGCTAATATTGTCTAAGTTAGGGGCGTAAGCCCAAGACTAAGCCAAGCCCGGCCCATGTCACAAACCCACAGCCCATGGAAAGCCCATTGGTTCGTGGGTATATAAACCCTCTTCCATGTGTGGAAGAGGGTTTCCATTTTGTTTCTCTCTCTAAAAGTGTTTAACCTTCCAAATTCTCTCTTGTTTCTCTCTCTACTTTCTTCTCTTTCTCTCTCTAAATATCTCTTCTAAATCTTGTGTTATGGATTGAATGGGAACAACATTTGGTATCAAGAGCTTATAGTGGATAGGTGATTGAAGATTCGTGTGGTGTGTTCTTGATTTTTCGTGGTCATTTTGATCTATATATCACGTCCCAAAAATTTTTCTTGTGTTTTTTATGGTTTTTTTCTTGATACAAATCTTCTACATAGTTGTGGTAGAGATTTGGTATTGTTACCTTGGATAAAAACACAAAATTTTTGGGTGTTTTGATCATTTTTTGGCTTAAAATCACGAATTGGTTGAGTTTTGTCCGAGAAAAGTGGGAATTATTCCGACAGGTCATCAGAAAAGGGCTTACAGTTATTCCGATCAGTGTAATCGGAATAGGGTTTATACATTCCGATTGGTCATTCCAATTTGGACATTCCGATTTGTCATTCCGATTTGACATTCCGATTTGAGTATTCCAATTTGGACATTCCGATTGGTCATTCCGATTTGACATTCCAATTTGGCATTCCGACAAGGACATTCCAATTAGGGTATTCCGATTTGACATTCCGATTTGGCATTCCGACAAGGACATTCCGATTAGGGTATTCCGATCAAGGTATTCCGATAGGGTTTATTCCGATTAGAGTATTCCGATCAAGGTCATTCCGACAAGGGTATTCCGATCAAGGTCATTCCGACAAGGTTATTCCGATGGGCATTCCGATGGATATTTTGTTTGATTAATTTTTAGACTTAGCCACTATCTAGACTAGTTTAGGAACATCGTTTACTCGAAGATTAAAAAAAAAAAAGAGTTAAAATTTTTAGGTCAAGTAAAATCAAATTTTTTCCCTATTAGTTTTTGGCTATTTCTAACTCAAATTCAAAATTTGGCGATACATAATTTTTTCGGCTTACCGTTTTGTCAGACTGAGGAATTTATTGTCGGACTGAGAAAAAACAATTTCTGGAAATTTCGGAATTTCAATTTTAACCACACATCATCACAACAAATCCACTAAGATCTGCAATTCATTCACAAGTATTCACCATGTCTAATAACAACATCAACATTGCAACTGCTAATCAAATTCGTTTGGAACAAGGTGGCAACGGTAATCCACCTGTGCTCACTGCCGGTTGCTACGTTCAATGGAGATCTCGTTTTCTCAGATTTCTCGACGAAAAAGAAAACCGAACTGCTCTTCGTCACTGCCTTGAGAATCCACCTCCAGTTTTTGAATTCAAACCAATTACCACACATGTAGAGGATGGTACTTCATCAACTATACGAGCTATGGAGGATTTTGACACATGTTCTGCTGAGAAAAAGAAACTCCTCCAAGCTGAACCTGATGCTGTAAATTTCATACTCACTGGAATTGATAACGATATCTATTCCACAGTTGATGCATGTCCTAATGCTATGGAAATGTGGAATGCAATTCATCGATTGAAGCAAGGTGAGTCAATCAATGTTCAAGATCTCGAGACTAATCTACTTTGGGAGTTTGGAAAATTCACATCTGAAGATGGTGAATCCATTGACTCATATTACTCGAGATTCTACAAAATGATGAATGAGCTTGTCAGAAATCAGTGCACCATCTCCAATCATCATGCCAATGTTCAGTTTCTACTTCAACTCAAACCGGAATGGCAAAGGTTTGTGACTTTGGTCAAACAAAGGGAGGATATCAAGACTATATCTTACCACAAACTTTATGATATCTTGAAACAACATCAGAATGAAGTGAATGAACTAAGGGCTGAAAAGGCAGAACGGTCTGCTAATTCTATTGCTTTTGTGGCTGCTACTTCAACAAAACCCGTTCCCCGTCAACAACCACCTACTCATTCCTCAAAGTCATCAAGATCATCCACTAAACCTCTAGTTGCTGCTAAACACAAAGCAAAAGCAATTGTACCCACTCCACCTCCAAAGTATGACACCGAGCCAGATGGAGACAGTGATGATGAACAAACTTCAAGGGACAAGAAGATTGAAGAACTCATGTCTTTACTCACCACAACTTATAAGAAGATCTACAAACCTACCAACAACAACCTCAGATCATCATCCAATGCTAGATATAAGGAAGTTGATCATGCACCTAGGTATGATCGTGATGCTAGGTAGGATAATCAGAGGATGCTGAATCAAGTTGGGGCTAGAGATACTGTAGGTACTCCGGTTGTGCAGAAGACTGGGATTCAATGCTTCAACTGTAAGGGATTTGGGCACATGGCTAGGGAATGCAAGAAGCCAAAACGGGTTAAGGACTCAGGGTATCACAAGGAAAAGATGCTGCTGTGTAAGAAAGAAGAAGCAGGAATTCCACTCACAGCAGATGAAGTTGACTGGCGTGATGACACTGATGATGAAGCCGATGATCAAGAGCTAGAGGCACATTATGTGTACATGGCAAAGATTCAAGAAGTGCTTCCAGAGACTGCTGATACTTCTGGACCTATCTTTTATACTGAGCAAATTGAAAAGGTACCAACAAATGATAACTATAATGTGTTTGCTAATGAACGACGGCATCCTGAGAAACCCGAAAGCATCAATGACACATATGTAATGGACACGGAGGATAGAAATATCTCTATGGATTCACAGCATATGTGTAATGATGACGGTAATGCTGCTCAGGATACTGACTCGGATGAGGACCGTGATTTGCTTGCGTCTATAATTGATTCTTGAAAACATGAAATTGAGGAAAACAAAGATGCTAATAAACGTTTGAAGCAAGCAAACACATCCTTAGCCGAGGAGATAGACAGGCTTAAAGAGTGTGATTATGTAAAAGAAGCTGATCGACGAGTTGCAATAGCTAATGGTTTGGTATATGAACGTAAGGTGCTCAACGAACAATATTGTTCGGAAGTAACACACGAAATTCATATGTCAAAACAGAAGATATCGGAACTTGAAGAACAACTGCTGCTACATAAACTCCAAATTACTGAATTAGAGTCGGTTAACAAAGAACAAACTGAGCTTTATAAAACTCGTGAAGAAAAGGATATTGAAAAAATTCTTGCTTTGGAAAAGAGAGTCGACACGTTAAACAACATTGTTTACAAAACGGGTCAGTGTATTCAAACTATGAATATGCTCAATAGAAATATGTAAACGAGTTTTGTCAAGCCTGAATATCTCAAGAAAGTTCAAAGTACCAAGCCTGCTCTTTATGATATCGGTTGTTATGTTGATAATCTTGCTCTTATGCTTTCCCCTGACTGCGACGAAATCATTCGTCAACAAGAAGAAAGTCGATCAAACTTAAGTGATTTAATAAACCTTTCTGATTCTAACAATCATATTAAGTTTGTCCCTCAAAAAGAACTTTCAAAAAAACAAAAGATGTATAATAGTGTTCCACCACCAAGTGATGAACCACAAAAGAAAGTTTCTTTAAAAAGGAGTTTCAAAAAGCAATCAATTTTGTTAGAAAAGCGAATTTTGGATGAAAAACGTAAATGGGATGAGAAAAGCAAAAGTGTTCAGCAATTTGAGTTTATAAAACAAGGGGTTTTAAATTTGTACAAAGGTGTCGTCGACTATGAAAAAGTTTCTAGGGATACCATTTGGAATATTAAACCTAACCCACAAGTAGAAGTCGTCATTCAACAATGCATTGTTCCAACCATTGATGATCTTTCAAAAAATGTGGAAATGTTTTATAATGCTCTCATTGAGGAAATGTTAACTGATTTAAGCTATGTCAAATCTCTTGAAGATGAAGTTGATTTTCTTCAAATTAAATTAAAGACACAAGAACACCAACTTTCTAACGAAATTGATCGACTTTCTAAGGAATATTTTTATGCTGACCATATGAATGCTATGCTTGGTGTGTATACCGATCTGGATCAATATTGTCATGTAGCATGTCTAGTGTCAGAATCGGACGCGAAATGTCGCAATCTTGAAGTAGAGCTTTCGAAACAAATTCAGTCATATAACAAACTTTCGAAAAGTTTTTCTCAACTTGAGAAACACTCCATTTCTCTTGAACTTGCTTTACAAAAAGGTGAAAAATCTCATAATCATAAAAAGTGTCAAGAAATGTCCGCTTCTTCGTTTCGTCTACTAAATGAAAAAGATTTCGAAATAAATGATTTGAAAGCTCAGCTAAAAGAAAGGGACATAGCCATAAGTGAGTTACAGAAACTCATTGAGAAAATGAAAGGAAAGTCTGTTTTGGGTAAACCATCCGCCGTTCGTCAACCGAATGCGGTTAAATGCCCCAAATCATCTATTTTGGGACAATCCCCACAGACTTTGCCTAAGATAGGAAATGATAAGAGCACAAATGTGATAGCACCTGGAATGTATAAGATGAACACTAGGTCCACTCAAACTGGAACAACGCAGTTACCTCAGAATACTAGGAAAACTAATCAACGTGTATCTTCTTCTACAGGAGTAAACCCCACTACTAGCGTTAGCGAACCACAGCTTAAGAGCACTAGAATTGAAGATAGAGTCATGCCTAACAATAGTCAAGGGAAGAAGAAGGAAGTAGAAGATCACCGTAGGAATTTTAAGTTTTCTAAGAATAAAACATCTGTAACTGCATGTAATGACAGTTTAAATGCTAAGACCTCGAATGTTGAATTTGTTTGTGTTGAATGTGGCAAATGTGTTCGTACTTTCAATTATGATGCTTGTGCTCTTAATTATAATGGCGTGAATACTAGAACTAGGAAGCCTATTCGTATGCCCACTAGTACTAGTGAACCCACAAGAACTTTGAACCAATCCACTAAGCAACCACTTAAGAAACTAAGTGTGTTAGCATCCATTACTCTACGTAAACAAAGCAGGTTAAAGAAGCTTTATGAGAACATGATTAGGACATGTACACAGGGGTATTCAAGATTTACACCACCCGGATACAAATGGGTACCTAAGACAACCCCCATTCTAATTGGGTCTATGAATGTTAGCTTGCCTTTAGAATCTATGTCCACTACTATTTTGGAACCCGTTTCTATCAAGGGCTCCCATTTGTCAAATGCTACATTGTCTTCTAATTCTTCTGTAGCTCGTCGAACTCATCCTATTCATAATGGACTCCGGGTGCACAAAGCACATGACGGGCAATCTCAAGCTTCTCATTAACTTCGTGGAGAAGTTTCTGGGTACGGTACAGTTTGGAAATGATCAATTTGCACCGATACTCGGATATGGAGACTTGGTTCAAGGGAATATCACTATAAAACGGGTTTATTACGTAGAGGGACTGAATCACAATTTATTCTCGGTTGGTCAATTTTGTGATGCGGATTTAGAAGTGGCTTTTCGGAAATCTACTTGCTATGTTAGAGACTATGATGGGAATGACCTTCTTACAGGTTCTCGTGGTTCTGATCTCTACACAGTAACTCTTCAAGACACATCTTCAACAAATCCAATTTGCTTAATGGCTAAAGCTTCATCATCTCAAGCATGGTTATGGCATCAACGATTGTCACATCTCAACTTTGACACCATCAACTTGCTTTCGAAGAATGATATTGTGACCGGTCTTCCTAAGTTGAAATTCGTCAAAGACCATCTTTGTTCTTCTTGTGAGTTGGGGAAAGCAAAACGAAAGTCTTTCAAAACAAAGACTACCCCAAGCTCAAAAGGACGATTGGAACTTCTACACATGGATTTATGTGGTCCCATGTGTGTAGAGAGTATTAACGGGAAAAGGTATATTCTCGTGATTGTTGATGATTACTCTAGATACACATGGACTTTCTTCTTAAGGTCCAAAGATGAAACACCAGAGGTTCTCAAAAACTTTCTCAAGATGATACAACGCAATCTTCAAGCTCAAGTCTTAACCGTAAGAACGGATAGGGGTACTGAATTTTTGAACAAGAACTAGAAATCTTACTTTCAAGAAGAAGGCATCGAACATCAAACGTCTATTGCTCGAACTCCTGAAAAAACGGCGTTGTCGAAAGACGGAACCGTACTTTGGTTGAGGCTGCTCGAACAATGCTTTCTGCTTCAAAATTACCGCTATTCTTCTGGGCTGAAGTAATTGCAACTGACTGTTATACTCAGAATCGTTCTCTCGTCATCCCTAGACATGAAAAGACACCTTACCACATCATCAATGGCAGGAAACCTACTGTCAAATTCTTTCACGTATTTGGATCCTTATGCTACATCCTTAAAGACGGTGAGAATCTCGACAAGATGAAAAAAAAAAAGGTGATGCATGTATTTTTGTGGGGTATGCTACATTATCGAAAGGATATCGAGTCTATAACAAGAGAACAAATATTATTGTCGAAACAATTCATGTGAACTTTGACGAATTGCCACAAATGGTACTTGATCACAACAGCTCAAGTCCCGCACCTCCATCTCCAGCAATGGCACCTACACAAAACAGTGTACGTCCCTTGCAAGAATGTCAACAAAGTACTCCTACAGCAGACTCGACGGATACGACACATATGAATGAGTTGGTTGATTTATATGATCCAATGTTTGATGAATATTACTATGGAAACAATCAAGTTGTGTCAAAGCCTTCCGCTGTCAACACTGTTGATGCACCCGTACAAAATCAACAAGACACAAATGCATCTACTTCAGCAACCGTTGCTCAAGAGACAATTCCAGTGGATACTCAACAAACTCAAGAAACTGTCATACAACCAACATCACCAACCGTCAATGCTGAAGGAGGTAACAACAATCAAGCAGTCGATGCACAACCTGACGATGAAGAATTTATCAATCCGTTCGGTACACCGATACACGAAGTCGGAGAGTCTTCTACTCAACATGTTGATCCGTCCAACATGCATACATTCAACCAACCATATCCATCCACTCACCATTGGACACGTGATCATCCATTGGAGCAAGTCATTGGAAATCCTTCACAACCGGTTCGAACACACAGACAACTCGAAACCGATGGCGATGTGTGTATGTATGCACTCACCGTGAGTTCAACTGTACCTACAAACATCAAACAAGCCATGACTGATCATGCGTGGATTGAATCAATGCAAGATGAAATTCATCAGTTTGAACGCCTAAATGTTTGGGAACTTGTTGACCGACCCTATGGAATGTCAATTTTAGATTTCAAATGGATCTGGAAAAACAAACTGGATGAAGAACAAACCATCATCAAAAACAAATCTCGTCTTGTGGTTAAGGGATACCGTCAACAAGAAGGCATAGACTACGATGAATCATTCGCTCCAATCGCTCGTTTGGAAGCAGTCAGGATATTCCTTGCTTATGCTGCACATAAGGGCTTCACGGTTTTTCAGATGGACGTTAAAAATGCTTTTCTCAATGGTCATTTGAAGGAAGAAGTGTATGTGAATCAGCCGGAAGGATTCATCGATCCTCATCATCCTGACAAAGTCTATCGTCTCAAGAAGGCTGTATATGGACTTAAGCAAGCTCCAAGGGCATGGTACGAAGAACTTTCAAACTTCTTGGTGTCCAAAGGATTCTCCAAAGGTTCTATTGATCCTACTCTCTTTACGAATAACTATGGGGATGACATAATGCTGGTGCAAGTTTATGTTGATGACATTATTTTTGGTTCTACGAACCCAAAACTTTCAAAACTTTTTGAAAAATTAATGCACAGCAGATTTGAAATGTCAATGATGGGGTAGCTAAAACTCTTTTTAGGCCTCCAGATTCATCAATCCCCATGTGGTATCTTCATAAACCAAGCTAAGTATGCTCAAGAGATACTTAAAAAGCATGGTATGACCTCATGTGCTCGCGTTGGTACACCATTGTCGACCACATCCCTAGACGCTGACTTGTACTGTAACACCCCCACAATTGTTATGCGCAACGGAACTACAACAATGGGTGCTACACAGTATTCATTGCACACAAGGTATATTAAACGACGCTAAAAAGACGTCAACTTAAAACTTGAAATTAAAATTGTTAGATGATACATGTCCACAGTTTTTCCAACCCCAAATAGTGCACAGAGTTTAGCGTTTTCGGTCCCCATGAATCTCAACCCCAAAAACTTCAGTTTACAACCACATGACATTAATATAAAAATTGTTTAAATAGAAAAGGAGGGAAAAACAAGCGGACACCAAGCCGTACACACAACATCCATCCCATGCATGCTCCATCCTACTTCTCAGCGGTTACCTGAAACACATGCCAAAAATTTGGTCAACAAAAACGTTGAGTGGAATTCATAGGTTTTACAATCCATTTGAACGTATATATAATAAAAACCATTCGTGATCATTTATAGTCTTGTCGATCAAACAAACTATAATCAGGATACTGACAATTGTGTTTAAGCTCATGACACTAATCCGTTAACTCAATCACCCGCGTAAAGATACCGGCATGATTCAGATGAAACCAGTGCCCCTTCTAAAGGCATCAGTTGCAATTATACCTTATTTCTCATACAAAATAATCTACCGCAGAACTTACTATAAGTACAGCTTCTCGGCTAGCATTGGGTCGTTAACCCCGTAGTACTACAAATTGCATAAGCGGCTATTTCCCCCTACTCGAGGGCAAGACAATAGTTAATAGTTCATGAATTTAGGGACTTTTGCAACTTTGGTACTCAACACAATTCTAAGGCAACTTTCGGGTCTAACAATCATTCATGATATACGTTCCTTTTTAAAGACTAGCATGCATTTCCCTCGCGGGTAAAACAATTTGAAATAATATAAGCGAGGCTACAAATTCACACCTTAGATATTAAGTAGTCGGTAGTTCGAGGGATGATCACTGACGACGAAACGGATGCCCGGTTAAATCAACACCTATCATAAATAACGCGTAATGAGTAATCTCATTTAAATACTTACGGTACTGTATAAAATACATATATACAAGTCACTTAGGACAAGTATAACTCACGCCAAAAACAAAAACAACAAGTATCATTTATTCTATACCATTCATTCTCATTACTTATGTTGTCCATTTTTACTCATTCTCGCCGGTACTCGACTAAAGTACGGGCTGTTTTACCTTATTAAACCATGCTTATAAAATTTGACAAAATTTCCAAAAATCCTATATGACCTGTAGATAACATGTTTTTAAGCCCAATAAAAGTTTTTACTTTTACGACCTGTTACGCAACTCATTTCCCCGACTACATTTTACGGGCTGAAATTGCGCTTCGACCAATTTTGACCTCTTTGACCTATATGAAAAATACCTTTGACTTCCTTGACACCTAAGTCAACATATAGACCCATTTGTACAGGTTAGGGACCAAATTTTGACCCCTGACCATTTACCAAATTATACTTGTGACCCTCGGGATTTGACTAAAACTTTGCAAAAATTCGGATTGTGAAAGTCCTCGTCTCCCGGTACCCGATCTTTAAAATGTCATAACTTTTAGCTCGTTTTGAGTCACGGGCTCTACCTTATACCAAATTAAAGCTAGAAAAACCCTCTATCACTACATTTAGTTTTCAAGACCTGGAACAAAAATCATTTTTATAAAATGGACCAAATGTTTCTGCCTAAAAATGACCATACCAAAAACATGCTTAGACTCGATTCCAAGACTTCTAATCATCACTAAACATCATCCTAAGCCTTCCCAAACATATCCTAACATCAAACTTCAATCCTACCCCTATTGATCAATCAAACTCAAAATCAAGAATCAAAGAAAATGGACATGCAACCACTAACACCTATGTAAAACACCTTTAAACATCAAACCAAACACAAGATTAACATGCAAAATCAACAACCACCATGGCTCCCCAAACACCCCCTTTGCCGTGGGGTTTGGGTGACCCAATCACCACAACCAAATTAATTTTGGTGGGTTTTCTTGGTGTTTATACTTCCATAACACTTAATATCAACATGCATTAGCTCTTTTAGCCTCAAAAACGAATTTGGATCATATGGAAAAATCTTGAAAAATTTTATCAATGCATGTGGGATTTGAGCACATGAATATGTGGGGAATGACCAAACTAAGTGTGGTCTAACCTTAGATTTTTGAAAAATCAAGTGGAAGAAGATTTTTGGTGAATTTTTGGTGTGGGTGGGGTGTCCGTCGGATAGAGAGACAAGGGAGAGAGTGGGTTTGATTTTTTTTTGTAAATGTTGTGTGTGTTTGTGTGTTTATCCATTTTGGCCTTTTTGGTGGGTTAGGAGGGACCTTTGTGCAAGTTTTGGCTTCTTTTGTCCTTAAATAGAAAACGACCTCAAAACTTTGCGGGTTTGACTCATTTGTCAATTTTGAAAATTTTACGGGAGTCGGAAATCTTCCCGAACGCTCCAAAATATTTTTGGGATACTTTAAATGTACTCGGAAGGCTATAAAACTCACCAAACTCAACTTAACACGAACCGTAAATAAAATTCTCGAAAAATTACATTATCGATAAATCGTCAAAATTTATATAAAATTGGGCATCCCTCGGGATCGTAATCGTCATCGTCCTTCTCAAAACGTCAAACGTAAAAATTATAACCTCGAACATCGGCTCTAACCAAAATACTTATAAGTATAGAAATTATAATTTATTTAAAAATTTCAAAAATTAGCGTAATTTAGGGTATCGTTAATAACCTCGATTCTAGGGTGTCACATCCACCCCTCCTTAAAGAGAGCGACGTCCCGGCGCTCGCCTCTTCTTGTACTCACATTTCGTCTTACTGGAACAAATGAGGATACCTTTCCTTGAAAAAGTCCTCACGTTCCCAGGTGTATTCCGGTCCACGCTTAGAATTCCATCGGACCTTCACAATAGGAATCCTACTATGCTTCAACCGCTTGACCTCCCGGTCCATAATTTCCACAGGTTCTTCCACAAAGTGCATTTTGTCGTCTAGTCGAATCTCGTCCAAAGGAATCACCAATTCCTTGTCCGCCAAACTCTTCTTCAGGTTCGATACGTGAAACGTGTCATGAATAGCACTAAGCTCGGTCGGCAATTCTATCTTGTACGCTACTGGTCCAATTCGTTCAACGATCTTAAACGGTCCAATATACCTCGGACTCAACTTTCCTTTCTTCCCAAAACGAATCACACCCTTCCATGGCGATACCTTGAGCATAACCATATCTCCAACTTCAAACTCCAACGGTTTCCTTCGGTTATCGGCATAACTCTTCTGTCGGCTTCTCGCAGCAAGTAGTCGGTTCTTGATCTGCACGATCTTCTCTGTCGTTTCTAAAACCATTTCGGGTCCAGTCAATTGACTCTCCCCTACTTCACTCCAACACACGGGCGATCTACACTTCCTTCCATACAATGCTTCGAACGGTGCCGCTTTGATACTCGCATGATAACTATTATTGTACGAAAATTCCACCAGAGGCAAGTGGCGTTCCCAACTTCCTCCAAAATCAATCACGCACGCTCGGAGCATGTCCTCCATCGTTTGAATCGTTCGTTCACTCTGGCCGTCAGTTTCCGGGTGATAAGCCGTGCTTAAACTCAGTTTAGTGCCCATCGCACGTTGAAGCGATTTCCAAAATTCCGACGTAAATCTACTGTCGCGATCCGAAATGATCGATAACGGCACTCCATGTCTACAGACGATCTCTTTCACGTACACGCTGGCGAGTTTTTCCATGCTGTCCGTCTTCTTCATAGGTAAGAAATGAGCAGATTTCGTCAACCTATCCACAATTACCCATATCATATCGCATCCACTAGGAGTCCTAGGTAAACCCGTCACAAAATCCATTGCGATTTTCTCCCATTTCCATTCCGGGATTTCCGGTTGTACCAACAATCCAGATGGTTTCTTATGTTCTGCCTGAACCTTTGCACAAGTCAAACACTTACTGACATAACGAGCAATATCTGCCTTCATATTCGGCCACCAATAGACTTTCTTCAGGTCGTGGTACATCTTATCCGATCCAGGATGTATCGAATACTTCGACTTATGCGACTCATTCATAACCAATTCTCGAATTCCAGGCTTTCCTTCCTCAGATGAACACAGTGGCAACCAAATCCGATTCTCAAAATATCTTAGTCCGTCTGACCTAATCACGAAAAGAGGTTTCAACATTCGTCCCAAATTCTCGGCTTCAACATTCCCTTTCATCAATCCTCTCTCCTGAGCCTTCAGTATGGTTTCGGTTAAGTCAACGCTCTCACTCATCACTAAAGCTCTAACCCTCAAAGGTTTCTCCCGTTCCTTCCTACTCAATGCATCCACTACAACATTCGCCTTCCCAGGGTGGTAGCGAATTTCGCAGTCATAATCACTCAGTAGTTCAACCCATCGTCTTTGTCGCATATTCAACTCCTTTTGATCTAAAATGTGCTGCAAACTCTTGTGATCAGTGAATACAACACACTTTGTCCCATACAGATAGTGTCTCCACAATTTCAACGCAAAAACTACCGCTCCTAATTCCAAATCGTGCGTTGTGTAGTTCTCCTCGTTCTTCCTTAATTGCCTCGACGCGTAAGCTATCACCTTTTCACGTTGCATTAATACTGCTCCATAACCCTTACGAGACGCATCACAATACACCACGAAGTCTTCGGTTCCTTCAGGCAATGATAAAATCGGCGCGGAACATAACTTATCCTTAAGCGTTTCGAAAGCAAGCTCTTCCTCAATTCCCCATTCATACACCCTATTCTTCTCGGTAAGCCGCGTCAATGGTTTCGCAATCAACGAAAATCCTTCAATAAACCTTCTATAATACCCAGCTAAACCCAAAAATTGTCGAACTTCAGTCGGCGTCGTCGGTGCTGACCATTCCCTGATTGCTACGATCTTAGCAGGATCTACACGAACTCCCTCACTATCAATCACATGACCTAGAAACTGCACTGATTCCAACCAAAACTCACACTTAGAGAATTTTGCATACAGCTTCTCCTTCCTTAACAACTCCAAAATCTTTCTTAGGTGCTTCTCGTGCTCCTCCCTACTCTTAGAGTAAATAAGTATATCATCGATGAAAACAATAACAAACTTATCTAGATACGGCTTGCACACGCGATTCATAAGATCCATGAATACAGCAGGCGCGTTCGTCAACCCAAACGGCATCACTCGAAATTCAAAGTGTCCATACCGCGTACGAAAGGCGGTTACAGGAATATCCTCCTCTCTTACACGCAGTTGATGATACCCTGATCTTAAATCGATCTTAGAGTATACACTGGAACCTTGCAATTGATCGAACAAATCATCAATCCTCGGTAATGGGTACCGATTCTTAACCGTCAGCTTATTGAGTTCTCTATAGTCGATACACATCCTAAACGAACCATCCTTCTTCTTTACGAACAACACTGGCGCTCCCCAAGGTGATGAGCTCGGCCTAATAAATCCTTTGTCCATCAATTCCTTCAATTGATCCGATAACTCCTTTAACTCAGATGGTGCTAAGCGATAAGGTGCACGTGCAACCGGCGTAACTCCTGGCACTAAATCAATTCGAAACTCGACCTCACGGGTAGGCGGTAAACCTGGCAACTCGTCTGGAAAAACGTCCGGATACTCGCGAATAACTGGTACCTCTTCGATCCTCGCCTCTACATCACCATCGCTCGAAACTTGTGCCAAAAACACATCGCATCCGCTCTCTACGTACTTCATCATCTTCAAACACGAAATCACCTTCAAACGAGAAGTGCATTCGTCTCCCTTTACCGTCAAAACCCTATTCCTCAGCGGAATCTGCACCAATCTCTCACCACAGACGATCGTAGCACTATGCGCCATTAGCCAATCCATTCCCACAATCACGTCAAACGATCCTAGCTCTATAGGCATCAAGTCGATTTTAAAAGCGTAGTTTCCTAACTTCAAGGTACACCCTTTCAGTATAGAATTCGTACTAACAATTTTTCCATCGGCTAATTCAACATTATAACTAGTCGTTAACAACACCGGTTCTCTATCGATATGACGACTAAATCTAACGTCTACAAAACTCTTGTCGGAGCCAGAATCAAATAAAATACTAGCATAACAAGCGTCTAGCAAAAACGTACCGGTAACCACATTTGGACCTTGTGGTTTATCAGCAGTTCCCACTTGATACACAGCTGCCGCATTATTTCCTCCCCGTCTGTTTCCTGTCTTCGGGCAATTTGCTTGCACATGCCCTCTTTCTCCACAGCTATAACATCCTCTCATCCTGATAGCATTAGCCCCAGTGGCTACTCCTCCCGTTCGACAACTAGCTGTCCTATGACCTGCCTTTCCACACTTGCCGCATGCCGGCGGGCAATTTCCAACATGATACAAGTTGCACTTTCCACAATGGGGGTTCACTTTCACACCTCTAGGGTTCGTCACTGCCCTCATCCCTTCGTTCCTTCTCTGATTAAACTGCTGATTACGGTTCGGCCCATGGTTGTTTCGATTTCCTCCTCGGTTCTGGCCTTGGGATTGATTACTTTGTGCTGCTTCCCATTTCCTTTTGTTGCCCTCAGCAATGTAATTCTGCTTGTCCTGAAGCTTAACGTCCATCAAAGCGTGTGCCATTTGAACCGCTTCATCAAACGTTCCAGGTTTCGACGAAGTTGTTTCACCTTTGATGTTGCTAGATAAACCCTTAATATACTGCTTCATTTTCTTGGCATCATTGGCAAATATGTCCGGACACAAAAGACTTAACTCATTGAATCTCCTGGTGTAAGCAGCTATATCGTTGTTCTTTAAGGTCAAATGTCTCAATTCGTCCTCCAATTGCCCCAATTCCTCCTCTGGGCAAAACTTCTTTGTCAACAAAGCTTTGGTCGCATTCCACGTCCTTGCATTCGCCACAACCAATCCCACCGTAGCTACCTGGGTATTCCACCAACTTAACGCATCATCGAGAAACGTAGCTGCTGCAAACTTTACTTTATCCGCCTCTGCACAACCACTGATTTCAAACGTACTCTCAACTTTTTCCAACCATCGCCTAAGTTCTAGGGCTCCACCCGTTCCACAGAACTGCGTGGGACCACACTTCATAAAGCTAGAATAGGTACACACTCTCGGGGCTGGTTGTCTCCCCGCGTTCCTTCCTGGATCCTGATTTCTCCCAGCTCGGTCCGCTTGCAACGCATTAGCTATTGCTTCCTGAATCATGTTGTTAACACGATCGGCAGTCAACTTTGGAGGCATTGTTTTATCGAATATCTCTTTCTGCAAGACAAGGAAAATAGAAAAACAATGTAAGTATTCATATCAAGTTTCCCAGACATAAAATACATACAACGACACATCACTACGGAGTTACTAATATTCATCAATTCACACCACAAAAGATCAAATTTAAGACATATCACAGATCATGAAAGGTAACATAGATTGTATTGATAGTTAACCAAAATCGTGACAAGTAATGCCACTACAATCGTTCACCACAAAACATCAAGTACTTGAGTTTCTCGTCATAATACCATCATACAAAGGTCTAAAATAGT
Organism: Glebionis coronaria; assembly: GCA_025667525.1. Lineage (NCBI taxonomy): Eukaryota > Viridiplantae > Streptophyta > Magnoliopsida > Asterales > Asteraceae > Glebionis > Glebionis coronaria. The sequence goes on from CM046876.1 coordinate 183,397,974, forward strand.
TCTATTACAATGATCAAAGAAAATACAAAACAAGTAACTAGGCATGTGGTGATCCACACTGCCTCTTGGATGGCGGCTCGTCGTCGTCTTCCTCGGTTTCCTCATCACTTACGTCCTCATCCACATCATCCACTTTTCCCTTTCCTTTCTCATCCGGCCCACATTCTGTTTCCTTTTTCGTCCCTGATGTGGATCCACACTCAATCGCTACCTGATTTCCCACCGAAATACAAGCACCTCCAGTAGGCGGCTGAACCATGAAGTCATTCGCCTCCATCTCCACATCGTCCACGAATCTCCAATCCGGGGGCAATGAATCCCTCACACGATGCTCCCAACTCTGCATCCTCGACAACCTCATCTGATCTTCCCTCACACGGTCAAGACTAGCACTTAAATTCGCAACCATTGATTTTAAACTGTTGATGGCACTTGTGTTCATCATCCCATCATACGCAATTCTTGAAGTCCTTTCCAACAGTCTTTCGTCCGCCTTGTCATTCTCGTCGAATCTACTAACCACCCTTGATTCCACTACATACCTCATGCACATCGATCCTTCCAAACCTCTCACAGTCCTTCGCACGTCATGATAAATCCTCGGTCCGGGACAGCAAATTCTTGGGATGCCTTGATGAATAGAATTTGCGCTCATTGCACCTTCGGCTCTTCTGGGGATATCTGGTACACCAACCAGATGGGAAGTACGCATAGGCGTGGGGCAAGTAGTTCTCCTTGGGTCGGGGTCCTGGGCTCGTACATCGTTTCCGTTATCGTTGGGCGGTACCTCGGCCATTCCTGCAATAACAGCGAATTTCGGAGGGTACATAAGTAATTATACAATAGTTATAAATATATGCATGCAAATGCAATGCAAAGGTGGTACATATGCCCGAAATGTAATAATATGATGCTCATGCATGATTAATATGAAAATTACGATGTCGGATATTTCACGTAAAATTTAACGTCTACATATAGTAATTCCATACTTATATAATAATTACCCACATATATACTTTACTCAAAAGTATACGTCAAATGCCATAAATACAACAATAAATCTTACCGGAGCCATGCAGGATAGTTGTGTGTGCTTGGACCCTTTTTCTTACGACACCAAAAGTTATAGTTTAGGATTTTCAAAAACGACCTAGTTCTCTATAACTCGTGGCTCTGATTACCAATCTGTAACACCCCCACAATTGTTATGCGCAGCGGAACTACAACAATGGGTGCTACACAGTATTCATTGCACACAAGGTATATTAAACGACGCTAAAAAGACGTCAACTTAAAACTTGAAATTAAAATTGTTAGATGATACATGTCCACAGTTTTTCCAACCCCAAATAGTGCACAGAGTTTAGCGTTTTCGGTCCCCATGAATCTCAACCCCAAAAACTTCAGTTTACAACCACATGACATTAACATAAAAATTGTTTAAATAGAAAAGGAGGGAAAAACAAGCGGACACCAAGCCGTACACACAACATCCATCCCATGCATGCTCCATCCTACTTCTCAGCGGTTACCTGAAACACATGCCAAAAATTTGGTCAACGAAAACGTTGAGTGGAATTCATAGGTTTTACAATCCATTTGAACGTATATATAATAAAAACCATTCGTGATCATTTATAGTCTTGTCGATCAAACAAACTATAATCAGGATACTGACAATTGTGTTTAAGCTCATGACACTAATCCGTTAACTCAATCACCCGCGTAAAGATACCGGCATGATTCAGATGAAACCAGTGCCCCTTCTAAAGGCATCAGTTACAATTATACCTTATTTCTCATACAAAATAATCTACCGCAGAACTTACTATAAGTACAGCTTCTCGGCTAGCATTGGGTCGTTAACCCCGTAGTACTACAAATTGCATAAGCGGCTATTTCCCCCTACTCGAGGGCAAGACAATAGTTAATAGTTCATGAATTTAGGGACTTTTGCAACTCTGGTACTCAACACAATTCTAAGGCAACTTTCGGGTCTAACAATCATTCATGATATACGTTCCTTTTTAAAAACTAGCATGCATTTCCCTCGCGGGTAATAATACTTCGCTTTTGGCTAGGTATAAAATATTATCGTTAGTTAGTTCCGAATCTTTTCGAATTGAAAACCGGTCTTAAGTGCGACTCAATCGTCTTTTGGTGGATCAAAGGTTTGGTTGATTTGTTTTTAAACTAATTGCGAGTAATTAAGTTGTCGTTGCGTAAATGGAAGTTAAAAGATTAATATTGAAATCAAAAGTAAAATAATGCATAAAATTTAAAGGTGACAATGGAAAAATACTAACTTCACTAAATAAAACTAACACTTTGAAAATTTTCAGAAAATAAAAAGTACTATATGAAAGTTATATCGAAAGGAACCAAAACAAGCCAACAAGAAGCCCGATCGGAATGTATTCCGATCGGATGGTCGGAATATGGGACAACGCTGTCAATCGGAATATTCAGAAAGTACTTCAATCGGAATGCAGCGAGATTAAACCAATCGGAATATAGCAAGTAAGCTACAATCGGAATGTGTAAACTCACACGAATCGGAATAATGCTTGAGTCTCAATCGGAATAGGGAAATGCAACCAATCGGAAAGCACAACAAAGCTTTGATCGGAATCGGCTCAAAGATGAAACCAATCGGAATGGGGCTTTAAGGTAACAATCGGAATATGGGAGAAGCCCTACCGGAATATGCACCAATCGGAAAGGATAAAATGGGCACCAATCGGAAAGGCAAAGCCCTAATCCGATTGGGTTGATCGGAATATGAGGGGCAATACCGTCGGAATAAGGGGCCGATCGGAATAAGGAAGTAACTACCTTTCCTAAAATCAAGGAAATTGGTTAGATGGTACACTGATCGGAATATAGGGCACCAATCGGAAAGGGGATATAAATCCCTTCCGAAAATAATGGTATTCGAGCTAAAAGCTAGGAAATAAGCTATTAGATCAAGCTTATTCCCAAAACTAAATCGAATCAACTACACCGAATCAAATAAGCACTATGATCAACTTATTCAACTCGAAATTAACCAACTTTTTAGATCAAACTATAAAAACATAAACTTTTTAATGAAACTTTTTAATAAGAAAAATAAGATAATCATAAAACTAAGCCAATAAGCACAAAAATCTTAAAGCTTAATCAAATGAAAACTTATAAAATGATCAAAAGATTAACTTTTTAGCATGAAATCAATTAGAACAACACGGATCACATGATAATCACACCAAAATCAATCTTAAATCAAAGAAAAGTAGAATGAGATTAAGAAATAAAAGCTTAAAATAGAACTTTGATTAATGAAATAAGCAATACAAAAGTGTTTAAACTTAAAAGATTAAAAGAAAAAGATGAACTAGTGAGAGAAAGTTTAAGACTTTCTCTCTCTAAAAACTAAAAAGTGAAAATTAACTAAAAAATCTAACCACCCTCCTAATGACTATTAGGAGGGTATTTATAGGGAAGGAGTGCATGTGTTGCATCTTCTCTCTTGCTTTCTTCACGTTTTCTCGATTCGACTTTAATTCTTCGTCTTTGTCGTCTCGGGATTTGAACTTGTCTTTTTAATTTTCTTCTTCTACTAGACTTAAGTTCTTCGACTTCGTTAAACTTCCGTCTCTTGACTTTTTCTTCGATAAATCTTCAGAATAGGCCTTGGACTTCCGTTCTTTTTGCACTCTTGATCTTTTGACTTTGTCTTTTTCCCGTTTTCTTCAGTAAAAGCCCGTGAAAGCCCGTGTTTTCTTCCTTTTTCACATTTAGGTCCTAAAACACAATAAAAACACAAACCACGCATAATTCCGACTTTTACGACATAAATCACACGTTTTGGTCTTGTAATTATTGGAAATAAGTGGTAAAAGGATAAGTGTTTTCACACTTATTAAATCCCCTACACTTGACCATTGCAATGCCCTCATGCAATGCATTAATTTTAAAGCACGGTTTACATTTTCCATCATAAATAACCCACCTTGGCCTTTATTAAACACTAAACATAAAAGGTAGAAATAAGTAAAGAAATTAAAAACTTACATTGGGTTTTGGCGGCCATGAACATTTATCATCCTCAAGTTTCACGTTCCCCATACCAAGCTTAAAAACGAGATCATTGCTATTATAAGTTAGCAAACTATCACGAACTCATGTGGGTCAATTATTCACTTAGACTCCCTTATTCCTAGGTGTATCTCTTATATTTTATTTTTGTCTTGAATGATCACTAGGATGCATTGTTTGACTTATTTCGATAGTTATTTAGTCCGAAAATAAGGTGAATGATTTAATCAATAGTTAGCTAAAGGACCAAATCTTTTAAAACTGCTTCTCGGGATATCAGAAAGTTCATATCTTGGCATAACTTGGTTCGCGATTTGAGACCTTTCTCGGGCCGATATTTGGCAGCGACTTCATACTTCGAATCTTCGAGAGACGTTCTTGAAATTATGGTCTTCTCTTCATAATAGGAATTTCTTCACTTGAAGTTTTTTTAGAGATTCTTCATCTTTGGACCACGACTTCTTCATTTTTCTCCAATCTTTATTTTGGACTTTGATATACAACGATCCGCCTCCTTTTAGGACTTGGATCTATTTATCCTCATACCTTGTTAGGGTCTTTTCGGATAGACTTCTCCATGACTTTTGGGGAGTTCTTGCTTTTCGTCGTGTGTCTCGATCCTTCATATTGATTTTCGATAAATGATTCTTCACATAACTTTTGGATCTTTAGCAACAAAATGTAGCCCTCATGCCTTGTTAGGGCCTTTTCGGACTCGCCAATCTTCGCGCCCCGCTTCATAAGTTATGCCTTGGCTATGAACTCTCGTCATTACCGAGCAACTTTTAAACGATCTGGGGCTAAAAGCTAAGTAACCTTTTAAATCGTACAACCTTATTCATTAGCAGATAAATTTATTAAGCAAGCGGAGGGAGAATAGGCTCATAATTAACTCACATAAATTCACGAAAGAATACCGAACTTATAATTGGCTCTATCATCTCTCGTTCTCCACAGTTTAAAATCTCAAGGAATGAGACTCGTGGATGCTTAGCCTATTAAATCAAAGTTTTGGGTTTTCGAGTCGCCTATAGGATCTTGCAAATTCTTAGACTTTTTCAAGTTTAGAAATCGCATTTTAAAGTTCCCTTGATAAACGACTCTCTAGGATCAATTATAGGAACTTGCGAAAAGTTCTTGTTCTTAACCCGTGAGAGTTAAAACTTTCGCGTTTTATAGCTCCCTATATAAAAGCCTAGCAAAACTTGACTTAAACACGTTAAGGATACTAGCTAGAGTAAACTTAGGCAAGTAAACTCGGGTTGAGTCAAAATGTTCACGACAAAGAAAAATCTAAAACCACTTATTTGAAAATTTATTCTAGCAAAGGAAACATAATAAAGGCAAATACAACTATACAACTAGGCCAAAATAGATTAAAAATTTTGAAAAATGTCGAAAAATCAAATTTTCCGGTTAAAATGAGGGCAAATTCATGGAAAAGACCACTTACTTCGATAGAAGTCCCCCCTACACTTGAGATAAACATTGTCCTCAATGTTTAAGTATGTGGGAGTAAACTCCCCTACACTTAGGACATTGTGCACTTTGTTTAAATCTTGCTAAGGAAAGGACAACTAAAGTGAATTCAATGTGAACATATAGAATATGAAATATTGAATCACAAGAGTTTAGGATAGAACCGGGAAGATAGGAAACACGGTATCACGGTTCGTCAAAAGTCATCAAGATGCTCTCTGAAGCTTAAATCCCTGCATAGCACAAGAAACAAGACAACAAACATATGCGGGGCTCCCCCTACACTTATTAGGAAAGCAGTAAAGGATAGAACACGGGTTGCCTCCCGAGAAGCGCTTGTTTTTGTTCACCGAGTCATGAGCCTGACTCGACCCAATTTTAGTTCATGGGGAACGTGGTGAGGGATGGAATCATCTCCTGAGAGATGTCCTCACCAAAGTACAGCTTCAAACGCTGGCCATTCACCTTGAAATTGGGCCCATTTGGCTGAGAAAGCTCAATGGTCCCATACGGAAAGACTTTGGCGACGGTGAATGGACCAGTCCAGCGGCTCTTCAACTTGCCAGAGAAGATCTTCAACCGAGAGTTAAAGAGTAGAACGTGATCTCCAACGTGGAACTCTCGGTTCTTGATTTTAGCATCGTGGATCATCTTCGTCTTCTCCTTGTAGATCAGCGAGTTCTCATAAGCTTCATTCCTCAGTTCATTTAGCTCGTTGAGTTGAACCTTGCGATGATCACCGGCTTTGATGATGTCGAAGTTCGCCCATTTCAAGGCCCAGTGCGCCTTATGTTCCAGCTCGATGGGTAGGTGGCAAGCTTTCCCGTACACAAGACGATAGGGTGTACAACCGATCGGGGTCTTGTAAGCAGTACGGAAAGCCCACAGAGCATCATCTAACTTATCGGCCCACGCGGCGCGATGCTCTCCCACAGTACGCTCCAAAATTCTTTTCAAGCCACGATTGGAAATTTCGGCTTGCCCATTGGTTTGGGGATGATAGGCGGTGGAAAGACGGTGATTGACACCATACTTTGCCATGACTCGTGCAAATTGATCGTTGCAAAAATGAGTTCCGCGGTCACTGATGATAGCACGAGGGACGCCAAATCGAGCGAAAAGCTGCTTTAAAAAGTTCACAACCACCCTCGCATCATTCGTAGGAAGAGCCTTAGCTTCAACCCATTTAGAGACGTAGTCGACGGCGACGAGGATGTACTTGTTCCCTTTAGATGATGGAAATGGCCCCATAAAGTCGATGCCCCATACGTCAAAGATTTCACATTCCTGTATGAAATTTTGAGGCATCTCATCCTTATGTGTGATCTTGCCTTGACGTTGGCAAGCATCACAATGCTTAACCATTTCGTGAGCGTCATGATAAATGGTGGGCCAGTAGAATCCAGAATCAAACACTTTCTTAGCGGTGTAGTTGGGACCAAAGTGACCACCGGTGGGTCCTTTGTGGCAAGCTTGGAGGATGTCAAAAGCTGCCTGTCCGTCAACACATCGACGAATAATCAGATCAGCACACTGTTTGAAAAGATAAGGGTCATCCCAAAAGTAAGTCTTAACATCGTTCAAGAACTTCTTCTTTTGTTGGGATGTTAACCCTTGGATGAGAATACCACCCGCTAAGTAGTTTGCAATGTCTGCAAACCACGGGGTGCCATCAAGATTGAGATTTATAGACATTAGAGTCTCCAGGGGGAAAGAGTCATTGATCTCTTTGTTCGGATGATCCCCCTGATATGGATCCTCAAGTCGACTCAAATGATCCGCGGCCAGGTTTTCGGCTCCCTTCTTGTCACGAATTTCAATGTTGAATTCTTGAAGGAGTAAAACCCAGCGAAGAAGCCTTGGCTTAGAATCGTTCTTAGTCATCAAGTACTTCAACGCGGAATGGTCCGTGTATACGATGGTGGTGGATAAAACAAGATAGGGGCGAAATTTCTCAAAAGCATAGACAACAGCTAAAAGCTCTTTTTCGGTTGTCGTATAATGCAATTGAGCCCCCGTCATTGTTTTGCTAGCGTAGTGGATTGGTTGGAAGTGTTTATTCACACGTTGGCCCAAAACCGCACCAATAGCAAAGTCGCTAGCATCGCACATCAATTCAAAAGGCAGCTCCCAATTAGGGGTAACCAAGACCGGTGCCTTAGTTAGCTTATCCTTAAGAAGATTGAAGGCTTCGAGACACTCTTTAGAAAAGATAAAAGGAGTATCTTTTTCCAAGAGTTGGGTCATCGGGCGAGCGATTTTAGAGAAATCCTGAATGAATCTACGATAGAAGCCCGCATGACCCAGAAAGCTTCTCACACCCTTCACGGTTGAAGGTGGAGGTAATTTGGCTATGACATCTACTTTAGCACGGTCAACTTCAAGACCGGCTTTAGAGATTTTGTGTCCTAGCACAATGCCTTCTTTTACCATAAAATGGCATTTTTCCCAATTTAGAACAAGGCGAGTGTCTTCGCACCGCTTAAGCATACGTTCCAAATTGGCAAGGCAAGCAGAGAAGGAATCCCCGAAGACCGAGAAATCATCCATGAAGACTTCCATGGTTTGCTCAACCATGTCATGAAAGATAGCCAACATGCACCTTTGGAAAGTCCCGGGGGCATTGCATAAGCCAAAAGGCATTCGTTTGTAAGCAAAGGTGCCATAGGGACAAGTGAATGTTGTCTTCTCTTGATCTTGGGGATCGATGGGTATTTGAAAATAACCCGAGAAACCATCCAGAAAGCAGTAATATTCATTACCAGCTAGACGTTCAAGCATTTGGTCCATAAAAGGTAGAGGGAAATGATCCTTTCTCGTGGCATCATTGAGTTTGCGGTAGTCTATACAAACTCTCCACCCAGTAACGAGACGGGTAGGAATTAACTCGTTGTTTGCATTGGGCACAACGGTGATTCCGCCTTTCTTAGGCACACAATGGACTGGACTAACCCATGGTGAATCCGAAATAGGGTAAATCATACCCGCATCAAGAAGTTTGATAACCTCTTTTTTGATGACTTCATGGATTTTAGGATTCACCCTTCGTTGACTTTGAATTGTGGGCTTAAAGTCGTCCTCCATGAGAATTTTATGTGTGCAGAAATGAGGATCAATTCCACGGATGTCCGAGATTTTCCAAGCGATAGCGCGTTTATGCTTCTTCAACACAGCGACAAGGCGTTCTTTTTCGTCTTCTTTCAGATCCTTTGCGATTATGACCGGTAGCTTCTCGTCGTCTTCCAGAAAAACGTACTCAAGATGAGGCGGTAGGTCCTTAAGCTCAAGAGTAGGAGGATCCTCAATAGATGGTGAAACTAACGATGGATCATCATTAGTCACCTCTTTAGGAGCAGGAGGAGAGAATGGGTCCTCATTGAGAAGTTTCTCAATAGTACTAATGTCTTCATCCCAATTTGTGGACAAATTATCATACTTAATATCGAGAGGACCCAAGCTAGCTTCGAAATCATCCAAGTCACTTTCCCCAAAAGGAGTCAATGCTGGAGCAATTGAGGCAACGGTCTCAACATTGGGTAGAGAAGGAGTACTTTTGCAAGCATCATGAAAATGTTCTTCACAAGCCTCATCGAGAACATCAATAGCATTAACACTCTCATATGAATAAGGTTGCTTAGAAATCTTACCCATGTTGAAGACAATTTGATCGTCACCAACTCTCATGATTATTTCGCCTGCGGCTACATCAATAAGAGTGCGACCGGTCCTCAGAAATGGACGTCCAACGATTAATGGAACACGGGGATCCATCTCGTAATCAACGACGACAAAATCCGCCGGGAAGGTGAATTTATCGACGCCAACAAAGACATCTTCGGCTATCCCCACTGGATAAGCAACCGTACGGTTGGCTAATTCCAAAGTCATTTTGGTGGGGACTAGCTCGGGGAGAGATAATTGCTTCCACACACTTAAAGGCATTAAGTTTATACTGGCACCTAGATCGGCGAGGGCCATGCAATTCGCTACTCCCGGGAAGTTGCAAGGAATCAAGAAACGACCCGGATCACCAAGTTTGGTGGGCAATTTCCTTAAGAGCACTGCGGAGCAGTTCTCATTAAGTTGGGTCTGAGCAATGTCAAGAAGCTTTTCTTTATCACTTAGAAGATCTTTAAACATCTTAGCATATTTGGGCATGTGAGCGAGAGCCTCGGCAAAGGAGATGTTAAAATTCAATTGTTTGAACATTTTAAGGAAGTTCGAAACCTGAATATCATCCTTGCTCTTTTGCTTCTCTTTCCTCAACCTTGATGGATAAGGTATATTGGATGAAGAAGAAGGCTTTAAGGGAGTAGGATCACTCACAACCACGGGTGGTGGGGAAATGGGGATAGAAGGTGAAGGAGGTGGGGAAAGTTGCTCTTTTTCCTTGTTCACAATCACCGGTGGAGGTGTAGGAAGCTCGGGTTCCATATAACCTTTTCCACTTCGAGTGGTGATTGCTTTCATCTCCCCCCTTGGATTCGCAACGGTATTACTCGGAAGCGTACCCGAAGAAGAGGGTTGATTACCTTGGATGAGCGAACCAATCATATCACGAAGGTGAAGAGCTTGATTGTTAAAAGAGTTTTGCATGTTGGCATTAATATCATTGCTGTGTTTGGCCATGTCGTTCCTTAGCTCGGCTCGAATATCGCTCCCTTGTTTCACCATGTCATTCTTCAAGTTGACAAATTGACTCTGAAGATTCGTCACCATCTCACGATTGGTCTTCATGAATGTCTCGACGTCTTGGTTAACGGCTATCGGTTGATTGAGAGGTGGAGCTTGGTAAGCTTGAGAATTTCCTTGAGTTGGGTATGGGTTTCTTTGGGATTGATACTGATTTTGAGCACGAGGTTGGGATTGGTTGTTGCGGTTGTAGCTTTGTTGTTGGTTCTGGTTTGCAGGAGGGAAACCGGGAGGAGCAAGATAATTGTTGGAGCGATAACTTAGCAAGTTACGGTCTCCTTGAGGTCGAGCTTGATAGCCTCCCGTAGGATAAGTACCATAAGCTGCGTTAACGTCTTCAGAATAATTGCCGTGAGTAGAAGGACACTCATTGTAGGAATGAGGACCACCACATGTGTCGCAAGAGATAACAACGGCTTTAGCTTGTTGAGTTTGGTTAGAAGTCAGAATTTGGAGACTTTTGTTAATATCGAGAATAGCACGTTCCAAAATAGATGGGTTGGTGGTGGTAGAAGTAGACGAAACATTGACTCTCTGATTAGATCTTGAGGATGCAGAAGAATCCCAATTCTTGTGGTGAGTAGTCATGTTTTCAATCAACTCTCGACACTCCTCTGGTCTCCTTTTCATAAAAGTACCACCGGCGGCGGCATTGATTGTGTCACGATCACGAAAGGTGAGACCATTGTAGAAGGTGTCAATGAGAGTGACGGGGAGCATATTGTGATTAGGACAGCGGTCGATCAAATCATTGTAACGTTCCCAAGCATCGAAAAGCGATTCATCATTCTCTTGCATAAATCCACTGATTTGGTTACGAAGGCTAGTGACCATGGATGGGGGAAAGTAGCGCGATAAAAAGCGTTGAGTCATGTCGTTCCACGTATGAATAGAATTCTTAGGAAGACGGTCAAACCATTTTTCGGCATGGTGAGAAAGCGAGTGTGGAAAAAGTTGGAGGCGAAGGTCATCCATAGAAACACCGGGGCACTTCATGCTTTGGGTAATGGTAATGAATTTGTCAAGGTGTTTGTTGGCATCATCATCCGGAATTCGACGAAACGGGTTCGTTTGAACTTGTTGTATCATATGATGCTTCAACGAAAACTCCTGAGCCGTGACGTGCATTGGCGCAATCGGGCCTCCGCGTCCATTCATGGTGGGTTGGCACAATTCCTCCATGGTTCGTAAATCTGGTAGAAGGACATTGTTGTTGTTGTTATTGTTGTGGTTGTTATTCAAATTATTTTGAGGTGGGTGATTATTGTTGTTGTTAACACCAGCCATATCTAAATCTTCACGATTCTCGGGCTCAGAATAGTTTGTAGATCTAGTACGCATGCACCTGCAGAAGAAAAATATACACAAGGAATATAATATTTTTGGTTTTTATAGGTTTTTTAATGTTTTTGTATTTTTGAAAAGTTTTACTTTTTTTTGTGGATTTTTGGAAATTTTATAGCAATGAAAATAACGTTCAAAGAACGGATCCCAAAATTCAATGCGTCTCTCACTAGAAACCGTTTATCTTAACGAAAAGAGCCGGCAGCGGCGCCATTTAATACTTCGCTTTTGGCTAGGTATAAAATATTATCGTTAGTTAGTTCCGAATCTTTTCGAATTGAAAACTGGTCTTAAGTGCGACTCAATCGTCTTTTGGTGGATCAAAGGTTTGGTTGATTTGTTTTTAAACTAATTGCGAGTAATTAAGTTGTCGTTGCGTAAATGGAAGTTAAAAGATTAATATTGAAATCAAAAGTAAAATAATGCATAAAATTTAAAGGTGACAATGGAAAAATACTAACTTCACTAAATAAAACTAACACTTTGAAAATTTTCAGAAAATAAAAAGTACTATATGAAAGTTATATCGAAAGGAACCAAAACAAGCCAACAAGAAGCCCGATCGGAATGTATTCCGATCGGATGGTCGGAATATGGGACAACGCTGTCAATCGGAATATTCAGAAAGTACTTCAATCGGAATGCAGCGAGATTAAACCAATCGGAATATAGCAAGTAAGCTACAATCGGAATGTGTAAACTCACACGAATCGGAATAATGCTTGAGTCTCAATCGGAATAGGGAAATGCAACCAATCGGAAAGCACAACAAAGCTTTGATCGGAATCGGCTCAAAGATGAAACCAATCGGAATGGGGCTTTAAGGTAACAATCGGAATATGGGAGAAGCCCTACCGGAATATGCACCAATCGGAAAGGATAAAATGGGCACCAATCGGAAAGGCAAAGCCCTAATCCGATTGGGTTGATCGGAATATGAGGGGCAATACCGTCGGAATAAGGGGCCGATCGGAATAAGGAAGTAACTACCTTTCCTAAAATCAAGGAAATTGGTTAGATGGTACACTGATCGGAATATAGGGCACCAATCGGAAAGGGGATATAAATCCCTTCCGAAAATAATGGTATTCGAGCTAAAAGCTAGGAAATAAGCTATTAGATCAAGCTTATTCCCAAAACTAAATCGAATCAACTACACCGAATCAAATAAGCACTATGATCAACTTATTCAACTCGAAATTAACCAACTTTTTAGATCAAACTATAAAAACATAAACTTTTTAATGAAACTTTTTAATAAGAAAAATAAGATAATCATAAAACTAAGCCAATAAGCACAAAAATCTTAAAGCTTAATCAAATGAAAACTTATAAAATGATCAAAAGATTAACTTTTTAGCATGAAATCAATTAGAACAACACGGATCACATGATAATCACACCAAAATCAATCTTAAATCAAAGAAAAGTAGAATGAGATTAAGAAATAAAAGCTTAAAATAGAACTTTGATTAATGAAATAAGCAATACAAAAGTGTTTAAACTTAAAAGATTAAAAGAAAAAGATGAACTAGTGAGAGAAAGTTTAAGACTTTCTCTCTCTAAAAACTAAAAAGTGAAAATTAACTAAAAAATCTAACCACCCTCCTAATGACTATTAGGAGGGTATTTATAGGGAAGGAGTGCATGTGTTGCATCTTCTCTCTTGCTTTCTTCACGTTTTCTCGATTCGACTTTAATTCTTCGTCTTTGTCGTCTCGGGATTTGAACTTGTCTTTTTAATTTTCTTCTTCTACTAGACTTAAGTTCTTCGACTTCGTTAAACTTCCGTCTCTTGACTTTTTCTTCGATAAATCTTCAGAATAGGCCTTGGACTTCCGTTCTTTTTGCACTCTTGATCTTTTGACTTTGTCTTTTTCCCGTTTTCTTCAGTAAAAGCCCGTGAAAGCCCGTGTTTTCTTCCTTTTTCACATTTAGGTCCTAAAACACAATAAAAACACAAACCACGCATAATTCCGACTTTTACGACATAAATCACACGTTTTGGTCTTGTAATTATTGGAAATAAGTGGTAAAAGGATAAGTGTTTTCACACTTATTAGGTAAAACAATTTGAAATAATATAAGCGAGGCTATAAATTCACACCTTAGATATTAAGTAGTCGGTAGTTCGAGGGATGATCACTGACGACGAAACGGATGCCCGGTTAAATCAACACCTATCACAAATAACGCGTAATGAGTAATCTCATTTAAATACTTACGGTACTGTATAAAATACATATATACAAGTCACTTAGGACAAGTATAACTCACGCCAAAAACAAAAACAACAAGTATCATTTATTCTATACCATTCATTCTCATTACTTATGTTGTCCATTTTTACTCATTCTCGCCGGTACTCGACTAAAGTACGGGCTGTTTTACCTTATTAAACCATGCTTATAAAATTTGACAAAATTTCCAAAAATCCTATATGACCTGTAGATAACATGTTTTTAAGCCCAATAAAAGTTTTTACTTTTACGACCCGTTACGCAACTCATTTCCACGACTACATTTTACGGGCTGAAATTGCGCTTCGACCAATTTTGACCTCTTTGACCTATATGAAAAATACCTTTGACTTCCTTGACACCTAAGTCAACATATAGACCCATTTGTACAGGTTAGGGACCAAATTTTGACCCCTGACCATTTACCAAATTATACTTGTGACCCTCGGGATTTGACTAAAACTTTGCACAAATTCGGATTGTGAAAGTCCTCGTCTCCCGGTACCCGATCTTTAAAATGTCATAACTTTTAGCTCGTTTTGAGTCACGGGCTCTACCTTATACCAAATTAAAGCTAGAAAAACCCTCTATCACTACATTTAGTTTTCAAGACCTGGAACAAAAATCATTTTTATAAAATGGACCAAATGTTTCTTCCTAAAAATGACCATACCAAAAACATGCTTAGACTCGATTCCAAGACTTCTAATCATCACTAAACATCATCCTAAGCCTTCCCAAACATATCCTAACATCAAACTTCAATCCTACCCCTATTGATCAATCAAACTCAAAATCAAGAATCAAAGAAAATGGACATGCAACCACTAACACCTATGTAAAACACCTTTAAACATCAAACCAAACACAAGATTAACATGCAAAATCAACAACCACCATGGCTCCCCAAACACCCCCTTTGCCGTGGGGTTTGGGTGACCCAATCACCACAACCAAATTAATTTTGGTGGGTTTTCTTGGTGTTTATACTTCCATAACACTTAATATCAACATGCATTAGCTCTTTTAGCCTCAAAAACGAATTTGGATCATATGGAAAAATCTTGAAAAATTTTATCAATGCATGTGGGATTTGAGCACATGAATATGTGGGGAATGACCAAACTAAGTGTGGTCTAACCTTAGATTTTTGAAAAATCAAGTGGAAGAAGATTTTTGGTGAATTTTTGGTGTGGGTGGGGTGTCCGTCGGATAGAGAGACAAGGGAGAGAGTGGGTTTGATTTTTTTTTGTAAATGTTGTGTGTGTTTGTGTGTTTATCCATTTTGGCCTTTTTGGTGGGTTAGGAGGGACCTTTGTGCAATTTTTGGCTTCTTTTGTCCTTAAATAGAAAACGACCTCAAAACTTTGCGGGTTTGACTCATTTGTCAATTTTGAAAATTTTACGGGAGTCGGAAATCTTCCCGAACGCTCCAAAATATTTTTGGGATACTTTAAATGTACTCGGAAGGCTATAAAACTCACCCGACTCAACTTAACACGAACCGTAAATAAAATTCTCGAAAAATTACATTATCGATAAATCGTCAAAATTTATATAAAATTGGGCATCCCTCGGGATCGTAATCGTCATCGTCCTTCTCAAAACGTCAAACGTAAAAATTATAACCTCGAACATCGGCTCTAACCAAAATACTTATAAGTATAGAAATTATAATTTATTTAAAAATTTCAAAAATTAGCGTAATTTAGGGTATCGTTAATAACCTCGATTCTAGGGTGTCACATGTACTCATATCCCGTAGATCAAACGCGATATCGCAGTATGATCGGGTCACTTATGTACCTTACAGCCAGCAGGCCTGATATTCATCATGCCACATGCTATTGTGCACGATATCAAGCCAGACCTACTCAAAAGCACCTCAAAGAGGTTAAACGGATCTTTCGGTACCTTAAGAATACCATTCACATGGGACTTTGGTATCCGAGGGAAACCGGTTTTCATCTAACAGCTTTTTCAGATTCTGATCACGCAGGTTGTCTTGATAGTCGAAAAAGCACTTCTGGTAGCATACAATTTCTAGGGGAAGACAAGCTTGTCAGCAGGTCGTCAAAGAAGCAGGATTACACTTCGCTCTCATCAGCTGAAGCAGAATATGTGGCTCTATCCGCGTGCTATGCTCAAGTCCTTTGGATGAGAACTCAACTCACGGATTATGGCTTCCACTTTGATAAAATACCTATGTATTGTGACTCAAAGTCGGCCATAGCCATATCTTGTAATCCGGTTCAGCACTCCCGCACCAAGCACATCGATGTCAGATATCACTTCATCAAGGAACAAGTGGAACGTGGCATCGTGGAATTATACTTTGTCAGAACTGAGTACCAGCTGGCAGACTTGTTTACAAAAGCTCTATTGAAAGATAGGTTTGCGTATCACGTTGGCCGTCTTGGTATGAAGTATATGACTCCAGAAGACTTGGAGGTTTTGGCAAATGAAGCTGCTTGATATACTCTCACGATGACTTCTAAGCGCATCACAGCTTAGGACTCGGACCTCAACTAACGAAAGTTTATCTCGGACGATCACTTATCCTTCTTAACGAGAAAATCACATTTCTCGGTCATGAGATTTTCATAAAAACATTCAAAGTTTTTAAGTTCATGAAAAACGACTTCTAAGTAAATGTCAGCTTAGAACTCGTACTTCCACTTAAGGAAAGTTTATCACGGATGATAACTTATCCTTCACAACGGGAAATTAATTTTTCTCGGTCATGAGCTAGTCACAAAAAATTCAAAGTTTTGAGCTCATGTAAATCGGAATTTATTTCAAAACCGTTGAACACAATTTTTCAAGAATTTCTCAAAAGATTTTTCTAAATCTTTCAAAATTGTGTGTTCAACACTCCCTTCCTCATATGTGGTTTTCATATCTCAAACTTGTCATATTTTATTTTGATCAATTTTTAAGGGGGAGTGTTTTAAAATCAAGCCTTTTATGTTGTTGGGCACATCTATAAAATTGTCATATTTTATGTATCCAACACATTCCGAAAATAATATTAAATCTGTCATATATTATCGGTAAAGGCATCTCAACTCCGTACCTCAACATATTCTTTGGTGTCGTTTTTCTAAAAATTTTGTCAAATTTTGTCTCAAGACACACATATATTGTTGAGGGGGAGCGACCCGACTGAAAATGTTCCATGATTCATGCGTGCACACATGTTTCTCTCCCAATCGATTTTTAGAAAATGTCATATTTTAATCAATTGGTATCTCTAATAATATATTTTTATATTAGAGATAGGGGGAGAGAATGTGATTAAAATATAATATATCGCAACAAGTGATCTTAAAGACTCAAGTGCAACTCTTTCCTTCACATGCCAAACTATTTCGTATATCGATGCATGTGTGTAGGGGGAGCTTTTCGGAAATGTAAAACTTTCAAGTGTTAAAAGTTTTGATTTTTATCAAACACTTTGAATGGTTTTCAATGGTTTATGGTTACGATCTATACCCAAAACAACCTACTATCCACGACGGAACGATGGAGTCAAAAGGTGGTTTAGGATAGGAAACTAAGCCCTATGATCCAACCAGAACCGGAGGGATCTACCCAAGGACATTCCATAGCTAGAAATAGTTGTCCTTAGGAAAGATGGAGTGGAATGAAGCTGAATGCGGACCAAGTACTTATGTTAGCACTGGAACAATCACAACAAGGTGCTAATGAGGACGTATTGGTAAGAATTGAAGGAGTTGAATATTCTATGCCTAAAATATGCAACTTAGGCAGAAACCGGGTCAATACATCTATTAAAGACAAGTCATCATGGACCCAGTGATGCAATGCACAACCCTTCCCAGCCATTCGAGTTTCTCTCAAAAGAAACTTGTCTCATTGTCATGGAGATCAACACGTATCTATTGACTTTCTCACTTCGAGTCAGTTAATATTGAAAAGGTGGCAGTCCGCTCCAGCCTCCGATTACCAAAATGCACTTATTGAGTCTAGAGCCAAACGAGATCAATTTATCATCTCATTAGGACACAATCGAGTCCTACGCATTATCCTTGTGATATTGCCTAAAAATCTGAGTGATACGATTCACAATGAAGATGGAAATCCTGCTTGAGCCAGCATCAAACAAGCTCATGGTAGGTAACTTGTGCGATTCTACACGAATCAAACTTGTGAGAACTGGAATGCAACTAAGTTTGATTCTTAATTGATTCAAACTTGATTCCAGGTTTCTTCGCAAAATCCATGTGATCTTGCCAGAACATTCAGAGTGACACTCATTAGTGTTCACAGTGACGAATGGAAGTCCTTCTAGTGTCAACATCAAACAGCACTGCGGTAGGTAACTCGCAAGATTCTCTATGAATCAAGCTTGTGACAAACTGGAAAGCAACAATGGTGCGATTCTTTTAGAATCAAACTTGTTCCAGGAAATCTGAATTGACGACTCTAATTAGACGGATAATTTATCCTTATGATTCACTCTTTACGTTCGCAGTCTCCTGTGAGACGGTCGAGTAAAGAGAACTGGCTACTACCGCCGGGAAACCCTGTCAAGGAGGTTCTTAATCGAATCTACCTGATCACAGGTACGGTATTTAATACCGTTTAACGGTCTTCACCGACCGGAGGTAAAACGCTAACGAGTTAGGATGAAATGTTCAAAGCCATTTTATCCGTGTCTATATATGTTGCTGCATATCAAGAAGGTGGCGTAGCTGTGTACTAACCGATGTCGACTCAGAAGTCACAAGAGCACAAGATGGCGATAATCAAGATACCTAAGAATGTAAGAATGTAATAGGTTATCTTAGTCACAAGGAGTACAAATGAAGATCTCGAGCACTCAAAGTCAAATGACAAAGGCCTAAGATAAAGATCACGAAAGCATGAAGGAACAAAAGCTGTTACAAATAAGATCAAGACCAAGATACAAGACCAAAGCAGGAAGATCTCCTCTACAAGAATGTATTCACTCAATCATCTTATGCTTTTTAAGCTTTTTAAGATGACCGATACATTGGGGGAGATTGTTAGCCCTATATTTTATATAGCCGAACAAGAATGTAATAGGTCATCTTAGTCGTTAAAAGGTCTTATATTGTAATAGGTTAGTCGGGAGAACCGGGCTTGGACTTTAAGCTAATATTGTCTAAGTTAGGGGCGTAAGCCCAAGACTAAGCCAAGCCCGGCCCAAGTCACAAACCCACGGCCCATGGAAAGCCCATTGGTTCGTGGGTATATAAACCCTCTTCCATGTGTGGAAGAGGGTGTTGGTTATCATTTTGTTTCTCTCTCTAAAAGTGTTTAACCTTCAAAATTCTCTCTTGTTTCTCTCTCTACTTTCTTCTCTTTCTCTCTTTAAATATCTCTTCTAAATCTTGTGTTATGGATTTAATGGGAACAACAGTTTTGAACATGAGACTTATTACCATGAATTTTATGACCCGCCTCATCATCATTGGCTTTAATTATCATGGTTTACCTCCGCCTTTTATTCAACTCCGCCATGGAGCTTTTATTACGACTTCGGTCTTACCCTTGTCTTTTATTTAACTTCGCCATGAGGTGTTTATTATGACTTGACGTATATCCTCACGCTAAGGCGAATTTTGGATCTTTAAGGCTTCAAGATTTAGGACATTCACTTTCAATTTTCGCATAGATTATTCGGCCTTGTGAGCTTTGAATTTTTGCTTGATTTAGGTGAAGAGGAACTTAAATTATTATTGGGGGAAGCCTTTGATTATTCGGGTTGCCAATACTTCAAAACCGTGACGCTGACGATACCTTAATGTTTTCTCAATTTAATTACATGGAAGCTACTAAAACAAATTAGAAACCAACAATGGAGACTAAACCGCTAAATCAATACTTATTAACAATCTATTTATAAAAGTGCGGGGAGAATAAGAAAATAATTAAAACACAAGAGTTTTTGAAAGAATACGAGTACTCTACGTTTAGCATAGTAACTTATAATTAACTCTATCATTTCTCGTCCTAAATTAAGAGACTTAGCCTAATATTGTTAATGAATCAAAGATAAGTGCTCAACACGCACGGTCGAGTCAAAAACTACTCTTATTCTCACCATCGGAAAACCTACATTTGTGTCTTAAACACTTATGAAAAACTAGAAATTTTTTAAAATTTGACCATTTTTAGCCTTATTTTGCATAAAACGATAATAAAAAGATGAAAATTGGATTGCGTGATGACGTGAGCAATGTGAAGTATCTACTCAACCCCATACTAAAACTAAACATTGTCCTCAATGTTTCGAGTCTAAGGGTGGAACACCCCCATACCAGAGACGAAAGTCGAATGCTTAATCTCGAGCATGGAAAAGGTAAAACGAATAACCTAAAATACGGTTATGAATTATGCTAATAAGATAAAGGTTAGAACATAATAGGATATCATCGGATATCAGAATCTTCAAAAGAAACGATCGAAGCTCGAGTGATACATAAAACGAACACAAAAGGCTTCAATGATGACGCTGATCCTAATAAATCACAATCACAAACAACCATGAAACAAAAGGTCGGAAGAGCACAAGTACCCTCGTTAACTAATTAGAAAGCAATAATATGTACAAGGATAAGCATGAGAATCCCCCACGAGGCACCTTGTTTTTATTACCGAGTCAAAAGCTCGACTCGAATCCTCATAAATGTGATCATTTAGGGATTATCATGGTATGGTCATTTTTGGTGGGGCTTACATGATAAACAAGGCCCAAAAGTACATGGAGTACTTTAAAACCCGATAAACGTATACCGGGGTCAAAGATGACGTCCTCGTTTTCGGATGAAAGACGAAACAACGCTTCTCCAACGCATGCAAAAACCCCAAAAGGGTAGAAGAAAAGAGATGAGAAGCAATAGAAGGGTGGGCCAATGGGTGGGGCACTAAAATGAGCTACTAGAGGTAGATCACACCAAGCAAATAGATATGATTTCCATTTATTGCATCGGTGGAAGACTGAGAATTCCCTTTACATGCAATTCCGAGATCGAATATATCGTCCTCGGTGGAGAAATGTGAGGGAACGTAAGGGGCTTCCCCCACACTAGATCCACACTCACACTCGTCAAAAGGAGTAGACGAGGTGGTAGCACTCAATAAACGTGGTGATGACGTTGTTAAACTTGTAGAAAATCTTTTAAATCAATTTTAAAATCTTTTCCTTTTTCATCGTTCAAAACCTCTTTATGAAAACCCGATTTTATGATGTCGAAAATATTTGGCGCATCAAGTTCAATATTAGTCACGCTAAAAATCCGCACATTTAAGTCGCGGGTGGGGGGTGGTGGATTGTATAAGTTCTTAAAACGTTGATCAACAAAGAACACCGCCCCCTCGGGGTCAACATATTCGTCATCCTCATGATCATAAATCTCATCGATTTCTTCATCATAGACAGGCTTGTCAAACCAAGGTTTGTCAATCCCCTCATTGAGGATTTTAGGAACTCTCTCGAAAAGATCACGATCAAGCACAAAACCATCATTCTTTTGTGGGGATCGTTGATAAGATAGATCCTCACGAATGTGGTAAATGTCATTCTCAAATGAGGAGTGTTGATTAGGTAACTCCTCGATAATGGTATTTTGGGTCACGTAAGTTGGTTCGTCATCATTAAAAATAAGACGTTCCAACTCATCAAGTTCTTCCTCGATTTTGGAAAAAACAAACTCACTCGTAGGTGGAACTGGAGGCAAAAGAGCTAGCTCTCGTTCGATAATTTCCAACTCATCGTACTTCCCACGTAAAGAGGTCTTTTTAGGATAATCCTCAAAAATGGCATTTGTATTTTGAAGCACGTGATCAGTTTCGGTAAAATCGCCATCGTCATCATCAAAGAAAGAGTCGATGTGAGCACTCACAACCATGGTCTTACAAGTCGAATGACTATGCTTAGGTGAATTTTCAATGACGAGAGGATCGATGTCGATAAAACCTTTAGCCTCAATGGGTATTGGGCTAGGTAATGGAGGCACTTCAATGGAATTAGAAGTCGATGCCTCAAAGACGTGGTCTTTGAAGGTGGTGAAGACGAGTCCATATTGGTCATTGTCGTGATGGCACTAACGTCGCTCTTCGGAATTGGTTGTTCACTTTGTTCGCCGAATATATCCCAAAATAATTTTTCATCCGTAAATTTACGAATACCCTTTTGAATTAAGTAAACGTATTCTTTATCATTAAAATCGTCATCTTTAAAACCGTTCATTTTTATTCTTTCAAAACATGCATCAAGCCTCATATGTTCCGCTAAAGTCAGCATTTTGAAATCATTTTTGGAAACATCGGTTTTGTCATGATCATTTGAAACTTGGGATCTACTCGCGAAAAGTCCATTTTTTCCTCCACATATTTCATAGTTAATTTCCCACCGTGAACGTCATTACGGCTCGAGTCATCGATAAAAAGGGTCGACCTAAAATAATGGGACATTTAGGGTCACACTCATAATTGTATATGACGAAGTCCGCGGTAAAAACAAACTTTCCAATTCTAACATAGACATCCTCGGCTATTTCAATTGGTTTTAAAGGCGTACAATTTGCTACCTAGATTGTCATGTTCGTAGGGGTAAGTGTAGGCAATCTCATCAATTTCCAAAGAGAATGAGGCATGAGATTGATGCTAGCACCTAAATCGGCATGGGCAAACAACCCTCAATCTCAGAAAAATCACAAGGTAGTAGAAATTTGCCTTGATCCACTTCCTTTCTCGGCATATGCCTTTTGGCTTTTTTAAGAAGGATCTAAGCACAAGTTGCTTCAAGGGTCACATTGGTAAGGTCGATAAAGCTCACTTTTTTATCCATGGATGGAATTTGAGATACACGAGGGTGTGCACTCTTTTTCTTTGGTCACCACGTTTACCCATCGACTTTAGAACATGAAGGCGTTCTAGAAGTCGAGGGTTTAGAAGAAGGAACAACTCTAAATCCATCAAGGTTTGGGGTAATCACACGACTTTTTCAAATAGACAATGTGGCGACTTTAACGTGTTCCTTCGGATTAGGTACGGTGTTACTAGGTAACGTACTTGAAGACGAACTCGGCTGATTGCTAGTAATTGCCGAAAACATCTTTTTAATCTCACTTTCACCTTGATCGATTTTATTATTTTAACCTCTCAAAGTGTTGGAAAAATCATATTTAATCTCACCAATTTGTGTTTCTAATTTCTTCATATTAGCGTAAATGATTTAACGTAATTTTGAAATCATTTGAGCCATTAAAATTTTGATTGAAACCTTGGTTTTGATTCCCTTGAAAACTGTTTCCTTGATTAACGTTGTTTGAAAAGTTTGAATTTTGCTTGTTGTTGTTATCTCGATTTTGTCAACTCAAATTTCGACCTTGATTATAACCTCCTGGATTCGAAAAATTTCCTTGTTGATTATTTCCATGAAAATTGTTTCGATTTTGATTTAAAAAATTGTTGCCTTGGTTATAATTTCCTTGTGATGGACCCACGTTGCTTTGATTTTGAAAATTTTTGTTTAACGCGTAGCCACACACTCGTAATAATCATGGGGTCCAACACACAACGTACACGACGCCTCAACCGCTTTCACCATAGCGGGAGCGTTTTTCATGTCGATCAAAAACGACGTAAAAGCATTCGTCAACTTGTCGACTTTCGCATCAACCCTCTCAATGTCGCGATTAGAATTACTAACATTGGCGACATTGGAAACACTCGTTGTGTTACGGAGTTAGTAAACCTTGGATCGATTTTCAATAATCATTAAAGCTTTTTTTGGAGTTTTACCCAAAAATTTGCCACCGGCGGCGGAATTCAACGAATCTTGTTCTTGAAAACTAAGACCGTTATAAAACGTGTCGATTTGGTGTAACTCGGAAAATCCATGGTGATGAAATTTCCTAAGCAATTCCTTAAAGCGATCCCACGCGTCTCTAAACGATTCATTCGATTTTTGCTCGAACCTCGTGATCTCGTTTTTGAAAACGTAGTCTTAGACGGCGGAAAGAAATGATTAACGAACTTGGAAACGAGATCCTTCCACGTAATTATGGAATAAGGTGGCTCTTTCTCGTAGAAATCCTTGGCGGCACCATCGAGCGAGTACGGAAAAATCATAAGCTTAACGACATCGGTGTCTACGTTTTTAAACTTGCTCGTGGCCAAAAGACGATCAAAATTCCTAACGTGATCGTGAGGATTATCCGCCTCACGACCTCGTAACTTCGTTGCTTGAATCAACGATAGCATTCCGCTATTAATCTCAAAATTCTCCGCTTCGATAGCTGGAATAACGATCGTGTCTCCATAACCGTCGGTGGGCGCTTGGAGCAATTCCATCATCGAACGATTGTCGGCCATCTCGTCTACGGTTTCGACAAGGATATTAGGAACGTGAGTTTCTAAATCTCGTCTTCGTCGTCGATTCCTTCGATTTCGATTGCGTCCATTCGAAGCGTCGCTAGAAATAGAATAATCCTTCGATTGAGAGCGCATGCACTAACGTAGAGAATGGGGGTAGCAAAGAAGATTCTTTTTGGGATTTTTCGTTTTTTAATTTTTTTGGTTTTTATTGTTTTTTAATTTTTTTTTCGATTTTTGGTATATTACGTAGACCCAAATCTACAAATCTCTCCTCGAATCAATTTCTCGATTAAAGAAGCCTCAAGGAATGAAAACGATCACGGTGAGTGAACGCCTTCGATGACTTTAGAACGTTGGTGGAACACCAAAACGTTCAAGAGGGTTTAATCTTTGAAAATCAAGCAAATATAGGATACGTAGATAATACTTTGGTTGGCAAACCCTCGATTAGCCCTTTTTTCTCAAAACACGCACAAGCAAGCGGAGGAAACAAGGAGGCGCTAAGCACTTAAGAGCCTTTTTCCTTTATGTCGTGAAATAAAACCTCCTTGTACCTACCTTATTGTTTGTGTTAATCAAAATTAAGCCTTTCGAAACTAATTATCTATTTTGCCTTTTCTTTTTGCTTTAGATTCGAATACAATAATTGAGTGATGAAATCCAAATTAAGGTTGCGTTTTCACGCTGTTGGAGATATTGTAAATTTATTGTGATACATAGTACAATATATTAATAATATTCACAAAAAACGAAAACGAACATTTCCATAATATACTAAAAGATTGTTGTGTGTTTAATTTAGGAAAACTAAACACGATTTATTTGGATATCTTTAATATAGTAGAAAAATAACAAACGAGTATGCACGATATTTACGCTTTCCAAAAATGAAAAGCAAAAACACACTACTCACACAAACACGATATGTATAATGGCACTAAAAACACCTCCCCGGCAGCGGCGCCAAAATTGATGTTAGTAAAAATACACCTCTTTTAGGAAAAATAGAGTATAACCCGGCAAGTATTAATCAATACGGTTTAGGAAAACCGTAAAGAAGAAAAGTGTAAGTTCGCTCTCGAAGGAGGTATGTGTATTAGGTGCCAATATAATAAAATCAAGTTTGGATTAGTGTCGTTTTTGGGTTTGAAGAGGAAAAAATTAAAAGACGAGTTACACTACGATTAAATTGCGACGTAAAACGTAAAACGTAAACGTAATGACGTAAAACGCGACGAAAATAAAAATTTTAACTAAAAGTTAATTAAAAATCAAAATTACGTATAAAGTAATATAAATAAGAATAAAAAATCAATAAATAAATTATAAAAATTATTATTAGTTAAATATTCAATTTTTTTTTGCTAAATGGTAAATTTTATTAGCAAGAAAGAAAAGTAACAATACAAAACAGAGCACCAATAAAAAATTATTAGGACACATCCCTAATAATCCTTGGGCTTTAATAAAAAAAATGGCATTGGACAATTTCCAAGCTCATCATACAAGAATACATGACATAAAGGTACATAACTCTAATAACATATAAATCCAAACCTACCAACTCAGTCAAAAAGACCAAGCTGCTACTTTCTATGGCACACCAAAGTTATCACACCTGCCAAAAACCAAGACCACTTTTGAATCCATGGAAAGATATGAGAACAACCACAGAATGGAACAACCATAGACCCCCAATCCATCACAATAGCCTCAGCACTTGACAAGTAGACAACAACAGACAATAGACAACCTGCAACACCATCAGAAAGTAGCAATACAAAAAGGAAGTGACAAAATTGCAGTCTACATGCTTTGCCTCCCTAAAACCCTTAACATGTAAAACCCAGTGGGAAACCATGTTAAGGGAAAGAGTAAAACAACATTTAAACCTTCCCAACAGACCATAACCAAGTGTAAATACCAGTCATCAAGAAAACCTTCATTCCACCATAAGAACCAGCAGGTCATAGAAGATTCATCAAAGAAACCAATACCTGAGCAAAAAGCATCATCAAAGCAAGCATCCAACTTCCAATATAAGGAGAAATCATACTAGCAACTAACAAATAACCAAAGGATTTTACATAGGTCAAAAGGAAGAACAAGTCTCCCCTTTACCTGAAACTTTGGACCTTCATGCAAACATCAACTTCCATGAACAAGATATACCATACAAAAGATCAATAGAAACTGATAAGTGGAAAACCACCAAAAAAGGGTGATCATCTAAGTAGCCTTCAATCCACCATAACCAAACTCCAAAGCAGGGCAAAGTCTCCATAAAATACCAAAACAGTCCATATAGAATGAACCAAGATCTTCTGAATATCATAATACAGAATAAAAATAACTCCACCATACCCATCATTCCAAATAGCAGACCAACACCAATTATTAACTATAGTCCTAAAAACCAGAACTATGACAATAGGCCCTTCCTCTACACTTTTACTTCCATAGAAGGGATAATCAAGACTAGAGCTTTCACCAGAAATGCATAATCTACTAACCCTAGGTGACCAGCAATGATTATTCACAAAGTAGTTAAAAACCAGAACCATGGTAATAGGCACTTCCTCCTCTCTATTGCTACCACAGAAGGGATAATTAAGAACAAAGTTTTCACTAGAAAGCCATAGCCACCTACCAATCTCCACCAACCTCTAAATAATACCCATACCAGCAAGATAAGATCACAAGGCAACACTCCCAAAACCAAACACGAGCTTAAGAAGCATAAACTAGATATGTTTAGGACCTATTATTAATATCCATCTAATCCAACAAATTGCTACTATTACATCTACCTAAATTGGGTATCTGCCAGGAAATAGAAGCATTTTCAACATCCTTGGACCACTTACCATCTAGGCTAAGGAGTTTTAATCAAATGGTATTGATAATAAGAATCATCACAGCCTCCACAGATCTACACTTCTTTCTAAACAATCTAATATTACGTTCTTGCCACATAAAATAGATAGAAGCCCTAAGAGTAATCCTTTGAATAACACTCCAAATAGAATTACTAGCTTAAATTCAACAAATACCATAAACGACCTCAGCCCAAACATTGGAAATCTTATCAAGTCTAGCCAAATGTTTGACTCTGTCCCAAATAAAATTAGAGAAGGGGCAAGCAAAAAACAAGTGACTATGAGAGTCGATATAAGCCTTACAAAGAGGGCAGAGAGCATTATCAAAATTAAACCATCTACTCAATATGTCTTGAGTCTTAAGTCTACCTTTGACAGCAAGCCATAAGATAAAAGCATGCCTAGGAATCCATTGCTTAAACCAAACATGATTAGCCCATATAACATTCGGCATATCTTTTTTAATCAACTTACAAACATCACTAACACTAAACTCCACAACCATATCACTCTTATTGAATAAATAGCTTTATCTTCCAACATACTAATAGACGGGACATGGACATTAACAATATCTTTAAATCTAGGCAACCAATCTTCAGGCCAAGTCCAATTGTTGTTGTCAATCTAGTTAATAACCTTATCATTAATATCTAAACCTGAAGCAGACAAATATTATGGGTGACAAGCTTACACAAAGGACCACTAGTATGCCATTTGTCAAACCAAACAAAGTAGGTTCTACAATTTCCAATTCGAACCCCAATGAATCTTCTAATCTTGTCTCTAAGGGTCATAATGTGACTTCATGAACAAGCATTCTTCTTCCAAACAGTCATATTCCAAATACAATTGCCCCTCAGCCTATATATGTTAATCCATTTGACCCAAAGAGAGTCCTTCTTCCTAACAATATTCCAAAGATATTTGATCATCAAAGCTTGATTCATAAGAGAAAATGTTCTAATACCCAACCCACCCTGACTCTTAGGCCTACAAACTTCCTCCCAGGCAACACTTGCCATGCCCTTACCCTCATCACTAATACCCCAAAGGAAATTCTTACAAATCCTGTCAATGCTATCACAGATAAAAGCTGGAAACACAAACATAGAGGACTAGTATACACTTAAAGAAGATAAAACTAAGGCAATGAGTTGAAGCTTACCAGCATAAGATAAGAGCTTGTTCTGCCAAGTACTAACTCTAGCTTTAACATTGTCCAGCAATATTCTACAATCAATATCACCTAACTTCTTGTCATTAGAGGAACCCCTAAATATCTCACAAGCAAAGTACCTTCTCTAAACGACAAAGCTTCCAAGATATTGCTCTTAACCCCCAAAGGGACATTACAGAAAAATTGAGTACTCTTATCTAAACTAGGATATAGTCCAGAGCACATACTAAATTCATCAAGGCCTCTCCTAAGGATACAAGCAGAGACAAGATCACCATGACAAAGCAACAAAAGATCATCCGCTAAACACAGATGCATAAGGACAATTTTACTACACCCGTGATGAGACTTAAACCTCTTATCATTTCTAATTTGTCTCTTAATCATTAAATTAAGGATTTCCATAACTAAAGTGAAAAGGTATGGGGATCTAGGATCACCCTGCCTAAGGCCTCTCTTACTCTTAAAATACCAATGCGATTCACCATTAACCATAACAGAGAATGAAGTAGTGGTAAGGCATGTCATAATCCAATTAACCATAGTTTCATGAACACCAAAATAACAAAGAACTTTCCTAAGGAATTTCCAATTAACAGTATCATAAGCCTTTTTGATATCAACTTTAAAAGAACACTTACTAGTTCCTCCCTTCCAGTCATAACCAACCGTCAATTCTTGGGTCAACAAGATATTATCACTAATCTGTCTACCCGGTATAAAAGCAAATTGGTTCATATCAACAAGACCACTTAAAACCTATTTAAGCCTATTAGTAATCACTTCACTAATACATTTATAAGCAACATTACAACATGCTATATGTCTATAATCAGAAACCAAAGAAGGGACCTTAAGCTTAGGAATAAGGGAAATAAGGTTAGAGTTCAGTTCAACTAAAAGCTTTCCAAAGTCAAAAAATTATTTAACAGCACGACACACATCAGGTCCCACAATACTCCATGCCTTCTTAAAAAACTTGGACGTAAAACCATCTGGCCTGGCTGCCTTGTCATCTTTGATACTAAACATGGCGTCTCTGACTTCAACATCAAGAACAGGTCTAATCATGTGACCAGCAGTCAATGCATCCTGCTTCTTAATAAACAAAGTATCACCATCTTTAATAGGAATGGTCTCAACATCATCTCCCAAAAACTTATGAAAATGGGAAACAAACTGCTTTGGGATATCATCTCCATGAAAAGTGTTACCCACTTCATCTTTAACAACTTCAATTCTGCTCTTGCTAACCCTTCCCTTTAGAATATTATGAAAATAGGCAGAGTTATTATCACCCTCCCTAAGCCACTCAATTTTAGTCTTATGCTTTAAAACCTTCTCTCCATCTATAACAGCTTCCCTATACGCTTGAGAAAATATAAGCTCTTCCTCTCTTAAGTTAATATTAAGCGGATCTTTATCAAGACTCTGCTGATTACTTTTAAGTTCATCTCTAAGAATCTCCACTTTTTCAAAAACATTCCTGCAATCTTTATTCAACCTTCTCATAAACTTTTTCCTGTTCTTCAGCCTTTTAACAAGCAAAAACATAGAGTATCCCTTAATCTCCACATTCCAATTAGAGCTCAGTATAGGGATGAACTCCTTCTTATCAGCAATAAAGTTCGTAAGCCTAAACGATCTCGGCTTAGCTGCTTTAATCTCAAGAAAGACCAGAACAGCTGGACTGTGATCCTAACACATATAGGGAAGAAAATTAGCATAACTTCTACTGTAATCAACAATAAAAGACTTATTACCCATGACCCTGTCCAAATTTTTAAGTATGCCAAGCTCCGGGTTAAGTCTCGTCTCCTTCCAAGTATAAAATAAGCCATAAATATTGATACCATCTAGCTCTAACATGTTTACACATTCTCTAAACTCCTCCATGCCTTTATCCATTTTATTAAAACAATTGGTAGTCTCATTGAAGCTTAGAGAAACATTAAAATCCCCAAGAAGCGACCAAGGACAGTCCTTAACAATAGTCGAGTGCTCAACAAAACTCTTCCATAATAATCTTCTATCTTTCTCTTTGTTCTCAGCATAAATCAAAGATATAAACATACTCTTCTGATCATGCAGAAAAGTAACCTTCAAATGAATCACTTGGTCCATGAACGAGACAACTCTAGCATTAGTTACAAAAGGGTCCCAACCAACAGCTAAACGACAACCCTTCCTACAATCCACAGAGTTAGAAACCCAAGCCTAACTTCCAAAAATCTCATTACAAACAACAATCTCAGATTTCTTCCGCAACTGAGACTCAATAACAACAAACAAACTCAAATTATTCTCCTTAATAAACATCTTAACTTCTTTTTGTCTAAGGGTAGAATTGATACCCTTGACATTCCAAGCAGCTATTTTACCTATCATTTTAATAAAGAAGGATCATGACTTACACCTCCTTGCATATCCACCATATATACATCAGCAACATTAGTAACTTCATCTTGAGCCATATAGTTTGCCGTGGCATCTGTCGAGAGACCAACATCCACAAAATGACCATTGATATTGTCACTACACTGCTCATCACATCTAGAATTATAATAGTCAAACTTATCTTCAGAACATATTCCTCTAAAATACTCCGTAAATACCATACCAGAATCAATAAACAAATCTACATCTAACTTTTCTTTCTCCCATTCTAACTTTCTAACCTTAGCATGAGTCACCTCAATATCTTAAGCTAAAAAATTATTGTAGACCTTTTGATTCTTCTTACCAGCACATTCATCATTAAGCCTCATCTCAGCAATTCTTTTTGCAATATTAAGAACATTTAAATTTTTCTCATCAATTAAATTTTGAATGCCAGACAACTTTTTATGCAAAATTTCCTTCTTAGTAAACCTGGTACCTCTAAGACTATCAGCTTTCTTGTTATAGTATTCCAACATCTTATATTGACCAGTTAACCTTAAACCCCTCCTCAATATCCAAATCTAATATCAAACTAGTGTCAACCATTTCACAAAAATCTTTCCATTCCATATCCTCCCCTGTTGGGAATAAAATGAGCCAAGACACTTAGATGCTGGCAAGAGGAAATTGGACGTTGAAAAGAAGAAATCAAGCGTTGACAGAACAAGCGTTGACAAGAAGAAATCAAGCGTTGATGAGAAGAAGTCAAGCACTGATAGAATACTTAGTCTACACGTTTTATGTTGCTAGTAAAGATATGTTCTACAATGAATTTCTTATGTTTATCTTTACCTAAAATAGCTGATACGTAGACTCTTTGTAACACCCCCAAATTTACTCAATTCAATACAACGGAAGACTTGTTGGTGTTATGGGATAGCACATTACTCACATCATAGACAACGCTTAAAAATCGCGTCGTTTAATAATAAAGCATTTCCATTCATAAATATCAAATTTACATAGGTCCCAAGTCATAGTCATTTCATAAAATTTTACAAAATATTTGAATGGAAATTGTTATTTAAGTGCGGGCCATGAATTCTTGTTGTCTTCCCGAGAATTACCTTCAAGTACCTGAGATAAAACATGTTAAAAGAAAAGGTCAGCGATAACGCCGAGTGAATTCATAGAGTTTAGTAAACCATCAATATATCATCGGTATAAAATTATTACCGAAAACCATTTTGTACAAATCATTTTAATGGGCCATAAAATAGCCAAAGTCATTTTATACAATTCCTTATCAAAATCATAATGTAGGCTTTCGCCTTCAAAATCGTTATACGAAGCAATGTCGTAAAAATATTATACAATACGTTTTATAACCATGTATGGAGTTAAATAAAAACCGTTATATGATTATGGTTATGAAAACCAAAATACGAACATAATATCAATAGTATGAACCCATATTGCTAGTCAAGCAATATATCGTAATTCGGTGCATATAGCAGTATTTCATTAATTTGATTATTATAAGCCGCATGACATTGTTACCTTACTACAACAAACAACGGGTAGCTAGCCCGAAACTCAATTTTGCCCATCTAAATTAGCGTGTCGTCACAATAATCACGCTTGTGTAAATCTTCTCATACATAAATTCGCTTACCAATCAATGTGGCACGACGGGGATCAACCGTCAAGGCACGAACTGGGGTGATCGTCCCCAAATAGTACTATTATATGCATAAGCGTCTACCAAATCCCGGTAGTTCAAAATTCATGCTAATGGGACTTTTAGTGACATAACCTAACTTTAATAATCTATTTCATTTCATCTATCGGGTCATATAATCATTCATCAGGTCATACAATCATTCGGGTCCAAATCAGTAAACAAACAATCGGGACAACTAGTGTCCTATTTTATAAAAACTAACATGTTATCTCCCTCGCGGGTTTATAAAACATTTCATAAAAACATTTAAAAGAGTGCAAGGCTATGAACTCACGTTGATGTGGGAAAGCGGGTTATCGGCAATTCGGATGTACGGTCCACTGACTTTATAAAAATAACAATTATGTATACATATGATGATTTTATACATATGATGATGATCAAGTGGGTTTATATATTCTCATTCACTTATTTTTGTGTTATGTGTTGACAACTTTTATATTAGTTTACTAGTTTTACCTATTTACATGTTTTAGGTCCAATAAGCCTATTATAAGTTCTTTAACTTGTATTAATCCATTTTATACTTGTATTATCAGTATTTATACTTTGCATGTTGGGCCCAAATGGGTTAAGCCCAATAATTAATTTTTATAAGTGTTTAACTTATTTAGTTAAATTATTAGTCCAAATATGCTAACTTAGCTCGTTAATGTCCGTATGTCATATAGTTCGGGTTTTATCGGTTTTTACTTGTATTAGGTACTTATAAATCAGTATATGACTTTTAAAAACTTTACATTAGACGGGTTTGATCGTCTAAGTTTTTAATTGGCGAAAAACGTTAATTTTACGGTAATAGCCGAAAAAGTCGTAAAAACCATGTTTATAGTTTTTATACTTATAAATCTTATTCAACTACCATTTTTATAAAGTGTCCATTCTATTTAACCTTATACATATTTATATAAATGAAATTCATAAGTTATTGGATTTTAATTTCACATTTTATACTATATTATTTGAGTGCTTATATAATAGTATTAAACACTAATTCTTCAAAATCTGATTTTTAGTTTCATCTTCATCATTTTTATCATATCTAGAGTTCTACAATGAGTTAGAAGCTTATTTTTGGATGGCATGAACTTCATATTATGTGCTATAAATATGTTAGTTATAGCTACTGCTCATTCTATGTTTAACTATCCTTAACAGTCCCTACAAAACAGACTATTCAGATTAGCACACTCATCTTGTTTTGATCATATCTCACTCATTTTGATGATTCCATTGCATGGACAACTCTCACATGTGTATGACATCTAATACTTACTGTAAATTGATTCCACCATGCCATTTTATCAGTTTATCATTTGGTAACTTACTGTTTTTATACAACCATCATATTTAGCAAGATTTTTACCTTGTTATTTATGGTTTTCCATCTTTTTACCCATGTTTATCAAATCTATCAACACAAAATCCCCACATAATATTTTTAATCATCATTCATCATCATATAAATATACATAAATAAAGAAAATACAAGATTACATAATCAAAATAACAAGAGGATAGGAAGAACAATCTCTATACCACCATTAGTGATGAAAATATGAGGTTTTTGATGAACAAGACTTGGTTTTGGGTAACCAATCTTATGAGATATCAACACCACTTCTAGGATCACCAAGTATTTGTAGATTCTTCCAAAAATCATCTCTTGTTCTTCATGAAAACTCCTTGAGAAATCAGCCCCAAACTCACTTGAAACTCCTTTTTACATGTTAAGATCACCTCCAATCTTCATAACTTCAATGAGTTTTCATCATATGTAAATTATACATATGATTCAATGGTTAAATTTTATCAAATGAGGGTTGTTTTGGGTGAATATGGGACATAATAGAGAGAGTGAGGGAGGAGAGTATGAGTGGTTTGCATGAGATGGGATGTGAGAAATGGTTTAGGAAAAGTGGTTTCAAGGAATTATAAGACAAGTGGTAAACTTCTTTAGGAAGTTTTGACACATATGGTGTGTGTTGTAGCTTATTTAGATGCCACATTTATGGGGGTGGGCAAGTGTAAACTTGTCCCATGCCCACTAATTTACGGGTACTCCTCGATTCTAGTTTCCTCGATTTGCGTGCCCTCAGGTTGTTTTACGAAAAAAACGTTCTATAAATTATGAATCAACGGCACAAAACGAATCTAATAAAAATTGTCTCATCAAAAACGGAGTTCGAAAGCGTAAATACGTAATCTAAGGTTTCCGGTTTAGTCGTATAGGACGTTAAATTATAATCGTAAGTCCTAATCTCTTCTCTTAAATTTGTGTGTTTATGAACCAACACAAATTTAAAAGTTCCAAAATAATATTCACGGATAAATTTATTTCCTGAAATGTCGGACTGTCACCAAAAACGGTGTATGTAAACGTGAGCACGTAACGTTGAATCCTCCGGTTTAGACGTAGTCGATGCTACTTCAAGACGTAAATCCAAATTTCTTCCCAAAAATAAGTGAGTTCATAATATAACATTAATCTAATATTTTTAAATAATACTTAAGAATAAAATATCAACCATAAATTGACGGATTGTCACAGCATTTACCCCTAAACAGGATCTTTGTCCTCAAAGATCATCTTACCTTACTACTCGCTTCTTATAGAGTTAAAGCCATGTGGGTATTTCCTCCACATTCGGTCTTGTCTCACAAGTGCAATCCATTACAATACGTGGGTTTCATCAAACATAACTACGGGAATAAGATCAGGCTTATTGTTGACTTACTTTCTCTATCCATGATGTTCACGGGTTTTTGAGGAATGCAACTTTTCGCCAATCTAAACTTTACTAAGAAACAATCAGATTCTCACTTGATAGACATTTCATCAAGTTCGATATATGAAACATATTTCACGCAGCTCTTGAAGTCCTAGGATAGATCCAGCTTATATGCATTTCAATCCCAACTTTTACATCATCTCAATGGTCCCATACAACGGGGACTTATATCCCATGATCTTCCAGATCATCAATTCATTTTCCATGGTTAAAATTTTTGGCATAACTTTGCTACCCATCTGGCACTTCAAGATATACATTTCATATTCACATAACCTCTTGCCCACTACCGGCAGTCAATAATCAGATCCTAATTTCAACAATCATTTCATGTCTCGCGGGTCGAGTATTTTGTAAGGTTAGTTTCGCCATCATAGGAAACCTTAAACCTAAAAGACATGTCCAACTCACAGTGGGTGTATGTCGGGTGTCTTCATCCCAACTCCTGCTTACAGATGCTCTAATATATATCATCACAAGATTCGATCTCGATCCTAATACGATAATTATCAATGATAATCTCTCTAAAGGAAAACGATTATACGGTTTATTACCAAAGGTCAATCATTCAAACATAGAACAACACTTATAGTATTTTGTATCGCTACTTTACCTCGTCCCTTCGATTGGGGTGGTATAGTACTCTCATCAAGATTCGTTCTCAATAAATTCTGAGCAAATCTCTAGAAATTCAATGCGAAGCGAGGATCTTGATAGAGATGATCGATACAGGCACACCATGTTTACACAGCTCCTTTAAATACAAAAGAGTCAATTTCTTCATCGAGAATCTATCATTAACAGGAATGATATTAGCAGATTTGGTCAGTCTGTCGACGTTGACCCAAATCAAATCAAATTCAGATGATGACCTTTGCAATAGTTAGACGTTTACTAATGTCTGAGGCGATGTCTGCCTTCATAATTTGCCATTAGTACAACTTCTTCAGATAAAGATACATTTAGTCAGAAATGACAGGAATAGAATACTTATACTTACAAGACTCCAACATAACTATATCTCAAAATCTAAATATTCAGGCAACCACAAGCAGCCTTTAAAACATTTAACGCCATTGGCTTCTCAATTCTAATGGTTCACATTAACCGCGAACCCCTTTTTATTATCTATATTATCTTTTTTTTTTTTACAATCATCAACTATTTTTAAATTGTTCGGCAATTTATTTTGCACAGTCATTACTAAGGAATAAATCCTAATTGATTCTTTATCCTTTTTACATAATGTGTCAGTATGTACATTCATCTTTCCTGATGAAATAATTATCATGTCCACAATTTACTCATAAATTCCTTCTTCATATTTTCTACGTTTTAGTTTCGTCTCAACTATCATTTTTATTAGTTTTGCTCAATCCGACGTTTAAAGCATCGATAATTATTACAACTAATTAAATAATAAATATTCAGTTTTTATGAAGCGTAAACGTAAAAATTTTAAATTGCTTAGTTCGACCAATTATATAAAAATGTTCAAAATAAATTTTGAATTTAATTAACAAGATTTTTGTTGATTTATCGAAAATAATTAAAATAATTAGTAAGATCCATAAATGTTCGAAAAATCTTTGTTTATACTTTGGTCGAAATTTTCTTAGTTGAAAAGCAAAAATTGTCGTTTCAAATTCAAGTAAAGGTTTAAATGGTTTCCTCAATCCCTCTTAGGTTGTCTTGAGGTATACACAAACATTTACCCCTAAACAGGAGTTTAGTTAAATGATTTGTGTATAAGGGAATAATTTCTTAAAAATCCCTTGATAAATTATTTGTCAAAACATATTTCCACTTTCTTTTTGGTAAAACCCAAAATCTTAAATGGCTCAAATTTTTGAAATGTCAATATATATATATATATATATATATATATATATATATATATATATATATATATATATATATATATATATATATATATATATATATATATATATATATATATATATATATATCTTACCATTATTAATCAAACGGTCATTTTATGTAAAGGATTAAGCCTTAATTCATATGTTAATTATTCAAGGAACATGTTTTTATTGTTCGGCCAATTCAGGGCAGTTTATAAATAATTATTAACTTCTTCTTATTCTTATAAACAAACAAATGGTCCTTAATGATCACAAGCATGAATTTATCAAATTACAGCCTACACACATGATTCACCAAATTTATGGATGCTACATGTGCATTGGTCAATCCAAACAACATAACATGAAATTCATAATGTTCATGACGAGTTCTGAATGTAGTGATTGGAATTGATAATCTTTTTCGCGGACGCGAAATTGATGATAACCATGCCGTGGATCAAATCTTTGAATATACTCTAGAACCTGGTAAATGATCGAACAAATCTATCATCTTCGGTAGTGGATATAGATTTTTTTTTTCGTCAATTTTACCTAGTTCACGATAATCAATAAATATAAGGAATGATAACACCATAGCTCTTCATGATGACGAGCTTGATAGAATAAAAGCTTTCTCCGACAACTCTCTCAGTTGTACGATAATTCTTTTAATTCAGATGGTGCGGATGTACAGTGCACAAGCCACAGGTACAACACCGGGAATATAATCAATACCAAATTCAACTTGCCTTAATGGCGAAAGTATAGGTAATTCACCAGTAAATACCTCCTAAAGTTTCAGATAACATAAACATCTTTTAATACATTTATTTTAAGTTCTTTCTAGATTATAATATCTATGACTAATTCACAAGCATTCATGGTATAATTTCAAGTCTAAATGCAGGATATGGTCATCCATCAAGAATTATATAGATCACTTTTGATAATCAACATCTTATCTTTTAGGGGAATTCTACTCGAGTTCCCATCAATTAAGACAATGTCGTCATGTCATAATCAATCAATCCATTCTACTGGCACTATCAACTTTCCAGTTTTATTGCCGTCGATAAGATGTGAACTTCTCAAAAGACTAATAATAACTCATAATCCTTCATAGATTCAAGGATATATGGAGACATAACTAACCTTAAAAGAGTAAGGTTAACGCATAATCTACGCGAAGGAATTTCAAATCAGGTACAGACGAAAACATTTAACGAATATGAATATATCCCATGTTTTCATAATTTGAGTACGCATTCGAAAGCTCCTCAGATCGTTACCCAGGTCATTCAAATGAAATCAAATCAAAAGAAATGATAGGAACGTAGATACATCCAGTCGGGTATCAACACTCGATAATCAGATACTTTTCATAGAAATCTCACTACGGGAGAATTGGACAAGAAAGAATGTCAATTGTAAAATAAGACAATTTCCACAGATGAGTCGACTCAGAAGAATAAATGCTACAGGCACATATGTAGGTGTCCCTATCACTATGTCCCTATTTTTCACTTCTTGCAGATCTCATAAAATTTAATCTTTCACAATCTTTGAAGAAAATGTAGTGTTTATTCATTAGTTTTATGGTGACTATTAATCAGCCTTTCATGGTCCATTCCAAATTGTATGTAGGCGCGCAACTATATACAATTTCAAGATTAATGATGCAATACTCAGTTCGTCCAAATTTTATCATCATGTTTGTAATAAAAATATTTTCATGCTTAATTCTTAAATAAGAATCAAAAATAAATTTACGAAGATTTTCTTTTTTATGGAAACAATTATGTTTTCCAAAGTGTTTTCATAAACAACTTCATTTCGATAATGATTACTTATAAATCTCACTTTAGATCATCCTTACGGTGTTGAAAATTCAATTTTTCTCAAGGAATACTGTTTTATCTTATAAAAACAATGAGTGATCTGCAAAAGAGTGATGAAAAGTTGTTCACCAAGAACTAACTACAATATAATAGGAAATGATCTTAACCCAATAATCATGAGGTTCATGACCTTGATGGCACTCAGGAATACAAAGAGAATAATCCACAACATAACACAATTCGAGATGAGTACTTGTTCAATGGTTGCATCACTAATGCGAACATTAGGAAGAAGCAATAAAAGATAGATATCATAGATACATGTAGGATTTAGCAATCAAAGGTAGTCTTTTCATTAATCGCAAACAAGTCAAATTGTACCGTAACACATTACGTGTCACTATGTCATACAATTCCAAGAACTCATCCTACCAACTGATGTCTCAGTTAAGTTAGGGATTTTTAAAAGATACCACAATGATTACTAATCTACAAGAGTCATTAGGTGTTCCACATGTCCAGAAAGATCCATCGGTCCCATTTCAGAAGAAGATTTCTTCAATTTTATTTCTTGGACATTAGGCATCCTCGTTAGTGGACAATGGCCTAGGAACAACCCTTAACACGAATCAACAATCATTTAAAACCTTATAATTCAATCACAGGAATTAACGACTTCCTCTTATCAATCTCATATTCCATACAAGTTAAATTTTTACTTTATTCAAGTTTCAATCAACTTATACTCAATGCAATATCCTACCTCATTCTCTAATACTTTCATCCTTATTCTTAGACCTTCAAAGTGCAATAAAAGCTCGATATGGTCAACACTTAATTTCCAATCCTATAGCTCTTTCAACAACAATTATCAAATAAGTCACTAGTATGAAATGACTCATACATTCAATTAGACTTCTCGGAAAGGTACTAGTGGCATGAGGCTTTTGGGTAATGGTTCCAATGACAGCCTCAAGTGCAACATTCACCCTTTCGATTTCAAGTTAAGAATTGGGCGACAACGAATCAGATGACATCTTTCTAGGGGGTAACATTTTATAAAACTCCACTCTATAAGGAAAGATCGTCATGACATCGATATCAAATTTAATCTCTCTAATTCTTCTTTAATATCACAATCAACTAATATCAACATTTCTACGAATATCAACCATTTGTTGGGATTATAAATATCCACAACTTGGTTTAGATCTAGGATAGCTAGAATTCCTACGAGAATAGCTTCGATTAATTTACTATGGGATTTAGGGTTCCTTGTGACAATCTACGTCGTATAAATACCTCGTATAAATATCAAAATAATCATCAAGCAATCATGTAATAAAATTACATCATATATATATATATATATATATATATATATATATATATATATATATATATATATATATATATATATATATATATATATATATATATATATATATATATATATATATATATATATATATATATATATATATATATATATATATATATATATATATATATATATATATATATATATAATTCAAGTTATATATATATATTAAAATAACACTTCTCAATCTGGTCTTGTCGGTAACTCGGGAATTCTTCGGCACCGTTATAGTCAAAAGATTTTTAGACATTTTAGAAAAATGTCTATAGTTAAAAGATTTTCAAATTTTTTATTCAAAACCTTGGTTTTAAAAATATTTCGTTCTCTATAACGAGAGCTCTGGTACCAAACTGTAACACCCCCAAATTTACTCAATTCAATACAGCGGAAGACTCGTTGGTGTTACGGGATAGCACATTACTCACATCATAGACAACGCTTAAAAATCGCGTCGTTTAATAATAAAGCATTTCCATTCATAAATATCAAATTTACATAGGTCCCAAGTCATAGTCATTTCATAAAATTTTACAAAAGATTTGAATGGAAATTGTTATTTAAGTGCGGGCCATGAATTCTTGTTGTCTTCCCGAGAATTACCTTCAAGTACCTGAGATAAAACATGTTAAAAGAAAAGGTCAGCGATAACGCCGAGTGAATTCATAGAGTTTAGTAAACCATCAATATATCATCGGTATAAAATTATTACCGAAAACCATTTTGTACAAATCATTTTAATGGGCCATAAAATAGCCAAAGTCATTTTATACAATTCCTTATCAAAATCATAATGTAGGCTTTCGCCTTCAAAATCGTTATACGAAGCAATGTCGTAAAAATATCATACAATACATTTTATAACCTTGTATGGAGTTAAATAAAAACCGTTATATGATTATGGTTATGAAAACCAAAACACGAACATAATATCAATAGTATGACCCCATATTGCTAGTCAGGCAATATATCGTAATTCGGTGCATATAGCAGTATTTCGTTAATTGGATTATTATAAGCCGCATGACATTGTTACCTTACTACAACAAACAACGGGTAGCTAGCCCGAAACTCAATTTTGCCCATCTAAATTAGCATGTCGTCACAATAATCACGCTTGTGTAAATCTTCTCATACATAAATTCGCTTACCAATCAATGTGGCACGACGGGGATCAACCGTCAAGGCGCGAACTGGGGTGATCGTCCCCAAATAGTACTATTATATGCATAAGCGTCTACCAAATCTCGGTAGTTCACAATTCATGCTAATGGGACTTTTAGTGACATAAACTAACTTTAATAATCCATTTCATTTCATCTATCGGGTCATATAATCATTCATCGGGTCATACAATCATTCGGGACCAAATCAATAAACAAACAATCAGGACAACTAGTGTCCTATTTTATAAAAACTAACATGTTATCTCCCTCGCGGGTTTATAAAACATTTCATAAAAACATTTAAAAGAGTGCGAGGCTATGAACTTCCGTTGATGTGGGAAAGCGGGTTATCGGCAATTCGGATGTATGGTACATGCTTCAATCACGGAAACCTAGACTTATAATACTCGTCTTGTACTTTTGTCCACTGACTTTATAAAAATAACAATTATGTATACGTATGATTATTTTATACATATGATGATGATCAAGTGGGTTTATATATTCTCATTCACTTATTTTTGTGTTATGTGTTGACAACTTTTATATTAGTTTACTAGTTTTACCTATTTACATGTTTTAGGTCCAATAAGCCTATTATAAGTTCTTTAACTTGTATTAATCCATTTTATACTTGTATTATCAGTATTTATACTTTACATGTTGGGCCCAAATGGGTTAAGCCCAATAAGTAATTTTTATAAGTGTTTAACTTATTTAGTTAAATTATTAGTCCAAATATGCTAACTTAGCTCGTTAATGTCCGTATGTCATATAATTCGGGTTTTATCGGTTTTTACTTGTATTAGGTACTTATACATCAGTATATGACTTTTAAAAACTTTACATTAGACGGGTTTGATCGTCTAAGTTTTTAATTGGCGAAAAACGTTAATTTTACGGTAATAGCCGAAAAAGTCGTAAAAATCATGTTTATAGTTTTTATACTTATAAATCTTATTCAACTACCATTTTTATAAAGTGTCCATTTTATTTAAACTTATACATATTTATATAAATGAAATTCATAAGTTATTGGATTTTAATTTCAAATTTTATACTATATTATTTGAGTGCTTATATAATAGTATTAAACATTAATTCTTCAAAATCTGATTTTTAGTTTCATCTTCACCATTTTTATCATATCTAGAGTTCTACAATGAGTTAGAAGCTTATTTTTGGATGGCATGAACTTCATATTATGTGCTACAAATAAGTTAGTTATAGCTACT
The DNA here is from genome assembly GCA_025667525.1 of Glebionis coronaria. Taxonomy (NCBI): domain Eukaryota; kingdom Viridiplantae; phylum Streptophyta; class Magnoliopsida; order Asterales; family Asteraceae; genus Glebionis; species Glebionis coronaria. The sequence continues at coordinate 183,440,648 of CM046876.1, forward strand.
GCTCATTCTATGTTTAACTATCCTTAACAGTCCCTACAAAACAGACTATTCAGATTAGCACACTCATCTTGTTTTGATCATATCTCACTCATTTTGATGATTCCATTGCATGGCAAACTCTCACATGTGTATGACATCTAATACTTACTGTAAATTGATTCCACCATGCCATTTTATCAGTTTATCATTTGGTAACTTACTGTTTTTATACAACCATCATATTTAGCAAGATTTTAACCTTGTTACTTATGGTTTTCCATCTTTTTACCCATATTTATCAAATCTATCAACACAAAATCCCCACATAATATTTTTAATCATAATTCATCATCATATAAATATACATAAATAAAGAAAATACAAGATTACATAATCAAAATAACAAGAGGATAGGAAGAACAATCTCTATACCACCATTAGTGATGAAAATATGAGGTTTTTGATGAACAAGACTTGGTTTTGGGTAACCAATCTTATGAGATATCAACACCACTTCTAGGATCACCAAGTATTTGTAGATTCTTCCAAAAATAATCTCTTGTTCTTCATGAAAACTCCTTGAGAAATCAGCCCCAAACTCCCTTGAAAACTCCTTTTTACATGTTAAGATCACCTCCAATCTTCATAACTTCAATGAGTTTTCATCATATGTAAATTATACATATGATTCCATGGTTAAATTTGATCAAATGAGGGTTGTTTTGGGTGAATATGGGACATAATAGAGAGAGTGAGGGAGGAGAGTATTAGTGGTTTGCATGAGATGGGATGTGAGAAATGGTTTAGGAAAAGTGGTTTCAAGGAATTATAAGACAAGTGGTAAACTTCTTTAGGAAGTTTTGACACATATGGTGTGTGTTGTAGCTTATTTAGATGCCACATGTATGGGGGTGGGCAAGTGTAAACTTGTCCCATCCCCACTAATTTACGGGTACTCCTGGATTCTAGTTTCTTCGATTTGCGTGCCCTCGGGTCGTTTTATGAAAAATTTTCTATAAATTATGAATCCACAGCACAAAACGAATCTAATAAAAATTGTCTCATCAAAAACAGAGTTCTAAAACGTAAATACGTAATCCTAAGGTTTCCGGTTTAGTCGTATAGGACATTAAATTATAATCGTAAGTCCTAATCTCTTCTCTTAAATTTGTGTGTTTATGAACCAACACAAATTTAAAAGTTCCAAAATAATATTCACGGGTAAATTTATTTCCTGAAATGTCGGACTGTCACCAAAAACGGTGTATGTAAACGTGAGCACGTAACGTTGAATCCTCCGGTTTAGACGTAGTCGATGCTACTTCAAGACGTAAATCCAAATTTCTTCCCAAAAATAAGTGACTTCACAATATAACATTAAAATAATATTTTTAAATAATACTTAAGAATAAAATATCAACCATAAATTGACGGATTGTCACACTCTTGTACAAGGTTCCTTATTCTATAAAAGGAGGCCTTTAGGTTTTGGTTTAATATACGTTTTACACTTTCATTGTACACAAGTTCATCATCAATCAAAGTGAAAGTTTGGTTTATTCTGTTTCTGTGTTCTTGTTCTAAGTATTAGTTCTGCATAATACTTAGATTGTTTCATATACAACAAAGTTTCTCTAAGTGTTTAACTTGATTCATTCTCGTTCACACAAAGCTAAATAAATCTAAGTTTGGGATCAACAAGTGGTATCAGAGCTTGTTGAGGAACTTTGATGTAAAGAACACAAAACCCTAAAAACCCTACAAATCACTAGAAACTCTAATTTTTCAAGAAACCCTAAAAACCAGACATAATGTCTACACCAGAGATGATCTCCTCCTCTAGTCACAATTAAAAAATCCCCATGCTAGACCCTGACAACTTTGAGCTATGAAAGTTTAATTTTGAGACTCTATAGGAAATTATTAAATATGGAAACACATTCGATAAGGCTGCTAGGATTTCTACTGCTATTGCTGTAAGATCAACTCCAGGCTCAACTGAAGAGGATCGAGAAGAAAGACCTTCAGATGGAAGAGTTGTTGCAACTGAAGACATTGCAAATAGAATGAATGACATGAAGACTCTAAGCATTCTCAAACTTTCTTTAGGACCAGCAAATCAGCACAAGTATAGAGGTTTTGAGTTTGCCAAAGAGCTTTGGGCAGCCCTTCAAGTCAATTATGGTGGTAATGATGATAGTGCCTCAGAGAAGAAGAAGCAACTCTTGCATGAGTATGATGTGTTCAAAGCTCTTCCCAATGAAAAGCTAAGTGGGGTGAGAAGCAGACTTCTTCACATCACAAGAAAATTGTCCTTTATGGGAACAGTTTATGATGTTGCTGATATCATTACCACTTTCCTTAAAAGTCTTGGTGATGCATGGAAGATTGAAGCAAGGTCTATTATTGCTACCGATGCTCACAAAAGTTCCACCTTTGATGACGTCTATAATAAACTGAAGATTGAAGAGAATGAAATCCTTTTGGATCAAGGAAGCAAATCTACCAATGGAAACATGGCCTTCTTCTCACATAGTGAAGGTTAATTTGATCAAAGGGAGTCATACGTGCACCCCGTTACTGGATCACCTTGTGTCAACGTTGGATCAAGCTTTGTCAGCGCCCCACATTCAGACGCTGACACATACAATGTTGACTCACCAAGGATTAGGCCTGATGGTATTGATATAGATACAGTATGTGCATACATTGCTGCATTACCTAATGGTTCAGTGATTACATATAAGGACCTTGAGCAAATCAGTGATGAGCATTTGGAGGAGAAGGACATAAAGTGGAATATGGTACTTGCAAGCATAAGGGCCAATAGATGGAATAGGAGATTCAAGAAGAAGATGACATTTAATGCTAAAGACACTGCTGGGTTTGATAAATCCAAGGTTGAGTGTTACAATTGCCATAGAATGGGTCATTTTACGAGAGAATGTAAATCTCCAAGAAGATCTGATGCTGGAAAACCTTCAAGCCAAATCATCAAGGTTGAAGACACAAAGGCTATGGTTGCCATGCAAGAAATTGATGGTGTTGGATGGGATTGGAGCTTTATGGCCAAATATGTGGAAGAGAACAAAGCCTTGGTTGCAGAAAAGGAGGAAGAAGATCATGTTCACTATGCTCTAATGGCACATTCTTCATCTTCATCAAATAATTAGGTATATAATGATGCATTTTGTAGTAAAGGTTGTCGTTTAAACACTGAAAAACTTAACAAAGAAATTTTAAAGTTAAAATAAGATGTTTTTGATGAAAAATGCAAGTTATTTAAATATCAACTTGCATTTGCTCAAACTAAAAAGACTGTGACTGAATATAAGAAAATGGAGCTTGACCTAAAAGATCAAATAACATTTTGTCACATGACCATAAAGTTAGTGTTGACCTCAGGGATATTTTGGAGAGATCCAAAGGTGTAATACAAGCTGAATTACATGAGGCCATTAAAAACAAAGATAATGTAGGGCTTAAAATTCAAAGAATTGATAAAGCTTCTCAAACCCTAGAAAAATGTGTTAATGAACAAAGAGACACTAGGGATATGACTGGGATTGGGATGAAAGAGTATGTTGATGTTCCACCGCCTACTGGGAACTTCTATGATGTCCTTAGAAAGGATTTCTCTTGGACTGGTATACCAGAACTCCAAGAAAAGGAATTCATTCCTCCACCAAGAGTTCTTACTCCAGTATAGGAATATAAGTAGAAATTAACTATTTTGGACCAATGGAAGAAAGCCAATCAGACTTTGTTTCTTAAGGGAGGAATGCTTAATGAAAGACTAAATGAGTCTACACCCATAATTGTGACTAACCCTACTACTGGAAAGAGTGTTGACCTTGGCTTAAACGTTGATAGAAAACCTAGTATTAAATATGTAGAAATGTATAGAACACCTAGGTCACCAAAGAGTCAAGTTAGTGATAATGGAACAGGGTTCTTTTCATCTATACCTAGGGTTATGTCTAGAAAAGCTTGTTATACTTGTGGGAGTCTTTCACATTTGGCTTATAAGTGTGTTAGTGTTTCAAGAGTCAACGTTGACAAAATGTCAACCATGGTCAAACCCTGACATTTTGTCCAGCAAAGTCCACAAGTCATTAGACCAGCTCCATTCTTTACTAAAGGGTCTAATACTTATGGAGAAAGGCCTTTTCAAAAGACTAATACATGGTCTAGCAGACAATGGGTTCCTGTAGCAAACCCTAGGTTTGACACTGATAAGGGTAATTTTAGCGCTGTCAAGAACAATTTTAACGTTGACAGGAATGTTTCCAACACTGTTAGACCAAGTAATTACAAATACTTGCAACCAAAGGTAAATGGGTCTAAAGCTTCTTCTAGCTTGACATGGAGACCCAAACAAGACCAAAACCCTAATTCAGATAGGATTTCTATGACCTGTAATAGATTTCATTATATTTCAAAGGTTATAACTAAACCAATAGGGGTTAACTAGGTGTTCAATCCAAAAAGGGATGAACAAGGGGTTGTTATAAGGACTAAATATGTTCTTGTTAAACAACCAAATGAACCCAAGTCTGCTCAGGCTTGGGTTCCCAAGGAAAACTAATTTGTTTTCTTTATGTGCAGGGCATTCAAAAGTAGGTAAATGATTATGGCTATTGGGATAGTGGATGCTCTAGGCACATGACGGGGAATGAAGACTAATTCACCAACTTTACCCCCATTAAAGATGGTGACAAATTGTACTTTGGAGGAGGATATGGAACTATTACTAGAAAAGGTACTCTTATCACCAACAATTTGCGTTTTGAAAACGTATTTCTGGTAAAAGAACTTGATTATAATCTGTTTAGTGTATCACAAGTTTGTGATAACAAAAATAAGGTTCTTTTTACTGATACTGAATGCTTGGTGTTAAGAAAAGACTTTAAAATACCTGATGAGAATTTTATTGATTATAAAACACCTAGGCATAAGTACATTTATAATGTGAATCTTAATGGAATCAGGATGAATAATAATTTGTCATGTCTATATGCTAAGGCTTCAGTTGATGAAAGTAATCTTTGGCACAGAAGGTTAGGGCACATAAACATTAAGAACATAAACAAACTTGTGAGGCATGGTTTAGTTGATGGTTTTCCTGAAAAGGCTTTCCACAATGATCATTCTTGTGTTGCATGCGTTAAAGGCAAACAACACAAAGTCTCCTTTAAGTCTAAACTTGTGCACTCTAGTTCTAAACCACTTCACTTGCTGCATATGGACCTGTTTGGTCCAACTAATATAGAAAGCTTAAATGGTAAATCTTTTTGTTTTGTCATAACTGATGATTTTTCTAGATTTACTTGGACTTTTTTTTGGCTTTGAAAAGTGAAACTGCCACTGTTTTGATTAACTGTATTACCCAAATTGAGAAAAAGACTGGGAATGAGGTTAAAATAATTAGAAGTGATAATGGTGGTGAGTTTAGAAATAAGTTGTTAGATGACTTCTGTGTCAAGAAAAGGATTACTAGGTAGTTTAGTGTAGCTAGAACCCCACAAAAAAATAGGGTAGCTGAAAGGAAGAATAGAACACTCATATAAGCAGCTAGAACAATATTGGTTGATGCTCATTTTCCCATAGCTTTTTGGGCTGAGGCTGTGAATACAACCTGCTATGTGTAGAATAGGGCATTGATCAACAACATTCACAATAAGACACCTTATGAGCTATTTTGGAATAGGAAACCTAATATTGGTTTTCTTAAACCCTTTGGATGTCATGGAGTTGTTCTTGATACTAGTGATGCCTTAGGTAAGTTTCGTGTTAAATGTGATGAAGGCTATTTTATGGGCTATTAAGAAAGAAAAACGTATACTTGAAAAGGTACATGTTAGGTTTTTATAAAGTAAACCTAGTGATCCTGAGAGTGGACCAAATTGGTTCTTTGATTTAGAACCTTTATCTTGAACCTTGAATTATATGCCTGTTACTAATCCAGATATTGTGAAAGTGAATTCAAATGTTGTGGAAGAACAAGTTGTTGAAATTTCAGGTATACAGGTCGACAAGGAAGTAGAATCACAAGCAGTCAAATCAGCTCCCATACTCGAGTATGTCACCATTCCTATATGGACAGATGGATTTGCTGCTGCTGCTGCTGCTGGAAAGGAAAAAGTTGGTCCACAAGAAAAACCAATTGATGAAAACATGCATGAATCTTCAAGCGCTGACAAAGGAAATTCTGGCGTTAACAGGCCAAATTCAGGCGTTGATGGCTCAAACATTGACAGACCTAGTTTAGGCGTTGACAACTCTTTTGACCATTTATTATCTTCTAATGTTTTTGAACAAGGTGAGCCTTCAGTAGTACATGAAGAGGTTCATTCAGGTGATGATGGAAGAGATTTGAAGATGATATTGGCAACATGGAGGCTAAAATTAAAGACAACACCATTCTTGAAGGAGGAATACTTACATCTAATATCAAAATCATCCTCCTTCTTGGTGATGTGATGTCTCCTGTTCAAACAAGGTTTCATCAGAATCAAAGAGGCTTTATTGCCAATATCCACAAGAAGGTTGATACCCCTCTTGTACAGGCATGTTTGTTTGCTTGTTTTCTATCACAACAGGAACCCAAGAAGATTTTTGATGCTCTCAAAGAACCAAGTTGGGTGGAAGCAATGCAGGATGAGCTTCAAAAATTTGTTATTCAAGATGTTTGGGAGTTAGTGGATTGTCCGAGATATGTCAGACCTATTGGGACAAGATGGGTTCTTAGAAACAAGAAGGATGAAAGAGGAATTGTGGTCAGAAACAAGGCAAGTTTAGTTGCTCAAGAATATACACAAGAGGAAGGGATAGACTAGGAAGAGGTTTTTGCACCTGTTGCAAGGATTGAAGCAATAAGGATTTTCCTAGCCTATGCCTCTTGCATGGGCTTCACACTTTATTAAATGGATGTGAAGAGAGCTTTTCTTTATGGCACAATTGTAGAGGAGGTTTATGTAATGCAGCCTCCTGGTTTTGAAGATTCAGAACATCCAAACAAGGTGTATAGGGTAAAGAAATCAATGTATGGACTTCATCAAGCCCCAAGAACATGGTATGGCACCTTGTCCACCTATCTGGTGGAAAATGGATTCAAGAGGGGCACCATAGATCAAACTTTGTTTACCAAGAAGACTAGTAAGGACTTTTTACTTGTTCAGGTCTATTTAGATGATATCATCTTTGGCTCTTCCAGTCCAAAGATGAGTGAAGACTTTTCCAAGCTCATGATAGACAAATTCAAGATGAGTGCAATGGGAGAGATGAACTTCTTTCTAGGGTTACAAGTTCAGCAGAAAGAAGATGGTATCTTCATCTCTCAAGACAAATATGTAGCAGAGATTTTGAAGACGTTTGGTTTTCTCCACATGAAAAACGGGCTAGCACACCCATGGATAGGGAACACCCTTGGGGAAAGATTGGAGATGAAAAAGAGGTGGATGTTAGGCATTATAGGTCAATGATTGGGTCATTGATGTATCTTACAGCTTCTACTCATGACATTATGTTTGTTGTGTGTGCATGTGCACGCCATCAAGTGACTCCCAAAGAGTGTCATCTTCAACCTGTCAAGAGGATTGTTGGAAATACATTTTACGTATTAGAAAGGATCGGTCACTCCAACAATATTCCATGTTATAGCTCGTAGTTTAGTTATTTACATTTATTAAACAAAGCCCAAAACCGAGCCCATGGATTGTATGGGTCGGCGGCCTAATGTAAACCAAAGCCCATCTCAAGGGCTTTGGTATATAAACCATCTCCTTAGATGGAGAGGGTGTGTGATTATTCACTTTTCACATAGTAAACATTGGTTTTCTCTCTCTAAGTGTGTGTGTAATCCACCATCTCTCTATCTCTTTCTCTCTCTAAACACATAAGCATAGATTTACATTTCTTCATTTAGATACCTTAGGTGCTATCCCACCTTAGGATTATGGTATCCAAAGGATTCTCCATTAGTGCTTATTGGTTAATCAGACAGTGATTTTGGAGGTGACAAATTTGATAGAAGATCCACAACTGGTGGATGCCAATTTCTTGGGAGCAGGTTAATATCTTGGCAATGCAAGAAACAAACAGTTGTGGCTAACTCTACAACTGAATCAGAATATGTAGCTGCAGCTGCTTGTTGTGGACAAGTCTTATGGATTCAGAACCAACTGTTGGATTATGGGTATAATTTTATGCATACCAAGATTTTTGTAGACAATAACAGTACTTTATGCATTATTAAGAATCATGTACATCATTCTAAAACAAAACACATAGAAATTAGACATCATTTTATAAGAGATTGTTTTGAAAAGGGTTTAATACAACCAGATAGGGTTGACACAGAAGAAAATGTGGCTGATTTATTAACTAAACCTTTTGATGCTAGGAGATTTCAATACTTGGTAACAAGTATTGGAATGATCAATCTTACCTAATATGTGTTTTTGGACCTTATTGTAAAAGTATGTACATGATATGCATTGTTATTGGTTTTTGTACAAAATTAGGTTTTCCATTTTATTTGTCTAACGCTAACACAGGTTATTTTAATGTTGATAAGTGTTAAAATGGACGCTTACAACAACATGTTAGTTTTATGGTTTTTGATCTAATTATGCAGGCATTATGAGCATTGTAAAAATGGATACAGAGTTGCTTATGGATCTTTGAAGCTTACTTGGAGTGTGTTCCAGTTTATGGATGATGGTTGGAATGTTTACATTCCTATCTTGACATAAATTTGTATTGCATGTATTATGTTTGGAAACTTGTATATCATATTTTAAGCGGAGGTTTAGGAAACCTTTAGGATTTTTTGGGTATTCATATAATACTCTTATCACAATTCTAGATTGTGTCCACCAGTGAGTACGAGTTATTTTACTAAATCGTGAGGCACTATAGCATGCAAAGTTGATATACTTTGCACGCTGCCAAGACTTTTTGACCTAGAATTGGATGTGGTCTGTTGGGAGACTTGGGTATGATTTTTATTGGGTTTACCTGGGAAGTTAAAAAGGATTTTATGAGATAACTTCATTGTTAAGAACTTTGGTTAGCAAGGGACACTTGAGGACAATTATGTCTATCTTGCTTACGCAAGTGTGCATGATTGGACATTGCTTGCCACCCTATGTTAATTTTCAGTCTATAAGTTATCTTTACTAGGATAAATTACTTTGTTAAGGTCCTTTTTCTTTTATATTATTTTTATTTTTGGACGCTGACAGTTTTCTTTCCAAGCGTTGTTAAGACCAATTTTGACGTTGACATGGCAAAATCCAACGTTGACAAGAATATAGCCGTTGGGCGCTGATAAGTTATTTTTGATCGTTGATAAACATTGGGTCCTACCCAGTTGTTATTTTTGACGAAGACTTGGGCCGTAATTTTAGGAGTTGGTAACTTTTTATTAATGAAAAAGATAAGTTATATATTTTCAAGATTTCATCATTATATTTTGAATATAACTGCCTAATGTTTTGACCAATCACATGTTTTCACCTCTCCTATATATTTGGCTCATTCCTTTAAAACAGGGTAACTGCTTATTCTTGTCTAACTAAATTTTCTCAAACCTTCATCTTTCATAACTTTTATCACATCTTTCTACATCAATGATGCCTAAGTTTAAACCTAGAGATTTGGAATTGGGGTTCAGAATTCAGCATAACATGGTTGCTTATTTGCAAGATCATGATGCTCTTTTTCCTCAATATACTCAGATGGTTGAGTATTTGAATGCATCCCCTTTAAGGTATGCACTTTCTCATGCTCCACTTATCCCTGTCACACATATTAAACAATTTTGGAATACTATAACTTCCTCAACAGTTAATCATGTGACTACATTGACTGCTATTGTCCATGGGGTTTCATGGGTGGTTACTGAAGCTCTAGTTCGCCAAGCTTTGCATCTTAATGATGCAGACGGTATAACCACCCTACCCATTGGAGAGCTAGAACAAGGACTTCAAGCTTTGGGTTATCCTTTTCTAGAAGATGGCCATTTAAACAAATATAGAACAAAAATTCCCCCCAGCTTGGAAGTACTTGATACATGTTATTCTTCAATGTTTGAGTCCTAAATGTACTGCACATAATGAAATCAACCGTTTAATTGGGAGTACCATTGTGTGTATTCCTACTAGGCAAAAATATAATTTTTCAAAAATGATTTTTGATGGCATGTGTCATAACAAGGGTAACAAGATGACTCTTGCTTACCCAAGGTTTTTACAAATGGTGTTTGATTTACAAAGATACTGTAATAGGGATCACAATGATTTTTATACGATCCATGTTCAAAAGAAAGCTATTTTTGGGAAGATGAATTCTCCACCTCATCGAGACATACCCCTTACCCAAGCCACGCTTGTTGTTATTGCAGCAGCACAACCACAACAAGACCCTCAACCACAACCAGACCTATTGCCTGAACAACCACCATCACCCCAGAAATGGAAGTAGACCAAGAACCTTTCAACGCTTACACGTTAAATGTTTGCGTTGACAGTCCAAATCCAAACGCTGACTCTCTTTCCCACAAACCCAAACACCCCTTAACCTTCAAACAGACACCCAATACACTACATCTTCTACTCTACCAGAATTTAGGTTGGTAAAACGCCAAAGGACTACTGGAGTGTTCTCCTCTAGTGGTCCTAGACATGTTGCAGAGAGAACCACCACCACAAGTGTGGTTGGTGACATGGGTGGGGCTGGGACTATTGGTTCTGGCTTAGAAGCAGGTTAAGTGATGGTTGTAAGAATACGTCTTTTAGGAAAAAGAGCGTAATTAGGGTAAGTATTAACAAGTGATTTAGGAAAACCACAAGTTATGACCCAAAGTGGGGATCGTTCTCAAGGAGGCTTGTTGCGTGTGTTAAGAGATGATTAACTTTGTGATTATATTGATTATGATAAGAGAAAATAGAAATGGGATTAGAAGAGAATGACGGTTACGATGACGAATTAAACTAAGACGAAATGGTCGTACACGTAAAACCGTAAAAAGTAGCAAAATTAAAAATTTACTCTAAAAATTCCTAAAATGCTAAATAATGTAATTAGAGTTTACAAAAAATCAAAAATCACTCAAACCTTTTATTTAATTAAATAATAATTTTTTAATGCTAATTAAAGCCCAAAAAATCAATTTAATTAACCAAAAAGACCAAAATGAGATTTTTTCAATTGTAAACCTCTAAAATGACCTAAATTAATTTAAAACTATTTTTGAAAATTTTAAAATTAATTAAAACTATTTAAAAACAATTAAAAACAATTAAAAACTATTAAAACTTAAAATAATTATAAAAATTAATCTAATGACAATAAAAATATTCTAAAAATTGTAAAATTCCTAACTTAATATATTTAACCTAACAAAAATATAAAAACTTGAAAAATCTAAAATTTAATTTTTAATAATAAAATAATAATAAAATAATATTAAAAATCCAAAATTTATAAAAAAATTATAAAAACTTGCAAACTAGTTTATTTTAACCTAATAAACACAGAAATGAAGTTGAAATTACAAAATACCCCTAACGGGCCTTCAAATGGGCCAAAGTCTAAAACAGACCCTTATTGGGCCAAAATAAACCCAATAAGAAAAAATGTTTATAAAAATGACCCAAAAGCTCCTATCTGACTTAAAATTTGATTCTGAACACAATTTTTCAAAGGCTCAAAAGCTGAAAATGTGATATAAGCTGGCTTATATCAAACAACTTATTCTTAATGGGCTTTTTGGCCCGTTAAGCTATAAGCTGATGCCATAAGCTCAAATTAGTCTAAGGAATAAGCCTGAAAAAGCAATAAGCTATCTTCACAAAACGACGAAATAGTCGTTTTCGAGTTCTAGGCCACCCCAAGAGCTGATTCAAGTTTCAAAAGCTTTTAAATGACTTAACTAAGCTTAATCAACAAAAAGTTTTCAAATAAGTTCACTCAATAAGCTGGAATAAGCAAATAAGCACTTCTTTAAAAGTCAACTTTAAGAGTTTTCTAGCAAAAAGTTAAAGTCAAAGTCTGATAAGCTCCAGTTCAAACAAATAGGTCAAATGAGGAAGATTGATCACAAAAAATAAGTTGTTGCAGGTCTGGATAAGCCAATATGGCTTATTAGTAAGCTAACTGAAAATTAACACTAGCATGGGCTAGTTTTGGAGTCTGAGCAGTGTAAACTTTTCCACTGCTTGACTTGTTTGACTATTTGTCTTTAGTAACTTTTTTGGAGATTCAAGTTACACAAAGGCACCCAAATGATCAATGGATCATAAGGAGTCAATAACAACAAAGAAATCACAATCACAATAAACCAATTTGTACAGTTAATTCAATTAAGCTTCAGACATGCACCAAACTTAGAACAATAAGCAGTGAAGCACTTATAAGCTGTTTTAGCAAATTTCAGCCAACCAAATTGCACCAAAAGCATACACAAGCTATAATAAACTTAAATGAACAAGTTTAAACAGGTTTCATGCGATGATACAAGGCTTAAATCAAGATTCAAGCACAAATAGGTTACTGATGAACACTAACACAAGCAGATTTTTACTTTGTTGATGCACTTGACCAACAAGCCAGATTCAAACACTCAGATCTATCAATTATGTTGTATTATCAATGATTTAACAACTTTTAACCCTAAGCATGCATATATTCTAGATATTACCAAAATCTTAGGCCAAAAATAGTCAAATTCAATGAGATATAGCGTAATGTTTGATTTATGGGTTTAAGCCCAATAACTTGCAGCAAATAGAACTCAACCAAGTAGATAGCAGATACAAAGCACAAACACAAACTTCCAACCACAAAATATAACTCAATGATTCAAAACAGGTAAATCCAAACACCCCTTTAAATTTTAAAATCACAATTTTCAAATCAAAGGTGCATTCCAAGGTTACCCAAGCCCAAATCAACACAATAACAGATATAATATGCAAATTAGAACAAGATTAGACCATAAAATCAGCAAGAACACATGCAACACACAAATTCACCAAAAAACCAACTTTTTAACAGATTTTGAGTAGAATGGTTTGTACCTCATGGATGTACATCCACACCCACGAATTTTGAGCTTATGTGCTAGCAAGAACAAGCACAAGCTTCCACAAGCCTGCTAAGATTCAACAAGGTTAAGAGCAAAATATCAAAATCAAAAAAATGAAAATCCTTGATTAATGCAACCTTAGTTACCCACACTTGATTATCCCCAAGTTATAAGCTTCACCACACCTTGATAACACAATATCAAGATGTTATGATCAGCTTTACAGCCCAAGAATTCCAAGGTTTGAACAAGACTTAACAAAATATCAAGAAAAGTGGAAAATGTGCAAACTTTTGCACACTCCTTTTGAAAACAGGTTTTAAGATCAAAGATTAGTAAACATCAAAAAACAATAAACAGATAATAAGGTTGGCACTTGATTTTTCTTCACCAAATTCAAACACATTTCATTAACTGAATATATGATTTATAGATTTGTGAACAATGGAATATTCAAGCGCAAGGATAAATGTAAATGGTCCTATGCCTTTTATAGGCTACAAGTGAACTAGAAATGCAGGAAAAAACTTAAAAACCCTAGTGGTAAACTTCCAGAATTGCCCTTGAGGTGTTTGAATATTTTGTTGACATGTGAAGTTCCTTGGACGTTTGTGGAGATGCCAGTGGTGAAAGAACGATCAAAGGGCTCAAACCAAGCTTAGGATTGAAGCTTCATTATGGATGGTTGATTCCCTTCCTAGTTTGTCTTCTTCCCAAAATAACGTGTAGCAAGGTTGAAGCATGTGAGCCTTGGGGTGATGTGGCAAGATGTTTAAGAGTGGGTTTAGGATTAGTACCACCTTAATCTTAAATCTGGAGGGATTTAGTGTTTAATTTCAAGTAATGAACAAATCCCCAATTGTGTTCATAGGATGAATAGTTATGGTTTTGATCCGGTTTAGGATTTAAAAAGGTGTTAGGCGCCATAATTAGTTAACTAATTATATTAGTTAAAAAATCTGGTGAGTGGAAGTGTGAGGTGGCAACAGAGTGAGTTTTGATTGGTTGTGGGGATTGAGTGGGTGAGGTGGCACCATGTGATTAGTCTAGGTATCTTAGGTTGTCTAGGCAGGTTTAGTCCCTTGTTATTTTTTCACTTTTCAATTCAGTTTAAACATGGCAAAATCCGAATTCCTTTGTTATCCAAGTTTCAATCTTCACACTTTTGCCCCAAATACTTTTCCAATGTATTTTCAGGGGTATTTCTTGTCAATTCTTGATTCCTGAAGGGCTGATTTGGCATTTTCTTCATTGATAATGGTCTTGATTTGTTTGTTTGACTTCTTGGAGGACTGAATTTGCCATGTCATGATTAATGAGGGACCATTTTTGCCATTTCTTCAAAGTCAAGGGTCCTTTTGGTAATTTTGACATATTTAAAGGACCAAACTTGTAATTTCTTGTTACTTGAAGTCCTTCATGGTATGTTTGACTTTGAGGAGGATTAATATTGACATTTTAGTTTTGTTGAGGGACTAAAATTGCCAATTCTTCAAAGTGGAGGGCCCTTTTTACAATATTGACAAACTTTAGGGACCAATCTTGGAATTATGAAGATACAAGGGTATAAAGTGTCAGTTCTTCAATATTGGAGGACCCTTCTTCATAAATCTTCAAATCTTCAAGGGTTTTCTTTGGAAAATCTTCATTAGGGCTTGGTTCAATGTGCGGCTTCGTTTCCCGTGTTCATTTTTGCATGATTCTTGTGATTTTTTTGTCATTTTCTCAATATCCGTACCTAAAATACACAAGCAACAAGCACAAGCATATATTTGGCCAATTTTGTGACAACCGCGGTTTTGAAGTTCGTCACTTAGTTCTATTTTGTGCTAGTTACGTGTCTTTACGTGTTTATGTGTTAATTGGTATGTATAGATTTTGGTTTGGATATCGTTTCCGGTACGGGGTACCTTTTGAGTGAAACGATGTGTGATGATTTCATGTTCATGAGCTCACATGGTAGTGACTATGAAGTGAGATGGTGTTATTTAGTGGTTTTACGTATACGTATATGTATTATAGAAAATCGTATTTTTACGATTTACCGTTTAGCATTTTGAGGTCTCAGAAGAGGTATTTAGTCACGGGAGTATTTTTTGGGATGGTTTTAAGTCATTTAGGACTTAGTTAATTAGTTTATTTCATATTTCAAGAGTTTGTATAAAACTGTATATTTTTACGTCTTTTAAAGTAAACGCGTAAATTTGACTAGTTTTACGGTTTTGAGGTTTTGGAGGCTTTAGGAGTTGCAATAAATTTAGGAAATTTAAGGTAACACTAGTAGTGTAATAATAAATAATAAAAAGAAAAAAAAATAAAAAAAGGGAGGGGAGGTCGGTTTGGACGATCAAAAGAAAATGGAAGGAAAAGGAAAGGGGAGTTTGGGCTTGGGTCGGACTAGGACTTCCCCATACTCTATATAAAGAGTTCTAGTTAAAAAAAACAAATTATTATCTCCTGGAGCAATTACAGACGCGGCCTAATCAAGAGAATTAGGGTTTTTATAAAAAAATTTGGGGGTTTTCATAAATCAAAGTTAAATCTTTAAACTTTTTTTAATTAAAGTGTTTTAGTTCCTTCTCAATCATCTTATGATGGATTTAGGTTAGGGTTTAAATTAAAATCTGTATTTTAATGATATATTAATGACTAGAATAATTAGGGCTTGTAATTAAATAAATTATGGGTAATTAATTAGGTTAGTTTAATTAAATTCGTCATTAAAAACTGGGCAGAATTTTTGTGTCATTGTTTTGATCATATAGGGAGTTCTACAAACTCTTATTTTGTGATACGAGTATCCCTGGAAAGGTAATTGAAGTGGCTTTCAAATGCAAGAAACAAGAACTAAATTGGAGGTAGAGAAGTGGGTCAAAAACAGGTTACAACAGTCAGAGGTCAAAACAGTTTTGAAATCAGCTAGTTTTCTTTTTATGTTTTGGGTTGTTTAGGGTACTTAGGGTTGTATTGGGACTTTCAAACGAACATGGGAGTTGGTTTATATAATATGAGAAGTATCTGCATTGGGGCTAAGATTATGGGTTAGGGTAAGACCCCCTAATTATAACAAACTTTTTGTATGTTCAAAATTAGTAAAATCCGAATAGACAAAAGTATATATATATATATATATATATATATATATATATATATATATATATATATATATATATATATATATATATATATATATATATATATATATATATATATATATATATATATATATATATATATATATATATATATATATATATATATATATATATATATATATATATATATATATATATATATATATATATATATATATATATATATATATATATATATATATATATATATATATATATATATATATATATCGGGGACTTATCAGTAGCTTTAAGGTTGGGTCAAAAAGGAGGAGTTAGCGAACATATGTAAGGGCATAAGGTTTCCTTTACAGAGGTCATGGGTATGTTTAGGTGGGCGTTTGGCTTATACTTTGGAGACCTAAAAGTTGGGACTGTTTTGTGTAAAATATGAACGGGATAGGTATCAAACTTAACCAAGTTAAGGACTTGTTAGGGAAGGGTAACAGCGTGTTTAGAGCATATTAATGAGGATCATATATGGGAGAAGGCTAGATGTCCATCATAGGTTGATGAGCCATTTTAGTGATTGGTTCATGTGTTGATTTTGTGTTTTTGTTTGTTAGCTTTTTGCTAGTGCGCGGACTTTTGGAGAAGCTCAATCAGGTGAGTTTCATAGTCCCATATCTTCTAATGATTTTGACTTCCAGATGGTATGGAAGAGACACTGTCTTGTTTTTATAAATTATGTTGTGAATGTTTTGTGTTTGGTGATGGACTGGTGCATACTTATGTGATTAACTTCTAGTTGATTCATGATTGTTTTATGTTTTGACTTGGTACCAAGGGGATGTTGACAAGGCGGGGCCTTGGGGAGGTACATAAATGTGTGAGCATCTATGGGACCAATGGATAATGACAAGGCGAGGCCTTGGGATTAGTTCATAGGTGTATGGGCGCCTATGGTACCATGGTGTTTGGTAAGGCTGGGAGCCTTGGATTTTGTTTGGTTTGTTAAATCTTGAATAATAGTTGTTAATGCATGTTTGTATCACATTGTCCATATGTTCATTTGTTAGTGGTTGTTGTTCACAGCTTATGCTTTGATTTTGGCGGAGTCTAAACCTATGACTCTCTCCAACTTTATGTTGACGTGTTTTAGTGTCTCTTTCAGGTGATATTGTGGTTAAGCGTGAGAACATAAGTGGCTAGGATTTGGAGTTGCGTAAGAATGCATTTAGAAGGAGATCTCCGTTCCTTCTTAGTTTCTTTTGTTTTTTTTAATAAGTGATACTGTTGGCACCTATATGTTTGCTTTGTTTATGTTATTTTTTGTCTCGGGTAAGTGGTAGGACTATTACCTACTTACCTAGACTCCTGCATTGTTGAGATATTGTCATGACATTTGTGTCACCATTTTATGACATTTCTTATTTCATTTAGTTATCTCTATAGACACGCCATGTTGTGATGATATCCATACGTCGCGCTCCATATTTCGCCATGGTGGGGTGTGACAGAATGGTATCAGAGCCAATGGTTATAGAGAATTAGGTTGCCTAGTCTAGTAACCTAGTTTATAGCTTAACGGTCCCTGCATATAGGCGTCATAGGAGTATGTGTGCATTTTATAATAATTGATGTGTTTGGATGTTATTTTATGATGTTTGGTAAGTTATGAACTACTATGGTTCATAGTTAGCCACATGTTATTTTCTTTTCGGGTTGTGACTAGTGCGGGTTAAACCATAATCGTCCACGCTAGTCATTGTTGTATTTTGCTTAAATTGTACATTATAGTACATAATTTGGTACAAGGTAGTTTCTATCTTTTGTTGAGTTATTTTATGTACCTGAGGTATGCTATTTTTCTTTTGATGTTTAAGTCATGTTCCCTAAGAATCGTGTGGTGGTTCGAGTTACTAGGAGTACATGGGTAGGAAGGATTTTAAGGTGTTTCCATTCTGATGGGCGACATGACTTATAATTGATTATGTTTTCGTTTTGGATTTTGTCTATGCTGTTTTAGCTAGACTATGGATTTCTGTATTCCAAGAGTTTGACTATGTTATTTTATTAGTTGGAGTTTTTGATCTTATTGTTTATGTGGTTATGTGCTTAGGTGAGTTGATTGATTTATGTGTTATGTGTTGTATTGATTCTTGTAAGTGTCATCATAGGAGGGAGTGCATTGGGGAAAGGGTAATTGTATAAGTATGGTGTCCAACATAGTTATACAAATACCACAACTTCAATGGGTTCCTAAGTATGATTGCATGAAAGAGGGTTAGTACACGCTTGTATATGATGAGAGGTGAATTATTGGTATATGTATAGTATATGGGTTTATGTAACGGTTACCTACGATATGGATATTTTTTAGTGTGTTATTGTTTTGAGTTATAGTCATGTTGTGTGATTATGGGGTCACACGATATGAACTGGTTCTAGTGATGGGTTTTATGCCTTGTGGAAAGATGGTGGTTACTCATAGGAAAAAAACAAGTGTATGATGCGATTGGTTGATCTGACATGTATGGTAATGAGTATGTTTTGGGTGATTTAATAGGTATATATATGCGGATGTATATATACTACTATGTGTTAAGTTATGGTGTATTGTCGTTCACTAGTTATTATAACTTGAACGTACCTTGTGTTTGTTCGTGTTTTATGGTGCTGGAGTTTGATGGAGTTCCAACGACGTTTTGAGTCTTTTGGATGTGTGTCTACATTCGGGTATGTATTTTTATTAATGCGAACCACTAAATTTTCTTGCAAATAAGTCTGGCTAATTATAGGAAACGGTTTTGAAAATAATTTGTAAGTGTATGGTATGATATCGTAACTTACATTTTTTAGTTGTAGTAGTAAGTTATAAAAAGGTTGTCTTGAAAATAATTGGATTAGTCTTCTATGTAACATGTGATAATATATTTTAAAGGGGTAAAGAAATTTTACAATAATTTTCTTAAGTGGAGTTAAAATTTTAGAATAATTTAACTATGACGGAAAGAGTAAAAAAAAGAGATTTTCTTATAGTAATGATAATAATAACACCACACCTTGTAGTATTTTAGTTATAACCAACCTAAATGGAAAAAAAGTGTATTTTACAAACATGTATTGGTTTCATAATAACAAGTGAAATAAGTTTAATATGGGTAAACAAGATAATGGTTAGAATAAGATTGTAGTATACTAACTAGTTGATATCTTGATAGAAAGATGAAGATAAAGGATGAGTTATTGGTTAAAAATGAGTATGATAGATTTTAGTAGTATTGAAGTTTGGTTCTTATGAGAAGTAACTAATTGGGACGAAAGTTTAAAATTTTCAAAGGTATCGAGATTTGGTAATACTAATCGTGAAGAGTCTAAATTTTTTCGTT
Source organism: Glebionis coronaria (assembly GCA_025667525.1). Lineage (NCBI taxonomy): Eukaryota > Viridiplantae > Streptophyta > Magnoliopsida > Asterales > Asteraceae > Glebionis > Glebionis coronaria. The sequence goes on from CM046876.1 coordinate 183,460,186, forward strand.
GTTGCCACACTCCATTGATCTTTCGGATTACATTGTTTTGTTTTCAGTTGTTTTGGCTAGGGTTCGTTTTACCCTATATTTTATTGGGACACGATTGTTTGGAATTCTTTTGTTACACGTCATTGCTGATTTAGTTATGCGGTTGTGGAAACGTTAGGATGAGAGGATAGAGTTGGGTAGTATTACTTATGGTTAGATATTAGAATGGAGAAATATGTTTTGGTTTATAGGTTGTGTTGAAGGAATGATTAAGATTTGTGGAGTTTGGAAACTTAGATTGGTTACAGGAATAAGAGAGTAAGTAAAGTTAGTTGACTGGTAGTGGGAACGAGAAGTCATGCTATGAGAAGTTGGTTGAAGTACCATTAGGAGATTGATGAAAGTACTAGCGGATGTGAGGGTAGAGTAGAAAGTTTATACTAATGGAAAGGTTGGGTAAATAACACGCAAGGGATTGGTATAGTTATTGAGGCAAGGTAGTAGTAGACACGTGAAGGAAAACAGGAATGTGAAAGAATGATTGGTAGGAGGCTGATTAACGGTGAAGTACAACAAGTAAGGAAAAGTGAGCCATTGAGGGGTTGAAGTACTTTTAGAAATATTGTGGTAGATGAGTTAAAGTTAGAAGCTACTGGTAGTGTGAAGTTCCTAGGTAACATCATGGAGACGAGAAGGAGTGCGTAAAGAGCTACATCGCGAAGCAAGGAGCTGAAAGGACTACGTGTCGGCTGCAAGAAGGATGCAAGAGATTTCGAAGGAGTCACAAAAGTTGCGAGGACTGGAAAGGTGACAAGCACTATGATGGGAAATTTACGTATGGTTCGTGACGAAGAAGGGCAGATCGAGTATCAGAATGGAGCTACAAAGAGCTGAACCGGTGGATCGTGATGAAATGAATACATGACTTGGGAGATTAAGGACTCGTAGAAGTAACAAGGAGAGTCGAGTGACTACGCGGATATAATTTTTGTGGCAATCAATATCGAGGGATGAGAAGTGAAGCTGAGCTGAATAAGTTTCGTGGAGAAGTGATTAGAGAGTCGGTTTTGTGAAGGTGTTATGAAATATCTTTGGGAAAGACAGCTATGCATTATCTAATGCACAAGTGATTTCCATATATTTGATGAATGAAGTATGGAATTTTTTTGTTGGACGGGATAGTGTAGGAATTAGGGAGAACCATGGAAGGAGAGAACCTAGTATTCCTAGAAGATGATGATTGAAAATACCTCATGTTGGGTGCAAGATCAAAGTAGAAGTATGAGATTTGAATAAGAATTCAAAATATGGCTTAGTAGACAAATGGAAACTAATGTGGGTATAAGATGAGAGTGTGATCCGCATGGAATCACATGAAACTCTAGTTTGTCCCTATTAGGAGGGAGTAGGAGAACTGGTTGTGAGAAAAAAAAAACAAGTAAAGCTACTTGGAAAATTTTGGCGTATAGATGACTAGATAGACTCAGTTAGTTGAGCTAGATTGTTATATCTGCCTAGAATGCTAGAGGAATTTGGGGTACGAGACATAGAGAATAATCTATACAGATCAGAACGTCTCCAACACATATTTAATCATCTTGATCGAACATTTGAAAAAGGTGATGGGTGGAGTTAAGTGATGAAAAAAAATTGCAAGGCCAAGTATCATCTGGGAAAGGCAAGCATGGTTGATGAGACATGGAATAAGAAAAATGAAGTGAAGCTGAGACGAACTTGAACTATATGGATGACGTATTACGGTGGTTTGGATGAAGGATGTAGGTTGCATGAGTTGAGTTGTATAAAGCAGAGAACGCGTCAACATGTATGTTGCGTGGCTTGGACAATCATATGGTGAAAAGAGACGTAGACTATACTTCCTACATATATAGGAGTAGCTTAGAAAGGGCGATGTAAGGACGAAATTGGTGAAAGTGACGAGAGTTGGGTGATAGTCGATAGACTAACTAATTCATCTCATATTTCAAGAGGAATGAGTAGTCACGTAGTTGAGAAGTTGGAAGGAGTGCGTACGGATGTGATGGAATAGAGGGTTTTGCGTAAAAGTTAGCCTAATATGTATGGAATGCCTTATGAAGGATTATGGCAAGGGAAGAAACGATGGGAAGCATCACATCGTGATGTATGGTAGGAGTTGAGGAAGAAGAAAGAAGTGTTTATAGAAGCGAAGCATGAATAAAATAGGTCGAGATAGGAACCGAAGGTAAAACTAAGGTAGATCTTAATGAGTAGAATAAAGCACAATGCAGGCTAATACTGTCGTAGTGTGGAAAAGGAAATGGCACTGACCTATACTGATTGTTAGGGAGGCTTAGTATCGATAATCGAATGGATGAGGAGTTATTGGTGTGATGTGCCATAGGGACGAAGGGCTTGGTCTAACTGAGATAAGATGAGGAGCAATATGACTTCGAAGGTAAGACATTGTGTAGGTATAAAGGAAGTGTTGAGTATAAAAAAAATCATGAAGAAAAGTAAGAAATAAGTGTATAGGTGCTACTAATGAGCTATCTAAATTTAATGGAAGTAGTTGTAGCATGGGTTTGGATGGCAGTTGATAGACTAACTGAGATAACTGTCCGTTTGATGATGTGTATAGATCATAAGTTGATTTGGATTGGAAGAACTAATGGATATGTGAAAGACCGTCATAGGTCACTTTGTAAGATTGGAATTTTTAAGTAGTTTGGGGTACAGACTAAAGGGAGCTGATGAACATGATTGGATATGAGTATATCCAGCTAACTGGAAAAGGATGGGCAATTCAGATATTTATACAACCTTAGGAGTTACACTGAGGGCATGAGTGATTGATTTAGAGGGAGTTAGGAAACTCTTTAGCGATGGCTGAGTTTTCATATAATGATAGTTATCATACTAGAAGTCGATAAATGCCATTTGAGGCACTATATGAAAGGATAGGGTGAGTTGTCCCCATTGTGGACTAGAATTGGTAAAAGAGGCTACTAATGTGGTAATGGTGTTTGTGGAAAGAATGAGAGCAACAAGGGATGCTATGTTGAAAAGGAGGAAACCACTAGAGTTTAGTGACAAAGTTATGTAGGAAGTTTCACCCATAGTAATGGGTGGTATGTTTTGGTAAAATGGAAGAGTTGATGTAGAGTTTGTAGGTCCATTTATGATCTTTGGAAAGATAGGAGCAGTAGCTTATGAGCATAGAATTACCTGAGGGGAAATGAGTGGTATACATGTTATATTTCGTGTATTAAGATTGGTAAATGTTGTTTGAGAATGCATATTTGCATGTACAGTTATTCGGGATTTGTGTTAATAAGGGTTTGTGTTATCAAAGAGTCATTTGTGAGATTTATTGATTGTGAGGTCAAGAGTTTGGCAATGAATGTACATATTGTTGGTTAATATATGTGGTAATTTGAGACTTGAACTAAAGTTCACGTGGAAATGAGAGGAGTTCATTTAGAACAAGTATCCTCAGTTGTTTGCTAATGGTATGTTTGATCCTAAGGAGTAAATCTCGGGATGAGATTTCTATTAGGAGGGAGTGATGTGACAACCGCAGTTTTGAGGTTCGTCACTTAGTTTTATTTTGTGCTAGTTACGTGTCTTTACGTGTTTATGTGCTAATTGGTGTGTATAGATTTTGGTTTGAATATTGTTTCTGGTACGGGGTACCTTGTGAGTGAAACGATGTGTGATGATTTCATGTTCATGAGCTCACATGGTAGTGACTATGAAGTGAGATGGTGTTATTTAGTGGTTTTACGTATACGTATATGTATTATAGAAAATCGTATTTTTACGATTTACAGTTTAGCATTTTGAGGTCTCGGAAGAGGTATTTAGTCATGGGAGTATTTTTCGGGATGGTTTTAAGTCATTTAGGACTTAGTTAATTAGTTTATTTCATATTTCAAGAGTTTTTATAAAACTGTATATTTTTACGTCTTTTATGGTAAACGCGTAAATTTGACTAGTTTTACGGTTTTGAGGTTTTGGAGGCTTTAGGAGTTGTAATAAATTAAGGAAATTTAAGGTAACACTAGTAGTGTAATAATAAATAATAAAAAGAAAAAAAAATAAAAAAAGGGAGGGGAGGTCGGTTTGGACGATCAAAAGAATAGGGAAGGAAAAGGAAAGGGGAGTTTGGGCTTGGGTTGGACTAGGACTTCCCCATACTCTATATAAAGAGTTCTAGTTAAAACAAAAACACATTGTTATCTCCTGGAGCAATTACAGACGCGGCCTAATCAAGAGAATTAGGGTTTCATCAAAAATTTGGGGGTTTTCATAAATCAAAGGTAAAATCTTTAAACTTTTTTTAATTAAAGTGTTTTAGTTCCTTCTCAATCATCTTATGATGGATTTAGGTTAGGGTTTAAATTAAAATCTGTATTATAATGATATATTAATGACTAGAATAATTAGGGCTTGTAATTAAATAAATTATGGTTAATTAATTAGGTTAGTTTAATTAAATTCGTCATTAAAAACTGGGCAGAATTTTTGTGTCATTGTTTTGATCATATAGGGAGTTCTACAAACTCTTATTTTGCGATCCAAGTATCCCTGGAAAGGTAATTGAAGTGGCTTTCAAATTCAAGAAATGAGAACTAAATTGGAGGCCGGGAAGTGGGTCAAAAACAGGTTACAACAGTCGAAGGTCAAAACAGTTTTGAAATCACCCTGTTTTCTTTTTATGTTTTGGGTTGTTTGGGGTACTTAGGGTTGTATTGGGACATTAAAACGAACATTGGAGTTGGTTTATATATTATGGGAAGTATCTGCATTGGGGCTAAGATTGTGGGTTAGGGTAAGACCCCCTAATCATAACAAACTTTTTGTATGTTCAAAATCAGTAAAATCCGGATAGACAAAAGTATATATATATATATATATATATATATATATATATATATATATATATATATATATATATATATATATATATATATATATATATATATATATATATATATATATATATATATATATATATATATATATATATATATATATATATATATATATATATATATATATATCGGTGCCTTAACAATAGCTTTAAGGTTGGGGAAAAAAGGAGAAGTTAGCTAACATATGCAAGGGTATAGGGTTTCCTTTACAAAGGTCGTGGGTATGGTTAGGTGGGCGTTTGATTATAGTTTGGAGACCTAAAAGTTGGGACTGTTTTGTGTAAAATATGAACGGGATAGGTATCAAACTTAACCAAGTTAAGGACTTGTTAAGGAAGGTAACGGGGTGTTTAGAGCATATTAATGAGGATAATATACGGGAGAAGGCTAGATATCCATCATAGGTTGATGAGCCATTTTAGTGATTGGTTCATGTGTTGATTTTGTGTTTTTGTTTGTTAGCTTTTTTCTAGTGCACGGAATTTTGGAGAAGCTAAATCAGGTGAGTTTCATAGTCCCATATCTTCTAATGATTTTGACTTCCAGATGGGATGGAAGAGACACTGTCTTGTTTTTATAAATTATGTTGTGAATGTTTTTTGTTTGGTGATGGACTTATGTTTTGAGTTGGTACCAAGGGGATGTTGACAAGGCGGGGCCTTGGGGAGGTACATAGATGTGTGAGCATCTATGGGACCAATGGATAATGACAAGGTGGGGCCTTGGGATTGGTACATAGGTGTATGGGCGCCTATGGCACCATGGTGTTTGGTAAGGCTGGGAGCCTTGGATTTGGTTTGGTTTGTTAAATCTTGAATATTAGTTGTTAATGTATGTTTGTATCACATTGTCCATATGTTCATTTGTTAGTGGTTGTTGTTCACAGCTTATGGTTTGATTTCGGCGTTGGAGTCGAAACCTATGAATCTCACCAATTTTATGTTGATGTGTTTTAGTGTCTCTTTTAGGTGATATTGTGGTTAAGCGTGAGAACATAAGTGGCTAGGATTTGGAGTTGCGTAGGAATGCCTTTATAAGGAGATCCCCATTCCTTCTTAGTTTCTTTTGTTTGTTTAATAAGTGATACTGTTGGCACCTATATGTTTGCTTTGTTTATGTTATTGTTTGTCTCGGGTAAGTGGTAGGACTGTTACCTACTTACCTAGACTCCTGCATTGTTGAGATATTGTCATGACATTTGTGTCACCATTTTATGACATTTCTTATTTCATTTAGTTATCTTTATAGACCCGCCATGTTGTGATGATATCCATACGTCGCGCTCCATATTCCGCCATGGTGGGGTGTGACAAATTTCATGATATTTTATGCATTTAAAGCCCTATTTGGACGATGAGACTATGTATAAAAGCAATCTCATCACTCCCCCATACTAAACCATTGTCGTGCCCTCACGCAATGCTAGAATAAAGTGTCGTAGCATCTCCAAAATTCATTTTTATTTACTTTTATTGAATGATAAACTAGCTACACTACTACTATTTCTACTACTACTTGCGTTTTAGACATAATGTATGATTTTCATCGCAAAGAGGGACGTTTAGGTTCATAGAACAAGAACACGTGAATGCTTCGTTAGAAATAATTTAATCGTCCTCAATTTTCACCCCAATTCCATGCTAAGCGTGCAACTAGATCATTATCATTATAAGTTAGTAATGCTAACACTACTCATATGCCCTAATCACGTACTTATCCTCCCATTTTCCTAAGTTGTATCTCTTATATTTTATTATGTCTTGAATGTTTCACGAGGATACATTGTTTGACTTATGCGATAATAGAGATTTAGGTCTAAAAATAGAGTCCTAACGGTGTAACCAAGACCATCAAATCAATAACCCCTCCTAATAGACAACGATGTCAAAAAAATAAGTCAACAAGAAGGACCGATAAACACGGTTTTATAATGGTTTTGAACATGAGACTTATTACCAAGACTTTTATACGCCCCCTAACGGAAGGGCCTTATTATCATTGGTTTACCTCCATCTTTTATTCAACTTCGCCATGAAGCTTATATTATGACTTCGGTCTAGCCTTGCCTTTTATTATCCACCTCATCGGTGGTTTTATTAGCTGATAGGTGTGTAAACACCCATCCTTTTTACCACTTAATTACAATAATAACCGAGCCAAAACGTGTATTTTATGTCATTTATGTCGGAATTATGCGTGGTTTGTGTTTTTGTTATGATTTAGGACGAAAAGGTGAAAAGTGGAGAAAACACGGGCATTCACGGGCTTTTATCGAAGAAAAAGACGGAAGACGAAGTCAAGAAGTCAAGAGTGCAAAAAGAACGGAAGTTCAAGACCAATTCTGAAGATTTATCGAAGAAAAAGTCAAAAGACGGAAGTTTACAAAAAAGCCGAAGAACTCAAGTCTTATTTATGAAGAAAATTCAAGACGAGAGTAAAGAAATCCCAAGACGAAGTCCAAGTATTAAGAAGATTAAAAAAGGATTAAGAAGATCAAGGACTAAGCATGAAATTAAGGAAAAAGGAAAGAGGGGAGGAAGCTTCCTAGGCACTCCTTAATCTCCCCTATAAATAGATTAGGATTTATTCATTTTCATTTTGTTGGATAGCTTGACAAATTATTTCTTCCATTTTCATTACCTTGCACATTTAAATACATGTCATTTAATTTCTTGTCCAATTTAAATACTTTTCTTGCACCTTAAATTCCTTTAATTTCATGTAAGTTTCCATTTAATTCTTGTCAATCTTTATTTTTATTGTTTGATCTCCCATCTACCTTTCTTTAATCTTTATGTTTATGTTCATGTTCATGTTCTTATTTTTATTTTATTGATTAAAGTGGGTTTTGATTATCTTGATCATTATTGTTAGTTAAATTCTTTTGGATTGTATATTTATGATTAGTAGATGTTATTTGTTTAGTTTGATTTAATCTTGTGGTTGATTTTGTTTAGTTTTTATTAGATTCATGTTGTTCTTGGTTCCCCTTGTTCTTCGCTTTGCTGTTACTGTATCTTTCCCAGGAAAACATTCCGGATCAAGCCAAGGTTGCTCCAGTGAAGGAATTGTGTGTGGGTATTCTGTATCATAGTCGTTCATTCGGAATATTATATATTCCGAATATAGGGCTTCATCTGGAATATTCTTGCATTCCGAATCAAAGTCGTTCATCCGGAATATTTAACATTCCGGATCAGTAGTGCTCATTCGGAATAATTCATTATTCCGGATCAAGCATTTCATCCGGAATAGCAAACATTCCGGATCAGCCTTTTATTCCGGATCAAGTCAACATTCCGGATCAAGGGTTCCGCCAAGGTGTTTCATCCGGAATATCCAATATTCCGGATCAAGGGGATATTCCGGATCAAGGGCTTCCATCCGGAATAAGTGACATATTCCGGATCAAGGAGTTCTATTCGGAATAATATTCCGGATCAGCAACATTCCGGATCAAGGACCAACATTCCGAATCAAAACTTTATTCCGGATAAGTGACATATTCCGGATAAAGGATTTATTCCGGATCAAGAATTTTGGTGAATATTCCGAGTGAAGAAGAACATTCCGAACGAAGGTGACATTACGGATGAGTGTTTATTCCGAACGAAGGATTATTCCGGATAAGCTGTGTTAAGGTTATTTTTAGTTTCTGTTTTTGATTTTTAATTTCAAACTATATTTTTCCCGCCTTTTTATTTAGTTGCACTTTAAGATTACTTGCCTTAGATTTATTTTAGCCTTGCCTTAGTTTAAGTTTTAGTTGCGTCTTAAGTTTTCCTTAGATAGATTTAAGTTTGCGTGATTTACTTTTAGTGCCTTTTAATTTTTCGTCACGCTTTTAAATACTTGTCATTTATTTTAAATTAGAGTTAGATTTACTTTAACGTAATTTACTTTTAAGTTTTTCACTTTTAAATACTACAACGACACAACTATTTGTTTCACCAAAGAACGAATGAGTCGCATAGTTAAACCAATTTTCAATTCGAAGAGACTGGTTCAACGATATTTTTAACTGAGTAAAACCGAGTTATCAAATGGTGCCGCTGCTGGCTCTTTTCGTAAAGATAAACGGTTTTCTGTGAGAGACGCGTTGCTTTTTGGGATCTGTTCACTTGTGAGCGTTATTTTCTTGCACAAAAATTTTCGAAAAAACCATAAAAATTAAAAATTGTTAAAAAATCCATAAAAATTAAAAATTTCAAAAATCCAAAAAGATTTTATTTTTATTGTGTATATATATTGTCTTTGCGTTTGGTATTGTTCTCTTTTGCCTTTGTAGGTGTATGCGTACTAGATCTTCTAATTATCAAGAGCCCGAGACTCGAGAAGATTTGAGTATGGCAGGTGTTAACAACAACAATAATCCACCGCACCTCAACAATAACAACAATGTTCTTCCACAGCCCGATCTTCGGACAATGGAGGAGCTTTGTCAACCTACCATGTTTGGACGAGGAGGACCGATTGCGCCGATGCAAATCACGGCTCCGAAGTTTTCGTTGAAGCACCACATGATTTAGCAAGTGCAAACTAATCCATTCGCCGGAATGCCTGATGATGATGCCAACAAACACCTCGACAAGTTCATTATAATCACCCAAAGCATGAAGTTGCCCGGTGCCACAATGGATGTTCTTCGCCTTCAACTCTTTCCACATACTTTATCACATCACGTCGAGAAATGGTTTGATCGTCTTCCAAAGAATTCTATTCATACTTGGGATGACATGACTCAACGCTTTTTGTCGCGCTACTTTCCACCATCCATGGTCACGAGCCTTCGCAATCAAATCAGCGGTTTCATGCAAGACCCCGATGAATCTCTCTTTGATGCTTGGGAAAGATATAATGTCTTGATCGATCGTTGTCCAAACCACAACATGCTCCCTGTGACCTTAATTGATACTTTCTACAACGGTTTGACTTTTCGTGATCGTGATACGATTAATGCAGCCGCCAGTGGCACATTTATGAAAAGGAGACCCGAGGAGTGTAGAGAACTTATTGAAAACATGACTACTCACCACAAAAACTGGGATTCCTCCGCTTCTTCAAGGAACAACCCGAGAGTCAATGTTTCTTCTACCTCAGCAAACCCCGACATGACCGAATTCACCCGCATGATGACCGAAATGAACAAAAATATCTTGCTTCTCGCTACAAACCAACAACATCAAGTTAAAGCGGTTGCACCTTCTTATGAGACATGCGGTGGTCCACACTCATACACTGATTGTCCTTCTACTCAAGGAAATCCGGAAAATGTGTATGCATCTTATGGTAATTATTCACCGGAAAATTACCAAGCTGGACCTCAAGGGGATAGAAATTTGCTGAGTTACCGGTCAAACAACTACCTTTCACCCGGTTTTTCTCCTCAAAACCAAAACCCAGCCAACAACAATTACAATAGAAGCAACCAAATACCACCAAGAGCTTCTAATCGTTATCACCCACCCGCTCAACAAGCCCCACCCATCAATCCGGATGTTGAAGCCTTAATGAGAACCCAAGATGAGCAAATCAAGAATCTGCAGAGCCAAATTATCAATCTGAAAGGAGATATCACCAAGCAAGGGAATGACATAAGATCCGAGCTTCGAGATAATATCCAATCCTCCTTCAGCAATCAAACTAATGATTTAAAGAATATGCTTGCTAGTTTCTTTCCCGCAGCTCAACCTTCTACTTCGAGTTCTCTACCTTCAAACACCGTCACCAATTCGCGAGCAAATGTGAGTGCTATTACTACCCGTAGTGGAGTTACCATAGTAGGACCACCTATCCCACCTCCATCATCTACACCTCCTCCACCACCATTCATCCCTACTCCTCCCACACCTAGTATTAGTACACCATTACCGTCTCCGCCTCGTCATAACGATGTATCCAAGACGAACACTTGAACATCTCAACCTTTACCTGCTACACCTACACCTCAACCACCCAGACCCAATATCCCTTATCCTTCACGGCTAGGCAAGACCACAATGCTCACCAAGGATGACTGTCAAATGTCAAATTATTTGAAGATGATCTCTCAAATGAATTTCAACATTATCCTGGTTGAAGCACTTGTCCATATGCCGAAATTTGTTAAAGCATTCAAGGAATTGCTTAACAAGAAGGAGAAGTTGATTGAGCTCGCCAACACACGCTTAAATGAAAACTGCTCTGCAGTTATTCTTAAAGAACTTCCGGAAAAACTTGGAGATCCCGGTCGTTTTGTGTTGCCTTGCATTTTCAACAAAACTGAAGAATTTACTGCCCTAGCTGATCTCGGGGCCAGTATTAATCTTATGCCTTTGAGTGTTTGGAAAACACTATCATTACCCGACCTTACTCCAACGAAGATGACTCTCGAGCTAGCAAATCGCACTCTCGCTTACCCCGTTGGTATTGCCGAAGACGTGTTCATTAAAGTTGTCACATTTACTTTCCCAGTCGACTTTGTCGTTGTTGATTATGAAATGGACCCTCGTATTCCTTTAATACTTGGTCGGCCATTCTTGAGAACCGGACGAGCTTTAATTGATGTTGGTGAAGGTGAGTTAATCTTAAGAGTTGGGGATGATGCACAAGTTTTTAAAATGGGGAAGCTTACAAGCAAATCCTTTGGACGAGAATCAGCGAATATGATTAATGTGCTCTATGATTTTGTCATCTACAACAATCCTCTATTCGAGTCTTGCATTGATAATCCACTTTTTGAAGATGATGTTGATGATTCTCTCTCCAATTTGGAACCTTCACCCATTTATGTTTCTCCATCGATCTTTGATGCTTATGATGATGATTCTAGCTCAGATTCGGATGATTATGATGACCTTACTTCCGAGTATCCCGAGATGCCCATTTATGATGATTTTGATGAGGCTGATACACTTTCGAGTGATTCTTCACATGATGAAGATCCTCCGTCATCCATGCTTAATCCTACTTTGGATGATTACTCTTTTGAGGAAGACTTTTCTACTTTTCTCAATTCATACTTCCCTCATGAGAGTGATGCTCCTCCTTTAGACTTTGAAGATTATCGTCTTGATCCTACTTTGGATTTGAAGAAAATTCTTTCAAAGGAGAAGCAACCGGTCGACACCAACATCCGCATCACATATGATTTAACACCTCTTTGTCCACCTTCTGAGGACGAGGTTGTGCATCTTCTTCGTGGATCATCTTCACATTCTGCTGAGACTGAGTGCTATTTTCCCCTAAGGGAAAAGGTGTTCGACCCCGGTATCGATATTATGCATCCATCTCAGTATCCACCTGATGAAATAAAAGGAAATATCTTTGGAACTTATGGAAATCTGCTTGCACCACTTCACCCTTGCTCCCACCGTGCTCCATCTTTGCTTAAGGGAACCTTGCCTATTCTTCTTTTGCTTACCTTGTTCGCCTTAAGCTTGTGCTATTTGATGGACGAAAACTATGTCTTTGATCCTGGTGGATATGTTTCATGCTTCTTCCTATGATGATCAAGGTCGAGTCAGGCTCACGACTCGGTTAACAAAAATCAAGCGCTTCTTGGGAGGCAACCCATGTATCTATCTTTTAGCTTTCTTTATCCTAAGTGTAGGGGAGACCCGTTGGTGTTTGCTCTCTCCTCTCTTCTACTATTCAGGGATTCGAGCGCTCAATGATCCACTCTTGATGATTTTTGACGACCCGTGATTCTGTTTCCTATTTTCCTGGTTCTATCCTAAACTCTTTTAGATTCACTATTTTATATTTTCTCAATATTAAAATAGGAATCTCGTTAGTTGTCTTTTCCTTAGCAAGATTTAAACAACGTGCACAATGTCCTAAGTGTAGGGGAGTTTACTCCCACATGCTTAAACATTGAGGACAATGTTTATATTAAGTGTGGGGGGACTTCTATAGAAGTTAAGTGGTCTTTTCCTTGTATTTGTCCTCATTTTAACCGGAAAATCAATTTTTCGACATTTTTCAAAATTTTTGATCTATTTTGGCCTATTAGTTTTTCCCTTTGTATAGTTATTCTCTTCCTTTACTAGAATAAATCTTTTATAAAGTGGTTTTAAATTTTCAAACGTTGTGAATCTTTTGACTCAACCCGAGTTTACTTTTCTAAGTTTACTCTAGCTAGTATCCTTAACGTGTTTAAGTCAAGTTTTGCTAGGCTTTTATATAGGGAGCTATAAAACACGAAAGTCTTAACTCTCACGGGTTAAGAACAAGAACTTTTCGCAAGTTCCTATAATTGATCCTAGAGAGTCATTTATCAAGGGAACTTTAAAATGCGATTTCTAAACTTGAAAAAGTCTAAGAATTTGCAAGATCCTATGGACGACTCGAAAACCCAAAACTTTGATTTAATAGGCTAAGCATCCACGAGTCTCATTCCTTGAGATTTTAAACTGTGGAGAACGAGAGATGATAGAGTCAATTATAAGTTTGGTATTCTTTCGTGAATTTATGTGAGTTAATTATAAGCCTATTCTCCCATCGCTTGTTAATAAGTTTATCTGCAATAAATAAGGTTGTACTATTTGAAAAGTTACTTAGCTTCTAGCCCAAGATCGTTTAAAAGTTGCTCGGTATGGATTAGATTTCATAGCCAAGGCATAACTTATTGAAGCGGGATGCAAAGATTGGCGAGTCCGAAAAGGCCCTAACAAGGCATGAGGGCTACATTTTGTTGCTAAAGATCCAAAGTGATGTGAAGAATCATTTATCAAAAATCAATATGAAGGATCGAGACGCACGACGAAAAGCAAAAACTCCCAAAAAGTCATGGAGAAGTCTATCCAAAAAGGCCCTAACAAGGTATGAGGATAAATAAATCCAAGTCCCAAAAGGAGGCGGATCGTTGTATATCAAAGTCCAAAATAAAGATTGGGGGAAAATGAAGAAGTCGTGGTCCATTTATGAAGAATCTCTCAAAACTTCAAGTGAAGAAATTCCTATTGTGAAGAGAAGGCCATTATTTCATGAACGTCTCTCAAAATTTGAAGTATGAAGTCGCTGCCAAATATCGGTCCGAGAAAGGTCTCAAATCGCGAAGCGAGTTATGCCAAGATATGAACTTTATGAGGTCCCGAGAAGCAGTTTTAAAAGATTTTCTCCTTTAGCTAACTATTGATTAAATCGTTCACTTTATTTTCGGCCTAAATAACTATCGAAATAAGTCAAACAATGCATCTTCGTGATCATTCAAGACAACAATAAAATATAAGAGATACACCTAGGAATAAGGGAGTCTAAGTGAATAATTGGCCCACATGAGTTCGTGTTAGTTTGCTAACTTTTAATAACAATGATCTCGTTTTTAAGCTTGGTTTGGAGAAAGTGAAAACTTGAGGATGATGATCATTCATGACATTTCCAAAACCCAAGGTATGTTTTTGATTTCTTTACTTTGAATGTTTATAATATTCTATCTCTTTAATAAAGGCCAACGTGGATTGATTATGATGAAAAATGTAAATGTGCTTTGTAACTAATGGATTGCGTGAGGACATTGCAATGGTCAAGTGTAGGGGATTTGATAGGTGTGTAAACACCCATCCTTTTTACCACTTAATTACAATAATAACCGAGCCAAAACTTGTATTTTATGTCATTTATGTCGGAATTATACGTGGTTTGTGTTTTTGTTGTGATTTAGGACGAAAAGGTGAAAAGTGGAGAAAACACGGGCATTCACGGGCTTTTATCAAAGAAAAAGACGAAAGACGAAGTCAAGAAGTCAAGAGTGCAAAAAGAACGGAAGTCCAAGACCAATTCTGAAGATTTATCGAAGAAAAAGTCAAAAGACGGAAGTTTACAAAAAAGCCGAAGAACTCAAGTCTTATTTATGAAGAAAAATCAAGACGAGAGTAAAGAAATCCCAGGACGAAGTCCAAGTATTAAGAAGATTAACAAAGGATTAAGAAGATCAAGGACTAAGCATGCAATTAAGGAAAAAGGAAAGAGGGGAGGAAGCTTCCAAAGCACTCCTTAATCTCCCCTATAAATAGATTAGGATTTATTCATTTTCATTTTGTTGGATAGCTTGAGAAACTATTTCTTCCATTTTCATTACCTTGCACATTTAAATACATGTCATTTAATTTCTTGTCCAATTTAAATACTTGTCTTGCACCTTAAATTCCTTTAATTTCAAATAAGTTTCCATTTAATTCTTGTCAATCTTTATTTTTATTGTTTGATCTCCCATCTACCTTTCTTTAATCTTTATGTTTATGTTCATGTACATGTTCTTATTTTTATTCTATTGATTAAAGTGGGTTTTGATTATCTTGATCATTATTGTTAGTTTGATTGTTTTAGATTGTTTGTTTATGATTAGTAGATGTTATTTATTTAGTTTGATTTAATCTTGTGGTTGATTTTGTTTAGTTTTTATTAGATTCGTGTTGTTCTTGGTTCCCCTTGTTCTTCGCTTTGCTGTTACTGTATCTTTCCCAGGAAAACATTCTGGATCAAGCCAAGGTTGCTCCAGTGAAGGAATTGTGTGTGGGTATTCTGTATGATAGTCGTTCATTCGAAATATTATATATTCCGAATAAAGGGCTTCATCCGGAATATTCTTGCATTCCGAATCAAAGTCACTCATCCGGAATATTTAACATTCCGGATCAGTAGTGCTCATTCATAATAATTCATTATTCCGGATCAAGCATTTCATCCGAATAGCAAACATTCCGGATCAGCCTTTTATTCAGGATCAAGTCAACATTCCGGATCAAGGGTTCTGCCAAGGTGTTTCATCTGGAATATCCAATATTCCGGATCAAGGGGATATTCCGGATCAAGGGCTTCCATCCGGAATAAGTGACATATTCCGGATCAAGGAGTTCTATTCGGAATAATATTCCGGATCAACAACATTCCGGATCAAGGACCAACATTCCAAATCAAAACTTTATTCCGGATAAGTGACATATTCCAGATAAAGGATTTATTCCGGATCAAGGATTTTGGTGAATATTCCGAGTGAAGAAGAACATTCTGAACGAAGGTGACATTCCGGATGAGTGTTTATTCCGAACGAAGGATTATTCCGAATAAGCTGTGTTCAGGTTGTTTTTAGTTTCTGTTTTTGATTTTTAATTTCAAACTTTATTTTTCCCGCCTTTTTATTTAGTTGCACTTTAAGATTACTTGCCTTAGATTTATTTTAGCCTTGCCTTAGTTTAAGTTTTAGTTGCGTTTTAAGTTTGCCTTAGATAGATTTAAGTTTGCGTTATTTACTTTTAGTGCCTTTTAATTTTTCGTCACGCTTTAAATACTTGTCATTTATTTTAAATTAGAGTTAGATTTACTTTAACGTCTTTTACTTTTAAGTTTTTCACTTTTAAATACTACAACGACACAACTATTTGTTTCACCAAAGAACGACTGAGTCGCATAGTTAAACCAGTTTTCAATTCGATTAGACCAACACAACGAACTTAATTTTTATACGGGCAAAAGCCTTGTATCATTAGCCAAAGACGTATATCCTCACGCTAAGGCGAATTTTGGATCTTTAAAGCTTTAAAGATTAAGGCTTGATTCACTTTCAATTTTGCATAGATTTTTCGGCCTTGTGAGCTTCAAATTGTTTGCTTGATTTAGGTGAGCACTTGAAATCTTATTATTGGGTGCAGTTTTCGATTATTCGGGTGCCAATACTTCAAAACCGTGATGTTGGCGATACCTTAATGTCTTCCCAATTTAATTACACGGAAGCTACTAGAAAAGACTAGAAACCCAACAATCAAGACTAAACCGCTAAGTCAATATTTATTAAGCAAAAAATATTTACAAGAGATGGGAGAATAAGCAAACAACGAGAACACATGAGTTTTTGAAAGAATACGAGTACTCTACGTTTAGCATAGTAACTTATAATTAACTCTATCATTTCTCGTCCTCATTTAAGAGACTTAGCATAATGTGAAGTTAAGGAATCAAAGCTAAGTGCTCAACACGTACGGTAGAGTCAAAAATTACTCTTATTCTCGCCATCGGAAAATCTACATTCGTGTCATCAAACACTTATAAAACATGAGAAAAAATTTAAAATTTGGCCATTTTTAGCCTTATTTTGCAACAAAATGATAACAAAAAGATAAACTTTGGAAAGCGTGAAGGTTTGGCAAGGCAAGTATCTATTCACCCCCCCCATAATAAAGTTAAACATTGTCCTCAATGTTTCGAGTCTAGGGGTGCAAACACCCCCATACTAGAGACGTAGTCGAATGCCTAATCTAGCATGGAAACGGTGTAACCATTAAATTTAAAGCCGTTTATGAAGTGTGCTATAAACCTAAGGTTAGAACATCAAAGGATATATCATGGATATTGAGAAAGTCTTCAAAGCAAACAATCGAGTGCTCCCATAAAACGAACACGAGAGTCTCCAATCGTGAAGATCATGATCATCTAAAAACCACAATTCACAAACAACCATAGAACAAAGGTTGGAAGGACACAAATCCCCACACGTTACTACATTAGAAAGCGATAATATACATAGGATAAGCATGGGACTCCCCCACGAGGCACCTCGTTTTTGATTATCGAGTCATGAGCTCGATTCGATCCCCTCAATACTAATTATCATTGGGGAAGGTGATTTGGTCGAGGTAGTTCAAGGATGGAACTTCCCCGCCAAAGTAGTGCTTCAACCTATGTCCATTCACCTTGAAATTGGGGCCATTATTTTGAGCTAGCTCGATGGTCCCATATGGAAAAACTTGAGTCACGGTGAATGGACCGGACCAACGAGATTTCAACTTACCAGAAAAGATTTTCAAACGATAGTTAAAAAGCAAAACTTGATCCCCAATGTTAAAAACCCAGTTTTTAATTTTTGAATCATGCAACTTTTTAGTCTTTTCTTTATAAATCAATGAATTTTCATAAGCAATATCCCTTAATTCATTAAATTCATTTAATGGCATTTTCCGGTGTTTTCCCGCGGTCTCCATATCATCAATACAATGCTTTTGGGTCCAACAAGCCTTGTGTTCGAGTTCAATTGGCAAGTGACAGTTCTTCCCATACACTAGCTTATAAGGAGTGCACCCGATGGGCGTCTTATGAGCGGTCCTAAAAGCCCATAAAGCATCATTCAACTTATCCGACCAAGATTGTCGGTTTTCCCCATGGATCTCTCCAAGATCCTCTTCAACGCTCGGTTTGAAACCTCGACATGCCCACTCGTTTGTGGGTGATAAGCCGTAGAAAGCCGGTGTGTAACTCCATATTTCCTTGGGACCCTTTCGAATTGGTCGTTACAAAAATGGGTTCCACTATCACTTATGATCGCACGAGGGGTTCCAAACCGAGAAAACAAGTTTTTCAAAAACTTGACTACCACACGAGAATCATTGGTGGGCTAGCTTCCACCCACATAAATAGGTAGTCAACGACGACAAGGATGTACTTATTACCATGAGATAATGGGAACGGCCCCATAAAGTCAATTCCCCAAACATCAAAGATCTCACACACTTGGATGATATTTTGTGGCATGAGTCACACGACTTCACAAGTTCATGTGCATCTCGGTAAATAGTAGGCCAAAAGAAACCGGCATCAAACACCTTCTTAGCCGTGAGATTAGCACCGTAGTGACCACCCGTGGGTCCCTCGTGACAAGCTCTAAGGATGTTAGAAGCTTCGGTACCAAAGACACAACGTCGGATGATTTGATCCGCACAAGTTCGAAACAAGTAAGGGTCGTTTCAAAAGTAGAACTTGACGTCACGAAAGAATTTTCGTTTTTCTTGAGTCGTCATACCCTTGATGATGAAGTTGCCCGCATGGTAATTTGCGATGTCCGCAAACCATGGGGTCGAAGAATCAAGCTTAGAATTCACTACACCAAGTGTCTCGAGCGGAAATGTTTCGGTGATTTCCTTAGGCTCGTAAACACTTTGGTGAGGATCTTCCAAACGAGAAAGATGATCGGCCGCTAGATTCTCGGCTCGTTTTTTGTCAACGATTTTGTGATCAAATTCTTGAAGGAGGAGAATCCAAAGAAGTAATCTCAGTTTTGCATCTTGTTTAGCCATAAGATATTTGATAGCCGAATAATCCGTATACACTATGCATTTCGTCAAGACGAGATAAGGTCGAAATTTCTCAAATGCATACACCACGGCAAGGAATTCCTTATCCGTTGTAGTGTATTTTAGTTGAGCCTCGGTCATCGTCTTGCTAGCATAGTGAATAGGCAAGAAGTGCTTTTCATGACGTTGCCCCAATACGGCCCCAATAGCATAATCACTAGCATAACATATGAGTTCAAAGGGGAGGTTCCAATTGGGGGCAACAAGAATGGGAGCTTCGGTAAGTTTCCTCATAAGGATTTCAAAGGCTCGTACACAATGATAGGTGTGAAAACACCCATCCTTTTACCACTTAATTCTGGCTAAAACAAGACCAAAACACGTATTTAATATCATTTGTTTGGAATTATGCGTGGTTTTTGTGTTTATTGTGTTTTCAGAGTCAACCGGATGAATATTGAAGAAAACATGGGATTGCACGGGTTTTATCGAAGAAAAAGACTCAAGACGAAGTCTATTGTCCAAGAGATGCAAAAGATTTGAAGTCATTGTGCCTATTTGAAGATTTATCGAAGAATAGAGCCAAAGATGGAAGATTCATATATGTCGAAGAACTCGAGTCTGTTAAACAAAAGATTATAAGACGGGTTGGAATTATTCACCGACACTTCTCAAAATCCAAAGTCGGAAACGTTTATTTAAAGAAACGTGAAGACAAAAGAAGAAAGAAGAAAAGAAGCCCGATACCAAAGCCCATTCACAAGCCCATATCACACGCCTATATAAAGTTTCCACTTCACAATTGGAGAGAGCCTTAGTCTTTAGTTTAATTTTTAGTTTTCATTTTCTCTCTAGTTTTAGAGAGAGAAAGTTCCCAACTTTCTCTCACTAAATTTTTCCTTGTTTTCATCTTTCAAATTTTAAGCTTTTCATGAATCTTTGTATTCTAAGTTTCTTAATTAAATGTTTAAGTTTAAGTTTGTGTTCTTTAATCTCTTCCTACTTTTCTTGGTTTCATTTTGCCTTTAATCCGAAAGCTACAATCCTCACGGTTTGATTCCGTTTCATGTTCAAGTAATTAAAAGAATAATCTTTTTACTACTTTTTAAGCTTTTATTTGATTTAGGCTATAAGTTCTCCATGCTTATTGGCTTATCTCTTGTTTAAGCTTATTGTTTTCGGATTTCATCAAGTTTTTAGTCATTCAAAAGCTTCGTTTATAAAGTTTATGATCACATGTTTTTAAAAGTTGTCAAATTTTAGCTTTTTGAGTTATTTAAAGTCCTGGTTAAAGTAGCTTATTGTGTATGCTTAGTGAAGTTTCTGCTTATTACTATTCTCGGATTGATTTTGTATCCATCGCAATCCAAGGGTTTATGCACATTCCGACGGTTTCATTGGTTTAGATCGTAATAACCCTTAAGGGTTTTACTTTGCGATCGGGTGATCTTTACCCCTTATTCCGACCTGGGATTGCGATCGCATATTGCGATCGTACATTCCGACGGGATTAAGGTCCTTTTTAAGTCGAAACTCTGGCCATTTTTAGTTTACAACTTTCCGATAGTAAGTCATTGCGACAGAAGTGTTTACGATATTCCGATCAGACTTTCCGATCTAGAACATTCCGATAGAACTGCATTTCGATAGACCATATTCCGACAGCTTGGATTTTTAGTATTCCGATGGTGACTTACATGAACATTCCGATGGACTCCACTTTGATATTCCGATGGTTTGTTTTAGTTATATTCCGATGCTTATGTCTTTGATGCATTCCGATAGAAATAATTTTCAATATGCCGATAGAACAAGTTTTTAAGTATTAGTTCAATTAAGTTTTCAAAGTATTTGTCTAATCTTTTCTTCACGTTTTCAAGCATTCAGTTTTTAACTCGTCAATTCAGTTTAATCTTTCAAAGCTTATAATTTACTCAACGCCACTTACATTTATTTGCTTGATAAGTGTGAAAACAGTCATCAATAATGATCCAAAAACCACTCAAAACACAGTCAAATACATTATTTTAACTTTAAAATATCAGAATTATGCGTGTATTTGTGTTTCATGTGTTTTCAGGTAAGAAAGATACATTTTGGAACAAAGACGCGTTTTCAAGGACTTATTTTATCAAAAGACGAAGAAAAAGACGAAAGAGCTTTCAAGGACCATACTTGCCATCATTTACCAAGTGCAAGGGCTTAAGTTGGAATTTTGACAAAGATGAAGGATTAAAAAGAGATTACTTAAAAGCTTTTATAACCATTTGAAAAGAAATAAAAGATGGAGGGACTAAAAGGAAATTAAATGGAAAATAGTTAATATACTTGGTCAAGTTGACCAAACCGGTCAAACAACACACATACACGTCTCTGTCTTCGTCTTCTTCAAAGAGAGAGAAACGAACCCTCCAATATTTCTTCATCCACCTCCAAAACCTGCAAGTGATTATCAAGAACGATCCAAGGGGTTTCAGGCAAAGCCTTCAACAGCAAAAATGATCACCTCTTTCTCCTCTACATGATGATGGCACTTAATTAGATCAAGACTCGAAGATAAAGAAACGCCCAAATAGGATGAAGAATGAAGAACGAGTATATCCTCGTATTAAACACGTGGCACAACTGGATTGGACGAAACACGTCACATCTCCTACTCTCGATGCCTATAAAAAGAAGACGATGCCTTTACTTCAAGCGGTTAGACTAGGTGTAGATTACACATAGTAGTAGGTGTAGTTAGTTAGTTAGTTTAGTTTTCTCTCACTTTTCTTGTTTAATTTTTGTAACGAAATCAGTTTTTTTTTGTAACCGAATGTTTTACTTTCACCATTAATGAATTTCAAACGATTTCTCCTTCTTTATTCTGTTATGTAGCTGATAATTCATAATCCTGTTATAGCCAATGATTCGTTTACTATAAATCATACTCATCTTTTATTTCATTTACAGCTTATGAGTTTATAGGATTTATGGAAGTTTGAATTCGTTATAGTAAATGTTGAATTCGTTAGCACTAGATTCATCTTTTCTGCTTCTTCGCTACTGTTCATATTAAGCAGGTAGGATTTTGATCGATTGTAATGATCTGTTACATATATGGTTGTTGTAGGAGTTCATAGCTACTCAATCATTACTGTTCACGAGTTGATTAGTGATTAGTTAAGATTCATAATTAGTCTAAGAGAAGTTTTACTTTTAATTTGTGTTTGAGATTAGTTAAATTCAGAGTTAGATTTGTGCTGATATAATAATCTTTACTGTTCATTAAGATTTCGAATTATTTTGCTCGCGTTTTTCTTAAGTGATTCGTTCATTGGAGTTAGTTTCAAGATTGGTTCATCAGTTGCGATTTCAGTGTTTAAAAGGTTAATACAGTTTTAGCAGGTTAGGACGTATTCTTGTTCTGATTTGATTTTGTAGGAGAACGGAGTTTATGCAGGTTTCATATTCGAAGAATCTGTTTGGTTTTTCGTCTTGATTTTCAAGTTTTGCAGGATTACTAAATGAATGTAGCAGTCAAGCGTGATCTTACTTTCAGTTTTTGGTACGGTAGCAGATTGGTGGTGTTTGGTTTTAAGCCGGCTCAGCGCCGCGCTTCGACATCAGCGGGCGGGCCTGGACGCAGGAAGTTTTCTCTTTTATTTTTCTGCATAGTTATTAGATTCTGCTAGTTATAGATTGTAGTGTAAATTTGTTAGAAAGATACTTGATTTGTTTAACTTTTTGATTTACTGTAAGTTTGATGCTAGTAATATGTTGCAGCTCATATCTTTGTTCACATGATTTTGATGCTTAGATAGCTTTAGCCTTAATTTGAATAGTGACCACTTTTTGCATTCAAACGAGTAGAAACTTTGATGGTTAAAGATTTCTTTTGTTTCAAAAATTCATATCTTTAGAAAGTCTAAAATCGGTTTTAGAATTGTTAGTAACAGATAGGATTAATTAGTTAGAATTTCAATTCATATTAGATAGTTAACTCGTTAGAGTCGTGAGTGGGTAGCAAGTTGTTGGGCTTAACAGATTAATTTGGATCATAAAACTTGTTTCTCATTATAGGCTAATTGATCAGTTAGGATATTAGTTGCCCTTTTAGTCCATTCAGTTAAGTGTGGAGTTAGATTGAATATAGAGTTGTTGGGCTAGAATGCTATTTGGGCCAATTTCTTTATTAATAGATTACGTTTGGTTTTGTTAGTATATTGGGTCATTAGGAGTTATAATTTTTACAAAGTATTAGTTTTCTAAAAAATGTATTAGTTTTAAAAAATTTTGTATTTTGTATTTTTGTAGAGTAAATTTGTATTTTTGATTTTGTCATTTTTTTTAAATATTTTGTGCAATTAAATGTTTTACGTGCATCGTGTTTTAGCGTAGTACGTATATGTAGGTATTATAGTGTATTTTTACCTTTTTAATTGCTTTGTTCTAATTAGACATAAATACCAATCAAGTCTTTTTAACCAAAAACAATTAAGTCGAGCTTAAAAATTGTTATATTAATTCGAATCGATACCGAGAAAAACAAACTAAAAAAGGAAATATTTACTTCGAAATAGATAAACTAACCAACACCTTTTTATTAACCAAGAACAAATCATTCCACTTAGAGCCGAGATCAATTCGAGGAGATACCGAGACTAATCTTGAACCCATAGCAAATCATTTGTACCACACAATCTTCGTCAAAGACAAAGCGTGCCTCTTTTTCAAGAAGATGTGTAATAGGTCGAGAGATCTTTGAAAAATCCTTGATGAATCGACGATAAAAGCCCGCGTGGCCTAGGAAACTCCTAACTCCCTTAACGGTTTTGGGATGAGGTAATTTGGCGATGACGTCTACCTTAGCTTGATCTACCTCAATCCCCGCTTTCGAAACCTTGTGCCTTAAGACGATTCCACTTTTAACCATAAAATGACACTTTTCCCAATTAAGCACAAGGTTGGTTTCCTCACAACGCTTCAACATTCTCTCAAGATTCGAAAAACACGAAGTGAACGAACAACAAAACACGGAAAAATCATCCATGAAGACTTTCATCGTCTTCTCGATCATATCATGAAAAATAGCCATCATGCACTTTTGAAAGGTTCCCGGTGCATTGCAAAGTCCGAATGGCATTCTACGATAGGCAGACGTTCCATATGGACACGTAAACATAGTTTTTTCTTGATCACGAGGATTGATGGGGATTTGGAAGTAACCGGAAAAACCGTCTAAAAAGCAATAGAAATCGTTTCCCGCAAGATGCTCCAACATTTGGTCCATGAAGGGCAAAGGAAAATGGTCTTTACAAGTGGCTTCATTCAACTTATGATAGTCAATGCACACTCTCCATCCGGTCACGAGTCTTGTGGGAATTAACTCGTTGGAATCGTTTGGCACAACGGTCATTCCTCCCTTCTTAGGGACACAATGAATAGGACTCACCCTAGGGCTATCGGAAATAGGGTAAATAATTCCCGCGTCAAGGAGTTTTAGGACTTCCTTTTTGATAACGTCGTGAATTTTGGGGTCACCCTCCTTTGACATTGGATTGCGGGCTTGTAATCCTCCTCCATTAAGATTTTGTGGGTACAAAATTTGGGATTGATCCCCTTAATGTCGGATAACTTCCACGCAATTTCCCCTTTGTGATCCTTTAGAACATCGACAAGTGCGGTTTTTTCATCATTCGAAAGTTCTTTCGCAATAATAACCGGTAACTTGTCGCCCTCCTCCAAAAAGACATATTTAAGATGAGGAGGTAGATCTTTCAACTCGAGGATAGGTGGTTCCTAAAATTGAAGATATCGGCTCGATACTCATAACCTCCTCGGGTGGAGGAAATGGGGAATCGTTAAGAAAATCCTTGATAATCGAGAAGTCCTCATCATTGTCGAGGTCTTCGTTACAAGTACGTGGAACATAGAATTCTTCCAACGTAAAACCACCACCTTCAAATGGAGTGAAGGTTGGTGTCGAGTTATCAAGAATGGGATCTAACATAGTGGGATTGCTACTATTTTCATCATCACCAAAACCTAGAACTTCTTGTGAAAATTCCTCGCAAACAACGTCGATCATATCAACGAGGTTTAGGGTTGCAACAGAATAAACATGAGAAATTTGAGAGTTTTGAGTTGTGTTTATAACAAGTTCCTCGTCGTTGAAACGTAAGGTGATATTTCTAGCATGAACATCGATCAAAGCCATAGAGGTATCTAAAAAAGAACGACCTAAAATGAGAGGAACTTGAGGATCCGTGGGAATATCGACAACGATAAAGTCTACTGGATAATAGAACTTTCCCACTTTCGCAAAAACGTCTTCCGCCAATCCACATGCGGGAATCGTGGAATGGTCGGCCAACTCGATAGACATTAGTGAAGGAGTAAGATTACGTAGTTTGAGCGACTTGAAGATTGCAAGTGGCATCAAGTTAATGCTAGCACCAAGATCGGCCAAGGCATAGCACTCTTCCATATCTTGAATTGCACATGGAATCAAGAATTTACCGGGATCACCGACTTTTTGAGGTATGCGATTAAGATAAACCGATGAACAACTAGACAATTGATGAAATTTCTCCTTATTGTTCAACATACTCTTAAAGTTAGCGGCAAATCGAGGCATCATGACCAAAGCATCGGCGAAACTCACATTAAAGTGCAAATCACGAAACATTTTCATAAAAAGCTCAAATTGGTAATTGTCGCGCTCTTGACGTTTCTCCTTTCTAAGTCTCGATGGATAGGGAAAAGGCGGTGTGGGTTGAGGCACAGGCATAGCCTTTGGAATCTCGGGTTCCAATGTTGGTAATGGGTCAACCGTAGGTGTGGCATGAGCGGTACTTCGTGGGATTGGGACATGCTTCTTTTCGACCACCACCTCGGGTTCTTCCTCAATTGCATCCTCCGTAGGAGAAATTGGTTGAGGAGTCGGTTCCTTAAGTGTCTTACCGCTACGTGTGGTAATCACATTCATCTCACCCTTAGGGTTCGATATGGTGTTACTAGGAAGACTACTCGAAGATGGTTTGCACATAATTGCCTCAAACATAGATGAAATTTTGTCCTCAAACATGGATTGCCTCTTCTCGGCCTTAATCATTTCTTGCTTAATTTCATGTTGCCCTTGTTCCATTTTTTGTTGGTTTTGTTGTAACCTAGTTACATTTCCTTCCATTTTGTTTGTATGGATTTTAAGCTCATTTGCTAACTAATTTTTCAACTCTTTCTTCAAGTCGTACTTAAACTCGGATCTTAGGCTAATGATTTCTCTTTGAATGTTGTCAAACCTAGCATCATTTCCATTAGCGTATTCAACAAATTCATTTGGAAGATCTTTCAAAATTTGCAAACTCTTGTTGTTGTTTTGAAAATCACTTTGATTTTTGTTTGAAACTTGATTATTAGCCCTTGATTCCCATAGTTTCCTTTGTAATTGTTTTTGAAACCAACTTGATTGTTTCGATAGTTGTTGTTAGCATTTTGATTTGAAGCAAAACCCGGTGGAGTCAATTGATTAGAGCGGGTAACTTGACCGTTTTGGTTGTAAGTTCCCGTGGCCGCGTAGGCACTCGAAGTGTTACCACCGTTGGTAATGCATTCGAAGAAATCATGACCTCCACAACAATACATACATGAAGCCTCAACCGCTTTAGCCGTAGCGGGAGCATTTTGTTCTCCAACTTTGAATTCAATTAAAAGTCCTTTAAGCTTATCAAAGATTTTGTTTTCCTAGTTCGCCTCAATTTGGCAAGCATCGATGGTATTAGACAAAGAAGTGAAGCTGAAGACGAAGCCTTACGAACACTTGACGTGCTACGAGGACTATACACCTTAGATCTATTCTCAATTATCACCAAAGCTTCCTCAACTGTTATACACAAAAAATTACCACCCGCGGCGGCATTTAGATAATCCCTTTCATGATCATTAAGTCCATTGTAAAACGTGTCAATTTGATGCAAGTCGGAAAAACCGTGATGAGGACACTCATGTAACATTTCCTTAAACCTATTCCAAGCCATTAAAAAACTCTCATTAAATTCTTGTGACAATTTTGAAATCTCGTTTTTCAAATGCGTAGTCTTAGAGGGCGGGAAAAATTGGTTCACAAACTTAGAAACGAGATCCTTCCACGTCAATATAGAATTGGGTGGCTCTTTCTCTAACCAAATTTTAGCGGGCCCCGCTAAGGAATACGGAAAAAGCATCATCTTAATCGAGTTATTAGCAACATCCTTAAATTTGCAAGTGGCGGTAAGACGATTGAATTGGCGGATATGGTTGTGCGGGTTGTCCTTTTCATCACCACGGAATTTTGGATCATCGGCAACAAACCCGTTTTCACTTCAAAATTCTCCGCAACGATAGCGGGAATTACAATAGCCTCTCCATAACCCTCGGTGGGTGCTTGAAGTAACTCCATCATAGTTCGATTATCCATGGTTTGTTCCTCTCTTACAATGGATTCGTCAATAGGAGACTCCTCACTAGAAAGATTAGGAGTAGGTGTTGACTCCTTTCGGTTTCTTCGTTTACGTACACGTCTTGCTTGGTTGCGGGTTTGCATAAACGTCACGTACAACGAGGGGATGAGCAAAGAAGATTCTTTTTGGTGTTTTGTATTTTTCCAAATTTTTTGTGGTTTTTGATTGTTTTTACTTTTTTTGGATTTTTGTGATTGTATTAAGTAGATCTAAATCTATAAATCTCCTCCTTAATCAAATCTCTTGATTAAAGAAGCCTCAAGGAATGAAAACGATCATGTGAAGTGAACGCCTTCGATGACTTTAGAACGTTGGTGGAACACCAAAACGTTCAAGAGGGTTTAATCAATGAAACCAAGAAAGTATATATGATACTTAATAATACTTTGGGCGGCAAAACCCTCGATTAGCTCTCAAAATCAAATACTCACAAGCAAGCGGGGAAACGAGGCGGCGCGAAGCACTTAAGAGCCTTTTTCCTTAGGGTATATTTTATAATACCCGCCTTATACCCACCTTATAGTTTGTATTTTTTCAAAATCGAGCTTCACGAAAGTATTTATCTATTTTTGCCTTTTCTTTCTTGTTTGAGATTCGAATACAATGATTGGGTAATGACCTCCAAAGTCAAGTTTGTGTTTTCACACTTTTGGAGCACTTGTGAATTTATTGTTCTACGTATACAATATATTAATAATATTCACACAAAAAACGAAAAACCGATCATACGTATTAGTAGAGTGCTACTAATACAAATACTATTATGGCTATATATAAAAACAACAATTGCCAAATCAAAACACAACACGCCTCCCCGGTAGCGGCGCCAAAATTATGGTTGTAAGAATACGTCTTTTAGGAAAAAGAGCGTAATTAGGGTATGTATTAACAAGTGATTTAGGAAAACCACAAGTTATGACCGAAAGTGGGGATCGTTCTAAAGGAGGCTTGGTGTGTGTGTTAAGAGATGATTAACTTTGTGATTATATTGATTATGATAAGAGAAATAGAAATGGGATTAGAAGAGAATGATGGTTACGAGGACGAATTAAACTAAGACGAAATGGTCGTACACGTAAAACCGTAAAAAGTAGCAAAATTAAAAATTTACTCTAAAAATTCCTAGAAAATTGCAATAAATCCTAAATAATGTAATTAGAGTTTACAAAAAATCAAAAATCACTCAAACCTTTTATTTAATAAAATAATAATTTTTTAATGCTAATTAAAGCCCAAAAAATCAATTTAATTAACAAAAGCCCAAAATGAGATTTTTTCAATTGTAAACCTCTAGAATGACCTAACTTAATTTAAAACTCTTTTTGAAAATTTTAAAATTAATTAAAGCTATTTAAAAACAGTTAAAAAACTATTAAAACTTAAAAAATTATAAAATTTAATCTGTTGACAATAAAAATATTCTAAAAATTGGAAAATTCCTAAGTTAATGTATTTAACCTAAGAAAAATATAAAAACTTGAAAAATCTAAATTTTATTTTTTAATAATAAAATAATAATAAAATAATATTAAAAATCCAAAATTTATAAAAAATTCTAAAAACTTGCAAACTAGTTTATTTTAACCTAATAAACACAGAAATGAAGTTGAAATTACAAAGATACCCCTAATGGGCCTTCAAATGGGCCAATGTCCAAAACAGACCCTTATTGGGCCAAAATAAGCCCAATAAGAAAAAATGTTTATAAAAATGACCCAAAAGCTCCTATCTAACCTAAAATTTGATTCTGAACACAATTTTTCAAAGGCCCAAAAGCTGAAAATGTGATATAAGCTGGCTTATATCAAACAACTTATTCTTAATGGGCTTTTTGGCCCATTAAGCTATAAGCTGATGCCATAAGCTCAAATTAGACACACAAGCTTCTTTTGAGTTACTTATGACTTATGTAAAAAGAAATTTGAAAAAAGTCCAAGGAATAAGGCTGAAAAAGCAATAAGCTATCTTCACAAAATGACAAAATAGTCGTTTTCAAGTTCTAGGCCACCCCAAGAACTGATTCAAGTTTCAAAAGCTTTTAAATGACTTAACTAAGCTTAATCAACAAAAAGTTTTCAAATAAGTTCATTCAATAAGCTGGAATAAGCAAATAAGCACTTCTTTAAAAGTCAACTTTAAGAGTTTTCTAGCAAAAAGTCAAAGTCAAAGTCTAATAAGCTCTAGTTCAAACAAATGGGTCAAATGAGGAACATTGATCACAAAAAATAAGTTGTTACAGGTCTGGATAAGCCAATATGGCTTATTAATAAGCTAACTAAAAACTAACACTAGCAGGGGCGAGTTTGGGTGTCTGAGCAGTGGAAACTTTTTCCACTTCTTGACTTGTTTGACTATTTGTCTTTAGTGACTTTTTTGGAGATTCAAGTTACACAAAGGCACCCAAATGATCAGTGGATCATAAGGAGTCAATAACAACAAAGAAATCACAATCACAATCAGCCAATTTGTACAGTTAATTCAATTAAGCATCAGACATGCACCAGAATTATAAGCTGTTTTAGCAAATTTCAGCCAACCAAATTGCACCAAAAGCATACACAAGCTATAATAAACTTAAATGAACAAGTTTAAACAGGTTTCATGCAATGATACAAGGCCTAAATCAAGATTCAAGCACAAATAGGTTACTAATGAACACTAACACGAGCAAATTTTTACTTTGCTGATGCACTTGACCAACAAGCCAGATTCAGACACTTAGATCTATCACATATGTTGTATTATCAATGATTTAACAAATTTTAATCCTAAGCATGCATAAATTCTAGATATTAACAAAATCTTAGGCCAAAAACAGTCAAATTCAATGAGATATAGCACAATGTTTTATTTAAGGGTTTAAGCCCAATAACTTGCAGCAAATAGCACTCAACCAAGTAGATAGCAGATACAAAGCACAAACACAAACTTCCAACCACAAAATAACACTCAATGATTCAAAACAGGTAAACCCAAACACCCTTTAAATTTTCAAATCACAATTTTCAAATCAAAGGTGCATTCCAAGGTTACCCAAGCCCAAATCAACACAATAACAGATATAACATGCAGATTAGAATAAGATTAGACCACAAAATCAGCAAGAACACAAGCAACGCACAAATTCACCAAAAATCCAACTTTTTAACAGATTTTGAGTAGAATGGTGTGTACCTCATGGATGTACATCCACACCCATGAATTTTGAGCTTATGTGCTAGCAAGAACAAGCACAAGCTTCCATAATAAAGCCTGCTAAGATTCAACAAGGTTAAGAGCAAAATATCAAAATCAGAAAAATGAAAATCCTTGATTAATGCAACCTTAGTTCCCCACACTTGATTATCCCCAAGTTATAAGCTTCACCACACCTTGATAACACAATATCAGGATGCTATGATCAGCTTTATAGCCCAAGAATTCCAAGGTTTGAACAAGATTAGCAAAATATCAAGAAAAGTGGAAAATGTGCAAACTTTTGCACACTCCTTTTGAAAACAGGTTTTAAGATCAAAGATTAGTAAACATCAAACAACAATAAACAGATAATAAGGTTGGTACTTGATTTTTCTTCACCAAATTCAAACACATTTCATTAACTGAATATATGATTTACAGATTTGTGAACAATGGAAAATTCAAGAGCAAGGATAAATGTAAATGGTCCTATGCCTTTTATAGGCTACAAGTGAACTAGAAATGCAGGAAAAAACTTAAAAACCCTAGTGGTAAACTTCCAGAATTTCCCTTGATGTGTTTGAATATTTTTTGACATGTGAAGTTCCTTGGACGTTTGTGGAAATGCCAGTGGTGAAAGAATGATCAAAGGGCTTAAAACAAGCTTAGGATTGAAGCTTCATTGTGGATGGTTGATTCCCTGCCTAGTTTGTCTTCTTCCCAAAATAACGTGTAGCAAGGTTGAAGCATGTGAGTCTTGGGGTGATGTGGCAAGATGTTTAAGAGTGGGTTTAGGATTAGTACCACCTTAATCTTAAATCTGGAGGCATTTAGTGTTTAATTTCTAGTAATGAACAAATCCCCAATTGTGTTCATAGGATGAATAGTTGTGGTTTTGATCCGGTTTAGGATTTAAAAAGGTGTTAGGCGCCATAATTAGTTAACTAATTATATTAGTTAAAAAATCTGGTGAGTGGAAGTGTGAGGTGGCAGCAGAGTGAGTTTTGATTGGTTGTGGGGATTGAGTGGGTGAGGTGGCACCATGTGATTAGTCTTGGTATCTTAGGTTGTCTAGGCAGGTTTAGTCCCTTGTTTTCTTTTCACTTTTCAATTCAGTTTAAACATGGCAAAATCCGAATTCCTTTGTTATCCAAGTTTCAATCTTCACACTTTTCCCCAAATACTTATACAAAGTATTTTCAGGGGTATTTCTTGCCAATTCTTGATTCTTGAAGGGCTGATTTGGCATTTTCTTCATTGATAATGGTCTTGACTTGTTTGTTTGACTTCTTGGAGGACTGAATTTGCCAAGTCATGATTAATGAGGGACCATTTTTGCCATTTCTTCAAAGTCAAGGGTCCTTTTGGTAATTTTGACATATTTAAAGGAACAAACTTGTAATTTCTTGTAAATTGAAGTCCTTCATGGTATGTTTGACTTTGAGGAGGATTAATATTGACATTTTAGTTTTGTTGAGGGACTAAAATTGCCAATTCTTCAAAGTGGAGGGCCCTTTTTGCAATATTGACAAACTTTAGGGACCAATCTTGTAATTATGAAGATACAAGGGTATAAAGTGTCAATTCTTCAATATTGGAGGACCCTTCTTCATAAATCTTCAAATCTTCAAGGGTTTTCTTTGGAAAATCTTCATTAGGGCTTGGTTCAATGTGCGGCTTCGTTTCCCGTGTTCGTTTTTGCATGATTCTTGTGATTTTTTTGTCATTTTCTCAATATCCTGTACCTAAAATACACAAGCAACAAACACAAGCATATATTTGGCCAATTTCATCATATTTTATGCATTTAAAGCCCTATTTGGACGATGAGACTATGTATAAAAGCAGTCTCATTACCAAGCCAGTCCTAACATAATTAAGACCCCATCCATGCCCCATGAATCTACTTTGGGAGGTCAAATTCCCATTCTAGAGGAGGGCAGATTGGAACCTTACACATTGTTGGAATTGACGGCGGTTTGCATTAGCTTGCAAAAGCAAAATTCAGACCTTGTACAGATTGTCACAGGTCAGGGACCTGAACTCACTCAATTGAGGGAAAGGCTAGGTGTATTGGAAACTGTTGAGGCTAGGAGACGACATACAAGAGTCCTTTCATCCGGGGAAGATTCTTACAAAGGGAGGAAGATGCTTATGAGCCATTTAATTTCAGTGACAAAGGCTCAGGTGGTTCTATTGGTGTGGAGATGGCTGAAGCTTTGACTAGTTTGAAGGAGAGGCCAGTTATTGATGTTTCACTAGTAACTCCAACGAAGATATCATTTATAGAGATGCTGGAACATGTTTCTAAGCTAGTCGTTGACATTCAGAGTTTAAGCAATGATAGGAGTAAGTTAGGCGTTGACACTCAGGTTTTGGACGCTGATAGGTGTGGTTGATGTATCTCAGTCATCAGCTATCATCAAGGATGTGTCTACACAGGTACCATCAACTTCTTTACCTGCTATTGATGTATTAGATAAAGGTAAAAGGATTATGGTAGAAACAAAAGTTCCCAAGGATGTAGCCCAAGTGCAGTTTGATTCTATGTTGGCTGCACAACTTGAGGAAAAGGAGAAGAAGATTGCTGCTTTTGAGTCACCATTTGTGGCTACTTTTGAGAGTGATAAGAGAGGCAGTGATTATGAGAGTACTGATTCAAGTGTGATGATCATTGAAGATCCATAAAGGCTTGAATATGGTGATGAGTTGGCTAAGGAAAGGCTTGCAGAATTGAAACAACAGGTAGATTATGAGATGCCTGAAGTACTTCATATGTATTTTGCATGGGAGAATAAGGTTATGGAGAATCCAGACATGACCATTTTAGATCAAATTTGGGGTTTGGAAATTCTACTAAGAGTTCAAAGGGATTGCAAGGTAATTCTGAAGTATAAGGCTAGTAAGGTTCTTTCACAATCTAAGAAGGATAGAAGGGAGCTCTACTATATGCTACTCAGATGTCATCAAGGAGGTTGGACTTTCCAGAAGTTGTAGGGTTTATCCTTTGATGAGTTGGAGTTTCGTGCTTATCCCATATGGGCAAGTGTTTAAGAGCATAACACTATCAGACTTCTTTTAGATGAAAGAAAGGAAGAACTTAAAGAAGAGATGCAGATCCAACAGGCTTTAATTACATCAGGGCCTTTGAAGAAGGGACTTCCAATTGAGTTCCCAAAGAATTTAGATAGAGTGAATCCTAGTGAAGCAGTTATCAGAAGGAGTATTAAGCTCTCACCTTTGGAAGCTTGACATATGGTAGAGGTATGACCTCATGATTCTAGAAACCCTATAGTTCATTATGAAGAAGATGCAAGTGGGTTTTGGATGATTGGCATATATGGAAAGGAGGTACATACTTTTACAACTCTTATCTCTTTGTTTGCAAGCCTAGATAGAGAAGACTTGGTAGATCTTTATGGATTGATGAAGACCAAGTATGAGGCTGAAGCACCTACTTTAGTCAATGGAATAAAGATTTGGACCACATTCAAGAGAATGTGTGAAACAAGTGATGAAGATCCAGTATGGTTAGATCTTGATGATATCAGTGGACTTCAATGGCGTCTACATTCAACAGCTGGTGTTTATCATTTGAGTACTGCAAAATTTTCTGAATATCTTCTTGTGGATTGTGAATATCCCATATCCAAGGATGTTTTGAAGAAAATGGTGTCAACACAATTGGAGATGGATTACACAAGTGATGTTGGCATATATACAATTAGGTTTATTTATTTCCTAATTAACAAGTGATGTGTATTTGTAAGAATCCTCCTTGTACTTAGTTTTTATTCAGAAACTTGATTACTAGAGTAGATATCAAGTTTAGGGGAGGATTGTTGGGAATAAATAAGCCAAGACACTTAGACGTTGACAAGAGGAAATTGGACGTTGATAAGAAGAAATCAAGCGTTGACAGAACAAGCGTTGACAAGAAGAAATCAAGCGCTGATGAGAAGAAGTCAAGCACTGATAGAATAATTAGTCTATACGTTTTATGTTTCTAGAAAAGATATGTTCGACAATGTATTTCTTATGTTTATCTTTACCTAAAATAGCTGATACGTAGACTCTTGTACAAGGTTCCTTATTCTATAAAAGGAGGCCTTTAGGTTTTGGTTTAATATACGTTTTACACTTTCGTTGTACACAAGTTCAATCATCAATCAAAGTGAAAGTTTGGTTTATTCTGTTTGTGTGTTCTTGTTCTAAGTATTATTTCCGCATAATACTTAGATTGTTTCATATACAACAAAGTTTCTCTAAGTGTTTAACTTGATTCATTCTCGTTCACACAAAGCTATATCGTTCTAAGTTTAGGATCAACATCCCCAACCTCTTCGTCAACTGATAAAACATTAAACCTACTACCCGTCTTAGAACCACTGCCATCACCATTCTTCCTAGTTATACCCTTCTTCTCATTGCCACTACCTTTAGACGTCATCACATTTTTACCATCATTTCCTTGTTTTACAGCCTCACTAGCCTTATCCCCTTCTTTAATAGTACTACCCTCATTAATCACATCCACAACCATTTCTTCCATCTGGACATCAACCTTTGCATGGACATCATTCTTCTTACACACCTCTTTGTCATCATTACTTACCGGAACATATTGCTTATTACCTCCCATACCTCTACCACCAACATTCCCTTGACTGCCTCTCCCACCAGCACCTCTACCTCCATTACTAGCATTACCCCTACCACCATTACAAAGACCACCTCTACCAACATTACTAAAACCACCCCTTCTGTAGTTAGCAGTCCTCCAACCTTCCTCACCACTAGTACATCACCTTGTTTACGGACACGAACAGAACCCTTAACAACATTATGAGCACCACATGTTTTATTCAATTCCATATGCTTTTGGATAGCCTCAACATTGTCTTGGCAACTCTTAAAAGAGTGACCAAATATCTTACAATACTCACATATAGGAGGCTTCCAAGTGTATACAACATCCAGCAAAATAGATCTATCTAAACTCTAATACCAGACTTCAACCTCTTCAACTAAACCTTTAACAGAATCCACTTCAACTAAAACTCTAGCAAAGCTGGCCCTTCCATACGATTTCTCACACATTTCAGCTGTCATCCTACCCATACTAATAGGATTACCCACTCTACTTGCAATCCTACTAATACCCTCAACATTCTAAGCGTCTAGAGGAACATCAAAAATCTTAACCCACAATGGAACTTTAGTCAGCCTAGGTTTTGATATGTAAAGACCTGGTTCCCATTTTTGAATGAAGAACGAGATATTATCTACCAACCATGGCCCACTTTCCAATACAGTTTGCATACCGTATTGTTGGAAATAGGTTTTTCCAAGGAAAGTCTCGGTCACATCATTATTAGCATAGATCACGAGCTATAGACTATTTAGGTCATTGTAACTTGGAGTGACCTCCCTTTGTGGGAGATTGTTGGAAATACATTTTTACGTATTTAGAAAGGATCGGTCACTTCAAATATAGATACAAGTATTAGGCTCGTGATCCAATGTATAAAGGTATAGCCCATATAGCCCACATGTAGGGTGGGCTATATAAACCCCCCTCCTAGCTTGTTAGGAGGGGTTGAACACTTTCATTCCATTCAACATTCCATCTTTCTTATTTCTCTCCTTTCTCTCTCTTGTTTCTCTCTCTAGTTCTTCCATTTCCCATCCATCTTAATAAATAAACCATACAATGCTTAATCCTTAGAAAACGTAGACCTACAATTGGTATCAAGAGCTTGGTTGATTCTTCGGATTGAAGCATTTTTATCTATTGATTTGATGGAAAAAATCTTTTCTTTCTAAAATTTTTTCTCGTTTCTTTTTGGTATTGCGTGTTTATCAATTTGACAAAAATCATTTGTCTCATTTTTTGTTTATCATTTTTCAAATTTTAAATATTACTTTTTCAATAACATTTTTATTAATCACTGTATCTAATTATCAGTTTGTTATCATCATTTGTCTCATCTTTTATCTATCATTTTTTTCTATCAGTTTTCCTTTTATCAGTTTTTTTTTTTGGTTACCAGTTTTTTCTCAAATTTAAATATCACTTTTTCTATAATCTTTTGTCCCAATCAATAACTGTGGTTGTTTCAGTTTTTTCATTGTTTCTATCACTTGTGTCCAAAACGATATCTACTGTTTCTGGGCATAACTTTCTTGTTGCAATCCAACATTTTTTTATCAAGAATCTGGCAACATATAATTTTTGGCTACGATCTGATTTTTTGTGATCGCATAAACCCCGGGGGTTTCTACTTGCGATCCAAAGTCACGATCACTTTCTGCGATCTCCACTACGATCACGAGTGCGATCGAAGCTGCGATCACAAGTGCGATCGAAGCTGCGATCACGAGTGCGATCGAAGCTGCGATCACGAGTGCCATCGAAGCTGCGATCACGAGTGCGATCGAAGCTGCGATCACGAGTGCGATCAGAGTGAGATCTGAGTATGATCTGTGTATGAGTACGATGACTAGTTGCGATGATATGACTGCGATGGACTTAAACTTTTAAACTGATTGACCAACTCTCGATCACTTGATCATACTCAAACAAAACCATTTCGACCAACAATAAATTCCAGATCTACCCTCGTCTCACTCGACTCGACCCTTACCCTCGACTCATACGACTCGAAAACTAATACACACGACTGCCTTGTTTCTCGACTCACACCAATACTCACCCTTGCACACACACTCGTACCAACCGTCACTCGACTGAAAAACTCAAAGACTCAACATCCACACAGCCTCTCAACAGACTCTCACCCACACCCCCTCACAACCCTCGACACCCCTCACACTCTAGACCAGACTCAAAACCAAAGACCCACCACAGACCCACCACAACCCACACCCAAACACCAGAAACACCCTCGAACACACAAACGCATACTCTCGACCCAGACTCCTCAACAGCCTCGACTCCCACAGCTATTTGTCAAGACTCGACTCTTGCCTAGTTTCTCGACAACACAAAAACCCCCACCTCTCAACCACACTATCAGACTCCCATACTTACCCACCCTAGACTCCTACACCTTGACACAGACTCACCAAAGTCAAGGGTCCTTTTGGTAATTTTGACATATTTAAAGGAACA
The DNA here is from genome assembly GCA_025667525.1 of Glebionis coronaria. NCBI lineage: Eukaryota > Viridiplantae > Streptophyta > Magnoliopsida > Asterales > Asteraceae > Glebionis > Glebionis coronaria. Next base: position 183,497,915 of record CM046876.1, read on the forward strand.
AACTTGTAATTTCTTGTAACTTGAAGTCCTTCATGGTATGTTTGAATTTGAGGAGGATTAATATTGACATTTTAGTTTTGTTGAGGGACTAAAATTGCCAATTCTTCAAAGTGGAGGGCCCTTTTTGCAATATTGACAAACTTTAGGGACCAATCTTGTAATTATGAAGATACAAGGGTATAAAGTGTCAATTCTTCAATATTGGAGGACCCTTCTTCATAAATCTTCAAATCTTCAAGGGTTTTCTTTGGAAAATCTTCATTAGGGCTTGGTTCAATGTGCGGCTTCGTTTCCCGTGTTCGTTTTTGCATGATTCTTGTGATTTTTTTGTCATTTTCTCAATATCCTGTACCTAAAATACACAAGCAACAAACACAAGCATATATTTGGCCAATTTCATCATATTTTATGCATTTAAAGCCCTATTTGGACGATGAGACTATGTATAAAAGCAGTCTCATTACCAAGCCAGTCCTAACATAATTAAGACCCCATCCATGCCCCATGAATCTACTTTGGGAGGTCAAATTCCCATTCTAGAGGAGGGCAGATTGGAACCTTACACATTGTTGGAATTGACGGCGGTTTGCATTAGGTTGCAAAAGCAAAATGCAGACCTTATACAGATTGTTACAGGTCATGGACCTGAACTCACTCAATTGAGGGAAGGGCTAGGTGTATTGGAAACTGCTGAGGCTAGGAGACGACATACAAGAGTCCTTTCATCTGGGGAAGATTCTTACAAAGGGAGGAAGATGCTTATGAGCCATTTAATTTCAGTGACAAAGGCTCAGGTGGTTCTATTGGTGTGGAGATGGCTGAAGCTTTGACTAGTTTGAAGGAGAGGCCAGTTATTGATGTTTCACTAGTAACTCCAACGAAGATATCATTTATAGAGATGCTGGAACATGTTTCTAAGCTAGTCGTTGACATTCAGAGTTTAAGCAATGATAGGAGTAAGTTAGGCGTTGACACTCAGGTTTTGGACGCTGATAGGTGTGGTTGATGTATCTCAGTCATCAGCTATCATCAAGGATGTGTCTACACAGGTACCATCAACTTCTTTACCTGCTATTGATGTATTAGATAAAGGTAAAAGGATTATGGTAGAAACAAAAGTTCCCAAGGATGTAGCCCAAGTGCAGTTTGATTCAATGTTGGCTGCACAACTTGAGGAAAAGGAGAAGAAGATTGCTGCTTTTGAGTCACCATTTGTGGCTACTTTTGAGAGTGATAAGATAGGCAATGATTATGAGAGTACTGATTCAAGTGTGATGATCATTGAAGATCCATAAAGGCTTGAATATGGTGATGAGTTGGCTAAGGAGAGGCTTGTAGAATTGAAAAAATAGGTAGATTATGAGATGCCTGAAGTACTTCATATGTATTTTGCATGGGAGAATAAGGTTATGGAGAATCCAGACATGACCATTTTAGATCAAATTTGGGGTTTGGAAATTCTACTAAGAGTTCAAAGGGATTGCAAGGTAATTCTGAAGTATAAGGCTAGTAAGGTTCTTTCACAATCTAAGAAGGATAGAAGGGAGCTCTACTATATGCTACTCAAATGTCATCAAGGAGGTTGGACTTTCCAGAAGTTGTAGGGTTTATCCTTTGATGAGTTGGAGTTTCGTGCTTATCCCATATGGGCAAGTGTTTAAGAGCATAACACTATCAGACTTCTTTCAGATGAAAGAAAGGAAGAACTTAAAGAAGAGATGCAGATCCAACAGGCTTTAATTACACCAGGGCCTTTGAAGAAGGGACTTCCAATTGAGTTCCCAAAGAATTTAGATAGAGTGAATCCTAGTGAAGCAGTTAGCAGAAGGAGTATTAAGCTCTCACCTTTGGAAGCTTCACATATGGTAGAGGTATGACCTCATGATTCTAGAAACCCTATAGTTCATTATGAAGAAGATGCAAGTGGGTTTTGGGTGATTGGCAGATATGGAAAGGAGGTACATACTTTTACAACTCTTGTCTCTTTGTTTGCAAGCCTAGATAGAGAAGACTTGGTAGATCTTTATGGATTGATGAAGACCAAGTATGAGGATGAAGCACCTACTTTAGTCAATGGAATAAAGATTTGGACCACATTCAAGAGAATGTGTGAAACAAGTGATGAAGATCCAGTATGGTTGGATCTTGATGATATCAGTAGACTTCAATGGCGTCTACATTCAACAGCTGGTGTTTATCATTTGAGTACTGCAAAATTTTCTGAATATCTTCTTGTGGATTGTGAATATCCCATATCCAAGGATGTTTTGAAGAAAATGGTGTCAACACAATTGGAGATGGATTACACAAGTGATGTTGGCACAGATACAATTAGGTTTATTTATTTCCTAATTAACAAGTGATGTGTATTTGTAAGAATCCTCCTTGTACTTAGTTTTTATCCAGAAACTTGATTACTAGAGTATATATCAAGTTTAGGGGAGGATTGTTGGGAATAAATAAGCCAAGACACTTAGACGTTGACAAGAGGAAATTGGACGTTGATAAGAAGAACTCAAGCGTTGACAGAACAAGCGTTGACAAGAAGAAATCAAGCGCTGATGAGAAGAAGTCAAGCACTGATAGAATAATTAGTCTATACGTTTTATGTTTCTAGAAAAGATATGTTCGACAATGTATTTCTTATGTTTATCTTTACCTAAAATAGCTGATACATAGACTCTTGTACAAGGTTCCTTATTCTATAAAAGGAGGCCTTTAGGTTTTGGTTTAATATACGTTTTACACTTTCGTTGTACACAAGTTCAATCATCAATCAAAGTGAAAGTTTGGTTTATTCTGTTTGTGTGTTCTTGTTCTAAGTATTATTTCCACATAATACTTAGATTGTTTCATATACAACAAAGTTTCTCTAAGTGTTTAACTTGATTCATTCTCGTTCACACAAAGCTATATCGATCTAAGTTTAGGATCAACATCCCCAACCTCTTCGTCAACTGATAAAACATTAAACCTACTACCCGTCTTAGAACCACTGCCATCACCATTCTTCCTAGTTATACCCTTCTTCTCATTGCCACTACCTTTAGACGTCATCACATTTTTACCATCATTTCCTTGTTTTATAGACTCACTAGCCTTATCCCCTTCTTTAATAGTACTACCCTCATTAATCACATCCACAACCATTTCTTCCATCTGGACATCAACCTTTGCATGGACATCATTCTTCTTACAAACCTCTTTGTCATCATTACTTACCGGAACATATTGCTTATTACCTCCCATACCTCTACCACCAACCTTCCCTTGACTGCCTCTCCCACCAGCACCTCTACCTCCATTACTAGCATTACCCCTACCACCATTACAAAGACCACCTCTACCAACATTACTAAAACCACCCCTTCTGTAGTTAGCAGTCCTCCAACCTTCCTGGCCACTAGTACATCACCTTGTTTACGGACACGAACAAAACCCTTAACAACATTATGAGCACCACCAGTTTTATTCAATTCCATATGCTTTTGGATAGCCTCAACATTGTCTTGGCAACTCTTAAAAGAGTGACCAAATATCTTACAATACTCACATATAGGAGGCTTCCAAGTGTATACAACATCCAGCAACATAGATCTATCTAAACTCTAATACCAGACTTCAACCTCTTCAACTAAACCTTTAACAGAATCCACTTCAACTAAAACTCTAGCAAAGCTGGCCCTTCCATACGATTTCTCACACATTTCAGCTGTCATCCTACCCATACTAATAGGATTACCCACTCTACTTGCAATCCTACTAATACCCTCAACATTCCAAGCGTCTAGAGGAACATCAAAAATCTTAACCCACAATGGAACTTTAGTCAGCCTAGGTTTTGATATGTAAAGACCTGGTTCCCATTTTTGAACGAAGAACGAGATATTATCTACCAACCATGGCCCACTTTCCAATACAGTTTGCATACCGTATTGTTGGAAATAGGTTTTTCCAAGGAAAGTCTCGGTCACATCATTATTAGCATAGATCACGAGCTATAGACTATTTAGGTCATTGTAACTTGGAGTGACCTCCCTTTGTGGGAGATTGTTGGAAATACGTTTTTACGTATTTAGAAAGGATCGGTCACTTCAAATATAGATACAAGTATTGGGCTCGTGATCCAATGTATAAAGGTATAGCCCATATAGCCCACATGTAGGGTGGGCTATATAAACCCCCCCTCCTAGCTTGTTAGGAGGGGTTGAACACTTTCATTCCATTCAATATTCCATCTTTCTTATTTCTCTCTCTTTTTTCTCTCTCTAGTTCTTCCATTTCCCATCCATCTTAATAAATAAACCATACAATGCTTAATCCTTAGAAAACGTAGACCTACAATTGGTATCAAGAGCTTGGTTGATTCTTCGGATTGAAGCGTTTTTATCTATTGATTTGATGGAAAAAATCTTTTCTTTCTAAAAATTTTTCTCGTTTCTTTTTGGTATTGCGTGTTTATCAATTTGACAAAAATCATTTGTCTCATTTTTTGTCTATCATTTTTCAAATTTTAAATATCACTTTTTCAATAACATTTTTATTAATCACTGTATCTAATTATCAGTTAGTTATCATCATTTGTCTCATCTTTTATCTATCATTTTTTTCTATCAGTTTTCCTTTTATCAGTTTTTTTTTTTGGTTACCAGTTTTTCTCAAATTTCAATATCACTTTTTCTATAATCTTTTGTCCCAATCAATAACTGTAGTTGTTTCAGTTTATTCATTGTTTCTATCACTTGTGTCCAAAACCATATCTACTGTTTCTGGGCATAACTTTCTTGTTGCAATCCAACATTTTTTTTATCAAGAATCTAGCAACATATAATTTTTGGCTACGATCTGATTTTTTGTGATCGCATAAACCCCGGGGGTTTCTACTTGTGATCCAAAGTCACGATCACTTTCTGCGATCTCCACTACGATCACGAGTGCGATCGAAGCTCCGATCACAAGTGCAATCGAAGCTGCGATCACGAGTGCGATCGAAGCTGCGATCACGAGTGCGATCGAAACTGCGATCACGAGTGCGATCGAAGCTGCGATCACGAGTGCGATCGGAGTGAGATCTGAGTATGATCTGTGTACGAGTACGATGACTAGTTGCGATGATATGACTGCGATGGACTTAAACTTTTAAACTGATTGACCAACTCTCGATCACTTGATCATACTCAAACAAAACCATTTCGACCAACAATAAATTCCAGATCTACCCTCGTCTCACTCGACTCGACCCTTACCCTCGACTCATACGACTCGAAAACTAATACACACGACTGCCTTGTTTCTCGACTCACACCAATACTCACCCTTGCACACACACTCGTACCAACCCTCACTCGACTGAAAAACTCAAAGACTCAACATCCACACAGCCTCTCAACAGACTCTCACCCACACCCCCTCACAACCCTCGACACCCCTCACACTCTAGACCAGACTCAAAACCAAAGACCCACCACAGACCCACCATAACCCACACCCAAACACCAAAAACACCCTCGAACACACAAACGCATACTCTCGACCCAGACTCCTCAACAGCCTCGACTCCCACAGCTATTTGTCAAGACTCGACTCTTGCCTAGTTTCTCGACAACACAAAAACCCCCACCTCTCAACCACACCATCAGACTCCCATACTTACCCACCCTAGACTCCTACACCTTGACACAGACTCACCAAAAGTACCTAATTTTTATCACGTTGACCAATAATCGACACTAAAAAAACAACTTTAAACTCTCGAAACACCTAATCGTTTAAGGACTCACAAACTCACCCAAAGTTTTGGTAAGATCTCACAATGATCATTGATCCAAAAATCAAACAAATAGAGAAACCTACCTGAGACCATCTTAATGATCTTGAAGCATAAATTGATTTATCATCTTTGTGGGATTTTGTTCTATGTCCGAAGGTTTTAACTAATTGGTAGGTGGAGTTTGTTATTTTGTTTTTAGTTGCTGCGTTTTGTTTGAAGAAAATAGAGGGGCGGAGGAAACTATGAGATAGATTAGGCTGTGAGTTTTTTTTCTGTTGATTATTTAGTTTGGGAAGAGAAGTAATAGGGCGGAGGTTTCAAAGAAGGGAAAATTATGTTGACTGAGAGACTTCCATGATTTCAGTATTGGTTATATACTACTGCTCATATTTTATTTAGTGTCAGACGGAGAAACCAAAGTCATAAGCCACGTTTCATTGGTTTTAAACTTAGTGGTATACACGTAACATACATAGACCGATGCAACGTTTCATTTCTTTCTCTTTTGGATATTGAGTTTACGGAGGCCACGTTTTATTTGTTTTATTTTTATTTTTATTATTTTTGTTTTTTTTACTTATGTGTGGTGAGTCTTGTTTCAAGACAAAACAAAATATATGTTTTTTTATATATATTGGGATTGTTTAACTTGGGGGGATTCTTTTAATATTGGGATTGGTTGTTAGTTCGTTTTTTTTAACATCCCAACGTGACGAGGCAAGTGAAGGGAAAAAATTATATATATTCGAATATTGGGGGTATCAAGATGTATTAGTTTATTTTTATTCGGGCTTCGAAAAAGACAAGGTTACGAGACAAAGTAACGAAACACGATGACGAGAAAGAGGTACATCTTACCAAAGTGTTACAATTTATTCGTTATTGTGTAAAATCTAGAAAATTCGACCTCACAATTTCTCCTCGTCTTGTCAAATCTCGTATTGGTCTTTCGACAATTAACACAATTATCTTTCATCGAACTTCAATGGATTTGTTGACTTCGACATTTCAAGAGGGAAAATCGCATCAAATGCAAGTCATAGCTAGAGAAAGTGGCATCACTTCAGTTCGACTACTTCAGTCACATCTTATGACCATTGCATGGGTTCAAGGAGGAAGCGAATTTGTGATACTCTTTGGTCAAAATCATTATACATTCATCGATTCACTATTCCTTAACTTGCACCAACTTGCTGATCAACTTCCAAAAGAAGACTTTAATCACTCTGCATCGGCACTTGCTTATAAGGCTCTTGTGACACAACTTACGCCTTTCCTCCAATTCAACATCATCAAGTCTGACAATTCAGGGATATGCCGGTCATTTCTTCAATACACACAGAACGAGGTTAAAGACTTCCATGATAAACTGTTGAAATTTATGACATCGGTTTCGTCTTCGATTTATGAAAGATCCAGACTTCAGCAAGCGTATAATAATGGAGTGCAAGAATCTATGATGCAGATGCAAGAGGAGAATGGTCATACGGTTGACAACTTGGAGCCTAACGATGGCAATAGCACGGAATCAGGAGGACAACATGATACCAGTGACACGTCAGGGAATGGTCACGCGATCTCTTTTGATGACACCTTACCCGTTTATGACGAAGATCCTGCGAACATGGTATAATTTAATGTTGGTTATGATGTATACATTGATGATATGCCGCATATTGAGCATTCTAAACCTAATTATGACAAACATGGGATGAAAAAGAGTGATATAAATACCACTTCTGATTCATCCAATGTGAGTCATAATGGGGGAGAAAGTGTTTAAAATGCTAAACATCATGATAATTGTCTTAGAACTGCTTCTTTGACTGCTTCTGATTCCAAGATTAGAGAGCTCGAAACGATTGTAGCTCAACAATCAAAAGATCTTGAGGATGCCAAATTAGAATTTTCCAAGAAAACGGACAAATTTGAAACATATTTTGAAAAGCTTGAAAAGTAAAACGTTGTTCTTGAAAGAAAATTGGATCAAAAAGTTTTAGATTCTAAAGCTGAAAAGGATAATTTTTTGAAACAAATTCAACTGCTAGAATCTAAGTTGGCATTCCAAGATAGATTGCTCAAAGAGAATGAGACTTTAAAAGCTCAGGTACAGGAAAAGGTTTTTGCTATAGCTGCGTTGAAAAACGAATTAAGGAAAAATAGAGGAACTAGTGTGGACACTAAGCTTGAAAAACCATCAATCTTGGGGAAACCGCCTACAAATCAGTTCGTCAGACAACCAACCGTCAGACAACCTACTACATTTAGATCTGAGCGACCACAATTCTCGAGACCGCGGTTTGCCTCCCAAGTTAATTTGGTTCATCTTTCTAGACCAGTCACTCCAGCTACTAGGCCTATTGTGACTAAATCAGCTTTAGCAAGACCTAATCACATGATTGCCTCTAGTTTCTCTAAAAATACTAAGACCACGTCTAGAACTAGTTCAAATGATGTTCACCATAAATATGGTCTGAGGGAAGTTAAGCAAAAGACACAAATAAGAGATAGGACTTTCAAACCTAGACAGATGCCTTCTAGATTACCTAACACTGCTAATCGTAGCATGTCAAATCCTAGGAGCATCAATCAATCGTCTAGGAATTCTAAATCTTACTCGGACATTAAATATGCTACTTGTAAAACATGTAGAAAATGTGTCTTTACGGCAAATCATGATTCTTGTATCAAGAAATTACTTAATGAGGTGAACTCCCGTGCTAGACTTAAATCCCAGTGGGTTGCTAAAATCAAACCCATTGGTAAAATGTGGCGCCCCACTGGTAGAACTTTCACTCTTGTAGGAAACGAGTGCCCTTTAACTAGGATAGTCTCCGTTCTACTAAGACTGCTAGGGAGGAAATTAAAAAGGATGATACATCACTTAAGCCTGTAATTAAGGTTTTCTATAAACGTAAACATTTTCCAGCTAAGACAAGTGAATCATCTACTCAGGTCGCCTCTGACACAAGGAAAGACAACTGTGAACCCCCACTTGCTTCTAAAATAGATATCGCTAACCCATATCAATGCATGCAAATTCCTAATGAGAATGCAGGTACCAAAGTTGATGTTCCAAAAGAACGAAGCGGTCCAATCATCGTATACCGTTCAACTAAGGACACCCTTAGAGTTTGGTTACTAAAGAATCAGATATCGAAGAAACAAGTGTCTTAGGGATTCACGGTTAAACTTACCAAAGGACTTACAGTCACATAACAGATTGTTACTCGATCTCAAAAGACAGGAAAGTTAATCCTGATGATGACTTATCCTCAAAACGAGAAAGTTAATTTTTCTCGGACACGGGCTTACATTAAAACTATTCAAAGGTTTTAAGCTCGTGTACAGGACTTACAGTCACATTACAGTCTGTAACTCGATCTTCAAATAAAGGAAAGTTTATCGACGATGATAAACTTATCCTTACAACGAGAAATTAAATTTTCTCAGACACGAGCTTACATTTAAAACTATTCAAGAGTTTTAAGCTCGTGTAGAGGACTTATAGTTACATCACCGATTGTAACTCGTTCATCAAAGAAAGAAAAGTTTATCGCCGATGATAAACTTATCCATGTAACGAGAAATTAATTTTTCTCGGGCATGAGCTTATATCATAAACATTTCAAGTTTTTAAGCTCATGCACTATGGCTCACAGTCAAATTATAGTCTGTGACCCGATCTTCAGAGAAAGGGAAGTTTATCTACGCAACGATAACTTAATCTCAAAACGAGAAATTAATTTTTCTCGGACACGAGCTTACATTAAAACTATTCAACGGTTTTAAGCTCGTGTATATGGCTCCTCGTTAAATGACAAACGATGACCCGGACTTTAGAGAAAGGGAAGTTTATCTGAGCAACGATAACTTACCCTCAAAACGAGAAATTAAGTTTTCTCGGTCACGAGCTTATCCTAAAACCATTCAAAGGTTTTAAGCTCGTGTATACGGTTCATCATTAAATATCAGATGATGACCCGTTCTTCAAATAAAGGAAAGTTTATCGCCGATGATAAACTTATCCTCAAAAACGAGAAATTAAATTTTCTCGGACACGAGCTTACATTTAAACTATTCAATGGTTTTAAGCTCGTGTATAAGGCTTATCATTAAATATCAGATGATGACCCAACATTCACATTAAGGAAAGTTTATCGCCGATGATAAACTTATCCTCATTAACGAGAAATTAAATTTTCTCGGACGCGAGCCTACATTAAAACTATTCAAAAGTTTTTAAGCTCGTGTAAATGGCGTATAATCACATATCAGATTATGCCCCGGACTTCAAAGCAAGGAAAGTTTATCGCCGATGATAAACCTATCCTTACAACGAGAAATTAATTTTTCTCGGGCATGAGCTAATATTAAAAACATTCGAAGTTTTTATGCTCATGCACAATGACTTACAATTAAATATCAGACTGTAACTCGGACTTCATATTTAGGAAAGCTTATCTATAAAGATAAGTTATTCTCGTAACGGGAAATTCATTTTTCTCGGTCGTGAGCTTGTACTAAAACATTCCAAATTTTAAGCTCGTAAAGGAAAGTGTATCTTTTAAATAAGAGAACTTTTCTTCATAACGAGAAATTCACCTTTCTCGGTCATGAGCTTTACGTTAAAATATTCAAAAGTTTTTCAAGCTCATGAAAATGACTTCTAAGTAAATGTCAACTTAGGAATCGCTCTTCAGTTAAAAGGAAAGTTTATCGCCGATGGTAACTTATCCTTAACAACGGGAAGTTTACAACTTCTCGGACTTGAGCTCGTTTAGTAAGATATTCAACATCTTAAGCTCAAGTAATTGGTTTTCAAAACTCTGAACACAATTTTTCGAGAATTTCTCAAAAAGGTTTTTCTAAATCTTTCAAAATTGTGTGTTCAAAAACGTTTTGATAAAAAGAGCATGTCTTCTAGAATCGATAATATTTACGATACTAGAAATGTCATTCAATAATGACACGGGGTTGTAAATAAAGTTCGAGCAGAAGTTCAAATGTTTTAAATCATGCTCAAAATGGCTTGCTATTATTTTAGATAGTAACCCGCTTTTCATATTAAAGTCAAGCATTTCACCGGAAAGCTTTGACTCAACAACGGGAATTAATTTTCTTGGGCGTGGTTTACTTTATAACCATGTAAGGGATTGTGTTTACGTAATAACACAATCTAACACGAATATATGTACGTGTCAGTGCATTTATTTGTTCAAACAAGAGAAATCTTGTTTTTATAAAGTTATCATCTCCACCAATCATAGCAATTTACAATTGATATCTACATACTCGACGATGCGAATACTCAAACGGCGACTACAACTCTTTCAATAGAACACCGGTCAACAATTGAGGGGGAGCAATTGTCCAGTACTCAAAATCTTTGACGCTGAAAGTGACAAGTTCACATATTGGTGTCAAGACAACGATATCAATCGTACACATGGAGTCAAAAGATAACTTCAGACGTGACGAGGCGACCAACATTCGTGAATAAGAACCATGTTCTTCTTTCATATGATGTTCTCCATCATTCAGGTCCAACCTCATAAATCGCTAATCTTGTGAATACATATCATATATGATCTTTGCATGTGATAAGTACCTTACAGGTGTGTTTAAAATGTACTTCATTCACGGTTCAAGTACACCCTCATTAATTTGAGGGGGAGCTTGTGTAATTCATGAAGATAATTGGCTTTGCATTTTTCTTCCCAATTTTTTTTTAAAATACTATTAAATCAATTGATATTAAAAACATCGATTGAGTTAATATTTTTAATATGGGGGGGAAAATGTGATTTAATATGGGAAATGATTAATCATAAATGGTTTGACTTAACGTGATAGCTCATCCCGACATGTGAGAAATGTTTTCGGATATCGTGGCATATGTTAAGGGGGAGCAAAATGGATTTGCACTTCAAAATGGATTTCATGGTGATTTATACTTACCCGCAACCCATTTATTTCATGACGATGAAGATTATGGTGACATAAGGATGGTAGAACAGGTTAAAGTCCAATGATTCCTCTAGAACCGAAGGAATCTTCCCAAGGACATTCCATAACTAGAAATAGTAGTCCTTAGGAAAGATGGAGAAAGATTGTAAACGTAGCTGAATGACGACCAAGTACTTAAGTTAGCCATGGAACAATCACAACAAGGTGCTAGTGATGACGTATTGGTAAGCATTGAAGGGGTTGAAGAATGAAAAAGAATTGTAAAGATAAAGGGTGTAAAGAAAGAAGCCCTCCTTACAACCTTAGGCAGAAACCGGGTCAATACATATGCTATTGAGATCTTTGTTTAATGATTCTTGATATTGAAGACAGACATCATGGACCCAGTGATGCAAGGCACAACCCATCCCAGCTAACTCAGATATCTATTAAAAGATATTTGTTTTAATCACACGGAGACAACACATTATCTATTGATTTATTCACTACGAATAAATTGGTATTGAAATGGTGGCACTCCTCTCCAGCCTCCGATCACTAAAAATCCAAAATGCACGATCGAGTCTAGAGCCATTTGAGATCATCAAATATCTCATTAGGACACACTTTCATAATTCCTTGCTTCTTCACTCACTGTGAAAAGTAAGAAAGATCTTAAGAGTCCTACGCAAAATCTTCATGATCTTTCCTCAACATCCGAGTAATATGAAAGTATTTACAATGAAGATGGAAATCCTTCTTGAGCGAATATCAAAAATCTCATGGTAGGTGATTTGTGCGATTCTTTATGAATCAAACTTGTGATAACTGGAAAGCAACAGTGGTTTAATTCTTAAATGAATTTAAACACGTTCCAGGCCTCTACGCAATATTTTAGTGATCTTGCCAGAACACTCAGAGTGATACCTTAGTGTTCACAGTGATGAGTGGAAATCCTTCTAGTGTTAACCTCAAACAACACTTGGTAGGTAACTTGCAAGATTCTATACGAATCAAGCTCGTGACAACTGGAAAGCAACGATGGTGCGGTTCTTAACTGAATTTCACTTGTTCCAGGAACATGAATTGACGGCTTCAAATCATGCGGATATTATTATCCAAATGATTCACTCTTTATGTCCGCAGTCAGCTTTGGACGGTCGAATAAAGAGAACGGGTTCACCCGCGAAATCTTGTCAAGGAGATCTTTAATTAGAGCTACCTATCACAAGTACGATATTTTATATCGTACAACGGTCTTCACCGACCGGAGGTAAAATGATACCGAAATAGAATTAAATGTTCAAGGCCATTTCATACGTGTATATGTTTTGTTGCTAACTGTCTTATGCAGCGTAACAAGAAGGTGGCATTGCGGTGTACAATCCAGAAGAAGTCGTCAACACATGCGTATGCTTTCTGCACTTAATACTTCAACAAATTCAAGAAAGTATAAAAGTCAAGTCTTCCGCTGTATCAAACTCTGAAGCTTTCAAGAATTTATAAAAATATAAGTATGTGGAAATGAAGTCACGAAGAGGCATATATCACAAGTGATGAATACACAAGGTCAAGGCAAGGAAACATCCTCAAGACTAAAGTCAAAGATCACATCAAGCATATTCACAAGAACAAGATCGAAGACTCAAGCATAATATGCTAGGTTTAAGATTTTGTAAAATGGTGTGACCTCCCTTAGGGGGAGATTGTTGGAAATACGTTTTTTCAAGGAAAGTCTCGGTCACATCATTATTAGAATAGATCACGAGCTATAGACTATATAGGACATTGTAACTTGGAGTACCTCCCTTTGTGGGAGATTGTTGGAAATACGTTTTTATGTATTTAGAAAGGATCGGTCACTCCAAATATAGATACAAGTATTGGGCTCGTGATCCAATGTATTAAGGTATAGCACATATAGCCCACATGTAGGGTGGGCTATATAAACCCCCCTCCTAGCATGTTAGGAGGGGTTGAACACTTTCATTCCATTCAACATTCCATCTTTCTTATTTCTCTCTTTTCTCTCTCTTCTTTCTCTCTCTAGTTCTTCCATTTCCCATCCATCTTAATAATAAACCATACAATGCTTAATCCTTCGAAAACGTAGACCTACACGTACACCGATTTAAACTTACAGAAATGTAGACCGATATTGTTCATGATAATATTATCAAGTCCATACGGCCTCCACATCCTCCTAAGATTACCCATCAGTTCCTTATAGCTCATCCTATAACCCACAAAATTTCCAATCGATGTCAAATCCCACTTTTCATTCACATCAGCCATCATAGAGTCTAAAACAGCCACCTCCTTACCAACTTTAATCGTACCCGGAAAATATGAAAGTTTCCTACTACTCAAGACAGAACTACCCGTGACAGTAGTTAGGAAGGAGAAAGGCTTCTTAGCAGACCCCTCACACTCCTTCATGACCTTATCATTAATATTACTTCCTTCCCCAACTTCAAAATTAGACACAGACCTGATTCCATTGTTACTATCCTTTTCACTAACCTTAAACTTTTCTGGTTTGTTGACACTACCAAAACTAACAGTAGTAGGACTCTTAGGCTTAGAAGAAGTAGCATTATCAGGGTTAACTACAGGATTCTTACTAAATGGAACAGGCATTTCAGTAGCAATAGCATTCAATTTATCCTTCAACTCCCAACCACTATCAGATACATTGCTATCATTAGAAACATTAGCCATATACTTACATCTTTCACATTTCCTGCCAAAACATCACTTCTATTACCTTCATTAACATCGTTCTCCTTGTTTGGACCCCAAAAAGGTTCAGCCTCCTCCCCTGAATTAATTGAACCATTTTTGCCCAAATTTTCATCACCAACATCACCACTCACCTCATCCATATAATCAGCATCCTCACCCACCTTAGAACTAGAACGAGTACTAACACCTTTCTTTAATACAACACCAGTAGAATTAGACATAAAGTCCTTATCCATATATTTCATGGCATTCATAGCATCAGGGTTCATATTCCTAGTGGGTTTCATAGGTTTAAGAGACCTGTTTGATTTCCTACTAGGTGGGTTAACCACCAGAGGTGGATTAACCATAGGGGTTTGTTGTAATTTAGACATGAATCTTAATGACCAGTACGAGGTTTAGAAAAAGGTTTAATAAAAGGATTAGGAGCGGTTTAAGAAAGAGGGAAAATAATACGAACAGTAAAACCCACTAATAAAATGTATTTAAAATAATGAATAGGAATGATTTTATGGTAAAATGATATATCAATTTGTTTGTAATGAATAGGAGAACAAGGATCTAAAATAAAATTCAATATCCTATGGTTGGATCTAAATTAGATGATGATTCTTTATAAAATACTTTAGGGTTTTTAAATGCTAATTAAAGCCATAAAAATCAAATAAATTAACAAAAAGCACAAACTAAGGTTTTTGGGTTTGAAGAGAGAAAATTAAAATACGAGTTACACTACGATTAAATTACGACGTAAAAAGTAAACGTGATGACGTAAAACGCGACGAAATTATAAATTTAAACTAAAAATTAATTAAATATCAAAATTAAGTCTAAAATAATATAAATAAGAATAGAAATTCAATAAATAAATTTTAAAACTTATTGTTAATTAAATATAATTTTAAATGCTAATTAAAGCCCTAAAATTAAATATACTTAACAAAAAGTCAAAAATTATATTTTATCAAACCAAAATCTTACTTATATTAATTAATAACTAAAAAGTATTTTTCCTAAATTTTTAAAACTATTTTTCTATTTTTAAACCACTAAAAACTAATTTTTAATGAGACTAATCATAAAAGATAACAAAATAATGAGAAAAATAAATTTTCTTTTTGAAAAATCCTAAATTACTTGTTGTTGTCCCATTAAATATAATGATTAAACAAGAAAGGTAGATAGAAGATAGATGAATTCTAGAAAGAGAAAGTAGAGAGAGAAAAGAGAGAGAAGTGTGTGAAACTTGGTGAATATTAGATTTTGGAAGAATGAGAAAAAATGAACCAACCAACCTCTCCTTACATGCAAGGAGAGGTATATATAGCCTTGCCTACATGTGGCATAATGGGCTATATGATAATGGGCTCGGCTTTTCTTTTAGGCTTTAGTTACTTATGAATGAACTTTAGCTTAAAGTTAAGCCCGTAAAACACGACTAACCTACTACCTATTACAACGTTCTAAAATACCATACATAATAAAAATATGACCGAGCATTCTTGTTTGACTCAATATTTTGAGGCTAACAATCTCCCAATGAGAGGTCATTTCCTTTTGTCATTTAGAGATTTGTAGAGATTACTAATCTCGCCATAAATGAGTCTTGCACATGTAATAGTAGTCTTGTTCCTTCATGTTGTGTTCTTTGAGCCTTTGTCGTTGCCTTTTGACTTTGTCTTTTTATCTTGAGATATTCAAATCATCCTTGACTTTTCTTTGCCATCTTGCGATCTTGTGCCTT
The DNA here is from genome assembly GCA_025667525.1 of Glebionis coronaria. Taxonomy (NCBI): domain Eukaryota; kingdom Viridiplantae; phylum Streptophyta; class Magnoliopsida; order Asterales; family Asteraceae; genus Glebionis; species Glebionis coronaria. Next base: position 183,514,123 of record CM046876.1, read on the forward strand.
CATCCACATGCTCACGCTATTAATTGATGAATATGTCTTTAGGCATGAGTATGTGGTTTTGAATCTTTGACTTTGCTGAGTACACCGTGACGCCACCTTCTCGAGACAAAACATAGACACAGACTGAATTGCTTTGAAATTTGTCCTAAATCGGTAGCGTTTTACCTCCGGCCGGTGAAGACCGTTATACGATACTAAATACCGTACCTGTGATTAGGTAGATTCAATTAAGAATCTCCTTGACAGGGTTTCGCGACTGTACTAGCCGTTCTCTTTACTCGACTGTCTCAAAGCAAGACTGCGAACATAAAGAGTGAATCAATTGGATAAATATCTGCTTGATTAAAGTCGTCAATTCAAATTCTTGGAACAAGTGTGATTCTTAAAGGATCTTACCATTGTTTCTTTCCAGTTAACACAAGCTTGATTCATAAGAATCTCACAACTCACCTACCGTAGCGCTGTTTGAGGTTGACGCTAGAAGGATTTCCATTCGTCACTGTGAATATTAATGAATATCACTCTGAATGTTCTGGCAAGACCATAAAGATATTACGTAGAAACCTGAAATGAGTTTGAATCAATTCAGAATCAAACCATTGTTGCTTTTTAGTTTTACACATGTTTAATTCGTAAAGAATCTTACATATGACCTACCACAGTGCTGTTTGGTGTTAACACTGAAAGGATTTCCACTCATGATTGTGAATACTGAGTATTATCAATCTGAGTGTTCTTGCAATATCACAAGGATATAGCGTAGGACTCTCTTGTACATCATCCGTGTATCCTTAAGAGATTTGATTGATCTCTAGGCTCTAGACTCGATTTGTACACTTTTAGTGGTCAAAGGCTGGAGCAGATGCCACCTATTCAATATCAACTATCTCGGTATGAGAAAGCTAATAGAAGTCATGTTGTTCTCCGTGACAATAAAACAAACTGCTTTTGAGAGAAGCCTGAGTAGTTACGAAAGGGTTGTGCATTACATCACTGGGTCCATGATGAGTTGTCTTCATGATGTGTTGACCCAGTTTCTGCCTAAGTTGTATGGAGTGCTAATTTCTTTACACCCTTTATCCTTACATTTCCTTTTCATTCTTCAACCCCTTCAATGCTTACCAACACATCATCACTAACACCTTGTTGTGATTGTTCTAGTGCTAGCATCAGTACTTAGTCAACATTCAGCTACGTTCACATTCTACTCCATCTTTCCTAAGGACTTCTAATAATTTATTGGATTGTCCCTAGTAAGATCCCTTCGGTTCTAGTTAGATCATAGGACTTAAACCTAACCACCCTTTTGACACCAATAACGTCGTGGATTAATAATGTTGTGGGTATTTAATCATAACCATAAAAAACCACTTCAAATGTCTAACAAGGTGTTTCAAAAACATTTCACACCTTGATAGTTTTTTCGTTTCAGAAATGCTCCCCCTTCACATGTGCATCGATAATCGAAAGTGTTTTTCACATGTAGGTAAGAGTTAAAGTGCTTGAGTCTTGTATAAGATCACATTTTAATCACATTTTCTCCCCTATCTCTAATATATAAAATCTTTTGATATTAGAGATACCAAATTTTATTAAAATATATTTTGAAAAATAGTCTTGAAAATCTTCTGGAGAAAAAATGTGTCAATCGTTGCATGAAGTTGAAATACTCCCCCTCAAAAATTGATCCAATTGAATTGTCATTGTGAGGATGTGATCGAAATTTTTCTTTTTGAGGATGGGAGTTGTTGAACACACTATTTTTAAAAGATTTTGTATAATCATTGAAAAAATCTTGAAAAAATTGTGTTCAACGTTTTTTGAAAAATCCTATTCTTTTTGGTGAAGAGGTTTTTCTAAAGCAGAAAACTTGAGTTCATAGACTTTGAATGTCTTGAAGAATCCACTCAAGTGTAAGAAGATTTATCTTCTTTTGCTGAGGGTAAGAGTACGAAATTGTACACTCCCCCGTGAATATATATCCGGGTTGCAATCTAAAAGAGATTACAAGCCAATGTGTTTAGCTCAAAAACATTGAATGTTTTGTGACATGCTCAACCCAAGATAGATTGTTGAACCCGCTGTTAGGATAAGTTGTCTTTAAAGATACATTTTCCTTTATTTGAAGTTTGAGTTACAGTCTGAGATTTAACTGTAAGTCGTTTACATGAGCTCAAAAACTTTGAATGTTTTTAATGAGAGCTCATGACCAAGAAAATTTCTTTTCCCGTTCTTAAGGATAAGTTATCATTCGTGATCAACTTTCCCTTCTTTGAGGCACGAGTCACAGTCTGAAGTAATTGTAAATCATTCAAAAGACATGTTTTGAAAAAAATTTACAACTTTCATTTGAGCTTTATGTACACACCCGTGTCATTAGTGCGACATTTCTAGGCACGTCCATATTATCGATACTGAAAGACATGTCGAGAAAAATATTTTTGGTATTTTCAAGGATTTTTTCATTTTTTATTTTGTTTTTATATGTTTATTTATGTTTTATTTTATTTTTTTATTTTTCAAGTTTTTCAAAAATAATCCAAAATAGACTTTTGTACAACAGAAGAAGGTGATATAGAATGTACAGAATTGGAACCCTTGGAGGAAGAAGTGAGTTCGGAATCCGATGAGGTACCTGCAATCAATGAAGAAGAGTTCGTATAAATACTAGTGTTAGGAGTAACAAATTCCTTGTCTACGTTGAAAACATTCGCATTCGTGCTAGCGCAGGTTTCATCACTCTTCTCTATTGGAATCCACTTAAGACCAACTTCCGTGAAGATCTGACCCGTTGGTTTCCACTGATGACTAGATTTAGGAGTAGTTTTCTCTTGCACAAGGGAAGACTTCTTTGGAGAGTAACTATGTCCTTTTTGAATCTACGTTTCAGATTTGGTGTGGTTGCTTTTCTTTGCGACAGGTTTGTATCTCCTTGTCGTATTATGGGATTTTGTATTCGATCTCCGTTCAAAAGAACGAGATTTGATCTCATAGAGGTATTGTAGAATGAAATGGTCATGATTTCCATTGTGAATGTCCTTTTTGCAAGTGGGGCATACGGGGAATTTAGGATTCACGAAAGTCCTTGTATTCCTGGGTTTTCCAAATCGTTCAGGCGTAGTGTTCGAAACATGACTATTCATGGATGGTTTCCAATTCCTAGATTGCTGGTGAGGGATCCTAGGTTTTGGTTGACTACCATTAGGAGTGTGTTGAACTCTAGCGGGAGTTGGTGAACTAGGTTTTGAATACATGGGTTTGTTTTTCTAAATCATCCCTTTTTGTTTAGCATCCTCTAGGTTGTTGGTATGAACGAAGTCATTTGAACCTACAGATTCCTTTATGGACGCGAATGTCACACGTTTTGGAGGAGTCCTAGAAGTGCTAGGTGCATTCACATGGTTGGGTTTAGCAACAGTTTGTTTTCTAAATGGAGGAACATAGGGTGAAATGGATGGTTTTGGAACACTTGTTTGCACATCAGTCTTAGGGGGTAACCTAGATTTTACATGAGAAGAATTAGAGAAAGGAGTCAGTTTTCCTAAGATAGATGGCTTTGGATCCTTGTAGGCATTAGGTTGTCTAATAACAGGTTTCACAACTTTAGGTTCCACAGTTTTCCCACCCATTTTAGCAACGAGTTTCTTTAACTCTTCTATCGCTATGTCCTTTTCTTGCAACTGAGCTTTCAGGTCTGTAATTTCCATACTCTTTTCGTTTACTTCTAGACACAATGCGGAAAGTCTTACTTGTAAGTTATTATCATTTGGACCTTTTTTGATGTCTTTTTGCAAAGAAAGTTCAAGAGAATGACAATGTTTTTGAATGAAATCAGTTTTGTGTTGAAGTAACTCAAAAGCCTTTTTATCAACATTTTCTTTATGTTTCGAAAGCTTAGTTTCAAACCTTTCACACTCTTTGATCTTATCAAGATATTTGCATGCAACATTAGAATATTCATCGATATCAGCACAAGATTGAAGAGTAACACACAAAATATCTTTGGAGAGACATTCTTCTAAGAGTAGATCATATTCGTTTGAAAATCTGATTTGTCATTTTGAAGCTCATCAATTTCTTTTTCAAGAGACTCAACATATTTCAAATCATCGAACACTTCAGACCGAATTAATTTTTGAAACTCAAGAACATTTTCTTTTATTATCTTCGTATTTGGTATTAAAAGTTCTTTCACAAGCACAATTATGTCGTGAGGAATCTCTGTTTTCCACTTATCCTTTTGACATTTTTCCCAATCGCTTTCAAAAACTGATTGAACATTATCAATGTATTGTTTAAGAAACCAATTGTTTTTCTACTTTTACTTTTAGAAGCATCAAGAGGCGAATAGTTAATATATTTAAAAACATTTGATTTCTTAGTGGCAAAAATTTTCTTATATTGAATTCTCGTTTTTTGCATTCAAGAAACAATTCCTCACGAGACTTCTAATTTTCTAGAGTGAAAAGACCATAAAGAATGTTTTCATAAGCATAATTATATGGTGTCATAAAATCTTTATTGACCAGTGATCTACTCTCCTCATCCCAAAGGGACGTCTCTTCACTATCGAGCTTAGCTACTGGGTAATCATGATCGGTCCATTCGGACTCGTCAAGATATAGATGAGGTTCGCAGCTTGAGCTTGTTCGAGGCACTTTGGACTTGTAAAACTAGGCTGACCCTTGAAAAACGACTGAGGTGCTATCATTCTAACGGTTTGAATAGAGTCATGTGTTTTATAAACAACTGTTTTCAAAACATCGACTTGTTCTTCAAGATCCTTTACTTTTTCAATATCTTTGCCTTGTCTATTTTTGAAATCTTGTTTTAATTTTTCAACCTCTTGTTTCTTTTCGTCAAGAATTTTGGCAGAATCGGTGGTACTCATAGAAAGCCTCTGTTCAAGTTCATTAACTTTTGTTGTGGCAAGGTACATTTTTTTACGTTCATCAATTAATAAGGCATTAAATTGACGTTTTCTTTAGTTAACAAAGCAAGAGCTTCGTTGTATTTATTTTCAAAATCTTCCTTTTTAACGTTGATAACACGAATTTTGTACCCCTTAGGCTCTTTGGTCTTTTGAAGAAGCTCAACCCTATAACTATCAATTGTCTCACTAGATTTTATAAGAGCGGATTTGCTTTCTTCAAATTTTTGATTGAGCGCTGCGTTTGCCTTCTTTAATTGCTTTTGAATCTTTCTATTTTCATTGACATCTTTTTGTTAACTAGCAATCAAATTAGCAAGCGCGACACACTCCTCGTCATCATACTCATTTGCATGTTGATCATCCTCAAACTCATTATTGCACATGTCTGATGAATCGGGTGTGGTATTTCTATCAACCGTTTCCATCATACACGTGTCAGTAATTGTTGTTGGTTGATCACTATACTCATGTGTATCACCAAACACATTATATTCATCATTATGTTGTACCTTATCAATTGGCTCGGTATCAAAGATAGGATCATTGTCATCTTCAGTGACGTTAAGGACTTCATGAATCTTTTCCATGTATGAATAATGTGCCTCGAGTTCTTGGTCGGAGAGTTCATCATCTGTTTCGTCAAGCATTTATCCTTCCACAGCTGATAGCTTGATCCCAGCTTCCATTTTCTTGCACAACAACATTTTTTCCTTATGATAACCATAATCTTTGACTCTCTTTGGCTGCATGCATTCCCTAGCCAAATGCCCATAACCTCAACAATTAAAACACTGAATCCCACTTTGTTGCACAACTTGAGTACCAACGGTTTCCCTATTTCCAACAACAGTAGAGACCCTCTGATTATCATACTTTGCGGGTTGTCGATCATACTTTGGAGGACTCTCAACACGCCTTCGTGTTTCATTCCATGGAGGACTCTGTTAGCCTCAAAATATTGAGTCAAACAAGAATTCGGTCATAGGTTTCTATTGTAATATTTATTAGAACGTTGTAATAGGTAGTTAATTAGTCGTGGTTCACGGGCTTGGATTTAAACTAATTAAAGTCCAAAAGACAAGCCTGGTCCAATATATAGCCCATTAAAGCCCGCATGTGGGTGGACTATATATACTACCCTCCTAGCATGTTAGGCGGGTGGATGGTCATTTGTAACAAATCTTTATCTAATCTAATATTCACCAAGTTAATCATCTCTCTCTCTACTTTCTCTTACTACTTTCTCTCTCTAGGAATCCATCTCTTTTCATCTATGTTCTATCACTAATCACCTAAATAATACGGGACAACATTTGGTATCAATCGCCATGGGGTAGATTGTGTTTGGTTGTTTGGTTTGAATTTGATTCGGTAGATTTTTCCATATAAATCATCCCTAATTAAATTTTGTTTAGCATTTTCGGGCTAGAAATCTTGATATAAATCATTTATATCGATTTGGTAGGGATTTGGTTTGGTTTTCGTGGTAAAAATTGCAAGATTTTGAGGTGTTTGGATTGTTTTTTTGAGTTACGTTTTCATTGCTTCAAGAACATTCCGAAAAGAAGATTTTCAGAAAAGGGTTAATTATTCCGAAAAACAGATTTTCGGAAATGGGTTTTCTATTCCGAAGAAGTGAGTATTCTGAAAAAGTGAATATTCAGAAAAAGTGATTTTTTTGAAAAGTGACTTTTTCCGAAAAATCCTCTATTCCGAAGATACGTTTATTCCGAAGAAGGTAAGTTTCTCTGAAATTTTCATTTTCTCTGAATTTGGTATTATTCCGAAGATTATTCCGAAGATTATTCCGAAGATTATGCCGAAGATTATTCCGAAGATTATTCCGAAAAGTCTCATTTTCTGAAAAAGCATTTATTCCGAAGATTATTCCGAAAATCCACGTTTTTCCGAAATCACCATTATTCCGAAGAAGTTGTTTTTCCTGAAAACATCAATTTTTCAAAGATCCACGTTTTTCTGAAAACACATTATTCCGAAGAAATTGTTTTTTCTGAAAACATCAATATTACGAAGAAAGGCATTTCTCTGAAAAACTTGTTATTCTGAAATACACCAATTTTTCTGAAAATGTTAGTTGTTCCGAAAAAACCCAAAAGTGAAAATTTTTAGTGGATTTTAACATTTTTCATCGACAACAACAATCAACACACATCTACTTAAGATCCATTCTCAATTCATCGATTTAAAGTCTCTAGATATGGATTTTACTCAAGAGTATCGTGTCACAAACAACAATATCATGGTGGCAGGTAATAAAGAGAGACCACCAATGCTTGTGTCTGGTCAGTATGCTCAATGGCAATCTCGCTTCATACGATATCTTGATACAAGACCCAATGGTGACGCCTTGAGGAAATTTATTACTCATGGACCATATGTATTCAAGAAAATCTCAATTCCTCCAAGAGCAGCCACAAATACTACTGATCCAATACCTGCAAGTGAACGTGATGAAACAAGAGCTGATCTCACACCTGAAAATTGTGCTTGGCATGATGCGGAGAAGATAGCCATCTATATGGTTCTAAGTGGGATTGTAGATGATATTTACTCCACGGTTGATGCATGTCCGACAACACATGAAATGTGGACTGCTATTGAACGCTTGCAACAAGGAGAATCACTCAACAAACAAGATGTCAAAACAAACTTGTTTTGGAATTTTGGCAAGTTTACTTCAAGGGATGGAGAATCAACTGACTCTTACTACTCCAGGTTTTATAAGATGATGAATGACATGACAAGAAATAATCTGCAAGTCTCCACCATGCAAGTTAATGTTCAATTTCTTTAACAACTTCAACCCGATTGGACACGGTTCGTCACTTTGGTGAAACAATAAGAAAAGTTAGACGAGGTCTCATATCATCGACTCTTTGACATCTTGAAGCAATTTCAGAATGAAGCAAATGAGATTCGAGCTGAACGAGTTGCAAAGACGGCTAATCTACTTGCTTTAGTGACTACCACTCAACATGTTCAAGATCCTCACTCTCGTGCTCCTAAGCCATACTCCACTACATCATCTTCACCACGATATTCCACTACATCATCTTCACCACGATATTCCACATCATCTAAGTCTTTATCTTCCACAAAATCTCGAGGTAAAGTGCCAAGAGCACCATCACCACCATCTGAATCATCATCTGAAGAAGATAGTGATGAAGACCAAGCTCAAAAGAATCGAGAGATGAAACAACAAATTGCTTTCATAATGAAGACTTACAAGAAAATCTACAAACCCACAAAAAACAATCTTCGTACATCATCTAACACAAAGAACCGATATGTTGAGAGTCCTCCAAGGTATGACACACGTCGACGTGGTGAAAGTCCTTCTAGGTATGATCGACATAATCCAACACATGTTGAGGGTTCTGCAAGGTATGATCGACAAACTGCCAAGTATGATACTCAGAGGATTGATGCTGCTACTGGGAATAGGGACACTGTTGGAAGTTAAGTGGTTCAGTGGGATTCAATGTTTTAATTTCCAAGGTTATGGGCATATGGCAAAGGAATGCAGGAAGCCGAAAAGGGTTAGAGACTCCATCTATCACAAGGAAAAGATGCTGATATGCAAAAAGATTGAAGCAGGGGTTAAATTGTCAGCTGAGGAAGGAGCAATGCTTGATGACACTAACGATGAAGATCTTGATCAAGAGCTTGATGCACATTACTCGTACATGGCAAAGGTTGAAGAAGTTCTCAAAGTCACTGAAGATGACAATGGCCCTATCTTTGACGCTGAGCCAATCGATAAGGTACAAAATACTGATGAATATAATGTGTTTGGTGATATTACTGAGCATAGTGATCTACCCAATGCCATTAATGACACGTGTATGTTGGAAACAGTTGATAGCAATACCACACCCGATTCATCAGACATGTGCAATAATGAGTCTGAGGGTGATCAACATGCAAATGAATATGATGAAGAGGAACGTATTGCGCTTGCTAATTTAATTGATACTTTACAAAAAGATGTTACTGAAAATAAAAAGAGTCAAAAGCAATTAAAGAAGGCAAACGCTACGCTCACTCAAAATTTTGAAGAGTGCATAGCTGCTCTTATCAAATCTACTGAGATGACTGAAAGCTATAGAGATGAGCTCCTTCAGAAAACCAAAGAGCTTGAGGGGTACAAGGGAAGTGCGTTAAAAAGTCAAAAGGACGATTTTGAAAACAAATATAATACAACTCTTGAGTTATTAGCCAACGAGAAGCGTCAATATAATGTTTTCTTAATGGATGAACGTCAAAAAACGTACCTTGCCAATACCAAAGTTAATGACCTTGAACAAAAGCTCTCTATGACCACTACAGATTCTGCTAAAATTCTTGAGGATAAGAAACAAGAGGTAGATGCGTTAAAACAAGCCTTCAAAAGTAGATATGATAAAGAAACCAAAAAAGTAACGAAACTAGAAGAACAAGTCGAATTTTTGAAGAAAGTTGTTTATAAAACGCATGATTCTATTCAATCCGTAAGAATGCTAGCACCTCCATCGATGTTTAAGGGTCAAGTTAGCTTTGCAAGTCCTGAGTACCTTGCCAGAGCTCAAGCTGCGAACACGTGTCTTTATCTTGATGAGACTGAAAGGACAGATCTTGATTGCATGCCTGTTAGTGCCGATAGTGAAGAGACTGCCCTTTGGGATGATGATAGTCAACCTCTTATCAATAAGGAGTTTGTAAAACCATATAATTATGCTTATGAGAATAGTCTTTATGGTCTTTTCAACAAACAAACTCAAAAAACCCGTGAGGAAGTGTTTTTAGAATGCAAACAAAAGAGAATTCAATGGAAGAAAGCATTTGCCCCTAAGAAATCTAATGTTTACAAATACATAAATTACCTCCCTCTAGATGAATCTAAAAGCAAGAGTAGGAAAACATTAGGTATTCTTAAACACCACATAGATAATTTTAAATCTATTGTTGAAAGAGACTGGGCAAAACATGAAAATGTTGAGTGGACACGTTCGATTCCTCAAGATATTACCTTGCTTGTGAAAGAACTCTTAATCCCTAACACGGCGTTGATTAAAGAAACTGTTCTTCAACTTGAGGAGTTCATTCGGACTGAAATGTATGATGATTTAAAATATGTTGAATCTCTTGAGAAACACATTGAAGATCTTCAAATGGAGAAGTCTGATTTTTCAGATGAATATGATTTACCACTGCAAGAATGCGTTTCTAAAGATGTTATCTGTGCTTATTTTACATCTTGTGCTGATACTGATGAATATTCTGATGTTGCATGCATAAATCTTGATAAGATCAAAGAATGTGAGCGTCTTGAAATTGAGCTTTCGAAACGTAAAGAGAATGTTGATAAAAAGGCTTTTGAGTTACTTCAACACAAAACTGATTTCCTTCAAAAACATGGTCATTCTCTTGAACTTGCTTTGCAAAAAGACGTTGGTAGTTTTCAACATGATAATAAATTGCAAGAAAAACTTTCCCAAATGTTTCGAGAAATGAATGAACAGAATTTGGAAATTAAAGGCTTGAAAGCTCAGTTACAAGACAAGGACAGAGCGATAGCAGAGTTGCAGAAACTCGGTGCTAAAATGGGTGGGAAAGTTGTGGAACCTAGCCTTAAGAAACATGTTGTTAGACAACCCAATACCTCTAAAGATAATAGATCCTCTATCTTGGGAAAACCATCTGCTTTATCAAATTCCTCGTTTGCAAAACCTGTGTTTGCCCCCAAGATGGATGGAAAGGAAAGGTTACCACATAATCAACCCATACAGAATGTCATAGCACCAAGCGTTAAGCACAATAATGTGATTAAACCAGGGATGTATAAAATGACCACTAAGCCCACAAAAAAAGTTACTCAATCACATCAGACTTCTAGAAACACTAATATTCGTGTGTCTTCTACTACAGGAATAGTCTCCACTACTAGTGTAAGCCGGCCTCATCTTAAGAGCACTCAAGTGAATGATAAGGTCTGGAAACACAAGAATCAAGGGAAGATGAAGGAAGTAGAAGAACACCCTAGGAATTTGAATCTTTTTAAGAATAAAAAGTCTGTAATCGCATGTAATGACGATATGAATGATGTGAATGATTTGAATGCTATGAATGTGAAATTTGTTTGTGTCAAATGTGGCAAGTGTTCTAATGCTAATAATTCTATGTGTGCTATGATTAAAGTCAAAGGCGTAGATACTAGAACTAAGAAGAAAGTTGTGATGCCTTTTAGAGCTAGTAAACCCAAACGCAAAGTGAACCATTCTGGTGCTACCCCCACTAAGAAAAGTAATGCATCAGACTCCACCACTAAGAACCCTAGAGGCAGAATTAAGGAATTATATGACTCTGCTAGTAAGTCTTGGAAATGGTGGTTTGCTAATCAATGTCCTCCAGGATATAAATGGATGCCGAAAGCTAGGACAGAAAATGTGAAAACGAGTGTTAGTTTTCCTTTAAATGTTGATAAGGACACTAATGATTCTACTATCACAACTACTGTGGTATCCAATTTAGCAAATGCTCCATCGTGTTCTAACTCTTCTGCAGCTGATACAAATAATTCTCTTCATACTGGACTCCAGATGCACGAAGCACATGACGGGGAATCTCAAGCTTCTAATTAACATCATGGAGAAGTTCTTGGGTACGGTCCGATTCGGAAATGATCAATTTGCACCGATCCTAGGATATGGAGATTTGGTTCAGGGGAATATTACAATCAAAAGGGTATACTACATCGAAGGGCTCAATCACAATCTTTTCTCGGTTGGTCAATTCTGTGATGCGGATTTGGAGGTTTCTATTAGAAAGAAGACATGTTTTGTTCGTGATTATGATGGGAATGACTTACTTACCGGTACACGGAGTACTGATCTTTACACAATATGATAGGTGTGTAAACACTCATCCTCTTTACCACTTAATTACAATAATAACCGAGCCAAAACGTGTATTTTATGTCTTTTATGTCGGAATTATGCGTGGTTTGTGTTTTTGTTGTGATTTAGGACGAAAAGGTGAAAAGTGGAGAAAACACGGCATTCACGGGCTTTTATTGAAGAAAAAGATGAAAGACGAAGTCAAGAAGTCAAGAGTGCAAAAAGAACGGAAGTCCAAGACAAATTCTGAAGATTTATCGAAGAAAAGTCAAAAGACAGAAGTTTACTAAAAGCCGAGGAACTCAAGTCTATTTTATTGAAGAATTAAAAGACGAGTTCAAAAGAAATCCTGAGCCACGAGTCATTAGAGTCCAAGTTTAAAGAAGATTAGAAGAATAAAGGACTAATGATGCAATTAATGAAGATTAAAGGCTTAAGGACCTAATGACGCAATTAAGAAGAAAGGAAGGAGGGGAGGAAGCTTCCTAATCCTCCCCTATATATAGTTTAGGCTAGTTAATTATTTTCTTTGTTGGCTAAGTGTGACAATTAGTCTTCCACCATTTATTTACCTTGCACCTTTAAATTCATGTCATTTAAATACTTGTCAAATTTAAATACCTTGTCTTGCACCTTAAATTCCTTTAATTTCAAGTAAGCTTTCATTTAATTCTTGTCAATCTTTACTTTATCTTGTTAATCTCCTATCTACCTTTCTTAATCTTTGATTTTTATGTTTATGTTTGTGTTCATGTTCATGTTTTTATTTTGATCAAAGTGGGTTTGATTATTGTGGTTAAATTTGTTAGTTTTGTTGATTTAGATTGTTTGTTTATGATTATTGAATGTTTTATAATTAGTTTAGTTTAATCTTTTGTTTGATTTTGATTAATTTGTGGTTAGATTCGTTGTTACTGTGTTTCTTGTTCTTCGGGGGTGTTTATTTCTGTTGTTGTGATTCCCAGGAAAGTTCCGGATCAAGTCTTATTTCACAAGGAAAACTTCCGAACCAAGGTTTCTTGTTCATTCGGAAGAGTTCCGAATAAACATCCGAATCAAAGTCTTCTGAATCAAGGCTTGGCTTTGAGCTTCATTCGGAACATTCAAAAGTTCCGAACCAAAAGTTTAGAACCAAGAAGTTCCGAACGAAGGCTTCACTCGGAAGAGTTCCGAATCAACAAGAACTTCCGAATAAAGAAACTTCCGAACCAAAGTTCCGAATCAAAGACTTCCGAACCAAAGTTCCGGATCAAGAAAGTTTCATTCGGAAGAGTTCCGAATCAAGGAGTTCCGACTCAAGATTGGTTCATTCGGAACTCAAGAACTTCCGAATCAAGCAACTCATTCGGAAGAGTTCCGAATCAACATCTTCCGAACCAATACTTCCGAATCAAAGATTTCTTTCAAGAACTTCCGAATCAGCAAAGTTCCGAACGAAGGATTGTTTTGGATAAGTGACATATTCAGATCAATTTGTTCCGGATCAAGGATTTTGGTAATATTCCGAGCGAAGAAAAATCATTCCAAACGAAGGTGACATTCCGGATGAGTGATTGTTCCGAACGAACGATTATTCCGAATGAGCTGTATTCAGATTCTTTTTAGTTTCTGTTTATAAATTTTATTTTCAAGCTTTATTTTTCCCGCCTTTTTCCTAGTCGCACTTTAAGATTCTTTGCCTTAGATTTATTTTAGCCTTGCCTTAGTTTAAGTTTTAGTTGCGTTTTAAGTTTGCCTTAGATAGATTTAAGTTTGCGGTATTTACGTTTAGTGCCCTTTAATTTCAGTCACGTTTTAAATACTTGCACTTACTTTAAATTAGTTTTAGATTTACTTTAATTGCACTTTTACTTTAAAGTTTTGCACTTTTATTTTAAAAACAACCAAAATATTTTTTTTCACCAAAAACAATAGAGTCATACTTTAAGCCGGAAATCAATTCGTTAAGATACCGAGAACAACAATTGAACCTAGCAAAATCAAATTCATTAAAATGGCGCCGCTGTCGGCTCTTTTCGTAAAGATTAACGGTTTTCTGTGAGAGACGCGTTGCTTTTTGGGATCCGGTCACTTGTGAGCGTTATTTTTCTTGCATAAAATATTCAAAAATCATAAAAATTAATAAATTGATAAAAATCCATAAAAATTAAAAATTTCAAAAAAATCCAAAAAGATTTTATCTTTATTGTGTATATATATTGTCTTTGTGTTTGGTTTCTTTTTCTTTTGCATTTTCAGGTGTATGCGTACTAGATCTTTGATGAGACGGCTTTTATACATGGTCTCATCGTCCAAAACGGGCTTAAAATGCATAAAATATCATTAAATATACCAAATATATGCTCGTGTTTGTTACTTGTGTATTTTTAGGTACGGATATTGAGGAAATGGCAAAAGATCACAAGAATCATTCAAAAACGAACACGGGAAACGAAGCCGCACAATGAACCGGGCCCAAGTTTGGAATTTTGCAAAATGACCCTTGAAGAATTGAAGATTGGCAACTTTAGTCCCTCATCTTTGAAGAAATTGTCACAAATGACCCTCCAAATGTCATTTGTACAAGTATGGCCCTCCATGTTTGAAGACATTACAAGAATGGCCCTTGAAGAATGCAAATTATGCATTTAAAGCCCTTGATAAAAGTTTGGAAAAGCATGTGCCAAAAGTGACAAGTTGCTGAAAGTATTAACAAAGGAAAATGGGATTGTGGCTATTTATTACTAGATGCAAAGTTATGAAACAATGAGGGGCTAAAAGTGCCCAGACAACCAAACCCCATCCCCCACTCACCATCCGCCACGTCATCCCCCAACACCACCTCAACCAATCAGACATCACCAATCCCCCACGTCACTTCTCCACTCAATTAAGTTATTAACTAAATTTTTTTAAACTGATTAGTGGGGGAAACAAGCAACTTAAAAATCAAAACACCCTAAAACAGATTAAAATCCCCACCTTCATCCTATCAACCCTAACAAAACCCAGTTTTAATTACCTTCATGTTTAACCTAAACCCTAATTAATATTAGGGGTTTTACTCACAACCCCAACCCCAACATACCCACACACCCAGAAAACGACTCCTGTACTGTTTGTCCCCTCCCCTGCCACCCTCTCACATGGCACTTGACCAAATCAATGGTCCAACTCCACTCCTTGGCCCCCAAGATTAATTTGACACTCAAGATTGAATGTTCACAGCTGGCATCTTCACAAGACACCAACATCTTCACATGGAACAGATTTGACCAAGATCAGTCAACAAATTTGAACTTTCCCAAGGGCTTATTTGGAATTCCAGCAAATAGGGTTGATAGTATTCTAGATAGTTCTATTTCTTGTATAAATAGAGGTCGACTTGTGACCTTTATTTCTTGTTTCAGATTTTAGCAAAGTCCTTGTAATCCTTTTTTAAAATTAATATAAAGTTTGGTATTTTCTGTTGAAATTGTAATTCCTTTTATGTTTTTTAAAAGTTTGGTATTGGATTGCTAATATTTTGAGTTCCATTTTTATTGATTAACATTTGTGTGTTTGAGTTAAAATTTTCAAAAGGTTTTAAACAGGTTTTTAATTTCAGAAAGTTTAAATTTGTGAAGTGAAAGTGGATTTGGTTTTTGTTTTCTGAGTGTTAAAGATTGTGTCTAAAACATGATTTAAAGGTTTGAAAGTTTTTGGAAAAGTTTTAAGTAAGAAAGATAGAAAACAGATTGAGAATTGTGCTTGTGTATTTTTCCTTAATCTTGGCAGGTGTTGGAGATTTGTTTTGACCAAGGATCTGCATAGACCCGGGTCTATTGGAGGTGGTCTCAGGCCACTAAGGAACCTGGATGTGGGTTCCTTAAGGTAGAAGTCCTTTTCCTTTTTCCTTTTTCATTTTAAATGGTGTTTATGTGATTTACATGAAACTGCATGCTAAGTGTGTTAATATGATTTGATATGAGTTCATTTGGTATGCTATGCATGTTAGAAGCTAATTGAGTCAGTTTGGATTTGATTAGAATAGGTTTTGTTTGAAAATTTTCATTTCAAGATCTTAAAGGGTTGTTTGGATACGAGTTTATTTCAGTTCTAGTGACAAGATTTTGAATTAAAGCTTGTCGAGATACACTTCTTAGGTGATAAATAGGTAGTGTGCAGTTTAGTTATCAGTTTGGTAAAGGTTTGAAACAAGTTGCAAGTAAAAAAAATTGGAAAAAGTTAGCTTAAATCTGTTAAGATCATTCTCTGCCAGTTTTGTGAGATTTTGGTGCTTGGATCTTGTAATCTGTTAAATCCTAGGTTGTTATAGGATTGTAGTGTGATTGTATGCCATTTGTTGAAGTTGCATGCAAATTTGTGGGCATTGAAAGTCACTTGGGTGTCAATTGCATAAGCTAAACACCCACAGACCCTTCAAATCATCACAGCAACCTTCATTTGCTTACTTGTGCCTTGCTTGTGTGAAAATTGTGCAAGTGCTTGGTGTTTTCTGCTTATTTGTGACTCCCTATACTCCAAAGAGTATAGGGGTGCCTTGTTCCATCAAAAATCAACACCAAAATACCAAAACCAAGCCCTCTTGGTTTCAATTGCACCTGTGAAGATAATATCTTTGCTTTGTGTTCATAAAATTCTTAACTGAACCCGTTTTGTAATTTCCTTGATTCAATCTTTGATAATTTGGGATTTGTGTTGAGTTTTTGAGTGAAAAAGAGTCACAGCTTGGTTTAAAAAGGTAGAAAAAAAACGCCAAAAAGGGGTTCACCAGCCTCGAACCCTCGCCATCACGTTCACAACACACACACTCTACCACTGCGCCCTTGGGTCTTTTACTGACCAAGGGTGCAAACCATTTGTATTTAAGGTCATTTTAAGTGGGCTTATATAAATATAAGCCGTAGCCTAATTGGGTCTTTTCAGCTTATTCTTTAAGCTAAATTTCACCATCTTATTTTTCCTAGGGTAATCTTAGGTATTAGGATTTTTCTGGATCAAGTTTCGATTTTTCCCTTTATTTTATTATTTTTTATTCATTTTTTATTACCCGGTTTTTATTAAGTGCTTAAAAAATAGTAAAAAGTAGTTTTAAATTTTAGAAAAATAATTTTTAGTTTTTAATTAATATATTTGAGGTTTACATCCAAAAAAGTTTTCAAAAAGTCTTATTTTTAATTTTATTTGATTTTAGGGTTTTTAGACAATTTTAAAAATTAATATAAAATTGATAAAAAGGTTTTAGGAACTTTAACTTGAATTTTTGTCTTAGTTATAATATTTAGGATTTTTGATAATTATTTAGAATTTATTTATAAACTTTTAATTTTTTAGAATATTTTAATATTATTTTATTAGTAAAAATTCAAAGTTTGTTTTTTCTACTTTTTTCATTTTTCCTAGATTGTAGTCATTAAATTAGGAACTTTGTCACTTTCCAAATTTTTTTTTAGGCTTTTCATTTAATTTTTAGATTTAATTTAAGATTTAATAGATTTTAATAGTTTTTAGGAGTTTAAAAATAGATTAATTTGGTTTTAAAATTTTTAAAAATAGTTTTTAGTTTAATTAGGTCATTTTTGAGGTTTACAAACTTGAAAACCTTGTTTGGGGCTTTTTAATATTTAAATGTGATTTTTAGGGCTTTAATTAGCATTAAAAAGTCATTATTTAATTAATTAAAAGGTTTTAGCAAGTTTGGATTTTTTGTAAACTCTTAGAATTTTGTTGTGGATTTTTAGTAATTTTTAGGTTAAAATTTTAATTTTCGTGGTTTTTACGGTTCTACGTCTTAACTTTCTAGTAGTGATTTTTGTTAATTTTTATTTTTACGTCTTCGTCATTTTCTCTTCTCTTTTCTTCTTAATAAAATCATCAATCATTAATCAATTCATTACACAACACACGTGCCTCCTCGAGAGAACGATCCCCATTAAGGGTCATAACTTGTGGTTTTCCTAAACCGCTCGTTAACGCTTACCCTAATTACCTTGTTTTCCTAAACAAGTGTGATTCTACAACAATCATTTTTGGCGCCGCTGCCGGGGAGGCGTGTTGTGTTTTGATTGAACCATTGTTGTTTTTTTATATTAGCCATAATAGTATTTGTATTAGTAGCACTCTACTAATACGTATTATCGTTTTTCGGTTTTTGTGTGAATATTATTACTATATTGTATACGTAGAACAATAAAATCACAAGTACTCCAAATACGTGAGCAATCACAACCTTGATTCGGGATTTCATCACTCGATCATTGTATTCGAATGTCAAACCAAAGAAAAAGGCAAAAATAGATAAATACTTTCGTGAAGCTTAATCTTGATAATACAAACTATAAGGTGGGTATAAGGCGGTTGTATTTCACAACCTAAAGGAAAAAGGCTCTTAAGTGCTTCGCGCCGCCTCGTTTCCTCCGCTTGCTTGTCCGTATTTGATTTTGAGAGTGAATCGAGGGTTTTGCCGCCCAAAGTATTACTACATATCATATATATTTTCTTGGTTTCAATTGATTAAACCCTCATCGAAGGCGTTCACTCCACGTGATCGTTTTCATTCCTTGAGGCTTCTTTAATCAAGAGATTTGATTAAGGAGGAGATTTGTGGACTTTTTCTACTTAATATATTCACCAATTTCCAAAAAGGTTAATACAATCAAAAACCACAAAAAAATTGAAAAATACAAAATACCAAAAAGAATATTCTTTCCTCGTCTCTACGTTGTACGTGACGTTTATGCTCACTCGTAATCAAGCAAAACGTGCACGTAAACGAAAGAACAAAACTCCCACTCCAACTCATTCTAGTGAGGAGTCTCCTATTGACGAACCCATTGTACGAGAAGCACCAACCATGGCGAATCGAACTATGATGGAGTTACTTCAAGCACCCACCGAGGGTTATGGAGAAGCTATTGTGATTCCCCCAATCCTTGCGGAGAATTTTGAGGTGAAAACGGGTTTGTTGTCGATGATCCAAAACAACAAATTCCGTGGTGATGAGAAGGACAATCCCCACAACCATATCCGCCAATTTAATCGTCTTACCGCCACATGCAAATTTAAGGATGTCTCGAATGACTCGATTAAGATGATGCTTTTTCCGTATTCCTTAGCGGGGCCCGCTAAAATTTGGTTAGAGAAAGAGCCACCCAATTCTATATTGACGTGGAAGGATCTCGTTTCAAAGTTTGTGAACCAATTTTTTCCGCCCTCTAAGACTACGCATTTGAAAAATGAGATTTCTAAATTTTCACAAGAATCAAATGAAAGTTTTTCTACGGCTTGGAATAGGTTTAAGGAGATGTTACATGAATGTCCTCATCACGGTTTTTCCGATTTGCACCAAATCGACACGTTTTACAATGGACTTAATGATCATGAAAGAGATTATTTAAATGCCGCCGCGGGTGGTAATTTTTTGTGTAAAACGGTTGAAGAAGCTTTGGTCATAATTGAGAATAGGTCTAAGGTTTATAGCCCTCGTCACACACCGAGTGTTGCCAAAATGGGCTCATCATCGTCTCGTTCCATTAATGCCTTGCAAGATGAAGCTAATGAGGAAAATCGGTTTTTCGATAGGTTTTCGACCCTTATGTCCCATTGGAAAGCTCAAGAAGCTTCGAACTCCGCTTTGGTTAAAGCGGTTTCTAAGAGTTGTTTGTCGTGTGGTGGAGCTCATGATCTTTCCGAGTGCATTACCGCGGATGGTAACACTTCGAATGCTTTTGTAGCCACGGGAGCTTATAACCAAATCGGTCAAGGTTCCCGCCAAAATCAAGCTCCACCAAATCAAAATGCTAATAATTATCGCAACAACAACCAAGGTGGAAATTACCAAGGAAATCAAAGGAATTACAACAAAGGTAATTACCAAAGTGGAAATGGGCAAATTTCTAATCAAAACCAAAACCGTGATTTTCAAAACAATGCCAAGGTTTTCAAAACGATCACACCAAAAATCTTCAAGGAGAATTTTTGAATTATGCAAAGGCTAATGATGCTAAGTTTGACAATATGCAACGTGAAATGGTTAGCTTAAGGTCCGAGTTGAAAAACGAGCTTAAAAACGAACTTGCTAATGAACTTAAAACTCATGCTAATAAAATGGAAGGAAATGTCACACGTCTCCAACAAATCAACAAAAAATGGAGCAAGGACAACATGAGATTAAGCAAGAATTGTTAAAAGCGGATGCTAGGCAATCTAAGTTTGAATACCGTATGGCTAAGATGTTTGAAGCTATCATGTGTAAACCCTCTTCTTCGGGTGGTCTTCCTAGTGATACCATCGTGAACTCGAAAGGAGAATTGAAGGTTATTACTACTCGTAGTGGTAAAACTTTCAAAGAACCCATTTCTCGTCCAAGTACTTCTACGGAGAAGGAAAAAGAGAAAGAACCCGAGGTGGTGGTTGAAAAGGAGCACATTACAAGCCCACGAAGTACCGCTCAAACCACACCTACGGTTGAACCAATACCAATCATGGAACCCGAGATTCCAAGGCCGATGCCTATGCCTACTTTGCCCCAACCCACACCAGCTTTACCCTACCCTTCAAGACGAGACAAGGAAAAGGCACAAGAACGAAATAATTATCAATTTGAACTTTTTATGAAAATGTTTCGTGACTTGCATTTCAATATAAGTTTTGCCGACGCCTTAGTCATGATGCCTCGATTTGCCGCGAACTTCAAAAGTATGTTGAATAACAAAGAGAAATTGCAAAAATCGTCTAGTTGTTCTTCGGTTTTTCTAAGCCGCATACCTCAAAAAGTCGGTGATCCTGGAAAGTTTTTAATCCCATGTTCTATCCAAGACATGGAAGAATGCTACGCCTTGGCCGATCTTGGTGCTAGTATTAATTTGATGCCTCTTGAGATTTTCAAATCGCTCAATCTTCCAAATCTCACTCCTTCAAGAATGTCAATCGAAATGGCCGATCATTCTACGATTCTAGCTTGTGGAGTAGTCGAGGACGTCTTTGTGAAAGTTGGAAAGTTCTACTATCCCGTAGACTTTATTGTTGTTGATATTCCCATTGATCCTAAAGTTCCGTTAATTTTAGGTCGATCTTTTTTGGATACCTCGGGAGCACTTATCGATGTGCATGCAAGAAAAATCACTCTTCGTTTCAATGAGGAAGAACTCGTCATTAATGCAACCCAAAACTCCACTCTTTCTCATGTGTATTCTATCACATCTTTGTACAATGTCAATTCCACCAAAAGCATTTGCAAAAAGATTTCAAATAGAGTTTTAGGAGTTGAGAAAAATGAAGTTTCGTCCCCTCCGCCGGTGGAGGTTAAGAGTGTTAAGCATACGATTCCAATCTCGAGTGATTCTTCGGATGATGAATACGTTGATCCCGATGGGGAGGTTTTCTTTATTGACAAAAGATTTGAAAACTTACCACCACCCAACCAAAAAGATTTCAAAATGTGAGAATTTTTAGTGTGACTAACATTGCTTTAGAAACACCAAATATTTTTGACATAATTAAATCGGGTTTTCACAAGGAGAGTGTAAAAGATGAAAAAGGAAAAGATTTTGAATTGAATTTAAAAGATTTTTCTACAACTCTAACTCCGTCATCACCGCGTGTATTGAGTACTACAAGCTCGTCTTCCCCCTTTTGACGATGCTTTATGTGGACTTAGTGTGGGGGAATCCCCTTATGTTCCCTCTCCTTTCTCCACCGAGGACGAGATATTTGATCCTGGAATTGCTCGTATAGGGAAATCTCGGTCTTCCACCGATGCAATAAATGGAAAATCTTTTCATTTGATTGGTGCGAGTCTACCTCGAGTAGCTCAATGTTTGTATGCCTTACCCATTGTCCCACCCTTCTATTTCTTCTCTCCTATTTTCTTCTACCCCATTGGGGTTTGTGTTGAAGTAGTGTTGTTTCGTCTTTCATCCGAAAACGAGGACGCTATCTTTGACCCCCGGTATACGTTTATCGGGTTTTTAAAGTACTCCACGTACTTTTGGGCCTTGTTTATCATGTAAGCCCCACCAAAAATTGACCATACCATGATTATCCCTAAATGATCACATTTATGGGGATTCGAGTCGAGCTTTTGACTCGGTTATCAAAAACAAGGTGCCTCGTGGGGGAGACCCATGCTTATCCATGTACATATTATTACTTTCTAATTAGTTAATTTGAGGGGATTTGTGCCCTTCCAACCTTTGTTCTGTTTATTTGTGCATTGTGGTTTTTAGATCATGATCTTCACGATTGGAGCCTCTCGTGTTCGTTTTATGGGAGCACTCGATCGTTTGCTTTGGAGACATTTCTCAATATCCATATGATATATCCTTTTGATGTTCTAACCTTAGGTTTTTAGCACACTTCATAAACGGCTATTAATTTATTGGTTACACCCTTTCCATGCTAGATTAGGCATTCGAATACGTCTCTAGTATGGGGGTGTTTGCACCCCTAGACTCGAAACATTGAGGACAATGTTTAACTTTAGTATGGGGGTGAATAGATACTTGCCTTGCCAAACCTTCACGCTTTCCAAAGTTTATCGTTTTGTTATCGTTTTTTTGCAAAATAAGGCTAAAAATGGCCAAATTTTAAAAATTTTCTCATGTTTTATAAGTGTTTGAAGACACGAATGTAGGTTTTTCCGATGGCGAGAATAAGAGTAATTTTTGACTCGACCGTGCGTGTTGAGCACTTAGCTTTGATTCCTTAACTACACATTAGGCTAAGTCTCTTAAATGAGGACGAGAAATGATAGAGTTAATTATAAGTTACTATTCTAAACGTAGAGTACTCGTATTCTTTCAAAAACTCATGTGTTCTCGTTGTTTGCTTATTCTCCCTTCGCATGTAAATAATTTTTGCTTAATAAATATTGACTTAGCGGTTTAGTTAGGATTGTTGGGTTTCTAGTCTTTTCTAGTAGCTTCCGTGTAATTAAATTGGGAAGACATTAAGGTATCGCCAGCGTCACGGTTTTGAAGTATTGGCACCCGAATAATCGAAAGCTTCACCTAATAATAAGATTTCAAGTGCTCACCTAAATCTAGCAAACAATTTGAAGCCCCACAAGGCCTAAAATCTATGCAAAATGGAAAGTGAATCAAGCCTTAATCTTCGAAGCTTTAAAGATCCAAAATTCGCTTTAGCGTGAGGATATACGTCTTTGGCTAATAAAACCACCGATGATGGCGGATAATAAAAGGCAAGGCAAGACCGAAGTCATAATAAAAGCTTCATGGCGAAGTTGAATAAAAGATGGAGGTAAACCAAAGATAATAAGGCCCTTCCGTTAGGGGGCGTATTAAAGTCTTGGTAATAAGTCTCATGTTCAAAACCGTTATAAAACCGTGTTTATCGATTCTTCTTGTCAACTTAATTTTTTAACATCGTTGTCTATTAGGAGGGGTTATTGATTTGATGGTCTTAGTTACACCGTTAGGATTCTATTTTTAGACCTAAATATCTATTATCGCATAAGTCAATGATGTATCCTTGTGATCATTAAGACAAAAAAATAAAATATAAGAGATACAACTTAGGAATAATGGGAGAATAAGTACGTGCTTAGGGCATATGAGTAGTGTTAGCATTACTAACTTATAATGACAATGATCTCGTTGCACGCTTGGCATGGAATTAAGGTGAAAATCGAGGACGATGAAATTATTTCTAACGAAGCATTCACGTGTTCTTGTTCTATGAACCTAATCGTCCCATTTTGCGATGAAAATCATACATTATGCCTAAAACGCAAGAAGTAGTAATAGTAGTAGTATAGCTAGTTTATCATTCCAATAAAGTGAATAAAATTAAATTTTGGAGATGCTACGATACTTTATTCTAGCATTGTGTGAGGGCACGGCAATGGTTTAGTATGGGGGAGTGATGAGACGGCTTTTATACATGGTCTCATCGTCCAAAACGGGCTTAAAATGCATAAAATATCATTAAATATACCAAATATATGCTCGTGTTTGTTACTTGTGTATTTTTAGGTACGGATATTGAGGAATGGCAAAAGATCACAAGAATCATTCAAAAACGAACACGGGAAACGAAGCCGCACAATGAACCGGGTCCAAGTTTGGAATTTTGCAAAATGACCCTTGAAGAATTGAAGATTGGCAACTTTAGTCCCTCATCTTTGAAGAACTTGTCACAAATGACCCTCCAAATGTCATTTGTACAAGTATGGCCCTCCATGTTTGAAGACATTACAAGAATGGCCCTTGAAGAATGCAAATTATGCATTTAAAGCCCTTGATAAAAGTTTGGAAAAGCATGTGCCAAAAGTGACAAGTTGCTGAAAGTATTAACAAAGGAAAATGGGATTGTGGCTATTTATTACTAGATGCAAAGTTATGAAACAATGAGGGGCTAAAAGTGCCCAGACAACCAAACCCCATCCCCCACTCACCATCCGCCACGTCATCCCCCAACACCACCTCAACCAATCAGACATCACCAATCCCCCACGTCACTTCTCCACTCAATTAAGTTATTAACTTAATTTTTTTAAACTGATTAGTGGGGGAAACAAGCAATTTAAAAATCAAAACACCCCAAAACAGATTAAAATCCCCACCTTCATCCTATCAACCCTAACAAAACCCAGTTTTAATTACCTTCATGTTTAACCTAAACCCTAATTAATATTAGGGGTTTTACTCACAACCCCAACCCCAACATACCCACACACCCAGAAAACGACTCCTGTACTGTTTGTCCCCTCCCCTGCCACCCTCTCACATGGCACTTGACCAAATCAATGGTCCTACTCCACTCCTTGTCCCCCAAGATTAATTTGACGCTCAAGATTGAATGTTCACAGCTGGCATCTTCACAAGACACCAACATCTTCACATGGAACAGATTTGACCAAGATCAGTCAACAAATTTGAACTTTCCCAAGGGCTTATTTAGAATTCCAGCAAATAGGGTTGATAGTATTCTAGATAGTTCTATTTCTTGTATAAATAGAGGTCGACTTGTGACCTTTATTTCTTGTTCCAGATTTTAGCAAAGTCCTTGTAATCCTTTTTTAAAATTAATATAAAGTTTGGTATTTTCTGTTGAAATTGTAATTCCTTTTATGTTTTTTAAAAGTTTGGTATTGGATTGCTAATATTATGAGTTCCATTTTTATTGATTAACATTTGTGTGTTTGAGTTAAAATTTTCAAAAGGTTTTAAACAGGTTTTTAATTTCAGAAAGTTTAAATTTGTGAAGTGAAAGTGGATTTGGTTTTTGTTTTCTGAGTGTTAAAGATTGTGTCTAAAACAGGATTTAAAGGTTTGAAAGTTTTTGGAAAAGTTTTAAGTAAGAAAGATAGAAAACAGATTGAGAATTGTGCTTGTGTATTTTTCCTTAATCTTGGCAGGTTTTGGAGATTTGTTTTGACCAAGGATCTGCATAGACCCGGGTCTATTGGAGGTGGTCTCAGGCCACTAAGGAACCTGGATGTGGGTTCCTTAAGGTAGAAGTCCTTTTCCTTTTTCATTTTTCATTTTAAATGGTGTTTATGTGATTTACATGAAACTGCATGCTAAGTGTGTTAATATGATTTGATATGAGTTCATTCGGTATGCTATGCATGTTAGAAGCTAATTGAGTCAGTTTGGATTTGATTAGAATAGGTTTTGTTTGAAAATTTTCATTTCAAGATTTTAAAGGGTTGTTTGGATACGGGTTTATTTCAGTTCTAGTGACAAGATTTTGAATTAAAGCTTGTCGAGATACACTTCTTAGGTGATAAATAGGTAGTGTGCAGTTTAGTTATCAGTTTGGTAAAGGTTTGAAACAAGTTGCAAGTAAAAAAAAATCGGAAAAAGTGAGCTTAAATCTGTTAAGATCATTCTCTGCCAGTTTTGTGAGATTTTGGTGCTTGGATCTTGTAATCTGTTAAATCCTAGGTTGTTATAGGATTGTAGTGTGATTGTATGCCATTTGTTGAAGTTGTATGCAAATTTGTGGGCATTGAAAGTCACTTGGGTGTCAATTGCATAAGCTAAACACCCACAGACCCTTAAAATCATCACAGCAACCTTCATTTGCTTACTTGTGCCTTGCTTGTGTGAAAATTGTGCAAGTGCTTGGTGTTTTCTGCTTATTTGTGACTCCCTATACTCCAAAGAGTATAGGGGTGCCTTGTTCCATCAAAAATCAACACCAAAATGTTGATCCCAAACTTAGATCGATTAGCTTTGTGTATACGAGATTAGATCAAGTATAACACGTAGAGAAACCTTTGTTATATGCTTTGTGAATCTAAGTATTATGCGGAATTTAATACTTAAACAAGAACACAAGATGTAAACAAAACTTTCACCTTGATTATGAATGTCAAACTTGCTTACAATGAAAGATGTTTACGAATGAAAACTTAATGAAAAACTTGATCCTAAACATTAACCTAAAGGTCTTCTTTTATAGAATAAGAAGCCTTGTACAATAAGCTACGTATCAACTATTCTAGGTAAAGATAAACATAGAAAATACATTGTCGTTTCTATCCTTACTAGAAGTATTCTAGAACATAATAAACGTGTAGCTTATATCTTCCATCAGTGCTTGTCTTCAATCTATCAACGCTTGACTTTATCTTGTCAACGCTTGGGCTGTCAGCGCTCACTTTGTTCTTGTCCACGCTTGAGTTGTTCTTGTCAGCGTTCAAGTGATCTGGCCTTAATTTATTCCCAACAATCCTCCCCTAAACTTGATATCCACTCTTATGATCAAGTTTCTGAATAATCATTAAGAACTTGGAGGAGTCTGACAAACCTTATCATATTGGTAATAAATAAATCTGATTAAATTCTTTTCCACGTCACTTGTATAGTCTATCTCCAACTGGGTGTCCTTCATCTTTTCCAAAACAGCCTTGGATATGAAATACTGAGCATCTACAAGTAGATACTCAGCAAACTTTGTAGAACTCAAATGGTATACACCAGCAGCTGAATATAACCTCCATTGAAGACCACTGAGGTCATCTTCAAGATCCTTCCATATTTCAGGATCTTCCTCATTTGTCCCACACATTCTTTTGAATGTGGTCCAAAGTTTTATTCCATTAGCTGAAGTTGGTGCTTCAGCCTCATACTTGGTCTCCAGCAACCTCCAAAGGTCCACCAAGTCTTCTCTATCACAACTTGCAAATAAAGATATGAGAGTGGTAAAAGTGTGTACCTCCTTGCCATATCTTCCAATCTTCCAGAATCCACATTCATCCTTATCATAACTCACAATTGGATTCCTGGAATCTAGTGGTAACACCTGCACCATATCTGAAGCTTCTAATGGGGAGAGCTTGAGGCTCTTTCTAATAACTGCTTCACTTGGATATAGTTGATTCATTTCTTTTGGAAACTCAAGTGTAAATCCCTTCTTCACTGGCCTGGGAATCATCATAGCTTTCTTGATTTCCATCTCTTCTGCAAGTTGCTCCTTTCTTTCATCTGAAAGAAGTCTGAAAGTGTTTTCTTCCTGCACTTTCACCCAAATAGGATAAGCCCTATGTTCCAACTCATCAAATGTCAAAGCCTTCAACTTCTGATGTGTCCATCCAACTCCATGACATCTGAGCAACATAAAGTAGAGCTTCTTTCTATCCCTTTTCAACTCAGAGAGAATGTTGCTTGCCTTGTGCTTCAAAATCACCTTACAATCCTTCTGAACTCTATGAAGAATCTCCAAACCCCATATTTGATCTGAAATGGTCAAGTCTGGATTATCCATGCAGCTTTCTTCCCAAGAATTGTACATCTGAACCACCTCTGGCATATCAAAGTCAATCTGCAACTTTAAATCTCTCAAATTTTCCCTAGCAAGCTCATCACCATACTCAAGCCTTTCTGGTTCAATAATCATCACACTTGAGTCTGAGCTAGCTCCATCACTTTCTTCTTCAGAAGTCACAACAAATGGTGACTTTTCCTTTTCACCTTGTTCCATCATTTGCTCAGCCAATCTTCTATCAAATTCAACCTGGGCTGCATTCTTTGGAACAATTTCTTCTACCAATATACCCTTACCCTTATCTGATAGTGCAATGGTTGGTAAGGTAGATGGTAATACCTGAGTAGGAACATCCTTGATGATAGATGATGACTGGAATACATCACCTTCATGTGCAGATCTGTCAACGCCCAAATTTCCTCTATCAGCGCCCAAAATACTTCTATCAGCGTCCAAATTTGTCTTGTCAACGCTTAAATATTTTCCCTCAGCGCCTTGTGTAACCTCTCTCAACATAGCTGTAAATGATAAATTTATATTGGTTGGAGAGATTAAGGACGTATCAAAACCTGTTTGTTCCTTCAAAGTAGTAAGAGCTTCAGCAACATCCATTGATCGACCATCTTGACTGCTCTTATCACTCAGATTTCTTTGATCTTCCTCCCCTTTGGAAGACTCCTCCATACCTCTCCTTGCATGATCACTCTCCAAAACAACAATCCTCTCCCTCAATTCCTTGAGTTCAAGGCCTTGTTTGCTGACAATTTGTACTAAGTCTGCATTTTGTTTTTGCAAGCTAATGCAGACTGCCGTCAATTCCAAAATGGCCATTGGTTCCAGTCTGCCCTCATCTGAAATGGGAATTTGACCTCCCAAGGCAGGTTCATTGGGCATGGATGAGGACTTAAGTATGGTGGGACTGCCTTGGCCAGCTTCTAAGCCAGAACCAATAGTCCCAGCCTCATCCAGGTCACCAGCCACACTGGGGGTGGTGGTTCTCTCTGCTTCATGGCTAGGACCACCAGAGGAGAACACTCCAGTAGTCCTTTGGCGTTTGATCAACCTATATTCAGGTGGTGTGGAAGATGGTGTGGAAGAATGGGTAGATGTGGGTTGGTTAAGGGGTGTTTGGGATTGTGATGGTTGGGTGTCAGCGTTTGAAATAGGCACATCAACGCCAACATTTGATGTGTCAGCGTCAAAGGGTTCTTGGTCAAGTTGCATTTGTTCAGGTGAGGGTAAAGGTTCAGGAATAGGTTCAAGTTGTGGGTGAGGGTCAATTTGAGGTTGGGGGTTTGGTTGGGGTTGTGCTGCTGCAATAACAGCAAGCATGGCTGGGGTTAAAGGTAAGTCTCTATGAGGTGGTGAATCCATCTTGGTAAAAATAGCTTTCTTTTGTTCAGGGATTTTATAAAAATCATTGTGATCCCTTGAACAATATCTTTGATCATCAAAAATCATTTGCAGAAAACGGGGATAAGCCAAAGTCATTTTTGTCCCCTTGTTTTTACACATTCCTTCAAAAATCATTTTAGAATAGTTATATTTTTGCCCTGTTGCAATGCACACAATAGCACTAGAAATAGATCTGTTAATCTCATTATGTGCAGTACATTTGGGACTCAAACATTGAAGGAGAATGTGAATGAGGTACTTCCAGGCTGGGGGAAATTCCTGCTTATGGTACTTATTAAGAGTACCTTCATCAGGAATTGGATATCCCAAAGCCCTAAGCCCTTGTTCTATTTCAGTTATGGGAAGGATGGTTATACCATCAGCATCATCAAGATGCAAGGCCTGGCGTACCAAGGCCTCAGTAACCACCCAAGACCTCCCATGAACAATAGAAGTTAATGTGGTCACTCCATTAACTGTTGAGGAACTGACAGTGTTCCAAAACTGCTTAATGTGTGTGACTGGAATGAGTGGTGCATGAGAAAGAGCATACCTTAATGGGGATGCGTTCAAATACGCCACCATTTGTGTGTATTGAGGAAACAAATCATTATCAGCAAAAAGATAAGCAATCATGTTGTGTTGAGACTTGAACCCCAAATCCAATTCTGCTGAGTTAAATCTTGGTGCCATTGATGAAAGCTGTTAATTTGAAGTGTAGAAGATGAAGGTTGATAAGAGAAAAAGTGTTAGACAAGAATTATAGATACCCTGTTTTAAAAGAGGAGCCAAATTTATAGGAGTGAAAGAATGCATGTGATTGGCCCAAAAATAGGCAAAGATTTTCAAAAACTAATCATGAAAATATTGAAAAAGTTATAAGTTATCTCATGCATTTAATGAAAGTAACAACTCCTAAAATTACGGCTTGATAAAATGTCAAGAAGTAACAACTGGGTAGGTCCCATTGAGTGTCAACGGTCAAATATAACCTATCAACGCCCAACGACTATAATCTTGTCAACGTTCGCCTAAAGCCATGTCAGCGTCCAATTTGGTCACAACAACGCTTGGAAATTTCTTGTCAGCGTCCAAAAATAAAATTGTTTTAAAAAGTGAAAAATGACCTTAACAAGTAATTTATCCTAGAGAAGATAACCAAAAGCTGATAATTATTATAGGGCGGCAAGCACTGTCCAGTTATGCACACTTGCATAAGCAAGATAGACATAACAGTCCTCTAGTGTCCCTTGCTAGCCAAAATTCTTAACAACCAAGTTACCTTATAAAATCCTTGTTACTCCCAGGTAAATCCCATATCAAAATCATTCCCAAGTCTCTCAACAGACCACAACCAATTCTAGGCCAAAAATGTCTTGGCAGCATGCAAAGTTGATATACTATGCATGCTACAGTGCCTCATGGTTTAGTAAAACTAACCCATACTCACCTGTGGACACAATCTAGAATTGTGATAAGAGTATCATATGGATACCCAAAAATCCTAAAGGTTCCTAAAACCTCCCCTTAAACTATGATACAAAAAGTTTGCTAAAATCATACATGAACATAAAAATTTATGTCAAGATAGGAATGAAACATTCCAACCATCATCCATAAATAAAAACTTGTCCAAATGCTTCTCCTTTGATCCATAAGCAACTCTGTATCCAATGGTATACTGCTAACACCATCTGCACATTTAGATTGAAAACCACAAAACTAACATTGTTGCTGACAACGCCCCGATAACACATAACAGCGTTGAAGGAAGCTTTTCAGCGTTAGACAATTATATTGCTGACAACGTTGCAAAAAACACTTATCAGTGTTCAAACAACATTTGTCAATGTTAGAAAAATATAGTGGAAAATCTAAATCATCAATAAGACCGATAATAGTAATGCATCATCCTGTACATACTTTTACAAAAAGAATCCAAAACACATATTAAGTGAGATTAACCATTCCAATACTTGTTACCAAGTATTGAAATCTTCCAGTATCAAAAGGTTTAGTTAATAAATCTGACACATTTTCCTCAGTGTCAACCCTATCTGGTTGTATTAAACCTTTCTCAAAGCAATCTCTTATAAAATGGTGTCTAATTTCTATGTGTTTAGTTTTAGAATGATGCACAGGATTCTTAATGATGCATAAAGTACTATTATTGTCAACAAATATCTTAGTATGCATGAAATTATACCCATAATCCAACAGCTGGTTCTGAATCCACAACACTTGACCACAACATGCTGCTGCAGCCACATACTCTGCTTCAGTTGTAGAGTTAGCCACCACTGTTTGTTTCTTGCATTGCCAAGATATTAACATGCTCCCAAGAAACTGACATCCACCAGTTGTGGATTTCCTATCAAACTTATCACCTCCATAATCACTATCGGAATATGCAATCAGCTCCAATGGTGAATCCTTTGGGTACCACAAACCAAGATTAGGGAAACATCTTAGGTACCTAAAGATCCTCTTCACAGCATAAAGGTGACATTCTTTGGGAGTCACTTGATGACGTGCACAAGCACATACAGCAAACATGATATCAGGTCTGGAAGCAGTAAGATACATCAAGGATCCAATCATGGATCTATAATGCCTGACATCAACATCTTTCCCATCTCCAATCTTTCCCCAGGGGTGTTCTCTATCCATAGGAGTAGAAGCCCTCTTTTCATGTGGAGAAAAGCCAAACTTCTTCAAGATTTCAGCAACATATTTGTCCTGGGAGATGAAGATACCATCTTCTTTCTGCTGAACTTGTAAACCAAGAAAGAAGTTCATCTCCCCCATAGCACTCATCTTGAATTTGTCTGTCATAAGCTTGGAGAAATCCTCACTCATCTTTGGATCAGTAGACCCAAAAATGATATCATCAACATAGACCTGCACAAGCAACACATCTTTGCCTTTCTTCTTTGTAAAGAGTGTCTGATCTATGGTGCCCCTTTTGAATCCATTGTCCACTAAATATGTAGACAAAGTACCATACCATGCTCTAGGGGCTTGATGAAGGCCATACATAGCCTTTTTGACTCTATACACTTTATCTGGATGCTCAGGGTCCTCAAAACCAGGAGGTTGCATGACATAAACTTCCTCAACAATGGTGCCATACAAGAATGCACTTTTCACATCCATTTGATAGACTGTGAAGCCCATGCAAGATGCATAGGCTAGAAAAATCCTAATAGCTTCAATCCTTGCAACTGGTGCAAAGACTTCCTCATAGTCTATCCCCTCTTCTTGTGTATAACCTTGAGCCACTAACCTTGCCTTGTTTCTGACCACAATACCTCTTTCATCTCTTTTATTCCGGAGAACCCATCTTGTCCCTATAGGTCTGACATATCTAGGACAATCAACCAGCTCCCAAACATCCTGAATTGCAAATTGGTGAAGCTCATCCTGCATTGCTTCCACCCAACTTGGTTCTTTGAGAGCATCAAATATCTTCTTGGGTTCTTCTTGTGACAGAAAACATGCAAACAAACATGCTTGCACAAGAGGGGTATCAACCTTCTTGTGAATATTGGCAATAAATCCACCAAGACCTTGATGGGATCTTTTTGTCTGAACTGGAGTCATAACATCACCAATGATCCGAGATGGGGGGTGATTCTTCATTGTGGAAGTGAGAACTCCTCCTTCAAAAAGTCTGGTGTCCTCAACTTCACGCTCCATGTTGCCAATATCTTCTTCATCAGACTCTCTTTGAGCAGCAGGAATCTCTTCATGGACATTGGAAGGTCCACCTTGTTCAAAACTGGAAGAGAAAAGATACCCATAAGTGTTGTCAACGTTTGAATCTTGGTTGTCAGCGTCAGGGCTGACAGCGCCTGAAATGTTGTTGTCAACGTCTGAATTGGTCTTGTCAGCGCTAGATTTGCCTTTGTCAGCGCCTGAAGAACCATGCATGTTTGTATCTGGTGGCATTTGGAAACCACCATTTTCTTGTCCATCAGCAGCAGCAGCAGCAAAAGCATCAGTCCAAATGGGAATTGTGACATATTCAAATGTAGGAGATGCCTTTTCTGCTTGTGATCTAACCCTTTCATTAACCTGTGTACCTGAAACATTAACAATTTGTTCTTCCACAACATTTGAAGTTATCTTCACAATGTCTGGATTAATGACAGGCATATAATTTAAAGTTCTAGATAAGGGTTCCAAATCAAACAACCAATTAGGACCACTTTCAGGATCACTAGGTTTATTCTCTAAGAACCTAACATGTACTCTTTCAACAATACGTTTGTCCTCCTTAAGATAAACCCTATAACCCTTGCTCTGGACTGAATACCCATGAAGTAACCTTCATCACCTTTTGCACTAAATTTCCCTAAGGCATCACTAGTGTCTAAGACTACTACATGACATCCAAAAGGTCTGAGAAAACCAATATTAGGTTTTCTTCCCCAAAGTAACTCATAAGGTGTTTTGTTCTGAATTTTGTTAACCAATGCTCTATTTTGCACATAGCATGCTGTATTAACAGCTTCAGCCCAAAAGGCTATGGGAAAGTGAGCATCAGCCAACATTGTTCTGGCTGCTTCAATTAGGGTTCTATTTTTCCTTTCAGCAACCCCATTTTGTTGTGGGGTTCTAGCAATACTAAATTGCCTAGTAATTCCCTTCCTGGCACAAAAATCATCTAGCTTCTTGTTCCTAAATTCTCCACCATTATCACTCCTAAGCATCTTAACCTCATTTCCAGACCTTTTCTCAATTTGAGTGATAAATTCAATAAGAACATCAGTTGTGTCACTCTTCATAGCTAGAAAGAATGTCCAAGTAAACCTAGAAAAGTCATCAGTGACAACAAAACAATATGACTTGCCATTCAAACTTTCTATATTAGTTGGACCAAAGAGGTCCATGTGAAGCATATAAAGAGGTCTGGAACTAGTATGCACCTGCTTGGACTTGAATGAGACCTTGTGTTGCTTGCCTTTAAGACATGCAACACAAGAGTGGTCATTGTGGAAGGCCTTCTCAGGCAACCCATCAACTAAACCAAGCCTCACAAGTCTATTTATATTTTTAAAGTTTATGTGCCCTAGTCTCCTGTGCCACAAATTACTTTCATCTACTGAGGCCTTAGCATAAAAACAAGACATATTTGTATTCACTTTAATTCCATTTAAATTCACATTATATATGTCCTTATGCCTAGGTGTTCTATACTCAATGTACTTCTCATCAGGGATCTTAAAATCCTTGCTTAACACCAAACACTCAGTATCAGTGAAAAGAACCTTATTTTTGTTATCACACACTTGTGATACACTAAACAGATTATAATCCAGTTCTTGTACCAGGAAGACGTTCTCAAAACGTAGATGATTGGTGAGAAGGGTTCCTTTGCCTGTGATGGTGCCGTAGCCCCCTCCAAAGTATACCTTATCACCATCTTTAATAGGAGTGAAGTTCGTCAGATAGTCTTCCTTTCCTGTCATGTGCCTTGAGCATTCACTATCCCAATATCCATAATCATTGATCTGCTTTTGAATGCCCTACACATAAAGAAAACAAATTAGTTTTCTTTGGGAACCCAAGTCTCAGAAGACTTGGATTCATCTGGTTGTTCAATAAGAACAGACTTAGTTCTCACAACAACCCCATTCTCATCCCTTTTAGGATGAAAAACCCAGTTAACCCCAATTGGTTTTGTAATGACTTTTGAAATGTAATTAAACCTGTTGCAAGTCACTGAAATTCCATTATTATTAGGGTTTTGATCTTTCTTGGGTCTCCATGTTAAGCTTGAAGAAGCTTTAGACCCCTTACCTTGTGGCTGCAAATACTTAGGTCTGGTCACGTTTCTGTCAGCGTTGGATTTTGTCCTGTCAACGCTGAAATTACCCTTATCGGCGTTGAACCTAGGGTTTGCTACAGGAACCCATTGCCTATTTGACCAGGTGTTTGTCTTTTGAAAAGGTCTTTGTCCATGAGTGTTAGACCTTCTAGAGAAGAATGGGGCAGGTCTAATCACTTGTGGACTTTGCTGCACACAAGGTTTGGGTCTGACAACGTTTGACTTCCTAACAACGTTGACTTTCTTCCTATCAGCGCTGAAATTGTTCCTATCAGTGCTGGCTTTGGGAGCGTTGACACACTTGTATGCCAAATGTGAGAAGCTACCACAAGTATAACAGGCTTTCTTAGACACACTCTTAGGTCTAGAAGCGAAGAAACCTGTTCCATGATTGTTAACTTGGCTCTTGGGTGACCTAGTATTCCTATACATCTCTGCATATTTAATGGTAGGTCTTCGAACAGTGTTTGAGCCTAGGTCAACAGCTTTACCAGTAACTGGGTGAGTAACCTTAATGGGTGGTGATTCATTGGGACTTTCACATAGCAAACCTCCCTTAACAAATAAAGTAGGGTTAGCTTTCTTCCACTCATTTAGGTCAGTCAGTTTTTGTTGATACTCTTCTACTGGAGTGACAACTCTTTGTGGAGGAATGAATTCCTCTTCTTGGCACTCTGGAATACCAGTCCAAGCTAAATCCTTTCTAAGGACACCATAGAAGTCACCAGCTGGTGGTGGAACCAGAGAGTAATCATTCATCCCAATCCCAGTCATATCCTTAGGATCCCTTTGTTTAGCTACACAGTCTCCTAGGGCTTGGGTGGCTCTATCAAATCTTTGAATCTTGAGGTCAACATTATCTTTATTCTTAATGGCCTCATCTAACTTAGCCTGTAGGTCTTTATTGACCTTTGACATGATATTTCTAATATCCATACTACCCTCTAGCTCATGTTTTAAGATATTTATCTTATCTTTTAAATCAAATTCCATTTTCTTGTATTCAGAAACAGTTTTCTCAGTTTCAGTAAGAGCTAGTTGGTCATTGGATAATTTACACCTTTCAGTGCTCATATCCTCTTTTAGTTTTAACACCTCTTTGTTAAGTCTGTCAGTGTTTAACCTACAACCTTTGCTACAAAAAGCATCATCATATACCTCATTATCAGATGAAGAGGAGGAGTGTGCCATGAGAGCATATTCAACATGCTCTTCTTCTTCAATATCAGCAATCAAAGCTTTGTCCTCTTTAGCATCCTTAGCCAGATAGCTCCAATCCCATCCAGTACCATCAATTCCTTGAACTGCAACCATGGCTTTGGAGTCTTGAGCTTTAACAACCTGACTTGAGGGTTTACCAGCATCAGATCTTCTAGGAGATCTGCATTCCCTCATGAAGTGCCCCATGCGATGACAGTTGTAGCACTCAACTTTGGATTTATCAAATCCAGCAGTGTCTTTAGCATTGAAGGTCATCTTCTTCTTGAACCTTCTATTCCACCTATTTGCTCTTATACTAGCAAGAGCCATGTTCCACTGGATGTCCATCTCTTCCAAGTGTTCATCACTTATCTGCTCAAGGTCCTCATATGTAATCACTGAACCATTGGGCAAAGAAGCAATGTAAGCACAAACAGTATCCAAATCCAAACCAGTAGGTTTAACTCTTGGGGAGTCATCCATGAATGTGTCAGCATCTGAAAAGGAGACGTTGACAGGACTTGTTCCAGCGCTGACAAATGATGATCCAGTAACTGGATGCATAAAAGAGTCCTTCTGATTGAATTGACCTTCACTATGAGAGAAGAAGGCCATGTTGCTGGTGCTAGCTTTACTTCCATGTGCTGAAAGAGTTTCATCTTCCAACAGTCTTAGTTTGTTGTAGATGTCATCAAACGAAGAGCTCTTGTAAGTATTATTGGCAAGAATAGATCTTGCCTCAATCTTCCATGTCTCACCAAGACTTTTCAGAAAAAGTAGCATTGGTGTCAATATCACCAACTTGTGTCCCCATGAAGGACAACTTGCTTGTGATGTCAAGCAATCTGCTTCTCGCACTGCTCAGTTTCTCATTGGGCTGAGCTTTGAAGACAACATAATCATGCAGAAGTTGCTTTTTCTTTTCTTCCTTAGTTTCTGCATTACCACCATATGCAACTTCAATTGCTTCCCAAAGATCCTTAGCAGATTCATAGCTTCTATATTTGTGCTGATTTTCTTGTCCCAAAGAGACTTTCAGAATATTTAGGGCTTTCATGTCAGCCCTTTTCTTTGCAATATCTTCAGCACTTACAGCTCTACCATCTCCAGGTTTTTCTTTCTTATCTTCATCAGGACATCCTTCAACAGCTGATCTTGCCGTAATGGCATCCTGAATCTTTTGAGCCTTATTGAATGAGTTTCCATATTCAATAATGTCCCAGAGTGTGTAGTCAAAGATCCCCAGATATTGTTCAAAGTTGAACCTCCATAAGTCAAAGTTGGTTGCATCAAGCATGGGAATCTTGATGTTTGGTAAGGATGAGGAGGAGGAGGTTATCGCTTCAGACATGATGTTTTTAGGGTTTCGAGAAAATTAGGGTTTTGGTGTTCGTATATCGTTCTGGTGTTCTTCAAAGATCAAAAGTTCCTCAACAAGCTCTAATACCACTTGTTGATCCCAAACTTAGATCGATTAGCTTTGTGTATACGAGATTAGATCAAGTATAACACGTAGAGAAACCTTTGTTATATGCTTTGTGAATCTAAGTATTATGCGGAATTTAATACTTAAACAAGAACACAAGATGTAAACAAAACTTTCACCTTGATTATGAATGTCAAACTTGCTTACAATGAAAGATGTTTACGAATGAAAACTTAATGAAAAACTTGATCCTAAACATTAACCTAAAGGTCTTCTTTTATAGACTAAGAAGCCTTGTACAATAAGCTACGTATCAACTATTCTAGGTAAAGATAAACATAGAAAATACATTGTCGTTTCTATCCTTACTAGAAGTATTCTAGAACATAATAAACGTGTAGCTTATATCTTCCATCAGTGCTTGTCTTCAATCTATCAACGCTTGACTTTATCTTGTCAACGCTTGGGCTGTCAGCGCTCACTTTGTTCTTGTCAACGCTTGAGTTGTTCTTGTCGGCGTTCAAGTGATCTGGCCTTAATTTATTCCCAACACAAAATACCAAAACCAAGCCCTCTTGGTTTCAATTGCACCTGTGAAGATAATAGCTTTGCTTTGGGTTCATAAAATTCTTAACTGAACCCGTTTTGTAATTTCCTTGATTCAATCTTTGATAATTTGGGATTTGTGTTGAGTTTTTGAGTGAAAAAGGGTCACAGCTTAGTTTAAAAAGGTAGAAAAAAAATAAAACGCCAAAAAGGGGTTCACCAGCCTCGAACCCTCGCCATTACGTTCACAACACACACACTCTACCACTGCGCCCTTGGGTCTTTTACTGACCAAGGGTGCAAACCATTTGTATTTAATGTCATTTTAAGTGGGCTTATATAAATATAAGCCGTAGCCTAATTGGGTCTTTTCAGCTTATTCTTTAAGCTAAAATTCACCATCTTATTTTTCCTAGGGTAATCTTAGGTATTAGGATTTTTCTGGATCAAGTTTCGATTTTTCCCTTTATTTTATTATTTTTTATTCATTTTTTATTACCCGGTTTTTATTAAGTGCTTAAAAAATAGTAAAAAGTAGTTTTAATTTTTAGAAAAATAATTTTTAGTTTTTAATTAATATATATGAGGTTTACATCCAAAAAAAGTTTTCAAAAAGTCTTATTTTTAATTTTATTTGATTTTAGGTTTTTTAGACAAGTTTAAAAATTAATATAAAATTGATAAAAAGGTTTTAGGAACTTTAACTTGCATTTTTGTCTTAGTTAGAATATTTAGGATTTTTGATATATTTTTAGAATTTATTTATAAACTTTTAATTTTTTAGAATATTTTAATATTATTTTATTAGTAAAAATTCAAAGTTTGTTTTTTCTACTTTTTTCATTTTTCCTAGATTGTAGTCATTAAATTAGGAACTTTGTCACTTTCCAAATTTTTTTTAGGCTTTTCATTTAATTTTTAGATTTAATTTAAGATTTAATAGATTTTAATAGTTTTTAGGAGTTTAAAAATATATTAATTTGGTTTTAAAATTTTTAAAAATAGTTTATAGTTTAATTAGGTCATTTTTGAGGTTTACAAACTTGAAAACCTTGTTTGGGGCTTTTTAATATTTAATTGTGATTTTTAGGGCTTTAATTAGCATTAAAAAGTCATTATTTAATTAATTAAAAGGTTTTAGCAAGTTTGGATTTTTTGTAAACTCTTAGAATTTTGTTGTGGATTTTTAGGAATTTTTAGGAATTTTTAGGTTAAAATTTTAATTTTCGTGGTTTTTACGGTTCTACGTCTTAACTTTCTAGTAGTGATTTTTGTTAATTTTTATTTTTACGTCTTCGTCATTTTCTCTTCTCTTTTCTTCTTAATAAAATCATCAATCATTAATCAATTCATTACACAACACACGTGCCTCCTCGAGAGAACGATCCCCATTAAGGGTCATAACTTGTGGTTTTCCTAAACCGCTCGTTAACGCTTACCCTAATTACCTTGTTTTCCTAAACAAGTGTGATTCTACAACAATCAATCTTCTAATTATCAAGAGCCCGAGACTCAAGAAGAATTAGCTATGTCAGGTGTTAACAACAATAATCATCCACCGCACCTCAATATTAACAAAAATGTTCTTCCACAGCCCGATCTTCGGACAATGGAAGAGCTTTGTCAACCTACCATGTTTGGACGAGGAGGACCGATTGCGCCGATGCAAATCAACGCTCCTGAGTTTTCGTTGAAGCACCACATGATTCAGCAAGTGCAAACAAACCCATTCCGTGGATTGCCTGATGATGATGCCAACAAACACCTCAACAAGTTCATTACAATCACCCAAAGCATGAAGTTGCCGGGTGCCACAATGGATGTTCTTCG
Organism: Glebionis coronaria; assembly: GCA_025667525.1. Lineage (NCBI taxonomy): Eukaryota > Viridiplantae > Streptophyta > Magnoliopsida > Asterales > Asteraceae > Glebionis > Glebionis coronaria. The sequence continues at coordinate 183,553,902 of CM046876.1, forward strand.
CCTACAACTCTTTCCACATACTTTATCACATCATGCCGAGAAATGGTTTGATCGTCTCCTTAAGAATTCTATTCATACTTGGGATGACATGACTCAACGCTTTTTGTCGCGCTACTTTCCACCATCCATGGTCACGAGCCTTCGCAATCAAATCAGTGGTTTCATGCAAGACCCTGATGAATCTCTTTTTGATGCTTGGGAGCAATATAATGTCTTGATTGATCGTTGTCCAAACCACAACATGCTCCCTGTGACCTTAATAGATACTTTCTACAACGGATTGACTTTTCGTGATCGTGATACGATTAATGCAGCCGCCGGTGGCACATTCATGAAACGGAGACCCGAGGAGTGTAGAGAGCTTATTGAGAACATGACTACTCACCACAAAAACTGGGATTCCTTTGCTTCTTCAAGGAACAACCCGAGAGTCAATGTCTCTTCTACTTCAGCAAACCCTGATATGACCGAACTCACCCGCATGATGACCGAAATGAGCAAAAGTATTACGCTTCTCGCTTCAAACCAACAACAACAACAAGTTAAAGCGGTTGCTAATCCTTGTGAAACATGTGGTGGTCCTCACTCATACACCGATTGTCCTTCAACTCAAGGAAATCCAGAAAATGTGTATGCAGCTTATGGTAATTATTCACCGGAAAATTACCAAGCTCGACCTCAAGGGGATAGAAATTTGCTGAGTTACCGATCAAACAACTACCTTTCACCCGGTTTTTCTCCTCAAAAACAAAACCCCGCCAACAACTACAATAGACGCAACCAAATCCCATCAAGAGCTTCTAATCCTTATCACCCACCCGCTCAACAAGCCCCACCCATTAACTCCGATGTTGAAGCCATCATGAGAACCCAAGGTGAGCAAATCAAGAATCTACAGAGCCAAATTATCAATCTGAAAGGAGATATCACCAAGCAAGGAAATGAGATTAGATCCGAGCTTCGAGATAATATTCAATCCTCCTTCAGCAATTAAACGACTGATTTGAAAAATATGCTTGCTAGTTTCTTGCCCGCAGCTCAACCTTCTTCTTCGAGTTCTCTACCTTCAAACACCGTCCCCAATCCGCGAGCAAATATGAGTGCTATTACTACTCGTAGTGGAATTACCATTGTCGATCCACATATCCCACCACCATCATCTACACCTCCTCCACCACCATTTGTCCCTACTCCTCCTACACCTAGTATTAGTGCACCATTACCGTCTCTGCCTCGCCATGACGATGTCTCTAGGAAGGACCCTTCAACATCTCAACCTTTACCTACACCTGCACCTTCACCACCCAAACCCAATATCCCTTATCCTTCTCGTTTAGGCAAGACCAAACTGCTCACCAAGGAGGACTCCGAAGTGACACGCTATGTGAAGATGATCTCTCAGATGAACTTCAACATTAGATTTCTTGAAGCACTTTTCCACATGCCCAAATTTGTCAAAGCATTTAAGGAATTGCTTAACAAGAAGGAAAAGCTGGTTGAGCTCGCCAACACACGGTTAAATGAAAACTGCTCTGCAGTTATTCTAAAAGAACTTCCGGAAAAGCTTGGAGATCCCGGTCGTTTTGTGTTGCCTTGCGTGTTCAACAAAACTGAAGAATTTACTGCCCTTGTTGATCTCGGAGCTAGTATTAATCTTATGCCACTAAGTGTTTGGAAAACACTATCATTACCCGACCTCACTCCAACAAAGATGACTCTTGAACTTGCAAACCGCACTCTCGCTTACCACGTTGGTATAGCCGAAGACGTGTTTATTAAAGTTGGCACATTTACTTTCCCGGTCGATTTTGTCGTTGTTGATTATGAAATGGACCCTCGTATTCCTTTAATACTTGGTTGGCCATTCTTGAGAACCGGACGAGCTTTAGTGGATGTGGCCGAAGGTGAGTTAATCTTAAGAGTCGGGGATGATGCACAAGTTTTTAAAATGGGAAAGCTTACAGGCAAATCCTTTGGAGGCTGAGAATCAATGAATATGATTAATGTGCATGATAACTTTATCGTTTACAACAATCCTCTATTCGAGTCTTGCAATGATAATCCACTCTTTCATGATGATGTGGATGATTCTCGCTCCACTTTGGAACCTTCTCCCATTTATGATTCTCCACCGGTCTTTGATGCTTATGATGATGAGTCTAGCTCAGATTCGGATGATTATGATGACCTTACTTCCGAGTATCCCGAGCTGCCCACGTATGATGATTTCGATGAGGCCGATACTCTTTCGAGCGATTCTTCACATGCTGAAGATCCTCCGCCATCACTCGATCCTACTTTGGACGATTACTCATTTGAGGAAGACTTCTCTACATTTCTCAATACATACTTCCCTCATGAGAGTAATGCTCCTCCTTTGGACTTTGAAGATTATCGTCTTGATCCTAATTTGGATTTGAAGAACATTCTTTCTAAGGAGAAGAAACCGGTCGACACCAATATCCACAGCACGTATGAGTTAACACCTCTTTGTCCCCCTTCTGAGGACGAGGTTGTGCTTCTTCGTGGATCTTCTTCCCATTCTTCTGAGCCTGAGTGCTATTTTCCCTTAAAGGAAAAGGTGTTCGACCCCGGTATTGAAATCTTTAAGCCATCTCAGTATCCACCTGATGAAATAAAAGGAAATATCTTTGGAATTTATGGAAATCTGCTTGCACCACTTCACCCTTGCTTCCACCGTGCTCCATCACTGCTTAAGGGAACCTTTCCTACTCTTCTTTGGCTTTCCTTGTTCGCCTTAAGCCTCTGCTATTTGATGGACGAAAACTATGTCTTTGATCCCGGTGGATATGTTTCATGCTTCTTCCTATGATAATCAAGGTCGAGTCAGGCTCACGACTCGGTTAACAAAAACCAAGCGCTTCTTGGGAGGCAACCCATGTATCTATCTTTTCGCTTTCTTTATCATAAGTGTAGGGGGGAGACCCTTTGGTTTGCTATTTCCTCTCCTCTCTTCTTAATCAGGGATTCGAGCTTCAGAGATCCACTCTTGATTATTCTTGACGACCCGTGATTCCGTGTTCCATTTTCCCGGTTCTATCCTAAACTCTTTTCGATTCACTATTTTATATTTTCTCAATATTAAAATAGGAATCTCTTTAGTTGTCTTTTCCTTAGCGAGATTTAAACAATGTGCACAATGTCCTAAGTGTAGGGGAGTTTACTCCCACATGCTTAAACATTGAGGACAATGTTTATGTTAAGTGTAGGGGGGACTTCTATCGAAGTTAAGTGGCCTTTTCCTTGTATTTGTCCTCATTTTAACCGGAAAATCAATTTTTCGACATTTTTCAAAATTTTTTATCTATTTTGGCCTATTAGTTTTTACCTTTGTATAGTTATTTTTCCTTCTTTACTAGAATAAATGTTTAATAAAGTGGTTTTAATTTTCAAACGTTATGAATCTTTTGACTCAATCCGAGTTTACTTATCTAAGTTACTCTAGCTAGTATCCTTAACGTGTTTAAATCAAATTTTGCTAGGCTTTTATATAGGGAGCTATAAAACGCGAAAGTCTTAACTCTCACGGGTTAAGAACAAGAACTTTTCGCAAGTTCCTATAATTGATCCTAGAGATTCGTTTATCAAGGGAACTTTAAAATGCGATTTCTAAACTTGAAAGAGTCTAAGAATTTGCAAGATCCTATAGGCGACTCGAAAACCCAAAACTTTGATTTAATAGGCTAAGCATCCACGAGTCTCATTACTTGAGATTTTAAACTGTGGAGAACGAGAGATGATAGAGCCAATTATAAGTTCGGTATTCTTTCGGGAATTTATGTGAGTTAATTATGAGCCTATTCTCCCATCACCTGCTAATAAATTTATCTTCAATAAATAAGGTTGTACGATTTGAAAAGTTACTTAGCTTCTAGCCCAAGATCGTTTAAAAGTTGCTCGGTATGGATTAGAGTTCATAGCCAAGGCATAACTTATTGAAGCGGGATGCGAAGATTGGCGAGTCCAAAAAGGTCCTAACAAGACATGAGGGCTATATTTTGTTGCTAAAGATCCAAAGTGATGTGAAGAATCCTTTATCGAAAATCAATATGAAGGATCGAGACACACGACGAAAAGCAAATACTCCCCAAAAGTCAAGGAGAAGTGTATCCGAAAAGACCCTAACAAAGTATGAGGATAAATAGATCCAAGTCATAAAAGGAGGCGGATCGTTGTATATCAAAGTCCAAAATAAAGATTGGAGAAAAATGAAGAAGTCGTGGTCCAAGTATGTATCTCTCAAAACTTCAAGTAAAGAAATTCCATTATGAAGAGAAGACCATAATTTCATGAACGTCTCTCAAGGTTTGAAGTATGAAGTCGCTGCCAAATATCGGTCCGAGAAAGGTCTCAAATCGCGAAGCGAGTTATGCCAAGATATGAACTTTATGAGGTCCCGAGAAGCAGTTTTAAAAGATTTTGTCCTTTAGCTAACTATTGATTAAATCGTTCACTTTATTTTCGGCCTAATAAACTATCGAAATAAGTCAAACAATGCACCTTCGTGATCATTCAAGACAACAATAAAATATAAGAGATACACCTATGAATAAGGGAGTCTAAGTGAATAATTGGCCCACATGAGTTCGTGTTAGTTTACTAACTTATAATAACAATGATCTCGTTTTTAAGCTTGGTTTGGAGAAAGTGAAAACTTGAGGATGATGATTATTCATGACATTTCCAAAACCCAAGGTATGCTTTTTGATTTCTTTACTTTGAATGTTTATAGTTTTCTATCTCTTTAATAAAGGCCAACGTGGATTGATTATGATGAAAAAATGTAAACTTGCTTTGTAACTATTGCATTGCATGAGGACATTGCAATGGTCAAGTGTAGGGGATTTGATAGGTGTGTAAACACTCATCCTCTTTACCACTTAATTACAATAATAACCGAGCCAAAACGTGTATTTTATGTCTTTTATGTCGGAATTATGCGTGGTTTGTATTTTTTTTGTGATTTAGGACGAAAAGGTGAAAAGTGGGGAAAACACGGCATTCACGGGCTTTTATTGAAGAAAAAGATGAAAGACGAAGTCAAGAAGTCAAGAGTGCAAAAAGAACGGAAGTCCAAGACAAATTCTGAAGATTTATCGAAGAAAAAGTCAAAAGACGGAAGTTTACTAAAAGCCGAGGAACTCAAGTCTATTTTATTGAAGAATTAAAAGACGAGTTCAAAAGAAATCCCGAGCCACGAGTCATTAGAGTCCAAGTTTAAAGAAGATTAGAAGAAAAGGACTAATGATGCAATTAATGAAGATTAAAGGCTTAAGGACCTAATGACGCAATTAAGAAGAAAGGAAGGAGGGGAGGAAGCTTCCTAATCCTCCCCTATATATAGTTTAGGCTAGTTAATTATTTTCTTTGTTGGCTAAGTGTGACAATTAGTCTTCCACCATTTATTTACCTTGCACCTTTAAATTTATGTCATTTAAATACTTGTCAAATTTAAATACCTTGTCTTGAACCTTAAATTCCTTTAATTTCAAGTAAGCTTCCATTTAATTCTTGTCAATCTTTACTTTATCTTGTTAATCTCCTATCTACCTTTCTTAATCTTTGATTTTTATGTTTGTGTTCATGTTCATGTTTTTATTTTGATCAAAGTGGGATTGATTATTGTGGTTAAATTTGTTAGTTTTGTTGATTTAGATTGTTTGTTTATGATTATTGAATGTTTTGTTATTAGTTTAGTTTAATCTTTTGTTTGATTTTGATTAATTTGTGGTTAGATTCGTTGTTACTGTGTTCCCTGTTCTTCGGGGGTATTTGTTTCTGTTGTTGTGATTCACAGGAAAGTTCCGGATCAAGTCTTTGTTCACAAGGAAAACTTCCGAACCAAGGTTTCTAGTTCAATCGGAAGAGTTCCGAATAAACTTCCGAATCAAAGTCTTCTGAATCAAGGCTTGGCTTTGAGCTTCATTCGGAACATTCAAAAGTTCCGAACCAAAGTTCCGAACCAAGAAGTTCCGAACGAAGGCTTCACTCGGAAGAGTTCCGAATCAACAAGAACTTCCGAATAAAGAAACATCCGAACCAAAGTTCCGAATCAAAGACTTCCGAACCAAAGTTCCGGATCAAGAAAGTTTCATTCGGAAGAGTTCCGAATCAAGGAGTTCCGACTCAAGATTGGTTCATTCGGAACTCAAGAACTTCCGAATCAAGCAACTCATTCGGAAGAGTTTCGAATCAACATCTTCCGAACCAAGACTTCCGAATCAAGGATTTCTTTCAAGAACTTCCGAATCAGCAAAGTTCTGAACGAAGGATTGTTTTGGATAAGTGACATATTCAGATCAATTTGTTCCGGATCAAGGATTTTGGTAATATTCCTAGCGAAGAAAAATCATTCCAAACGAAGGTGACATTCCGGATGAGTGATTGTTCCGAACGAAGGATTATTCCGAATGAGCTGTATTCAGGTTCTTTTTAGTTTCTGTTTTTAAATTTTATTTTTAAGCTTTATTTTTCCCGCCTTTTTCCTAGTCGCACTTTAAGATTCTTTGCCTTAGATTTATTTTAGCCTTGCCTTAGTTTAAGTTTTAGTTGCGTTTTAAGTTTGCCTTAGATAGATTTAAGTTTGCGTTATTTACGTTTAGTGCCCTTTAATTTCAGTCACGTTTTAAATACTTGCACTTACTTTAAATTAGTTTTAGATTTACTTTAATTGCACTTTTACTTTAAAGTTTCGCACTTTTATTTTAAAAATAACCAAAATATTCTTTTTCACCAAAAACAATAGAGTCACACTTTAAGCCGGAAATCAATTCGTTAAGATACCGAGAACAACAATTGAACCTAGCAAAATCAAATTCATTACAATTTCACTTCAAGACACAACTTCATCAACTCCAATTTGCTTCATGGCTAAAGCTTCAACGACTCAGGCATGGTTATGGCATCAACGTTTATCTCATCTTAATTTTGATACCATCAACTTGCTTTCCAAGAAAGATATTGTGAGAGGCCTTCCAAGTTTGAAATTCATCAAAGATCATCTTTGTTCTTCTTGTGAACTTTGTAAAGCTAAACGAAGTAGCTTCAAAACAAAGACCACACCAAGCTCTAAAGGACGGTTAGATCTTCTTCACATGGATCTGTGTGGTCTCATGCGTGTTCATAGTATCAATGGAAAGAAATATATTATGGTAATTGTCGATGATTACTCAAGGTACACATGGACTCACTTCTTAAGGTCCAAGGATGAAACACCCGATGTTCTAATCAGCTTCCTTAAACTGATACAACGTGGTCTTCAAGCTCAAGTTAAAGTGGTTCGTACTGACAGAGGTACATAATTTTTGAATTCAAACCTAAGAAATTATTTTGAAGCCGAAGGGATTGAACATGAAACATCTATTGCTCGAACACCCGAACAAAACGGAGTAGTTGAAAGACGAAACCGTACTTTAGTTGAGGCTGCTCGAACATTATTATCCGCTTCAAAACTTCCACTATACTTTTGGGCCGAAGCCGTGTCAACCGCATGCTACACAAAACCATTCCTTAATTATCCCAAGACACGAAAAGACACCATATCACATAATTCATGATCGAAAACCTTCACTCAAACACCTTCATTTTTTTGGATGTACTTGTTACATTATACGAGATGGTGAAAATTTGGATAAGATGAAAGAGAAAGGTGATGCATGTATTCTTGTAGGATATGCAACTCAGTCTAAGGGATATAGAGTGTAAAACAAGAGAACAAAATTGATAGTCGAGACTATTCATATCCGATTTGATGAATTACAAGAAATTGCACTTGAACAAAACAGTTTAAGTCCTGATCCACGACGACAAAATACTTCTGTGCAAAACCGCACGGAACTCGGAACTCAAAACCACAACAATGCACCGTCAAGTTCAAAGCTGGTTCCTGAACATGTTCCTAAGCAGATATGACAGTGGATACGACACTTGAAGAGTTGGAAATGTTATATGGACCTATGTATGATGAATATTTCACGGGGGAGAAACAAGTTGTATCAAAGTCTTCCGCTGTCACTCATGATACGAATGATGATACCGATCATCGTCAACAACCGGATACAACTTCATCTACTTCATCACGGGTTGCTGCAGATTTACCTCCTCTGAATATCACATCAACAATCGCTCCTACAACATCCACAACTACTGTCATTGCTCTAGAGAACACAAATCAAGCAGACGATGCATTATCTGACGAAGACGAATTTATCAACCCATTCGGTACACCGTTACACGAAACTGGAGAGTCTTCTACTCGCCATGTTGATCCGTCAAATATGCATACGTTCTACCAATGACATCCTTCAACACATCATTGGACCCGAGATCATCCTTTGGTTCATGTAATTGTAAACCCTTCACAGCCCATTCGCACAAGATGACAGCTTAACACTGATGCTGATGTTTGTATGTTCGCACTCGCCGTGAGTTTAGCTGAACCGAAAAACATCAAAGAAGCCATGGCTGATCATGCTTGGATTGAATCGATGACGGACGAACTTCAACAATTTGAAAGACTTAAAGTATGGGAACTTGTTGACAGACCATACGATGTGATTCCTTTAAATCTTCGTTGGATCTGGAAAAACAAGATGGATGAAGAGAACACGACCATCAAGAATAAATCTAGGCTTGTGGCTAAAGGGTATGGACAGAAAGAGGGTATTGATTTTGAAGAATCATTTGCACCAGTAGCTCGAATGGAAGCGGACAGGTTTTTTCTTGCTTATGCTGCACATAAGGGATTCATTGTCTACCAAATGGACGTAAAGACGGCGTTTGTTAACGGTCCTTTGAAGGAAGAGGTCTATGTCACGCAGCAAGAAGAATTCGTCAATCCTCATTATCCTGACAAGGTGTATCGTCTCCACAAAGCACTATATGGACTCAAGAAAGCTCCAAGGGCGTGGTACGACGAGCTCTCGAAATTTCTAGTCTCCAAAGGTTTCTCAAAAGGTTCCATTGATCTAACTTTGTTCACTTATAAATATGGGGATGACATTTTGCCCTTGCAGATTTATGTTGATGACATTATTTTCGGGTCTACAAACCCAAAACTTTCAAAATGGTTTGAAAAAGTTATGCACAACAGATTTGAAATGTCTATGATGGGCGAACTAAAATTATTTCTAGGAATTCAAGTTCACCAATCCCCAAGTGGTATCTTCATTAACAAAGCTAAGTATTTTCAAGAGATAATCACAAAGCATGGTATGACAGCACGTGACCCCTTTGGGACACCTTTATCAACCACATCCCTAGATGCTGATTTGGAGTGATTACCCATAGATCAAACGCGATATCGTTCCATGATCGGGTCCCTAATTTACTTGACAACAAACAGACCTGATATCCATCATGCTACATGTTATTATGCACGATATCAAGCACAACCCACTGAAAAGCACCTCAAGGAGGTTAAACGGATCTTTCGGTACCTTAAGAATACCATTCACATGGGACTCTGGTATCCGAGGGAAACCGGTTTCTTTCTAACGGCCTATTCAGATTCTGATCATGCAGGGTGTCTTGATACACGTAAAAGTACTTCTGGTAGTGCACAATTTCTAGGTCAAGATAAGCTTGTGGGATGGTCTTCCAAGAAGCAGGATTGCACGTCACTTTCATCAGCCGAAGCGGAGTATGTGTCTCTATCTGCGTGTTGTGCTCAAGTTATTTGGATGAGAACACAACTCAAGGATTATGGCTTCCATTTTGATAAAGTACCTATGTATTGTGACTCAAAGTCCGCCATAGCCATCTCCTGCAATCCGGTACAGCATTCCCGCACGAAGCACATTGATGTCAGATATCACTTCATTAAGGAACAAGTTGAAAAGGGTATTGTTGAATTATACTTTGTTGGAACTAATTACCAATTAGCTGACTTGTTTACAAAAGCTCTTTCGAAAGAGAGGTTTGCGTATCTTGTTAGGCAAATTGGTATGAGATGTTTGACTCCAGCAGAACTGGAGATTCTGGCAAAGAAGCCTGCTTGATTCATCTATCAAACATCTATCTTGTAAATATTAATGAAAAAGCAAAATACAAAATTAAAAAATCTTTAATAATCCAATAATATTCTTCTCGACATGTCTTTCAGTATCGATAATATGGACGTACCTAGAAATGTCGCTCAATAATGACACGGGTGTGTACATAAAGCTCGAATGAAAGTTGTAAATATTTTTCAAAACATGTCATTTCTATCTTTTCAAAAGGAAATTGTCTATTTTGGACAATATTTCCAACAACGGGTAGAGAAATCTATCTTGGGTTGAGCTTGACACAAAACATTCAATGTTTTTAGCTCAACACAATGCCTTGTAATCACTTTCAGATTGCAACCCGGAACTATATTCACGGGGGAGTGTACGATTTTGTGCCCTTACCCTTAGCAAAAGAAGTTAAATTTTCTTACACTTGAGTGGATTCGTCAAGACATTCAAAGTCTATGAACTCAAGTTTATGCTTTAGAAAAACCTTTTCGTCAAAAAGAATTGATTTTTCAAAAAGCGTTGAACACAATTTTTTCAAGAATTTCTCAATGATATTCAAAATCTTTCAAAAATTATGTGTTCAACAAATCCTATCCTCAAAAGTTTAATGTGGATCAAATCCTCGTAATGACAATTCCATTGGATCAATTTTTGAGGGGGGGGCGTTACAAAATGCATGCTAAGCTTGACACATCTTTCTCCCGAAGACTTTCAAGACTATTTTTGAAAATATATTTTAATCAAATTTGGTATCTCTAATATCAAACGATTTTATATATTAGAGATAGGGGAGAAAATGTGATTAAAATATGATCTAAAGACTCAAGCACTCATGGTGACGATCGATTACCCATAACATCTTTAATTCACGACGTTATTGGTGTCAAAAGGGTGGTTAGGTTTAAGTCCTATGATCCAACCAGAACGGGAAGGATCTTCCCAGGAACAATCCAATAGATTATTAGAAGTCCTTAGGAAAGATGGAGTAGAATGTGAACGTAGTTGAATGCCGACTAAGTACTGATGATAGCACTGGAACAATCACAACAAGGTGCTATTAATGATGTCTTGGTAAGCATTGAAGGGGTTGAAGAATGAAAAAGAAATGTAAGGATAAAGGGTCTAAAGAAAGAAGCCCTTCATACAACTTAGGCAGAAACCGGGTCAACACATCATGAAGACAACTCATCATGGACCCAGTGATGTGAAGCACAACCCTTTCCTAGCTACTCAGGCTTCTCTCAAAAGAAGTTTGTTTTATTGTCACGGAGATCAACACGACTTCTATTGACTTTCTCACTCCGAGATAGTTGATATTGAATAGGTGGCATCTGCTCCAGCCTCTGACCACTAAAAGTGCACAAATCGAGTCTAGAGCCAAGAGATCAATCAAATCTCGTTAGGACACACGGATGAAGATCAAAACAGTCCTACGCTATATCCTTGTGATATTGCTAGAACACTCAGAGTGATACTACTTAGTATTCACAATGATGAGTGGAAATCCTTCCAGTGTTAACATCAAACAGCACTGCGGTAGGTCATATGCAAGATTCTTTATGAATTGAACATATGTAAAACTGAAAAGCAACAGTGGTTTGATTCTAAATTGATTCAAACTCGTTTCAGGTTTCTACGCAATATCTTTATGGTCTTGCTAGAACATTCAGAGTGATATTCATTAATATTCACAGTGACGAATGGAAATCCTTCTAGCGTCAACATCAAACAGCGCTACGGTAGGTGACTTGTGAGATTCTTATGAATCAAACTTGTGTCAACTGGAAAGCAACAATGGTAAGATTCTTAATGAATCAAACTTGTTCCAGGAATTTGAATTGACGACTTTAATCATGTGAATATTTATCCAATTGATTCACTCTTTATGTTCGCAGTCTTGCTTTGAGACGGTCGAGTAAAGAGAATGGCTAGTACAGCCGCGAAACCCTGTCAAGGAGATTCTTAACTAAATCTACCTATCACAGGTACGGTATTTAATATCGTATAACGGTCTTCACCGACCGGAGGTAAAACGCTACCGATTTAGGACGAATGTCAAAGCCATTCAGTCTGTGTCTATATTTTGTCTCGAGAAGGTGGCGTCACGGTGTACTCAGCAAAATCAAAGGTTCAAAACCACATATTCATGCCCAAAGACTTATTCAACAATTAATAGTGTGAGCATGTGGATAAAGACACAAGATCTCAAGATGGCAAAGACGAGTCAAGAATGATTTGAAGATTTCAAGATAAAAGACAAAGTCGAAAGACAATGATAAAGGCTCAAAGATCACAGCATGAAGGTACAAAACTACTGTTACACGTTCAAGACTCATTTATGACGAAATTCACAAATCTCCATTGGAATCCAAATATCAAAGAGGAATGACCTCAGATTGGGGGAGATTTTTAGCCTCAAAATATTGAGTCAAACAAGAATGTTCGGTCATAGGTTTCTGTTGTAATATTTATTAGAACGTTGTAATAGGTAGTTAATTAGTCGTGGTTCACGGGCTTGGATTTAAACTAATTAAAGTCCAAAAGACAAGCCCAGCCCAATGTATAGCTCATTAAAGCCCGCATGTGGGTGGACTATATATACTACCCTCCTAGCATGTTAGGAGGGTGGATGGTCATTTGTAACAAATCTTTCTCTAGTCTAATATTCACCAAGTTAATCATCTCTCTCTACTTTCTCTCACTACTTTCTCTCTCTAGGAATCCATCTCTTTTCATCTATATTCTATCACTAATCATCTAAATAATATGGGACAACAGACTCTAAGCGTAGTTGTTCCTCGTGTTAGATGATGTTCTGAGGTTGTTGTTGGTGAGTTTGTAGATTTTCCTGTATTTGTTTATAATGAAAGCCGTTTGTTGCTTGAATTCGCTATCCTTTTGAGCTAGTTCTTCATGATTGTCTTCTTTGGATGATTGCTCATGTGTGGGTGATTAATAAGTGTGAAAACACTTATCCTTTTACCACTTAATTGTAATAAAAACTAGACCAAAACGTATATTTAATGTCGTAAAAGTCGGAATTATGCGTGGTTTGTGTTTTTGTTGTGTTTTAGGACCAAAATGTGAAAAAGGAAGAAAACACGGGCTTTCATGGGCTTTTATCGAAGAAAAAGACAAAAGACAAAGTCAAAAGATCAAGAGTGCAAAAAGAACGGAAGTCAAAGGCTTATTCTAAAGATTTATCGAAGAAAAAGACTAAAGACGGAAATTTAACAAAGTCGAAGAACCAAGTCTAATAATAGAAGAAAATTAGAAGACAAGTTCATTTTATCATTCGACAAATCCCGAGACAAAGTCGAAAAAGACGAAGAAATTAAAAGACGAAAACACAAAGAGAAAGAGAAAAGCAACCAACTCCTCCCCTCCTCCTATAAATACTCTCCTAATCTTTCATTAGGAGGTGTAGTTATATTTTTAGTTAGTTTTAGGAGTAGATTAAATTACTTTCTCTCTCTATATTTACTTTCAAGTTTTCAAGCTTTTTCATGTTAATCTTTTAATTGAATCTTTAATCTTCATCTTATTTCAAGCTTTTCATAATCATTCTCATTCTACCTTTGTTGTTTTTAATCTCTTGTTTGATTTAGATAATCATGTAGTTTGTTTGATGTTATTGCTTATTTGAGTGCTTATTCTATTGTTCTTATTGATTTTCATGTGTTTGATGTTTTTAGCTTGTTGTGTTATTTGCTTATTGTGTGTTTTTCTTATTTTTAATTAAGTGTTTTTAATAGTTTAATCTTTTAAAAGTTGATTTTATATATTTTGATTATTTAGTGTTTTTTTAAAGTTTTTAATTTATGGATTATTAGTTTTTTTCTTAAAATTAGTTTGGTTAAGTTTTTGGTTAAGTGCTTATTTGATTTTAGCTTATTAGAATTTAGCTTATTTTTTTTTCTTATCCGGGTTCACAAACCCTTATCCCGAATTACATTACGTTTCAACTATTCCGACTTAGATAAGAATTTTACTTTATTCCGGATTATGTCCAGTTTCTAAGTATCCCGAATTGCTTTAGAATCTTGTAATCCGGATTATATCAAAACTACACATTCCGTATAGTTTACAATACATTGATATTCCGGATTGTGTTCAATTCTGAATTCCGGATTAGCCATAGTAGTCAGATTCCGGATTGAGTGAAGTTCTCATATTCCGGATTAAGCAAGTTCACGTATTCCGGATTGCTAGTAAACTTCCTATTCCGGATTAGAGGTATATCTCATATTCCGAATAAGGTGGGAACTTTCATTCCGAATTATGTGTTAAACATAATTCCGGACTAGTTAAGAATCTTGTTTTCCGGATTAGGGTTAAAAGCTATATTCCGGATTGTGTTGAAGATTGGTATTCCAGATTGTGTTAAGGATTTGCATTCCTGATTGTTTCAGAATTTTGTATTAAGACTTATGTTTAGAATTAGTTTCCCGAATTATAATATTTTTAAACTTTATTCTTCCCGCCATTTTCACTTAGCTTTATTTTAAATTGTCTTAATTAGTCTTATTTTCATGTCCACTTTTAATCAAGTTTTAAATTGCTTTATTTCATTTATATTTTGTCTTTTACATTTAAAGTTTAAATCTTTTGTCATTTATTTTTAAAGTCTTAATTTTTAGTTTATAATTTTAAAAGTTTTCATCTTTAGTTTAAATTAGTTAATCAACGATGCTTTCTCTATTTTTACCAAATCAAATTGAGTCGAGACGATTCCAACCATATCAAAAAAATCAGTTTATTAAAATGGAACCGCTGCCGGCTCTTTTCGTGACGGTTTTTTGTGAGAGACACATTGGATTTTGGGATCCGTTCACTTTTGAACGTTATTTTTCGTGTCAAAAATTTTCAAAAATCCTATAAATCAAAATTTTCAAAAATTTTGCAAAAAAATTAAAAATTTCAAAAATCCAAAAACATTTAAAAAATCATAAAAAGCATTTCTTTTTCAAAAGTTTTGCACCAAAAATATTTTCTTTTCACGTTAACTTTATTTCTTCTATTTCTTTGCTATATTTTTCTTTTGTAGGTGTATGCGTACCCGTTCACGCAAAAGGAAGTCCATTCAAGCCGCTATCATCGAGCATCCTGTTGTTAACACAATGGATAACCGTCCAATGATCGAGCTCTTGCAATCACATGTTGAAGGCAATGAAGATGCGATTGTGGTTCCGGCTATTGATGCAAATAACTTCGAGCTCAAGACCGGTTTTATTCAAATGGTTTCCGCAACACCTTTCTTAGGCCGCACTCATAATGATCCGCACGATCACATAAAAAGGTTTGTTCACTTAACCAATACCGTGAAATACTGGGGTTTCACAAGAGGCAATTCGTTTGCTCCTCTTTCCTTTCTCTCTCGAGGGACAAGCCCGGACTTGGCTTGATAAGGAACCACCCCAAAGTATTACAACATGGGCGGACTTAGAAACCAAATTTGTCAATTATTTTTTCCCACCCTCACGTACTACCACTTTGCGGAATGACATCATTAACTTTGAACAAAAGTACGGTGAGACGTTTAGTGAATCTTGGGATCGTTTTAAGGAACTTTTACGAAGTGTCCACAACCCGGTTTTACAAAGGTGCATCAAATTAATATTTTTATAATGGATTAAGTTTGAATGATCAAGATTTAGTAAATAGTGCTCCGGGGGGTAATATTCCTGTTAAATCAATGAATGAGGCTTGGGCTATTATTGAGAACAAAGCCAAAGTCCAAACCAAGAGTGTTAGGGCTACTATGGCTAGTTCTAGTGAGAGTGAGTTGATCAATCATATTAAGGAACTTACTTCAGCCGTAAAACAACTTGCTTTAAGAGATAACCCTCCTAACCAACATGCCCATGCTATTAATATAACTTGTGAAACTTGTGGTGGGCCACACTCTTATTCTAATTGTGATAAAGCATATGATCAATCTCACGGGGAAGATATGCTTACAACAACACGGAGAGGGTTCATTTCAACCCTAATGTCGATGTTAATCACTTGTCCTATAACTCGACTAATTACTTGGCTCCAACCGGTTTTCAACAAAGACCACACCCACCCACCCAAAACAACCAAGGGCCACCACGAGCTACTTTTCAACAAAATGAAAATATGAGGGGCTACAATGCTAATCAAGGAAATTACCAAGTGCAAAACCAAGGATTTCCAAACCAAGGTTTCAATCCTCAAGGTTTTTAACCATATAACCAATACCCAAACCAAGGTTTTCAACAACAAGGGTTCAATTTACCTCATCCGCACATGGACTTGATTCTACAAAAATTAACCGATCAAGAGCGAACCATGAAAGAAATGCAAGAGTCCACGGACAGGAAATTCGTTCAAATGTTTCAAACCCTTCGTCCCCAAGGTGATCTTCCTTATACAACCGAAACAAACCCTAGAGCTAATATGAGTGCTATTACTACACGCAGTGGAGCAACTCTAGTAGGACCTTCTATCCCTTCCCCAGTTACTCCATCTACACCTCCTCCACCCCCATTTATCCCTCCTACTACCACACCTAGTACCTGTTCTACATTACCATCTCCACCTCTTACTGAAGAAGTACCCAAGAAAAACCCTTTACCATCTCCACCTTCACCCTCTCAACCATCAACATCTAAACCCTCACCCTCTCAACCATCAACATCTCAACCTTCACCTTCTACACCTGCACCACCTAAAACCAATATCCCTTATCCTTCTCGGTTAGAAAATTGCAAATTGCTCACTAAAGAGGATGCTCAAGTTGCTTCTTATTTGAAGATGATCTCCCAAATGAACTTTAACATTAGCCTTGTTGAAGCACTTGTACAAATGCTAAAATTTGTTAAAGCATTCAAGGAATTTCTTAGTAAGAAGGAAAAGATGGCTGAGTTTGTCAACACACAATTGAATGAAAATTGTTCTGTAGTCCTTTTTAAAGAAATTCCGGAAAAAATTGGAGATCCCGGTCGTTTTGTGCTACCTTGTACATTTTCCAAAATCGAAGAATTTACTGCCTTAGCCGATCTCGGGGCAAGTATCAATTTAATGCCATTTAATGTCTGAAAAAAGTTACCATTATCCGACCTTACACCAACACGAATGACTCTTGAGCTAGCAAATCGAACTCTCGCTTACCCCGTTGGTATTACTGAAGATGTTTTTGTTAAAGTTGGTACCTTCACTTTTCCGGTCGATTTTGTTGTTGTTGATTATGAAATGGACCCTCGTATTCTGTTAATACTTGGACGGCCATTCTTGAGAACCATAAAAGCTTTAAACGATGTTGCTGAAGGTGAACTAATTCTAAGGGTTGGGAATGATCAACAAGTTTTTAAGATTGGGAAGATTACAAGCAAATTCAATGGAAAAAAAATCGGCGAAAATGATTGATGTGCTTCAAGACGAGCTTGTTTTAGTAACTTTCAAAAGTACAAAGCTTGATGATTTTGCGCTACATGACAATCCTCTTTTCGAGACTTGATATGATAATCCCCTTTTCTAATACCATGTGGACGATTATAATGATTCTCTTTCCAATTTGGATGCCCCACCAATTTATGATGTTCCACCAATCTATGATGAATATGATGATGATTCTCTTTCCGATTTGGATGATTATGATGATTTTTTTCTGAGTATAAAGAAATGCCGACTTATGATGACTTTGATGATGTTGACACTCTTTCGAGTGATTATTAAAATGATATGTCTCCTAATGATGATCTTGCTCCTATTTTCGATGAAGAGCCTCCACCAAAAACACTTGATACTACTTTGAATGATTACTCATTTGAGGAAGATTTCAACACCTTTCTCAATACATACTTTCCTAATGAGCATGATTCTCCTCCTTTAGACTTTGATTATGGTCTTTATCCTCCTTTGGGTGTTAAAAACCCGTTTCAAAGGAGAAGAAACCGGACGACACCAACATCTGTAGTACCTATGTCTTGACACCTCTCTTTCCACCTTCTTCGGATGAGATTGTGCGGTTTATGGGCGAATCTTCAAGGTCTACTGAGTCTAAGTCTTATTTACCCCTAAAGGAAAAGGTGTTCGATTCGGGTATCAAAATTTTTAAGCCATCTCAGTATCCATCTGATGAAATAAAAGGAAAGACTTTTGGAAACTATGGAGCTATGCTTTCACTTCATCATACTTTCTACAACCATGCTCAATCTTTGCTTAAGGGAACCTCGCCTACTCTTCTTTGGCTTGGGTTATTCACCTTAAGCTTGTGCTATTTGATGGATGACAACCATGTATTAGACCCTAGTGGATGTTTTTCAAGGTTCTTACCATTGTAATCAAAGTCGAGTCAGGCTCACGACTAGGTGAACAAAAACAAGCGCTTCTTGGGAGGCAACCCGATGATCTATCGTTTTTATCCGTTTTTATAATAAGTGTAGGGGACACCCTGGTATGTGTTTGTTGTTTTCTTTCTTGTGATGTGCAGGGATTGGCACTTTCAAAGATTCACTTTTGATGACTTTTGACGACCCGTGATGCCGTGTAGCCGTCTTCCCGGTTCTATCCTAAACCCTTTTGATTCACTATTTTATATTTTTCAATATTAAAATAGGAATCACTTTAGTTGTCTCTTCCTTAGCAAGATTTAAACAACGTGCACAATGTCCTAAGTGTAGGGGAGTTTACTCCCACATGCTTAAACATTAAGGACAATGTTTATATTCAGTGTAAGGGGGACTTCTATCGAAGTTAAGTGGGTTTTTCCATAAATTTGTCCTCATTTTAACCGAAAAAGTGATTTTTCGACATTTTTCAAAATTTTTGATCTTTTTTGGCCTATTAGTATTTTCTTTTGTTATTGTTATTTTCGTTGATGATATGGTTTTAATGAGTTTAGAGGTCTTTGATATATTAGGCCCGTCATGAATCTTTTGACTCAACCCGAGTTTACATATTTGAGTTTACTCTAGCGAGTATCCTTAACGTTTTTAAATCAAGTTTTGCTAGACTTTTATATAGGGAACTCTAAAACGCGAAAGTCTTAACTCATATGGGTTTAAGAACAAGAACTTTTCGCAAGTTCGTATAATTGATCCTAGAAAGTCGTTTATCAAGGGAACTATAAAATGCAAATTCTAAACTTGAAAAAGTATAAGAAGTTGCAAGATCATATAGATGACTTGAAAACCCAAAACTTTGATTTAGTAGGCTAAGCATCCACGAGTCTCGTTCTTTAAGATTTTAAATTATGGAGAATGAGAGATGATAGAGTAAATTATAAGTTTTGTATTCTTAATTGAATTTATGTGAGTTAATTATGAGCTTTTTCTCCCATCGCTTGCTAATAAATAATTGCAATAAATAAGGTCGTACGATTTGAAAAGTTACTTAGCTTCTAGCACAAGATCGTTTAAAAGTTGCTCGGTATTAATTAGAGTTCATAGCCAAGGCATAACTTATTGAAGCGGGATGCGAAGATTGGCGAGTCCGAAAAGGCCCTAACAAGGCATGAGGGCTACATTTTATTGCTAAAGATCCAAAGTGATGTGAAGAATCATTTATCAAAAATCAATATGAAGGATTGAGACACACGACGAGAAGCAAATACTCCCCTAAAGATCATGGAGAAGTCTATCCGAAAAGACCCTAGCAAGGTATGAGGATAAATATATCCAAGTCCTAAAAGGAGGCGGATTGTTGTATATCAAAATCCCAAATAAAGATTGGAGAAAAATGAAGAAATCGTGGTCCAAGTTTGAAGAATCTCTAAAAACTTCAAGTGAAGAAATTCCTATTATGAAGATAAGACCATTATTTCAAGAATGTCTAGATTCGAAGTATGAAGTCAATGCCAAATAGCTATCCGAGAAAGGTCTCAAATTGTGAAACGAGTTATGCCAAGATATGAACTTTTTGAGGTTTCGAGGAGCAGTTTTAAAAGATTTTGTCCTTTAGCTAACTATTGATTAAATCGTCCTACTTTATTTTTGGCCTAAATAAACTATCGAAATAAGTCAACAATGCATCCTCGTGATCATTCAAGACAACAACAAAACATAAGTGATACACCTTGGAATAAGGGAGTCTAAGTGAATAATTGAGCCACATGAGTACGTGTTAGCTTTACTAACTTATAATAACAATGATCTCGTTTTTAAGCTTGAACGTGAAACTTGAGGGTGATAAACATTCATGACACCAAAAGCCCTAATGTAAGTCTTAGATTTCTTTACTTGTTTCTTCTTTCAAGCATTTTGTAATTTTCTACCCTTTTAAGTTTCCTTAGTGTATAGTGTTTAATAAATGGACCAGGTGGGTTATTTATGATGGAGAATGTAAATCTTGCTTTGTAACTAATGCATTGCATGAGGGCATTGCAATGATCAAGTGTAGGGGATTTAATAAGTGTGAAAACACTTATCCTTTTACCACTTAATTGTAATAAAAACTAGACTAAAACGTATATTTAATGTCGTAAAACTCGGAATTATGCGTGGTTTGTGTTTTTGTTGTGTTTGAGGACCAAAATGTAAAAAAGGAAGAAAACACGGGCTTTCATGGGCTTTTATCGAAGAAAAAGACAAAAAACAAAGTCAAAAGATCAAGAGTGCAAAAAGAACGGAAGTCAAAGGCTTATTCTAAAGATTTATCGAAGAAAAAGATTAAAGACGGAAGTTTAACGAAGTCGAAAAACCAAGTATAATAATAGAAGAAAATTAGAAGACAAGTTCATTTTATCATTCGACAAATCCCGAGACAAAGTCGAAAAAGACGAAGAAATTAAAAGACGAAAAGACAAAGAGAAAGAGAAAAGCAACCAACTCCTCCCCTCCTCCTATATATACTCTCCTAATCTTTCATTAGGTGGTGTTAGTTATATTTTTAGTTAGTTTTAGGAGTAGATTAAATTAGTTTCTCTCTCTAGATTTACTTTCAAGTTTTCAAGCTTTTTCATGTTAATCTTTTAATTGAATCTTTAATCTTCATCTTATTTCAAGCTTATCATAATCATTCTCATTCTACCTTTCTTGTTTTTAATATCTTGTTTGATTTAGATAATCATGTAGTTTGTTTGATGTTATTGCTTATTTGAGTTCTTATTCTATTGTTCTTATTGATTTTCATGTGTTTGATGTTTTTAGCTTATTGTGTTATTTGCTTATTGTATGTTTTTCTTATTTTTAATTAAGTGTTTTTAATAGTTTAATATTTTAAAAGTTGTTTTGATATATTTTGATTATTTAGTGTTTTTTTAAGTTTTAAATTTGTGGCTTATTAGTTTTTTTCTTAAAATTAGTTTGGTTAAGTTTTTGGTTAATTGCTTATTTGATTTTAGCTTATTAGAATTTAGCTTTTTTTTTCTTATCTGGGTTCAGAAACCCTTATCCCGAATTACATTACGTTTCAACTATTCCGACTTAGATTAGAATTTTACTTTATTCCGGATTATGTCCAGTTTCTAAGTATCCCGAATTGCTTTAGAATCTTGTAATTCGGATTATATCAAAACTACACATTCCGGATAGTTTAAGATACATTGATATTCTGGATTGTGTTCAATTCTGGATTCCGGATTAGCCATAGTAGTCAGATTCCGGATTTAGTGAAGTTCTCATATTCCGGATTAGCAAGTTCACGTATTCCGGATTGCTAGTAAACTTCATATTCTGGATTAGAGGTATATCTCATATTACGAATAGGGTGAGAACTTTCATTCCGAATTATGTGTTAAACGTGATTCCGGATTAGTTCAGAATCTTGTTTTCCGGATTAGGGTTAAAAGCTATATTCCGGATTGTGTTGAAGATTGGTATTCCGGATTGTGTTAAGGATTTGCATTCCGGATTGTTTCATAATTTTGTATTCAGACTTATGTTTAGAATTAGTTTCCCAAATTATGATATTTTCAAACTTTATTCTTCCTGCTATTTTCACTTAGCTTTATTTTAAAATGTCTTAAATAGTTTTATTTTCAAATCCACTTTTAATCAAGTTTTAAATTGCTTTATTTCTTTTATATTTTGTCTTTTACATTTAAAGTTTAAATCTTTTGTCATTTATTTTTAAAGTCTTAATTTTTCTTTTTTAATTTAAAAAGTTTTCATCTTCAGTTTAAATTAGTTAATCAACGATGCTTTCTTTATTTTTACCAAGAAAAACTGAGTCGCACATTCAACCGTGATCTTCGATTAGACACATATTCAAGAACCAAAATTCAGTATATTAGTGATGGTTATCTTGCAACTTCTTTGCCTCGGGATTGTGTTGGAGCATGTGACTTAGAGACAGTGGATGATCGTGGTGATGATGATTGAGTGGAGTAGGTCTTTGGAGCACGAGAATGATAATCTGGGTAATGTTGAGTGGTAGACACCAAAGCAAGTGGATTTGAAACCTATGCTACCCGTTCAGCTCGAAGTTCATTTGCCTCAATCTGAAATTGTTTCAAAATGTCAAAGAGTGTGTGATATGAAACTTCGTCTAACTGTTTTTGTTGTTTCACCAAGGTGACAAACCGTGTCCACTCTGGTTGAAGTTGCTGTAGAAATTGGACATTGACTTGCATAGTGGAAACTTGCAAGTTGTTTCAGGTCATGTCATTCATCATTTTGTAGAATTGGGAGTAATAAGAATCAATTGATTCCCCATCCTTTGATGTAAACTTGCCAAAGTTCTAATACATCTTAGTTTTCATGTCTTGTTTGTTAAGTGATTAACCTTGTTGCAATCTTTCAATAGCCGCCCACATTACTTTAGCAGTAGGGCATGTATCAACCATGGAATAAATATCATCTCCAATGCCACTAAGAATTAAGTAAATTGCTTCCTTCTCTGCATCAAACCAAGTATGGTTCTCTGGTGTGAGGTCATTTCTCTTTTCATCACGTTCATATGCGAGTTATGCGTTAGTTGTGTCTGTGGCTGGTACTGCAGGAACTTGAATCCTTGAGAGTTTATAGGGTACATCAAGAATGTATTGCCTTAAAGCATCACCGTTAGGTTTTGTGTCAAGATAATGTAGAAAACGGGATTGCCATTGATCATATCGACACGACACAAGCATTGGTGGTCTCTCTTTGTTACCCGCCACCATTATGTTGTTGTTCGTCACACGATATTCTGTAGTAGAATCCATCTCAATATTCTTTGAAATGATGAAGTGAATATAGATCTTAAGTAGATGCTAAAGTGATTGTTGTTGAAGAGAAAAAGTGTTGAAATCCCTTAAAAATGCTTCAAAAAACAAAAAATTCTCCAAGACCAAAAAACACATGTTAAAAATTTCAAAAACACGTTTTTGAAAAAAATCTTTAATCCATCGGAATATGGTATCTGAATGCTGCCGGAATATTATATTGAAATGCTGTCGGAATGTGCTATCGGAATGCTGTCTGAATGTACTATCGGAATGTACTATCGGAATGTTGTCGGAATAATCTATCGGAATGCTGTCGGAATACACAATCGGAATACTCAATCGGAATAACCGTCGGAATGTTAAAACCATTTTCCGATGAAATTCTGTCGGAATATTGAAACCCTTTTCCGATGGAATTTTGTCGGAATACTTGTGCTGTTCCGAAACTTTAGGTAAAAAAAATGAGATTTTTTACAAGAAATCCGTGATTTTAACCAACCAAAAGCAACCAATTCCCTACCATAACTATGTAGGAGATGTATATCAAGATTTAGAGCATGGAAAACACAAAAAAAATTTGAATTCGAGATGAAATATGGATCAAATCATTCGAATCAAACAAAAACACAACAACCAATCACAAATCTACCCCATGGCGATTGATACCAATTTTTGTCCTATATAATATGATGATTAAACAAGAAAGAAAGGTAGAAGATAGATGAATTCAAGAGAGAGAAAGTAGAGAGAGAAAAGACAGAGAAGTGTGTGAAACTTGGTGAATATTATATTAGAAAAGAATGAGAAAAAAATGAACCAAACAACCTCTCCTTGCATGCAAGGAGAGGTATATATAGCCTTGCCTACATGTGGCATAATGGGCTATATGATAACGGGTCGGACTTTCCTTTTAGGCTTTAGTTACTTATGAATGAACTTTAGCTTAAAGTTAAGCCCGTAAAACACGACTAACCTACTACCTATTACAATGTTCTAAAATACGATACATAATAAACATATGACCGAGCATTCTAGTTTGACTCAATATTTTGAGGGTAACACTTATCTAAAGCTGAGAAAAATGAAAAATTTGGAAAAAAGTTAATTTAACCCTAATAAGACAAAAACAAGAATATTTAAATCCTAATTTAAAGTAAAATATTAATAAAAAATAATAAAATAAAGGGAAAATAAAATAACATTTTTAAAAGTCTTAAATTAATTAATTTAACTAGGGAAATTGAAAAAAGTTGGCACCCCCACACTCATAGAAGTGTGGGGAGTCAAAAGCAAGAAAAAGAAACCAAGCACAAACACAAATAGAGCACGAATCAAAGCAAGTCGGTTACTAATTTCTCTAAGGTGGGGTCTGGTAGTTTTTGCTGATGCAGTTGGCACCTAAGATGAATTTTATGCCACAAACTCTTGCACCTAGGTTTACCACTCTTTAATAAAACCACATACACACCTAGACCTACCTCTAACCTAGTTGTTAACAAAATTTCACAACCTAAAACCCCCTACTAGAGACAAAAACAGAATAATTAAAAACTAATTAAAACTTAAATTAATGCTAAAAATAAAAAATAAACAGAAAAATATTATTAACTTGTCTAAAAATCATAAAATAATTAAATGATCATGGGAAAATTGAAAATAAAGAAAAGACTAACTTTAAGGCACTAAAGACAAAAAATAGAAAAGCTGAAACTGACTTGTGACTCAGCTTTGTCCTTTAGCTAAACAGTAGGAACAATAACACTAGCAGTGGGAACTTGGTTCCCACTGATGGACCTTAGAAAGCAAGAATGAACGATTTGGAGCTTGTTTGTTGGTGTATTTTGGTAACAAGGGCACCCCCACACTCATAGAAGTGTGGGGAGTCAAAAGCAAGCAAAAGAAACCAAGCACAAACACAAATAGAGCACGAATCAAAGCAAGTCGGTTACTGATAGCTCTAAGGTGGGGTCTGGTAGTTTTTGCTGATGCAGTTGGCACCTAAGATGAATTTTATGCCACAAACTCTTGCACCTAGGTTTACCACTCTTCGATAAAACCACATACACACCTAGACCTACCTCTAACCTAGTTGTTAACAAAATTTCACAACCTAAAACCCCCTAATGAAGAATCTAGGGCTTACTGAATGAATATGCAAACATGAGTTTCCTTTTGTATCCTATGATAATTCAACCAAAGCTTGAATCAAACTGAACAATCTTAACTGAACATGTTGAGGTCACTTTTATCACACAAGCCTGTCAAACACTGCATGAAGCAAGCAAATCCAAACACTCCTTTAACTACTTGAATTAAGCAATTATCAAAGCAAAATCACCAAAATGATATCTAAACTACAATAATCTATCAAGAACATTTACCAAAAGCTAACTTAACTCAACTCAAACAAGAAAAAAAACACAAAAGAAGCAGGTAAGCACAAATTCACATAAACCACCCTATTTTTGACTAGAAATGAACCAAGGGAGTTCAAGCAAATACCTTTGCTGATGCCACCAGCTTGAAGTCCTTCTAGCTGCTCAAGGGGAGCTTATAAGAGTGTGTAGAGAGCTCTTGTTGAGGTTCAACAGTAGAACCAAGAGCTAGAACATGTCTTCAACAAGAAAAATAAATGGAATGAGGGGAATATGCCTGGTCTTTTGCACCGGCATACAACTCAATCCAAATACTGAAAAGCTTACAAAAGCTTGTTGTCAACAAGCTTTTGTAAGAGCTTTTGGCATAGTAAGCTACAAACATTTAATCACAAAGAAAAATGAGATTTTTGATGAAAACCTTGAAATACCACTATTTTAAAACAAGTTTGAAACCAGTGAAGTAAACAACAACAAAAGTAACAGCTTGTATAAACAATATAAAGCTGGATTCATTGTCAATCAACAAGCTTATAAAGTTTATAAAAGCTGGTTCTCAGAAAAATAGCTTTTGAAAAAACCGCATTCTTTTACCATGAACAGTACACTTAGTAAATGTACGTACATATAAAAACTTTCCTTTTATAGCATGAACACGTGTCACGATAATTAATTACAGAAATTACGTACGTGTTATTAAACGATAAGTATTAAGTACGTGATAGTACACGATAATTATTAACGATAATAATTATAATCACGAACATTAAATCATGAACGTAAAATCACGAACGCGTAATTAGGTACTTATTTAATAAAATTCGATTAATATCGTTACGTATAAGTATTTATATATGACACAAAAAATTAAGTATAACATAACACGAAAACACGAACATACGAACACGTAAAATATTAGACACGGGAAAACTTCAGGTTTTCCCCTGTGGGCCCCATATGCCGCGGAAACCAAAGGGACAAGAGGGCCAAGCCCATGTTTGGTTTTTACTAAATAAACAAAAAGGGTTTCACCCTTTTCATTTAACAGAGTTTTTATTAAAAATCAAAAACCCTAGCCTCATTTTTCTCTCTATTGCCGCCGGCCTAAGCACTCCACAAGGAGGTGATCATTTGATCTTGGTGATTAAATTCTAGTGATTGTGTTCGTGTTATTAACCTCCTTTTGTTTCACGCATTCGGTAATCCGTTATTCCTTTTCTTTTGATTCTTTTAATTAATTACGAACATGTAATCATGGGGTTATAAAAACAAGTAATTAAAACATGTTAAATTAATCATGGGGGTAAAATAAAAAGGGTGTTTGGCTTGGTTTGCTTCGGCCGACGCAAGGGAACCGAGAGCCGAAGCTCTCGGTGGTCTTCGAATCACCACCGACAGAGACCCCATGGTCTCGGTGGGGCTGTGGTGGTCTCGGCAGCAAGGAACCAAGGGACCCCGACTTGTGTCGAGGTACCGTTTGGTTTACATGGGTCTCGGCAGCAGCAGCCACCACCGTCGGCAGGGGGAACTACCGGCACACAGTCGGTGGGAACCTCAACGGCTAGCCGAGAGGGAACCACCGGCTTAGGCCGGTGGCGTTTTTACAAGAACAGTGGCAACCGGCTGAGCTGGTTAGCCACTGTTAAGGGGGTGTTTAATTTGGTCCGGCTCATGGGGAATTCGGTCCGGTTCACAGTATGTCTAAATTAAAAACACGGGTTCGGTTCATGACTAAATTTTACAAATATTAAATTTTACCAGTTATATTATTTAACAAGGAATTAAATTAATTAATAACATAACTAATAATTAATTTAATTAATCATGAACTTAGGTTAATATTATTTATGAAATAATACATGTTTTAACCTAAGTAATTATTTTATTTAATTTAGACTATAGTATTAATTAATTATTTAAAACATGGACTATAATTAATTAATAATCATGACTTAGGTTATAATTAATATAATATTAATACATGTTTAACCTATGTATTTTATACACCTTAATTTAATTAAATCATGCTTATATTTAATTAAATCATATAACCTATAGTTTATTTAATTAACATGAAAATTATTACATGACTTATGATATTAACTAGTAAACTTATGTTATATTATTAATCCAGCTTATTTCTAAATATGGAAACTTTCTAATTCAAGAAACTTACTATTTTTGGAAACTTTCTATTTTTAGAAACTAATCTATTTTAAAAAGTTAATCTATGTTTGGAAACTTTCTATTTTTGGAAACTTTCTAATTTTGGAAAACTTCTATTTTAGGAAACCTGCTATTTTTAGAAAGTTACTTATTATTACACAAAAAGTATAATAATACAAGAAATACAAGTAATACTTAATCAGAATACATAGTATACATGATAAACACAGCATAACATTAAAATAGATAAAACAAGACAAGAACATATAAAACAAGCTAAGACACGATATAATCAGTTAAGTACTCAGTAAACATAATACTTATACATGTCCCCCTATTTATATAGTATTAGTGAGATCGGACTAGGACTTCCATTCATTCGTCTTTTTCATTCACTGGACATAAGGTACGGATTTCTCGTCCCTTAAGTATGGACATTCTTTCCTTATTAGGATTCCCAGTTTGCAACCAACTGTTTTCCCAGTATTGTTTTATATGTTTGATACTTATCTTAGAATAATTTCCTAAGCCATATACATGCATGACCAGTGTCACCTAGTTATGGAGGTACCATAACCATAACACTGGAGGCACCAGTGTTATGACTTCCCCACGGTGAAGTGACTGCTTATGGCGTCCCTTTACAGTTTTGGCCATTATATTATATTATCATGTGGGGCGTATGGGTGCATCCTAGTTACATGTTTACCAGTAATACCAGAGTGAATGCGATGTGTGCCTTGCATCCTTCACTAGGTGTTGATCCCTCCTACCCAGACTATTTAATTAGAGGCAACCCCTCTAATTGCATGACGAGGTCTCCCCTCCAAGTATTCATGCACGGTGGAACCTCATGACCTATATGGGCTATTGGCTAATTAATATAGATTTTACATAAAAACATAAGTCTTTTCAAACTATAAAACCAATTTTATGAACATGATTCCAGGTTACTTAAGACTTATACTTTTCCGCTGCTACTAGTCATTTATGCTTATGTTATCCCATGCTATACTTGTATATCCGTGCACTGAGCGTTATGCTCAGCCGTTTTCCTTTCATGTTCCCAAACGGCAGGTACTCAAGGGCGCTCGTAGACTTTAAGTGTACGTGCATATGGATTGGAAGCTATCTAGCCTTCTCTACTTTACGCATTTCATCATACATTTTGCTACTTATTTCTTTGGACATTGTTTAGTACTTTCCCTTTATAGCACTTATGTTTGTGTGTGATGAGCTTATACTTGGGGTACTGATGTTTGTTTCCGGTATTTCCTTTCATGGTCATTTAATGTTTTCAAGACATTTACCTTGTATGCTTTGATGACACGCCATAATCACGCGTGACATTCCATTTACCAAAATGGGGTGTTACAATTATGGTATTAGAGACAAGGCTTCGACATGTATGCTCTAAAAAACATGACATGTGATTAGTGGGTAGTCACTATGGTCTTCCTATAACTGACAGTTTGTTTTCATGCATTTATATCAAATTTCATTATCGCATGTTTATGACTTACTAATGGTTGGTACATGACTGGCCTTATTTAGTCGCATGTGCTATTATCGAAACTTTTAACTTTGGGACCGACCCATAGGCGTCCCCTCGCCATGTCTTTGTTTTGGGTGAACTGACCATAGGCGTTTACCCTCGCGCATATAAAAGTTTTATAAACTGCAACATGTATTCATACACTGTTTTCATGCATAAAAATTTTCTCATGATTTATTGGCATACATTTTTTTCATGAATATATATTATGTTTTAATCAGTTTAATCGTGCATTTTGTTTTATACTGTCAGATGGTTCTCATATGCGAGCAGGAACAACTCAATGCGACAGCTCAAGCTGCGATGCAGACCGTGCTTCCTCAGTTGAGGAACAAAATCAGGGCCGAGGTGCAAGTTGCCAACAATCAGCACCAGCACCAGCATCCTAATCCTCCTCCTCCAACAACACTGATCACATGGCTGGAGTGATTCAACAAGCAACGTCCTTGATCCTTTGAGAAGACTGACAGCCCCATTGAGGCTGAGAGCTGGCTAGCTCATATCGAGAAGATATTTGATTCAATGGGCTGCGACCCTGTCTTCAAGGCAAGGTTAGCCTGTTACAAGTTCGAAGGTAACATGCTGGGATGGTGGAAGTCAGTGAAGCAGTCTGAGGGAGGTGACAATTGGGTGGGTGGCTTGACTTGGGCTCAGTTCAGGGAGTTAGTGATGGGACAGTTATTCCCCAAGGCTAAGCAGGACAATCTAAAAAGGGAGTACCACGGGATCAGGCAGAGAGTTGGGGCAACGAGTTCATGCAGCGCTTTCTTCGTTAGGCTGGTTTTCTTGGCCCAGCGGCAGGTACTGCCGAAGAGCAAGCATACCACTTTCGTTGGGCTCTTCGTACATTGGTCTCCAAAAACTTGGTGTGTGCTACCTTCGACACGGTGGCACAAGTAGCCGATGCAACACGTAAACTGGAGATGTTGCGGGAGAGAGATGAATTCGGTGAGGCAGAGAGACTCGAGAAGCGGTATATTTTTTGTCACTCAGCGGTGATCATTTCAATTCATTTAGTACTGTCCAAATATTTATCTTTCTTATAAACTGCATCTTTCAGGCAGAAGACTAGGGACCGGTCTCAACTGGCTACTCAGCAACAGCCTACTCAGCCCAAGGGTAACGGTCAGACCTAAGACCGTTCTGCTACGGAGGTAATGATAATTACCGTAACAACGCTAGAAACTCCAACAGCCGCAGGTCCCTAAACTCACTCATTTCTTATGTTACATGTTTATGATTCATAATTCCGACACTTTAGCATCTTCTACCAGGACAATATATAAAACGGAATATATTAAGTATTGAAAGCTCTTATTTATAATACAAAGTGGCATTATAATAACGGGTTGAATATGTGTATTTTGGACGTTATCAAATTCCTACATACTTAGCTATTACTTTCCCTCAAGCAATCAAAGCGAGAAAACAAATTAGATTTTAAAAATGCTTTTAAGTGTTAGGAAGTATGATAGGAGAATGATTAAATTCTTATAAGTAGCAAAAGCAAATGACAAATAACTTCAGCACCTCACATGGATAGTGTTTAGATTTTAAGTTCACAAAAATGTCACTCACAAACGGTAAATGTAAGATAACACTCAAATAGCACGAACATAAAATAGATAGCTACCATAAGTTTATACGTGACACATAAACATAACCGTTGGGACGTTAGCACCAGATAAATTTTCAAAGAGACAAAACGTGATAATGATGAGGGTGTAAGAACAATATATGCCTTGTCAAAGTCGTACCACAACTATACTAAAATACTTTATTTTTCTTTTTTCTTCTTTTTCTTTATCTCTTTTTTTTAAGAGAACATCATATATACTTTTTTTCGACTTGACAAATGGATAGGCATCAACATAAGGATAATAGCACAAGGGATAATATAGCACATAGGTACAAGTGCATCATATTTTAGCAAGCCAGCGTAGCTTAACTAAAATGATAAAATGGTGATTTATTTTGCCTCTTCTCGAAAATATCTATAAATTAACCTCACTGCGGTTTAGTAAATGATGATCAAGTACACATTCTGAAGCATACTAGATTATCGGCTTTCACACAATATAGAGAAATATAAAGCTAGGTTTCCTCACATAGCTGGTGGATGGTTTTTGTGCTTAGTTATAATGTCAATCAATGAGATTTTTGCTTTGCTAAAACTTTATTTATTTTAAAAAATATTAATTTTTATTTTATTTTCAAAAAGATTTTTCATGTGGAGAAATTTATTATTTATTATTATTTTTCCTATTTGTGCCTCCTCTACACTTAAGGTGAACGTCGTCCTCGAGGTGATAACTGATAAAAACTAAAAATAGGAAAAATTGCAAAAGGAAACGAGAACTTCCCGGGGCTAAGTAGAAAATTGCGGGACTTCATCAGATGAATCCAGCTTAGAGCTCCAAATTTGCTATTTTCCTTCATGCTATAAAACAAAACAAAACACATGCAATATATACAAGGACAGTTTTATTTATTTACAGGTCCTCCTCAACACTTAAGGTAAAAAGTGGGGGATAAAATACGGATTACCTTCCGAATAGCGATAAGTTTAGAGTCTTTAGCAAGACTCGGCTATTGGGCCCACCAGATGTGGATCTTGTAGCCTGTTAGGGATGGTGAACGACTTCTGTAATCACAAGTCTATTCACAGAGAGACTCTATATAAATCACACAGTATAAGTGCGGAATACAAATACTATGAACAAGAAGAACAGACTAACTATAACGACTTGATCCTTTACTAAGGATTTCTAATATTAATATGAACTAGAATAATGTTTGATGAAGGTGTGTTGAACCTTCTGCCTAAGGTTACTTTTATACTACAAGGAAACCCTAATACATCATTAAACCAAAACGTGTAAAACTGATATGCATATCCTTTTCCTAACATATCTCATGCATATCCTCATAGAATAATCTTTAAATAATAAAGTTTGACTTTCTATAAGACCAGGAGCACGTCTTGCTCCTACTACTACTAGGACTAGGAGGAACTACATACCTCCTAGTCTACCTATTACAAAAACTATTCCAAAGGTCCTGACAATCCTCCCCTAAACTTGAATTTGACCTGTTGAGTTCAAGTTTCCTGGTAAATCGTACAACATAGCTTGAGGATTGGAACAGCAAAAGAAACAACAGCATCATAACCATCAACATAAAGAACATAAGGACTGCTGCAACAAAGAACACCTAGAAGCTTCTTGAAAGCTTGAAACAAATCTGCATCCTGTTGAATCTCCACAGCAACATGAGCAGATTTTAGGAGCCTTTACCAAGTAGCTGCTCGCTCTTGGGCTAGCCAGTCTTTATGGTGGAATAAGCATCACCCTAGGAGACCAGAACCCAGCCCAACTCTTAGAACGTGAATCAATGGTGAGTGGGGGTACCCTGATGATTTTAGGCAAACCATCATAGCCATCAACGGATTTGATATGTCTTTACCAGAAGTCGTACCCTTCTGGACTCACCAACTCTTAGCAATTAAGCATCGGTGAGTTGAAAACCCTATAGCTTTAAGCAAGCTATTATAGCTATCAACGGATTTGATAAAATCTTTACCAAGAGCCGTATCCCCTTGGATTAGCCACTTTTCAGTCTAGGACCATGGCAAGTGAAAACCATCCAGTTTTGGGTAACCTGGCAACCATCAACGGATTTGACAATCACACCAGAGTCGTACCCTCATGGTGAATGATATGAGCTTAAACTCATATCCTTTTATCAACAAATAACCCTAAAACATGAAGAAAAATACCAATTTATCTTGCAAAAACAGTATTATGTGGTATGTTTGTGTTTGTGTTTGTGAACACTTGTGTAGGTAAAAGGATGCATTTTCAAGCAAACAAGGAAAAATTAAGCTCAAATGGATGAAAAAGACAAAGAAGGATCAAAAGTGACAAGACTTTGAAGTACAAGGACCTATTTTGACAAATTGCCAAAGTTGAAGGACTAAAGTGCAAATATTGTAAAAAGTCAAGATCAAAGTCAAAATTGGTCAACTATCAAGTCAACAAAGTCAAAGGATCAATTCTGCTCAAAGATGAAGTTTTGAGGACTAAAAGTGTCAAAGAAATGAAGTTACAAGCCTTAAAGCATAATCTGCCAAAGTACAAGGGCTCAAACTGCCAAAGTGGGAAAGTTCTACTAGTTTGATCCATGTGATGCAAGTTTTGGCCAATGAGAAGCAAGAGAAAGTGGCACACGGATTGCCAACTAAGGGCATTTAATACCCACTAGCAGCCGCCACAATTAATAACCAAATCTTAATAGTTTGATCCGTGTGACTTCTTTTCATCCAATCAGAATGTGCCACGTATCATCTTCAAGCTACCGAAATATTTCCAGGATCGTTTTTAAGCTAGACTCAATTTCATGAAAAGTTGTAAACATCAAAAGTGCTTGTTTTGGAGAGACGAACACAATGGTAAACACCAATTAACATGAGATCCACTCAAGAAGAAAGCCCCAATTTGTGTTCATACCTTGAAGATGAGTTTTGCAGAATCATG
The DNA here is from genome assembly GCA_025667525.1 of Glebionis coronaria. NCBI lineage: Eukaryota > Viridiplantae > Streptophyta > Magnoliopsida > Asterales > Asteraceae > Glebionis > Glebionis coronaria. Next base: position 183,587,663 of record CM046876.1, read on the forward strand.
CCACGTGGAGACCTAGGATTGGTCTCAACACGTCATCATCCCCAACAAACTTCCTCTTCATGCCTATAAATAGCTGTTAGGTCCTCATTTGTAAGGGAGTTAAAAAAATTGTAAAAACACACACTTTACATTTTCCTTTCAACTTTCTTCCTTTTTAGCTTAACTACTCAAGTGTCTGACAAACTCTTGAGTTAGTTAGTTAGTTAGCTTCATTCTAACAACTTTGTAACAACTTTCCATGAATAAAATTTGAATTCTCCTTTTCCCGCCAAATCTCATATTCAATCTACTGTTCATTACCTGCTCATTCTTGATCATTGTGTTGCTGAATTAAGTTTGTTATGATCATTGAATGATCATAACTGACTTTGAAGAAGTTTGGTAGCTGTTTGAGTGATTTCAGTTCAAGCATTAGCTTTTTTTGAAGATTCCAAGCCTTGATGATCATTCCTAGTGTTTAGTAGCTGTTGTTGATAGTTGATTGATGATCTAGTGATAAGGTGGTGGTTATCACTAGGATAAGAGAGTTCAGCACTCCTCTTCTTCCCAATGGATTACTACAAAAGGTTTTGAAGTTCTGATTTTGGTTCACCTAAATTTGTCAAATGCATGCTACATTTCCTAGTGTAATCTTGTTGAATGCATGATCAAAGTTGTTTAGTTGGTTGATTGCTTGATTGTATACTTGATTGTAGCTTATTCTTGTTTTACTGCTTTCTATTTTGGATTGAATTCTAGTCATAGCTTATTTTTAGTCAGGTTTTAGTACTTGTACCTTAATTGAGTAATTGTTGGTCTTATAGCTTGCTTGTAGTCTTTAACTCTCTCATTTTGAGTCTCAAGTTTGGTAGTCAAAAGCTTTTCATTCAGCTAATCCAGCTCTTTAAAAGTCTTTGGAAATTTTCTCAAATCTCAGTATAAGGAGTGTTTGGTACTAGTTGATTAAGAGTTTTCAAGTGTTGGATTTTGGAAAGTAGATGTTCATTACTAATTTGTAGGTCATATTAAAGCATTTTGAGTAAGTTTCAAGTCAAATAACTGGTCAAAAAGGCAATTGGCTATAAAAAGTTTGAGTATCATTTTAGTCAGTTCAGCTTTCAGAAAGTTCTCATTTTCTTTTGGCTGGCATTTGATTGATTGTTGATGAAATTGCACCAAACTTGTCCTCAATTATAGTTAACATCATAAAGTTTCAGATTCCAAGAGTTTTTTACACAGTTTTCATTCAGCAAATAGAAATAAGCAAAATCATAAAAAGCTGAGATGAGCCATGTTTCTGTAAATGGAAACTGATTTTTGAGATCTTTTGATTCTCTTCATTAACCAAGGCATTTTATTGCACAAATCCACTTAGAATATGATGTTACATGATTTCTGAAAGATTCAGCTTTTTGTCAAAAAAAAGTTTGGTCAACGCCTGGTCAACGATAAGCACATTTTAGCTTAATTCAAATTCCCAGATTAATACTTGATGAAATTTGTTCTAACTTGATTTCCCGTTCATCTTTTGAGTTTCTTAATCAGTTTTGGCAAGAAAATCAAGTTGTGCTTGTCTGGTTTGTTCTATAGCTTATTTTGGGCTTATCTTGAAGTGCTTATTTGCTTATTTTGCACTTTCAGCCAAATTCCTGTTAGAGGTCTTGCTTATTTTGAATTTAGAGTGTTTTGCAATTGGTCTCATTGATTTTGGTCCAGTAATAAGCTCACACGAGCTTATTTGTTTTCTAAACCCGTTTTTGCTTAACAAGTTTTAATAATTGCGTTTTAGTCCTCCTTGTTTCAAGCAGTTTTAAATACTGGCTAATCTTCAATCTTTTTAGGGTTTTCACAAAGAAGTCCTTTTAGTTTTGAGTTAGTTTAAAATCAGTTAGTAAGTTTGGTAATTGGTTACATTTTGGTTAGTTTGTTACAAGTTTCACATTTTTTATCCTTGTAGTTTACTGATTTTCATTTTCAGTCCCTAGACTTGTTAGAATTCTTATTTCAAGCATTTATATTTCCTAGAATTTACAATTTCAGTCCTTTTAGTTTAAAAATTTACATTTTGAATATTATTTGAATAAAAATTTGGTAAGTGCACTATGTTTTACATATAAGTAGGTAATATTTTTCAGTTTTACAAGGCTTTGTTGAATTAGAAAATAGAATATCCAAAAAAGATTAACAACCAAAAACAGTTAAAAACCCGATATTGGTTGGACTTTCAATTAGCAAGAACTGAGAAAAACGAACTGCATTATATACAATTTCAGTGAATCAACTCTTTCTTGTCTGTGAGACATGGTGAGTTGAGCACCATTTGTTGTGTGGACCAGGTCCAACACCAGAAGCAACTCCAAACCAGCACAAGTGTGAAACAGTCAAATGAAAACCAATTTATGATGAAAAAGTATAAGCAGATATTATATTATGTACAAGTGTGAAATCCATCATATGTTTAAAGTATAAGCAGATATTATATAAAAAGTATATATATATATATATATATATATATATATATATTCTAACTATAATGTAAGTTACCAATCACTGTACAGATTGGTGAAAAGAATGTCAGTATAAACACAAAAACAGAAAAACATACCTATCACATACCAGACGCTGCGACCTTGTCAGTTTGCAACCGGGCTTGGATCCCTTCCACCAAAATAGTAGCCATGGAAGTCTCATTCCCTGAAGGGGCATTGGAGATCTACAAATGACATTCTAGCATGGCCTCTATAGTAGCAATCGTCATAGGATATTCCATATCCGTAAGCATGAACACTATGGCACCAGACTCCAATTCCAATATATGAACCCCACAACTAGCATAAAGCTTCCATCTCTTAATCACCCAGCGTGGCTGGTCTTTCAAGACACCAGAATCTGGAGCATCAGGAGGAGAGTCAAGCATCATCTTCAAGTCACCCCACATGGTCAAACCAGGCCAGTTGGCCACCTCACTCAAAGAGGTAGGAATAGCAGCATCCACAAACCCATACAATGACATAAGATCCCGACTGTAACACCCCCAAATTGGCCCAGCGGAAGCCCACGAGTATTGGGGCCTGTTATGACATGATTATCTGAGTCTTGATCCGAGAGAACGACCTCTATGCCAAATATCACAATGTTGACTCCAAATAATCATTCAGTCAAGTACCTGAGAATACATGCTTAAAAGTGTCAACACAAAGGTTGGCGAGTTCATAAGTTTTACTAAAATGTTTAAGATACTTTAAAAGTTTACAAGGACAACTACTAAAAGTAGTGTCGCAAAAAGGTTCAGGAATCCAGAGTTTCACAATAAAGAGACATTACAACAAAGTTCGGTCATAAATCAAAGTTTAGAAATAGCATAAGAGTTAGCACAAAAACTTCAGTTCATACACAAGATGTAATTCATGCTCACAGTTCATTTCAGTTCGGTTTTTAGGTTCATGAACTCATTCACACACAAGTTCAATTCAGTAGCCACGGTCAATATACATAACAATGTCATATTATTGGTTCATGTCAATATCACGATCGAGATCACATATTAGAACTATAGCAATAAGCATATGAGCATCATACCAAAGCATATAAGTATCATATCAAACCAGCATATAAACATCATGTCAAACTAGCACACAAGAATCATATTAGACCGGCATATAAACATCATGTCCAACTAGCACACGAGAACCATATCAAACCAGCATGCAAACATCTATTCAAACCATCATATAAGTGAGATATAAAAACCACATGCATAAATCACGTCAATACCACACCTAAGGATTAGATCAATCCACGTACAATAATCCTATCATATCTCATGCAGGAATCATGTCAGAACCACATAATAAATTCACGTCAACATCATTTCATATTATAGTCAAGATTCGTATCGATATCACAGCTAAGATTCATATTAGATCAATACATGATCGCAGTCAGGATTCATATTAGATCAATACATGATTGCAGTCAGGATTCATATCAGATCAATACATGATCGCAGTCAGGATTCATATTCAAAATTCATAGCAAGATCAAGGTCAAGATTCACATTCAAGATTCATAGCAAGATGGAGGTCAAGATTCACATTCAAGATTCATAGCAAGATCAAGGTCAAGATTCACATTCAAGATTCATAGCAAGATGGAGATCAAGATTCACATTCAAGATTCATAGCAAGATCAAGGTCAAGATTCACATTCAAGATTCATAGCAAGATGGACCGCAAAAGTTCAGTTCAAGTACCCAAGGCAACTATAGGAGATATAGTCCTAAGTGTAGGATAAATCGGGTGTTTCAGTGTTTATGATAGCGCTAAGCTCATGATATCGAAGCTAATGATCCAGTACGTACACCACAATGTACATATAAGTTGCCCCAAGTGGGAGTCTAGCCAAGACTACCCAAGTTCACACAAATGATATACACTCGTCCGACGTCAGAATGCCCGAGTGAAGGTTGTCAAGCCTCAATAGATCTATCCATAACATAAGAGCTTACTCCCGCAGAGTAATTAATGATTCATGATAGTGGGGACTATGGCTATCGCTACTTAGGCTAATCATAAACGAAGTTCACTGAGTATTCACAGAATTCAATTCTTGTGCGTCCACAAGCAAGCACAAGCAGTCATTTCATTTCACAATATTAAACATAAAAATCAGTTTAAAAGGAGCTATGGGATAGCTCAGATATTCACAAGTATAAGTCATCAATAATCCGAAAAGTGTAAACTCCTAGGTCACGTAAACAATCCTCAAAAGTACAAGCACGTACGCAATATAAACAATATTCGAAAGGATATCAACGCACATGTATCACAATAATACTTGTAAAGTATAGACATGTAATCGCAACAATCATTGAAATGCACAAACACGTATTTGACATCGACAAGCATGTATCTCCCCCAAAAGAGATTCAAAACATTTATAAAGCGATTCGAAAATAAAAAGAGGGGGTATGAACTCACATCGATGTTGTAGAACAATTTGCAGAGACGTGAATACAAGAGCAGTGTAGCGTAGGCCGGAACTGCTCGATACCGGAAGTCACAGTTTATCTTATCGATCATCTCCCAGCATCCCAAATAGATGCATCCAAGCTTTCCCGATGAAAGGTTTCATCAATACCATCGGTTCGTAAACCGTTTAAATCCCATGTCGAAATCATCCGGTAATCGGTTCAGTAATCGGTTCGGTAATCGGTTCAGTAATCGGTTCGGTAATCGGTTCAGTAATCGGTTCGATAATCGGTTCAGTGATTGGTTCGGTAATCGGTTCAGTGATTGTTTGGTAAGGTGAAGCGGATGATACCGCCATGTATGTAATATATATACCTAATATATATTACACACGAAGGAACGGAACATGTATATAATTCATAGCTTGAATTATATAACAAGAACAGACAACGCACGAATAACTTATAATGTACATGACACGCGACATGTACAAAACTAAAAGAATAAAATAATACAAGCATGCAATACCTTGTAAATAAAGTAAACTTAAATAATTCAACACACTTTCAAAATCACCTATTTATTTAAGTAAAGATCATTTAATAAAAGAGGGCACACGTTTCAGAGTTCCAAATGGAGTTTCAAAAGTATATACAATAATTATGATTTTACAAGATAATATTTTATAAATCATTATTGTCCATTTAATATTCCTAAAAAGAGGGTTTTAGTTTCTAAATAATATTTAAGAAAACTAAATATATACTAAATTTATAAAAAATTTGGCATGACCTATTCGTTTTTATAACATTTCCCGTAATCACAAAATATCTCATTTTCACTTTCACAATCAATCCGCGTTTCAATTGTCGACATATTTCTATTATAGCAAATAAATCCTTGTCGATTCATATACAATAAATAAAAATGAATTTACCGATAATCAAGTAAATGACCAACACTTCAATAATAACGCTTCCAATTTTTAATCACTTTCAAAACCCCTTAACGGCTATTAACTTAACCAAACGACACTAACGGTTGTTAAATCACAAAAACCAATATAATATCATTTGTAGACAATATTTCAACAAAATATCAATATTTATGACCAATATAGTCACGAGCCGGCACCACCTTTGTGCGGCTGTGGCTGCCGAGACGAGCCACACGAGCACCACTTTGTGGTGGTCTCGGTGACACACAAGCAACAAACGAACACCCCATCGGGGCTGATGTAACTCGAACAACCGGAACAACAGCCTTTTTGGACTAAACATAGATAAACAAACACCACATGGTGGTGGCCGACTGTTTTCACCGTATGGTGGTGCTGGTGTTTCGTGATGGCAGTAGTGGGGTCGTAGGATGGTGGAGGCGGGGTGATGTCGGGATGGTGGTCACAAGGGTGGTGAGGATATCTTGTTAGCGCCAGCGACGGGAGGGTGAACTGGTGGTGGGTGACGGATTAAGCAGCAACGACGGCTGCTGGTGGTTAAGGTGGCGGTGATGATGTGGTTGATGACGGCTGGGATGGAGTCAGGTGGTGATGGTGGTTTGTGGTCGAGCAGCGGGGGTTTGGAGGTGGTGGCTGGTTATAACAGTGGTGTGAGGTGGTGTAAGTGGCGAAACAGTGGCGGTAGTAAGTGGTGAAGTGGTGGAGGCGCGTGGATTAATAGATCGGGTAGATCCGGTCATTTTGGAGGGAGTTGTTGTTCGCCAGAAAAGGTGACGGCGCCAGAATCCGGTGGCCGGATTAGGGTTCCGGTGGCTGGAGGTTGAAGGAGAGAGAGAAAAGTATTTTAGGGTTTGTGTGTGTGTTTTGTAAAATAGGAAAAATGAGAGAAAAGTGTGTAAGTTTAGTATATATATATATAAATAAAAATGAAAGGAGTTAAATTAAGTGGTAAGTTGTATATAGTTGAGGGTTAACAATGTAAATAGTTAATAAACTTTTATTTTATCTTGTTTAACGTGACTCGGGGCTCGATCGGGATTGATAAAATTCGATTCATGACACGAAAGTTACGCTATTATTTTTAAAACAGATTTTCCATTAGAACTGACTATTCACTTGACTATTTTTCATGAATATTTCGTAAACTCTTTTAAAATGTTAATTATCTATTAGGTACCCCGGTCAAGCTCTGTTTTAAAGAAAGACGGACTTTAACCTAAATATTCCTTGTTTTTAGAAAATGTTATTGAGTCAAAAGCATCAAATAATTTAATTAATCTTTTTATTAAATATATCGTGGGAATTAAATATTAATTTAATTTTTATCATGGTGGTAAGCAAACTGTGCGATTTTTAGATTTTGTCATAATATGTCCCGTTTTCAAATCCAATAAGTTTGGTAATGCTCAAAAATGAATTTCAAATAATAATTAGTATAGTTTATTATTATTTATGGTAACGAAAATTCTCTGGTGTTACATCATCCACGTGTTATTTTGAGTTTAGTCCTCAAAACTCGATCGTTGTTCTAGGTTTAGTAGTGTCAAAAATGTCAGAAAGAAATAGGTAAAGCTGGAATGTATCCGAAAGGTTAGACAATCAATCTGACAAAGCAGTAACAGTTCAAAGAACAGATATGGACAACTAGAAGCGAGGAGTTCGACAAGTCACCAACATCTTAAATGTCGGTAAGGGTTCATAGAATAAATAAATGACAATTAGAAGTGAAGAATTTTAGAAAGTCGTCGACTTAGGAAAGTTGAAATAGGGTTCATAGCAGTCAGCTTGTTAGGCTCACGTCTATCGGTGTTCATTCGGAAAAAAAATATAAAAAAATCTGTGCAACAATTCACTAGTCAAGTGAAATTTATGAAATCTTTCGCCAAAACGCAATAATGATAATGGTAAGGGGAGAAAGCAATGAATAAAATCATAAGGACGAATCATGAGTCAAAAGAAACACATTCCATAATTGGAATCATAGAATAATAACGTAAATATGAAATGATGTCAGATGTGCTTAAGCCACTTGTTTATAATTCACATTTACACACAAGGCGTCCCAATCTATGAAAATATAAATAATAAACTCTAGTTAAGAGATTTATAACCTCTTTATTCAAATGTAAAGGCGTCCCAATCCATTTAAATAAAGACCTCATAACTCATCTTACTCAAATTACCTCGACAAGATTTACCAAAATATACATACATATATAGATCAAATATCTAAGGAAATAGATATTACCAAAAGAGTTTACAGCCAGTTTATTTACACCTTCCGTATTCAAACATCCCATACTATCTCAATACGGAACCATAAATAAGCTCCGGTCTCGTGGCTTATGATTTCACATTTGGACGTCCCATACCATCTAAATATGAAACCATAATTAACTTGTCGTCAGGAGACTCATGTTCCATATTTAAACGTCCCATTCCATTTAAATATGAAATCATAAGTACCCTGATTGGAGTCACACCGCAGCATTTAGATAGGCAAACTATCCAAATGATATAACATAAAATTACATCAGATAATCAAAACGATACGTCGACCAGTTACACTCCAATAATAGGCGTTTGTGATAACGTGAGTGTAGACGTGTATGGAGTGTAAGGTCATAAATCGTAATCAAGAGGATAATATATCATAATAGTTACCAATGGAAAGAAAAAAAATCTCATTGAAAATAGTTATAATCTCTAAAACGTTATTAGAGGAAATTGTCAAAAGCAAGCGCATGAGTCGTCAGTGAGTTGCTTTCCATAAATAGACGTTCAAATTCATAAGCGGAAGAAAATAAATCACAATCACGCAATAATGTGTGTGATAACACGTACCAAACAGAGAACCATATATAATATAATGATATATTATAATGGTTATCAAATAAATAAATAAAGGATCTAGTCGACCACATGAGTCTCACTCATCACCGGGTAAGACTCATAAATAAGTGTGAATGTATATATAGAACAATCATAACTACGTAAAGCAGGTAGCAGTGTATAAAGCAATCATAAGCAGACAAGGGAATGATCTCTATGGTGCATAAAGCAATCGCAATCAAGGGTCATGTAGCAGTATATAAGATAATAGCAAACACGCAATCAAGCATTATCACATCCCAAAACATTAAACATATGAAGCAGTTTAATAGGAACTATCATCACAAGCAAGGAATCAATCAGCATAAGTATAGAAATCAAGTAATAGCGAACAACGCTAGCAACGACCTAAATGCAATACTATAGTTCAGGCGCAAACAAATAAATCACATAAGTCTATCACGTATGTCACTTGCCAATCATGTGCTTAGTTTTACAAATAAAATGTGACTCACTAAAATCATATAGTTAATATTAGTATCTTATACTTAGGCAAAAATGTTTATTTTTGACTCGACGTAATTTCGAAAGTCTTTCGATGTAAATTTTAATTTACCCAAATTTAATTTAGTAAATTTTGCCACACACTTTTTATGGAAAATTCGACAGCCTTTCGGCGCCATTTCAAAATTTGGCATTTTTAGTAAGTACTCAAATCACCATCTAAATTCCCATATTTTCAACATCTTCTCAAATCGCGATCAACCAATAAATCACTTTTCCACAAAATTCTCATTCACCACGTCCAAATAGTCACAATCATCAAATATTTCCATCACGCGCTCTTACCCTTTTCAAAATGTTTTCAATATTCATGTACGCCATTTTAATCTCGTTTCGACACTTAGAATAGTTTGGTTTAACTCGAAAACGTCTTCGACCATTTTAAATTATAGACAACAACTATTTTAGTGTTTCTACAAAAATTAAATTTTCTGACAACAAATTGCAAACGACCATATCTTGCTCATTTTGACTCTGTTGTTAGCTTATGATATACCGAAACGAACGTATTAACTTGTATTTTCATTATCTTCTACTAATCTAGTGTCAAAACAATTTTTATAACACTTTAAGCTCAATATAAATTTAGGACAGAATGTATAACTTTTGTAAAAATATATTTTCACCACTTTTAAACACACCCACTTATAG